>OY987276.1:9868543-12268543 GCA_963920785.1 Sphagnum contortum
ATATGTTTCAATACCTGGCTGGTTTACCCAATAGCCATTATTGGCTACCCATCTGTCCTATGGTTTAAGAAATGGAGATGTGCATGTTACCACTTACCACCCAATGTGGTGGGTTAGGTTAGGTGGGGTAGCAAAATTGTGATATATAAATTCTCCATAGCAAGCAACCATAGGACAGATGGGTAGCCAATAATGGCTATTGGGGGCGAGCACATTTCATAGTGATCACCCAACTTATGTTCGCCCCTACTGATATGGGCATTTATGACATTTAGCTCCTAAACCTAAAAAGGTTTTTTGGATGGAAATGGAATGGATGAAGTGGGTCTCCAATCCAACAAAGGCACATTACTATAGTAGAACAAAACTGGGATAACTTAATCCCAAGGCATTAGAAGACCTCATGCCCCTAAACTTAGGTTTCCCAAACCCTAACCCTAAACCCAACAATGAACTCAACAATCATGCTTCTGAGATTAATAATGCCCTCGTGTGTCAAAGGGCCTTACCCAATGTAAAGATCTTGTCACGAAATTTAGACATTCCAGATGATTTTGCACAAAATGGAAGATGCCTCCCAAAATGGGAAAGGTCTTGCAAATGGAGAATTCCATTTAAGAATCCGCCGTTTTATAACATTAAAAAAGTTTTGGCCCGTCTTTATTCTTTACATATAAGGTTAGATAGGCCGGTCACCAAACACTTAGTAGGTCAAAGAGTTGGGGTTCAATGATTGTGCATTTTGACGGCCTTCAAGTTCCAAGACTTTTGATAGGGCGCTAGTCTAACCATTTGTGGCCCTTTACATCCCTTTGGAGTCCTTAACCTACCCATATAGGTTCATTCGTTTCGTGTCTTGTAAAAATGGCCTCCTCCTACTAGATGGGTAAATTTTATAAAAAAAGGATTAACATTGTTAAGGGTTTATGGTTTAGGGTAGGTGGTGTTTGTGTGTTGGTGATGGACCCCGTCTACCCCTTTTGGACTTCTCAAAACATAGTGTTCTTACCTTGTCCCAAAAATACATGTAATGAAGCAAAATGATTTTTTTAAAATGTTCTCATGAGCCTCAACATTTTAAAGGATCTTCTTGTTTGATAGGGTGCCCATTGCCCACATCAAGTTTAGGACAAAATCTTACAATGGTTGAGAATGGGGAGCATAAGTATTGCAAATTTATTTTGCAGCTTCAAGTTTTTCTAAGGTCCAAGAGTTCGGATATCTTGTAGAATCAATATAGTTTGCATTCATGAATGTAAGCACCTCCCATGGCAACAATAAAATGGGCTGCCCATAAAATTTTGGATGAAGTAAGCACCATAGTGGTGTGGTGTGAAAATGGGTTTGCTTATGTAAACTTGCGTCCGAGTAGAAACATGAAAATGATTGCATCATGTTGTTTCGTGCTAGTGATTGGCCACATGTTGATTGTTATTGCTCGATTGGCCCATGTGTGACATATACATTGTCTCTGAATGTATACTAAACAATATGAGTGAGCGAGATGCAAACATTAACAAGATATAGTGCTTGGATGCAGGAAACATTGTCTTGAATATAGCACATTGCTAGAGTTGTTATTAGCCTTGATAAAACGTGGAAAGAGCATCTCCACTATTGCTTGTGCATTTGTCCTTTCTACTTGCAAAATGATGATGCTTATAGAGGAGATGACAGATAATGTACAACTTTGCGTTGCCCCCACCTTTTTCCTCATCGTTTCATTCATGTAGATATCATCTTTCCTCTCAAGGGGCATAAAAATTTATTCATGTATTCAAAATATTTCAATTTTTAATTTGCATTGTCTTTCATTTGATTTGTCACTTGTTTTCAAATTGACCATCATTATCAATGTGCATGTGCAATTTCTATTAATAAAATAAAGGTGAGAAAATTTGTGCAATTTGATGTAGGCCAAGCTTGAAGCCAATGACAATGAGAAATTGATTTTACATGCAAGAAGAGGCAAACATAGATGTAGTTTGTGGCGAACCCCCAAGTTCCTTGATAGACTCAACTACGAGTTCAAAGGTGAAAATGACAGAAGCATAAGGAGTTGGGATATGCTCCCTGGCTTGCAACACTTTGAGGGTAGAGGGGTGTGTTGGGGCTTTGGGATAGGAACTAAAACGAGTGACAAGTGAGTCAATTATTCATGTAGACCTACACAAACCAAACAACAAGTTGGTTAATGTGTAATTAAACATTTTTCGTGCATGGACGAACCACGAATAAACATGGATTTACAAAACTCACCATAGCCCAAACTTACGGGGGAAGCCACCGCCTTCCCTTATAGTATTCTTTGTGCTTGGCCAGAGGGCTTGCACCCAAATGTCATTTTGTCCTGGGACTCAATATCGGGAGTCCTGAAATTCTCGAAATTGGGACTCTCACGACTTTGGAGGCCCATAACTTCTTGTGCAAACCTTCGATTGAAGTGAGGTTTCAAGAAAAGTTGTAACATGTGTCGAGAAATTTTCAATGGTATTCCAAACTTTTAATGGTCGGGAGTCAAATTGGCAATTTGATTTTCGACCCTTTTTTTGGTCATAATTTATGTAAATACCCATATGGGTCATGCAAGCCCATTTTAGACATCTACATTCTAAGAGTTTTTTAATGGTATAAATAATTTTTCAATCCAATGATCTTTGGCCTTTGAAATTGCCCTCTAAAAATTTGAAAATCCATCATGACTTTAACTCCCAAAGTGGGAGCTCATTTGGGAATGTGAATGTTCATTCCCTCACACTCTTTTACATTCCCATGAACATGAAATGTGACTCTCGGGTTTCACTCTTGACCTACACCTTTGTAAGCCCTTGCTTTGGTTGCGAGCTCAAAGCTAAGGTTGCGACATAGTTAAATAGGTCATATTATAAGAATTTGGTGAAATTGAAAGCTTGAACATTATTATATATGGTGGGATTACTTCTGGGATGACCTTGTTTACGATGATTTTTTCAAACAACATTACAAAATGTGTCATAATCTTTTTTGTGTTATGGATGTTTTGCACATGATTCTTACTTCCAACAAAAACATGATGTTTGCAATATCTTGGGTTTAACATCACTTAAGAAATGCACTTTTGCAATTAGGATGTTAACTTACAATGTAGTTCTTAATTATTTTTGCACAAACAACTCATGAACCTTAAAGGGAAAAGTGACCTCACTTTGTTGTTTCATAGGTGTCTTATAGGACAAAAGTCGAATAAACATTTGGAATGTTGTAATCTTGGTTTCACATTATTGCCAATCCTTCTCAACAACTAGGAGACTTGGAAATCATCTCAACATCTTGATGGTGTGCATGTCACTTCACAACATGATTTTAAAAGATGAAAATAGTGAAGAACTATAACCTTTTGAACCTACTAGATTCCTTGAAATAAAACAAGGAGTTTTGTTGAACTCTATAAAGGTACACACATTAGAAACATTGGATTACATTATTAATTGAAGAATGACCTCATTGAACACTTGTGGGCATTAGGCAATGCCCATTCTTGAAAGTAACACTTGCTAGTTTTCTTTCTATTCTTCCATTCTATATTGTTTGAATGGAGTTTTTTTTCAATATCACTTTAGCTCTTAAAAGTTTATAATGTCAAAAGCTTCAAGACTTACAATTGTCATTGCAAGTGCAATCATGCAAGGTGCTTTAAAATGTTATGGTGTTTTGATGGTCGTTGATGCAAGCGAAGTTGCAAGTGTAGTTTGTGGAATCAATGGGCTAAACATTGAAACCGATAATTAAATGACCCCATAACTTCTATAACTCCTTGTTTTGACATAATTAAAAAATTTCCTTCACCTTTGGCAAAGTAAATTGTTCATCTAATAACACAAACAAAGCCATGATGCTTGTCTTTTCAAAACATGTCATTTAAAAAAAAAGTTGTAATGGTCATGTCATGAATTGCATCCACTTGAGTTTGAATTGTATTTTCATTAATTTTTCCCATTATATTTATTTCTTTTGCCCTTTTTGCACCTTGTGGTTATCTTGCAAATGTGTTAGCCACAACATCCATGAATTTCATGTCAAATTTGTTCAAAAGAGCACAATGTTTGTGGTTTTGCCATCAACATCATTTCAAGGGTTCAACCTTTTCTATGGTCGTGGTTTCTTCAAGTTGTGGCACATGTGGGCACATACTTCAACACAAGTTAATAACTAATGAAGGTGAAGTCAACAACTAATTTTTCAAATGTTTCCACTTACAAATTTCCAATGCCTTTTGCAAAATGTCTTTTTGAAAACTCTTGGATTCATTTAATGCAACTAACACAACTAGAATTTCAAGTTTTTCAAATAGGTTTTTAGACCAAAAAATCCCCCAAAATGACAACTGTAAAAAAATATACGCTTTAGTTTTTAAAGATAAGTCAATTTTAACAAATCCAATATGACTGGGACAATTTTCTAACTAGCCCTACATTGGTGCTTTTGACCAAGTTTTTTGAATAGTAGTTTTTTTGACCCATGGTCAAATGTGACACATTGTAAGGTTATTTTAACATCCCACATGTCATCATTTGATACAAACATTATTGGTCATATCCTAATCTGCCACATGGTATGTGGCCATAAGGTTTGCCACATGGCATATGACCATAAGGTTTTCCATGTGGCACATGGCCATAACATTTGCCATGTGGCATATGGCCATAGGGTTTGGCATGTGGTCTACCACATGTATCTACCTACTTATGTCCGTACCTACCTATCTACCTTCATTCTTACAAAAACATGTTATTTTGATTGAAAAATCCAATAAAAAAAGACCCCATTTGGATAGGTGTGAAAAAAACCATCCTGTCAATTTGGACAAGTCGTTTTGGCCATGTCCTATGTGAGTAGGGGTGGTCTTTTTGACTTGCTACCTATTGCACCATTTGACTAATCATTTTGATTACTAGATAGTGGACCATTTAATTAATCAAAATTTTCCCAATTCTTTCATGGATTATTACCAAATGTATATATTCTTATGTAAATGGGTTTAGGTAGGTAGGTAGGTAGGTAGGTCATAAAAAGGCAAGTAGGTAGGTGGTAGCTTAACCTAACCTAGCCTACTTATCCTAATTTAGTCTATCTAACCTTCCTAACCTAACTTAACCTACCTACCTTAACCCTTTAAACATGTATATGAGTTAAAAGTATTAAAAATTGAACCTCAAAACTTCACAATGATAAACCAAGTCTTTACCAATGAACTACACCATCACGGGGTGTTAAATGTTTGTTAAATTTTTTATTTCACATGTTTATTTCACATCACCAAACATAATGGCTAAACATAGGTGACAACTAATGACTAAATCAAATGGTTAAACTTAATGGCTTAATGTACTTGTTAAACTTAATGCTTACACCTTGGCTAAACCTAATAATTAATGATTAAACATAATGGCTAAACCTAATTTATAAACCTAATGGCTAAACTTCATGGCTGACTTTGGTTAAACCTAGTGGTTGAATATAATGGCTAAACAATATACTAAACCTTAGCTAAACATAATGGCTAAACCTAGTTAATAAACCTAATGGCTAAACTTCATGAGTAAATTTTGGCTAAACCTAGTTGATAAATTTAATGGCTAAACTTTGGCTAAACTTAGTGACTAAAATTTGACTAAATCTAGTTGATAAACTTAACTTTGGTTAAAGTTAGTCGGTAAACTTCATGGCTAAACTTTGGCTAAAGTTAGTTGATAAATTTAATGGCCAAACTTCATGGGTAAACTTTGGCAATACTTGGATAAACCTAGTGGTTAAATATAATTTAAACATAATAACTAAACCTTGGCTGAATATAGTGGTTAAACCTAGTTAATAAACCTAATGGTTAAATTTCATGGGTAAATTTTGGCTAAACATAATGGCTAAAATTTGGCTAAATCTAGTTGATAAATTTAATGGTTAAACTTTGGTTAAAGCTAGTTGAAAAATTCAATGGCTAAACTTCATCGGTAAATTTTGGCTAAAACTAGTTGATAAACTTAATGGTTAAATTTAGTGGTTAAACATAATGATTAAACCTTGGTAAAACATTATGGCCAAACTTAAGCTAAACCTAATATCTAAATCTAATGGTTAAGCATAATGATTAAACCTTAGCTAAACATAGGTCAAAACTAATGGATAAATTTAGTGGCTAAATATATAGATTAAACTTAATGGCTAAACATAATGGCTAAACTTAGGTTAATCTTAATGGGTAAAGTTAATGGTTTAACATATCAACTAAACCTAGGTTATATTGAATGGTTATACTTTGTGACTAAATTTAAATTGTACCTACTGGCCAAATCTAATAGTTTAACTTAAACTCAAATTAATGCCTAATATAATGACTAAACCTAAAGGTATCTAATGGCTAAACATAATGTTTAAATCTAACATTGCTACACCTAATGGCTACACATAGTGGTTAAATTTAGGTAGGTAAATGGGTGGGTATGATGTAAACAATATCCATGTAGGTGGGTAGGTAAGTGAAAAGGCATAAGTAAATAGGTAGGTGGGTAGGTAAATAATATATAAGTGGGTGGGTGGATAATAGGTAGGTAAGTAAGTAACTAGGTGAATAGGTGGGTGAATAGGTAAGAGGTAGATACATAAGGTAATAGACCATGTCACGTTTCATTAAAAATCATTGGTCATCTTGACAAAACTTTCCATTTGAATAAAAACCATTGATCATTATGTTTTAAAATCATTGGTCATCTTGATTAAATGTTACATTTGATTGAAAACATTGGTCATTTTGATTAAAAATTATTGGCCAACTTAACAAAATGTTCAATTTGACTAAAAATCATTTGTTATTTTGACTAAAGATCATTGGTCATCTCGATTAAATGTTCAACTTGACTAAAAACCATTAGTCATTTTAACTAACATTATACAACTTGATTATATGCATATAGTCAAATTAATCATTATAATCAAATTGATCGGTCAAACAATACATGTGTCATTCAAGCCCCTAGCCTCTAGTCAAAATGTACATGTCCATTAGTCAAAATGACAAATTAACCAACTTGAACTTTTAAAATAACCATGATTTGTAGTAATGTTTCTTACAATCTACATACATATGTATAAGTTGAATAGGTCTACCTATTTACTTATGTAGGTACCCACTTTCAACCTACCAAAATAAATAGGTAAACCTAACCACCAACCAAGGTAAGTAGGACCTGATTACCCACCTAGGTGACTAGGTCCTAAACCCTAAATTTTATTTAAATAGAATGATAAACATTTTGATTTAAATTATGGATTAAGTTTTTGATTGGCCCATCCCAAATGAAAGTTGTTTTTTTATTATGATAATGAAAGGCTATAACCCTTCTTTACATAACTTTCTAAGTGATAATGAAGTGCAAAGAATATGGGATAACTTTTCAAGTTGTATTTTACTTGCATGCTAAAATACAACTACAAATGAAGTTTTCCCCCATTTTTTAATTGTAAAAGTTCCAAATGATAGAATTAATTAACTGAATCTTTAATTATGTTATGACCTGATCATATAACTAATAATTTTTCACCTATATTTTATTTATATTAAAATAATAATTAATATAAATCAATAATAATTCAAGTAGAACTTTTCATCACTTCAACAAAGACATATATATGTTCTATTGCTTCT
Organism: Sphagnum contortum; assembly: GCA_963920785.1. Taxonomy (NCBI): domain Eukaryota; kingdom Viridiplantae; phylum Streptophyta; class Sphagnopsida; order Sphagnales; family Sphagnaceae; genus Sphagnum; species Sphagnum contortum. The sequence goes on from OY987276.1 coordinate 9,876,222, forward strand.
AACAAATTTTTTTCCTCCAATAATCTAATTTTGTGTCAATTAATTATTCAAATCCATATGAAAAACTATTATAAAGGTGATATGTTTAAAGAACTTTTAAAAAATTCATGAGTTTATGAAATTTTTATTGACATTTACTGGCACTAGTAATACATATGAAAAAAAAATGGCAATCATGTAAAATTTATGATTTGTGGTCAATGAGTTCTAACCTTCATTTTAGCCAACTAGTTTAGTTTATACTGAATTCAAAAAAAAAATTATTTGAGGACATTTTTTGCAATTGATGGTAGGAGGATAGAAATAATCAAAATTTGGTGAACACCCCATTGGTTTGATTGTGAACTTTGAGGAGTTTGGTTCCAAACTGAAATTCTTGTGCAAATTTTATGAAAATGAATAAAAATATGGTTGAAATTTTTGTAATTCGAAAGCCACAAAATAATCATATTGAGGATAAAATCCAGAGAACATTAAAAAAAATTCATGGCTACTTGTAATTTTTTTGACATAAAACAATGAGCCATTTACTTCACCTTACTTGCACCTTCAAATAAGTTTGCTTCAAAATCAAAAACCTCCCCATCATTTTTCTTTGCAAAATGGTAGTTGATTCATCCATCTTGTAGCTAGTTTTTGTATGTCATGACCAAGGGGGACCAAACCCCCCAAGTTTATGAGCCCAAGTCTACAATGACTCAAGTTAGTCAAGATTCCAACCACATAAAATATTCTTTTTATTTCAATACGGGAGCCAAGGATTGCCAAAATTTATCTAGCAAGAAAGGGCATATCCCAATATAGCTTAACATGCTCCTTCCTTTAATGTAAAAGTGACCATTTGCATCATCATTCAAGTTCACAACACAATGACAAAAAAAAAAAAACAACTTAATTCAAAGTAATCTTTCATATGCCTTTACACCCAAATTTTAAAGTATCAAAAAGAGAATTAGATGGGCATTCTACAAGTGAAGGACCAATAATTACAACATGCAAATTCAATAAATGGCTACATTTCACAAGTAAAAAAATCAAAATTGCCTTATCATATTTTGTTGGGTCAATAGTTTGACCTTGTGATGGCCAAGCAAATCAATGACATGTTTCAAACCTTTGAACCTTGGGTCCAAGATTAAGGCCAACATGTTGTGAGCACTTGCAATTGTGAGCATTTGGAAGCTTCCAAAAATGATAGAAAAAGGGCTAACACACCCAATGTAGCCATATGCTCATATAAATTTTTTAGTTCATCATCAATTGCACCATATGCAAGAGGGGCACCTACACAATTCCATTAGATTGAAATCAACCTTCAATTTCATGCATATGGTAATGATAACATTTAAGGAATTAGACAAAAACCAACAACCTCTTGTTTGATTCAAAACCCACTATTCCACAATTTGCTTCAACGTATCCACCATATCTTGTGCAATGGCCCAAGTCAATCCACTAGGCATTCTTGTATATAAGCACAAATATTCCTTGTGGTAACAATTGTTATTACAAAATTTCATGGAAAAGGAAAACTTTGCTTGTAAATCTTGTCTTCACTTGGGTTTTCAACTTTCAAACAAGAAATGAAACCTTGATGCAAGCCCTATCCTGCTTTGTTGACCCTTTTTGGATTTTTTGGTTTAGGTTGTAGTTTTTTGTAAACCTTGTTGGGCATCTGTCAAGGTTTTTTGCAAAGCTTTTACATCATTGATGGTGTATTGACAAGCTTTGGACATTGCATGTCCACAACAAATCCTTGCAAATGGTGTCTCCAATTGTAATGGTTCATAAAAAACTTAACAAAAAGGGTAAAACCTAATGTGTTCAAGTTAAAGACCTCATCCTTCACACATGCAATAATTTTGTGAATGAATTTGAATTGGGCAAGTAATGGCTTCACAAACTCTACCAAAACATCACCAATAATAATAAGAACTTGTGTAACATTAATGAAGTTCACAATTAATGCAAAAGTGCCAATTCACTTCAATGAATTTTAGTTGTGCATGGTGACCTTTTTGAAGCTAGTGCCTCTTCCAATTTTTTTTGTTATTATCAACAATGTGACGATCTTCTTATTTTTACACTTTTGTCAATCTTTACCATCCTCATTTTCAACCTTGTACTTTGTCAACTCTCCAAAATGTTCATGCACCAAATGTTTTTTATATTGGTATTAGCATGCAAGGGATTATGTGTTGAACAATTCCCTTTTTAGTGCACATGATGCTATGGGAGCTTGATGTATAACCATCACAACTACTTGACTTAGGGTGGCAAATGATGCCCTTTATCATCTAGAATGTAATCACATTAGATGCCACGCTATTTTCATGCAACAAAAAAACTTAAACTACATTTTCATTTATAGGAAGACGACCAATACCTTTGGTTGGCCTTCAATTCAAACAACATTGAGTTGCTTAATTAGCTTGTGTTTTAACAATAAACATTTTTTTGATAGTTTTTGTAGTGTCAAATGTTTTTGTTGCAATTGAAAGGTATCACTTGTATCTCCCCCCCCAACATGACTCATAATAACAATGTTGATCCCTTCCATGACCCTTCAACCTAAAGCCCTAAAAGCTACAAATCTTTGATTATGTTGTTTGGAAAAACTATATGGGACATAGTTCATGCAAATAGGAAAGTAAAATAAGCTTAAAGGTTCAAGCACTTACAAATTATAATTTAAATTTCAAGTCAATTTACAAATCAAAAGAAAAACTAATCTGAAACACCATAAAATTCCCTATTTTGGAACTTCCACGCATCCAACATGCAATTTCTATTTTTGAGTGTTGACTATCAACCAAAACCAAAACTCTGAAATAGCTCAATGTTGAGCTTGTTGTAGTTACAAACTATTAATACCTAGATCCACAAAACAAAATGGCAATGACCATAAAGCAATGATTTTGACATTAATCACCATGTGCACACTAAAAAAATTTACACAAGCACACATGATCACAAACAACTGATCGATGTTTTACTTATTTCGTGATTTGCTCACGATACATATAATAACTTTAACTTTAAGAACTTGTGAACGCTAAACAACACAACCAACATTCAATTAAAAAAAGTTAATGTGATGAAGCTTAAAATTTTATGTGAGCACTTGAACACCATTTGATGTTGTTGAAAAACATACAACAAACCTCCCAAAAGACTTTGCACTTTGTAGCTCCAATCTCCTTCTTCATTTCTAAAATACATCACTTTGCGCTTTGTAGCCTCCTTTCCCTTTTTCATTACTTATCACCCAAACCTAAATATCCAAATCTAAAACCTAGGTGTAAGTTCCTACAAATGAAAGCTCCTAGTATCAATAACTATACCCAAGACCTAGGTTTGATATTGAGAAAAACCTTAGGCCTAAACATCAATTGCATTAGATGTGAAAATCGATATTGTCTATTATGAACCAAAGTATAACAAATGCAAAGACCAAGAATGTACGTTATGAGTTTGAATATTAGTAAAACTTTATACCATGTTAATATAAATTTTTAACATAGGGTTTGTGCTATTGTTGATATTTTAATCGACCGCTATATATTGACACAACACTAGTTTAAACATAGTGCAAAAGTTATTGAATATCGAACAATGTTGTCAAAGAAATTTGGAAAAAAAAAACTAAGTATTTTACGAAAATTCAGGCAAATTTTTGGTATTATTGGAAAGCCCTTCACAAGTGGGATTTCTTAAAGGTAATTTCATAAATCTCAGACCTAAAAGCATGGAAAATATTGGATTGGACTAAATTTCATGAGAAATTAATTTAAAATCTAAAATAGTTTGTCACAATTGAGCTCTATTGTCGCAACCCTACTTTGGCCAAGTGTGCGGGTGAAGCTCAACACTTGGAAAAGTTGGGAGTTGGAGTCCTTTGGGACTCCCGAATGTTCAGAGCTCGACAGCAAGGGGAAAAACACCTCGCATTGGGGTGTTCTTGGGGTCGTTAGAAAGGTATTGAAACGTAGATATCGAAAATGCCCTCGCATTGGCAATTCGGACATCTGTAGCCCAAGTTATGGGCAAAAGAAGGGCCGGGAATCAAACTGGCATTTTGACTCCCGACCACTAAAAGTCCGGAATCGACCTCTTCCCGACGTCCGATTTGAGTGTGCAACATGGCGTTGGAAAGATCTCGACGAGGGCTACAACTTTGGTTCAGACCTCGTCGCGATCCAACTTTGCAGTCGGGAGTTCTGGCGGTTCAAAGTTCCGGGAGTCCCGGGAATTTGTGCCATTTGGATGTAGTCCCCACGATGAGCTGCAGAGAATACTATAGGGAGTAAGGTGGTGGCTTACTCTCGAGTCCGGGCCGTGGTGAGTCTTGTGTGTCCAAGTGCCCGTGGCAAGTCCCAACACCAAAGGGTGTCCCGAATGCTAAATTAACCTCCCGTGGTTGGTTTTTGGATGCAGATTCAAGCTTGATCTTCTAGTCCCTCGTCCTAGTCTAATCCCGGGGCTTCCAACTCAACCCTCTACCCCTTTCTAGAGTTGGAAGTCGGGAGAGTGCCTTTCGGTCCTAACTTTCCGCAACTTCACATTGGTGAACCCTCAAGTGGGTTCACCTCGGGACCAAGGAACGCGTCATCTATCATGAAATTCCTATTTGAACTTGGGCCAATGGCATAGGCCACATTAGTGTAGATTAAACATTCCCCCCTACCCCATTGATAAACTATAAATATGTGATAATTTACATTAAGAAAACATATTAATATTACACATGGGTTAATCATTTTTATCGACCAATCATAAATTGTTAATTTTTTTGGGGGTTTTTGGCACCCATGGTATCCTATGTGAATTTGTAAGAAATGAACCAATTTTCACATCCATGTGTGCTTGACTTCATCCCAAAATTTATGATACAAACCATTGAAGGTTCAACCATTGTAAGGCTAACCCAAGTTCCCCAAGGCCACCAATTGTTTGATGATGAATCATCCATTGAAACATGTTGGCTAAGTTCAAATCCTTTGTTCAATTCATCCATTTCACGTGTTCAAAATACAAGCACAACCAAAGATGAGTGATCAAATTTTACTATTTCCATAGAGTAGAAAATGGGGGTTAAAATATTCATCATTACCCTCCATTTTCCTTCTATTTATAAGGCAAGTAAATGCAATGTACAAGGTTGTCGATAAAATTTGATAGCATCTAAAATCCTATATATAAAAGCTACAAGGTGTGTGTCTGTGCGTCTGTCTTTGATGAATGAAGTCTTTGATGAATGAAGTCTTTGATGAATGAAGTCTTTGATGAATGAAGTCTTTGATGAATGAATGAATTTGCAATTGACAGTGGACAGTTAAATTGGGGGGGCCAATTTAATTTTTTTTTTCATTATAGAACATTTAAAAAAAACTAGAATCTTTTTGAAAAAAAAATAGAAACAAAATAAATAAATAAATAAATACATAAAAATAGAAAAAAATGACGATAGACAAAATAAAAACATGAAACAAACATAAACAAAAAAAGAAGTAAAAATGCAAAAACTATAAAAAAGGAATGGAAAACAAATGAAACAAGGAAAGGGAAATACAGTAAAATAATTTTAAAAGATTTTTTTTTTCCAAAAATGAAGAAACCAAATAAAAAGTAAAAAATAAGAAAAAATAAAACTTATAAATATTGAAGAAAAACCCTACTTGAAAAAGAATGAGGTGTGTCTTCTTTCTCCAAACTTCAAACTTGCATCCAAATAAATATATATATAAAAGTGAAAAAGAAACACTTTATTTTTCTTATACAAAATAATAATAAAAATAAAAAACACATAAAAATAAAAAATAAAAAATAAAAAGTTTCTAAAAAAAACTAAAACTTGAACCAAGTTTAAAGAAACCAGGGGACTTCACATTGGGGGGGGACGGGGAAGGACCGGGTGAGGGGAGCTCGACGGGTGCATTATGCATCGGGTTCACGCTAGTAAATATAATACATTATTGAATGGGGTAGCACCAATTTAGTTTTACAATTAGCATTGTGAACATAAATATGTGACAACAAAATAATTCATTTTTATTTTTTAAAAATAAAATTAAAAAATTACCATTTAGCACTTTTTAAATGGTGACACAATCTAAAGAGGTTCCAACTTCGCAACAAAAATAAGGTAAAAACAACATTTTTCAAAGTAATTTAATTTAGAGCAAAGAATGAAAAATGAAATGCAAAAAAAAAAAAAAAACCTAAAAAATAATCACAAGTAAACAATTTAACCCTAAAACCCACCATAACTCCCAAACATCATCCAAATATTTGGGTAGTTGAAATGTATGAAAATCATTTTCACGTACATATTTGCATCCAAAAATTTCATCCGGATATTTCCCCCCCCCCCCCCCCATAAAAATATGTACTGATATATCATTGCCTGGATGATTTACCCGACCCAGTACTGAATTATTTTACCCCCCCCCCCCCAAAAGGTAATTAGTAGAAGAGTCCTTTCAAATTGGCATCTAAACTCCTGCAGTAACATCACGTGTTTACTACATTAAAAAATTGTTTTTCTACTGACCCAAAAAACTTTCGGTGCCCGTATTATTATATAATATTATATATATAATAATAATATAAAATAATAATATTATAATACTTACAGGAAAATCAAAATGTCAGTACTTATGATATGAATTTGGGGTGAACTGATTTCTGAGCCTTTTTTTTTTCTTGGGAGAAAACAAAAATTAAAAAAAAAATCTAATTAAAAAATCTATCAATTAATTAATTTTTTGGCTTGACCTAATTTGACAATTAATCTATTATTGGTATTTAACTTCAGAAAAAGACTATCGGTACGTAAATAAATTATATATATATATATATATATATATATATATTAATCCATAAATCCATTAATTACAAAGGACTGACCGCGCAGGACAGAATCTTCCGTTAACCGGAGTTTGCGCCTCTGACCACTGTTGAGCGCCGTTCAAATCCGCCACTACCGAATCCGATCTTCTGTTCCCTGCCGTTAGATCTCCGGATAGGCGCGCCGTATTTTTTTTTTTACCACTAACCCTACGCTCCGTAGAACCGCCTTACAGTAAATTTTGAGGATTTATTTACCGCCTGTCTAATTTTCCCAGGACCGCATCATTCTGGTTAACCAGCACCCATACTTACCACCCACGGTAAAAATGGGTAAACTAATGTTTCTATACCCGTACCCGTCGGTTCTTTCTCCCGAATTGAGAGAACCGCTCATCCCGGGGCAAAGAGTTAAAAAGCCCCCCCAAATTTTATTTTTTTTATTTAAAAAAATTAATTAATTTTTCAAATCCTTAAAATAAATCAGGCTATATTGGAGTTTTAATTTTAATATTCCTGAGGGAAATGATAAAAATTTAAATGCAAAGGATTATTAGGTGTAGAGTTTCATTATTAATATGGTTTATTTGTAATTTGTCTTTTTTTTTCTTTTTTTTGGGAAAATTTAAACATTAAAATATTTTTAAAGGTGGACTATATTTATAGTATATTTAAACTTGTGACTTTATCATCCTTTTAGTGTAATTAGTGTAAATATTTTAAATAAGTTTTAAAAAATTGTTGTTTGGAAAGTCCTTGTGTTTTGAAAGTAAGCAAATAAAAAACACCATTTTATGTTGCATCATGCTTTATGGCTTATATCAATTTGAGGCTATTGATGGTTTTTAATGACTTATGCCACCATTTGCCTAACCAAAACACAAACATATGGTTAAGCTGCTTGTCAATAGCTTCTTTTTTGGTCTCTATTGGCAAAAAAATTCCAAAAAGAAGAATTAACAATTAAAAAAATTGAAAATGAAATGATTTTGGAGGTTTTCAATTGCCATAAGTGTGAGAAAAAAAATAGTGAATAAATGGCCAGGTTTTTATATTTGGTTTTCAATGTTTATCCACAAATATGAAAGGATGACTAAAGATTTGATCAGCTAAATCTAGCTCTAAGTGATGATTACCACTTGTTGTCAATGTTTCAAAGCTTATGTATGATGGCATGTGTGATACCAACCCATTATAAATTGGTGGCATTGAGTGTATGTAATACTTGCAAAAGTGATTTATGTGGCCACATTTTTTTTACACCAAAACATCAATTGAGCTCATCATTAGTGTGACATCAATTGTTACATTGTGTTAAACTAATCATCAAATGTGTGAAAGATGATGTATGTGCCACATTTCATGTTGAAAATTTTATGTAAGCTAATCCCATGGTGTTTATTAAATGTCATAATATGTTGTCACAATTAATGTTGAAACAATGATACATAATTAACTTGGTTATAAATTTTTCAAAAACAAGAAATACATAATGCTCACATGTCCATGGAAACAATGAAGGTTTAAATCAATGTTGTGCAATTTTTCCATTTCAAGAGAACCTTTAGTCTTGATTCAAACATTTTCTATTTGTTTGGAAGTTTTTTGGGTGAGCTAGGTTTTTTTGAAATTTCAAATTGTTTGGTTTGAGTTTTAGCACATTTTTTCAAGTTCAAATTCAAGATTTTTTTGATCCTAGTTCAAAAACTATGTGCACATTCCCCAATGCTAGAAAAAATGAATAGGTGTAGGCTAAAGCACTATCCTACTTGGGACTTCAAAAGTTTAGGCTTGGTTGAGAATGAAAAGGGCGAAAATTTGTGAAGCACTAAAATGATCCTTTACCTCGCATAAAACATTTTCACAAAAAATAAAAAACGTTCACCCATTTTACTAGCTTAGAGAATGGGTTAAAACTTTATGAACCCATTCTTAAGTAGGTTCATGGGATTAAGTTCATTCCAAAATGCAAAAGGATAGTTTTTCAAATGATTTCTATACAAAATTTTACAACAAATTAAATCCAATAATGATATAGGTACATAATTCAACAACTAATTAAAACTAATATTTAAGTATAAAGTTCAACCCACTCATTAACTTAAAAAAAATTAAAAAAAAACTTGCTTACCTAAAGAACCTAACATATGTTTAATAACGTTCATGGTTTCAATTTTGGTTTTGAATTTAGCAAAATGTTAATTCTTTAGTTTGGTCTTTGTGTCAATTCCAACAAATGAGGGTTCACTTAGTTCCAAGTCATAAAAACTAGACCTTGAACATTCAAATTTAACACTACCAACTAAATACACTCATGATGTTGGTTAAAATGTTTTTCTAAAAAAAATAATTCTTCAAATAATCTTCAATTTCAGGCTCATTTTGATCTCAATTGTCCCACTCATCCTCCTTTTTTGAGCTATTCATGAAGTGTGGCAAATAAGGACCAATCCCCAAAACAAAAGATAACATTCTCAAATTTGATTATCATATCACTTTTGTAACCACACCATGATCTACCTTCATGGCCATAGATTAGGATCCTACTTAATAGGGAGTTTGTTTTTACTAAACCACCTTCTACATCAAACACCAAAAGTTCCATAGTTGAAGGTTTGTTATTGGATCCCAAAAGATATAAAATGTTATTAAAAACTATAAATAGCAAAAGAAATGAAAGTTTCTCATTTGCAAAACTTGTTATTATTGGATCTATACTTGCGCAAAATGTTGCAAAAAACGATAGCTTAAGGCATGCCATAATCTATGTTTTTGCGATCTAAACTTAAAGTGGTGAAAGTTTTATGATGTTCAGTTTACTATTTTGCTAGTTAGTCAAAATGAATTGTGTTTGATTATTAACAAAGTTAATAATGTTATTTCTTAAGTTGAAACAAAAAAAATTATCTAATAAAATTGTCATCAAATATCAACATGGAAGAGGATCTTGTTTTGACAAAATATGGCATGGGAGTGATTGGCTACATAGATCTTATTGTTTACAAGGAAGTTAATGTTTCACTTATCTTTTTTGTTATTTTGACGACAAATTTTAGAACATGAAGTATTTGAGAATGAACTTTTCAAGGTACAAAAAACATTTGGATTCAATACATAGTCGCTTGCCATTGGGAGTTAGCCAATGTTAACACTACATTTGACCATGTTTTCAATAACTTGTAAAACCATTTGATTATAATCAAAGTTATGTTGTTGATCCCAAGATTGGATTTACTTTAGCACCAAAGGTGTGCATGACAAGTTGTTTTCATTATTAGATACAATATTGCTTGTTATTGTAGTACATGTTCTTGATCAATTTTTTTTAGGATGACTTGAGACTTGATATGACATTTTGCTAAACACTTTTGTAATGAGATTTTGATTTCTGTAGTTTCATCTTTTGGAAATGGACTTTCAACTTGAAGATTTCTTTGAACTTTGTTCATTAAAATTTGATTTTTGAAGCTTCACATTTTGGAGATGGAGCTTGAGTTAGGAGAATTTATTTGAGCTCTTTATTGATGTGAGGAAGTAGAACACGGATCTGAATTATTTCATTCTATTATTTTTTCATTGCATTGAGTTTTTTTTCTTTTTTTTTTGGGAAACAAATGGATGAAATCCATTGCAAAGAAAAAAAATCAAAACAACAAGGTGTGTGGTGCACTTGCCTTGCACACCACAAAAAATCACACAACAAGTCAATCAAGCTAATCTCATGAGGTAATTGATAACTCCATTTGATTTGAAGTTTGTCCAAATTGCTGTGAAGGCCTTGTATGCTCATGGGAGTTTGGATTAAAGACCTTATATTTACAATGAGACATTGTATAATGTCCAACCTCTTCGCGTAGCTTTGTGCCAACCGTGGGTTCTTGAGTCTAGAGAAAATAGTAGCTATTGAAGCCTAAGCTATTTTTGTGCCTTGGGACATTTGTAAAATCTATGCATGAGTGTATTTGCAACTACGAAATCACACATGGGGTTGGCAATTGCTATGTCCTTGTTTATTCAAGCTCTCCATATGTTCACAATGATGGCTTGGTGCTATAGTGCCCACAAAAAAAACCTTGCATTTTGAAAAATGAAGCACTTGTTCCAACTACCATTTTTTTGCTTTTCAAAATGCATCGCCTATTTTTTTTGCCTTTTTTTCATGACATACCTTGGTGAAATAAACATGATGTCATGAAAAAATATGAAGAAAAAAGCCAATGCTTTACATATGATAACACCTATGGAGCAAGGCATTCTTGAAATAAGTGCCAACTCGAGGCAAGCTTAGGGGGCACTTATTTTGGGAACAACCCTCTCCTCCTCCATGAGTGTTCCACTACACTTCCCTATGCCATTCCCCCTAAAGATTTGCATTGCCACCAAAATTTGGCTCCTTAATGTTAGGACTAAGAGTTTTATATATTTACAATGTTTGGAAGGAACTTCAAAACTTTGGGATTTTTGGTATGGTACCTTAAAACCCTAAACCCTAAACCCATTGTAGTTGTTGTTTCACCCATCTAGTGATCCCCATAGTGGGCCCAAACATTGGCAATGGAATCAGATGCTATTCCTTCATGCTTCTGATAGCACCCATTTTTGGTCAAGCACCCACAACCCTAGACCCAATAGGAGTGATGATACTTTCACACTTTGTTGTTTATGGTGGTGGTTTGGACTTTGGACAATATTTAAAAACCCATCAGATCCATTTATTATGTTAGAAATATTTTCAATTGTTCTTTTGCCTAGTTTTAGAAATATTTCTAGATTTCTAAAAATTCAGATGCATTCTAAGTTCTAATTTTGAGAAACAAAAACTACCTTTTCCTTTGATTTATTCCAAATCTAGTTTCATCAAGATAATGTGACCCTTCCATCCATCCATCCATCATCACCCCCACTAGTGTCCATAGTCCATCCATTACAAACCCATTATGACTAAGAGTTGTGTGGATGAACCACAATTGAGTCAAATTGGTATCCTCTCTCTCCGTTTTAAACCCCTTTTAAATCATCCTTTTGTCCATATGGTTAATTTGGATGTGTATGTGGTTTAGTTTCATTTGTTGTGAAATATTTGTCAATGACATCCACGTTTCTTCCATATCTTTTAATGTCTTTTGTGTTGCTAGTTGCACATGTAGTGCGACAAATTGTCATTTGTGTGTTTCAATTTCATCCAAGTTGTAGTTTATAAGAAGGACGATGTTGTTAATTTCATCCATTTGGACGTCTTTCATGTAAATTTTTGCAAGGTTTTGAAACTAGAAAGTGTTCATGGGCATCACATAATGAAAATGAAATCATACATGCAAAATGTGACACACTAAGAGATCTATAATTATCTCTTGAAGACTTCACAAATAATTGAAGATGAGAGAGTGATACTAAGTTGCACAAGGAGGTGAACCCTAATTAATACGTACCCAAAAAAACCTACCATGAATTGGATTTAAAAAAAAAAAAGAAAAAAAAGAAAAAAGAGAAATAAAAAATTTACAATTTCAAAACTTCACATGTTGGATTCCCAATAGATTTTACAAATAATTTTCTTTTTCAAAAATTCAAAATTAAACAACTACGTACAGAAATAAATAAATTTCCAATAATAATGGTTACATCGAAGATGGTATTGGTGAGACATATATAGGGTTCAATTACATCCTAGGAATCTAGGATCATCCAAGTTGACGATTTAGGAAAGAAAAAAAAAAACATTTCCGACATAGAATTGCATTCTTGTCCAAAAGCAATTCTATATTGGAATGGTCAAGAAATTTATTATAAATAAATAGGTAAATAAATGATTAAAAATAAAAATTAGAATTAAATTTATTAAAAAAATTATTTATTTAAATTTTTAAAAAAAAAGCTGCCTTAATTGATGTTTCTTTCTTCTATCTGTCTTTTTCTCTTTTCTTATTCTTGTTTGTGTCTTCATTTCTTGGCTCTTTGTTGCTGCATTATGTATCAAAGAATTTGGAGAAGTGAAAAAAGGAATATGGGCTAAAATTGATGCTTAATTTGTGCCTGCATTTTTGAGGTTATATATATATTCATAAATTTATGGCAAAATTGAATGAAAAAAGAAAAAGAAAAAGGTTATGCTTGTTTTAATGCTATACTAGTGTGTGTCCCGTGCATAATGGGGCACAGGTTTGTTATTTCAAACAACCGTGGGTCCCCCCCCGGCCGCCCTGGTCCTTTGCATTTCCCACTCCAGTGCTTTAACCCGTCAAGCCCCCCTCGCCTGGTCCTTCATATTTCCCATTTCGGTTCTTTTTTCTTGTTTTCTCCCGGGCAGTTTTGCAAATGAGTAGGGCTTGGTTGTCTGTCTACTGGGTGTAGGGTTGATTCTTAGGCCAAGGTCATAGAAATTGAGTATAACGTTTTTTTGAGGCTGCCCACAAAACGAAGAATACATTTTTGTATTTGAAAAACAGAGCGTACAGAGACGGGCATGGATCCACATGCCGGTTTGGGGGGGGCAGTTTGTTCGTCCGAACTTAGGGGAAAAAACTTTCCATAAGAGGCGTAGCCAGAAACACACGCCTTAATGAATTCATTTGCCTCCAATGCATCACTGATCCACGTGCAGAAGTTGCTGCAGCTTGTAACGGGGGTAGCTTCATCTTGCTATAGAATCTTCTATTTTAGGGAGCCTCCATAGTCTCAACTTTTTTTTTTTTGGGGGGTGATGGGCCAATCAAATTGGCTCGTTGCAGCCCAAAATAAAAACAAATTTGGACTTCTGAACCCCCCAACTAATTACTGCCCGTCCGGAGTCAAGGGAAGTTACTTTCTTCCTTTACAATATATAATATACTTTTTGGTTCACTTGTACTCACATTATTTGGAAATCAAAAGAACCTCTGGTTTGGGGTTCGTTGGAAGAAATCCCCAAAGAACCGGCGGTTCTCAAAAAGGGCCAGGGCCAGGGGGCGGTGAGGGAACCGGCATGTTCAGTGGCGGTTATTGATTATATGTCGGAAACGGATCCCAGATTTTTGAGATCCGCAGCAGTCATCATATACAGGAACCGGAGGTTATTTGAGTTGGCGGAGACACCCCACGGCTACGAATCACAGAGACGGACGCCACGAGAACCGCCGGTCATAAGTTCCTCGCCACCCTCCCTTTTTCTTCTGATAACCGCCCAACACACTGGGGATGGATAATAAGCAACGCTGCATCCAGGGAAAATAAAGGAAGCGAAAGACCCGCGGAAACGAAGGGCGACCCGGCGACACATAAAAAAACGGCGGATCCATCTCCCCTTTTACCCGCCGTGTTGTTCGCTGGTGTCCCCCTAGACTAGCCTCGACCTAGTCTAAGCCCAGGTAGAGTGTAGTAGACTAGGTAGTGAGGTAGAGTAGGGAGAACGTACTCACTAACTCACTAAATAATACCCACCCCCCACTCTCTCGCTAACCTACCAACCTACCTACCTACCTAGGAAGAAGGTAGGAGGTACACAGTACATAACCGCCGGTTACATGTTCCGTAGGGGGTACCAGGTACTGTGGTTGTCTTCCTCGGCTTGCGCGCGCGCTCAGTCTCTCTTGTGTCTGGGTGCGCGGTTGCTGCGAGCTCTGACTCCAGCACCACGACGACGACGCTGCTGCTGCTGCGAGCTCTGGCTCGTGCTCTTCTTCTCTTTTTGGAGTGCTCGGAGTTCTCAGGAAAAATAAAATAAAATGGGTTGATCTTGTTGGAGCTTTTGTTTTTTAGTTTTTTTCTTTGTTGCATTTTGATGTGATCTGATTTGGTGCTTTGAGCAAGTACCATCTCAAAGCATCCGAGTAACACTACGCGAGTGCTCTGTGGCAGTAGTAGAGACGAGACTCGATTTTTTTTATGACGGAGGATTTTTGTTACGTTGCCAAAATGCGCTTGATTGGTTTCGGAATTTTGTGAAGAGAATTTGTGTAAGTTGGGGGGAGTTGGGAGGGCGGGGGGAGGAAAGAAGAGCTGGAAGGAAAAAGCAGCTGGAGGAGAAGCTCCAATTTGTTGTAGCAGGCATAACTGTCCTTCACCGCTCCTTGTTGTTGTTGTTGTTGTTTTTTTTTTCTTTCTATTGTGTTGTTGGTGGTGGTGTTGTTGTCGTCGTCATCTGTGGACTTTTTGCCGGGCATCTTGATTTGGTGGAATTTGGAGCTCCGGTGCAAGAGATTGCAGCGTGAGTGCTGGGAATCGATGATACCTCAGCAAGAATGTCGCTTACCAGCATCAGCTCCCTCATCATCAGCAGCAGGCTTGTGCAATCTCCTTCAAGCAGCGGTTGCAACGAAATTGACGAAGTGGGTTTTTCTCTTCTTCTCCTTCTTCAACAACAACATTTGTAGCAGCAATTGCTGCTCTTCTTCCTTTCTTGTTCTTGCCTTGTACATGCACGGATCTTGCACACAAGCCTGGATTCCAATGCACCCAATCCCAGATTCCTGCAGATTCTAGCACCCATCCAATCCCAGATTCCTGATATTCCTTCTCACGTCCATGTGATCCAACCTCGGAATGGAATGTGTTTTCTGCGATTCTCTGACTTGTTGGATTTTGATCTTGACTGAGGCTGCAGTGGCAGCTTGCTTGTCTGAGGGCCGCCTTCAGAGCCCTGCAGCTTTTTGCATGAAGAAGAGAAGAACAAGAAGATGCGTTGCACCGGCACCAGCAGCTTGTATGGCTTCAGTCCAGCAGGACGATGACTGTCCTGCTGATAGCTGAGCCTCCTGCGCCAGCAGAAGATTGGGCATACCCAGTTCATCAGGTCGCCTCTTGAAGCTCCAGAGCTTGAGCGTTGGCTCTACCTAGAGCAGAGGTGAGGAGGAGGAGCAGAGGAACTGGAGAGCATTGCGGAGAGTCTGTTGCTTGTTGTAGTTTTGTTGATCTAAGCTTGAGCTTTTGAGGCTTGCACTGAGAGTGAGTCTTGGACAAAAGAGTCTTCTTGTGACTGAAGCTGCTCTCCCATCCATTGCCTTGAAGAAGATGATTACCGGAGGTGACCTCTACAGTGTGCTCAGTGCAGTAGTACCTCTGTATGTTGCCATGATGCTCGCCTACGGCTCTGTAAAATGGTGGGGCATCTTGACGGAACAGCAATGCATGGGTGTGAACCGATTCGTGTCCATCTTTGCTGTGCCGCTGCTCTCCTTCCAGTTCATCTCTGACAACGATCCATATGCTATGAACTTCCGCTTCATCGCGGCAGATGCTGTGTCCAAGGTGGGTCTGCTCCTGGCACTGGCAATCTGGGCGAGGTACTCCAAGGCTGGGTCACTGGATTGGATGATCACAATCTTCATGCTGGGAACTCTCCCTAACACCCTGGTCATGGGGACGCCACTCCTGGCTGCTATGTATGGTAAAGGTCCTGGTAGTCTCACGGTGCAAGCAGTGGTGCTGCAATGTATCATCTGGTACACTCTCCTGCTTGTGATGTATGAGTACAGAGCTGCAAAGATCCTAATCATGGAGCAGTTCCCAGATACTGCTGCCTCAATTGTGAGCTTCAAGGTGGAGTCAGATGTCATGTCACTGGATGGGAGAGAACCTGTGCTCACAGAAGCTGAGTTTGGAGATGATGGCAAGCTTCATGTCACAGTGCGTAGGTCTGTGTCTGCTCGCTCCCCAAACATGATGATGATGCAGTCGAATGCTAGTGCTGTTGGAAGCAATGTACATTCTAGTAGATCCATGGGTGTCGTCACCACTACCAGCTCCAAGGCCTTGACACCACGACCCAGCAACTTGACTGGAGCTGAAATTTACAGTCTGCAGTCCTCTAGGAACCTCACACCTCGAGACTCGAGCTTCAACCACAATGAGTTCTACAGTATGATGATGCTGTCAGCAGGTTCAGCTGCTAGGAGCCCACATCGGCAGTCCAACTTCACATCCTCTGATATCTACTCACTGCATTCTTCCAGGGGACCCACACCCAGAACCTCCAATTTCAATGAAGAAAGCTCCAAGGAGGTCCATGCTTATCCCAAGGGGACCATGAACATCAACTCGCCCCGATTTGTGCCTTCGTCTGTATTCAGGGGAGGAGGAGGAGGAGCTGCTGGAGCTCGTATGCACATCAAAGGGGGACATGAGGCAGGAATGGCAGGTGTTGGAGTCATTGTTGATGGAGGAGGATCGCATGCCACAAGCAATGGTGATGCAGCAGGCAACAGCCATGGCAAAAACAACAACAGCAACCCTGTTGCCCCTCCTCTGCAGCAGCAGCAGTCTTCTCCAATTGTGTCTCACAGCTCAAGGATTGTTGCCATGAACTCAAGACCGTCCCCCAGGCGTGAGACTAGAGCAGCATCACCTAAAGTGGACGAGGATGCCAGGGAACTTCACATGTTCGTATGGAGTGCAAATGCATCTCCGGTATCAGAAGCTGGATTGCATGTCTTCGGGGGAAATAGCCCTGGACGAAATGAATTTGATCCCAAGGAGGTGCGAATGCTCGTGCACCCACAATCCGAGCATGCTTCTGATGCTGCTGCAGGTGAGCAAACCTTTGTTGCCACAAAATAAGCACGAAACATCTTCTGACCATCTTGCTGAAATGTGTCCCTCCTCCTCTCAATCCCTCTCTCTACATGTCTGTCTATCTGTCTGGTCTGGTCCATTCTGGTTTCCAGAGCCATGCAATCTTTGCATGCAAATTACCAAGACTTGTTCATGAAGCTGAAGCAAAAGCTCCTGAACTTTATTCCTTTAAGGATCTTCAGAATTCTTGTTGTGAGAATTCCTTCTTCAAGGAGTTTCTAACTTTTGAGCCACAAATGGATGTGTATGTTGGGTTTTGATAGGTTTGGCAGAAGCGAGGGCGGCGGCACAAGCGTATAATGATTACTCACGTGAAGACTTCAGCTTTGGAAACAGGGAGAATTTCAAGGTGGAGAATATAGATGAAGAAGATGAAGATGGTCCTCGCTTGGATAAGTTTGGCTCCACATCTACAGCTGAACTTAGACCTAAACTCCCACAGGAAGATGATGACATGAAGAAAAGCATGCCCCCCACTATTGTGATGGTGAAGCTAATCTCTGTCATGACATTTCGCAAGCTCATTCGCAACCCTAACACATACTCCAGCCTCATTGGAGTCATTTGGTCCCTGATCGCCTTCAGGTACTTTTGTGCTTGGAAAAAAGATTTAACCTCAATTTGTTCATTTGTTTCTAGGATTTTGCTTAAGAAGAGGGTCTGGCATCTGGACAACTGAAGAAGGTTTAGGGTGTGTCTGACCTCTGTACTGTTGTTGTTGTTCTTCCCTTCCATGTGCAGGTGGCATTTCCAAATGCCAGTGATACTGTACAAGTCTGTGCACATCTTGTCGGATGCAGGTCTCGGGATGGCAATGTTCAGCCTCGGTAAGTGTTTTGCATTTTCTGAGAAAAGCTTTTGTGTGTTCATTGATTGATGACATTTTATCTTCTCAAGGATCTTCTTGGGGGTCACATGATCAACTGTAGTTGACAGATTGTCTGCTCTCGGTGCTTAGGGATCATGCTGCAGAAGGTGGTCAAAACATTAATCGGATTTTGCATTGATGGATTTCTTGCTGCTTCTTAAATGCTTGATGATGTAGGTCTGTTCATGGGATTGCAAGAGCGGATTCTTGTGTGTGGGACCTACTTGGCTGTTGTTGGGATGGTGCTCCGGTTCCTTCTTGGCCCTGCTTTGTTTGCAGCTGCATCTGCCTTGGTGGGCCTCCGAGGAGTCAGTCTGCGTGTTGCCATTGTGCAGGTACTGCAACCTCAATACATTTACCTCTCTAGTTGTTAAGTCTATGATGTGAGAAAAGCCTGCTGAAGTTTTAGGCCTTACATACATGCTACATTTCTTTCAAATATCAGCACATCATCTTTCTCATTTCAGCCAATGTCCGAGACTTACTTTGCATGTGTAACATAAACTTGTCTGTAACATAAACTTTGAGGGCAGTGTTTATCTCTAAGTTGGTGAAATTGGGTTGTCTCAAACAGGCTGCATTACCTCAAGGCATTGTTCCATTTGTGTTTGCGAGGGAGTACAATGTACATCCAGACATCCTCAGCACAGCGTAAGAACTCTCTTTCACTCCTCCATACTCCTTAGATATGGAGTAAAACACTGATGATAAGAGAGGTGATAAAGGACAGACCAAAAGCAATATTTCTTGACTCTTTTTCAGATTTGGCAGCTCAGGATTTTGCATATTCTGGAATGATGGGAACAACGAACTGAGTGAAGCTGTGTTCGTGGGGTTGAAATGAAACAGGGTGATATTTGGGATGCTAATCGCTTTGCCGATTACCCTTCTCTACTACATACTCCTCGGGCTGTAAAAGAGTTTTGCAATGCCAAATTTTTGAGTTGAGCAACTGGGTCTCACCCCTCCTTCTCCCAGAGGGTCATGGTGTTGTTGTATGCCATCTTTTGAGTTCTAAAAAATTGTACACTACCTGGCCTCTTCCTCCTTGGGTTCTAAATTTTATTTTTTGGTTGCCATTTTTAGTAGGTGCTCAAGTTTATTAGAACAGCAAAAAAGTGAAAGGTTCTTCTTTAGAGTTGGGAACTCCAAAATTTCTATGTACTTTGGAGATCAGCTGTAGGGCAATCAAAGGAATGTGTTGCATTGCCATGAATTGAGAGTCTGCAGCTTGGGAGGAGGAGGAGGAGGAGGAGGAGATCAGAACTTATTTCCTCTTTTCCTCCCATTGACAAGATAGGATTGGCTTCCTCATCTTCCTCAAGCCTCTGTAATCTATACCAAACCTGGTATCAGTCTTCTTACTCTCTCTTGGGTAAACCATCATCAAATGTCACACTTTCTTTTGGCTTTATTTGTCTTCTGAGGGTGAATGATGTTCCTCCTCTTCTCCATCTTCCAAGAGTTCTCAAAAATTAAATTATTTTCATTTGGTGGGCAGGTTCAAATAGTTTGAGGATGAAATCTGGTTGCTGCTTGTTTCAATGAATTGATAATAAGGCACAATGTGAATCAGTTCAGATATGAATCTAGCTTGTTGCAGTTTTTTTCCCCCTTTGTTTTTTCAATAGATTTGGCACAGTGATTGAGATGATGTCAATCATTTCCTGAACCTGAGATCAGACTTGAGATGGGTTTTTTGCAGAGGAAGTGGTTCTCCAATACCTTCTTGGGTTGTATTTATCATGATTTTGAAACACAGAACAAATGCAATTTTGGTAACAATCATATCTACAGGTAGTAAAGGCAATGTCAAGGCTGGCCTATGTTCCTGTATAGATCAATACTGGAAAACATAATGCAAAATGGTGTGTACAAATCTCTGTCTCTATACATGAGGGGTTTTTATGTACCAGCCAAGGAAAGTACGAAGTAGGTAAGTAGATCTCATAACAAATACAATAACAGAGCTTGACTTTAGTGATTATTGTAGTCCTCTTATCAATTCTTGTGATGGTTTTGGGGTGGGTGGCATTTTCATTTATTTTTGCTTTTCTGTGACTTCATATTTGTTTTGTTTCTCAAAGGTTCGCTAACATCCTCAAATGAAAAACTGAGAGAGCTCTGAATTCCATTTTTGTCCCTTTGTTACAGGGTACCCAAGTCTGAAGCTTTTTGCTGACTCCAACCAGATCTTCTGGTTGTTGTGTTGAATTATGTTGTCAATCACATGTTTGTAAATTTTTTTGGGAGGTTTGACAGTAGTTGGCAGGTAGGTAGAAGATGCTCCTTTCTGTTGTTGTTGTTGCTGGCAGCTAGCTGCTGCCCTCTCTGAAGCCCAAATCTTATGATGCAAAACACCATGGGCCAGAGTGTGAACCAATACCCACCAGTGCAGCATCTAACCCAGTTGACTTCATATCTTACCTTGGTAACATCTATCCTGTAGAAAATAGGTCTTGTATGTAGGTGGGTAGGTGGGTAGGTAGGTAGGTAGGTATGGGTATTTACATAGGTAAAAAGGCTAGTGGGTTGTTGGTAGGTAGGTAATATAAAAGTAGCTTGGTGGCTATTAGGTGAGTAGATGCATGTAGATGGTTAGCATGTGATGGCAGGGACTTGATGAATCAAAAGAAGTAACTGGCAACTCCACCCAACAACTAAACTATGGAGGTTGTTGGTGGCGGGGGGGGGGGGGGGGGAGGAGGAGGTGTGTTGCTTTGTAGCTAGCTACTAGGTCTGCCTCCCTCCCTCCCTTCCTCCCTACCTCCCTTAGGGAGATTTTGTTTTCTTCCAACTATGTACATAATAACTCTTACACAGCTTTTGAAGATGTGCTTTTGATTGCTTGATTATGAATTTGCTGGAGGAGGAGGAGGAGGAGGAGGAGGAGGAGGCCATACATACTTGTCTGCCTTTTTTTAGCAACCTGCAGTCTACTTTACTGACATAGCCATCAATCAAATGTCCTCCTAGATGCACTCATGAAGACAAAATCATAATAATAAAATACTAATAATATTGTTTTTTTCAACTGACATTATTAATTAAAAATGAAAAATACCTAGAAGTTATGTTGCAAGAACCTCTCTTGTCTTGGAGAGTTAGTTCACTCAAAAAATAACTTGGGAAAATTAATTTAAACCACCAAATCCAACAATCCCATTGGCCTGAAAAAAAAAAAAAAAAAAAAAAAAAAAAAAAAAACTTGAAAAGCTTACACACAATTGTATTTTGCTGAACATTGAAAATAATCGTCCCCTTTTTACCATTTCCATTTTATTTTTTAAAATTTTCACAAACTCACCAAACCCTAATTATTGTACCCACCACTCACAATGAGTAGAATCTATCAAAATATTTTTTTAAAAAAAAGGAGAAAAAAGTTTCAATGAAAAATAAGTATCAATAAGTATCCCCACCATCATCCCCTTTGGAGGGTTTTGCAAAAACCCAATGCTGGGCAGAATCTGCTGGAGATACCCACAGGGTATCAGCTCTTGGGTATACCCCCCCACTTGGGTATAGACCTAACCCTAATTATTTTCCTTCTAACCTATTCTTCTTCTTCTTCTTCATGTTCTAAACATGTAGTAAACCCAATGGGGGCCAGACAGTCAGCATTCCTTCTAGCTATTCCTCTTTCACAAATGACAAAGAAAGGAGGTAGACATAAACCCAGTTCCAAACATCCCCAAAGGAATGATATGACTATGGGTCCAAAAGCAAAGGAGGTACCCAAATTTGGTGGGGTGCATATCTAACTTCTTATATAGTATATAAAACTTCATAATGGGTGGTCCCACTCTAGCTTGTAAAAGGTAAGGACAAAAGCTCCTCCAAACCCTCTCAGAAGCTTTGCAAAGCAAAGCACTTTCAATTTGTCTGAGTTGCTGCTGCTGCTGCTGCTGCTTTAGACAGTTTGTGAGAGTTTTGGGTTTGTCTTTTTATATCAAAGCATAAACTATTAAACATCCCTTCTTTCCTTCCTTCCTTCCTTCCTCTCCAGACCAAAGCCCTAAATGTGTTGGGGGACCCACTTTTGGTTTTGAGTCAGGAAATCAATCCAGCTTCCCCTGGCTAAATTTGGGTTGATTCTGTTCCTTTGCTTTGGCCCATGCCTTGCATTAGTAGGGACACACACTGCACCATCCCCACAAACAATTGAGTACTTTGCATTACACTGGCTTTAGAAACATGGAGTGCTTGGTTTCTTCAGAAGAAAAGGTGGGATTGGAAATGGAGACAAAATTGTTGGAAACTGACATCAAATCAATGAGAGAATAGAGATGATAAAAAAACACTCATCTTTTTAGTACCAGCTCTCCACTCAACCTTAAGGGCACACAAATGTTGTTGTTACAAACCTACAATCCAATCCCAAGCTCTTTGCCTAGTCTAAATAGGAGTTGAACATTTCATATGTATATGTTATCTACCTTAGAAGAAAGCACATGGACAAGGTCATCATCTCTCTCATGCATTGAAATATTTTCATATTAAACTTAACTAAAAATATTTAAATAAACTTTACTTAACAATATCTCATAGTCTCAAAAATATGAGATTAGATGTACCCATTGGCATAAGATTTGGATTTTGGGCATAAAAGTTTTGCCTCAAACTTGACCTAATGTGTGTGTGTAACATTTGGAATTTTATATGTCTACATATGATGAATGGGCATGTGCTCCATAGAAGTTCTAATGTTTTGTATGAGGTGTTATATAATCCATAAGAAAATTTAGCCATATTTGGTTTTACAAACACATAAAAGTAAAAAACATTTCAGCATCCTAATATATATTTTTATTGGGCTACCCTATTGGAACTTGATGCAGAATATGGCATTTTCTTGCTAATTAATTTTCTTTAATTTTGTTAATAATTGCAGGTTAGAATTAGCAAACAACCCACTTGGTCCTTTGAGTGATAATTTATATTTTTTCCATATTATTATTATTATTATTATTATTATTATTTTAAATTTATATATCAGAGCTGCGTATTTGATTTTTTGATAAATGTGATTATATACCAGAATTGGGTATTTGACTTTTGAGAATTGTGAGTATGAACCCTAAGAACCACCTTGATACCCGATGAGTGATTTGGTGAAACTTCTAATAATCGCCCAACATTGGGTAGACTTTTATAGGAGGGGAGATTTATAAGGTCTAGAAGCAACCAAATTTGTTTTGGGTTTTTTTTCCATGGTACAATTCTTGGTGTTGGTTAACCCACCTTGGGTGAATAAGCTAACCACCATGGTAAAACCCAAAAATTGTTTCTGGGTTCCATTTAAACAATATAAAATATTACACATAAAAGCATAAAACATAACAAATATTGCACATAAAATATTGCATATAAAAGCGTAAAACATAACAAACAATTTGCACTTTACAACTCAATTTTGAAACTTATTTTGAATTAGATTTAAGTTTTTCAAAGTTGTTGATAGAATCATCTTATTTAGAGAGACCTTAGTAGGATGGGGTTGATTAATGTGTGGATTCTTCTTAATAATGAAACTTGTTAAACTTAATTTTTCAACTTAGTTGCTTGCATGTGTAACTTGTGTTGCACAAAAGTGTTCATGTAATCTACTTCACACTAAAATCATGGAAGTATAAAAAAAAAGTAGAGAGTTTAGATTCGATAGTGCAGAGTCTTGTATATATAACACAAAAAAAGATGCTTAAGGTTGGTTCTCTTGGAAGTTAGATCATGCACATCATTCGAAGGGAAATTCAATTGCAGAGCAGGCTGGAGATTCAATTGAAATCCATCATGAATCCATCATGAATCCATCATGTGGCAGGTGAAAAATGTGCTTGTGGGGTTGTTGGAAAATGGGTTGGAATGCTCTGCTGTTGCTCTTGGATGAGCATCTTTTATATAAACCTTGTCCATATACAGACAAGGATCTAGTACTATTTAGTTAGAAAATTAACACAAACATAGAGGGTAGTGTGGAAAGGGTACCATTTGTATATACCAGGGGTGAGGAAAAAAAAAACCTATATGTCTAATGAGATTGTTGAAATTGGTGCCTTGAATTGCTTTGAAGATCAGTTGCCTTTACTGAACTATTATTCAAATGTTGCATATCTTTTTCGCATGTGGCCCCTGATGCCAAAATTTGTCTACTTTTGCAAGGAGCTTTTTAACAAGATTTTTGGAGCCTTTTAAACTCATGCTTCTCTAATTTTACAGAGGGGTGCACAAACCCTAACATTCACTTCCTCCTTGTACTAACCAATGTTGGCCAGTTCTTGTATTTTACAGGGAACCAGAGGTTCTCAGGTTTTGCCATTTTCAATATTAAGAAGAACCGTTTGGTTTGGTCTGGGTCTATTCAATATTTATAAAAAAAAACAAAACCCGCCAATTTCAGGGCAGGCTTGAATTTTCAGAGAACAAAACCAATCAATTCCAGTGCAGGCTTGAATTTTCTTGATCAACGGTTCCAGGTTCAATGGTTTTTTGATCCTTATAACAACCTGCATTTCTGGGTTTGTGGGAGCCCAGTTTCAGCTTTTGAATAGGAACAATTGCGGCAATGATTTCAAGGTGAAAATGTGAATATTTCATGAAAGTGCAGCATGATTCACTCAGACATGCTGCTGCATTAAAATGTGTTAACCCATTTCACAAGAAAGCAAATGAAAAGCAATCCAAGATCAAGGTCACAAAGTTGGCACGATGACAAACTTGAGGTCGTTTGCAGTAAACCCCATGAACAAGTGTAGAATACATTACAGACAACAAAAGACCTAATTCTGTTCATAATTTACATAACTCTGCACAAAGTCTAGTGCATATAGCTTGGACCATCAAAATAACCCTAAAAGAAAATCTCCCTCAAAATTCTGCATACAATGTTCACACATTAGCAAGATAATCAAAGTATTGCAACACAATATGAGTAGATAGATTTGGTCTCCCCAATCTAAATATTACTGAATTCCTAGAGCTGGAAGAGTTGTGGAGGTTGTCCTCCTTCTGCACAGTCTTGCTATTACTTAGACTGGAAGCACTTGAGAGCTCCATGGCAATGTAGAAACACCCCTTTTTTGCAGTCTAGAGGACATACAGAAATGATCACTGTGACAAACATGGCTCAGAGATCACAGCTTTTACTATGTCAGTTCACACAAAATCTAGTACCAATAAAGATTCATTATTGGAGCTTGCATATGTGTTCCAAACCCATCAAGCAAGCTCCAATATTCTGGTATCCAGTCTATACCCATGTTCAGTATACATTTCCAATTGTTACTCAAAAACCTATGTTGAGAAGCAAGCGCACATTGGAAAGTCATCTTTTGACATATCCTGCTGGGAAGCTTAACACAGTGACAATGGATGATGATGTTACATACCTCCAAAAACACATTGCAAGTTGCTGGTAGTTCACCACCCTCCACAAACAACTGCACTATAACTCTGATCATTTCAAGCTAGAACATGCATGTGCAATGAACTGAATTTTTTTTTGGGAATAAAACTCTGATCTTTTTCCAACTAGAACTTGCATGTACAATGATCTGAAAAAGGTCAAATACAAACAACTATTGTATGAAGGAAAACTTTACATACCCCAAAGAACTTCAACAAGGGACACAAAATTGGAAGGATGTTTTGGTGAGGATCTTCTAGTTTCTATATGTTTTCCAGACTACATTTTCCTCTCCTGTCACTTGTGCTCTCCTTCACAACCACCTCTTTTGTGATGTCTCTGCTAGGCCTTGAATTATTCCACAAGACTACAATGCATGATCTTCTCCCTTTGCAGAGTCCTCTTTTGTCTAGTACTAAATTTAACACTCCAACAATAATGTTTCTTGGAGACTTCTATACCAGTACAACTAGTGTGGCCAGTGCCTTTGGCCAAAGTGTTACCACATCCTCAACTGATTTTTCCTTCCAAAACCTGGTTTTTGGAGTTTATTTGAATTTTCAGTGGCAGAAATCATTTCAAAATCAATATCTCCCACATTCTGAATCCAAATCTTACCAAATAGATCATCAAATCCTGCTCATCAAGATCTTTCCAACAACACCAAAGGCACATTCCAATTCCTCAGAAATTTTCAGCTACAATTTACTTTAATTTTCAGTGAAGAAATCATTCAATATTCAAGAACTTTTGCACTGTAAGTCCAAACGCCATGAAACCAAGCCAATGCACCCCTCCTTCTCGAGAGCTTTCCAAGATCACCAAGATCATGATCTGAAGCATCCCGGTTTGATGGATCTCATAAGTACAAACCAAACAAAACAAAACAATACAATACAAACAAACTACCTTCCTTCATAGATAGATGACTTACCATGTATCAATATGTAATAAACTATTTATTTGAGGTGCCATCAATGACTCTATAATCAACTTGAAGATGAGGGGTAAAAAGAAAACAGGCCGGAAAATCAAGCTTTGTAATAGTACACAAGATCCACAAAGAATGTTTGTGACACAAATGGCAGCAAATTTATTTAATTTTCCAAGGGACATGGTTGGGATTGTGTGTGTGTGTGTGTGTGTGTGTGTGTGAGAGAGAGAGAGAGAGAGAGAGAGAGAGAGAGGCAACAACAATAAAAGAAATTTTGATGTCAATTGAAGCTTTTTGTGATTAAAGGCCTCTGCTAGTAGTTTCTTTTAGAGGTGAGCTTGATACATGTTTTGGGTACAGGTTTGTTCATACCCAAGCTTCTTGTTTATCCAAATTCTTCACAAAGAGAGAGATAATGCAGGTTACTGCTCCTATTGCTTACAACATCCCCTTAAGAGTGATGCCCATTCATGAGCCCATATTGCTGAGCCTAAAAACTTCCCATATGAATTCCTTTGGCCTTTTCAAATGTAACCGATGGGCTAATCTATTAATCACAAGCTTTCTTTTCTCAAAGGGAAAGTAATAATGAATGAAAACTTACAAATAGAATCCATGAGAATTGCTTCACTGAAAACTTTCCTTGCATGGTGGTGATATTATTTTGTTATTTTCTCACAAAAGGTCTTCCCAAAAAGGCCCATCTGGAGATTTAAAATTTCCTTGCAGCCCTAGAAATAATTAATATAATGAATGAGGGTTTTAATGTGTCATTGTGTTTGGTATTTGAAGGCACAACAAATTCACTCCTGAACACAACTCAATGCAAACATATACATATTTCGAGTACCCAAGTTGCTAAACATGTGTGTGCTGTTGTCATGAATTTTATAACACTAAAAGCAACACAGTCTCTTGATGATTCAAAAGCTCTGGCTGAGATTTTGCATTTTGACACAACTTTTGGTTTGGTGTCAGTTTTATCACCAATTTTTTTCATTGTCGAGACAATTCTTTAAAAGCATGTTATCAATTAATGCAAAATTGACACCTAAACCCTAAACCCTAAACCCTTGTGGCACAAGAGGCTCTGTTCGTAATTGTAACATAAGAAAAACATCATATGTAACTTGAAGGAAAACAAGATTTCCAAAGAAATTCAAAAGTAACACTTCAAAGCAAGCTTTCCATACAAATTCAAACAAACACTTTTACTAATTTGAGTCATGCACCGATTTATGAGTTCTTTAATCAAATTCACATAAACTATTTCCAAGGTTTATTCATTCATTACTACCTCCTCCATCCTCCACACTCTATACTCATCCTGAAAAATTACTCACAATGCCTCTATGATCTATCCCGAGTTTAGGATAGAGCCCAAAAAATGGAAATGAAGCAACATGAGTCTCTTGATGATTCAAAATCTTCAAATTCTCTTTTGTTGAAATTGTATTTTGACAATAGCAAGAATTAACAAGTGAAAAAAGCAAACATAACAATCTCCCATGTATAACTTTCATATATAACTTCGCATCTATATATGTGTGTGTGTGTGTGTGTGTGTGGGCCACTTGAAACCATCGACTGTGGATAAATCCAGAGATCAATATGATAATAATAATAATAATGTCTTCCCTTCAAGTTCTTTCTCCTTTGCAACAAAAGTGCACAATTTTATAATTTCAATTCAAATTCTTCATAGTACAGTTGTGTCAAATTGGCTTGAATCTCCGTGCTTACGGACAAGCTCAAAATTCCTTGAGAATTTGCCCACTATTCTGAGAGTCTTGTTGCCTCCTTTGGGCAAGAACTTTGCAACGGAACTTCTCACTGCTTCAACCTCTTGTTGCTTGAACAAGTCACCCAGCAGAAGAAATTGATCCTTCAAGGACACCCCACTGCCACTGCCAGCAGCAGTAGCAGTTCCTTCTGGAAAAGATGCAAGTTCAGAAGAAGCACAATTTGCAATGGCAGGATGATGTTGATGATGAAACCTGATGGATCTGATGAAGAGCAGCTTATGCATCTGAGGAGAAGGAGTCCCAGGTTGCTCTCTGGCATGCTCATAATGCCATGACAACATTTCTGTAGCTGTAGCAAGTTTGATCACAGACTCAGTTGTCAAGGAATTCAGGGCTTTAGTGTGTGGTTGCAGCACATGATGAAGAACTCCTGGAGCTCTGCCTGTGTTGTTTCTGTTGTGAACCTGCATTGTTATAGGATGCTGCTGCTGCTGCTGCTGATGATGTTGATGATGATGAGTCATAGTAGTAGTTTTACCTCCTCCTCTTGTATGATGCACTGGTTGTTGTTGTTGTTGCTTCAACAGTTGCTGATGATCCTGAAAGAGGCCCCTTGGGAAGTCACAAGAGTTGAGAACTCTAGACTTGCAGGCTTCAGCAGCTCTCTCCCAGATTTTCAAGTTGTATGCAAACATTGTGGTTGCAACAAGCTTGTTCTCCTTTACGAACTCGCACTGTTTTGAAATCATGAAATCATCATAGTTACAACCACATGTATACGTTCTTCAATGATTGCTCAGGTCAATGCATCGTGGGTGAAAGTTTGATTGGGTGGACCCACTAGGAACGTCACATAATTTTCTGGACCCATCCAACTTTGGAAAAATATAGAAAATACTTAAAAGAAAGGTTTTCAGTGGGTGGGTGTTCATGAGTCTCATTTGTGATTACAACAATCTCAAGATCTATCAAGAAAGACTTGCACGCTCACCGCAGCAGTCAAGGAAGGATGGGTTACAGATGATTCGCTGCTGCACGTGACAGCCAAAACCTTGGATGTCAGTCGTTTCCAGCGAAAAATTTCTTGTCGTAAGCAGGCTGCAATCACGACAACGACAAAAACCCCACAAACCGCCATTGAAAAACAAGCGCCAGGCTGAAGAAAAAAAATGCGAGGAACAGAATGCGAGGAACAGGTCTGAGCCTAAAAAACATTAGTTACGGCATGCCCAGTGAGATCTCATACTGCCGCACAACAAACTTTTTCAGGATTCCCTGTGGGACCATCAAGAAAAACTTGAATTTCCCTTACGCAAACATGAAATGGCTTGTTTGACAACAGGGAAATACCGTATTTCACAATGAGAAAATTCGAATAAAACGTTGAAATATCGGACCCATAATTCACTTGGAGAGTTTTCCTTGTGTTTTGTTAATTCAACTCCAATTTGTTAGAGGTTTCCACTCTTCTCCCTACAGGGAATGCCACAAAAGTTTGCTGTGCTGTACATAAGAAGCTGAGAGCTTGGAGTAGACCTGAGCAGGGTTTTTTGTTTTGGATTTTGTGATGTAGCCACAGTGGTGACCATATCCACAAGAGGAAAGAGTCAAATCTGGCTACAGGTCGTACAAGAGGACAGTAGATATTTTCTAGAGTCCTGCTATGTTTTGGCGACCTCCCAGAATGCAGTGTCTAAATATGGCAACTTTCAGGTTTTTCTCCTCAGAATGTGATGAACTAAAAAGCATCTTAAAGAAATCTTGCTACAGCCAAAAAAACAGAAAAATGACCCCAAAAAAAGAAGACTGTTGCGTAGATAGGAAATTTAGCACAAGAAAATTTGGCTGGACCTCAGGGAGATTCAAATATACCTTTGCAAGGGTTCAGCTCTCCATCAAAACTCCGAGCATCGGTGAAGAGGTAGCTCAAGAAGTTGCGATTGCGTTTTGCAGATGTTGCTGATGATGATGATAGTGATGCATGTTTCTGAGCCTCGACAATATTCTGTTTTGTTATGAGTCTTTCCACCCCTTGTACGATAATGGGGCTCAGCTGCTTCTTGGTCTGTAATTGATGATCCAAGACAGTAAACCCAACAATCAGCTCAAAACATATAGACACTATGCACTCGACTACTAAGATTCAACAAAATTTCTACAGACCTGTCTGGAAACAAAACTGCTTTCGGCCTTCTGCAGGAAGGCCCCGACAGCGCTATGTCCATTGGGAAAAAGCCTACATCTACTGGGAAAAAACCTAATTCGCACGACGCACCTGTGCAAGTTTGAAGAGCCATTTCCTGTCAGCTTGCGATGGAACCCGACGTTTGTGGAAATAGTTGTGGTAATGCAGCGGAGATGGTGGAGTTCGTAAGCTGTTGACAACTGCCTGTGGATCCATAGCCGCTTTCACAGGGTTGATCTTCAGTGCTGAGAATGCCATCAGGATGCCAATCTTTGGATCACTCAGAAAAACATCACACTGCACTCGCAGGCAACAGCACCACAAACAGCATGGATGATCATGATGATGGAAATCTCCACACCTCTCTAGACAGTATTATGTTCTCTATCTTTGCCTGCAGAATTGAAAGAAGAATCAAACAGATGCATGCATGGCGTGGGAAGAATCATGTAGAAGAAGACTTGAGACATCCTATTGCTGCAACAGGAACTGGTAGTACTACTCACAAATTTCTGTTCACAAGGTGAAGAAAAAGAAGAAGACATTGAATCTGAACCGGCCTGAGGAGCGTCGCACAGTTGCTTCACGATCTCCAGCTCCATCGAATCCCCCACTACGTATTTGAGATTCTTTTTCAAGGCATGAATGCTTTGTGTCTTATGAGTAGACGCCATCATTCCCTCCAAGACGATCTTGGTCACAATAGAAGCTAGCTTCTGTCGCAGTGTAGTGCATGCAGGGCCTGCAGGAACGTGATGATCATGAGATATTATGCGGCCGTCCTGCTGCAGGTGCTTGATCATGAAATCATCATGCACCACCGCCGCGTGCTGCTGCTTCTTCTCCTTCTTCTGCAACTGCTCTGCATGAAGAAGCTCGACCTGCAGGTGGCGCTTAGACTCGTCACCAAAGAAGAAGTTGGAAAAGAAGGAAGCAACGCGGTGGAAGAGTCTTTCCAAGAAGAAAATCTTCTCATTCAACCTCTCTTTGATCAAGCCTGAGGTTTGCAGTACCGCTTTCCAGCAGCTTGCAGGTTCGAAACTCCAAAGGCGGTGCACAACCGCTGCACCACCAGTTGCACCCGCGCGTTCGGCCTCTTGATGTTCTCCTTGTACAGCAGCAGCAGCAGCAGGATCAGAACTTGTTACGCCGCTACGTACTATCCAATTCTTGGCGACAGCACTGAGAGATCCGATCCCCCTCAAGGAATTCATCATAGAATTTGAAGAAGCTCCATCAATTTCACCATCACCGGAAAAATTGGGACTATTCTCATTTGTAATTGCGAAATGAAACGGCAGAGACGAAGACGACGACAAAAATTGTAAGAGCAGGAAACACACAACAAAAGACGACGTTATGATCTCTGGGCCACGGCCCCTTCGACTGCAACCCATCCTCCTTGGTGCAAAGTAATAGCTGGGTATAAGATATCAAACCGTTTCTAATTTTACATGGCAGGATGCGCAACTTCAATGCGCATCTAAAGAGCCTCAAAACTCGGAATTCGGGCGATGCGAGCTTGGAGAATTGGGGGCACGAAGTGGCAGGGGGAGGAGAATCGAGCAAGAGGACGAAGAAGAAGAACGCACGCGAACAAAGAAAGGAACAAAAGAACAAATAGCTGCGGGAACAAAGAAAAGGCAGAACCTGCGAGACGACCGGACGAACCAGTGGAGTCTGACCGAGTACCGGCACATAACGCCGCCCCCCCCCCCCCCCCCCTCCCCCCAAAACGCTCCTCTCTTGAAATTTTCTTGAAAAAAATGTTGAAATTTTTTTTTCAAGAAAAATAAAAAGTGAAAAAAGAATCCTGAATTTCTTTGAATCCTTGACTTCTATTTTATGGGACCCGGTCATTCATTTATATTTAACAAAGTGTTCGAACCTTGGCTTTAAATAGTTACGGTAGTAGTAGTAGTAGCTCGGCCGGTGGGTGGTTTGGGGGGGGTGCAGCAAGGTGCCTAATAATAATATATTTTGTCTTGTCACTTACTTTCTTTTGATAGTAAAAATAATAAATTATTTTACAATTAGGCACCTAAGTGTTTTCTTTCAGACTTTGGGCATGACAGGTACTTAAAAAAATTTCAATTTTTTTGGCAAAATCCAAAAATAATCAATTAGTGCCTCACGTATTACTATCTTACACTTTGACTCTTAATTTGCTTAAGATAATTAAGAAAAACAAATTTAGACCACCACCAAATCCAGCAATACCCATTGGCCTGCAAAAAATAGAAATAAAAATAAAAATCAGGCTTACACACAACCATTGGGCTAAACATTGAAAAATAATGATTTTGTTTCTAGCATTTTCCATTATTGAAATTTACTAACAATACTGGGGAAAATGGGGTATCCCACTTTTTTTTTTTTAAAGGAAAAGGTGCGGATTGCACTCCCGGCCACAATTTTTTTTCACTTTAATAAATAGTGTCCAAAATACACGAGCTTGGTTCATACCAAGCTTTTAGTTCTTCCCACACCACGATCCCCCACCGACCCACCGCGAATCCGGGCTTTTGTTTCTTAATATGGTGTGTGCCCCCCCCCACCCCTCCAAATTCTAGGGGGGGGGGGGCTCGAACCAAAATCCAGGCTTTGGTTTCCCAATATGCATGTGTTTTGGTTTTGCTTGAATATTTGGGGCTCCAAGTTCCTTGAAATGTTTTAGAGAATTTTATTTTTTTGGATTAGCACAATTGAAAATTTTATAAAAAAAATAAAAAACAAGGGCAAGCATTTTGTAAAATGAAATGCCCTTTTCATACTATTATACAACAAATGTTCCATTTTACGAAATGTTCATTCTATTTTATCATATTTTATAATCACTATTAAAAAAAAAACTATATTTGTTACAACTAAAAAAAGAATGTTCGATAAAACTAAATTATAATTTTAAAAAATGTTCAATAAAACTAGATTTCTAAAACATCTTCAATGCTAAGTCCCAAAGATTGTTTGCAACTGAATGTCTCTTATCTACACCATAGGTAGTAAGAAATAACTAGTGTTGGGTGGTTCTTTGATCTTAGTATTTAAACTAGGGTTTCAAGGGTTTTTTTGAAAATTTTGAAAAAAAAAAAAACCTTTCAACTCAACTCAAACTCTTTTATGTGATGCATTGGAAAGCTTTGAAAAAGCTCAAATGAACTCAAAATGATGATGTTTTGTCATTTTGCCACAAGGCATGCTTAGCTTACATGGTGAACACAAAGGGTGTTTGTAAAAGAGGGCCTCCTTTGTGAGGGGAGGGGGGGGCCCATCTGGAAAACCAAAGCTTCTAAAAGATTCACACCAAAAGCTCTTTTCTCTTGTGCTTATTGTGTATTTTTGGTGTTTTTTGTTGTGTGCAATTAATTCATCGGGTCATCTTTCAATGTGGAAAAACCATTAAAATTTTGAAAAAGAGATGGTTAACAAGTGTGTATGTGCATGTAGTATATTCTTCAACCGAGTGAAAGACGGATCCAATGCACCACCACTCAAAAGAAGTTTTCTTGAAGAGTTCTCCTTTTCTTTTCTGTTCTTTTCCCTAATTTCTGTACATGGGTACATCGAATGCTCTTGTAGTGATGCTCTTGGAGTGACGTCCGTAACATTATCAAAACAACTTTGCATTTGTCCTTTTACCTTGGGATATACCAATGGGTATATATAACAGAGTAAATACATTCCTTGCCTTGAGGAGGGGTGGGGGGGTGGTTACCCTTCTGAATTACATTACCCAGCTGGTAAATGTTTCAGACTTCTGCCTTAAATCTAAACCGGGGCTGTTAAATATTCATTCGTGTTCAGAATTTTGCACCTCACTTGCTGACATGTCTCTTCCTGATTGGACGTCCTCACCCAGGTTATATCACATACTTAAGGGGGGGGGGGGGGTGGAACCACACAACCCGGCCGTAACAAACTCGTAGGAAAGGTGATTCATGGAGGTAATCAATCGTGGGGCTGCCTTGGTGACTACCACACGAGAGTAAAAAGGGAGTGAGGTGTTTGCTTCGTCGAGCCGCCGAGGTGCAGGAAGGAAACTCATGTTAAATCGCAGTGTTGGATGGTTATTTGATTTTTAAAATAACCAACGGATTCTAATACTCGCACGACATTGGTTTATAGGAATTCGAGGCTAAATGCTCCCCGGGAATTCAAATCTACACAAATCTAGGCTTTTTCTTTTCCGTCCCCTATTTTCACCTTTGCCACAAGCTTCCATCTAAGACTTTTGGTGATGAAGCCCTAAACCCTAAAACCCCCCCCCCCCCCCCCCCCCACCCCCATTTATCAAACTTTCCTCCTTCAAGTGACTATTGTAATTATTGTTAGGAGGAATGGAATGGTTGGTGCATTTAAATTATATATGATAGGAATATCAAAAAAGATATTGCCCTTCTTTTTTTTTCTTTTCCTTTTTTTTTTGGCTTTTCTGAAGAGAGAGAGAGAGAGAGAGAGAGAGAAAAGGAGAAATAATATTTTATTGCAACTTATTTTGGTTTGTTAGAATGGCTTGAAAGTGTGTTTTTCATGGAATGTATGTGTATAATAAGGTAGTGGTGCATTGTATAAAGTGTGTTGGTAATTTAACAAGAATTAGATCTTTGTGAAAATAGATGACCTTTTCCCAAATAATGTACCATTCCCTCCTAACATTTTTGGAGATTTTAAGTAATTTGAAAGAAAAAATTGTTGTGTTTTTTGGCACCCTTAAAACTGCACTAAAATGGGTGCAAATATTTTGACAAACTCTACAATTTGACTTTGAAGCAATAATTCAGGAAAGTTGCAAAATAGATTCAAAGCTCAAAGAAGGAAGGCATCTAAAGAACTTGGCCACACCTACTATGGGGAGGAGTTTGGGGGGGCTTGCATAGTGGATGAAAATCCAAGGATACACATCCCCACTTGCCCCAGAAAAAAAAAACATCAAGAGAAGTTCCATAAATGGATGAAAATTCGAGGAAGTTCGCTTCATTTCATTTCTCTAAGGAAAGAATTTGGGAAAGTTTCATAATGGATGAAAAATCTCAGAAAGTTTGCCCCTACTTCCCACCCAAAGGAATTGAAAATTTGAGAAGTGGATGAAAGTATATTGCCTAATCGCCTCATGTTGAGGAATTTGCAAACTTAATTCATGTTCAAAAAATTTCCAAAAATAAGAACCAAAGCTTGTTGTTTGATTCTGAAAATTTTCAAAAACTCAGAAATTGAGGTTTTTTATTATAAATTTTTTAAAAGAATATAAATCTGAGTTTATCAACAAAATATTGTTGTATCGTGCAAGGTTAAAAGAGTTATCATATGGTATGGTTTCTTTCTTTGCAATTGATTTTTCCATTTTTTTTCAAAAAAGAATTGGATATTGAAAAAAAATTATTGCTATGAAAAGAATTGGATGTTGAAAAAATATTTGATTGAAATTGAAAACATTTGACATATATATATATGAAAATCACATGGGGTCTTGACTTAATAAATCTAATATAAGTAAAGTTGTGGAGCTTCAAGAAAATTTTCCTATATAATAGAGTTATATCTGTAAAGTAACCCTGTCTTCACCCCCTTGTCTTTGTACCTCCTTTCACCCCCTATACCCGCTTTCAGTGGTAGTACGAAATGCTAAAAACTCCAGCATTTAATGCACAAGGTTCGAGACTAATTATAGTAGTTCTACAGTTCGGAGCATTGAAAATATATGTAGCAGCAGTGGAGGCGCTCACGAAAAAGGAAAGACAGGATGAAACTCAGATGGTTTTTTGAGTTTCATCCCCCGTTGAATGCTAATGTATTTTTTTTTGGGGGGGGGGGGGAGCATCCTGTCTTTGGACCCTAGTTTGACTCTTTAACTCCCCCAGTTCTCATCCCCCATTTGAGTGTTTTATCCCCTAATGAATTGGAATTGTCTGTGATTCAGTTCCGCACTGAAATAGAACTGGGAATCCAATTCCAGGTCCAGTTTTAGCTTCTTACTAACCAAGACCAGAACCAGAGGTTAACCAGTGGTCATCGCCAGTTCTAGTTCCTTTTATTCTTCTAAAGAGGTATTGTGACTGGACAGGAAGTCACTTTGATAATGTGAATACAATAAGTTTTTAGGGTTTTTTTTTGTTTTGTTTTCAGTGGTCGTCAACTTTCTGCATGCTAACGGTGGGAATTATTTCGTCATTGCAGCAATTACTCTTTCAAGGAAATTTGTAAGCATGGGTAGGAAGTCTTGTTTGTTTGTGTGTTATGGAGAACAATTTTGCACCGAGCTATGGATGGTGGAGGGAGCTTCGGCATTGAATGGAGGTTTGTGTAGTAGGATGGTGGAAGGCAAGATAAGAAGTAGAATTGATGAGCAATGTAGGCAGGGTCTTTTTGATTTTTTTCCTTTTTCATCAATTTTAGGAGATAGGAAGATGGACTAGTTGTGCTAGTAGTTGCTGATTTCTGCTGCGCAAGTAACTACATCATGGTAGGCAAGAAGTCCTTAGGAAGAATAAAGACTATAAGGGGTTGATGCAGAGGAATGATGACAAAAGAAAATAAGTCCGAGCTATAGAAATAGGGGCATGTATTGGGACAAGTATGCATTTGGAATGGGGACCTTTGTTGCATCGCCTTTAAATCCATGTTGTAGGATAGGTGTTTAAGTGAATACCAGAAGCCTCAATGGGGTGTCCTTGTGTTGAGCAAACAGAGATGAATGAGGACAGGAGTATGTATCCCATTTTTGCACAAGAATACATCCTTCTTGAGTGGTTCTAAGTAAACTTGGTAGACATTGCTCATACTTCGATCTGGACATGTAAATCCAAATGCTTTTGAGGTTGGGGTTTATCAAATAAGGGACTTAATGATCCTTTGCATTGTGGAATTAGTTGGAGAAATGGTTAATAGTTCATATGGACTGAAAGAACCTTGAGAGTTTTAATCTCAAGCCATACCTCAATAGATTTTAAACTTTTAATGTATGGATTGGTACATGGCAGCCAATTGTCTATTGTCACTATAATAATTTACATACACAAAACCTTGTTCTGTCAAAATCAATAGCACTAGTAAAACTTTTGGCAACATTGGGTTATAATACAAGTGTTGGGATTGATAGTGTTGTAGAATTTCCAGGGTCTATGGTTCTACTTTGAGTTTCTCACGCATAAGATCTTGTTCTTCTTCATCCCCTTTCTTTTCGGTTACAATATCTTGGTTCTTATAATAGAACCAAGAATTCGGTTTTGGGTTCTTAAAAAAATATGATAAATTCTAGTTCCAGTGTAACCAAAATTGCAAGGTGTATATTAGCTACCACTAGCAATAGTGTTGTGCAACCTTCAGAAACAAACCACATAGATTGTTGATTACTTTTTATTCATGTGATCTTTAAAACATAGTTTTGAACAATCAACACCACACACTATCACAACCATAACTACACTCTAGGAACAAACATTACTTTTAATGAACCTTGACAACCCTTGAACAGAGAATTTGGATCAAACTTTCCTTGTTTGTTTATTTAATAGGTATCATCCCATGGTTCAACAACTCAAAAACCCTAAGATATAAAAGCTTAATTCCCCTATGGTGAAAATCCTTCCCACCTAATGCACCACAATTTCCTCTTCTTCATGATCCAACCAAGATTCCAACTCCCAACCCAAAATCCTTAGACATAGGACCTATAAAACAATGAATGCAAAACTCTGTCATTCTTTTCGATTTCTTTGATTCTAAGTCAAAGAAAATAAAAACATGATTCCTACATTCTATTTTATATCTTCAACCTATTGTCCCTACACAATGGAAAAGAGTTTTGGATATAATGTCTTATTGCGGAAAATATAATCACACACATAAAAACTTCACAAATTGGGTTTAGCTTTTCTAAAGTTTTGCCTAGAGATTCCCCACTTAAATCCATTTCAAAATTCCTTATTGTAATCCTTCATCGCACTTCCTCCACACAATTCTTATTAACCAACACACCAAATTCAACAACAAACCAAATACAAACCAAGATCCAACAAGTAATGGCTTCTTTTTGGCTAGTTGCAATCGTCATAACTCTTCAAGAACAAACAACCAAAAAGTAACGTCACATCCCATGTGGAAAGGCACAAAAAAGCAAAACCTTAAAGATGTCCCGCATTTTACAAGACATGCCTTTAGGTCACACTAGTTCCATAATTCCAATTCCAAGTCCAATTTTTCAAAAATATAAATTTTGACTCAAGTTTTTTTCTCAAAATCAATCTTGGTTTTGGAAATGGTTTTTTATTAATTAGAACCAAAAATGATGGATCTTACCCAGAAAAGCGATTACCCACCCAACACCAGTATTTACCATTTTTGTGTGCTTACCCAAGTACTCTAATTATTGAGGCCTAATTTTGGTTTTAGTTATCCAAACTAAACTAGAACTGAAACAAGGTTCCAAAATTGGGAAGAACTAGAACCATGAGTATTTGCAAGATTTAGAACCAAGGGAAAAACTGACCCCTTGGTTATGAAAGATTCATTTTTGGCATTGGAATCAATTTGGTTCCACAACTAGCATTAAGCCAAAATTAAATCAAAATTTTAAAACAAAATTGGTTTACGTTTTGACTATTTTTAGGGTTGAGGGTTTGTGGTTAACTTGTTCTTCATCATTGTCACTTGTTGGTTTCAATTTCTTGTTTTTGGTGTTGCTTAGCTTGTTTGAAACTTCTTTAACAGCCTTACTTCATGCTCTTAAGTTCATAAAACTTATAAAACTTGTAAGTTGAGTTGTTTAGGATTGAGTGATCCACCATCATTGTGCATCCTTTTTGTTTTGTGCTCAAAATCTCACAAAAATTGAATGCTTTCAAGTAATTACAAACAACAACATTACACAATTTTTTTCGTAATATGTTATTCACTAATTAGTCCTCCTTTTTATTGTGATGGTGTTCATGATTGCCTTGTTCTTGGTCCTCTTCTTAACCATGCTATTGTTCTTAACCATGAAGCTGATTTTTTTTGTGATGTTTGGCAATGGTGGTTGTCATGGTGGTGTTCATGGGACTGGTCATGGCAATGAGTTCATCACATTCATTGTCATCATGATGGCAAGCATTGCCTACTTTTCTTTGGGTAAGTTATTTTTAATCTCCTTTCTAATTGAAATTTTGTTTGTGATCTCCTTGGTTTTACTTTTCTTCCTAATCTTGTGCTATTTGTGATTGCTTTGCTTTTGGTCTTTTTTTATATCCCATGATATCATTCATGATTGCCTTACTTTAGGTCGTTTTCTTGATCATGATGTCATTTTGGTTGTTTTTAGAGTTTAAATCCATGGAGGACTTGTTGGTTCACTTTGAAGTACCTAGTGAACTTGAATTGGAAGTTGATTATTATGGTTTTACATGAATTGCAAGTACCACCCCAACAAATAACTTTATAACAAAGGATGCTACAAACAATGGGTTTTACTAATTAAACAAAGATTTTTGGGAAACTAAAGGTTGCACCCACAACATTTTGGGCTTTCTTCACTATTAGCACATCTTTTCAAAGATAAGCTCTAGCCTCAATCTTCCTAAGCAATTGAAGTGTGTTTTTTTTACCTTGTTGTCTGGGTTGCAAGATTGAAAAATGACATCATAACAACAACTAGGATTTCTACACTACAAAAGCATCTTGAGACCATGCATCAACAAGTGTGAATTGAATGGATTAAATGATTAAAGGAGAGAAACACCTTACCAAAAAAAGGGTTTGGCCCCACCCCATCTACTATTTCCTCTTTTTTTTGGTAATGTATCCCATACACCAAAGATGATTTTCAATAGAAACAATTTGAAGAGGATTTGCCATTATTCACAACTAAGGAGTTGGTGCCATTGTCTTATGTTGAAGCACCATTTTTTAGGAAGCTATTCTTGAAACATAATTCTCAATTTAATTTTCCATTTAAGTAAGCTTTTGTCAATGAAATATTGTTTAGGATTGTACAAAAAGTCCAATGAAAAGTATGTTTCCTCAACCTTTTAGTCTTGTAATTCTTGTACCATGTCTCTTGATCTCTAAATTTCCAAAGCAAGAATGGAGATATCATCCTCATTGCACATTTTGTGAATGAGTTTTAGAAGCCTTGTTATGTAATAGTTGGTTTTCTTGAGACATTAAAAACTTTTGGGAGTGTAATGGTTTTGCAAGTAAATGAAGTACTTGCAAAACATGGGCTTAATGCTTGGGTTATTGCATGTGTTAAAGATGAAGGGGGAAATCTTTCAACTATAACCCAAGCTTTGACTTCCATTGTTTCATGTGAAGGGTTGGGTGCACAACCACTTGTGGAGTCATATTGGAGGCATGCTATGTTTAAATGTTGTCAATATGTCATTAATGATTCTAAAGTTTGAAGTTACTAGCTATTTTTTGATGCCCTTGCTTCGTCAACCTCATTATTTTGGCAAATGCAAATGGATTGTTGCACACTTGATTCCGGTGGGGCCCAAGACTTTGATGGTGAACTCCTAAACCTACGACATTGCATGCAAAAACAAGTGATAGTAATTTTGGAACCCTTCCTTTCATTCATGCTTTCTTTTCAACCTAACAAAGCTCATAACATGTTAGCAGTAATGCTAGATTTTCAATACAAGGGGTTGGGTTTGATAATTCAATATGTTGGCAAGCAAAATGCTCTTCGTATTGCAAGTGAATATGATAAATAGGTATTGTTCCCACTCCTTTGTGCATACAAGATTTAAAACCTAATTAATGCAAATGAAAGAGGCCTAGGTAGCTTTGAATCCTAGAGTACTTAAATTATAAATTTGTATGATGTCATGAAAAATGATAATGATATGGCTCTATTAAAGGCTAAAGCACAAATAACCCATTTTAAGCCAAGACAATCAATGAGGACGAATGCAGAAATTCATTAGTATGGTGGACAGCCCATGAGATATGTTTTTCTTGTGCTAGGTTTGTAGTCTAACAAATCTTGAGGATTGTGGGATCTCAAATTGAAGCAAAAAGAGTTTTTAATATTGTAAGTATTTGCACAAACTTATGATATTCTCATTTGGGCATGCATAATTTTGAAATGCTTATAAGCACTTATAAGAATTGGCCTGATGAGAATTGTGTTGTTGGCTTTCCATCATCCATGCAAAAATGATGAAAATAGAATAAGAACTAATGAGAATGAAGATGTAATTGCAACACTCAATGAATGAATCATAAAGTTTATGTAATTTTGTTTTATTTTCCTTGCATCTTTCAATTTGCCATCTTATTTCTCTCCATGTTTGGTATTTGGGATCATCAAATTGATATAATCAACTTGTTTTTTTTAGTTGTCATAGGTTTTCAAAGCGATGTGTGTAGCAAGGTTCTTGTTTTAAGGCTGCCCAAACCCCAAACAATAAGATGATGTGATGGGACCAAAAAAAGAACTTAATATCCCACTTTGCATGAGTTTTTCTAACTCGTTAAATTTGGCAAAGTTAGAGCAGATGATGTTTAGGGGTCAATTTTTGTGGTTTTGGAGCAAGATGTTTTGAGATGCTACTTTTGAGAGGGCGGATTCAGAGATCACTTAGGAACATTTGCAAGATGAATTCAAGAGTGCCAAGATGACCCATTTGGAAATTGGCATACAAACACACAAGATGAGAGAATGTGGAATTAACTGGCATAAAAATGGTTCTGATCCACTAATAGTGTAGATTAAGTTAGTAAAAGTAAATTAGATTGATTTCATTTGGCCTTCTCAAGGCTTGGTAATAATCAAGCTTGTTTTTCAAATTATAAAAATTTCTCTATTTGCATTCTTTCCAAAGATGTTTTAAACAGGGGTTAACTGCAACCTACCCTAACCTACCCTCCTAGAACCAAGAACCTCCCTATTTTGAAATAACCCTACAACTGAAACCAAAACCAACTTTCAAATTGAAAAACCGATAGCAAGTCCCACATTTATAAATAGAAAGAACATACCCAGAACCAAAACCAGCCCTATAACTTTTTTGGAATAGGAACCAGAAGTTCCTTCTAGAACCCAAGAACAGCACAACACTGGTATTTACTTTATATGAGTCCGTTTCATCTACTTCCAAGCATTGGAACAGTTTGTGCAACCACCTTCTTGCCCTTAAATTATGTGTTTGAGATACAGATTTCACATAATTATCACTCTTTGCATGAGCATAGATGTAGATGGAAAGACCTGAAAGAACATCTGCACACCATGTTGTCTAATAGAGGTTCATTTAGT
Organism: Sphagnum contortum; assembly: GCA_963920785.1. Lineage (NCBI taxonomy): Eukaryota > Viridiplantae > Streptophyta > Sphagnopsida > Sphagnales > Sphagnaceae > Sphagnum > Sphagnum contortum. The sequence continues at coordinate 9,918,991 of OY987276.1, forward strand.
TAAAATGGTTATAGATCCATTGTGAGTTAAACCCCCAGCTCATTTTTAACAATAAGAGAATAATGAACTACATGTTGTGAAGTTCCTCAGCTGTAGAATTCAACCAAGAGTTTAACTGATCAACTGAATAAGAAAATCTGGGCCAGTGTCTTCGGAGCCTTGAACCAGGATAGAACATGATATTGCCACCAACTGGAGTGCAGAACTGCAATAAGATGTGGGAGCAGAGAAAGTGGATTACCAGGTGCCAGGAGAGAGTCAGTTCCCCATTTTCAATGTGAATCAAAAACTGGCCCATGCTCTTCATTGTCCTTGGCCTTCTGAGCAGCTGCAATCCTTTTTGAAGCCTCCAGTCTGCATTCACAAACAATTGAAAAAATTCACTGCAAGATAACATTTTCAGGAAAGTAAGACTTCGCTGACTCTTGAGGCCATATTTGGAGTAGACTGATGTCTATGACCTACCAGTTTTCCTACAGAAAAGCGTCCATCTCAAGCTAACCCTCAAATGGAGGGAAATTTTTTTAATCAATTTTTTGCTACAGTTCTGGGCATTATTTCAAAGCTTCCAGGTAGAAGTGTCATCAAAAATCTCCAAGCATGGTCCACCGATGGCACTAACAGGGAAATCAACTGGATTGTTAATGCTGCAGGACTAATCAACCCTGAGTTTTCATTACAGCAAAGCACATAAGAATGGAGGAAGAGTGAATTAGCATACTTCACACAGCGTGTAATCCCATCACCATCAAGCAAGCCAACCAGCTTGTGGTACTGCCACTGTGTGCCATTCCGGGTAACCACTGGCAATTGCTGGAAGCCATGCTGTACCATGAGCTCTTTTGCCATTTGCAGATTCATTTCAGGGTAGCAAACCACCAAGTTTGTACCATTCCCTTGATTCTCACCCTTTCCAGTGCAGATTGCTGCCACTAGAGTGTTCTCTACCTGCCATGGAGAGCACTCAAGATGAAAGATTATCAGACCAGCATCAGATGTCTCTTGTGCATCTTTTATGATTGAGAAGGACCTTAATCTAGTAATGCAAATACAGCTCTCCAAAAGGAAGTTGAACCATTGGATGACTCTCTTTGCTATAGCTGAGCCGAAACATGTCTCCTAACTATCAATCCAACATCCAAGTTCCTGGAACCTTCAAACATGAGCAGCTTGGATAAACACCAATACCTCTACATCTCTTAGCTCCTCAGAGGAGACAAATTCCTTAGTTGCCTTCAGGACTTCGCCCTTCAAGTCACTAGGGGTCAAGATACCCTCCAATAAACCATTCTCATCTACCACCAGTGCACAATACTGCCGGGCTGCCACTACTGCACCAAGAGTTTCCTTCACTGTTGCTGTTGCATGGACCTTCACACAGTCCCTTGACATTGCCTGAGCCACCTGGATTGCCAAATCGCAAAAGACATCAGTCAAGAAAATCCATACTCATGATTTAACTGACCAGGTTCATATCTACCTAACAACTAGCACTGCAATCACACATGATCTGTACTGAAAGGAATGCGGCTAAGCTCCTACAACTAAGGAAACCCTGCAAGAGATCACTTACCAGACACTCCTCCATCAATACATCTTGAGAAATGCATAACTCTCCTGGGTTGTCAGAGCTATCCATTGTGCAAAGCTCTACCTCTGCTTCAGAATTTCCTCTTCTACGCCATACATGCCCACTATTCAACCCAACCAGATGGTCATCTTCGGAATTCACCACTCCAGCTCCTGAATCATGAGGTGGAGGCCTCTTTTGCTTCCCAACTTCAGCCACCCATATTGCAAGCCCCACAGCACCCTGCCCAGTCCATTGCATACAAATTATGATGGCTATGCTATGTCAATAGAATTCATATACTGCATTAGTCCCCGAGGATAAGATGGCAACAACATAGACCTAGCCTATTTTCAACAGCAAAGACAAAAAAGGTGGCCAGTTCCAATAATTATCTCATTGGATTGACAATAATTCAATCTGATGGGTTAAAAACTAATGATCTCACATAGATCAGCATCTTAGTGCAAGGTTAATCAAATATGTTATTGCAGAGAGGAAACTCCCAAAACACCTAACCAAACAAATGTTGTGTCAGTTCCAGGCAAACCAAAACAAAACACAGCAAAAATCAGCACAGGCAAGATTGCAGATACACCTGGAGTTCTATAGGGACAGCTCTGGGTCATGCCAAGTACCACTGACAGTCACCTTGTGTCACTATTCAGTTTCTTGGCATGCACCCAGTGATCATACAGGTCCTACCCTATATAGCACCATGTGTACCCCTAAAGCTGCCCTCTTGCCTGAGTGCAGTCATAACCTAGAGAGTGTCACAAAATATCAAACCATCAGCTTCACTATGAATAGCAGTGACTCTAGCTGCCATTACTCCGTACTGACTTCATGGGCTTCTGAAATGCATAGCAATAACTATAAATAATCTGCAGCATCAAGCAAAAAGCTCAAGTAGTTGGGAGCCCTTGCAAATGGCTATGGGTCCACTTCACCACCAGGCCATGCTAGATGTAACCAACTATAGCCAACCCAGCTTGAGTAGGTGACTTGGGTCACCCACATGGGTGTCAAACCTTCAGGGAGGGTTGGGCAAGAATATTGCCCTGCTGTACTACAGCAGATAGAACCTGACCACCTCCGAAAAGAGGGAGTCAAGAGTCAATCAGTCACACCCACTTGACACCCATTTTAGAAATCTAATCTGCTCAAAGCTTAGGGAAAACAATTATACAAAACTCTGCATCCTGAGTTTCTGGCACATTTTCAGAAGCAACAGGAAGACTCAGTCATGATGTCAGCTAGCAGTCCAGAACTTTAAAAAATAACTAAAATTTCAAAAAACCAATAGTATCCTCATTCAAGCTGTAACAACTTGTAAAGGTTAGAATATCAGTTTAGCTTGCCACTGTGCAAACATGCATTCAAGCCAAAGGCACAGAGAGCCAATAAATCTGAGGTTTATCAAAGGAGGTTGAGGTTGGAGCTATACCATAAGGGGAAGCAAGATGTGGTAATCTTTAGTAAGCTCAAAGAGGAGAAGCACAGATGTAAGAGGGACCGAACATACTGAAGCAAGAAGTGCTGCCATACCCACCTGTTACATCCCCCACCAATCACCAACAGAAATGTATTAACAGGCCAAAACCTAAAAACTGTTATCTGATTCTCATCCTGACCAGAAATGAAGACAAAAAAAATTAAGGATCCCTCTTACATGCAAAAGAAAGGATTCTCAGAGATGCAGGAATTAGCTATGTTACCAAGGCATAGGCCTGAGGGTGGGCGACAGCATCATGCCCCACCAATGCAACATTAAAAGCATTCCCAACAATACTTCCATAGACAGCGCCACATGAAGCCCCTATGAACAAGCTGGGGGCATACAAGCCTCCTACAAGGCCTGAACCCTTGCAAAGTGCTGTAGCCACTATTTTCGCAATAGTGAGCTGTGCTAACAATACTTGGCCAGGAGCAGTTGCTGTAACACCTGTCTTCATAATCTCATCTACATTTGTAAAGCCCCAGTACAGAACTCCAGGATATCCTAATGCAATAATGCCCACACAGAGCCCTCCAATTGCTGGGGAGACTGAAAGTGGTATCCCAAAGTCAGTCTTCAAGAAGTCAAACATCCGTGTGAACCAGGCAACAAGGCGGGTAAAAACTACGCTCATAACACCGCAGATGCCTCCCAGCAATATATATAGTGGCAACTCTGCACATACACATTTCAGAGGTTTCTGTGAGATTGGGAGATGAATAAATACTCCATTGACATGTTGAGGGAGCCCTTTTGCGGAGTATTAAAGCATACATATTAGATTACAGATAAAACTCCACAATAAAATGTTGACGGTATTCTAATATCAGTTCCAAGAAAACAAAACAAACACAACAAGAATGAGTGTGGTCATAACCTTGTGACTGAGAAAGTATCAGACCACTACCTTCGGCTTGAATGGTAGTGACTAGCTGCCATTACACCCTACCAACTTTATCAGCTTCTGACAGTGGGTGTGGATAAGTCTACAATAATCTGCTCAAAATTTCAGGGAAATCATTATACAAAAACCACCAAAGCTTCTTCAACAGGAAATCCAGATCATCAAACAAGCCCCTCAGTGTGCAAATAGAAGCTACTCTGTGTACTCTGGGCAGGAGGAGCCAACTGAGAAAAGCAGATCCTGCAAGTGATAGAGAGAGGACACACCAGCAGCAGATCGTAACTCATAAGGTGGTACTGTAAATGCAGCCTTCTCATCAAGCAGCACTTGTGACACAGTTGAGGAAGTCACTGCTGCCAATATGATCATAGCTGTGGTGAGAGGAGGCGAGTTTTCTGCATGTTGGGGTCTCAATACAGTTTCAATGGCGAAGAAGGTCCCTGCAACAGGTGCATTGAAGCCTGCAGTGCACAATGTCTCGATTCAAGAATGCAGTTGGCATGAAACTAGACCTGGGATACCACTAGTGAATTGAGGCCATGACTGAGTAGTATCTACAATGCACTCTACATGAATATTACCAGCAAACCATACAACTGTCTCTAACCTGAAGCAATTCCAGCAGCAGCACCAGCAGCAACAAGTGCAATTCGACTCTCTTTGCTGTTCTTCATGATTTCTGCAAAACCATGAGCCCAAGACCTTCCAATATCAACACTTGGACCTTCAGGCCCAAGGGAGCAACCTGTTCCCAAAGTTGTTGCTGCCTGTACTGCTTTGATCACAGGTTTGATTCCTGCTAGCCAGTCAATTCTGCCACGGCTGGATTGCCGTGGCTGTGAGGACTGAAGCATGTCCAATATTGCATTAACAGAGTGGAACATTCCCACCACTACACCACCAAAAACTGGAATCAACAGAATTCGGTGCCATGTTACTGCAAGACTCTGTGTGCGCAGCCATGCTGCTCCTTCATGGGGTGTCCCTGCCCATGCCAAGTCATGTATAAGGTAGACCTGTCCAAATAAAACACCTCCCACTGACCCCATCACCATCCGCGCCTCACATGTATCCACAACAAAGAGAATTCTGCACCAGACCTACAGAGGGTGACACCCTGGTCATGTGGACAATCGTCAGCTGAAGCAGGCTTACCCCTTTGTTAAAAATCGCCACACTTATGCCACTGGACAAGCCTAGCAGACAACCCACAAGCAAGAGCACCCACTCTGGAGGTACTCTGTCTGACATTTGTGAAGCTATCGAAGGGCTGCTTTGTGACTGAGGACGATTCAATGTTGAGATCTGTCTTTCAACAGCTCCCCCATTGGCTCTTCGTCTCTCCTGGGATGAAGAAGATTCAGGTGTTATATCATCGGCAGCCATTCCTCTTGGCCGTATAAGTGCAGTAAGTCGAGTTGCCACACTTTTTCTCTCTATCTCTTGTATTCCATTTCCATGTGTTTCACCTGGTGTACTTCTATCTCTTCTTAATTCTCCTACAGCTTCCACATCTGCCTCTATATCAGATTGTGACTGCAATAGTCCATGAAGAGCAGTCTCTTCCACAGATGATTTCCAATTTGGTAATTTTTTTCCTGCAATCCTCAAAGTGGCATTGATCTCTGGTGCTGAAGACCAGAGACTGGAATGGCCATCACTATCAACACCTGGAAGGGTGGCAGCGGGAGTCCACAGAGCAGCAGCAAGATGGTTCCCATGTATTGCATCTTCTTCTTCTTCAGAACCTGCTGAAGAAGGCAGAGTGCGATTGTCTCGTTTTCTGTTGTTATTCGCAACAGCAGTCTTCTCACTCTTCCCTTCCACATGTATTTCAACATCTGATTCTGAATCAGAAGCCAGTGACCACAATAGTGGAAGCGTGTCTCCTTCTGCCATCCTTCTCTGCTTCTCATGCAGCAGCTCCTTTTACCTCTGACAAAACTTTTCAATAAACCCTACTACAACATCAGACTTTCCGCAGACATCCTCAAACTGTGAACAATGCTGTTGTTGTATCATTTCGCCACCACTCGTTTGAACTTGCTCTTTTATTTGATGGATGTGGGTTCACGGCAATCTGCTTCAGGAGTCTGTCTATACACATGCCACACTCTGAATAGGATGCCGTGAAAGAGGATTTTGCAGGTTTCACAGAGCTATCAACAAAAGCTTCATCCTGGTTACCACCTCCTTCAGTGCTGTGCAGCAAGCAGATCATGCACTGCACTAAAGTTTCAGTGAGATTCAAACAATATCCTGTAGCAGAAAACCATGGAACTCGGATACGAGTCTGCACTTGCAGAACCAGAACTTGGTAGAGAAGACGATTCTGTGGCTAACAACTACCACCCTGAGTAAGTAAGTACCTGTTGTCCAAGACTCGCTGCTCTCGTCATGCGGAGAACAATCATTCTCTAGCTCCTCTGTTTTCAGGATGCAGCAGAGCCGTCACAATGCCGGTGCTAACCAATCCACCAGTTGGCCTGACTTACAAAACGCATCTTGTGCCGCACGCTCTAAGTGCATCATCCCCGACGCACGCAACAGAATTGCAATTTTTTCCCACTCTCTCTTCTTGTGTACTTCACACAATCACGCACACTTGCATTGTCCTAAATCTCGAGAAACAGCAACAGCTCCGATCCAGTGCAGGAGGATCCCTCTCTTCCTTCCCGCCATCCGACCTTCCAAACAAAAACGATCCGCCACCAAAACTGCCACCCCGTTGCTGCGATCATAAAGCAGCAAATCGCGTTGCGATTTTGGACAGCTAACTAGAAGACACGGACAATCATGAAGAAAAACAAACAAACGAAAAAACACGCGACGACGATGCAATTGCGGCCACAAACAAATGAACGTGGGGTTGGAAACCTGGAGCTCTTCTGTCTGTCTCCTTCTTGTGCTTCTTCTTCTCCGCTTCTTCCCCGCACCGACATAGCTAATTCATTATTCAACGAACCCCGAAAAAACCGTATGAGAAAGCGCAAAGCATTTCCCCCGTTTTCCCGGATCGTAGCCTCCACGGGACCGCTCCCCAAAAAATCTTCGACGGCGAGCGAGCGGCTTTTAAGGCAGAGTCCGCAACAACTGCGCCAGCAGCACAGCCCTGCCTTCGTCTTCTCCCGAGGCCAACGCGCTACGACTGACTGACGCGCGGTCGGTCCGTCCGTCCGTCCGTTCGTCTGTCCGTCGTAGCCAGTGCCCAGACTGCCGTGTCGTCCGGAGGCCGCTTACGTAGCCCGAGACGTCTGTAGACTGGGATCTTTTTACATCCCCGTCAACCGTATGTACCTGACCGGTAACCGTATTTGGCGGCTCCGAACCGAACCAGCGGTGCGCGGGTCTTTGAACCTTCCACAAAAAAGAACCGCCGGTTATCTGATTCCCAAGGCTCCAAGAACCTGTGGATTTGGTGAAAGAACTGGCGGTTTCTTCGGTTGGATCCAAGAACCAGTTTTTTCTAACATTATATATAAACCACAATTTCTCAAAATAATAAATAGAACCAACACTTGTTTGATTCCAATTTTCTTTCCAAGAATGGAGACTGGGGATTTTTCTGATTTTTGAAATATTTGAAAAAAAAAAAATTCAAAATTGGTAGTTCTTGCATTAGAGATTCAAATAATCGCACTATGGTGGTGTGTGTATGTATGAGAGACCCAATTCTTTTCAATTCCATGTTGGTTTCCATCATTCTTGTGCTCGTTTTTGTGCTTGATTTGCATTTATGGCCAAACCAAAAATGCAAATATGCTCGGATTACCATGTCTCAAAGGGCTATGTTATGTTGTTGCACATGAAAGCAATTATTCAACATTTAGGCTCCGTCTACACACAAGGGTTAACCCCAATTTGATGCTAAAACAAACCAATTCTATTGGGGTTAAAATTGGGCCCAACCAAGGTTACACGAAGGTTGAGGCTCAAAATCATAGAAACAACATGTCTATTTAAATGGCACAATTTTTAACATCAAAAGTTTGCACCAAAGAGAATAAGAGGAGTGTTTATGGGATATATGGGGACCCAATTTGCTCTCCTTTGATTCCAAGAGCCCCAACAAATTCAATATTAAGCTTTTAGGACCATCCCTAACCATAGGATCAAAAAGGTCACTTGGGGTCTTGAACATGGAAAGAAGTGCGAAAATAGAAGGGTAGTTGTCTTTTGTTCATGCTTTGAATTTTATTGCCAAATTATTTTGCATGTGTGAATGTTCAAAGGTTTTTTTTTGGCAACAACCAAATGGTCCTAGATCACTAGGGAAGTTCACAATGTAGAAAAGAAAGTTAAAACCATGGGACACATGGGAAGAGGTCCATTTGTGTCATTTTTAATGATTGTAACAAGGAAAAACATTTTGTTTTCACCAATTGAGTATCATAGCAAATATTGTTTTAGGAATTGATTGAACAAGTGAGTGTAAAAGTGGGAAGTTGAAAACCAATGAGGAAAAAAAAAAAGGTAAAACCAATTAAAGATGGCAAACTTGATGAAGGTCTAGTGAGAATTTCAAGACATATGAAGGTATTGATTGAAAGGTCCATGGACACGGATAACAAAACAATGAACTATGTAAATGATAGTTTTTGATTCTTGATCTAGATTGCAATCTAATTGGGAGGCCCACGAATATCAACATGTAACAACAATTGGACGATGTAAGCAACTAAATGGATTATTAACATCTAGACTGCGATCTAACTGCAAGGTGACACCATGTACAATAATGTGCAATTAAATGGACTGTCAGTTACAATGTTGATTATTTTATGGATTGTATAGTGACAATTTTCATTTTTAATGGACTAAACTTGATAGATGTACATTGATTAGGAGTTGAAAACACTAATGTAATTACAAATGGATTGCAAATGATAATTTCAATTATGTGGACTACAAGTTGGAACCTTTGGACTCTTATCTATGACCATGTAAAAGCACATATTACCAACCCACCATTTGGACAAAGTAAGGACTCATACATTTTATAGTGAATTCAATTTGACTACCAAAGGATCAATCTACCTAGAATTCATTTTAATAGATTATAGTTATGCACTCATATGGACATGTTAGCTTTTCTAATCCATTATGTTCAGCAAAATAAAATAATACTCACATTAAATGCACATCTCCACATTGAAACCTACATAAACCCTAATTGGGATTCATGAAACAATTTTCAATTTGTTCAAGGCAACATTTAACAAAAATGACCACATTATGGATTGTTTTTTGGATCCATTTTTTCTTAGTATGTTGAGTTGCATAGAACAATGTATTCATGCAACACACATCTTCAATTTTGACATAAAAACCCTAATTAATAAAAAAAAATCCATGCTGGAAATTAATAGTTTAATCACCACATTATGGACTATCTATAATCCAAAACATGAAACAACTAAACTAGAAATGAAAGATGGAACAAAAAATGTGTACTTGACTTTCCATGAGATACTATGTGGGGTGTTTTTCAAAAACACCAATTGCAATTCTCTTTTGTGTTACATCTTTCTTGTTTGGGCTAACATGGGTTTCATAAGTCCACCAATCTATGACAACTCTTTTTGCTACATCCAACAAACCATTAGTCCATTTTCTTCTAACATTCAAAGACCATAAGGCTTTACTTTGGTCATTTATGATTATTTGTCGTGATATAACAATAGTAATGTTTTTGTGATGCATTCCAAGAGTTTTTGCTACTATTCTAGTTAAAGATAAGGTGTGAGCACTTACAATTGTAGTTAGTAATGTGTGTTTGGTTATAAGCTTCACACTATTATTGGCTACTTGGTTTTCCTTTAATGTTTTGCTAAACCCTATAATGACTTCTTGCTAAGCAATTGTAAGTTTAGGAGGCAAAATGTGATCAGGCGAGTCAATAATAACTTGACCATGAGATAAAAACACAGCCCAAGATATTTTTCCTACTTATAGATCCTGGGCAAACAAAAAGAGTTTGGGAAATGAATTCCACAATACCATAGGCAATGGATTTTAGTTCATGTTCTTCCGTTACCTCTTTGGTAGATGTAAGAACTTCAAACTGAAATTATCTTTGCAAATCAACTTTTTTGCGTCAAGCTCTTGATACGTTACCTTTCATTTTGACAATGCCATTTTTTTGCAACTTCGGTTAACCTTTCTATTCAACCAAGCCTCTTTTCCTTGGTTTTTTTTGGTACATTCTCCTTTGATCCCATTATGACCGATCGAAGTTTTATCCTATTCATTTGGATGTTGCACCTTGCAAAAGACAAAACCACAAAAAACCAAAACCCCCACAATCCCTAATAACCTAGAATATGCAACAAACTTTAGAAACAATGTAATGCAAACAACAAAACTTTCAATGTGAAAAGAAGCAAGAAATCAAGAAATTGATATATTCAACTTGAATGAAAACCTACATATAGAGCTTGTGTTGTTGGGGGTAAACTTCAACAGATTAACCAGTCCCCAATATCGACCATGAACATTTCCAATTTGGCATTGTTGTTTCCGTTCAAAATGCCAAATTGAAATTTAAAAAAACATAGTAGTAGGGCAAGCATAGCAAGAGGCACTCAATAATTGTTAAAAATAGGTCAACAACATCGTAACTTACATGAAAATTTTCTTGAAAGGCGATTATGTTCACCTATGAGCAAACAACAAGGTGTAACAATCTATAAGTAAATATGGTAATGAGGGCAAGCTTGTTGTGACAAAATAGATTTTTAAATTGGAAATGATAAACAATCAAGTGTTGCAAAACTACACTTACAAACACAAGCAATCTCAACGTTACGTGCACACTCCTAGAAACCTAGAACATTGTACATATCAACCACCAAGTGACCACAAAACAAAAAGGGGGATTGCAAAATGTTCAAATCATGAAATAGTCTAATCAAAATTTGCCACATGGCAATGATGTCACTTCCTCCGTTATGAACATTTTTGTAAAACATGTTTTCCCAAGAAAAAGGTTTTGCCCTCCATTTCTAATTTGTTTTACAACATATTTTATGAAGGGAGTGGCATCAATTTAAAAAATTTCACATAGAAAAAGTCTAAATGCATTCACACAATTATGAAGATTTAAAAAGTATCTAAGCGTAGCTCTAACATGCAATCACATCCCTAATAAAAAATATTAATCTCATTTTAACCATATAACTTAAGGTAAAGTCCAATAAAACGTTTGATTTAATATTCCACAAGTTAGGAGTCCATAAGCAAATTTGTATGAACTATGACAATATAAAACACAAGTTTAAAAATCCCCCAAAAATTCAAAAATGATTATTTGATTTTTCTTTGTTGGGATTAATTTCCTATAACAATATATATTATAGATATGAGTCCCATTGTACATATTTATTTATTAATTGAAATTAAGACACATTATAATGATTAAATATACTGGATTTTCTACTTTGTAACATAAAAAATATGGACAGTGTAGTTTGCTTTTACCCAAATAATTAGGCCTATGGCTACTACCTAACTCAAGATGGAAGATGCTTGCATCCTTTGTAATGTGATTGAGATTTTTTGTCAAAGAAAAGTAATTAAGACATAAAGAAGAAGGCCTTCTAGCCTTTTCAAATTGCAAATGGCATTGGCACAATTGTGTAAAAACACATCAACTTGTTTGTGTAATCCAAATACCTCAATTACTTAATGAGAGGAATTGATCAATGGGGTGTCATTCGCAATAATTCCTTTTTTTGGCTTGAGTTGCATTAGAAGCAATGAATCTTTGAGTTGTGTGAGATTGAAGAAATAAATCCACTTGTGTTGGGTCAACAATGACAATGTCAACTAGGGTGCTAATGTCATCTTTGGTGAGCATAATGTCAACTTGTTGACAAGAGGAATTGAATGTGGTTGAAAGAAGTGCATGTAGTTGTTCTCATCCCACATGGAAGCCAACATTTTGCACAATGGCAACAAAGGTGTCACAAACTACATCATGAGTTCCCGTGCCCTCATTATCATGAGTGCAATATAAGAAATGACTATCCATAGGGTCGATGGGATGTGTGCACATGCATCACATGATACTTGCAATTGAAGGATGGGATAATCCAAATCATGTTCAAAATGTTGTGGAAAAATTTGGGGAAGATAATCAAAAGGTTGGGAAAATTAATTGAATTATAAGTTAAACACCTACCCCTAGGCTAGAACATGACAAAATTCGGGCACAATGGGCTTCAAATATCCTATCACAGAACATGTTAAAAAGGATATGATGGTGCGAATGCTCCAAGATGGAATCTTGAAGTTGAACCATTGTTACTTAATGAATTGTTCAAACAAAAGAAAACACATGTGAATTAAGGGTGGTAAAAAATCACATGTTACTTAAAAGTGTTGTTGGAAATGGAAGGTGTTGTTGTCAATTCATGTTAAAGCTTAAACAAGGAAAGGATGATGATCAACCATAAACTTAGTTATGATCAAGGTTGCAAAGGCCCAATTCCCTAAATAAGTTGTTGAAACGATGGTGGTTATCAATATGAACCTAATGCCACTTAATGTGATTAAGAAAAAAATTGTTTACGAGTTAGGAGTCCACTATTGAAGGGTCCTGGACCCAAGAAATACCCAAACATTTAAAGGAGGGATGAATCAAAAGAAGTAAAAAACTTATGAAAATGGAGGAGGGAGGTGTGCATTGTAAAAAATATGATGGCCAATACATAAAGCAATGAATTAAAATTCCAAAGGTTACCTAAACATCACCCATTTTAGGTGACGCGCTCCTAAGTCCCGGGGTGAAACCCACTTGAGGGTTTCACTTTGTCAAGTTGCAAAAAGTTGGGATTTAGGGCACGCTCTCGGCTTTCAACACTAAAAAGGGGTAAAAGGTCGTGTTGGGCCCCATGATTAGACTAGGAAGAAGGACTAGCTTAGCTTGTGTGAATTTGCATCCAAAAACCAACCAAAAGAGGTTAGTTAGCATTCGGGAGCACCGTTGGGTGTTGGGACAAGCCACGGGCACTTTGACACATAAGACTCACCACGGCCCGGACTCGGGGGAAGCCACCACCTTCCCCCATATAATATTCTCTGCAGCTCTCCACCGAGGCTACATCCAAATGGCTCTTTTTCCCGGGACTCCCAAGTTGGAGTCCCAAAATTGTCCTGAAACTATCTCGGTTGGAGTCCCGAAATTGTCCTGAAACTATCCCGGTTGGAGTCCCGAAATTGTCCTGAAATTATCCCGGTTGGAGTCCCAGGACTTTGGGAGTTCATAACTCCCGACTATAGAGTCTGATCGCAATGAGGTCTAAACCAAAGTTGTAACCCTTGTCGAGATCTTTCCAACGCCATGTTGCACTCTCAAATCGGATGTCGGGAAGAGGTCAATTCCTGACTTTTAATGGTTGGGAGTTAAATTGGCAATTTGACTCCCGGCCCTTCTTTTGCCCATAACTTGGGCTGTAGATGTCCCAATGACCAATGCGAGGCCATTTTCGATATTTACGCTTCAAGACCTTTTCAATGACACCAAAAACACCCCAATGCGAGGTGTTTTGGGTCTTGCTGTCGAGCTCTAAACATTCAAAAGTCCCAGAGGACTCCAAATCCCCAACTTTGGAAGTGTTGGGCTTCACCCCCACACTTGACTAAAGTGGGGTTGCGACATTAGGGAAAAGGTCCATGTGGAATGATGGGGGTGCCCAATGGAAACCCCACGATTCTAATTCCTTTTAATGAGGTGTAAATTGGGATGGGGTGTTGAAGTTAAGCAATAGGTTAAAGGGTGACCATGCTACACATTTTTGATGTTGGATAAAAAACCTATTGCATAGAATTCAATCTGGAAGTGTTCATATGCAAATGATACAATTCAAGGGGGACTTATGATGTGCGTGTCATTTACAATAGATGAAAATAGACCCAAAAAAAAAAAGATTAATTGTAAAAATAAAGCTTTAAAATGGGATAATTTGAATAATGTTCCTCCCAAGGGATCACTTGATAGGTTCCCATGACAAATGAAATCATTGTGACATCACTTCATGATTACAATGACTATAAAATAAAACAAACTCAAATACATGGAATGGGTGAACAAAGGGAATGAGTTGTATGATGTTTTCACTTGTTGCATGAATTTTTAAAATTATGACCCTTTTAAACACCGAATTGAAGTTGTGACAAATTAATTGGTATTAAAGTAAAATTTGGAAGGTAAATTCAAGTCATGTTGCCATATTTAAAAGAAAGAGGGTGAAACATGCCTTGACTTATAGGGATAATGGATTTTTATTGTATTTTAGAAAACTTTGTACAAGTGTAATAGATGCATGTGTGGTGTTGTGTGGAAAAATCCAAAGGTGAACGTGTGGGTGTTTTAGATGATTTTTGTGTACATTGACAATGGTAGTTGTTTGAATATTAGAAAAGGGAGATACAAAGGGGCATTATGCCACCTTAAGACAATCCAAGAAAAGGCATTTTGATAATCCAAGGATGGTAGATAACCCCAACTTCTTTTTGTGAAGTTATGATGGACTCTCAAACTTATTTATAGAAACAACGTTTGTTGGCATGACCACATACGCTTTCCTAGTCTTCTTTATATTTTTGTGAGTTTCTCAAGCTTTTGTTTTTGTTTTATTGGTTCTAAAGCTTTTCTTTGTTTTGTAAGTTTGCTTTGTCTTCTCAAGTTTTAGGCTTTAAAGGTTTACATTTCTTGAATCAAGGATTTTTTTAAATCTGCAACTTCTCAAGGTTTTAGGGTTCAAGCGTTTGCACTTCTTGAGTCTTGAGTTTTCTTGAAGTTTACAAGGGATCTTTGTGGCTGGCTCTCTTTGGGTGGTTGTTGTTGTTATATTGTTAGATTGCTCCTGTTGTTGAATGTTTCCCTTGCCTGTAGGCTTCTTTGAAGGCTGGAACTCTGTCTTATTTGTTCCATGTTCAGCTCAAGATCCAGGACTTAGGGATCTAGCTGAAGTTTTTTTTGTTCTGAATATTTTGTTGCTTGGGTCTAGGGGTTTTGAGGTTTCCTGGGGTTTAATTTTGCCCTTTTATGTAGCACTTATCATATGAATGTATTTCACAAGAAAGTATTAATATCCGACTTCCATACTGAGGGATTTTGTTGATGCTTGGCAGGACCTGCAAACAGATAGAAATCACTATTTAGGATTTGTCTACACCACATTCCAGGAATGAGCAACTTTCATTGCACAATGCAATATTGCCTGCCAAGCAAAGCATTTCAATGACACAAAACTGGCCACAATTTGTTGCACCATCATTGCTGATGAGAGTGACATGAGAATGCACACTTCAAGATCATGCAGAAGCAATTTGAGCTGGATCCTGATGTGTTGGCATTTGCTGACACAATGAGGAACAAAATCACCGTGCCTCCATAGTTGATGTACGATGGAGTTAATGACCATCTATTTGATGATTTCTCACTAGTTGCTCAGAGAAATGGGTTGTAAATTGCTCTGGACTATCCTCCAGAGTGCACAACATTGCCTCACATCCAAATGCTTAATGAGAGCATATGCAGGCGAAGGTAAAGAAAGGTCCAAAGATAGGAAGTTTTAGCTGGACCTTCAACAGAGAGGTTGCTCTTCTGTAAGCAGGTTCTCACTAGTTGTCTCAATCCATTAAAGCAGTGTATCAAGTCGTCTTTGGGATGTGAGGGACCCACATGATTGCCCCTTGATGTCCAGCCATCAAGGTTTGTGCTTACCTGAGAAGATGCCTAACAAAACCCTCACAGACAACAGACAGACAATTGCAGTTCACCACATATGTAAGTCCAACTTGTGAGCATTTTTTGTGAGCATATGTAAATGTGGACGTCCAATATAAGGCTCTTGGTGCTGCCTAAAACACAATGGTCTCCACCAATCTTACAGCTGGTATAGGAGCTTCACCTTATCTGTTGGTGTATGGTCCACATTAACGGCTAATTTGGATCTCAAGGCTTGGGAAGTGCAGTTGAAGGATGATACAAGATGGCCGTATTTTGAGTGTTTCTTCCCCCTTGCAGTCACAGAGTGCAGATTGTTTTTGAAACAGATCTGGAACTGGGGAGCATATTCTTCTTGGCAAGGTTTGAAGAGCTTAAGATTTCTAACTTCACAATATAAATCAATTTCAGGTGCAATAATGAAACATTTATTCTATGATCAAATGGTACATTTGGACAAGAATAATGTCTGGAACTTTTCCTGACAGTACATTTGGGCATGCATTTCTCTTTTCCAGTTGGTGACGTGTTGATCCTACTCATATCTCAGGGGTGTAGTCACATGTCGCATCTCTTAACCTGGTGTAGTCAGCTTTCTTCTCAAAGCTTTCCTGAAAATGGTTCAGGGAGCTTGCAGATGTGTTTTCAAAGGTTTCCTTCTTTGGCATCAAAATGATGTTCAATCATGATCTCTGAATGCCTCTTCACATTGGACAATTTACTACTAGCACTACATCATGTCTCAGGTATACCAATACACCTGAGATTGCTCTCAAGGTACACCTGAGAAAATGCATTATTTGATCTCTAGCAGCAATTAACTGGTGTAACCTTGATTGCTCTCAAGGTCATGCTACACCAATTTCAGTCTCAGCCCATAAATTTGTCTCTACCATCATACTGTTGTTACCCTCCTCCCTGAAGAACATCCCAGGTGTCCCACAAATTCGTCTCAACCTCCAGGGGATCATTGCTGTCTGCTTCAAAACTGGCCTCTGGTACAAATTTGGGGTCTGATGCACCATCCATCATCAAATGCATCTCAAGAAGTCCATTTAACACCTCAATCTGTTCCAAAAACAGCACAAAGCATTTCCTTGAACACCGCAACACTTGATTTAGACTAATTCTATCACAACAGACAAAATCAATCTTCAAAATTACAATGCAATCAGAATGGACAGTTCATCAGAAATTTGAGTTCATTCCAAGATCATCATTGAATGCTACTTTCAATTGGGTGGGGAACTTACCCAAACCTTGAAGTGCATTGGCTCCATATTTTTCACAATGTTTCTCAACAAGAGGAGGGTCTGCACAGGTGAACAAAATCATAAAATTAGGAACCCTCTCTTGATAGATCTCTCTTTCTAGATCTATCAAATTATACATGGTGCACTAAGTGCTTTTTACATGTGGTACTAGCTTCTATGACTTGACCCAGAATCTGTGCTTCTCAATGCTTCTCAATCTACCACACTAGCTGTCATGATATATATGATGCAATGTACATGTCTTTGAGAAATAAATCTCTAGATTATTCTAGGGTTTTGCTTCTCCACTCAACAAAAACATAGATCTGTAATACATACTAGTAAGGTTCAGCATCTGTGCACATGCAGTTACGCACATAATTTTTCCATTGTTGAATCCGGCTGACTATGTACACATGTGCAAACAAGAACTAGAAATTAGAAATTACAGAAGGTGGTGGAACAGTAAGAAGGCATACAATTGCTTGTTCAATTGAGCACATTTGCTTCAGCCTCCTGTCAAGGTGGTCGCCAGGAATCATGGTGCAATGCAACAAGGTGCTAAGGAAAGCATATACCTTGGGGAAATTGATTGAATCTGGGCAAAGTCAGCCAAATCCACCACCACCCACTGTAGTAGTGAAGAAGAAGTGGCATCATAGTAGTGAACACCAAATCTACTCAACTTGGTTGAGGAGGAAGAGGATGGGAGATCCATCCTTGAACTTATTTTTCAGTCTGGACAAATGAGTTTCCATGCAGTTTTGAAAGAAACTTCAGTTTCCCAGACTCATGTTTCAATTGTACATGGTGAGCCATTCATTGTACATGGGTCTGTACCTTGCCAAACATCATGGGGCTGAATGCCATTGTCATCAGACCCATTGGCGAGATTGGGGCTGGCATTCTGAAAGCTCGAGTTGGCACTCAGCTCAGAGATTGACATGAATTCTGGATCATTATAGGAAATCAGCATGTACCCGGATCCTCCTTGAGTCTTCTCCTCCTCATCATCACCAATTCTCACTGAAAGATTGTTAACAGATACTAATGCGTAAGTCCTTTACAAACAAATTCTGAAAAACCCCATCATCTTGAAGTTTTTGATGCACCAGGGCTAGTCTGATCTCAAAACAATTTCTGTGAGTTCCTAAACTCCAGAGTCCGAGCTCAAAGACACAAGATCATGGCACGTATGATCCAAAGACACATGTATGACGGCGATGGAGAAAATGAAATCTACCATCTGCTTTTTTTGTTCGAGGATTACGGGGATAGGGATGTGAAGCCTTGCGTTTGGGCCGCGGAGGAGGAATCAAGTGTCCCATGCCCTCTCTCTCGCACTTGAGGATAAACTTCTGTGCATGACTCCGAATCTGCAACAACAACAACAAGATCACCATGAATTTGTTCGTAACTACCAATCCCCAAATTATTCTTCATGCTGATCTTCACGCCTTTGATAATTATGTACTTTGCAAACGGTAGATGATCAGCTACGGTGGTACTGGTTAGCTGCTACCTGGATGATGCTCTTGGTGGCCACATGTGATTGAATCTTCTTCCAATCCCTTTTGTACCTGCATCATCGACTTTAGTAAGCAAGTTACTACATGAAAACAATGGGATCGAGAAACCCACATGCTCAAGAAACAACATGATCATGTGCAAGCTTTGTTTATTACAACAACAATGATTTAGTTTCGGGGTAACAAAACACAAAACACAAAAAAAAACAGACTTACATAAAAAAGCCCTCGATGAATCGGGTTTCCTCCGCCTTGGACCACCCTTCACGATGCTTACTCATGCTATACGATTTGCGCACACGCGGGCTGTTATTGTTGTTGTTGTTGTTGTTGTTGCTCGCAGGTGGTAACGTCGCTGGAGCCCCGGGCGCCATGGGCTAGCTTGCCGTTGTCCTTCCTGTCCTTGTTGTTTCTCGCTGATCTGTAGCTTATGCCAATTTCCCAAATGTTCGCACTTGAGCTCTCTCTCTCTCTCTCTCTCTCTCTCTCGCGTGTAATCGACGAAACAGGAGTAGCGAGTAGAACAAGGGAGCTGAAGAACAAGGAGGGATCAACACAACAAACTCTGATTTGCTTGTTTCTTTCTCTTTCTTTCTTGCTGTCAGAGTTATTATTAGATCTTCTTCGCTAATCTGTATGTTTCTTCAATGAAGCAAAATCCTCATGCATGCACATTGTTGTGTTCAGTCACTATCCAAGATCCGTGAAGATCATCACGACCCCCACTGTCGATCGCCAATTCGTCAACTGAACGTTCACTGCCAGTTCGAGACTTCTTCACTCACAGTTTTGGAAGGGTTCACTCGCAGTTAGTTTCGCATTCAATCGTCTCGTGGACGACGTTCAGGGCCTTGAAATTGTTGTGTTTAGGTTCATTATAGAGTGCATATAGTAGCTTAAGAGATTTTGGCCCTTAAGTGATAATAGTTCTATTTTTAAGATGAGGATTTTTTGAAAGATGATATTTTGGCTTTGTGTTAGTTATTCAACTTGAGATTAGTTATAGAGTTACAAAAATATCTTGAAGTATTTTGGTTTAGGGTTTTAGAAATTGGAGGAGTGTAGGGAAGGTTGGCCAAATCCAATTTTTTCTTGAGTGTACAATTAAGCATCATATTCAATTCAACAAGATAACAAGACTAAATCATAAAATTATATCATAAATTATAGACAAGTTGGTAGAATAAGTAGATAGTTTTTGGTATTCATGTATTCTGGTTTACATGAATAGTTTGTTCGACATGAAGGTGGAACACATGAATACCAAAAACTATCTACTTATTCTACCAACTTGTTGCATGAGGCTAAGTGTGTGTGAGCAATCCTTGTAATACTTTGAATGCGTGATGAGCACACTTCACAATGTAGCGCAGTAGAAGAAGAGCACTGGTTGGCTGGACCCAATGACAATGAATTATAACAGTGTATTTTTTGTGCCAGATAAACAAATTTTGTTTCTAAAACAATGCAGAGGAGGGAGAAGATGATTTACCACATGAAGAAGCTGACCCACTTGCATTTAAGCTTGTCAGCTTTCCCCTCCTCCTGCCACTCTAATTCCACACATTCAAGAACCTACAAAGGTCAAACAATGGAGTACCTTGCCAACAGCAGCAGTCTGCACCCAGAAAACTCGAGAATCCATCAGCCATGAACCTCAAGTATGTATTAACTATTTTCATTATGTTATAGAGCAGGGAGAGAATGCTTATCATATGATGGAAAAGGTTTTGAGTTAACCAGCAATAGCAGAACATGTATGCTCCATTAGTTCTGTCAAGAAAACAAATCAGTTCCTGCAGCTTCATGGAGCAGGCTGAGAAACAATGTCACAGCAAGTCATGCAACAAGTCATAACCTCCCAGATATAAGGACAGAAATGTCCTTGTCAATTTAAACATCAGGCATTGAGCAACGTGGGTTACAAAACTGGCTCTCCAATCGTAAATACTACTACCTCTGCAACCTTCAAGTTACTGTGACACCAGAAACTTGTCAGAATGTGCCAAGTTGCAAAATGAGGTCAATCTACATCGTTCATTTTGCAGACTAACTCTACAACTGTCTGCATTCAACCCTACAGGCCTTTCTGGATGCCACAACAGGCTACACTAAGTCTCTTCCTCCTGTAGTAAACTGAATGTGGTGTGTGGGCAATGGCTACTTCTGCAGTTGCAGAAATGATGAATCGCTTACTTTAGTAGTCCATACCTCCCATACCCCCCATACCTCCTCCACCCATGCCACCCATGCCAACCATCTCTTTCTCTTCCTTTGGGAAATCAGCCACCACTGCTTCGGTAGTTGTCATCAAGGATGACACACTGCAGCAACCCAGACACAAGCACACTGTTACAGTTGTCTAAACATCCAGAAACCACTGGAGTTTCCAAGTCACAATTTTCAAACAAATAGAGGAGAAAAAGTTGTTGACATAGCTTACCTAGCTGCATCTGTAAGTGCAGTTCTAATAACCTTCACTGGGTCAATAATCCCAGCCTTCACCATATCCACATACTCATCTGCATTGTTACCAAGCAGCATCAGTGCTCAGCTTCCAAAAATTGGAGGTGCCAACAATACAAGGCTCCATCCAGGTGCTCTAGGCTGACACTTTGGTGGAACAGGTGCTTGATAGAACCATTGCTTAAGAACATGCCAGTCTACCATACCACTGAGAGTTATCAGACCCTGATCTACAGTAAGATAGTCAAAGAAGACTAGAAGATAGAAGAATAGATGCAATGAACATGTTGATTGCATGCAAAGAGGAGCAACAGACCTGTGGCAGCATTGTAGCCAATATCCAGACTGTTCTGCTCCAAAAGCTTGCCTACCACAACTGCACCCTCCACACCTGCATTTGCTGCTATTGTATAGGTTGGCATCTGTTCCCAAATTTGCAGAGTCAGGGAGATGCCAATGAATCATACACTTAATGCACAAAGACAAGAAAACACTCCAAAGGCTTCAGAGCAGAAATAATTCTCCTTGGCATTTCATGAGCTGCTACTTCCAAATTGTACCAAATTTCCAGGTCTTGCCAGACACAAGTGACTTTCACAGCTGAGTTTTTACATACCAATAAGGGTTCTGGAGATGTAAATGGTACCTTAAGTGCATTTTGGATAATCTGAACACCAACTTTTTGATCAAAATTTGCAGTTGGGATCTTATCAAGATCTCGTGAAGCGTACAGAAGTGCCACACCTCCACCTAGACAAATTCTCATACAAAAGATGATTTCACTAAACAACATTATGAAAACAAGCACACAGACTTTGAAGTAAGACAAAGGTACAAAATCTACTTTCCCTCTTTACCTCTCACAGCCATGCAATATTGAGAGATAGTGCTCTGGGTCAGACTCATACCAGGAACTATGCCTTCCTCCACAGCTGCCTTGGTGGCATTCAAAGCATCAGTCACACGATCCTTCTTCTCATTAACCTCTACTTCACTTGCTCCACCGATCTGCAATCAGTAAAACCATGTATGAGACCCAAAAGAAGTTAAGCACGAGGTTCCATGTTTCAAAGCACATTTACTTGCACAAATAAGAGAACATTTACAAAGGTTGACAACTTGAGCATACCTTAAGCACAGCAACACCCCCTGAGAGCTTTGCTAAGCGTTCATGCAGCTTTTCCTTATCATAATCTGATGTTGCAACACTAATAGCCTCCCGTATCTGTGTCAACCCTCAGCACAGTAAGTCACATCAAAGGTGTAAAACTTGTTTTCTCCATGTAAGAACTGTGATTGAAACATGTGATTAACTTTTGTTGGGCCCCATGTTCTGAAGGTGGATTAACACACACCTGCAGGTGCTGTGACATGAGCTGTTTTCCAGACAAGGACTCAAAATACACAGGTGCAGCAGCAAGCTGAAACACAAACAATGCCCACCTCAAACTAGACTAAGATATTAATACCTGCTCACACCGCTCCTCGATGCCTTTCTTGTCACCTCCACCATCCAGTATGATTGTGTCATCTTTTGAAACTGTGACCCTCTTTGCTGATCCAAGCATATCTGGTTGCACCTTCTCAAGTTTAAGACCCAAATCTTCACTAATGAGCTGCAACCATACAACCCACATGACCATCATCAGAATGTACCAAGGGGCTCTATTCTTGCAATCCAGACTGCCCCATCTCTGAATAGCTGTAAACACGTCACTGTCAGTTCACATTGGATGATCCAAGTCAAGCCATGGACTCTGAAACTATCACTGTCAAATTTTACAACCTGCTTCTGACTTCACAAGTTCTTGAGCTCTCCTAGTGGATTCAGTGGATTGGTTTCAGGGCAGCATGTTAAATGCAAACCACCCAAAGCATCTGCAACACCTCATTTATAGACATATGATAAGATGATTGAATACCTGACCCCCAGTCACAACTGCAAGATCTTGCAAGTTTGCCTTTCTATTCTCACCAAAACCAGGTGCCTTGATGGCACACACCTGACAACAAAGCAGTTAACCATTTACTAAGATGAGAAAATGTAAAGCTTTCAAGAATACCAATGTCAAGCATAACTGTTAGTACTTTGCATCATTGCTCCTGAGATTAAATAGATTGAAAACTGCACAAGAATATCCATACTATTATGTTTGAATACATCCAACCCATGGCCTATGGGTCTTCTCCTACCAGAGACTAATTGTTAAAGTTATGATGGTGAAATTCCTGCTCAAACCCAACATCATGTCACATACCTTGACACCACCACGAAGTTTGTTGACAATTAATGTTGCTAGAGCTTCACTCTCCACATCCTCTGCCACAATCAGCAATGGCCTTTGATCCTGAAAAATACGAGACATTCAGGGACTGGTAAACACATGAAATTAGCATATTAAAGATAAAACCCACTTAAAATAGCATGGACTAGATGGAGACGACTCACCCGCACAACCAATTCAAGAACTGGTAGAATGCTGTTTATACTTGAAATTTTCTTCTCATGAACCAGGATCACAGGATTTTCAAGTTCCTGAATCATAAATTGGCAAGAAAGTGTAAGTCACCCAAACAACCAAAAGACCAACTCCATGAGAAATTCAAGTTAAGATGCAATATTCAAAAAATAATTTAAAAATGAAAAAACAGCCTTGCCTCATACTTACCACTTTTTGAGTCTTGGCATTGGTGACAAAGTATGGGGAAATGTAACCCCTGTCAAGCTTCATGCCTTCCACCACCTCAAGTTCATTGTAGAGAGTTTTCCCATCCTGTGTGCAAGAACTCATACTTATCAATGCATGCACATCACAGGGGTTGGCTTAGAACAATTGCACAGTGGGAATGATAGATACAATCACAACCGGAGGAGCTGAACATGCACACAGTTCAAAATGATTTCATGTGAAGAACTGATACACAAACACAGGACTTACAGAGACAGTAATGACACCATCCTTGCCAACTTTCTCCATAGCACGTGCAATCAAATCACCTATTTCACGGTCACCATTTGCAGATATTGTTCCAACCTGCATTTGTCAACACCATGAAACTTACTATCAAGGTATCATCATTACCATATGTGGTTGAGAATTTGTGCACATTTGCCAGATAATAACTGGAGTTGACAATCAGCTGGAAGCCAAAAGCTTATGCACACACAGTAACAATAACAAGGTAGACATTCTCCAACAGTAAGTAATTACTTGGGCTATCTCCTCCGATGAGCTTATCATTCTTGCTCTGCCCTTCAAGTGGTTGACCACAGACTCCACAGCAAGGTTGATCCCTCGTCGTAGATCCATGGCATTCATTCCAGCTGCCACTGACTTGCAGCCTTCCGCAAAAATAGCCCGTGTGAGTACCGTTGCTGCTGTTGTACCTGCAAACCCCAAGATCATCAGGGGTTAACACAAGCTGACAACTGACACTTGAAATCCTGTGTGTAGCAGAGTCCTGGATTTTCAATTGAGTTCAGGATTTTGGCATGATCCATCATGCATGTAAGTTCACTCTCCAATTGCAGATATGATGTCCTGCAGTTGCAGTCCCAACTGAGGTCACTACCAGGTTGATATTCACAAAAGGTGGAAGCTATACACTCCTTATCAGGGATTACCATCTCCAGCCACATCATTGGTGGCATTTGCAACCTGCTTCACAAGACTTGCACCGAGGTTTTTCAACTTGTCTTTGAACTCTATACTCTTGGCAACTGTCACACCATCCTTCGTGACCTTTGGACCTCCATAGCTTTGCTCAATCACAACATTCCGCCCCTGTGATAATTGCCAAAAAAGAAAAATGAGCAAGTATTGACTTGCATAACATAGCCAAATAAGCAGTTTCTGAGTTCCCATGAATCGCCAATTGCCTTGGAAGCTAAAAACACTTAGTTGGCACAATCATTTCCATACCTTGGGCCCCATAGTAACCTGGACAGCATCTGCAAGTTGCTCCACACCTTTCAGCATGAGAGCACGAGCTTCGACACCAAATCTGATGTCCTTAGCAGAGAATCTCCGCACCCATTGCACCTGGCTTATGTCCTGTTTCAGAAGATAAACAATCAGGTCTTAAAAACCATGATGCTCTCTCTCTCTCTCCACATAAACCTATGCAGGCAATGTGCTTTCATGAATTTTTTTGTTTGTAAAAGACATCATTTCAATCAGCATTTTGCTTGAAAAAGACAACCCATTCACTCTATGAAGGTTCCACATGTTAGGAGCTACAGAAAAGCAAACACTTTGTGCACAGTCAATTACAACCTGAAGAGAAAAATTAGGCAAGGATGATGATAAAATGTGCAAGTAATAAGGAGCAGAGAGGAGACACTTACTTGAGCCCGAACAGATTGCCTGTCCTCATTGAAAAACAGAATCCAAACAGAGGCAGAGGATAGGTCAGTGGCTACCATGATAAAAAGAAACAGGAATTTCTGGATCAACGACAATATGACATATCTACAGCAGATCCTATAAAAGCTCTTTTGCATGCATTGATAAACAACTTCCAGGCCTGTATCTTTACCATAACAGGAAGGAGATTTCAGGCTTTTTTCTGAAAACAAACCACAAATGGAGCGCATCAAAATGCACCAAAATAAGCAAAAGCTGTCAGTGAGATAGAAGAACTGAAAAGAAGAACAAGGCCTTCTCACCTGACTCCAGATACCAATGTAGTCAATGCACGAAACATGATTGCTCTTACTTTCTCAATATACAGAAACGAAAACGAATGCGTCGTATCTTTTTCCCTCCTCCTGCTACACAAACCGATGATGATCACCACGTGAACTCCATGAATCAATCCAGCAGCAGTTCTTGCAGGGGGGAAAAAAAAAGAAAACTCTCTCTCTCTCTCTCTCTCTCTCTCTCTCTCTCTCTCTCTCTCTCTCTCCTGGTTTCCTGCAAATGCACAGAGAACGAACTGGATTCTCCAGAGTGACAAGTAACAGGAATCAAACACAGATTGCATGGTGAGAATGAAAACCTGGTAAAAGCGTGCAACTCTTCGGCGGCGGCAATCCGATCAGCCTCCTGGAAAGAAAAACGATCAAAAAATTGGACGTGACGTTGAGCGAGAGCAGGAGCAGAAGAAGAAGAGAGCACAAAAGAGAAGTTCAGCAGAAGAAGTACTTGCATTCTTACAACGCAGCTGCTGCTGCCGCTACCGCTGCTGGTTCCAGAACCTTCAAAGAACCAAGGGATGAGATACCGCATCATACATCCATCCACTATTTTTCGTTCTCTTCGAGAATCCACGAAGTTCGCACATGACAAGGCTTTTTCGTTCATAACTTGCGAAGAAATCCGCCAACAAGATGAGGTTTTCGTTCAAAAGCCTGCCAAGAATCCACGAAGAAGACGAGCTTTTCGTCCAAAACCTGCCGCACAGTAACTGACTCGTTGTTGAGCACATTCTTCATCCAACTCGCTTCTGCGTGGTTCTCGAAACGCGAAGCACGATGAAGAGGGTTTAGGGTTTTAGGGCTAACGGTCAGCACGCGCACTAGGAATCGCAGCAGCAAAGAGACAAGGACACACACAGTCAGAGGACGATGATCTTCAGATTCTCCTCTCTCTCTTTGGAAGATCTTGAATCAGGAGAGAGAGAGAGAGAGGAAGCAGACGCGCGCAAAGCGGGGTTCTTTGCAAACTAGACACAAGCTTTGCTTTGTTTCCGATCCAAGGTGATCTGTTTTAGGGTTTCGAGGGTTTTAGAAGCGCAAATGCAGACGATGCTCAGAGCCATGGCATCCACAAGCCTGCGGCAGGTATTGTAATCTCTATCACTCCCCATCTCTATTACTACTTCTTCCCTCTTGGAGATTTTCTCCTGCCGCCTGTCCGTCCGTCCGTCCGTCCGCACCTCACTTCCTCTGAAATTTGCTCTTCGATGCAATGCCTTTTCTTGCTTTCTGGAACTGTGACCTGCATTTGTCATGATGCACAAGTCACGAACATGAGAATGTAAGACTCAATGCGTGCACTTGTGTGATCGCTGTCCTTTTGGGAGCCTCCACCGATGAACCATTGCGGAAGCTTCATCTTTGGTAGAGTAGAGTGCCTTTGTTGGTGTGGCGATGGTTGAGTCTAAAGAGCAACAACAATTATAGTGTTGTGGAGCAGATGGTAAGAGCGGGTTTCAAAGGAAGGGTTCTCCCAGTGCCTGTCAAACTGCAGATGGAGATTAGGTTTACGGTTTAGGGTTTGGAGCCTCCAATGGACATTGCGCAAGCTTGTCTTTGGTAGAGTAGACTGCCTTTTGTTGGTGTGGTGATGGTTGAAGTTGGTGGAGCCTAAAGAGTTGGTTGAATTGGAGTGTTGTGGAGCAGATGGTGAATGTGGCCTTGAAAAGTAGAGCTCTGGCAGTACCTGCCAAACTGCAGATGGAGGTTGCAAGTCCATTATTGTCTTCATCAGTTGCACAGCAGCAACCATGGTGGCGACAGGCATGTAAGCCAATTTGGTCCTCCACAGTTCAGGTGCATTTGGTCTCTTCTAAGACCTTAAAACTCCTACTTCAGAAACCACAATTTTGTTTAAGGGCTTTTGTGCATCTGGTGACAGATTAAGGTTCATTTTCTCAGGTTTTGTATTTTAGGTATAGAGTTGTTTAGGATCCAGATCTTGTGGTGAAAAATTCTTGCATTTAGTAGATGCAGTGGCAAAGTTTTGAGCACTGGGAAGTGAGAGATGTGCTTAATCATTTTGAGTTGATAAGATTCTTGGAGAATTTCAGTCTCTTCCTTCCAATCTAGCACTTCTCTCCTTGAAGCTAAAACTAGCATTGTCTGGAATAGCAGATTATTGCCCCACAGAATGCAGCAATCTTAGCAGGTCTGAACAAGTCAAATATGTTTGCTCAAACAATCTGCACAACTCGAGAAACAGAGGCTGCAGCTGCAGTGAGTGCTGCCATTTCTTCTGTGCACACACTTGAGGCTGATGAGGATGCGCCCCCTGCAACCCTAAAAACAAAAAAGCTCACGAAGAGTGTCAAGCACATCATGGAAGTGAGTTGAAGAGCACAACAGCATCCTTTTTGTGCAGTGTCAGTATCATATTGATCTTTCTGTAAGCTTCCAGGAGGTATCAAGCATGTAAGAGAATTGATGTGTTTTGATATTATTCCCTTTTTGATTCTCTGTGTCTCTTGAGTTCTCGCCAGCATCATGACTGAGTCTTCCCATTGCTTCAAGAGATGTGACAGAAACAGATGTATCATACTGATCTTTCTGTAAGCTTCCAGGACACAGATGTTTGTATAATGGTTTTGCTTGACATTTTGTCTGGATTATTGTATACTTATCTACACCAGCTGTTGGGAGCTGATGATGTCAGTGGGAAGTCATGGCAGTTCGTCACTGCTATTCATATGATGGAGGAGGTGATAGTTTGATACTTTGTGAGTGACACTCATAAGGTTATCACTGCATTCATTCTTGTCATGTTTCCTTCCAAGTGTTGTTGTAAAGTTTCTCCAACCACATAATAGCTTATTATTCCCTTACAATTTGAGCTGGCATTACAAATCAAGCTAAATATCTCCTGTTTTTGGTTGGTAGCTTTTGGACAAGGAGGCAGTTGAAGCTGCAAACAAGGTGAAAGTTATTCCAAATATCAAGCCTGGCAATGTGGTTCAGCTTAAAGTTGTGAGTTTCTGCTTGCTTCTTTGCCTTTCTTTCCTTTCATACATTCTGTTTGACATTCTGTAATGGGGAGCCCTTAAGAAGCTTGACGGCCCTACAACAATCTTTACCCTATATTTCTTTCCACAAAATCTTGTATTGAGTCAGCTGTTGATTCTTTTCCTGATCCTAGTAGCTAGCACCTGATTCTTCATCCATGGTCAGATTTGGGCATGAAAATGATGATTCACAGTATTCTGATGGGGTGTCAGGAAGTGCCAGAAAACAAGCGTAGGGTGTCAGTGCTAAGGGGTATTGTAATTGCACGACGCAATGCTGGGTCCCATACCACCTTCCGGATTCGGAGAATGATAGCTGGAGTGGGAGTGGAAATGGTCTTTCCTTTGTAAGTTTCTATATCAATATCCACAGAACTCGAAGAGATTTGTGATTCCTGTGCAAGCAGGGTTCCATTTCAAAAGCAAGCATGTTCTTAGTGCAGAATCTGCAGGCAGTTGTAGTACTGGGGTGCTATATGTGCATATCACCTAATTCCCAGGAACTTCAAAAAATAATCCATTAGTTCATCAGTTGTCAAGTTGAACTGAGACATAAAGAAAGCTAAGAACAGGCTCCAACCTCCAGTTCAGTGCTTGGAACCTCATTCTATTGGGTTGGTTGAACCCTCTGCAATGGCTTTGCCTTGTGATGTTCACTAACATATGGGTCATTTTAGTCAACAATTCAAGAGTTATAGCTCTCTCTGTTCTGGAATTTGATGCTTGAAAAGACAGCAGAATCATGGGTTTTTTGTTGTGGTGTTTAATGCCTGTATCTTTTATGAGAAAGAGCCAGGATCTGTTGACAAATTGCAAGTTGCTCTTTAGAGCCAAAGGGCTTTTCTGAAGCTTTGTGAGAAACATGTCTCCCTCTGAAATTGCCACCTTTCTTGTCATTTATTTTGTGCAGGTATTCCCCAAACATAAAAGAGATCAAGATCCTTGACAAGAGGAGAGTTCGGAGGGCAAAGCTTTATTACTTGCGTGATAAGATTGCACGACTCTCATCATGCTGAATGGAAGGTGTAGCTGTTGTCCTTCTGAACAGAATAAACGTCAACAGAGAGCACTCTTTTTCATATCATTTAAATCTCTTGCAATCCAATC
The DNA here is from genome assembly GCA_963920785.1 of Sphagnum contortum. NCBI lineage: Eukaryota > Viridiplantae > Streptophyta > Sphagnopsida > Sphagnales > Sphagnaceae > Sphagnum > Sphagnum contortum. The sequence continues at coordinate 9,948,753 of OY987276.1, forward strand.
TTTTGTAATACTCATAGGTAAAATGGAGGAAACAGATTGGAGCGCCTTGTTGACCTTTGAAGTATTTTTGGGAGATGAGCTTAATCTTTGCTTGGTTATTTGTTCCAGGGTTCTTAGATGGTGAATTCATTTCAAGGATCAGATGGACCAAAAAATGTTTTGCATTTTAAGTCCCTAGCATTCGAATGTAGAGAGTAGGTCACCCAATGACAAAGTTAACACTAAGTTGCCACCCTCTCTTAGTATTAAGAAACCCACTAAATAGAAGTTTGAACAAAGGAATTGACAAGCATTGATTTTGTCTTATTTGGTCTTCTTGTATGCAAATAACTTTGGACTTTTAGAACTATTTGATTAGAGTGAGGTAGCCATTCTAAAGAGGGATAATGTTAGTATGAGTGTACCAAAGGTTTAGCTGATTTCACCAAAAATACCATTAACTAACCTCACTATTGTCTACATACAGCCAACCACAGATGCTTGTGACATACATTTCACATGAGTGATTAAATCATGTGATGGGTCTCCCTATTGTTTTAGACACCCAAAGAAAAAAGTCAAGTTCAAACTTTATGGCGCATCAAGTGAATTAAAGTTTTGAAGCTGAAGGTAGTTGATCTGACATTTCAGGTATTCACTTTCGTTGTTTTGACACATTACCAAATTGTCAAAATTGTCATGTGAATGACCTATCACTTAAAACACACCTAGGACATTTCATAATGTGTTTCCTTGTAATCCTATGATTAACCAGGAAGTATAAAAGGCCTTTTCCAGACAGTTATGTAACACCAAAGATCTTATTTCTCTTTAATTATTTCACATATGTTTGTACTTCTTTGAGAACCTTGTTAGACCTTAGTGAACCAGGGTTTCAATGGCATAGTGACAAATAACACCTTCCAGGAGTTGGCATAAATTGTAACAAAGTTACAAACTTGTTCAAACACCGAAGTATATTGAGTTTCCTTGAAAGTGTACTTTGGGACTGTGATTGAACTAAAACCCCCTACCCTTCAGCATATGTGAACTGGTGCCACACAAATCTGTCTAAATTTTTCACTTTTTAAGTTCCACCAAAAATGAATGCATTTAAGATAATACTCAAATTTTTCCAAGTCACAAGTTTCAACATCCTAATGCCTTCGGATGCAGTCAGTATGAAAACTCCTTTTTTCATTTGCCCTTTGTTTCTTTTGATCAGTTGTGGATCCAAGTGTCCCCCAAATTTGGAATGGAATTCGCTTCTTTTCCTTAATTGGAACCAAGTTAGTTTTGAATTTGTGTTTCTTTTCTTAATTGAGTTGCAATCAAGGTAGTTTGGGATGTCATTCATCCCATGAACATCTCTTCAATCCCAAAGGATTCCCCACTTAGGCTTGACTGTCAATACATACATAGGAATGGAACTTGTTTCACTTCTTCAATTGAATTTGCAACCAAGGTAGTTTGGAATGTCATTCATCCCATGGACATCCCTCCAATGCCTCGGCTTGACAGTCATATATACACAGATATACATACAACATACATCTGGACAAGTCCATTTGATAGCCAACCAATTAATGGTGATAATTCTTGTGTAATAATTCTTGTGTAGAAGATATCCTGCAATTATACACTAGCATTTTCTCTGACACATTACATGTTTTCCAAGAAAAAACATGACTCGGGCATTGGCTCAACATTTGTTCCATGTTGAATCAGCCAGCAAACATCAAACTGATGACGATATTTGTCATGATATTGGAATGAAGATGACAAAGGGCAAGAGTGATAGCAAATCTTGTCATTCTTGTTAGCAATGGTTTTGATCACCTTCTTGAGGCCGATTTTTGGGATGCTAATTCTCAGAATGACTAAGATTCAATGCAACATCCAAAAATGTAATACTAATCACAACCAAACTTGCATATGTTCTTGCACCTTCTTCATCTTCAAGTATATAAAGTTCAATGTATATTAGTGTGTACAGGGAATCAAATATCTATGAAACAGCAGAGAAATCCCGACGACAACAATTCAAACGTAACTTTAAAATGAGTGCAGTCATAACCTTCCAAGAGTTGCTCACAAAGTGTCAGACCATCATCACATTCTTCGTCACAAATAGCAGTGATAAGGCTCCCATGACTACCCATTAACATCATCAGCTCCCAACCATGGGTGTAGATAAGTATACAATACCCACCGAAAATCACATGTACAGGGAATCAAATTACATCTGTCCCTCATGAAGTGGCTGAAAGATCATGAGCAAACTCAGGTACATTTTAAATATTCAGAATAAGGGAAAATCAGGAAGCTCATACATCTTCTATGTACAGGAAGAAAATGCAAACAACTTTTCATCATTATCAAGCGCATGGCAAAAGGTCAAAGCTAGGTGAAAGCTACATAACCAATCAGCCAACTCTTCTCATCACAAGTTTGAACTAGGTAGTCCAGCTCCTAAGAGGCAGAGAACAGAGAAAGCCAGATTGGAAGGACCCTCCAGAAGCCTTACCAGTAGCACACCACTGCACTAGTTTTGTTGATGCTATGAAGAAGACAGGACAGGAAAAGTCCATGCAGGAAGTCAGCTTTGCTCAAGGTCATCGAATGACGCTGGATGAAGCATAATCCTGACTGTGACATAGCTGGGCCATATATATACACTGTTAAAGACCTCCCAAAAGTGGATTTGTCTGCTCTTTCTTGTTCTCGTCGAACACTCCTGTTGCAAACTAATAACTGCCCTGGATGAAGGAGCTTAGGCGTTGCAGTTCTTCACGATGCTCATCAACTACAGCTCGAACTACATCACCAATTGAAACCATCCCCTTCATTTCCTTATTTTCCACCACAGGAATATGTCTAATGCGGTTGTCTGGTAGGAAAATCACAAACATAGAGAAACAAATCCCATCAGAATTTGCCTGGAAACATCTTCTTCTCTATGGAACTTAGCACAAACCAATGCAGTGACGAGCTTTCAAGGTCACTTCCCCCCTGAACATACCAGTCATGAGTTCCATGGCTCGCAAGACCTTTGTGTCTGGGCTTACTGTAATAAGCTTATTCTGCACAATCTCCAGTTCAAAACTATTAGAGAGGCAGCAACCTAGCAGTATTATGGACAAGCAGAATTTTGTCAAGATCCATGGTCAGACAAATATCCCACACAAACTGTGAGATAGAACCTCTCCTTTCAAAATGCAGACCAGTTTGAATGAGTGCTAAACCTCATTAGCAAAACACATGGCAAGACTCTTCCTTCTGACTTTGTTGTCACACTCAAATGCAAACCTTCTGAAACTGGCTTTCATCACAGTGGTCTGAAAAACAAAGAGATATTACAAAGAAGCATCATACTGTTGTCACATTTGAGCCATGAGGTTGTAAATCCAATCAACAAGAAAAAAGTCACAAGTAACTTGCAAAATTTACCTCCTCGGTCATAATGTCTCCAACTTTGGTTGTCTTTGACGACCTACCCTGAACAATGATCTTTCTCAGATAATCTGTCATAATCAGCCATGTAGTTAGGCTAGCCTGCAAACATACCATCCTTGAAGTAGCTCAAATAGTAAATCCTGAAGACCAAGCGAAACATCTTCTGAGTTCCAGCAGAGTAACATTCCACCATATGGCTGACCACAACTTATCCTGAGCTCAACACAACACGAAGACCAACTCAACCATAAAAGAAACATGAAGATTACAACTGAAAGTAGGAAAAACTACTGATGGGTGTGACAAAAGAAGAATGCTGCCTTTGGTTTGCCCTTTTTTCAACAAGCCTATCAAATGTGAATTCACACAGAGTTTGATACCAGGACTCCAAGAACTCACCCCTCTCTGTAATGATACCAGCCAGTGCCTTTGCCTGTCCCGGTTTCACCACCAAAAGTGCTCCAACATTGTGTGAAGTCATCTGCAACAATGCAAGTGTCAGCACATTCAATCAAAGAGTGGTGTTCATTGTGGTGATGAGCAACAAAAATCAGGCAATTTGTCCAATGAGAAAGGAAAACAGACACAGAGTTCTGATATTGAGATCTAAATGGGTCAAGATGTTCCATTCAAGCATAAAATTCATCCTTACATGTTTCACAGCATCATAGACCGTCTCATCTACTGTACACCATAGCCAAGAGCCATCAGCCTTCTGCCCCTTCTCTTTCAAAATGTCAGCAATGGTGCTCCTCTCAAAGCCATGCTCCTCCAGACTATCTTTGCTGGGCTGTCCAGACTCCTTGCGTGCCTGGATGGTAGACGAGAACGCAGAGCCTTCCACTCGAAGGTGTTGCAGGACACTCCCAGACAGTGCCCTCCCTTGAACCTGGACCAGTCTTGCTAGGCCTTGCATGCTGTGTGTAGGATAGTTTCTTTCAAGTCGCCCCCTGAAACAGTGATCAAGAAATCAAAACCTCCCCGGCCCTGCCACGAAATGCCACACAATGAACACTTTGCCGGAGGACCGATCTCCTAGCAGGAAAGTCCAAAGAGACAGACGACCAAAAGAAAGGAAATACTGCAAAGATTTCTTTCGAGAAACAAACTAGCTCCTCTCCGCAGAGACAGCGACAATTGCGAAAGCATTGATATCATCAGCAGGCAAAACAATAAAAAGCATAGCTCCAAAACGTCATAACACTTGCCGCAATTTTCAAAAGCAATCGGCCCCCTATTCTTCCTCCTGTGCCTACAACGCTACAAACGCCCTTCTGCTTCTTCTTCTTCTTCTTCTTCTTCTTCTTCTTCTTCTTTTTCTTCTTCTTCTCGGATGCCAAAGACCCCGAGGAGGAGCTCAAAACTACCAGAAAACAACAACGATGACGACAAACTTCGGACAAGAAGAAAATGAATCGATCTTTGCTTGTGATCGCTTGCCTGCACAGACGGGGGACAAAAAGAAATTTTTGAAATGACAGCAAGACGAACCTCGTTTCAGAGATCCGAAGTGTAGCGGCTTCAGCGATTTCGAAAGCAGCTTGCTCCTCACAACCTCCGCCTCCTGTGCTACAAGATTCTCGAGAGACGAAACAACAAACGCCACGCGAATGGCAAAGTGCGAGGTGGCGACGAGAGGAAAAGGGGGAAGACGAAGAAGAAGAACGTTTGTAGCGTTGGGAGTGGGATTCGATGGTGGGCAGGGACGGATGAGGAATACGGTACGCCTAATCCTCTATACGGATTAAACAACATATACGTATACGTATAGAAGCTATTTACTTAGGTGAAATTACTGAACGCTCAAAAGAAAGCCCTTTTCTTTTCCAAGAAAATTATATTTTTCTTTTTATTGAATTTTCAACAACAGATATTACTCAAAAATTCTAAATATTTCCCACAACTTATGTCTAAAAACTTACAAAATTGTCTTCGAGAAATCCCACTCCTCAAGGGCTTTCCAACGGTCCTAACTTATTAGTGCACCCCCCCCCCCCCCCCCCCCCAACCCAACTTCTTTTTTAAAAATTTAATTTTGATTTTGTTGGATTTTTTTTGGGACCACCTCAATGCACCAACCCTAACCATCAACACACTTTCAACCCATACCAAGTGCACTATGGGCCGGCGGGCCTTAATATTGAAAGCATTTGATGCCCTTCCTTAGCCCTACAAAACTTCTAATTCATCTCAAGTTACAATTTTCGGCCTTAAAAAATAAATGTAAATGTTTTTTCAAAGATCTTCAAAACGTATGCCCAATTGTTTTCAAAATTAGTGGCCTTCAAAATATATATATATATATATATATATATGATACATCAAGTCGGCTTGCATGGGACAATCGGCTCTCCATGGTGTGCAAGTGTCACATAGCCTTAAAAAGTAGCGTGTGCGACCCAATGGTTCCATTCTTGGATTGTGATCGAATATTTTCGAGACATGAAGGAGGTCAACGAAAGAAGAATTCTTGCAACCTTATGAGAAACCCAAGTGTCCAATTACATTATTTAGCTAGACATCATATTGTATTGTTGATTATTGGGGGAAAAAAAAAAAAAAAAGGTTTTTTTTGACATGAAGATGTTGTTAAGTTTACATTTTTGTTTAATTTTCTTAATATTACATAAATTGTTTGTTTATTTGTTGGCCATGCAGCACCAAGGCAAGGATATTTATTGTGTTTACATTCATTATAGAGTATAGTAGCTTAAGAGATTTTGGCCCCCAGGTAAATAGGTCTATTTTTTTATATGAGGATTTTTGAAAGATGATGTTTTGGCTTGTGTTGAAACTTGAGATTAGTTCTAGAGTTATTATAATATCTTGAAGGATTTTGGTTTTTTTTAGAGGAATTTTTTAGAAGATTGTATTTTTTGAATGGTGAAATATTTGAGTTTTCATAATTCTTCTTTTGCCCTAACATACCTTTTTAATGTAAATGGCAAGTCCATAATGTGACACACCCCTTGTTTGTTTATGGTGGACAATGGGCATGCTTAGAAGACCAATTGTGACAAAGTTGGTTTGGTATTGTTGTTTGGTTCCGACTTAAATTTCAGAGCTTGTTGGCTTCAATGATTTTAGTTCTTCCTTTGTTTTCTTGAAGCTCAAGATGTAGAATCCTTTGTATTAGTATTCATTTGATTTTGATGTTGCTCCATCTTTGCATGTTCAATAAAAATAAATGTAACGTATTTTTGTGTGAGTAAATGTGTGACACATGTTAAACATGTGAGCCCATGAAAATTGTCTCTTATCCTTGTGAATTTGTTTATAGGCTAGACAATTCACTTGGGATGGCCATTGTTTTTCACCAAGCTTTCATGGGATGGGCACTTTGGGAGGGGAAGGGTATCATGCAATTTTGAGAGTTTAAGGGTGGGCACCACAATGGTTCTGAAGATCTCAATTTGACAAAAAAAAAAAAAACACAAATTATTATGGTCTCTTATGTTTAGATCTAGAAGTAAGACTAAATCGGGTTCTCCCACTCCGAATTGAACCATTCCACAACCACATATAGCCAGCCAGTATGAGGCCCCCCCACCCCCTTTTCAAATTATAGTTGAGGACTTGAACTAGATCGAGAGTTCTTCAGAAATGAATTCAGTTTTTATCACGGGTTTCTTCATAAATTTATTAAATTTTCCAACCCCAAATGTCCATCCATCGAGCATTAGTTATAAATGCATCAAATGAACTCATTGAACACACAAGATGTACCCAAACAAAAAATACCAACAATGTAAACCATTAAGACAACAACATAAACATTCAAGCTTCAAACCCTAAAAAATTAATAGTATGGAAGGTGATGATTTTGAAGTTCACGTCGAATGCAAATTTTGTAAGTGTCAAGCTTTTTGATTGGATTCAATAGATGAGAAGCTCCATAGTCCTTTGAAGCAACGCTTGCTAAGCAAACAAATACACAAGGCGCACACGATGCAAAGCAAAGGAGCCAAACAACAAATTTCTATGTACAAAAACAAGGAAGTAATAGAACATCAATGCAAAGAAAAATAATGAAAACACAAAGACCTTCATCTTACACACCAAAATTGACATTCAATGAAATGTCAAAAAAGAAAAAGAAGCTGAAAACTTAAACCTAAGTTGGTTCAAAGCATAAAGGAACAAACAATGAACAACAATTGTGTGCTTGGAGGACAATTGATGTTTAGAATATAATCAAAGATTGAGAGCTTAGTTAGAGTCAAAGCTCAAAGACCTTGAGTTCAAAATTGAAACTTGAAAAAAAAATTGCAAAAATTTTAAAACAAATTCAAAATTAGAGTTGAAGAAAAGTTAGATTTGAAGCTTAAGTTAAAGCTCAACAAAAATAAAGAAATTACAAAGAGAACCAAACAAGATGCTCAGAAAATATTTGAAAAGAATGAACAATGAAAACCTCAAGGAGCTTGGAAAAGTGTTGGTACCCATTACACCACCATGAAAAAGGAAAGAGTTGACAGGGCTTCCAATGGATGGTATGCTGGTGGTCTTACTTAGCTCATTAGCAAAGCATACTTTGCTCAATTGCTTTGTAGATCAGCTAAACATGTTTATAGTAAGACCCAAGAAGATGTGCCTTTTGCTCTTTTTTTTTTTTGCTGGTTTCAAGAGCAATTGATTGATGAGAAGCTTGAGGGGATTCCTTTCTTGATAGGATAGAAGAAGAATGTCAGTTGATCTTGAAAATAATCAAAACATACTCACCTTTTTCTGGTTGGAACTTTTCATTCACATCTTTCTTTACCTGACTTGAATCATTCATTGTGTATCTCTTAAGGATTTTTCAAATCTAGAGGTAGTTCGAGAAAGTTACCTTTACTTAAATATTAAATATTGATTGATTCAAGTACTGACATAGGTTTTTTTTGTTTGGTAGTAATAATAATTGTAGGGGTATCTCCAAACTGAATTTTTTTTTTTTGGTTTATAAATAAAACCCAATTAATTAATTAATTAATTAATTAAAATTTTAAAAATCAAGCAATGGACACTCGCATGCCAAAGATTTTGTTGCCTTTCCCTTTGCTATATAGATTAACAAGAGTAGCAGTTTGGGCCTAGGATATGGGATACAGTGTGGTGCTATTTGGAACAGCTTAGGGAACGCATGAGAACCTGATGGGAACGGTTCCTTGAAAGGATGTCACTTCAGGATGTTGAAATTTTTGCCATTAGGAAATTTTTCTTAAAAACCACTATTTGTGGGTCTAAAGATGGCATTCAGACTTGGTGTTAGGGACTTTTAGTGTTGAATCCCCCTAACACCATGCTTGTCATTTAGGACTTAAACCTACTTACCATGAAGATTTTATGTTAAGTTTTTGACATTCACTTAACATTAAGTTCTCATCCATTTAACATTGGGTGCCACGTAAGATGCCACCTAGATTTTCACTTAACATTAACTTAACATCGAGTGTGAATGCACCATAACAATTTTGGTTGCAAGGTGCACGACTAGATTGTGATGAGAGAGGGGATTGGGGGACATTACTAAGTGTCACTTGATTTCAGAGGTATTTGCTCTGCAAAGCAACAACAAGGCTCTACTAAGGCTCTTTATTTTTTGTCATTGTCTTTGACAGGTTCTTCATCATGGGTCACCAAGCAATCAACTGAATTCATTCAGTAAGGGTACAGCTTCTTATAGCTCTCTTTGTAAGGTTCAATATCATCAGCTTTCAATTATCGGTACTGGAGTCAGCAAGGCTTGTCAATATGTAAGAAGAAAGTGGTGGTGAAGTCATTGGCCAGAGTGAACCAACAGCCATCAGAGCACCCACCCCATCCATCCATTGAAAGCCTCTCATTAAGTAAGTACCAGTGTTGGGTGGTTCTTTACTTTCTATGAATAACCTTCCTGTTCTGGTTTAGGGTTTCAAAACCCTAAATCCTAAACCCTAAAACAAATTACCGGATTCTCGGTTTCACTGATATATAGAATAGGGAATGTGGATTTGGGTCTAGTTCTTCCAAAAAGAATTCTGGTTTTGGTTTGGGTTTCATTCGGTGTTGAAAATCAAACCTGGTTCTAAACTGGTTGTTACTAACCCAAACCAGAACCAGTTATCAACTAATGATGAACCTCTGGTTTGAGTCACATTTGTCTTTTCAAAAATCTTGGTTCACATTCCAGTTCCAATAAGACTAAGAACTGCGAAACTAGTTCAATGTTCAAGTCTTTAAGAAAACAAGGGGTGTATGACACAGTGGCTTGGCTTGCAATTTACATTAAAAAGTATCTTAAGGCAAAAGAAGAATTATGGAAACTCAAGTATTTCACCACGCAAAAATATAATCTTCAAAAAATCCTCTGAAAGAAACCAAAATCCTTCAAGATATTACAACTCTAAAAACTAATCTCAAGTTTCAACACAAGCTAAAATATCATCTTTCAAAAATCCTCATATAAAAATAAACCTATTACGTAGGGGCAAAAATCCCTTAAGCTACTATACCTCATAATGAATCTAAACACAATATCCTTGCTTTGATAAGCAAGGCCAATAAATCAGTTTTTGAATTCCCATTCTAATTCCAAAAATCAGGCCTAGTTCCGATTTGATTATTACTAACTGGAACTCATTCTTCTTAGTTCTTCACCCACCAAATTGGATACCCACCCAACATTGGTTTATTAATTAGGTAGTTTGTAGGTAAGGGCTAGTGGATTTTTGGTAGAGTGGGGGCACATTCCCAAAGTACTGCCTTGTCCAAGGCCCCGCATTTTTGGGAGGAATGATAATGCCTTCCACATTGGGGCTTTACCCTACAATTACAAACCTTTTGATATTTTAGTGTATTTGAATAAAACATGTGCTAAAAGATCCCCACCTTACCTTCTCCTTAATTTTGGAAAAACACAAACTTGACTTAGTCATTTATTAGGAGGTTTACAGATACTTGACTTAAATAGTTGCAGTTCTAATGGGAATGTTCAGAATATGATTTGCTTCCATCACCCTGATCGGCATCAGCAGATTGGTGTGAACAAAAACAGAGATGGAAGAGATGCCGAGTACTATAATGTTTCACAACTTTAAATATAGATTGCTTCACATAGTTCACAGCCATCAAGAACTAACTACATCGTTTTCAGATTGCTTCACATAGTACAGTGTCGCACCAGGATGATTCACAAAACAGAAATAACCAGTGAAGACTGCAATTGGCTACACAAGGAGAGACTTGACAATAGATTTCACATTGAGCTTTTTCAGGTCTGTGTATGTCTGACCACAACCCACAAACATGACTGGCACACCTGATACATATACCATCGACAGAGCTGCTCCAACCTGGAAAACATCCAATACCCTCTCAAGTACTGAGTGTCTTGTTTGAATCAATTCTTCCCTTTGACATCTTCCTCTCTCAAGAATAAGCAACTTTCAACCCTTGATAATTTGTAAGGAATTCACAAAGGAAGAGATGAGCACAAGCACAAAATACCTTGTCATCAATGGTATCAAACTTTGTGAGCAAAATACCATCAATCAAGCGTGGACTGCCTGTGGTTGAGAGATCCACCAGTTTCTGTGCCATCAGAACACAGATCAAGAGCACAACAATCAATTCCTTCTTGTGCGTAATCCCTCTCAAAAAATAAATGAATTACCAGATCTGCCCTCATCTAGCTGTGTCTTGACACTGGCTAGAGACTGGGAATATGCTGACACTTCCCCTATCTTCTTGCAGCTTATTGAGAAAAAGTGAGTTACTGGCTTTGCCAAGTCTTCTATTAGTATTTTTCAACCACAAGTCACATGCTTTGAGCATTGGGAAGCAGTGTGCACAAGCTTACCTGGTTGAATTTGGTGAGCTGGTCAACACCATCATTGCCTACTAGAGCTTCGCCAACAAAGAGTACCAGGTCAGGCTCATTCAGATTGATGAGCTTTGACAGGGCCCTCATCAAAGGCTCATTGTCCTGCCATCATCCATTTTCCATAACATCAATATGCAACATGGAGTTTGGCTTATAGGACATCCCTTCCCTCATTTTCATGCAAGCCACCTCATCTATTTGTAAAGACATGCTTTCATACACAAAACCAACAAAGTTCAAACAGCATTAGGAAATGCTATCTCCTGTAATGACCAGGTTTTTGAATGTAGGTACTAATGTCAATCACTACCAGGAAGGAGAGGCCCCATACAATACACCAGCATCACTTCCTGAAAAAAGGCCCCAGTGTGACAGTACATACAGTATGGGAAAAGCTTAGCCTGAGACAAGCAAGCCATACCTGCATGCGACCAGCTGTGTCAACTAGAACAACATCCTGCTGTGTTCGCACAGCTTCACGGATGGCCTCCTTTGCTACCATAGCTGGATCCTTCTCATAACCCTTCTCAAATATGGGAACCTATAATGCATCATGCCCATCCATCAGTCCATTCTCAGGGAGCTCATCATCTAAAATAGAGCTGAATTCCAGCTTAAAATATAGAAAAGTCAGCATGTCATGTTTGTAGCCCCAACCTATCAGAACCACACAATTTCTTGACCGAAAAAGATTCTACAAGAAGAGAGTATCCACCTGCAGGCGACGAGCATGGGTGCGGAGTTGCTCAACAGCACCAGATCTGAATGTGTCACAGGCAGCCATCATCACACTCACATCATGCTGCACCAGCCAGTATGCTACCTGTTTCCACCCAACATAAACAAGGTTCATGGGGTTAGTTGGCAAGGTCACCTACCTCAAACACTACCTCCACCTGAACTCAAAAAAGGAGCCTCCATTGCAAAAAATGGGTCTGAAAGTTACACTTCACCTTGGCAAGGTTAGTGGACTTGCCAACCCCATTAACACCTACAAAGACGATGACATATGGCCGCCCCTGCTCTTTAGCCTGGTGAACATCACGCAGGATATCCACTGAGCGCTTTGGTGTGAGAATTCGAAGAAGTGCTTCCTCCATTGCTGCCTGCATTGAATCCAAGAATTCCCCCAAAGCCAAATGTCAGAAATTAGTACAAACCTGAGTACTACTGAGACAGGTTTGTTATTATGGTGCACTAAAAGATGCTCCAAACATTCCAAATTAAATCACCTCAAATGACTGCTAAAAGGTTCACATAGACAAACCTGGACAGTGGAGGAGATACGAGTAAAAGAGCCCTGTTTCTTCCCCAAAAGACTGGCTGCTACAGAATCACACAACTTCTCTGCAATATCTGCAGCCTTCATATTCCCACCACAACAATATGCCATTAATGACACATACAACAAATGACTCTATGCAGAAGTACAACCTATGGACAAAGAGTTGAGAATAGCCAAAAAGATGTAGCTAAATTGGCATGAATACTTATTGCATGAACCCTAATCCTTGAGTGGAATCTCAAGAGCAGCTCTCTGCATAGGGATGAGATGGAAAGAGAGATCTACACATGGTGCAAGACATGAATTCCTCTCTTGGTAACAAAAGCTGGTTATTCTTTATACATACCACATTCTTGGTCATCAACCGATCTTTGAGGACCTTGAGAGCTGGTTCCAGATCTGCCTTCTCAAGTGCTGCTTTCCCTGCCACACTGTTTGAAGAGTGGTGACAATTCAGGAGTAAATCAGACCAACAAATTTCAGTCTTGAATGCCCTAATAACATCAATAGAAGAAGCATGAAACAGGGAAACAGCCTTGTGAAACACCAAGAGGTTTTGACGAACCAAAATCTAAAACCTAAAAGCTTTGCCAGAACATCATCTTGACACTCACTGAATTCACAAAGAAGATTGGTTTGGTTGCAACACAAATCTACTTTGGCACAAGCAGTGATCAAAAGTGCTGATAACTGGAGGTGGCTGAAAATACTAGCCAATGTTTGAAGAATCATTTGTAGGGCTACTATATACACCTTTGGACAAGAGACGAAAACCAGCCCTTTTTGGTGGGCACTTTCTTTTCACCATCTCCTCTCTCTTTGGCACTATCTTCCTCAAAATCAACCTCAAATTCCCCGTCATCTTCCTCATCCTTGTCCATCAAGCTCAACCCTTGGTCAGTTACAATTGGAACAACATCAGGCCCTTCCTGTCCAGCTTCATCTCTAGGCTCCGTAAAGTCTAGCTTTGAGGGAGGGGGTGCATCGCCCCAAACCCTATTCTTTTTTGTCTGCTTCTTCTTCCCCACATCTTCCTTTGAAGATGGCTTCTGAGCTTCCAGGGGATTGACTCCCTTCTTTCCATGCACTTTTGAATTTCTCAATTTTAACTTGCTTACATCAAATGCAGTTTCATGTGAGTTCTTGCTCATGATGCTGTCATCATCACTGCTGCTCCCACTCAAACTGTTACCATTTGCATTCCTAACACTGACTCCATTCCCAATCTTTCCATTACTCTTCCCATTACCAAAAACCTTTGCTTTGCCATCTGCATCACCATCTGTCTCATCATCTCCACCCAAGGTTTGCCCGCTGCTTTTCTTCCCTGCAGATTTTGTGCCCTTGCCTTCAATGTGCCCAACTTGCCTTTTCCCATCTATCACTTTTCTTGGGTTCTGTTGTCCAACTCCTCGCTTTTGCTGTGAATTCGCCTCTGCCTCCTTCAAGAGCTGACGAAAAGTGTCATCAAAATCATGAAACTCAGTGCGCCTTGGACTGTAAACCAAGGAAAATTCGTGCAGAACCTTATCCAGCAATTCATCAACATAGAGAAGATGCAAGATTCTTTGGTAGACTGCAACAAAGACCAAGCCAAGCTCGTTATGGAACCTCCATTTGAGTGTGTAGGCTGCCCCTGCTGCATCATACTGGAAAGAAGAGTCACCAGCTCTCTCCTCCAAAAGGCACGACCTACATAACCACACATCCTACAATCAGGGAGACAGTACTTACACCACATCATCATCATCATCGCAACCAAAAAAACTGATTATACAAAAAACAAAAACCCTCGTCCTAAAACCTAAACGATCCATGCACAAAAAACCCTAAATAAACTCTGCTACCCACATATACTATATCTTCAATCCCAGGGGAAAAAAACACAAAAACAAAAACCTTATGCAAGAAATCTCAACCTCTACACCCAAATACTCGGAGATCGCAATAAACATGTAAAAATGGCACCAAAACATGACAGTTTCAAATAGCGTTCGAGGATGTAAACGAAGCCGGATATCACTTACAGGTATACCCTAGCAGGCAACTAGCGAGAGAGAGAGAGAGAGAGAGAGAGAAGACGAAACGAGAGAAGAAGAAGCGAAAAAAACGATGGGAAAATATTCAGAACAAAAAGAGAGAGGGGGGGGCGACGATTGAGATCCATTATACCTGATGAGGGCGTTGACAGGAGAACCTTTCAAAGAGTTGGCGAGCTCCTGGCAAGTCCATAGCAGCAGACCTCCTCTAGTGAAGATTAAAAGCTGTTCTAACATGACTGCGTGCGTGGTTTTCCAGATCTCAAATCTTTTCTGAAGCTCCCTCTTCCCCTTCCCTTCCCTTGTGTTGCGATTTGTGGTGTCACAGTGTGTGTGTGTTGCGCGTTGTTTGTGTTTTGCTGCTCCCAGAGCTTGAGCTGTCGCTGTGGGTATATGAATGAATGAAAAAGACAACGGACGTGTCTGTCAACTAGTCCCGGTGGCGACTCTAGAAGCTCCTTCCTTCCTTCCTTCCTTCGTTCGTTCGTTCGTTCCTTGACGAACGTGAAAACAAAAGTCTGGTCTTTACGCGGTCGGCGACTTCGACCGGGAGCGACGTTTTTTCGGCGAATCATCGAAGCCTGCTAGTCTGCATCCGCGAGAATCTTTCTCATCATCATGAAGAGCATCCGCTGTGGATGGATGTTGTACGTTGTTCACTTGCGGATGGTTTGGTTGGATGAAAAAACAGATGGGACAAGGGAGAATGTATCCACGTAAAATGGCCGAGTATACTACATTTTGGATGAAGTATAGGTAGCAGTCGAATACCATAGCACGTAGCCTGGTTAGGCACTAATTAATTGTTTTTTTGGAATTTGTTGAAAATTTTGCAAAATATGTGCCTGCTATGCCAAAAATCTGAGTATAATCAAGCTGTTTTATTTTTTTTAATTTTAAAAATTGGTTTTTACACCCAAAAACTTCCAAAAAACATTTGTCTCCACAATGCAAAAATGTGTTGAGAAAAAGCATTGAGCACAATAGCTTTATTATTTCTAAAATAATATTATTTATAATCAATCATTAAAAATTATTTATTATTAAGCACCTAGTGGTCAAGGCAACCTAGGTATTATATTTATGTGAAATTGAATTTGAGCCTATAAATATATTTAAAGTATGTTCACATATAGTGATAATGTCACAAGTAGTGATGTTATTAATTATTTTTGTTTTTAAATGGTGTTAATGAATTGCATACACGGCATGTTGACGTGACACGCTATTTACAAGACTATTGTTGATGGTTAGATGAATGGTAACTTAGTTTTAGTACATGAGATATCTATGAAATTTGAAGATTCCCATGCCTAATTTGAGCAACAACTTATCATCTCAAATGCGAGGTAGTTAAATTAAACAATCTGCAAATATTGGGCTTCATCCTTTTATTTTATAACTCCACTACAAAATTCCATCAATAAAACTCCATTTTGTTTTACTAAAACTCATGAAGAAAAAAATTTGCGAAGTTCTGTTGTGTAGAATTCATGCATAATTTTTTGTTCATCAAATCTTTCCTGCACAAATAGCTAACACAAATAGTTTAGTTTACAATGAATATTCCAATGTCTACATGGAATGTCTCAATGTTTACAAGTGGAAGTAAAGGAAAAGGATCATCAAAAAGCTAATGGAAGCCAAGCAACTTGCCAAATGCATGGAAACTTGGAACAAAATGAAGTTTCAGCTTTCATCAAATGTAAGCACTTGAAACACGTGACTCAAAAACAATTGATTGATCAAGAAGCACACATGGTGCTTATTGCACAAAGGTGGAACAAAATTATTGAAGACCTTCAAAATCTCCTTCATACAAAGGAAGAAAGAATTTGAAAAATATGCAAGGATAAATGGAATGGATTGAATTTTAATTTCAAAAAACTTAGACATTATCACAAAGGAACTAAGCATAATATGTCATTTTGGGAAATGATCATGGAGGAGCACAAGAAGAACTGCTTACCTCATCAAATTCACCAAAGAATATTATGAAAAAATTGAAACATTTCAAAGAGAGTAGATCATAACTACACCAATTCATGTGCAAGATCTATAGGTTGAAGGTGATGCAAACTATGATGCATCAATTCTAGAAGTAGATACACAAGGTGAAAATTTTATTAAATCAAATTCATTTGTGTGAGATTTTCTTAGTTATGACTATGGACCACCTACCAATGTCAAACAAAGTAACAATGCATTACACAACAAGTCAAGGTAAATGTTGTGAACCTTGATGACATTTCTAATAGTCCTCAACATGGTGGTGTTGTTTACATGAATCTTGCAAACACTCCATTCACATCTCAACATGGTGCTTATGTGAATCTTTCAAACATTCCATCTAGATCTATTGTACCTATTGGACATCCTTCATCAACTATAGTGACAGCAATAAGCATAAAGGTAAAAGCACACTACGATGGACTTATTTAAATGTCACATAGGCCAAAAAAAATTGGGTTAAATACATATTATTAATGAAACCCATATGCAAGTTGAGAATTCCAACAAAAATGAACTCAAATAAGTGAAGTTAACTTCTTTCCCCTCACAAATTTCAAATAATTACACCAATAACATTAATATTCAATGAAAGATGGATTTTGTAATATAGGTAATTATTGGGTCACAATCCATAAAAAAATATGGTATGGACACCTTGTTTATAAGAAATTTGATTTTTTTATCCACAAATGTGCAACATTTTATACTTTCGAAGGTTATGACATTTGATATTGAAGTTTTTGGAAAAATTAAAATATATGATGGACTTTATAATTGTTTATTATGTGTAATAATAGTCTATTTGTTTTCAAAGTTCATCACATATTCAAAAGAATTTTTTTCATGACCAAAACTAAGTGGAGGTGTTCAAAAAGGTTGAAACTAAAGCATCAATAACTTGGACATGGAAAAATATGCCAACTTTAATATTGTTTCAAGGTTTTTTTGTTTTTGTCTAGTTTTTTACGTTCAAAAATACACTAGAAAATCTCCAAAATGGATTTTGTAGTTGTCATTTTTGGTCCACCCTAGTGTGCTTTCACCTATAAGTGTACAAATTGTTTCTCGCCAATGAATAAAGCCACAAATAAAAACAACAAAACAATTATTGAAGCAATGGATCAAATCAACTTGTAACAATTGGATATTCAAAAACAATTAAACCACAATCCAACGATGCAATATCAAATAGCAATTGAAATACCTTAAATAACATGATAAAAATATTCACAAACAAGAAAGAATATGGTGAGTGTTATTTCTAGCATTAACATTACAATGTGTCATGCATTCATCCAAGATAAGGCTCTACTACCTACACCTTTAAACTTTACTTCAGATTCAATAGAAGAGGGAAATGTACTTGATGAATATTGATTGTTTCTAGAATCAGCATAATGATGATAACTTGAAGTTATTAACAAACATTTCAAATTATTAACCATGTCCAAAATATAAAGTCCTTGAACTCCTCAAAATGCAATCCAAGACATAAAACATCAATTCCTTTTACTCATACTCCAAAAATTATAAGATATTATTGAAAAATAAGATGTTGATGTACCCTTGAAAGCTCAACATCTGCAATTGTGGTTTAGTTTCATTGTTAGCTTCATTCACAATGGGATTTTGTTCACGAACTTCTCTACGATTAAAAACATGCATAAAATTGCATGCATTTTCAAAATCTAATTACAACATCAATGTTTTAATGTCAAGATATTTCCCATTGAACAACATGTTATACAATATGCAATAAAGAACCGTGACATTAGCTAAGAAAAATACATCCAATTTTTTTTTATAACAGTGCTTTAAAATTATTTTCAACATGCCAAATGAGTTTTTTACAACATTCCTAGACCTCAACAAAGGTGTTTGTTGTACAATGCTTCTAGTATAGTGTGACACACATTATCAACTTGTTTGTGAAAGACCATTTGTACCCATGGTAGTAATGGATAACCTTTGTCACCCAAGATGTAGGTTTTAATTCCTTTTTCACTTTGAACCATTCGAAACAAATCACCATTCATAGCCTTATCATACAAGCTTGAAATTCGCAAAATGCATGCATCATTCATCGAACTAGGCATACCAACGAAAACATTTCGAATTTTATTTCAATGATCAACAATAGCTTGGAACTACATGTTGTAAGTTTAAAATTTGAAAAAGGAGTTGTTTCAAGCAAAAGCCATTTGTGGTTCATAAATATGTATATAAATGACAACAATAGCACCATGGATCAAGGAAAACCACAAAAGATTTTGAATCCAACCATCACATCTTTCAAGTCTTTTCCTTCTAGTGATTTTATTTGACTTTTAAACACAACATTCATAAGACCATGTGAACAATTGATTTACCATCACAAACATTTCATTACAATGGAGGTATTCAACCCATGTGCAAGTTTATATAATGCAAATGCAACTTGAATTCCAATTAGTGTGCACCTATAATGTGTGTCTTTTTTTTCATCATTTGAATGCATCAACTTCTCAATTAGTTGAAAGACAAATGCCTACCAACTTTAAAGTAATCAATCCATCTTGAGTCATCATATTGAGTCATTAGAGATTGGTAATACCGGTTGATAGACCTAGCCTTCACCCAATTGCCAAGGTCTATGTTGAACAACAAATCAAATATGGAAAACGTATTGTATTGATGGACAACTAAAAAATTCAACATGGCATGAAATTGTGTTTTACATTTTCAAGTGCAAATTATTAGAAATTGAAAATCAATATTTGATTCATTTTCATAAGCCTTGAGCAAAGACTCATGAATTTGTAGAATAAATTATAAGAAAAAAGCTAACACCACAAACTTCAATGGCCTCATTGACAATCTTGACAAAAATTCAATAATAGTTTGTAATAAATTGTTTTTGAAAAGTTGAATGTTACAAAATGATCAAAATTTGATAGAAGTTTGGTAAAAACTCAAAACAAGGGAAAAAACTTGTTTGAAATGAAAGGTTCTAGAGTTAAGAAGAGAGAAAATTTTCAATCATGCTAGTATGTTGATTTGAAAAAACTATTATGAACAAAAGACAAACAAGATATAAAGAATGTGCATTGCAAAGCTCCAAATCGAAAACAAAAAAATGTGAAAAGAACCTTAGAGGCTTGCTAATCTTCTATTGTTGAAACTTTCGTTACATTAGTGTACTTACTTGAACAATGATAATGAACTAAAGGTAAGTAACTGCTTTTCCCAAAACTTTTGGGTTATGTCTAAATGGTGATAGTGGTACAATGCTAATTAAATATAAACCTTAACATCTAAATGATATCTAACCCTAAAAGTCATATTTTCTAATGATAACCCATTTTTTCTATTGGTACACATACTTTACTAGTATGTGAATGTATTTTTAGTATATGGTGCCTTCCAAAAGGGCTAGGAAAAAAATGTTTATTTATGTTTAACTAGCCAAAAGGATTGGTCTAGGTGGTGGCAATTTAAATAATCTTTCATTTTATACAATCTGTATTTTCTTGTTTATGAATGAAGACAGTGGAATAATGTTGGATGATTAATGTGGTAAACATTGACAAAAGCCCAGATAAGGACTATGGGTGAAGATCAATAATGTCCAATTTTTAATTTAAAAAGAAACCTTTAATCTTGATTTTGGAACTTTTCTATTTTTTATGAAATCTTAAGTTCAATTTTGAAATTGGTGTTTTGGATTTGTAAAGCTATCAATTTTGGTTTTTTTTCAACACAATTATAATCTAATTCAATTTTAATCAACTAGTTCCATCTCCATTACACGTAATTAAACATAATTTATTTTGTGTAAATTAGTTTGTTCTATTAAACACACAATCCAAGATAAATATCATGTAATATTATTTCTATATAAATAGTCAAACTACTTGCATAAAAAGTAAGGTCAAGTTTTTTTCTTTCATTTTTCAAAACTTGTGCTTATCTACTTAGAAAACCTAAACATATTTGAAAACAACAACACACCTCTTTCAAGTTGTAATTCAATTTTTAAAAAGATGGTTGTTTGATCTAATTCCAAAGGTTTGCTTCATCTCCAAATTAATCACCAATGCTCATGTAACAATAGGCATGTTCTCTATTGTTTTGTTTCACCTCGTCACTAATGAAAAAGATAAATGGAAAGCTTTTGAATATGATGAAACAAACATTTAATCACAATTGCCTCACCCCATCATTAGTGAAGACGATAGAAAAAGGCATAAAATCTAATAAAACAAAAGTTGATGAAACAAACATTTGATCATGGGAGATTAAGGATAGTTGTCATTCGTGGTTTTTTTAATCACAAGTGTTGCAATACACTTTCCCTAATACCTCCATTGGGTAGCACCAAAACCAAGCCAAGAAAATTATTTTAAAAAATTGAAAAATAAATTGTTCTCATTCATTATTTGGAATGACAAAAGTAGGAGCAAATTTTTTTGAAACACTTTTGTACCCAAAAAAATGAAAATTTCACAAAATTTATATTTTTTTCTTATATCCATGGGAATGGTTTTTTGGAGGACTATTGAAACTAAAAATGTTATAAAAATAGGCAAGTTTTGACATCGAATTGTGTAATAAGAATATGGCAAGGTCTCTAAGATACAACAAGTTTTTTTTATAAATCACCAAAATTCGTGTCAAGAATGTTAGTATTTTACTCTCAAGAGTTTATGTGCTAGATCTTATTTTAGGGGTGTAACTTTTAAGAATTAAATATAATTGAAAATAACAATTTGAATATTTAATGAACAACTCCTAATTTCTAAGACTACTAGTTGTATATAAACTAATGTATGTTTGTTAACATATATCACTACCCTCCATGGTTGTTGAGGCATAACCATTATTTATTGTAAGGACTTGGAAAAATCTTTGTGGTATCAAAGCTTGAACATTTTTAACTATTAGCAATCACATGTGTGAGCTCAACTCCACAATGTTTGTATTTTTTTTTTGTTGTTGCTTATGTAATGTAATTCCAAAATCAAAATTTGTTATGTATAGCAAAGAAAATTTGAATTAATTTCAAGCAAGGTCAAAGCATGCATTTAATTCAACAAATTAAGCTAAAATGTTGACAACAAGGGAGATTTTTTCCAAAGTTCTAACAAGGTAAATAAACAAATTAATTATCATCATTAAAAGTTTCATGTCATGAGTTAGCTTAAAAAGGAGAGAACTTAATATGTGGTGGCTCTGTTTGGAATGTCATTCTTAAATTTTTCATCCTTTTCCATATAACCTCCCATGTTACTGACACCAATGCAGAAAAATGACGCGCTCCCAAATTCCTTATTAAACCCAAGATGGGCCCAAGTTAGTCAAACAACGAAATTGTTAGGAACTCAGGGCATGCTCCCAACTCTCAGCACTAAAAAGGGTAAAGGGGCGTGTTGAAGCTCTAGGATGGGATTAGGAAGAGTGATAAGTTTAGTTACTCACTCGAATCTACATAAAATCAACCAACAAGTTGATTATATCACTTTTTGGAGAACTTTTAGTGCTAGGACAAGTCACGGGCGACCTTGGACTCACAAGACTCACCACGACTCGGACTCAGGGGAAGCTGCCACCTTTCCCCATATAGTATTATCTGCGCCTTTTCGCGACACCTACATCTGAATGGTTTTTTGTCCCGGGATTCCCAAGGAGAAGTCTCAAAACCGTCCTAGTTTGGACCCCCACAACTTTGCGAGGGCATAACTCTTTGCTCAAACCTCTGATTGGGATGAAGTTTGAAGAAAACATGTAGTTCTCATTGAGAGCTTTCCAACGGTGTGTTGCACTCCACCTACACGCACCGGGGTCGGGTTGATTATCGACTTTTAATGGTTGGGAGTTTGATTCCCGGCCTTTCTTTTTGCCATAATTTGTGTTACAAATGTTTAAATGGTTCATGCAAGCTCATTTTCGGCATCTACATTTTGATAGTTTTCCAATGATATAAAGAACGCCTCAATGCGAGATGTTTTGAACCTTGCAATCGAACTCTAAAATTTTGAACGTCATGGAGGACTCCCAAGTCCCCATTTTGGGAGTGTGAGTCTCATCCTCACATTCTTTCAAAGTAGGGTTGCAACAAAAAGACAACATCACAATAAATTTGTTCGCTTAAAATAAACAAAAAAATAAAAAAAACTAAAATAGAGGATCAACCTTTAGTGGTGACTTGCTCACCATTCGAAGATTTTTAAACGAAATACTAAAAAGATAAGACCATCTTATGATATTGATTTCATTAGTCACATGGTGATTTATTCTCAAAAAGATTTGAGTTTGAAGTCCTTAAATCGACATGGGTGCACCTATAAAAGATGTATGACATTGAACACATTACCAAAAAAATATATGCACAAAGAATTGTTTGCAAATGTTGAAGATCATTAAAAATACCAAACTAAAATGGGAATCTTCGAAAGTTTAAAACGTTCAATCACAAAGTCTAGTGGCAATTGACATGCCCATGGTAAAAGAAGATTAGATGGATACTTTATTGAATGTTTTGCCTAATTTACATTAGTCTTTCATCCAATAAATCACTAGTACATGCATTAGCTTATTGTTCAAAATGGTTTTAGGCAACATGACAACAATCAAATATTTACATCACAACCTTTAATCATTAGAGGTTTTTTTTAATATTATAAAAATAGGCATGTTAGGATAATCAAACAATGTTCCAACAATTTAAACCAAGCATTTGCATTTCATTATGGGAAACCTCAACATTTTCCAAATGAATGTAAGTAACATGAACGAAACATTCATAAACTATAACAAAGTCATTATTAAAAGTGGGAGCATTATAGTGCAATTCATGCATTGGAAGACACACTTGTTGATCAACTCTAGTTAAACGACTCAAATTCCCAAAAACATTTTGAAATAGTTATAGCAAGTCTAAAAGGAAAAATCAACCATAAGTGGTATTTAAATTCACATGTCTTAGCACATGTTAGTAGGGATGGCTTGATTTTGACTAATGTAAAACCATTTCCCCACACACCAAGTGTAAAAACAATAGAAAGCAATGCCCCCCCCATTATATTATTGGTAAGGGAAGTGTGATTATTGTGATTATTGAAACATGTTAGGTGGAATAATGGGCATTATGAACGTTGCATATGTATTTGGACTAAAGAAGAATTTGTTGAGCATTGGAACAAAAACAAAACAAGGTTACATCATAATGATTGATGCGAAGGAAAATCTTGTGATCCACAAGCAAGATCATCAAGTGGCAATTATAGGCACATGATGTCCTTCTAATGATTGTTATTGCTTTGATATGAAAACTTTCATTGAATAGTTGTAAATCAATGTGGTTGATCATTTATCGAATGTGAGATTGTGGCATCGTAATTTGGGCCACTTGAATCAAATCTTGAAATTTTTGTTTGAAAATCAAATGGCCACAAGGTTATTTGCAAACTTCCCAACAATAAAAAAAGGTGTGTTGCAACTACCAACTAGGGAAACAAACTAATAAGCATTTTCCCAATAGTCAAATTTGAGCAATAGATCTAATTATGTAATTGGTATATATTGACACATGGGGTCCTTTTCCAATCAAGTCATTAGTTAATTTGTCATATTTTATGACCTTTGTAAATGACAAATCATGAAAATTGCAGGTGTATTTATGAAGAAAGAAAAGTGAAACACTCAACAAATTTTTGTTATTTAAACATGAAGTAGAAAACCAACATTGAAATCAATCAAAATCTTGTAGTCAAACCAAAAAATGGAATATTTGTCAAATGAATTTGTAAAATTTTATTAAACCTCCAACATTATGTAACAATTCACTCAATCTAAGACCCCCCGATAGAATGGTGTTATTGAAAGGATGAATTGTTCCCTTATAAACAAGGTTAGATCAATGATGCTTGAAAATGGCATGTCAAACCATTTTTGGTTTGAGGTAATTAGTACTATAACTTATATACTAAATAGGTGTCCAACAAAATCTAACCACCAAGTTACACCGAAATAATTGTTTTCAAGAATGAAATTTGATTTTAATCATTTAATGTATGTTGTGTGTATGTCAATGTCGTTAAAGAAAAAGAAAAAACCAAATGGACATATTTTAAAAGGAATTTTTGTTAAGGCAATGTTCAGTTTAAAGCATGCATGTGTTATAGTCCTCAATGTAAAAAAATAATTATTAATATAAATGTAAAATTTGATGAAATGTCAAGTATAACACATGAGATAATGAGACCTGATCCAATGTTGTGGTTAGTGATTAATGATTTACGCCATTGAGACAAATTCACACATACATAAATGTTCTTCATGAGGTGTAAACTAATCCAATACTCATATCTCGCCTCAAACTTGTGGTCCCAAGGAGATTGAAAAAAATTAGGTGTTAGAAATCGATGATTTAAAAGATCATTTGCCACTAATATTTAATAAAAACATTGACACACCACCAAGGAGTACATCCAACTCACTATCAACACATGTTTTGGCAAAACATGGAACAAAAGTTGTCACTAGATAATTTCTTACACCAAATGTGTAAGGAATTAGAATGTGTCAACCATTAGTTTGGATGGCTAATTATTGGGGAACATTGGCATTATCTTATCCTTGTGAAATTTTTGAAGAAGAAGATTATCTTCTTGTTGTGATGCATAATTCAAAACCTCATAATTATCTAAAGGCATTTAATTGAAAAGGATGGGATCATGCAATGGCCCAGGAAATGGATTCTATTTTGAAAAATAAGACACGGAGTCTTGTTGGCCTTTTGCTACGAAAGAAGTTCATCAATGTGCAATGGGTGTATAAAATAAAACCAACATTTGATGGAAAACTTCACAAGTTCGAAGTGAAATTAGTGGCAAAAACATATGAACAATTTATTTTTTTTGATTTGGATGAATTTTTTTTTGTCAGTCCTTAAATGTAGTGCAATGAGATCAATTATGGCTTCGGTACTTCACAAGCAGTGTGAGTTATTGTATTTGGATGTAAAGATGATGTTTCTTAATGGTGATATGAAAGAAAATGTTTTCACAATATAAGCAAAAGGTTTTTAATTCAAAAGCAAGAACAAAAGGTGTGCAAGTTTCATCAAGCCTTGTATAAAGTATGACCCACACCAAGAACCTAATATGAGAAAATAAATGAATATGTGCAAAACCAAAAATGATGCCAATGACAACCTATATTACTTATTCAAAAACAAAAAAAATATTCATCATGGTGTTCTATATGGATGATTTTCTAATTATGAGAAATCACATTGAGAATATTCATTAGTTGAGAAATCAATTAGTTTCCTAGTTTGAAATGATTAAATTTGAACTTTTAAAGCTATTTATGGGTGTACAATTCTTATTTTTATCAAGATGCAAAGTGGTTTTTCTTTGGTTTATGTTAAATAATAATTATTATTGTCAAAAAATTACCTCTAAGGTATTAGAATTTCTTCTATGATCATGGAAAACTAATTTTTTGTAATTTTAATATGCTTTGTGGATTGAGATTTTTTTGACTTAACAAACAACATTAATTATTTGAAGGGAAAAAAAAAACCATTTGGAGGTTTTAATAATGAAATCACACAAGTTAATTTCAATGTTTTGTTAAACAAGTTTAAGATTCTTCCACTATATATCAACATGTTACAATATAGTTATAATTAGAAGTAAAAAATTCAAAAAGTTTTAAAATACATATGTGTTTAAACCTTGACATATTGGTACCAATTTGACATTAAATTTCAAAGATCACCTAGAATGAATGCACGTGTAATAACATCTTTAATCAAATTTTAGAATTCAACATTAATTCAATGGCACATTTATATTATTAATAGACTTGTGAAGTTGCCAAGCTAAGGTATTAAAATTTGATTTAAAAAATTACATTCATATATCAGATTCATTACATCGATGTGTTATCACATTGATGTGTTATTTAATACAATACAAAGGAAAATGAGAACACACAATGAAACATGAAACACAATAAAGCCAAAGATAAAACACAATGTACAAATTATGAACTCATTATGATGTCAATTAACTTAATCAAACTTAAAACAAGAAAATTGAAAAAAAAGTTTGAAAAATAATAATGTTAAAACAAGTTTCAATTAGTTTTTAAAAAACTTTTCAACCCATCAAACATCAATTCAAATATCAACATTATTAAAAAGGAAAAAAACCATCACCATCATTTGACATTAGTTTCATGTTTCAATGTAAAATTTGATTAAAAAATAACACATTAGATAGTCCCAAAGAACATGAGACTTCTAATAAAACACACAAACAAATATTCTTATTTGCAATCTTATTACCAATTAAGGAGGGTAGGTTGTTTCATAGTGTTTTGTTTTGTCATGTTGAAATCTCCCAAAATACAATGACCATTGTTTCATATTTGTATTGTGGGAAAGCCCTTCATGAGTCAGGGTGCATTGAGGTGGTCTCATAATGTTTAAACATGTGTGCTAAAAGAGTTATTGAATGTTGAATAATTTTGTTATTGAAAGTTCAATAAAATAAAAGCTTAAAATTACAAAAAGATTAGGACATATTTTTCATATTGTTGGAAAACCTTTCATGAGGAGGGTTTTATGGAGGCAATTTCATAATTTTAAAACCTAAGATGTGAGAGATATTGAATTTTGAGTAATTTTTGATAATAAAAATCAACAAAATTTCAAATTTTAAATTGGTTTATGATGTAGGCTAAAAATGGTGTATCCTTCCATCTTATGATAAGTGCTTAATCACACAATGCACATTAGTATTCATGGACAACGATTAGAAAAAAACCTTAAAGCATTTGAAGTTTGACTAATTGTTGGGCCACACTTGGCTACCACCTTGTCGTAGGCCCTTCATTTGGGGAATGACCCTACCTAGGGCCTTTATTAGTATACACAAAAGAACAATTTTTTATATCATTAAATGTAAGGTAAAGCAAGAGGGGCATGCTTCACATGAAGTTAAAATCATAGTGAAAATCCCTTGTGATACTTAGAGGGTACATGGCATATACTTGTCAAGTATCACAAGGAAAAAGACAACATGCTTTTCAAAAATGTAATGCATGAGGAGGTGATTGTTACATTTTTGAAAAGCCCATTGGCATATTAGGCTTTGTAAGGCTAATTGCAACAACACTAAAAACAAAACTCGCACATGTTTTGTGTTAAATTCAAGATGTAATATGATACAAAGAAGAACAAATGATATAGAATTTAATACATTCACTTCCACATTTAGTTTGTTGTTGCACAAGGGTGGATTAAAATTGAAAGGTTTAACATTGAAAAGTTACATAGATGGTGCAAGGTTTAAAGTTCAAGAATAGGTAACATTTAGTTTGTTTTTGCATATGGGTGGATAAGATTTAGGAGTTTAACATTGAAGAGTTGCATAGATGGTGCATGGTTTAAAATTCAAGGTTCAAGAGTAGGTACCATATCAATTCTAAAGATATGAATAAGAATGAATGCATATTTTTGTTTAGCAACTACTTGTGAGGATCCGCAAAACCAACCATATCAATTCTAGAATTGGTCAAGACTGGAGGAATTGGCATGCTCTTCACAATGTCCTCAATTGATAGCATATTTTCCATTTTCATAAAATTTGAACAACAAGGTGGGAAAAAAACAATGAAAAAAAAACCAAAAAATAAATGAAGAAATGAACAACCTTGTACCCTAACTTACACTTTGGTTCTCCAAACCACGAGCTTTCATTTAAGCTCTTGTTTTTTATCCAAACCAATTAGTTTCCTTCAAAATGATGCCATATAAGCTAAATCACAATTTGATTTGTCTTTGGCCGGGAACCTTGTCTAAAAGACTTGGGACCAATTTAAAACTCTTGGCCAATAGAAATACTTAATTTCATTGAACCTTGCTCCTAGGACCCTTGTCTAAAGTGACCCCAAGGGTTTAAGGTTGAAGAGTTGCATAGATGGTGCAAGGTTTAGGGTTTAGTTTGTTTTTTGCATATGGGTGGGATAAGACATAGGGGTTTAACCTTGAAGAGTTGCATAGATGCTGCAGGGTTTAGGGTTTAAGGTTCAAGAGTAGGTACCATATCAGTTTCTTAAGGTATGAAACAAAATGAATGCAAATCCCAAATGTATAGAAACCAAAAGATTTCTTGCAATGAAGTTGGGCAGTAGTTCATCAAAAGATTTCCATTTTGTTGTAGGTAGCCAAAGAGGAGGAGGAGGAGGAGGAGGAGGAGGTCACCGCTAACATGAAAGCTCACAAAATCTAACAATTTTCCATTGTGTAAGATTTGTTGGGAGTACTTTGAGTGATTGAATCCAGCAACCTTTTTGTTTTTTTTGTTTTTAGTTGCATTTTGTAACCTTCATGTGTGTGATGATTCCCCTAATAATGGCTTTGCATAATAATGGTGCTCTCTAGTTCTATTTATGCAAAGTTACTATACACAAAAAATAAAAGTTTAGAGGGTCAGTAAACTCCACTTCTACAAGCATTTTTGATTTGAAGATCTAACCCAAAAATAGCCGCAGATTCCGGAAGGAAGCAATCTTCAACTTCCTTCCTTCCCTCTGTGCACAGATCAGATCTGAATGAACCCAAAATATATATATATATATATTCACATTTTTTCCTCCTTTCGGAACTGCATTTTGTTGTTGTTGCAGATTTTTGTGTGTGGATGTTTGATTAAAACCCATTCAAAGATCTCTGAGTCTTGAAGCATTTTGTTGATCAGATTTTGTAGATTAGAGCAAATGGGTTGTTTTAGTTTCAGCTCATGTTGACTGTCGCAACGATGAAGATGCAATCTTGTCGTTGTCGTTGTTTTGTGATCTTCTTTGAGGTTTGGCATGATTGACAAAAAGAAAAGAAAAACAAGGGTGTATGTAGTTAGTAGTTATGGAGGTAACAAGAAAGCTTTCGTTGAAAGCAGCTCAGCAAGTGCCCTGGAGTTCTGCTACCTCTTTGCTTCATGAGAAAGATGGAGTCAGGAGAGCATCGCCTATGCTCCCTTGTTTGGCTGCAGTTTTGCTTATCGGGTTGCTTGGGTTGTATGCGTGGCCATCTGGAAGAAGCTTGCTCGGGGAAGACCCTGTCAAGGCATGGGACCCACAAGTCAAGGTAAAAGAGAATCTCAAACGTTTTCAAACTCTGGATTTTTCAAAATCGGGTTTTGGGTTGAATGCTCAACCTAATTTGCATCCAGAGTTCATGAAAATCCAGAGTTTAATAGTTGAATCTATGGGTGCTAAAACCCCATATTGAAGGAGCTTGATTGATGCTAAGAAAAAAAATGAAAGGTTCAATTTGACTAAGAAATTGCAATATTTGATGGAAACTGCACTTTTTTGCAACCTTTCAGTTCTCTAAGATTCCATTGTGCATAAGTATCTTCAAAGACATGTACCTGTTACCACCTGCAAGTGAGGTTTGCAGAGATCTAGATTCTCTCACTAATCTAAGTCCAGATTAAGATTAAGATTTCAGTAATGATAATCACTTTGCTACAGTTCCTACAGCACATAGTTATTTGGATCTGCTCATGAACTACTGGATGGACTAGGATGACATTTTTCATGGTTTAGGGTTTCGAGTTCTTTCTGTCAGAAATTATGTTTGGCCTGTTTTTGTGTTTTTGTCTTTTTGACAAAAGTATTATTCTACAGGCTGTGGGTTCAGCTGCTGTTGCCTACCCCAAACCTAAAGCAACATCACAGAAACAAGTCCACATTTTTGTGTGCACTGACGAATATGATCTCCGACCTCTTGCGGTTCTTATCAACTCTACCATTTCCAATGCAATGTGAGTTTTGGAATCATCTTTCTTCTGTGTTGCACTGTTTTGAAGTATTGTTCTGATTTTCTGGACAACATACTCTTCACTGTAACTATCTTCACTGTAGATTATTTCTATTGCAGCAAATCCCTAATATACTAAATATGGTTTTGCAGGCATCCAAATAGACTTCACTTCCACATGGTAGTGCCAGCTGATCGGTTGTTCACAAGGGAATACCTCAAATCTCTTTTTCCAAACACACACATTGAGATGGCCAGGTACAGCATTTTTGCTTTGTGTTTCTTGTCAGTTTTGGTGGCTTCTATTGGTGTAAGGGAAGAGAGATCTTGTCGTCAGTTAAACCTGTTTCACGTGATGTGTGACGATGATGATGATTGATGATGATCTACTGAAACATGCCAATCTAAAGAAATGTGTTGATGAAGTTGCTTAGTCTTTTGACAGATATCACCACAAGCAGTTTCAAGACTGCCCCTGTTTTGTACATACCAAGCAAGAACCATTTATGGGTTTTCCTGATCTCTCTCTCAGAAGACCACTCAGTTCCGGGGGTTGATGTTGGGCTTGTGATGTGAAACAGCATCAGTAAATTTGTTGATATCCATGAGGTGAATAAGCATATCACATTCCGCAATGATAGTGGAGCTCGCAAGGAGCTCATTAGTCCTTACAACTTCCTGCCCTTCTATCTGCCAGAGGTCTACAAAGATATAGACAGGTTCATTTACCTTGATTCAGATATTGTAGTGAAGGTATGATATGTGAAGAACACTGACAGTATTTGCCATTTTCTCTCACTCTTTTTGCTTTGTAGAACAGCGGCAATGAATGTGTGGTCTGTTGTTGATGATGTGTAATGATTTTCAGGGTTCAAGGTTTGGGGTTTTAGCATTCAGGATGTATGACAGTTCTTGGGGTTCTGTTTCAGGGTAATATTGAGGAGCTCTACAATACAGATCTTGAAGGCAATGCTGCAGCTGCAGTGGAAGATTGCTCTCAGAGATTTGCAATCTACTTTGACTTTGCCCAATTAGCTGAAATTCAGGAAAGAGAAGGACCTGATCGACCAGCTTGGTTGCCACCTGAGCATTTTGATCCCGAAGCATGTGTGTTCAATCGAGGGGTGCTTGTTGTCAACTCCAAGAGATGGATGGAAGAGAACATCACAAGGGCAATCATTTGGTGGATGGACGAGTTTCGGAAAGCGCAGCGAAATTTGTACAAGTACAGATGGCTTCTCTTTTCCCTGTTGCTACAATGTAGCTTGTTGGATGTGTGTTGCAGTCTTCATTCTGAAATGAGTTTCTTCTCTTCCTATGGCTGATATTTTTTTGGGGGTGTTTGGGCTGATCTTGCAGAGCGGGTTTATCACAGCCACCATTCTTATTGGCGCTTTACGGTAAGCACAAAGTTCTCGATGGTATGTGGAATGTGCGAGGCCTTGGGCGTCCAAATTTGAGTGAGCTGGAGAGAGAATACTTCTTCAACATGTTCTCGATGAATTACACTAGGAAACCATTTGTTTCTCCATTTGCTGATACAGCTCACATCCTACATTTCAATGGCGCATACAAGCCCTGGAAGGGAAAACGCAAGCGGGAAAGCACAGATGATATCATTTCACTTTGTGGACGAAAGGAGCGAGGACTGGAATGTGCAGAACTTTGGTGGGAATATCTGTCTCCAGCTGCCAATGATTTCTTAAAGCCATTTGCAAAGAAGGATTACTCAGGAGAAGAATAGGGAAAGAAGGCACAGCATGTGACCAACCATCTCTGCATTCAAGTAGACTTTGTATACCAACAAGGAAAACTGCCACCATCATCCAAGAGAGAAAACTGATGGGTGATGTGGTCTATTCTTTGGATCATCTTCGATAGATGCTCCCCATGATGATCAGTTGATTTTACACTGTGACTGTGATGATGGGGTTCGGAGTCAAATGTCTTTGCTGCTGATCCCCCATCAATGTGAATTGTGCAGAAGTGTGCAATTTTTTCAGGTTGCTGCAAGCTGCAAAATGGACATTAAAGAGTTCACAATTTTTTTTATTCTTTTCCAAAGCTGCAATTGCAAGTAATCTGTGGATTCGGCTGATAGTCAGACACACACACAATTGGTCTGAGAGTGATTGGGTTTGATGCAGCAACGGTTTACTATCTGGTTTGCACTTAACACTGCTGCTGGTGAAGGAACTCCATGTTCATGAATTTGTCATACTATTGGACCCTGCATTCATACAACAGGAGTGAAGAAGCAGCGAAACCCAAAGGCCACAAGTGCATAATCCAATGATGCACTGTAAGCTTCAACAAATAGACAAAAACAAAACTTATTGCAAAGTGCATAATCCTTTTCTTGTACATTTTGTTTCTTTGATTTCTGCACACTCAACAGCACTCATCAAGTCAGCAAAACCACAAGTACTGTGAAATGAGAAAAAGACAGAGAGGGGGGGAGAGAGCTTGAGCTTACTTGGGAACAATCCACTGTTCAGAGACTTCTCTTGATCAATCATCACTGTTTGGGTCCTTGATCAATCTGCTGTTCAGAGACTTCTCTTAGTCAATCTCCAAGGTTTGGGTCCTTCATCTCTCACCACAAAGAGCCACCAAGAATCTGGGAATTCTCTTATACAAAGTTTATGATCAGGAAAACAGAGTACATGATCAGGTTGCACAAGATTCCTCCCTCCCTCTCTCCACCTCCAAGCTCTTGTCTGAGTAGATTTTAGGTTTCTTGGGAAAAAAAAATCCTGCATGAAATCTGAGGTTCTGGAAAGACAAAG
Organism: Sphagnum contortum; assembly: GCA_963920785.1. Taxonomy (NCBI): domain Eukaryota; kingdom Viridiplantae; phylum Streptophyta; class Sphagnopsida; order Sphagnales; family Sphagnaceae; genus Sphagnum; species Sphagnum contortum. The sequence continues at coordinate 9,981,976 of OY987276.1, forward strand.
ATACAAGCAAAAAGACAGACATGTTGCACTATTCCAAACCCTAACGGAAAGCTTGTGGGCACGGTTCTGGGTACTCCGGGAAATCGCGAGCAGGATTTGGTCAATCCCCCAGATCAGAGACTTCTTGGGAGGCTGCGAGAAACCCTTTTGCTCCGACTTGGACGGCGTCTTTGTCGTTCTTCCGCAAACATTATATAGCATGTCTTTCGGCCTAGTCTAAGTGATTCTCGTTGTTGTTATTGTTGCAAGATTGCTCATGTGGATGAGAGATTAGTGTGCTAAAGGACACTCCAAATAATAGGAGATTGTGGGACGCTGTGTTCGTTGGAAATGGGCGTTCTGTGCCCTTCTCCCTCCCAAGCAGCAGCAGTAGCGGTGGCTTTCCTTTCTCTCAAGCTTGCAAGCACAGGATGTTCAGACGTCTCTTCTGCTGCGAATTCATTTCATAGCTCTTGTTTCCATCCGCGTCGCAGTCCCTCTTCTTGCGATGGAGGAAGTGCAAGATGGACGAGGAGGAGTTCTTCGTGCGGGAACAAGGGTTTAGGGCTAGGGTTTAGCGAGTTCTGCAGGCAAACGCAAGAACCAAAAAGCTCGAGGATGATGAGAGAGGATGATGGCGTTGCAAAGATACTTGCAGCAGGAGGAGGAGGAGGAGCGGCGCGGCAAGCGACATATGTTGCGGAGACTCATGAATCTGATGAGCTTGGAACCACAAGCAACAAGGATTTGTGTAGCACGACTCGAGGGTTGTGCGACACAGTTATCGGTGTATTGGGCGGTGGACAATTGGGAAGAATGCTGTGTGAAGCAGCTTCGCCAATGGGGATTAGGGTTTCGATTCTTGATCCCTCACAAGAGTGCCCTGCTGCAAGAATTGCATACCACCATGTGTTAGGGAGTTTCCAAGACATGGTTGCAGTGCAGCAATTTGCACAAGGATGTGGAGCTTTGACTGTGGAAATTGAGCACGTGGATGTGGAGACTCTTGAAGCTCTTGCCAGAAAAGGATTTGATGTTGAGCCTACTCCATTTACGATTCGTGTCATTCAAGACAAGTATCTTCAGAAGATGCACTTCAAGCAGCATGGAGTTGCATTGCCTGATTTCATGAAGGTTGATAGCTTGGAATCTGCAGAGGAAGCAGGTAGGGTTTTGGGTTACCCCTTCATGCTTAAGAGTAGGAGATTGGCATACGATGGCAGAGGAAATTCGGCTGTGAAATCCAAGGACGAACTTCTGAAGGCTGTTGCATCCCTGGGAGGATTTGAAAGGGGTTTATATGTGGAGAAATGGGCTCCCTTCGTAAAGGAGCTTGCTGTAATGGTGGCCAGAGGACGAGATGGTTGCATCAAATCGTTTCCTGTTGTGGAGACAACTCACAAAGACAACATATGTCATACGGTGGAAGCTCCAGCACAAATTCCAACTGAAATTGCCAGCATTGCAATGGAGGTTGCTGAGCGGGCAGTGGGTTCATTGACAGGTGCAGGTGTCTTTGGAGTCGAGCTTTTTCTTCTCAAAGACGGTGAGGTTTTGTTGAATGAAGTGGCTCCTCGGCCACATAATTCTGGACATTACACTATTGAAGCTTGCTATGTATCTCAATACGAGCAGCATTTGCGAGCAGTCCTTGGACTTCCACTTGGAGACCCATCTATGAAGGTCCCTGCATCGTTGATGTTCAATCTGCTTGGAGAAGCTGAGGGTGATGAAGGGTTTACCTTGGCACATCACACAATGAGAAGGGCTATGGCGGTTTCTGGTGCAAGTGTTCACTGGTATGAAAAACCTGAAATTCGTAAGCAGCGCAAAATGGGGCATATCACTGTCGTTGGTGAGACAATAGACATCTGTCGAGCCCGAATAAACTGGATCATCAATGGTGAAGGTAGCAATAGCATGCCAATTTAACATGGCAAAGCTTCAACTCCTTTCACAGTAGTGGATTCTTTGTGGGCTTTTGACCTGAATCTATTTGATGGATTGTTTTGGCAGAACCTTAATTTGATGGCTCCATTCTCACCAATGGGTTTTCCGTTGATTTTTAGCACTGAAGTCAGTGAAATTGTGGTGGGTTTTTTTTGGTTCCAAAGACTTACCCAATACATCAGGTGATATCAAGATGGCAGAATTGCTACAAATTGTTGACCAGTTTCTTAGTTCCAGACATTTTTTTGGTTGGTGAGTAGAGTCATAGTTAAGATATCTGTACATCATACCATGTTTCATATGTCTCTTGAGTGCTAGCCAACATCACGTCTGAGTCTTCCCATTGCTTCCGGAAAGGCAACAGAAACTCAGGACGCAGATTGTGTATAATGGTTTGCCCAAGTTTTTGGGAAGATTATTATATGCTTATCTACACCCACTGTTGGGAGCTGATGAACTCAGTGGGTAGTCATGGCAGCTCGTCACTGCCGTTCGTGATGAAGGTGATGGTCTGTCACTTTGTGAGCGACTCTCATGAGGTTATGACTGCACTCATTGTCGTGTTACCTTTAATTGTTGTTGTGGAGATTTCTCTGCAACTTCATCGATGATTTTTCTAGTGGCTTTAGCGGATGTTCTGCATCCAAGTAGTCACCAGTGGTGTGCTTAAAGGATATGTTCAGGGTGCAGGAGGCCCCAACCACTACCCTATATATAGGCCTCTATGTCTTTTAGGCATAGATGCTTTCATATACAGGGACATGCTAAAATGAAATAAAAGTTCTTTCCTTCAGAAGCTTGTTGCAGCTTGAATGAGGATACTGTTGACTTTTTTGATTAGCATATGTCTCTTGAGTGCTAGCCAACATCACGTCTGAGTCTTCCCATTGCTTCCGGAAAGGCAACAGAAACTCAGGACGCAGATTGTGTATAATGGTTTGCCCAAGTTTTTGGGAAGATTATTATATGCTTATCTACACCCACTGTTGGGAGCTGATGAACTCAGTGGGTAGTCATGGCAGCTCGTCACTGCCGTTCGTGATGAAGGTGATGGTCTGTCACTTTGTGAGCGACTCTCATGAGGTTATGACTGCACTCATTGTCGTGTTACCTTTAATTGTTGTTGTGGAGATTTCTCTGCAACTTCATCGATGATCATACCATGATCATCTATTAATGCTGGCTCATTCTTCTGTTTTTTTATTATCACATTTGTCCTTGGGATATTTGCAAGGATTGGAATCTGTGTCCAGTGCACACTTATCATATACACGCAAAATTATCTGATGTTGATAAGATGGTGTTTGAGGACATCCTTTTGCTGCAGAGGACTTTGGAAGAACAAATTCTGTGTTCTCTCTGCGCCTCTCTCCTTTTGCAACTGTATCTTGCTCCATTCACTAATTAGCAAATTGATGAGACAATTTGAGTATACCATTGTGCCAATTCCTGACTGAATAAGTTCCTTCTCCTTTGCTGAATGATCTGTACATGTGGGATTGATGATTGTGACAATCAGAGAGAATAGCCAAAGAACCAGACTCAGAATTATTGCTATTCTGTTGATGCTTTTGTCATATGATATCTACAGTTCTTGGCACTAACTTCAAATTGCCCAAACATAAAATGGAAGACGAGGAAGTCCTTTTACTTGGGCTTTGCACTACTAGAGTGACACTCAATTGACATAAGGTTAGAATACTAATATATTTTCATTTGTTCCTTGAATCATACAATATTGAAACCAAATTCCATGATCACATAAAGTTTTCATGAAATCATTTTCACTTCCATTAACACTAGAACATGAAATTCAATCTTCCCCTATTGAAGAAACATTAAAAAAAATTGTGTATTGATGATTACAACAAAAAATTCATGAAATTGTATCAATTTGAAAGAGAAAAGAATGAAAAGAACTAATCTTTTATCCAATGTGATGTGACTTTTTTAATTCAAATATGTGTTGGGTGTTGCTTGAGAGGATTAAAAACATTCAATTTTCACATGTGATGATTTACAAAGGTGAATACGGAAGGGTTTTGGTGTAGAATTGTTAAGTTGGACACCGTATGGTAGATTATGCAAAACTTTCCCATACGAGCTTCAATATCTTGTCATTGGAATTAATGACACCTTGCTTCTAATCCTAATTGAGATCGGCAAGTAACCACCATACAAATAATACATTTTTTTAACTTTGGCACATGGGTTTTGGTATTTTGGAGTTTTCGACATGTAAGGAATATGCAATATTATTACAAGGAGAGGAAAAATGTGTCATGTGTATGTAGTTGTTCAATCTATCTAAATTGCCTATCATTGTTGATGCATTTGAACCTTTAGACATAAGTTCAAATCCACTAAACAACTTTGAAAAGTGCATGATTATTTTTTTTAGCTTGAGTTTTTGAAATTTTTGACACAATGAGCTACCAATTTTTCAAAAACACAAAAAAATAAAAAACCATTTTCATTAATGTTGAAGTTCACATACTATGGCATTTTTCTAAGATGATGAACATAAATAAGATACAAAAACATAAATTGAGGATTTGATGTTTAGCTTATGACAAGGAATTGTTGATTTTTCATTTGTTTAATGTTCTTAGTTTACAACATGTAGTAATTGAGGGTTATATCTATATTGCAAATGAACCATATATCCGTGTCTCCATGGATTTTTGTGTTGTATGAGTAGATTAGCATGAAATACAATTTTACCTCCTTTTTAGTTGTCTTTTTAATGTCACATTGATTAAATATGTCTTTTGAATTGATGAATAATCAAAATTTATTCATTAAGGATTTCATCTAAAGATATTGTTTCTTTTGTCATTTGTTGAATCCTATTTTTTTAAGAGGTAGCATCTATGATTTAGTTCATATCACTAGTTTCCTTCAAGGTATATGTTTGATGAATCAATGATTGTTCCCTATGGAAGAAAAAACCACAAAATGTTATCATTAATACTATCCTTTAGACTTGGGTGATTTTTAGATTGTCAATTTCAATTTATAGATGTTTTAAAAAAGGGGATACACACATTTGTTATTATAATCAACATTTTAATAAAAATTTGGAGTTGTGTTGTGTCATAATATAGTCGTTTGAAAATTGAGGCAAAAATATACAAAATTTGAACTTTGTGTTATTGTGCATTACTAGTGACAATCAACTTTTTTCTTCTTCTTATGTTTTCATATGGTTTTCAATAATTCATCATTATTCATGTCAATGTCAATTTTTATGTAAATTAATATACATTTCATGGACATGAAAAGAGACATGTTAATTTGTTTTTTCACAATCCATGTTGATGGATATTGAAGAAGAGTGAAGTAGTTATAAAATGGAGGTATTCATTAAGAAAGGTGAAAGATAGTTATTTTTAAAAAATAAGAAAATAAAATTATTAAGAAAAATAAAATGAAGTAATTAGACTTGAAAATTAAATAGCTATTTAAAAAATTGTCTTTAGAATGGTCCATGGATGACCATATGAAGGATTCCAAAAAAGCCCCCATATAATAGTTTCGATTATTCATCACTAGAATTAGATTACCTTGGTTTGATAAATCAATAGTTTACTTATACTTTTATCATTATTTAGTAAAACACTTTGAAAATTTGATTGAGTGTATTTGGAAGGTAAGTTGCCAAAAATGATTATCCCTCCTATAAAACAAGAAGGCACTTATACTTACTATTTAAGAATGAGAGGGAGATAACATTTATTTACAAGTCCATATAAGTGTAGGATCTCTCTAAATAGATTTAAGATTCTTCCATTTTTGAGGAATAAGTGTAAGAACCCTATCATTCTTTTGCCTTGTAATCTATGTATGTTTAGGTTCATGATATCATTTGTCTCATGTTTCATGATGAGTTAATCCATGATTTTACCTTACAATATAATGGTTAGGTCTAAGCACATAATACCATACGAAACTATATAACTTAACCAAATTTGACTAGAGGTTATAAAGGCGAATAGAATAAATTTAGGAATCTTACTACGGATAACCAACAAGTTAGGACCTATCATTTAAATCTTGTGAATTCAAAAAACAAGTCCTATAAACATGGTGAATCTGGTGGATTAAAAAGAAAATAAATTAGGGCTTTCATAGGCTTCTATTTTTGCCAGGTGGAAAAATTTGGCTAGAAACAAAACTAGTTATAAAATGTTGAACAATATTATTGGAATTTAATTTGATCATGATGTCTTTTTTACTATTTTTTTTATTTCTGTAAACAATTGGATCTTGAAACTTGTTATGATTAATAAAAAAATCATTTATACAATAAATAGTTTTGAATTACATTTATTTATATCATGTTGAAGAACCTAATCAAAATTTGATTGTGTTTGTGTTTGAAAACCAAATATTCAAATTCATAACAAAAAAATGACAACAAATGATGTAACCTTCTGAATTGGCATACTCAAAGAGCAAAAGATGGAATATTCATATAAAAAATTTGATGTTTGACAAATATTTGCCATTATTGAAAACAAATAGACCATGTGAGAATTTTCAATGTTGCATGTAAAATAACAAATGTGAAAAACTTCAATTTGTTGTTAAAAACCTTGGAAAACTTGTGAATAACCTAAAATTTGATCAATTTATGCATATGTTGACCTTGCACATTAACAAATCAATCTATGTAAAAGATTTTCAATGTGAAGCACACATTTTTTAAGTAAATGAAAATTGTATAAAAGAAGCTAATTTCATCCAGTTGAAATGGAAAAATGGAGGTGTTGAATGAAAAAATAAACTTCAAAAATCTAAGTTTTTTACCCTTTGCACCATTTGGTTGTGGTAATCAACCTTGAGTTAAACAATTGTTCAAATGTTTCACAACAAACCATTTTTTTAGAACATATGATTTGCTCTTTTACTTTTGATGGAATCCATGCATTTATCGCAACCTTAATGAAGTTAAATTTAAATATTTTTATATTATTATAAACTTCTATAATGGGAAAATATTGGTCATCCATTAACAATCTTAAATTATGTTCCATTTGGATGACAAGAAAATGCCAATGGTAACACATATGTAAATTACATATAATGTAAATAAGTCCATTAGACTTATGGGTTCTAATTGACAAATGGTATGGTGTAAATACTAGACCTTAAATTGAACTTAATTTGAGAATGTCAAAAATTGCAAGTATTCTATATTTATTTATGCATCAATCTACCATAAAGCTTTAGTACAACTTTAGCTTCAATTTAAATTCAATACACATTTGTTCAATCATGATACATTCCAAATTGTGGTTTAACAATTAACCCAAAACAATTATCAAACACCTTTCATCTCCTTTAAACAACCTTAATATGGAGTTAATAAGTTTTAATCATGAATCATACCTAATGGCAATTCAATCAAAAACCAATGTTAAAAGATAAATGATTTCTTATGAAATCAAATAATTTTTTTAATGTAGCACATGATGTGAATACTCATGTGGCACATGTTAAATCAATGTTAAGCTAATGGTAATTTAATGATAACATATAACCAAATCTTATGAAAATTTCAATTTGTTAATAACATTACAATGTTAAGTAGCAGCCCAAAAAGGGGGAATTAAGTCAATGTTTGGGTAGCACCAACTAAAATTCTTGGTTCCCCATTATACAATGTGTGTTTCCACAAACTATATATTTGTTCCCATCTAATGACCCCACCTCTCTCCTCCTACCCCCTTCTTCCTACCTTCTCAACGCACATTCTATCTTCCCATTTAATATTTTTTATCCTTTTAGTTTTGTTATTGGTTGTATGGTGAGAAAAACAAAATTTGTAATTTGTGCAAGAAACAATACACTGTGAAAATTTTCATTATAAACTATAAATTAAGATTGTTGGCAGTTAAGGTTGGCATTGCATGGGAGTGGGCATTGAATGTCGATGAAAAAATGTATGTTTATATTTTGAGTGTTATCCATTTGGCAATTCCCAACTAGGTTGCCATGAATTTTAAGGGTTATTAGTGGATGATTGCTACTTTTGTATGTTCAACCAAACAACAACTTTTACTAATTGTTTTGCTTTATTATGCGATGCATGTGTGGCATTTTTGCACATGTGCACACTTGGTTGGTGCATTGCAAAGCTTGTCCCTTGGCCATGGTTTTGCAAAAACATGAGTCTTGACAAAAATTGAAAGCTTGTGAGTTCACATTTTCATTTTTTGTTGTCTAAAGATTTTGTCAACATGCAAATGTGCAATACCATTGTCACAAATGTGAATGATGATGGAAAAATGATAGGATTTAACATGCACCTAAGTTTTCAATGAGTTCTTCAATATTGTAGTTTGAATGTGGATATAAACATCACAAAATGAATGGGCCCCAATTTGACAATAATAGTTGTTATTGTGAAAAATTATCTTTTTAATATGTTTGTACTATTGAAACGTAAATGTCATGTGTTTTAAAATTTTATAAATAGGATGAAAGATGTTTTATGTATGCTACATCTTTCATCTTGCTTATAGGTGCTTCATACATGTTTTATAAACATGACATCGATGTCTTGACAATAAAAACCTATGAAAAAACAAATTTCATATGACTACCATTACCAAATTGTGATCCAAGAAATTTGTGATGAAAAACTAACTAGTATCATACTTTATGGGAAGGTAGGCCATTATAAATCGTAAATGGATTGCTTGATGTTCTAGTACTTACCACTAAAGTCATTTACACCAAATGTGAATGCACCTTTGCTTGATCTTATTACATCTTTAGTCATTTTTAATGCAACCATGGTTTTTTTTTAACAAGTTTTTTGTAACCTTGATATATGTACAAAAATAAAACCAATTTACTATTTTTCAAAAATGAAACCAAGACCAAACCATGAATATTTTTGTTTACACTTTTGAAAATAAATATTCCAATTTATTTTGCATAACTAGATTCAAAATTTGTAAAAAAAATAAAAATTGCCAACCTTAAGGGTTTGGTGGGGGAAAGGGGGGTGAGGGGGGGGGGGGGGGGATGGTATTAGGTGAGAGTATTTTGTTTTTCCTCACCCCATTACTACTTAATTTTCTAATATGTTCATATTTCAACTACCCTATATTTTATTATGATTTTTTATTTGCTTGCAATTTCAATAACTTACATTCATTTTTAGTTTTAATAAATTTGGAGTTGGAAAGGAAAGTAAGATTGCTTTTTCAAAGGTGAATCATTTGCATAATGAATTGAGATGTGCACTAGTAGCTACCTTAATGTTTTGAAGTAATCTATTTCACTTTAGGTAGGGTCAACTTATTTTGTGGCTAATGTAATTTCCATTATAGTTTAGACATATGAAATTCTTGTTGTTTAATCCCAAAATTTCATATGTTTAAATTGTAATGGAAATTACATTAGCTATGAAATAAATTGACCCTACCTACAATGAAACATATTACTAAAGACATTAAGGTAATTACTATTGCACATTTGAATTCGTTATGCAAATAATTCACCTTTGAAAATGTGATCTTGATTTTCCTTTCCAACTTATGAATAATTGTATGTAATACAACTTGTAATTTGAAATATTAATATTGACCAAGTTCAATTTTCAACTATTTTTTGAAACACAAATGGAAAAACAAGAAACCTAACCTGACGACAATTCATATGATCTTGTAATATAACATGTTGAACAATTCACATGATCATGGAAATATAAATAAATATAAAAAAAACCCGACAACTATGGAAAAGGGCAGAAGGAAAATAAAAATAAAATATTTTTATAAAGAAGTCATTCATTTATTTAACAATTAATTCTGTGTATGTAAATAATTAACTTAATTTTAAGTTTTCAAAAATTCCTTAACTCTAAAAACTAAATAAATATACGAGCCCCCCTATTGCTGCGCACCCGAACTAATGTCCCCTATTTCTGGGCGCCCCTACTGGAGCCCCACTTGCGTGCCATAGGTACTTCATTGTTACGCGCGCAGTCCGCTGCGTGGAACTGCGCCTCATTTACGCGCACAGTTCCATTTTGGCACAGATCTACTGTGCTCCGACGCCATAGCCGAGCAGCGCAAACTGGCGGGCGCGCGCGGAAGAGCGTCTCTAGTCTTCCTCTCTCGTGCAAACGCCATAAAACTATGGGAGTCGGAGGAGGGAAACAAGGCAAGAGATCCCGTACAGCGGCTGGTGGTGGTGGTGGTGGTGGATGAGCGACGAGGATGTGGCAATCATCGGAAGCAGGAGCAGGAGCAGGAGGAGGAGGAAGAGGAGAATAAGAACAATAAGATTTCGTGTTCTGAGAGGCGCAAGCACTTCTGGTCGGCGCGCTTTCTTCTTTTGTTTGGCAAGGTATTTTTCCATTCTTTCACGTCTCTTTTCTTCATGTACATTTTGCTATTTTGTGCATCTGGAGCTTGGATCTCTCGTTTATCTGCAAGTGTAAAATCCACTTCGCCCTGTTGCGTGATGCTGCTCTTTGGAGTCGTGGAATTCGCGTGACGAAGAAGAGCAGCAAGGGAAGAAGAAGGTTGTTTGGACAGAGTTATTTTCTTTTTCTAGTGGCTGCTAGGTGAGTGCGGGGGTTACAAAGGGAGAGCCAGACATTGTTGTGTTTCTTTGGAATTTGTTGGCACTGACGGGTAACTGGAGGAAGCGTGTCATTATTGTACGAGCTGTTTGTGGAGTGGCTCTCTATTGAGCTTGAGTCTCTTGTGGAGTGGAAACCTCAGAAGTGTCTGTATCCAAAAGAAACTCGGAGGAGCGTTCTTTGTTGTGTATATAACTACAAACACTAGTCAGATCTTTGATGAACTTCATGATCTTTGTTCAAGCTCACAAAGAGATGGGAGAGAGGATATATCACAAAGAGGAAACTGTATTGCTTAGTGTCTTTGCTCAAGTGGAACTTAATAGGATTAAGATGTAAGTTTGTAAAGGAGGCTCTAAAAACTTTGCATCAGAAAGAGATCAGGAAGAGATATGATGTACTAGTGATAAATCTGCAACACACAATGGGGCCCTCTACCCTACCTGATTGCAGCAGCTGAGGCCATGTTCTTGTCTCAGGTATTATTCCCAAGCAAAACTTCATGAGTTCAGATCCATTGTAGGTGCTATCTCCATTCTTGTGCCCTTTCTGTTTGTGCAGGGACATATTGGCAGCTTCTACACTCCTGAAATGTTTTTCCTTGTTTTAGGTTTAATTCTATTTATCTCTCTGTACCCTTCTGCTGCTGATGACGTCACTCATTGCAACCTCCATATGTGGGATGATAAAATAGGGATTGTAGGGATCCAGCCCATGCATCTTGCTTCTGTGGAACTCAGATGTGCCTTGAATCCACATTCAGAGCACTGAGATAGGCATTTCTGCATTCTTCTCTCCTTTGTATTCTTAGATTGATTGGGTGCATGGGTATTACTCTCTGTTGTCCAGTTATGATACCTATTCTGATAGTGGTTGAGAGGTTGCTGGTTTGGTGACAGATGGCACGAACTGGTTGGTGTGGGAAAGGATTTTTTTGCTTAGGCTCTACATCACGGAAAAATAAAAAGCGGATTGTGCCTGCCACAAGGATACATGATGGTGCTGCACAGTCAACTCATGCATGGGGGACTAATGGTTCTCCCACATCAGATGCACAGAACCAGTTTCTTTTCCCTTCTCTACTTGCTCCACCCTCTTCTCCTGCATCATACCAAAATTCTATGGTTCCATCTTCTGTTCAATCCCCTTTGAATCCTACACCATGTTTGAACCCACAAGGTTCTTCGAGAATCCCATTGGAGACCAATTCTAATATGTTTGCTGTTGGTCCCTATGCTCATGAAACTGCATTAGTCTCCCCTCCTTTTCTTTCCACCTTCACAACTGCTCCATCAACAGCACCATTCACACCTCCACCCGAGCTTGCTGCTCACTTGACAACACCATCATCCCCAGATGTCCCTTTTGCAAAACTACTTGCATCTTCTCTCCGTGATCAGCACGAACTGGCTCGGCAACCTGAGGAACCATATTCGACCTCTTCATTTCCATCTCCTGATTATTATCGTACTCAACAGGACAACCTTCAAGCAGCTTATCAGTTCTACCCAGGGAGCCCACTTGCACACTTGATTTCTCCAGCTGGGGGTACAGGGGCCTCAACACCTTTTGCTGCTGGAGGAACAACAGGGACCTCAACACCATGTCCAGAGGCTGAAAATCCAACACCACTTAAGGTGCTTCCAGCAGTTATAAGCACGTTACCAAACCTTGAGCATCACTTGGCTGAAAGCCTCCAGCAGTGTGGTCTTCTTGAGTCCCACACAAGGGTTGATGATCACAGGACTGGCAAGGGGCAGGAAAATGAGGAAAGCAGTGAGGAAAAGTTGGACTCTTATGGTAACAAAAGATACACTGGAAGCTCATATGTTCTTCTCAATGACAGCTTGGATGCAGGTGAGGACCCCCCACAGAGCACAGCAAATGGATTCTCCAAGTACTTAATGTTCAAAGGCAGAGCCACCAGTTCCAATTTAGAAGAAGATATGCCAGATGAAGACTTGCTTGAGCTTCCATTACTTAAGGGTGCTGAAGTTGTGTGTCAGGAAAATCATGATATGAGGACCTTGAACCAATTCAGCTGTGATGATTCTGAGGTTTCCAAAAAGTGGAATCGTAGTGAGGAAAACCTGCTGGACTATGCTTTAAGCTTGCTGGATGGGAATGATGCAGACATGGGTCAGGGGGCAATTGGGTGGGGGCCTGTTGATACCTCCCTCTCAAGGGAATCAGAATTGTCTATCCAGTCTTCAAATGGTCCTGACAATCAGCCAGAAGATGATGCCCTCACAAGTTTGAATGTTAATCCATTGTTTTCTGGAGGTGGCGAGCCGGAAGTTAGAACTTATGAACACCAAAAGGGCTCAATAGTGGAGGAAAACATTGGGTCTCAGGTGGCTGCAGATCTTCAAGCTGTCAATCCAGGTAACTATGTCAAATTACTTTTCTTAATCCAGTGAGGAAGCTAAGGTATTTCACACCATGAAGAATTATAACCAGCAAAGTTCTACATGGAAACTCTGTTCCCAATTTCTGGGTCTCCCAGCCATGAGAGTTACTTCATTCTCTTTCTTGTGTGTTGAGCAACAAACACTCCAACTTGTACCCATCCAATCCTAAGAAACGATGTTATAGTTGTGGTGCTTACAATCTGTGAGTGTCCAACTTGGATGTTGAAAATCTGTGAAAACTTCATACTGAAACTGAAGTTCTGAACCTTGTGAATCAAGCTCAAATTCCCTTGTAATAAAGAAATTTATATGTGTCAGGTATTGCATAGGAGAGATTTTGAAATAAGAATTTATGTCAGTTGTTTGTATGTTCTGATGATTCCTTCTTCTAAAATTCTGATGTTTCCCAGGGTGCTGTTCACGCTGCAATGAGCTTGCATCACAATGTGAACAATTGTCAGCAGCATTGCGGCAAGCTCAGGAGAAGCATGCTGAGAGAGATAGGGAAGCAGATGATCGTGATCAACAAATTAAACAGCTCATCCAATTGTTGCGATCCAAGGTATGTGCCCAGAGTGAATTTGTGAAGGGCTGGTATCTCCATGAAGAGCATTAGTTTGCTGTGAGGTTCTGTGCGTTCCACAGGAACTATGTCCAGATATCCCACTGCTCAAGTAGCATATATAGAGAACCATGTAAACAAACAGGTCCTGTTGGTTTGAAGTATTGATGTATTTAGATTCTCATCTGAATTTAGAGCATCTTTTCAACTCAGTAAGAAGCATTCTCTTGGTGTATAGTAAAATAAAGCTTGATGGAGGTCCTGCTTTCTTATTATTTCTCTATGTTGTTTGCTTGTGTCTCTTGCAGGGTCAACAGGGCTTTGACTTTGACAATTATCTGGTGAAGGGGTAGATGTAGTCTGAGAAACCATACTATTCCAAGAGAAAGATGGAAGCAGTGTCATGATCAGCAAGGTGCAGAAAATCACTGTACTCATAATTCTTTCATAAAGTCAGTGCTGGTCATTTCGTAAGGTTGAGGCTAATTGCTGCCATACAACAAGAAGGTCTTAAAAGGGAGATCCAGTTAGGCTGACTAATGGGATGATTCAATTTTACTCAATGCTGTGCGAGCATGCTCTTCATCTTCTGTCCATGTCTCCTGCACATGCCAAATGAGTTCCTTTGGAAATGAGTGCAATGCATAAGTGCAGTCTCACAGGAACATGCAGTGGAAGATGTTCTACATGAGAGCTGATGAAGCTGTGATGTCAATTTCATAGATCAAATGGTCCCCAACTTTTTTCTGTCAGAGTGCTCCATTGGATTCTCTATGGTCATCTCATAAATTAACCCATAAAAGGCTACTGTAGGATGAGGTCATCTAATCGGAAGTTTGAATCTGATTCTCATAATGTATGATGGGATTCTACTTATGTATTGTGATGATGACTGGAATCGGTTACAATGGATATGAAGCTATAGAAGCTTGCCAAAAGTGGCTTTGATATTTAGATCATGCCTAGTATTTCAAGAAGTGGGGTGTAGGAGAGTATAGTATGGATTGAAACAGCAAGGGATTGGCAGGGAGTCTCCAAAGTGAGAATTGGAAACAACACTGAAAATGGTAAGAGGTCCTGCAGACAGTTGAACCTTGTACTGTGAGTTTCTGATCTCTTCTGGAGTGTCGGATTTAGTTTCTATTATCGACCTGCAATATGCAAACAAGCATTGGTAGAATGTGGTTTGATCAGCTGATACGTGAGTAGTGACATCCTCAATATGCAGTTTAACTTTGGTTGAAATTTAGTGAATGGTCCTCAGGCTTCTTTACAGTCCCGGTATAGATGACCATTGTTTGATTAGCACATCATCTAGTGGCTTGGGGACTTTGTATGTCTTAGAGGATGCAGATTATGTTGCTGGTGAATTGAGGTGAGGTGAGGTGTGAAGGACTTTGTGTGATGCACTGATTCAAGAGTTTAAGAGCCTAACTCTAATCAATGCATTTTGGTGTAGACTGTGTATACAGGTGATGAGCTCTGGACTTCAAAATTGTTGGTTATGGTGAGTATCCAACCTGTGGTATCCAATCTTACAAAGTGTTTGTTGATCTCAGAGGTTTACTACCAGAGGTTTACCAAAATAACTAGTAATTTGCTGAAGTGCAAATCTAAGTTATTTCAAGTGCTCAATGCATTTGTTAGCTTATGAGCACAGGAAGGAGGACAGCATGGTTGTTGTGGGGATTTCTCTGCAATTCCATAGATATTATTTATGGCAAATGCTGGAGCATGGTTGTTGTGGTGATTTCTCTGCAATTCCATTTATATTATGCCAAATGCTGGAGCATGGATGATGTTGGGAGTGTGTCCAAAAGTTGCACATGCGCCAAGTGGGCTCATAGAAGTCATGATTCTAGGACATGAAGCCCTAGGGGACAACAGAGAAAGGAGTCAGATCTATTTGGACAAAAGATGTGCAAATAGGTCCTCCTGGTTCATAGGGGTCCTGAATGTTTCCAATATTTTTCTCGTCCCTTAACCAAGTTCAGTGAATTTTGTGTCATTGGATGCGCAAACTGAAGGCTGGAAATGTTCTTTGAGCAGCCTTAGAAGTAAAGGAGAAATGCAGAAAACGCAGGAAGAGTATCAGTGATAATTTGCTTTTAGAAAGAAAAAAAGAAAAAGCTGTAGATCCCTCTCCAGTTTCAACCCCATATCTTCCTCATTTTTAATCCATTTTGAGTGATTAAAAACCTGATGGGTGCCTCAATTAGGGTTTTACGAAACTTTTTTCTACTCCAGAGGCAAAGATGGAACGATGAAAGATTTTAAGCTTGAACTCCTAATTTGTTTTAATTCACCCATCATCGAACACTGAATCACTGACATGAAAAACCCCATATCTTCCCCATCCCTTTAAGAAATTGAGCAATTTTTGAGGCGTTGGAAGCGCTAGGTGGAGGGCTTCAAAAGTTCTTCCAGCTTCAAAAGCAGAGGAACAATTTGTGAGGACTCGACCTCCTTTGACTTCGTACATGCTTCGCTCACCAGCCTATCTAGCCTAGTAAGAAAATTTCGATTTCTTTGCAGAAAACGACACGCTGACCCTTACGAGGAGCGAAGAGATTGCTAGGCCGGGCGCTGACCCTTACGCGGAGCGAAGAGATTTTCGAGGCCGTGGATTGATCGAGAGAAGCGGAAATCATCGCCGCGGACAGAATATTGTCCACGTAGACTTCTATGGCGTGGAATCATTTCCACGTAGGCTTCCAAGGAATGGGATATTTCCACGTAGGCTACCAAGTAGTAGAATTATCTCCGTCGTAGGTTCCCAAGGAACGGAATAATTCCACGTAGGCTGCTCTGCTAGTAAATTATTTCCACGTAGGCTCCCCATGAAGTGGAATATTGCCATGCAGTATGAAAGTGAGGAGTATATTCCATGTAAGCACATCAGACCAATGAAATCAGTCCGTGCATATGGATGAAATGTTCCCCTGGCACCTCATTGGATATTAGAATCTGTCCACAACTTGGATGAAGTATTCCACATCGGCTACCAACGTGGCAGTGCTGTCTACCTGGGTGCTCAAATGCATTGATGTTGTCCACGTGGAATATCCAGGAAATATTTCATTGGTAACTTACTGTCCCATGTCAGCTAACCGGGAATTCCTTTGAGTGTAATATCATTTGATAGATGGAATTCATCCATGTAGCATGGATGAAACATATCTATGCCGTCTAATAGGGATGAAAATTTATCCACCTAGACTTCTGGGAGAATGGAATAATGGGCCACGTGGACTCTCTAAGATCCATTAGAAGACGTCCACATCGACTTCATGAGGGGAACGGAGTACTGCCGCGTAGGCATTGGGGCGGGTCTGTCCACGTAAGCTCACATGGATGGAAATTGTGTCTAATTTAGGCTTGTAATGGATGCACTATGTAATGAGAAATCTCTTTTCATCCAAGTGCCAGGAACACACTCTTTGTAAATGTTTTCTTGCATCTTGCGGGCGCAGTTTGTTTTCGCTTCGGTTTTAGTCTCTGAATTCGAGGAATTTGGTGAGTGATGATTATGGGTTTTCGTAATGCGATTTTTGTTGGAAGATTTTTGATTGTTTGCTTTGTTTTTGCGTTGGTTGGTTACTAGTTTTTACTGAGCTGTGGCTGTTTCGTTGTTTGTGTGTGTGTGTTTTTAGGGTTACAATGGGACTCGATGTGGAGATACCCGCACGGGAGCTTTTCATAGGGGGTGAATGGGTGGCCCCAACCAAGGGGAAATACCTGCCTGTCATCAACCCGAGCACTGAAGAGATTTGTGGTAAAAGTTCTTGACTGTCTTTTTTTTTTTTTTTCCCCCCCCTTGAAATCTTTTTTTTTTTGTTTTTAAAATTTAATTTAATTTAGTTTAATTTCCCTTCTCCACAATCATAATGATATTCTCCGGATTTTTTTCCTTGATGAAATTTGATCTCCACAGAATTCTTGTTGGAAAATTCTGTCCACATTTGGAACCTGTGTTGTGCTTGAAGCTCACGTATAGTATTATACACAGATTTGATCTGAAACAATCTCTCTGTATTTCAGAAGTTGGTGGTTTTCAGTAGCTTGAATGGTCCAACTTTGCAGGTATAGGATGATGATGTATCCCAAGTTAAGAGCTTGCAGAATTGTTTGAACACTCCCAGTAGCTTGTGGAAGTCATGTGGTGCGACCCAATTCTGACTTCTGTGAGTGCATTTGTTTTTTCAGACAGAAAATGAAAAGTTTTTTTTGTAGGGTTTCTTCAGGGATTTTTGGGTTGCCCCATTATCACTGACCAATTTTGGGGCTGTATGTTTTTGTAGGTAAAATCCCGGCAGCAACAGTGGAGGATGTGGATGTGGCAGTGCAGGCAGCAAAGGCAGCTTTTAGTAGAAACAATGGTGAGCTCTGGGCAAGGGCAACTGGAAAAGTTCGGGCTGGATACTTATGTGCCATTGCTGCAAAGGTGAATCAATCAAACTTTGTCCCTGGTCCAAGGATCTTAGCTTCTTCATTTTATCATGGTCACAACTGTATTGCAATTTCCATATTTTACATCTACAATTGCAACAGCATTTGACTGATATCCAGAGCAAGCTGTGACACCCATTCTCGACTCGAAAGCCCTTGTGTCCCAACACTTTAGCTACGTGGTTCATCAAGAGACCCACAAATGGATGGTTCTCTGGGTAAGATGTGATGTGCACTAACAGAGATGTAGGCAAGGCACAAGGTGACATGAGCCATATCTGCTCTGCTATTTGCTTAATGCTGCTTCTGTCAGCAAATCTTTTCCTGTTTCATTTGTTGTGGCCAGGCTAGAGTCATTTCTTGCCAGTTCTCCTGGATGAAGCTGTCTTACTTCAGCACATGGTAACAAGAAGTTGGACTCACTGATTGCAGGTGGCAGAGAGGAAGAAAGAGCTTGCAATACTTGAATCCACTGATTGCGGCAAGCCTATTGATGAATCCGAGTGGGATATGGTAAACAAGCTGTTGCACCAGCCCCTATTGTTCCCCTACCTTCTGGAACTTCTTTGCTTTTACTACCACACTCAATTTGAACAGTGTGCATGGCTTTTTGCAAACCTTGGATGTCCTCTTCTTGGCAATCTGGTTTTGATACAATTGAGTGTTGGTGGCAGGATGATGTGTCGGCATGCTTTGAGTATTATGCTGACCTGGCTGAGAAGCTTGATGAGCAGCAATATGCTCCATTGGAGCTTCCGATGGAACAATTCAAGTGTAATCTGTTGCGGGAACCAATTGGGGTTGTGGCTCTCATCACTCCTTGGTCTGCCTTCTATCTCTAGTTTTCAATATATTTATGCCCACTGCTTTTCAAGTGTTACTTTCTCAAACAATGACAATTTGAAATTGTTTCTTTCTCTGGATCAAAGCTGTCTGAACAGTCAAAAGTCCCCAGCTGAGGTGAAATAACAAGGTGGGGATTTTACAGGAACTATCCACTTTTGATGGCGACATGGAAGGTTGCAGCAGCACTGGCAGCTGGGTGTACAGCCATTCTGAAACCTTCTGAGTTGGCCTCTGTGTAGGTTATATTTACCCATCCCTTTGTTACAGGATTTGTCTGTTTTCTAGTTGATTCTTGTTTACTACTTGAAGTCCCAGAATTTGTGTTGTACTAATAATTGACAATTGACAATACAGCACCTGCTTAGAACTTGCAGCCATTGCTAAGGATGTTGGTCTACCGCCCGGGGTCTTAAACATTGTTACCGGTTTGGGACTGGATGCTGGTGCACCACTGGCCTCACACACAGGTATAGACAAGGTAATTTTGCTGACCCGCAAGTTTCTCTATTTTGCAAATTGATCTTTGTGGTTATGTGCACTCTGACAAGGGCATGAGTTGGAGTCACCATTGTCTACCAAGGCAGCTAATGACGAGTTTTGCTGCTGTGGTGTGTTTTGTTGCAACACTGCATGCTAGTTCCTTATGCATTTGTTGTTTTGATGATAGGTAGCTTTCACTGGGAGCACTGCCACAGGCAAATCAATCATGACAGCAGCAGCACAGCTGATCAAGGTGATTGTTAGCCACATACTCAGCTATCCAATGGCCAATTTTGCATGTTTGTAGAAAATCTTGCCTGTCTTCTTTTATCAAAATGACAATTGTTATCTGATTTCTGAAGTCTGTATATCCCTAGTGCTAATGTTTTGAGGTTAATTTGTTGGTTTCTATATTGAAAGTGGATAGGGCGTTTTACCCCAACAGGCACCTCTCTGCCTATGTCAACATTGTAAACAATTGACAATCTGTTTCGGCTCATATTATTGTATTCTATGGTATTTGCAGCCAGTCACATTGGAGCTGGGTGGAAAGAGCCCCATAATTGTTTTTGATGATGTGGATGTGGAAAAAGGTATGGTGGATGTTGTAGTTATTATGTTCTTTTGGGCATGGATGATGATGTGTTCAGTTTGGAGTTGTCCCTGAAGCTTTAGAATTGGAAATTAGTATTACCTTTTTGTGGCTGTTTGCAAGGACTATATCTGGACAACAGGTACACTTTTGGACTAGTCTAAGGCTACCTGATTAGACTTCATCTAATTGGCATGGTGGCAAAAATGGTTTACAGCGGTGGAATGGGCCATGTTTGGTGCATTCTGGACAAACGGGCAGATTTGCAGTGCAACCTCTCGCCTTCTTCTGCATGTATGGTTCTCTGAAAGCCACAGTTCCCACTTTCTGGTTTTGGATATCTGGTACATTTCCCATTCTATGATCTTCTACAGTAGCAAAAAGCTGTAGAAGATATGCCAACACATGTCCATTTTTTTTTGGATTGGCATATCAACATCCTGTAGTGCACAGGTGGTTTTCTTATATGGGGTTTATTGCAATAGGAGGGAATTGCTGATGAGTTTCTGAGGAAAATTGGCACCTGGGCATCAAGCATTAAGGTTGGTGATCCTTTGGAGGATGGTTGTCGATTGGGCCCTCTTGTCAGTGCAGGCCAGGTATGATGACCTCCAAGAAAAGTGCTTCCTGTTGTGCTTTTCCAGTAAAACTTGTGAAGACATCATTGGTTGACCTCTACAGCCATGCTCATTTGTAGACAAAGGGTCTGATGCTCTTTGTGGTTGAACAGTACAAGAAGGTGCTGGAATTTGTAAGAGTGGCACAAGAGGAAGGGGCTACACTGGTCTGTGGTGGCCAACGCCCTGATGTGAGTTACATCTTTCTGCTCACATTCTGACCAGGAAATTTTCTGCATGTTTGAATTTTGGGTACTTTCTTTGGGAAGGAAGAATGCTTTCATTAGTTTGTGTGGTATGCAATTCTTATTGCCTTGGCTGATGATGTGTCTGTTGCATTTGTTGACAGCACTTGAAGACAGGATTTTTTATTAGTCCTACAGTGCTTGCAAATGTGAAGCCATTTATGCAAATTTGGACAGATGAAGTGTTTGGCCCTGTCTTGGCTGTCTCCACTTTCAAGACTGAGGCAGAAGCTATTGAGATGGCAAACAACTCTCAGTAAGGCTGCCCATAATGTGAAATCTGATACAAAACTGTTGTTCTGTTGCAAGATCTCTTGTAGCTAGTTTCTTGTGGAATTTGGTGACTGGGAGAAGACTCTCTGCAAAGAGCAATGATGGTTTATGTTCAAATACTGAATGTCACTCACTTCCATCTGTACATATAGCATCACTCAAAGACTGACAAAGGTTTGAGTTTCTTACTGGTTGTATGCATAACAGGTATGGACTTGCAGGTGCTGTTATTTCCAAGGACGAAGATCGGTGTAAGCGTGTCTCAGAGGTGTCTTATTTTTCCTCTTCAGTCCAACTCCAACGATCATCAATGCAAGAGATAGGAGTTTTAAGTTTTAAGTCTTTGTATAAGAGGCTTGATTCCAATACAGGAAGTATGCAAGATTTATCAGGGCAACCAGGGTAGTGTAAAGGGTGTCTCTGTGTGAACTCTGAACCTGCTGGATGTTTTCATGTAACATGGAGTAGCGGGTTGTGGTGGGGTGCATAGGCATTGCAAGCTGGCATTGTGTGGATAAACTGTTCGCAGCCATGTTTCTGTCAAGCCCCATGGGGTGGCAACAAGCGCAGTGGGTTTGGTCGAGAATTGGGTGAATGGTGAGAATCTAATCTTACTCCACTTCCAGTCTGAGTTAACTGCATTGCAACCATCTGACATTTGAGTCCACATGTCTGTGCAGGGGCCTTGAAAACTACCTTTCTGTGAAACAAGTGACTCGTTATGTGTCTGATGACCCGTGGGGCTGGTACCCAAAGCCTGCAAAGCTGTAATCATTGTGGAAGAGTGCTTGACAGGTCTGCAGAAAAAAGCCAGAGAGTTCTAAACAATCTGGAGTCAAAACTGACCACAGAACCTTCAATAATTCTCAAACTCTCGAGTAGGCCAGATTCTGTGCTGTTTATTTGCTAGACATAAGATTGAAATTTGCTCTCCCTATGAAATTGAAGTGATGCAGAGTGATGTAGGTGATGAAAATCAGTGCAGGCTACTTGATGAGGGATTGTGTTTTCATGTGCTGCTTAGAGAGGAATAATATGCAAACAATATTTTCTATTGAAGGTAAGATATTGGTTTGTGATCTAAATTTGTTTCCAACACCTTGTTGAGGATGTGACATGGTTTGATACTTCAATGCTGTACCATATTTGGAGGCAAAGTTAGAGTGAGTGGCCGGATACAGCAGGGTTACAGCTTGTTTGGCAACCAAAGGCGTTTCTTCTTTCCAGCTTCAAGTGAGTAGTATTACTGCAATGTGAGTGACCCTGATTGAGCTTAAAACTCTAGTGTTCAAACTTCATGCATACACACCCCCCACTTCCAATCTAGCATACAAATTATCACATGAGCATTTGCAGTTAAACTTTGACCATTGCTGTTTGTGAGTTCTTATCAGAAAAAGTCGGATATTCATAGCAGCCTTTTGAGAAATCAGCAACTCTCTCATCTATGGCGAAAATGGTACTTCATTCAGCATAATTTGTCAACTCAGTGTGCAATAGTCCTTGATGCTGAATGGGTCAAAGATAGAAGAAAGACTTGTTCAAAGATGTAGGGTGAATAGGAGCAATCAACAAACCTTGGTTACCTTGCAAAACTCTTTCATCATTCCAAACCATACTAACATCACAAGAATGCGGGTGGTCATAAGCAGTGTTGGGTGGCTACTAGGCTGGAAGTCTGGTGTGGGTACTGGTTGGGGTATCGAAGAACTGCCCAGATTGGTATGACTGGAGGCAGTACCATCCTTTTACTACCTGCTTGGTAGGGATATGCAGTACTACGAGCCTCAGACCAATACATGCCTGCAAGGGACCTCAGATAATACCAGTTTCATATCAAGGCTATACCAATCTCAAAATATATGTCTCATAGTAGCCAAAAATCAGCTTTGGACCGTAGTATGAGGATCACACTCATATGATAGGGTAGTTGCTTAAGGTGAAATTCTAACTAAACAATCTTGGTTAGAGATAGAAAATTGGGGACTTGGATGCTTTAAAAGGGATTGTCTGAGCCCCATCTATGAATCTATTGTGCCTTATCATACTTGAAAGTTAACATGCATGCCACATAACCATTGCAAGCTCACAAAATGCAAGTATGTTAAAGGAATACAACAAGATGCTTTCACAAGACATATGTATCTTAAAGGAATACACCAATATGCCTTCACAAG
This sequence comes from Sphagnum contortum, assembly GCA_963920785.1. Taxonomy (NCBI): domain Eukaryota; kingdom Viridiplantae; phylum Streptophyta; class Sphagnopsida; order Sphagnales; family Sphagnaceae; genus Sphagnum; species Sphagnum contortum. Next base: position 10,005,162 of record OY987276.1, read on the forward strand.
ATGCGAGTATATTAAAGGAATACAACAAGATGCTTTCAAAGGGATTTGAACCCCAAGTGAACTTTGTTCAACTACAATTAAAGTGACATGCAAATCACAAAACCATACATTATTGACAAGAACCACAAAAAAAAGATAATCGTAGCTTCAATTATAGCAAGTGAAAGTATCAAGATGGGTTTAGGGGGGTTACAACTTTGAACCCAATCCATGAACAGATTTTGCTCAATTGCAAGTGAAAGTTGACCTACACAAAATCATAAAACATTCAAAATTTGAAATGAATATAATCTAAAGAAGAGAAAAGTTTTCACCATAATGTATTCATTTAAAAGCCTATAGGCTAATGATTTCAAAGTCATTACAAAGATATATTTGCATTAAATGAAGAACATACCCAAACATGTTGACCTTATAATGCACTACAAATCCATGCCATATTAGTAGTGCTTTTTGGTATGCCAATCTCAAATGGCAATGTATAACAAAAATGTGGTGAAACAATAATTTTTTGAACATACATCCTAATGACCAAATCCAAATGGATTATGATATGATTTTGTAGCTTGTTATTGATGTAAATGAAGTTAAACAAGGTTCATTCGTCCTTTACAAAACCTAATGTGATCATAGTAGAGATTTTCAACAAGCTTCAAAAACTTTGAGAGTCTTTCCTTTAGTGGGTGTATACACTATTTAATGGTTAATTTTAAAGTAGATATAATAGTTTAAAAAATCACAAGAAATTTTTATAAATAATCCATGTGGATATGGTTTTAAATTTTAAGATTTCATTTGTGTAATCTTCAATTATTAAAGTTTTAGTCATTTAAAAAACCTTTTGAAAACTAGGTCAATATTGAAAAATGTTGTTGTTAGCTGGTGTGATGAAATCATTTTGAAAATCCTAAATTAAAAACCCATAAAATCTATGAGAATAAAGCCCATATATATATATGAATTATGTACCCATTGGGCACGAAAAATGAACAAATGAAAAAAAAAATCATTTCAAAAAAAACTTTTGAAACAAGGTCCAATTTTAACTTTTCAAAAGTTCATAATTACCATTTGATTAAAGTTTCACAAAAAAATAATTCACGTTTAACTTTATGATTTCATTATTCAAACCATGTTTAGTCATTATAAACAATTTGGAGTGGAATTCAATATGAAAATTTGAATTTCTTAACAATTTAGTCAATTGATTGGTCCATATTTCTTATTAAAAAATTCACTATTGATAATGAATGCAACATGTTCAAAAAGTAATTGTGCAAATGTTTTCACAATCAAGTTGTTAATTAAGAAGGAATTATCGTTTAATGTATTTAAAATAAAATTATTTGCTATAAGCATTTGCACTTACCATTTGCAACATGTTCCTCAAGTACCATGAAAAAAGGAATTTCAACCAATTGTTGAGTTTTTTTGAAACATACCCATTGCACATCACATGGCCAAGTTCCCATGTTCAAGTTGCATATCTTCTAGAAAGTTCAATCTCATCTTGTAATTCAATGTGTTGCCTAGAAATCTTAAGACACTTAGCCCCCATACATAACTAATCAACTCATGATGGTTTTGACTTGTTACAAAAACAACTACCAAAGCATTTAGAATGCAAGTTGGGTGATGTTCTTTTCATAATTTGTAGAAACAAAAATGACAATGTGTAATGAAAATGAAGTGCAAGGAAGCAAGTTTGCTTAACAACATAACCCTAATTAACACATGTCTCTTGTGAGAGGTACCTTAATCAACCACATGTACATCTCCATCATTGTTGTTTGTGGTGATAAATCTTGAGCATTGATGGATTGTTAGGTGAAATTGAAAGCATTGCTAACAACTTTTTGACGAAATCATTGTTTTATACCATTTTATGAGTGTTGCTTCTCAAGATTTGAGCTTGCACAAATGTGAAATTTTGCACCAAAAAAATGTTGATGGTTGACAAAAAAGGGTCACTTATTTACTAGTCTCTCGAGACTTAGGGGCTTTTGAGTTCTTGGGGGAGACAAAAAGAGTTGCTTATTTACTAGTTTCTGGAGACCTAGGGGCTTTTGAGTTCTTGGGGGAGACAAAAAGGGTTGCTTACTTACTAGTTTCTTGAGACCTAGGGGCTTTTGAGTTCTTGGGGGAGACAACAAGGGTTACTTACTTACTAGTCTCTTTAGACCTAAGGGCAAGAGACCTAGAGGCTTCTAAGTTCTTGGGGGAGACAACAAAGGTTACTTACTTATTAGTCTCTTGAGACCTAGGGCTTTTGAGTTCTTGGGGAAACAACAAGGGTTATTTACTTTCTAATATCTTGTGATCTAAGGGCTTGTGAGGTCTTGGAGGAGACAACAAGGGTTACTTACTTACTACTCTCTTGAGACCAAGGTGCTTTTCAAGTTGGGGGGGGGATTGAAAAAAAGGGTTACCTATGATGCATTCACACTTGATGTTAAATCTACGTTAAATGTAAATCTAGGTGGCATCCTAGGTGGCACCCAATGTTAAAATGGCCGATAGCTTAATGTTAAGTGAATGTTAGCTTAACATAAAATCTTCATGATAAGTAAGTTTAAGTCTTAAATGACTAGTATGTGATAAGGTACTCAACACTAGAGTCCCTAACACCAAGAGTGAACGCACCTTTATGTACAGCTCTCTTGTGACCTTAAGGGCTTCCAAGTTCTGGGGGAAGACAAATGGGGCATACTGGAATTGTGTTTTCATCCAAAGTGGGGGAGGGGGGATGTATCATCCAAGAGGAGCTTATCATCCAAGTGAGGAGCGGAAGGGGGTTAAGGGCGGGAGGTTCAACCCTTGTACTTTGGCTTCGTCTTCCTTCGCCGCACTTCTTGTTTCTTCCTTTCCCTTCTCCCGTCTCTCGGCACAGATACAGCTCTCCGACCGTCTCTGGGAATCTCTGGAAGTCTTTGAACGTGGAAGATGGCATCCATGCTGGTGAGGTTTCCTTTCTTTCCTCCATTTTTATTTTTTTCGTTTTATTGTGCAGCAGTTACTGGTTGTTGTCGTGCTCTTATGCCCTGTAGACGTTGTCGCGTTTCTTTGTAGTCGGCTGGTGGTTTTTGAGGGTTGCGTCTTGATGGCATATGCGTTTTATTCTGCATCATGTTGTGAAAAATGTTTCCTCAGACCACCGGCAGATTCATTGCATCTTCGTTCTTTGCACTCTTTCTTGCGAAGTCTTGCAAAGTCTTAGTCTTGTGGTGTTTTCAAGAATGTGCATTCATGGCGTGGTCCTTTTGAGCTTTAGATGCGGTGAAGGTCCAAGTTTTCAGAACCGTTCCTTTTCGCGTTCTCCGTTCTTGCAGTATCGGCGGACGGTATCGGGATCAAGAATGCTCCAGATTAGGGGTTTAAGTGTGGTTTTTTTTTCTTTTTTTTTCTTTTTTCTCCTTAAGGAGCTTCATACCTGTGATCAGAGTTTAGCATTTTTTGTGGTTGTTACATGTCTGGAATGTTCTTGGTGGCTCTGTTTACGAAACTCTTTCTTCGTCTCCCTGTGGGAGTTTTGGTTTCTCCATGCCTTGGGGAAACTCCGTGGCACTGGGATGGTGTGTGTGTGATAACGATTTGTTTTTGTTGTGAGAAACGGTTTCTCATGCAGACTAATGGCACTGAACTTTGTGGTCTGTTTGGGAACTTGGTTTTGCAACAGCAACCTCAAATTATTCTGTTGAAGGAGGGGACGGATACATCCCAAGGGAAGCCGCAGCTTATAAGTAACATCAATGCGTGCCTTGCAGTGGTGGATGCTGTGCGCACCACTCTGGGACCAAGAGGAATGGACAAGCTTATTCATGATGACAAAGGAACTACCACCATCTCCAATGATGGTGCCACCATCATGAAGCTCCTTGACATTGTGCATCCTGCTGCAAAAATCCTTGTTGACATTGCTAAATCTCAAGATGCTGAGGTGTGTTCCCTGTTGGATCATGGTTGTCTTATGCTTTACTTTTCCTGTTTCCATTCTACAAATACCTCATGCATAGGTTCTTGATTGCTGCAGGGTCAGGTCTAGTAGAAAGTTTGCAAAATGTGGATGTTGTCTGTTCTGTTTCTGAAACCCTAAATCTCAGGTTGGAGATGGGACCACGACTGTGGTGCTTCTAACTGGAGAGTTTTTGCGGGAGGCAAAGCCATTTGTAGAAGATGGCGTCCATCCACAGCTCATAATTCGTGCCTTCCGCGTAGCAGCAAATCTGTTGGTGAAGAAAGTGCGAGAGCTGGCAATGAGCATTGAGGGAAAGAGCTTAGAAGAGAAGAAGACTTTGCTTGAGAAGTGTGCTGCAACAACATTGAGTTCCAAGCTTGTAGGTGGAGAGAAAGAATATTTTGCAAAGATGGTAGTGGATGCTGTTACCACACTTGGTGAAGACAGCCGCCTAAGTATGATTGGAATGAAGAAGGTATTCCTTGCTGTCTCATTATCCAGGTTTTCTCAGAATATGGTTGGATCTTTGCAGTTTGCCAGATTCATTTCTTGTTAGGGCTCCAATTTTGAAATTGATTGTGTTGCATGCTCCTGGTTTAGGTGCAAGGAGGCACTATGCGAGATTCCTTTTTGGTTAAAGGTGTGGCATTCAAGAAAACGTTCTCCTATGCAGGCTTTGAACAACAGCCCAAGAAGTTTGAAAACCCTAAAATATTGCTTCTTAACCTGGAGCTTGAGCTGAAATCTGAAAAAGAAAATGCTGAAGTCAGGTATGTCAGTTTCTAGCTATCTCCCTCTACACCATTGGTGATCTGGCTTCTGTATTTTTTCTGAAATATTGAAGTGTGGAATTCTCTTTTGATTTGAAGCCTGGCTTACTTTTGCAGTTTCTCTGTGGTTTTTGTTGCAGGCTTTCAGATCCTGCACAGTATCAATCTATTGTGGATGCAGAATGGAACATTATCTATGAGAAGCTAGACAAGTGTGTGAAAAGTGGCGCCAAGATTGTGCTTTCACGTCTAGCGATTGGAGATCTTGGCACCCAGTATTTTGCAGATCGGGATGTGTTCTGTGCAGGCCGTGTGATGGAGGAAGATTTGCAGCGGGTTGCTATAGCAACTGGTGGCTCTATTCAAACCACTGTAAATAACATTGTCCCAGAGGTAACACCTTAAGCAAACAAACCACCTTCTTGTACTTTGGGAACTTGCAGGTGGACAACCAAGAAATGGAATAGGATATCAATACATCTTGTGGATATGGTTATTTGCTAGTAAGTTTCTGAGCTTGTTTAACAGGTTCTTGGCGAGTGTGAGATTTTTGAGGAGAGGCAAGTTGGCAATGAGCGTTTCAATATCTTCACAGGATGCCCACGGGGTCAAACTGCAACAATTGTCTTGCGTGGGGGTGCTGATCAGGTCAGTTATTTTCTCTTATTTTCTCAACTTTCATCTAAATACTTGCCCAGATTTCTGAATTTGAGTATCAACTAAGCTTGGTCTGACCAGTTTTTTTTACTGGAGATTTGTGATATCCTTTCACTGGTATCAGATAAGGGGCTGGTCATGACTTGTATGCAGTTTATTGAGGAGGCAGAGCGCAGTTTACATGATGCGATCATGATAGTTCGAAGAGCACTCAAGAACTCTACTGTTGTTGCTGGTGGTGGCGCAATTGATGTAAGTAATTAATTGAACTGAAGGTTTCAACACTCTTGCCTCTTCTATGATCCTCTTCTTTTTGGCATTGGAGACCATATGTATTTAATTTCAAAACTCTTTTTGTAGATGGAGCTCAGTAGGTACCTGCGGCAGCATGCACGTACCATTGCTGGCAAGTCACAGCTTTTCATCAACTCGTATGCCAAAGCCCTGGAGGTATGAGGCCTGATACTTTCAATGCAGCGGATGAATTTAAAAAAAAACTGTTACACTAAGGGAAGAAACATAACATGAATTTTTGTGGGGATGAAATTGGAGTTGAGCATGAGGATGGTGGTGGGTGTGGTCAGGTTATTCCCAGGCAGCTGTGTGAGAATGCAGGTTTTGATGCAACTGATGTGCTTAGCAAGCTCCGCCAAAAGCATGGTCAAGGTGTATCATCTATACAAGCAACTTTCTGGAGAGGAGAGATAGAAAAGGAATGCAGGGTGATCACAATTGTCTAACTAAAAGCTCAAGGAGAGTGTCTTTTGTTGCACTTACTTTTGTTGCAGGTTTTGATTGTGAGACAGACTGTGGTAACTTGTGTCCTTACTAATGAACTCTTCTTTTTGTGCAGGAGAGGGTGCTCTTTATGGAGTAGACATCAACACAGGAGGCATCATTGACACATATGCTAATTTTGTGTGGGAGCCTGCTGTTGTCAAGGTGCAATGCGCTTCTCTCCTCTTGAATAATTTAAAGTTTTGTTCAGGCATCAGTCTGCAATGACATGCATTGATTGGACACTGGTTTTTATGGTGCTCTCATGCAGGCTCTCCCAGAACATAGTACAGTGAGGCATTATAATCTCTCCATACCAGGATGTCTCTGTTTTTCAATACATTCACACTTCGTATACGTATACTTGGGCTGCTTGCATGGGGAAATTTCATTGCAGATTCAAAATTTTTTTTTCTATAATAGTGTGTTTGTCTAGAACTGAGAAGTCAGTAATAGTTCAGGGTTGAGGATGGCCAGTTTTAATGGGCAGGGCTTTGCACTAATCACTAGTGCTATCATAGCTCTGGCATACTACATGGGTTCTCCATGTGGCGCTCTCACTGTGGCCCTCCCAGAACAAAGTTGGTGTCATAGTACAGCCAGGCTGTTTGGAGGACATATCCTCTTCATCCACACCTAGCTGTCTCCATATTCCAATACATGTGCATCTATTGCAATTTCTTTGTATCATTTTGTAATATGTGAGCCTACAAGTTTATGAATGTCAGTAGCCTGCAGTATTTGAGATATCCTTGTGAAATGGGCAGAGCCTTGTACTAGTGCTTGGTCCTATTTGTGGCTTTGGCATACCCTTGTGAATCTTATCCTCTGCCGTTGTATGCAATGGGGTTATGGGTTGTGCAGATAAATGCCATAACAGCTGCAACAGAAGCAGCTTGCCTTGTTCTCAGTGTAGATGAGACTATCAAGAACCCTAAGGTAAAACACAGTTTTCTTGATGTGAAGTGAAAAGGTTTTTGTGCTCAGCGAAGGTCCCTGTTGACTTATATTTGGCATGAGATCCGATTTCAAAGACTTATTCCAGCTTGTTCTCAGAGCTGACTGGCATTGGGGTACTGAAATCTGTTTTTGTGCAGTCTGAGAGTGCACAAGGTGAAGGTGCAGCAAATGCCATGGCTGGAAGAGGCCGGGGTGGGATGGCAATGCGTGGACGTGGGGGACGAGGCATGCGCCGGCGGTAGATGTCACCTTGTTGACTTCTGGAATGTGAGAGAGTAGAGAGTGCCAAGAATATCAATTTTGGAGGGGATAAATGTTGTGACCCATCTCGTCTTTTGAGGATCATTCCTGTTCACATCAAAGACTATTCCACTTGCTAGATAATCAGCAAATGAGGACAAAGGCACCTTAGGAATTTCAAATACTAGCACAAGCCCATTAGTACTACACCAAAGCACCCTGCAGCATGTTACATTTCAAGCTTTTCTAAGCAATCAGTGCATGTTATACACAGTTTGCACTCAGGAATTAGTTTAGACAAGTATGGGCAGATTCCAAAGAAATGGTTGGTTGGATGCGGTAGTTTTTGCGCAACTGAAAAGATGGGCCCTCTTCAGATGAGAAAGACTGATGACAGAGGTACTGGTATGTGATAAGCAGTAAACACCATGCTTTTTTCAGTTATGCTTTGAAGTGGGAGTACAATCTTGATTCTAATGGTGTGGAAGAATCTCTCCTGAATGCCAGTTACATTGGATAGTGGCAATTGGTCAGGCCTGCTTTGGCTGGCTTCTGGCAATGTTCTGCCAAGCTAGGCCCTCCCAATTGGCATTACCTATATTGGGTTTGTCCAGCATTCTGACGGCTGTGAATCCAATGGGGGTAATGCTGCTTCTTTACATGGTTGAAAATCAGCTTGGAAGTGATTCTCGATAGCCTTTTGCAAAATGAAATCATTTTGTTTTGATTTTTGAACCTCCTGTTTTGGTCTTTTTCAAATTTAGAAATCAAAGAACCTCCAATTCTAGTTCTTTGAATTTTTTAAAAAACTTTAGAACCTCGATTCTTAGTCAAGGTTCCTTTTTTTTGACATTCTGGTAATATGCACATTGGCAACCATCCATAGGAGGATTTGGTTTAGGGTTTCATTAGAGGATAGGCAGAACAATTGTAAATTTTATTTTAGAAGCTTGTTGTAGTAGTGCCAGTTGCAAGACCCATGTGCTCTAAAATTTGATGAACTTAGTTCCAAAACCTTGTTCCTTTGAGAATGTTTCTAAAAAATTTAATAAAAAAACAGCCTTTGTATAGGGTTCTTTGTCCCAATCTTTTTTCATTGTGGCAAAATTTTGCACTGAAAAAAAATGCTGGTACCAATTCACTAATAATTTCAGAATCATAGAACTAGCATTTAGCTGAGGCATTTAGCTTGAAGAAGTTTGTCCAGAATTTTTATCTTATTTTATTTTATTTTTTGGAAAAAAGGATTGAACTCTAAACTAGTGTTGGGTGGTGGTTCTCACTTTTTTGGTGAGAATTCGTTAAAAGCCGGTTAGGTGATTTCCAGGGTTAGCGGTTCTCACAGAATTTTGACCAAGTCGGTTCTCACAAATTATGATTTTTTTTTTGGGGTTGTATATATAAAAATTTAAATATTTTTTGGGGTTTTTTTTGTGTGTGTTTTTTTTCTTCCATATAACTAATATTTTACTTTTTATCTGTTTACAATGAGAACCGGACCCGTCTCAGAATGAGAGAACCGGTACGGTTCTCAAATTGGCCATCTGAGCACCTCCAATGAGAGCCTGCAATTCGGTTCTCTGGACAATTGACATCTTCCGGTTCTCAACTTCCGGTTCTCAATGAGAACCGGGATGAAAACCAGCACCGGTTCTCAGCCAAGATATATATATATATATATATATATGTGGTGCCCTCCAAATACACCAGGGAAATTCTGCAAGTGGTTTACTGTTTGGCACTGTACCTAGTACCCACGCAGCTCCAGCATTTCTGTGTCAAATAATTAATATAATTAAAAAAAATAAAAATTCAACATTTGAATTTTTAAATTAAAAAAAATCAGAAAATTATGAGGAATATAGTTGATAAAATTACGAAAAATTATAATTTTCTTTTTGTCCTTTTGATTAGATTGGTTCACATTTAATATCATTTAGCTAGACAGGGGCCAAGAATAAAATCTGGGGTGCCTTCAGGTGTTGCTATAAAGTTTTGATTGGATTTTGGAAAATTTCAGCATAAAGTGCGGAAATTTGGCAAAAGTATACATAATTTAATTTATGCCAAAGCTACCCATGTACTATGGTAATCAACTAGTTGGTTATAAAAACCAAATAAATCAACAAGTTCTCTCGTTTTATGTAATTGAAACTTGTTGCAAATTTTATGTGATTCTAACTGTACACCCTTTCGTTTTGTTCATGCTCCAAACCTTTTCTCTCCTTTGCTTTTGAAACCAGTAAAGTTCATTTCAAAGTACAAGCAAATCTTTTTAGAAAAGTGGGGGCATTGGCAGCAAATGGGAGAAAGTATGGAGATGGTGTAACCAAAAAGAGAAGGACAAATATAACCCTAAGAAGAATTGTTTAGCATCATGTAACACAAAAACTAAAGAACCTAAATCACACAACATAATATTAACCTCTATTATAATCACAAACAAATGCTGATTTAAGAAAGCTTTCATTATTAAGCTAAATTCTAGTGATGAGAAATTTCAAAGACCTAGCATACATATGGTAGAATTTGCATAATCCTTTGCATGGTGTCATTTCTGAACACTTTCAGAACAATTCCAAAGACAACAACTACCTACTTTCTAAGCCTCCTCCCCCAAGCTGCAAACTTATTTTATCCTTTCATTTGGAGGATCATACAAGGCAGGATCTTTGTATACCAAATTCATCTACTATAGATTTTGTTCAAAATGGAATTGATAAGGAAATAAACTATCAAATTCAATGAAGTATTAGAATACAAATGTTGCAGAATGTCATTCAGTGCTGGCAGTGATTGGAACGAACGGGGATACTTTCTTAAATGATTGCAGCTGTCTTTTATTGTCGCAATATTGCTCAAATTCTTTGCACAATTTGAGATTCAAAAGCATTATATTGCATATAGGTCAAGCTTACAAATGTGTACTTATATTTGCACATAACAAACTCACAAATGTGTTAATTATTTTGCACATCATATTGCACAGAAACAAGCTCACAATGTTTTTTGTGAATTATAGATTCTGTACCAGATTATCAAACTCCTTTTTTTTCTGCGAGTTTTGTTTTTTTTTTTATTGGCAAGAGAAATAGTTCAGGGAAAACAGGAAAGAGACACACTTGTTTCCCTGGTTGACTATGAAGCTCATACTTAAAGTCACAATTATGAACCAGTGCAAACTAGACATAAAAATCTGTTCAAAGCTTCTTCTGCAGCTTATACTGAAATTCTGGAAATCTTTGCCTAACAACAAATCCTTGAACCCCAAAAACCTTGTAACCAAATTCAGTGGAGAATTTGTTTTTGGTAAATCCACAAGCCATTGCAGCCCAGCGCATTTTGATCACTCAACAGCATTCTGGTTAACCTGCAAATGGAACAACGTCGTCATTGCCACATTTGAACAGATTACAATCAGCCGGTGCAGTTCTATTCCAGAGATGCAAGCAGGTCTAGCACAAGCCAACATTACAACTAGCTTGATCTAGTGCAGCTGCACAATTTTTAAATTCTTTTGCAATTCTTAGTTTGCACTGTACAACCATTTACTAACCTGCAAGTATGTGTTCTTTGCGTTTAGTGGCGGTCTGTGGGTGCACCACCTCCACCTCCGCCCCCTCCGCCGCCTCCTCCCCCACCACCACCACCACCTCCTCCACCTCCCCCTCCACCACCTCCTCCACCGCCACCTCCTCCGCCGCCGCCGCCGCCGCCACCACCACCTCCTCCGCCCGAGCTAGAAGATCCGCCTCCACCCCCTCCGCCGCCACTTGAAGATCCGCCTCCACCACCACCACCACCTGCACTCGGCTGCGATCCACCTCCGTAACGATGGCGGCCACCTTTGTCACCCGATTTGCCGGACCAGCCCCACAATCCTCTCCCGAACCCTGCAGCAACATCGTTTAATAAACTGTATTTAGCAAAAACTAAGTACACGCAGTATCTTGCATGTACAGTACGAATACAGTAAAGATTATCGCCAGCTACAAAAGTACGTCAATGCATTGTCTATAGGTTTCATCTACTCCAAGGGTAGTACCATTTGTGAAGCTTGTGCTCATTTTCTTGACGCCGTTAACATAGTCCGCTCCACCACCTCCTCCGCCTCCTCCACCCCCGCCCCTCCCACCCCCGCCGCCTCCTCCACCTCCACCCCCTCCACCCCCACCCCCTCCGCCGCCACCTCCACCACCTCCTCCTTGGCCACCGTTTCCACCATTTCCACCATGTCCATCTCCACCTGGACTTCCATTGCCGCCTCCTCCATGACCACCATTTCCACCTCCGCCGCCTCCACGGTAACGTCCACAGTAGCAATGAGAGCCCTTACGGACACCGGGATAGTATCCGCTTCCTCCTCCATTTCCACCGTTCCCGCCCCGTCCTCCTCCTCCGGAACCCCCTTTACCACCGTGTGCTCCCGGGACTTTGCACCAACATGAGTGCCGATGTTTACCTGCATGCACGGCAAGAGAATTCGACGATCAGATCATTGGACTACAAAGCTGGTGACAATGTCACTGAATTGAAGCTTACAAAAACATGGTAAGGATGTACGAGCCTACCTTCACGTTTCATCTTTCCTTCTCCAACTTCAACATTGAATTTCTTACTGCCTTCCACTCCAGCCTGCAAACATTAACAAAGGGAAAAATCATTTCATTAAGAACTTTTTATTTCGAGGCGTGATTCAAAGAAGATGCTATTGCACATCTGAAGTCTAATTGATCACTGGATAGAAAGATCATTCAAGACACAAGACAATCGCCTCTTGTAACGGTTGAACTAGATGTTCATAAATTGAACCCAGCTGAAGATTCATGCATGATCTAGCCCGAAGCATGGAAATCAAAATTTTTAATTCCAGGTTTGAATCTCACCCAAACTGACGAGACTCTGATGATCATTCAAAAACATATACTGCAGCTGATCATCACGTAAAATGGAGCTGCACTAATAGATCATACAGCTTTCAGGCGTTATAAAGGTTAAAAGTTGCCACCTCAGAGGACTCGAGTGTGAACCTCTCCTCCACTCCAGCTTCCGCATCAGCCTCAGACAGAAGCTCTCGACCCTCACGATTAACGAGTGGCCTGCTGGTCACTGGCTGCAGGAAGAAAGCAGAGCACAAAAGAAGCACCACAGCAAACAAAGCTCCAACTCCATGAAGCAAAGAAGAAGTTGGCAGACGAGAAACACGAACTACACCCATTTTTCCCACAAGTTCTGCAGCTCACACTGAAAATTTTCAAAACATCTCCGGAACACTACTACGTACTACTAGTCCTCATCACTCAGTCCCCAAAGATGAAGCAAACACAAGTGAATCCTCCTCAATTTATAGCCACTACTCATGCAGAGATTATGATGATGATTGCGTAGTATCAGTAAAATCCCGCAGCTCCTAAATTTGCTGCGTAGATTCATCCTTCGCACCCGGATGATAGTAATGACTGATATAACTCACGACATGAGCGTGGCAGCGGTCCCTTGCAGTGGGTCCACATAGCAATTCATTGCGCTTTTAAAATGGGTTGACAAGTTTTCATATTCCCGGCCATTTTGCATCTTTAATTAATTTCTGACCTCCTGATGACGACAACAAAAGATTCCGACGAGTGCGCGACTGAATCATGATCACGATGAACTTGAGATCCTCGTCATCAACACGCCTCCCACTCTCTGATTTTGATTTTTTTCTAGTTTCCAAGATGTTTCTTGGAACAGTGTATATAGAGACCAGTTAGGCCGGCTCTTAAACTTTTTAAAAATAACTTCCGGGTCCATAGTCAAAGAACCTCCGGTTCTGGTAAATAATAAAAACAATCCAAGGACAGCTGGGTGTGATGAAGGAACCAACCAAAAAAAAAAAGCCCGTAGATTTCTAGGCGGTTATTTGACTTTTTCAAGAAAACATTTTGACAAAGGAATAAAAGAACCGCAGGTTCTTTTTATTTGAAGGAACCAACCAAAAAAGCCCGTAGATTTCCAGGCGGTTATTTGACTTTTTTCAAGAAAACATTTTGACAAAGGAATAGAAGAACCGCCGATTCTGGGTATTTGAAACGCATCCGAGTACAACTGGGCTGGAGGGAAGAACCGGCAGTGTTCCAGGCGGGTATTTGACCTACTTTTCAAAGAGAATCGTTTTCAGAATCCTGCTCCTATAAAAGGATCGCGCAATTTGGGTCCATGGTTATGTAGCAGATCCGGGTATTTGACTTTCACCAAATGTGATGATCAACTGTGATACCCGTAATGATACCCGAAGAGGTTGGGCGCTGCTTCTGATACCCGCCACACACGCTCTGATATAGTAGACTCCGAAACTCTCGACTTTGTTTTTTGTGAACGACGACTATTTAGCCCTACCTAGGCCACAAAAAATGGGTTTTGAAATCTGGTGCATTGCAGCTGGCAACCTGCTTTCCTTCATATTACTACTGATCACGATTTCATTTAATGCTGTTGTAGCAACTAAGTGTTGTTGCAAGTGCACACTGTGAATGGGGAGGAGCAAGGAAGAAGCGTTGTTGGTGCGCATTTGTGATGTGCAGTTGTGGCTGTGAATGGGGAGCAAGGAAGAAGCGTTGTTGGTGAGCATTTGTGATGTGCAGTTGTGGCTGTGAATGGGGGAGCTTTTTTGCAAAGCGTCCTACAAGGAAGGGAGAGGGTGGTTGGTTTCATGGGCAGACCTCCTCCTATGTAGGAGCAACATTAGTTTCCCCATTCAAGTAGCCATTTTATGGCCCACCTAACTCCCATGGGTGAACCGGCATCTGCACTGGTACCATGGTAGAAAGTCAGTGAGTGCTGTCAGGTTATTTTGGACTTCACCTTGGGCTCCAGAGATTTATATATATATATATATATATATTTCCAATTTTCTGATGTTGGATCATTGGCTGGCTAGCAACCTAAGAAGGATCTAGCATTAAATGGCAACAGGAAAGGTTGAAGAGTAAATAAAATTTGTAATCTGTTTCACAACTTGCAAGAATAAGACTCCTAAATATGGCAAACCTAGTCCTTTGCTTTTCTATGAAAATTTTCAAAAACTTCTCAAATAAACCTTTGTAGGGGTTGTAACCTCAAAAAGATTTCGACATTTTGGCAAAATTTTTTTTAAAGGAATAGAAAAATTTGTCAGAGAAAAAAAAACACTAATAGATAGGAGGATTGTAGCAATTTCCTTGTCAATAAGGTTATGCATTAAATTGATATACCCAAACTGGGGGTATTGGTTCCCAGTTTTGGTGAAACTGGGGACGAAATAAGAAGTAAAGATGAAAACAGTACACCCAAAATAAACAGGAGATCAAATTCACATAAGTTGGTTGGCAGGGAGTTTCACCCCCAGTCTTGAAGGTGCCTTACCTGTATCTTGACTGCTGGCTCATGTTGTTCATTAAATCAGGCATTGTCATGCAAATATTCTAAACTGATAACAGAGTTTCATGAATATCCAGTTTCTATTATATGGATATACTAAATTGGGGATGAAAAAGGGTAAAAGAAGGTCAAACTAAGGTTCAAAGACAGTGTGACTTCAAAACTTCTTGAGCTCTTTATAAAACTATTGAGAAATTCAAATGTCATTATAAGTGACGCAAATCAATCCATGTTATGCTCATAAATAATTAAAAGGAAAAATTTTACAACCTCCTTGTGTCATTCAAGACACAACTTGTATTTGAGGTGACAAGTTCAAGAACTTTGTTGATTTGTCGACTATTCTTGAACTCGAATTTGAGGCTATTTGTTGAACTATATTCTTGTTGAATTCTTGTTGAATTCAAGACACAATTCCACAAGCTTCATGTCAACACAAGAATCAATAGCCATTCATTTTATGAGTTATTCTGGCATGATGAAGATTTAAAAGAATATGGGTAGCAAGGAAATTTAGAATGTATATTTTTAAAAGAAAGAGACTGGCCCGTGACAGTCATAGCATTACATGTTTTGAACGTTAACACATTTGTTTCATGTCGTGACCTTTTATTTCCATAATGTGGTGTTTAGAATGTAAAGAATCAAAAGTCTACCTATCCGTGGTGGCTGAACCCAATAATGCTTGTCACCTCCCAAGTCCTCTCATGTGCAACATGCATTTTCCCAACATAAGTTATGTAGTTGATCAAAAGAGTCCTGCCCATGGCTCTCCCACACAGTCCATCCCCACACGAGAAAAATGCTTACAATTCCTTAGAAACACCTTAATATCCTTAAGGATCTTTCATGCCATATGATTATATGAACTCCATATGGTGGTTTTTCAAAAGTTTCATCTTCAAAAAAGTGCCAAATTTCAGTTGGAAAAACATGATTTCTAAAGTGTTTTTTTTTCTGAAAAAGTCAGGAAAAAATAGCGAAGACTCACCTCAAAAACTAAAATTACTTCCTCCAGGAGGCTCAAACATTTTGCTTTGACAGAGCACTAAACAAGTGGACTGACATTCTCAAATGTTGGAGCCTTGATTAACCTTTTTCTGAACCTTTTAATTTTCATAGGTTGGTGGTACTCGTGGATCTCACCCCATTACAACAAAAGGTGTCCTTATACGTAAAGTGATTTCACTAAATTTTGAGTGAATTCATCAATCTTAGTAAATTAAAATTAATTAAAAAATAGAGAATTCATTGATCTAGTGAACAAGAACTAGTGAAATGCACCCACATTTTATAATAGCCAGCCCACGGTCAAAGTCTTGCTATTGTCGAAAAGGCTTTGATGAGTTAAGATTTCTTGGAGGTGATTTTATAGTTTAAAACCTAAGGTGAGGGATATATTGATAAAATTTCCAGAAATTTTTGTAGATGGAAATCAATTGAAGATTTAAAACAGGTTTTTCAAGATAGGAATTAATTTAACACATAGACTATGAGGCTAACATTTATGGATGAAAATATGACATGGATGAATGAACATGTGAGATGCAGTCCTGGAAAAAATCGTTTGTTGCATCACAATGGATGAATGTCATTAAATCCCAATTTATAATTCGATTAGGTTGGTTTGGAATTAAGATTTTTGTGACTAGTTAGAGCCATTAGGTACCCCCCCCCCCCCCGCCACCCCCCCTTTTTATTTTGCCAAAATCATTGCACATCCATGTGGTATGGTGATTTGTCTCTTTTGGAGATTTTTAAATGTAACAATTTCCTTTACATGTACTGGGAAAAGAACCTAGATTTGTCTGGGAGGATATGATAATCCATATTGGAAGTGGGCACTTCTCAAATCTTTGGAAAAGCACTTAAATTCTTGCTTGAAATTGATGTGCCCAATGTAAGAACATGAACCAAGTTTGTGAATTCGTATCTCAATTTTTATGTTGCATTTTGTACCATATTAACATTATTTTTGTGTGTTAAAAACCTAGGGCCAATAAACTAGATGCCATAATTCAAATTAGTTCACATGGGTTTTGATTACTTTTCAAGTTTGGAAAATATTTTGTAGTTTTGAAATGAATCGAAGTCAATGTCCATTATGAAGATTGGGTAGAAATGTGAATACAATATTGTGATTGAATCACAACTTTTGTAAATATGGTATTCACATTTCTATCCATAGAATGTATATTTCTACCCATTAATTGTAATAGTGAATGGCCTTTTGAGTACTAGATTGCTTGGGCATGCATGGTAAACCTTAAGACCTTGCATTACATCTCATGCAATTAACATTGTCCATTTTGAATAGTTTGCATTACCCAAAATTGGTCAACATTAGTATATGATACTATTCGTTCCTATGTTTTTTAAAAGTAACATTTGTACTTTAATAAAATAAATTAAAGTGTAAAATTGAAATTTCAAGTGCAAACTAGTGTTGTGAAGTTTAGGTCCTAGTTATATTTAGGTTTTAAGATCTTTGGACGAAAAGTTCCATGCAAGTTTTGTTTGAACCTAACTGGGCAACTAATCTCTTTTCAAAATTGAATTAGAACCTAGATCAAGGGTGCTATGCCTTTTAAAATAGGTTTAGGTTCTCTAGATAGATAAGTACAATTTTATAATTAAGAAAATCTTGACCTTACATTTTAGGCTAGTTATTGCATTTGATTGGCTGTACATGATTAATACTAGATAATCTTATTTGAACTATGTACATGCTAGTTAAAAAAACTAATACTATACCAAAAAAAAATTAGTTTATTTTTAACGGAGATGGAACTAGATTTTGTCTTAAGCTAGACCGACTTAAAAGTTTATGTGAAAATTACAAAAAACTGAGATTTTAGAAATCCAAAAAACCCATCTTAAAACTACATAAGAGGTTGCATTAAAACAAAATAAATAACAAAATAAATTGGGACCAAAGGTTCCTTTTGAAATAAGAATCAAACAACACTAATGCAAACCTAGCCAAGACTTTCAATACATCATCGATCAACTTCTTCCAAGATCCATTTTGAAAATTGTTTGGCATGTCCTTTCAATGTAATATTTATTCAACTACATTCATTGGTGTGTGTAAAAAATTATGTGTGCATTTCCCATTCTTACACTATTTATGTACCAACAATGTGTCATGGTATCAAAGGATGGAGGGAACTTTTGCTCAAGCTCTAATAATACTAAAGTACAACCATCACATCTTTTTCAAGATCTTGCATTGTTTTTAAAATCACAATTGTTGCACACCATATTTTGAAATTCTTTGATCATAAAATGTCACATTAATGAAGAGAATGTTTCTTACATCATATTTGATGTGAAAGTCATGTAAGATCATTAATTGGAGATTCCAATCCTTGTGAACTTTGATATGAATCTATTTATAAGTGGTTGTAGTGTAGAATCATTCAGAGTAACCACCTTTTTCCCTTGTTTCACAACACATATATTCAATTGTAAATTTCACAACATATATCAACTTATAGGCAAAATGTAACCATGTGTCACATCGTTTGTTTAATATTTCAAACTACTTGGTATCATTTTATCCTTGACAACTAATATTACTTTTACACAATTCCCATGATTTTTAAAAAAAAATTCTTTTTTTTAATCAATAATATTTCATCATATTAAACATAAGATGTATGATTAACCTTACATTTTAAAAAATTAGTTTGGTATTACATTTGTTAATTAACTAGTTAGTCATAAACATGATAATTGGGTGACAAGGGTTATATGTATGAGACCAATTTGTCTTGTTAATGCATCATGCTAGTTTGGTTTATTTAGATGCAAAAATTGTCACATGAATATAAGAATTTGTAAGACATCTTCCAATGCACAAAGGTAAATATTTTTAATGGTGTAGAACAATCATGATAACAAGGAATGAAGATTGAAGAAATACACCTAAATAAATCATGCATTGCATAAATATGTGATTGCAACTTGCACGTGTGATGAGAAAATAAAATGAAAATTGAAACATTCATACCAATGACTAAAATGTGCAACCTATTAAAAAAATAATTAAATAATTGTGATCAAAATCTTGAATATTCACCAAAATGTGCATTGAAAAAGAATTAAGTGCAAATAAAATCTAAATATATGGTCAAATGGATTATATTAGCCGGATTTCAAAACATAACCATTATTTAATTTTCATTATGGTAAATGGCTTTTGTGGATGATGTATTATATGAACATTTGGAAAAATTTGAAATGTATCTAATGAGCATGTAGTACCCAAAAGGGTAGAATCAAAATAAAAGGAGTCACCCAAGTGAGTGGACATTCTTTAAAATTATATTTCTGTATGTTTGAAAGATCAGAAGGGAAACAAAATAGTTTGAATTGTCATAATTTTTGTGTGAATATTTTTCATTAATTGTAAAATTTACGTGCTCAAAGTTTGACACAAATGATTTTTTTTTTTTTACATGTTCAAAGAACTTAAACTTTGAATGTGGATAATTTATATTTTTTTCAAACATCCTTTTTTTTCTACCAAATGTGCACCATTCCTTTTGAAAATTCAAGAAGATTTTAACATAGTAGTGACATACGAAATACGAGTATTTTTCGAAGGTGCTAAAAAAGAAGTATTTTCAAGTATTTTTTAAAAAACATTATAAAAATACAAAGGCTTGAAAATTGGCCTTTGTATCAAGTATTTTCAAGTATTTTTTAAAAAGCCCAAAAAAAGGTAAAATACGCGTATGTTTGAAAAATTTGAGAGTATGTCACTACTATGGATTTTAACATTGATGATTAGAAGGGCAAAAGGATTTTGAACTAATGAATTTTTTTTTCATAACCCATTTGAGCACATTTGGTTGGAAAATGTTTATGACTCTAAAAATTATGGATTTTGAAAATGTGGCTTTAACAAAAGTTGTTCATATATGTGATAGAGGGCATTAATGCATAATATACATGATATAAAATAAATTTGTAGTCAACGTATTTATTTTAAAATGTAATTTTAAGTGGGTATTTGAAATATAAAATAAGTTATAAACCAATGAAAAAATGACACATGTCATGTGAAGTTCTTGGAAAAAGACTTTTACCTTGGCACCCCTAGCTCCTTTGACCAAGATTTCACCCAAAATCATTTTTTGAAGATAATATAATTAATGATTTTCGCTTCTTGATAAACTTTTAAAACAATTTGAACATGATAATGTTATGAGAATGTTTTTTACATTAATAATATAATGCAAAATCTTTTTTGGTGAAAAAATTTTAATTAAAAATTTCAAAATCATGATTTTAAAAATACATATTTTTGGTCCAAATGGTTTTTTATATTGCGGTTGAACCTTACCTACAACCAAAATTTGTAAAATAGTTAATACTATAATACCTTGGCAACTTTGGCATCATATACTTAAATCTTCAAATTGTCGAAAATTTTAGTAATTAGCGAATAGTAGCCATCAAAATTTTTGAAATCTTAAACCAACACATGTTGAATTTTTTGGATGTTGGATGCTATTGAAGGCTAAAATTGTCATCTCCACACAAGTTGTTACCTCATTTTTAGAGCTCTCATCCTTTGTTCAACTCATCAACCATAATCAATCAACAAAATCATGTTGTGGCAATGGAGCTTTTATATTTAGTTTAGGGATGAAATTTGATGATAATCTTTGTCATTATCTAGTTACCTTGTCTAAATCACATGGTGTTTTTTTTTCCTCCTTATGTTTGATCATTTGGAAGTTTGTGTTTAGGATTTTGCTTCACAAATTCAATCAACTTTTTAGGGATTAGTAGCAACAAGAGCAAGCACTTAATTGAGGGATGTTTGAAATAATTTATGAGGTGGTGTAGAGGAAGAACTTGGACAAAAAAAATTGTCATAAGCTCTTGGTATGCAATCTTATTGATTGGACTTCAATTTTGGTCTCCTCTATGCAATGTTTGAAAAGTTTTGAAAAGGAGGAAGAGGCCATGTTTTGGCCATGCTGTTGTTGAAGTCATGGAGGTGAATCAAGAAGTGCAATCTATAAATGAATCAAGGGTAATGAGAGCAATAATGAAGAGTAAAATGTAGGAGTCTTTTTAAAATTTTATGCTGTTTTTTTGAAGGTTTTGAAAAGTTGCATTTAATGCTTGGGATGAAAAACGGCCATTTTTAGTGGTGCAAAGATCTAATCATCAAAGGACTTGATTGAAATAAAAGAAAAGGAAGAAAAGGGAAGGGGGGAGAGGTTCAACTTCTTTCATGGTGTCAACATATTGTTGGTTCTTGGATAGTTTCTCTCTATTTATTCTTGTCATCATGGGAACTTGGTCATCATGGCCATGGCAAAGAACAATGTGAGATTAAAATAATGCCTATCTTTTGCATATCAAATTTCATATATATCAAGAATTAAAAAGAGAAAATTATTTTTATTATAAAATATTGATGGTTTGAAATTTTATTTCATTAATTCTTTAGCATTCAAATGCTAAACCTACCAAGGTATTGCATTAAGCATTTATTTTCTTTTTTGGCACTAGAAACATGATGTAAATGACCAAAAATAATTGAGAGCATTAAAAAACAATTTTCATATGTAACAAAAATTTGGTGTGAATCAATCAAATGGAAAAAAAATAGGTAAATACATAAATGTGTGATTGAAAACTTGACATAAGTGATCAAGATAAAAAGAAAATTAAAATTGAATTTCATGTATTATTGAAAGTATGATACAAGCTTCCAAAAATAAATATTTGGTGAAAATATTCATCTTCAGCTACAACTCAAGACTTGAATTACGATTGATGGTTGTAAATTAATCTTTTTTAAAGTCACTTATATAATTCAAGTATTCAAATTTTTAATAACAATTCCCAAAAAATTACTTTAATTGCCATGTATTGGGTTTGAATGAAATATATATTTTTTAAAAATGATGTTGCTATGATCAAAATGAGTCAAGTGCATCTACATGAATATAGAGATTGACAAATTTAACTAGGCCCTTTTGTAAACAATCATCAACCCATCTACCTTAGAAAAGGAAAAAGTATAAACCATGGCTAGTTTACATCAAAGATTAAGGCTTCATATAAAAGTTGGTCATCAATTTCAAATCTATTGGGCGTCTTTTCAGTTTTACCCACAACAATGGTGGTTCTTTTTACATAAGACCATTTCATTAAAGGCCATTTTAGACAAAGGCTTAGGGACCAAAAGCTTAAGGACCAATTTTGAACCTTGAATTGGACCCACATTAATAAAACATTTTTTCCTATGGCACAATGAGTGTCTAAAGGCTTGGGATCCAATTCAAGGGTCCAATATAAAAAATGTGTGATTGACATGTGAGAGGATTCAATTAACCTTTGGTTTTTTCTATTTTTTTCTTCCTTTCTTTCATGGTTTTTTACTCAAAAAAATTATATTCTTTTTAATTCTTACTACACACAATGGATTATTTTTTCAACTTTTTTTTGCCTTCTTCATCTTTGTCTTTCACCACAGTTGTCTTATTCTTTAGTGTTTTTATATTTGCAATGGGAACTAGTAAATTAAGGATTTCTTGCAAATCCAAATCCCCTTCCACATGTGAAAATTAGTGCTTCAACTTTTCACTCTCTACTCCACCATGTGATTCCATTAAGAGAAATTGTGTCCACCAAAACCAAATTACCCCTGTAATTAAAACTCAAAAACTATGCATATATAATTATTATGCAACTATCCCTTGCATATTACAACTATTGTGCAACTATCCCTTTAGAAATATGATGTATTAATAAATAAATTGTCATGTCACAAAATCAATTAGTTGTCTTATATTTACAAGTGAGTTGAAAATGGGTCGTCTATATGATAATTTATACACATCAAACATACATATGTAGTTAGCCATGTTTGACTTTTCCAAGAGTTGCATTGTAGTTGCATGTGGCAACTACTATAAATTTATTATAAATGTGTCACTAAAGCAACAATTGTGTTGTAATTAGTTTGTACAATGTATATACATGCGATCATGCCATGTGTCCACATCTCCACCACCCATTATGGGATACATTTGCAATTAGTTTTTGATTATGATTCGCATTGATATAATTAGTATGGCCATTAATGCGCCATTACTAAAGTACTACTATTCAACTATGTTATAACTATAATGCAACTACTTATAATTTAATAAAAATATACATTCATTGGTATATGGATGACAATTAATGATTCAATATGACATCATGGGTGTGGTTATAATGGAATTGCATAGTAATTGAAAATGAGTTGTTTTGACTGAATTGCATTATTATATGGTGAATTGCAACTTTTTAACACATGCAACTTGTTCATTAACACTCACAACATATAAATACAATGAGTTGCAAGTGTCTTCTACAATTCAAATATTGAGTTGCAAGGCCAATTGCAAAAACACCCCTTTTTCTCATAATGTTCAACTCCATTTCATGCACTTAGAAAGGTTAGAATGCATTCTTTCTAGCAATCATGTTGTGAAGATCCACAAAACCAACCATCCCAATTTTAGAATTGGTCAAAAATGGGGGAGCTATTATGCTTTCAACAATGTCTAAAATCCATAACATGTCTTCCATTCTCATGGAATTTAAACAACAAAGGTAAAAGAAAACATTGGAAACAAACAAAAACAAAGAAATGAACAACCTTGGATCATAGTTTACACTTTGGTTCTCCAAACCATGAGTTCTCCTCTAAGTTTGTTTTTTGGGTCTAAACTAGTTGGTTTTCCTTCCAAACTTCTACCATGTAAGCTAAATCACAATTTGATTTTTCTTGTTCCTGGGCCCTTGTTTAAAGACCTTGGGACCTATTTAAAGCTTTTGACTAATAGGAATGTTTGATGTCATTAGAGTCTAGACCCTATTCCTTGGACAATTGTTTATAATGGCCTTAAGTCATAATGTATTTGTCATTGTGCATGATTGTTAATCTTATCAATAGGTGGCTAATATTGATAAGTTTCACAATCTAATACTAAATTGTATTCTCACAATTGTTAAATGTGAGGCACCTATTCAATATTTTAATCACAAATTAATTATAATTTGTTGACACAATGGTTTATTTAAATGGATATTCATTATTGTAACTATATGGATTACATACTAGGCTCATGTCAAATTTCTATTTTTGACACATTTTGATTAATTTACATCACATTTAATCAACATTTAAAATTTAGTGGTATGTAAAAATCCCCCATGACATCATTGATGGGATAAATTGAAATTAATTATTATAAGGTTTCGTTAGATGTAAAATGTGCACTACAAGAAAATAAGGTTTTTTTTATTTGGAAAATCGATCAAAAGGTATACCCCAAATGGCCCTATCCAACTTGATAGAAGTGCCATCTTGGACAAGTCATTTTGGATCGGACCACCGCGATTGGGTTTTTTTGTGGTTTTTCTGGTTGGTTTTTTTTACTATCTTTTTTACTAGTCAACAATATTTTGACAACAACTATGCATGATTTAATTTTAAATATATAATATAATTATAATCATATTTATTTATTTGTTAATAAAATTTGCTACCTACATTACCTAATAATTAATGTAAAAAATATGATAAAATAATTTACTTACTTATGTTATTTAGTCTAAACCTTTTAAGCTAGGTAGCCTAGGTAGCCAATGTTGTATGTGTGAGGATTTGGATTCCTCACCTCCATTTTTGGGAATTAAGTCCTTACCATTGGACTACTAATTCAAAAGTCAAAAACTTTTATCATCATATTGTAATAAACTTGATTGAATATTTTGTTTTGATGTACATATTGTAACATTCATCAATGAACTTTATCTTTATTTAATCAATATTGATTATCTACTATTTATTACTAATTATTGATTATTTACTATGAACTAATAATTATCAATTAATATATATTGAATTACTATTATCTAACAAATTAATTTAAAATAATTTCACTTATCAATAATTATTAATAATTATATATTGACTACATTTAACGATTATAAATTGCAATTGCGTATTAGCCAAAATTAATAATTCGATATAATAATTAATCAATTAACAACTTGATGGATAAATTAGTTATTGGTTATTAATTAACATTCATTTGGTGACTAATTAATTATATAAAATACTAATCATAAATTATTCAAGACTATTAACTATCAATTATAAAAAATCGGTTAATTAATACACTAAATTTAAGTCTACAATGTGCTTAAAGGTAGCATGTAGGTAGCCTATTAAACTTTATAAGTACCTACTAAGTGTAATATGCCTAACCCAGGGCTTATTTCCTATGATTAAAATTTGGTATGTGCCGTAGGCAAAATAAACTGGTAAGTTGAATAACCAAATTAGTATAGTTGATTTGACTAAATGTCAAATCAAAATGATCAATTTGACTAATTATAAATCACAATGGCCATTGAGTATGATCAATTTGACTAAACTTTGGTCCTCTTAATGGAGTTTTGGTCATTTTGACTAGATGTTTGTTTGGTTGCATGGTAAAAAAGATCACTTTAGTCAAATGTTTTAGTTAAAAGTAATTTGTGTCTTTCATGCCTTAGGCTTTAATCAAAACGACCATCCCCTTGGTCAATATGGACATTTTAGTCAAGTTGGACCTTCTAAAAAATCATGTTTTCTTATAATGATGAAATGTGAAATTATGATCAATTTTCTAAGTAGCATAAAGGTTAAAAAAAAAGAAAAGAACGAGCTAGTGCAATTGAACTTGCTTTGACGACAAAAAAAATGATAAGTGGAAGATTAAACTTGTTAATGTGATAATTATGATGATGCAATCACTTCACCAAAAAACATGAATTTATGATTACATTGATGATTAATTTTGTTGTAAATCATGACACACATGATTACATAACTATGTGATCAATTTCATCATATTCATCACATTGACCATGGCATTTACAAAAACCAAGCATAGCTGAAACTACACATTTGGCCTACTCCTCTTCCTGGAGCAATGGCAATGCAAACCCTAAAAGAATTCTACAACCTCGTTTCAACATTCAGCGCTCTGTCTCAACATCTTGTTTATGATCTCAAGTAGCAAGCAGCAATGGCAGAGCTGCCTCTCCTCTGGATCTGGAGCCAGAATTTTTGCCTGCCCAGACACTGACAAACCCACCCTTTTAAGATTCACGGATCCTCCTTTTGCTGTGTTCAGTTCGCAGGTATCATCAGATTGCTCTTCTTCTGCAAAGATTGCAGTGGGAGTTTGGAAGAGCAAGCATAGCATAGCATTTCTTTCTTCCATGTTGTTTACATTGGCAGGAATGGCAAGCAGCTGAAGCAAATCGCTCCACCTCTTGACCTGTTTCAGACCGCTGCAGGTTTGTTCTAAGCATTGGCTATGCTTATCAGTTATTGAAGATAATAGTAGACTTACTCCCAGATGTCCCAGGCCATTATGAAATGTTTTCCACTGATGTTGCAGGAGACAGGGAATTATGTTTGTTGGCTGACAGTGTGTGTAAGCGCATTAAGAACTTTGAAAAGTATTGCAAGGCCCAAGGGACTGATTTTGCTGCAATAAAGAAAGTCTACAAGGTTGCTGAAGGATGTCAGTTCCTTCCGAAGATAATGGAAGGGCCCAGGTTAAGTCACTCAGGAGATCTCTACGGTGTTGAGATCAGTCCTCTTGGACACTCACCCATATTGAGGTCTGAGCCATGTCGACCAGCATGTCTTGGGGAAGGTGAACTGTGGGCAAGCCAAACACTGAATATGCTCCCCAGTATTTGATGCCAAACCCATTGTCCAACATCTCCAACATGGCATGGTGCAGAGCTGTTGCCACATCTTCATCTTCCTTCATATGCTGGTACAGCCAATCAAATAACAGTGATGTTACCCATGCATTGTTTGATAGCCAATGTGGCATATCAATCACACATGGCACCCTAGCAACCATGAATGCTTGAGCCACATTTAGCACAGTGTCTGCTTGCATCTGGAGCCAGGGAAACAAGCCACCCACAAGCCTTGTTCATGAACAGCTATTTCATCAAGGATGTGTACTGCAGGAAAATGTGTAGCTCTCATATCACCATAGCTTGACATTGACTGTACCAGGGTCCTCGTATATGTCCCACCTTGCCCAATTTGGATGGAGTCAGGGTATCATCATTATCTACTAAAGCATTGCATGTGGCATGGTCTACTCTATATTTATGATCCCTCAAAGTTTGTGAAATGTGGAGGAAGAGTTTGAGAGAGCCCATTAGATACCTGAGATTTGGCTACCTCACATGCTCTCAAGACTACCATATGCACCCACCATTCGAATGGGTTCCTTACAATGGCTTCTGTTGAAAGTTGGCCAGTGCTTGAGCTGGTGCTGGTCCTGCTTCGCATGTCCCCAGTCTCTTGGCGTGTTCTAGTGTGTTATCAACATCTTCCTCCGCAACATTAATGCATTTTGTCCAATTGCTTTTGAAATTTGCAGCAGGGTGGTAACCAATTCCATCGAATGATTGCAAATCATGGTCTGCAATTTTCCTCTCCTCACTAATCAAATATCTCAGTCTTGGCATGTCTAAGTTATGTTTCTACATGCAGTGATTCCCTATAGTTGCTACTTCAGGATTTAATGCACATCACAAGCCTTTGAATGCAACTTTCTTGAACAAAGAAATTACAACATACGTAAACAAGTCATTGAAACCTAAAAAATCACCTTCAGGGTCTGTTGTCTGTGAGTTGACAACTATTGCCAATGGATCCACAGCGGAGTCTACAAATTTAAAAACCTCTTGCTGCACATCTTCATCAAATATTGTGTGAGCCTCAATGTGTATGAATCCCTAACAATGTATTTCTGAAGGCAACCCCAGCAGTAGCATCAGGTCCCACCATAGTAATGACATTCGTCATTTTGCATTTGAAAATTCGTTAAATTTTTTAAAAATTCGTTAAAATTCGCTAAAATTCGTGCTTCTTTGGGCTTCCATAACATTCCTGCACCAAGAATGTCATAACTATGGGTCCCACCAATGTGCCACTATGGTTGGGAAATTGGGAGGCACCAATCTCTCTTCCATTTGTTCTTTTGAATAACTTGTTTCCCTCAATACTCTTGGAGAATCTCCAATTACAAGGCTTTTACTCAATAGTATGTACTAAGTTTTCATGTACACACAACTATAAATCCTCAAGGAAAAATATAAGTTGAACCCACCATGACCTAGGTGGGTAGCTAACATCAACCTATGAACTTATTTTATGACACACATACTCACATTTACTTTTTAAAAATTGGGTAAGTATTTTTTTTAAATTAAAAAATTGACCCAAAAAAATCGTTGCCAAAAAAATTTGTTGGCTGATTTTATCAGTCAAATAGCCCACCGTTCAACTAGTCAAAAAGATCACTAATCTAATCAATCATGTCAAAAACAACTTGACCAAAACAACTGTGTAGTTTTTTTTATTAGTGTTCACAAGGAGTACTTTTTGGTCAAAATTTCTAGGTCTAGCCAAATTTCTAGGTACCAATTTTAACTAAAGTTTTTCTAGATCTAGCCAAATTTATATTCGTTTAAACAAGCTTTAAGAAGTTTCATCAAAGTTGATCAAAATATTAAAAAGTGTATCCTAGTTCAACCAAAATAACTTATTTTAGCCTCCTTTATCTTACTTTTACCAATATTAACCAAAATTAACCAGCTTTAGCTTTAGTCAAACCAAGTTTATTCAAAATATCCTAATTTGATAAAAAAAAAAAAAAAAAAAACTTATTTTAACAAAAATAACATAGTTCAAGCAAATTTATGTTATTTCAGCCAAATTTAGCAAAGATTTTACCAAATTTATCCATGGGTTTAAGGTTCATAAATTTACAACATATTAAATTATAATTTTACTACAAAATATTTATATACATATATGTTATATAAAAAATCAAAATTAAATTATGAATAATTATTTTATAATATATTGTTATCCGTTATGTTATTATAATATATATATATATATATATATATATATATATAACATTTTCAAGTCATAATGTTGTAAATGCCATGTTTTGGTGTTGTGTCAAGTATTTTGTGATTCATTTAAAATCCAAAGATGGAGGCTTAGATATTGTGATGGAATGGGGCACACTTTGAGAATTGTTGGATTACAACACAAAGTATTCACCCATTATGGAAAATCAAATGTTATTACCTGATATGGAAAAGGAAAGATGACTTATCACATATAAGCAAAATCGTGTGAAGATGGCATGGGCATTCATAAACATTATGAATGCAATACATCATTTGGGATGCTACATAATGGTTTGTGAAAGGACAACATCATGTTACATTTTCTACCCGCCAAACCAGATGTTGTGTACACTAGTGTGTATGATTGGGGTGAAGCTATATGGGTACATCCATGGTTGGGGTACACAAAAAGAATGTTTCACCCCAAAATCACTTTCAAAACACTACTTTGAATGACCATTACATTTATGAATTTTTTTTTCATTAGATAATCACATATTTTTGGATTAAAATGTTGATGATTTTTTGGGATTTGGATACTTTAAACATGTCTTCAAGTGTTCTAAAAGATAGCTTTGGAACTATGTCCCCCTACATAATTTTATAAAAAAAGACTCAATATTAAGACTAACAATATTTGTTCAAATTGCCCAATATTTTAACCACTAATAGTCTAAAGTATGTTCTATATGATGGCACAAGTTTTTAGTATGCTAAATCACCAAATCTTGTGGAATTAATGTTAGAATCTTGAATTTTTCATAAAAAGGATGCAATAATAAGGACAATCAATTTTATTTTTTAATTACACATTTACATTTCAAAGGTTTAGAAAGAAGTATAAGAGACTTGGGTGCAAAAAAAAAGACATTATTTGATGTTTTTAATAGGTTTTGGCACTCCAAATGAAAGTATGTCATTTTGGGTTGTCTAAATAGTCTTGCATTCCTTTTTGGTTTATCATTGAATAGGACATTCAAAATTTGTTCAATTGATTTGAATCATTCATTATAACATTTGTTGGTTGGAAGCTTAAACATACATATCCCCATTTCATGATTTTAAACATTTCAAAACATTCATTTGGCTAAGTCTTTGTTTTAGGAATCAAGACATAAAACAAATTGGTGTCATGGTTCCTATTGTGGTACCGCAACCTTAAATGCACTCAAATGCTTGCAAGATGTGACTCCATCTTTGGATAGTTTTGCCAAGGAGTGGGATGCCATTAATGTGAAGAAAGTGCATTGGTGGGTGGTCGCAAAATTATTTTTCTGTTCATGGCAAATTGAGAACAAATTTTTTGCTTTGGCATATGGAGAAATCACAGTAAAAAACTCTAAGGTCTAAGCTATATTTGGTGAGCAAGCTTGCAAATGTTATATGGATTGAAAATTGGGATGAAAAATATTTCTTTGGACAATGCAATCAAGATGTCATTTGCGAAGGTATTCATTGTATGTACGAGGTGAATTTAAAAACATGCAAAACCATCTAGCATGTTGTGCGCACATTGTTAAGCCCTCCATACAACTAGACTCCACTAAAGATTGTTACCAAAGGAAACCATAGATTGTTTATAGGTGGTGCATATGAAATTTGGCATAATTTGTATGAATTGTCAGAAGTGCCATGTTTTGGACTTGTTCATTTAATAAAATGAAATTTGTCAAGGAATCATGATGTCATGTGTGATTATCTTTGAAATTTAAATAATATTGGGTTTTTCATTTTAAAATTATAATTTCATAAGTTTCGGTTCACTTGCATTGATGTTGTGACTTTCTTTGTGCACATGCTACATGCATAAGTAATAGCATACATCTCATCATTTCATGTCCCCAAACTATTTCTTTATCAACATTTTGACATGTTGGAAGATCCACTTGTCTTTTTCAAGTTACAAAAGGTTTTGATAAAAGGTCACAAACATCAAATAATGGAATAGAATCAATAGATATTCATTTCAAGCAATATTCTTTGATTCAAATGGAAGCCTTTTAGTCCTTTTTTCAGTTTTTTGGTGTCAAAAGTTTTGTGAATTTTAGCCCAAATATAGGAAATTTGGTTGAATTTACATTCCAAACCAAAAAAATTCCTGAATTTTCCCAATGTTTTTGTCTAAAAAGTTGAAATTCCGCCCAAATGTTTTTAAAGAAGTGGATTTTTCATTGCCATAGTTTGGTTGTTAATTCTTGTGCAAGAACTAAAATCTTTGGTTATTGAAATTTGTTTGGTTGTGGGTGGATTATGGCGATTGAAATAGATTTGGTCACTAGCAATTTGTGGTGATTGACATAGGTATGATCGTTAGGGGCAATCTTGTGGTGATCGAATGTTGTTTTGGTTGCCACAAGGTTTAGGGCAACCAAACAACACAAGCTTTGGTCGCCCTACTTCTTACCCTAAATGGCCCAATTTGGCTATGACCTATGATGACCTTACATTAACTTAGGTTGACCCTATTGTGATGTGATGTTAGGTAGTGTCAACATCCAAACAAACATTTGAATGCTATGAAAAGCCTAGTAAGACTCTTTTGGAAATTTTATGTTTTTGTTTTTGTCAAGGTTTTGAAAAATTGCACTTAATGTTTGGGATGATAAACATACAAAGTAGTGCAAGGTTTAATCATCAAAGGAGATGAACGAAAAAAAAAGAAAACGAAGAAAGGAGGAAAAGGGGGGTGGGGGGGGTAATTCATGGTATTAAAATGTTGTTGGTTCTTGAATGATATTTTTCTATTTACTCTTTTCATCATGGGAACTCGGTCATCATGTCCATGATAAAGAGTAATGTGGGATCAAACAACTATGTGTAAACAAAATTCATTGATGATCTAATTCACTTTTGAACAACCATTCACAATGCCTATGTTTTATATATTGTCAAATTTGAATATATCAAAATTTAAAATCTAATTAGTTATATGACATTGAAAGTAAGAGCGTAAAAAAACCATTTTCATATACAACCAAATTAGGTACTAATCAACCAAATGGAAACAAGTGGGTAAATAAACAAATGTGTGAGTGAAAACTTAACATAAGTGATCAAGATAAAAAATGAATTAATACTTTACCACTATATCTAACTACAAAACCAAAAACTACCTTATTTCCTTGATCCAACATGTACCTATAATTTTTTTCATTTTGATCTCCATATAATTACATGATCCTTATTATTATTATTGTTTGTACATCTAGATCAAGTTATGTCTTCTAGAAAGAAGTAATAATTGGTTGTTTGCCAAAGCCAACCAAACCCCTTCTTAATGAAATGTCAATGTTCATTGAAACAATGTGATAATAAATCAAAGGAAATTATAAAATAGTTTATTGAAATTTGCCACAACCTACAACTAAAAATGTAATAGTGGATATTATAATACATTTAATCAAAAGGTAGACATGTAATTTAAGTCTTTTAAATTTAAAACTTTTCACAAATATTGCAAATGGACATTGAAAATAAGTAATAATATTGATTCTAGTATCCTCTCACATTTTAATGGGGGAAAATGAAAACATGATGTGGTGCATGTGCATCTTATTAGGCATTTATTAAGAACACCATTCTTTGTAAGAGTATATTTGTTGTTGGAACCCAATTCAATGTGAATAAGGTTTGTTCATGGGGTTTATTTCCAAGTTGTGCATTTTGACTCTTGTACATATTTCAAAAGGTATTCAACTTGCAAATTATAGGAATCCAAATTCAAAGCAAAAAAAAAATACAAATAGAAACTCAACATCAACTCATGTTTATGTGCATGTTGCTATGTGTGCGACTTAAATTGCTAGTTTTGGTACTAACAATTCACAGGGGACCTTTGACCAAATCGTTACTACATTGCACAAATTGGCCATTATAGTTGCAACTATTTTGGTAATTTATCAAAAATTTGTCACATGGCAACTTGTGAAATAGGTAAGTAGGTAGAGAGATAGTCTTAGGTAGGTAGGTTAAACCACATGGCACTTATGACAAACTAGGCCACATGGCACCTAGGATAGACTAGGCCATGTGGCACCTAGGTTAAGAGATTAAGCAACAAACAATTTAGTCACAACCTAATTGCAATTTAGTCACAACTACATTTATTACATGTACAACCTACCTAGCCTAGCTTTTAAGGTATTACCTACCAATTAATACCTAGCCCAACCTACTACCTATTATTTTATTTACTACCTACCTATTAATCTAATTTATTACATATTAATTCACCTAGCCAAAATAGTAATCAACATGGTCTGCATGGCACTTAAGCCTAAACCACCTATGACACATGGCACTTAGGTTAATTTTTTTTAATTACTATTTTTATTATTATCTTACATTTTATAACTCTTCTTAGTTATAATAATCAATATTGATAATGATATTAATAAATAATAATAATCATGGTAGGCATACTAAATCAAAATTGTAATAGTATCAATTTTCAGATTTAGTATATGAACAAAATTCATACATACACACAACATATGCAAAAACATATATATTTTATATTTCAAATGAATATTTAATACGACTTTAATACATATAGAAAAACATATGTCTATCATATTGCATTGTAGTATACTTCTAATGGTGAACTAATTTGGTACTATTGCAATTAATGAAACATACAAGCCTATTCATGGATGAAGATATACTTAAAGAGCATTTAGCCCATAGGAGGAAGACATAAAGAATCTCAACATAGTTCCATCAAAGTCATAAGAATGACCAATTGTTTGAATTTTGATCCTATAGTTACAAATACTTTCAAAGTGAGTTGCAAACAATGAATAGTCACATGTAGTTACACATAAAACATTACATTTTGGTTAATTTTTACTAGTGACAATTGTATGCATCTTTCATCTATAAATTTTATATCAAATATAGCCTATTTCATATACTTTCACATTTAGCTTCACAAACACAATGAATTTGACCTCAAATGTGTGTGCATACTCATTCATCCATCTTTACAAATCTTTTCACCTAGTCATATTCATTTTTTTGTAACATAATGTTTTTGCATGTTAGTTTTTAATGACTTGGGCAAAGTCTAGTGAAACACACACTTCAAGCTAGCACGACTAAGATATGAAGTATCAACAAAACATTAATTATGCAAGCATGCCCAATTTATGTATCAATACATTCATTCATATTTCATTAAAAAAAGAAGATGGATTGACCTTGAATTTTGTTTAAGGTGTTAATCAAACATTTCACTCAAGATGATGTCAAAAATCAAGTAGAAATAAAATTTTAGGATATTAATGGGAAGAGGCCAAAACAAAACAAGATATACAAATTTGGATTTACATTATTGTTCAAATTGTGTTTAAGTACATCAATTGAATTTAGAAAGGCTCTTGAATGTCAATGATGGTAATGCACAGTATATGTGCAAGGTTTTTAAGGTTGGACATACTAAGGTGAACATGGCAAGAATGTCATTTTTTGTAATTTTGCATAATTATTTGAGCTTGAAATTTACACCAAATCCTATGGGAATTAGGTTGATCTATGAAATTGGGTTATCAGATTAGAACATGTTAGTATTCTTCATGACAAATGCAACATGGTATGCTATGATGTGATTAATTGGATGTCTTAACATTTCATCAATGGTAGCTTAATTCATTTTTTAAAATGTTGCAATATTTTGTGAGCCACAAATAATATTACACAAAATTAACTTTTTAAAAATCAAAGTATAAAGCCCAAACACCAAAAGTGAAACCTTCACATGTTAAAATCTATGATGCATGTGCATTGTTAGATTGTTTATGTTAAATGGATTTAGCTTAATGATTATAATTATAATTATTTTTGAAAGAAAGACCAAATTAGAATATAAACATTTGAAATGGAGAACTTTTAATTTTGTGGCTTGTAAATGTAACAATACACAAATAATATTTTTATGGATTCACAATTTATTAACCTCATAAAAAATTAATATGTAAGCAATTCGAAATAAGGGTTTCTAAACCATTTTCAAGATGGCATGGAAGCATAAGGACTTGTTATGAAACAGATTTATGAAGACAATTTATTTAGTCCTTTTGGACATGGTTTTTGTGAAATTTATACTATTGTTTAAAAACCCATATTCAAGATGTTTATGAAATTCCCATGTAGTTATTTTTTGGGAAAAGATGATTGTAAATTGCCTTGAGCATAAACATCCAAAAATGTAACATTTTTGACACCATCAAAATACACTATAAAAATGCATTATTTATTATGGACTTATCAAGTGCTATTTTTGGTCCACATGGAGTGCTTTTACCCATATGTAAAAATATTTTTAAAGAATGTATATTTAATATAACCTTTTCAAAAAATAGGATTCCTTATAATGCTTAATACACATCAATTATAATAATTTTTGAATACAAGTCAATATTCTATCCTCATTAAATTCAATCCAAATCATATCACATGTTTCCATAATATATTTTTAAAATTATTTTCTAAGCAAATTAAAGAATTGTAACATATTACAATTTTGACACACTAAAACATGAAAAATTAAACACTAATTATGTGTTTTGTGATTCATGCTAATGTGGATGCACATGTGTGCATCAGACATTTCTCATCATATTATATGTGTATGCATATATATTTGGTCATATGTGAATTATAAAAGTAATTGCAACCTTGGTGTGACCAAGCTTGTGACCATCCAAGATAGTGGATGAAAACCCTTGGTCAAGTTACATGGAGGATGTGACTATTATGTAGTTAGGTGTCACATATTATTTTTTGTGATTAATGGTTTTTGGAACTTGTCCAAGGTAACTAAATATTCTAATTATTAGCTGGTATTTACAACTTGAAATTGGTCGTAAATCTAGTGATTAATATGCAAATTCTTGTAATTATCCTAGTAGATTTACACTCCTAGTGTCTTTTAAACATTAAAAAAGCAATCATCCAAAGTGACAAAGTTGACTATTATCATGTTTTCACTCTCATGGATTTTCCAAGTTCAAGTACATTTATTATTACAATTGATAATACATTACCAGAAAATATCCTTGTAAAAAGTAAGCATAATTATACATATGTCACAAAATAAGAAGACTTAAATCTCATACATCAAAAGAAGAAAGATTTGATGTTATAATCTTAAAGTTACATTATTAAATGTTTGTAAGTTTTTAGAAAGCCACCAAATGTTGCATCCATTTGTTGAAGATGCACCATGTATACTTGTCATCTTTCTAAGAAAAAGTTCAAAATTCCATTGAAGCAAAAGAAAATTGAGATTTTACAACATCCCCCAAAAACATTGACAACAAGGAACTTTTCACTATATGTGTTATAGTTAAATGCAAGAGAGAATTATTAGAACTCAAAATAATATGTATTAAGTGAAATTGGCAATAATTTGCTTATTGGATTAATCTTGAGTCTTTATTACCATTTGCAATATAATTGTTTGCATCTTGTGAGCTAGATGGGTTTGTACACACATCCACCTTTCATCCATGAACATTCATTTTTCATCCATTATGAATGAAATTCATTCATTGTTGTTCACTTTGGATTTGTCAAGATTGAAGGTAATCCATAATCATGTATATTAAAAAGAAAAGGTAAATTACATTAACTACTATTTGATGAATTACTTATGATGGTTATTTAGATGGTCTTATGGAAACTTCCATGTCTTGGCCCTTCCAAATGAAACAACCGTATTCATTTCAACAATGTTCCTTAGGTTTATCGCATATGGATGTGAACAAGCAAAAGAAAGAGAGAAAAAAGCTATAAGAGAGAAAAGTTAGTTTGCCAACAAAGAATGATTGAGTGTGCTTCTTCATCTTGTACGGGTAGTGCATCCATTGCAGAGGGGCCTCTTTTCCCTAAAGGATTATTGACTTCATGTTAGAGGTAGCCACTTTCTAACAAGTAAACAATTCTAATAACAACTTTAAACTGTAGCAAACATTAGAATCCAAATTCAATGTGCAAAAGAGTGGATTGACTTATGTGTCACAAAATGTGGGTGCAAAAGTACCACAGAATTAGAGAGGAAACAGGATTGCAAATTGCAACTACTTCCTAGTACTAACTTAGTTGTAATAATATTGCTTTAATGACATTTGAGTCCTTCTCAGGATCAGGTGCTACACTTTTGCTGTCATGAGTCAGGACCTTAGGATGAGAGCAGCCCCAAATTCCAATTCCACGGTGTGGCCTCAGGAATAGGAGAAGGGTCGCCACAGAGGCCCTTCCACGTGGAACAAATCCTCAACCATGTAAGAGAGCCCTCCAAATATTTTGTTTAATAATGTTGTCAAATAACAAAGGAAGGAAAAATCAGCCCGTGCTTTACCTCCTTGTGGTAGGACCCTCTTGGTGGTCCTAGGCCATAGGACCCACTTGACACAGATGGTGGCGACAAAAAAGTGGGGTCCGCTTCTTAATGTTTGTCCACCGACCCTCCCTTCGTCGTGTTCGGAACCGTCGCTGCTATTTATTGTCGCCTCACTTGGCCATTGACATTGTTGAGACTCAACTAATTCTCCGCCTCTAGCTTTCTCGTCTTTCTTTCTTCCTCCCCGTCGTCTCCCAACTTCCCCGTTGACATTGATTTCTTGGGCTGTTGACGTTGTTGAACTTGTTCTCCATCACCACACCACAATGGCACGAAAATAGACTTCGATTCACCATTTTGTCAACTGTCTCATCTCTGGGTTGCAACTTATGATGGCCAGTCAGTAGCAGTGGTTTTATTTAGAAATTTTTGTTTGTATCCAAAATGGCCATCATCATCCACAGGAAGATTTAGCCAAATCTGGCTATAAACCAAACTTTAAGGTCAAATCTTTAAAGTGGGGATCATCCTTAGGATGTGTTTAGCCAAGTCTGGCTATTAACCAAATTTTAAGTTCAAATCTTTAAAGTGGTGATCATCCTTAGGAATATTTAGCCAAATCTGGCTATAAACCAAATTTTAAGTTCAAATCTTTAAAGTGGCTATCATCCTTAGGAATGTTTAGCCAAATCTGGCTATAAACCAAATTTTAAGTTCAAATCTTTAAAGTGGTGATCATCCTGTGGAATGTTTAGCCAAATCTGGCTATAAACCAAATTTTAAGTTCAAATCTTTAAAGTGGCGATCATCCTGTGGAATAATTAGCCAAACCTGGCAATAAACCAAATTTTTTAATTTCAAATCTTTAAAGTGGCGATCAACCTTAGGAATGTTTAGCCAAATCTGGCTATAAACCAAATTTTAAGTTCAAATCTTTAAAGTGGCGATCATCCTCAGGCATATTTAGCCAAATGTGGCTATAAACCAAATTTTAAGTTCAAGTCTTTACAGTGGCGATCATCCTTAGAAATATTTAGCCAAATCTTCAATCATCCTTCCCTAATGTTTTGGCTACAGACTGAAAACCAAGTATAGGAATCTGGGGATTTTTACTATTTAGTCTTTTCACTTCTGGCCATAGAA
Organism: Sphagnum contortum; assembly: GCA_963920785.1. Taxonomy (NCBI): domain Eukaryota; kingdom Viridiplantae; phylum Streptophyta; class Sphagnopsida; order Sphagnales; family Sphagnaceae; genus Sphagnum; species Sphagnum contortum. The sequence continues at coordinate 10,043,440 of OY987276.1, forward strand.
AACCTCCAAAATCACTTTTATTTTTTAATTTTATATTAGCCAAATTTCAACAAGGTCAAAAAGAAAGGTTGGCTAGTTGATTCATTTGGGTTTCTTTCCCGGAAGAGAAAAGAGCTTTTATTGCCTTCCTTTGGCCTGACTCCCCTCTTGAGTCTACTCTAAACCTTTTTGCCTTTCCCAGCTTTAGGCAAGAAGAAAACTCAAATCATTCACAATATGATTTAATTCTTGAGCATCTCAAAGTATATATTTTGCCTTATTATACATAAGCTCAGGTCTCAGAGGAGAGGCTTTCCAGCAATGGTGGAGAAAATGAGTACCTAAGTACTAGTGGTTTTGTTTGTAGCCAAAGTGGCTATCATCATCCATAGAAAAATATAGAAAAAGTATTGATAGTACCTGGGAAGATTTAGCCAACTCTGGCTATAAACTAAATATGAAGTTAATTTTTTTTAAAATCATCCTTCTATATTTTGGATACAAGCTGAATAATTATGTATATAAATCTGGCATTAATTTTTTTTTTTTCTCCCTTCTGGCAATTGAAAACCTCCAAAAGCAGTTTTTTTGGAAATTTTAATTCTTAAATATTCTTTTTGGCCAAATTTTGCCAATTAAAAAAAAAAGGCTGCTAAGTACTAATACTGTTGGTTATGTTGATGATTCCTTCATCACAATGGAATCTGTGGTACTTAATGCCAGTTCAATTCTTTCAAAGCATTCTACAACTGGGCTTTTGTTTCCTTCTGCTACTAGACAACACTTTTGCCATAAATTTTGTTGGCCACTAGCTAAAGCAAGGAGTTGAGAATTGAGACACTCCTACTTCAAAGTACAGCTCTTTCCTTGTTTTTCTTTCAACTTTACACTCACACATCCATAAATGTTTCCCTAACAATAAGTTTTCTTGACCTGTGTAAAGTTTGTCAAATTTCAAGGGGACCCATCATATTAATGAGACACTAGTCAAAATCCTTGCATATCTACTCATGTTCAAGCAAGGCTTGGAAGTTGCAGGGAGGCTAAGTGAAACAACAACAACCACCAATAATGCATCATCCATTCAACATTGAAGCCCCATATATTATGCCTTAGTTGTGGATGACCCTCTCATAAGAATCATCCACTCATGGGGTTGCCCAGCCACCAACCTACTCCTTTTCCTTACTGCAGGCCAAGAGGGTGGGGTGGCACCTTCAGAACACTACCTCTCTTCCCTAAACCATAAACCTGTATCAAGTTTGTCAATAGAGGTAATTACTCTATTATTACCTCTTTTAGAGGGTTTAGGGTTTAGGGTCTTAGTAGGTAGTAAATGTAGAAATTGAACTAACCACTGTAGTTACTGAGGGAACTGAAACCCAATGGAAAAGTGACATTTTTCTGTCCACTACCATCCATCCCCCATGGCAACTTTGTATCTTTTCTTAATGGAAACAACGACCAGGGTTCAGATTTTATGTCTCATAATATTCGATAGTGTGTACTTACAAGTTGTAAATTTATTTGGGGCTGCAGACCTAAAACTCATGTAGTAGCAGCCCATCAATAACTTAGTGAAGATTCAAGAAACATCTAACTTTCTTCTTTCTAATGCTCTTGGGAAGAAGTTTTGTTTTTTGTCATTCAGGGTTCTTTGACAATTATTGGGGTCATGTGTACAAGAGTCAAGGGCAATTGTACTAGTAAGTCAAAAAGCTAGCATATAGTATATCATGTAACTTTTTGTTGAAAGTTCATATTGCCAATAAAATTGGATTTACAAGAAAACAAATTTCAATAAAAGGCCATCTGCACTCATAGTTTGTCACCAAAATTGGCTTTAGGTTTCTATCTTCATATATGGTGGACCAATGGACTATGAAAGTAAGGCTAATTTGGCCTAAATGGACATAATTTATCATAGTCTGTGTGCTGTATTAATTTGGGTGCTTACATGTGTGAAACTTGTCTTAGTAAATAGATGTGTGAACAATTTGTGAACTATTGTGCACCACAAATTAGAGCTGCGTTTCCCACCCCATCTTACTTTGGAGGAATGGAACTCAAGTTGCAATCAGTTCTTCTCTGAATTGTCATTCTTTTCAGTTGGTCCTAAGCAACTTTGAGTGGAAAAGAGAAAACAATTTCAAGTTTTGGATTGAAAGTCTTTTGCATTTGGTCTTCATTAGGTTGGTACCAAATCATAGGAGAACAAGAATGACCTAATATGGATATCTTCATATACTCCACCTTGTGGAGTTTTGAATTGGTCATGTCAAGTGGCAAGAAAACAAGCCATAAAAGATGAACCTCTTTTTTTTTTAAATCTTGAATCAAAATTCAATACAAGTCCATGATTGTAAAATTGGGTTCATCTTCAATTTCTTCTGCAATGAAAATATATCACATTTTCATATAGGTGGATTAATAGACTTTTTGTGCCACTCCATTTGTTCCATTCCCAAACATTTAGGGTGAAAGTGTAAGATATTTAATATGCAATTTCACATTTACAGGAGTGGAACTGACAATAAATTCCATTATGTAATTAGGTGAGTCTCATTGGTAACTAGATAGGGAATCTAACTCATTACTATGTAGATGGGTGGGTAAGTTGGTAAGGAACTTAGTGGCTACTAGGTGGGTTGAGACATGAGCATGGTTAATACATAGCCAACAATCATAGTTAGCAATGGAATAGTTATAAATGGATGAATGATTAGCAATCCTGCAGAGTTCTAACTGACTCATCATTACTAGATCTCAGTTGAATGCTTATAATCCTCCATCTATGCCTTCATCCCTTCACATTTTTTCTCCAATGCAGACACAGAGCATGGTGTTTTAATAAGGATTTTATTTTTTAATGTAGCTTAAAGTGGCCATCATCCATATGAAATACCAATCACCACAAAGGAAGATTTAGCCAAATCTGATTATAAACCAGATCTATTAAATACAAATCTTTAATCGACCTTTTATGTTTCTGGCTACACACTGAAAATCAAAAATAAAAATCTGGCAATTTTTATATCTCCAAAAAAAAAAAAAAAAAAAGCTGCTTTTGGCTATTAAAACCCTCCCAAAAAAATCACTTCATTTTTTTAATGTTTTGTTTTTGATGGTGGGTACATGCTCTGTTGTCGTCTCTTTCTGGTAGAAAGTGGACTATACATTAAATGACCCACGTTACATAAGCTGGCAACTATAAAAGCAATCATCCTTCAAGCATGAACAACGTCAACTCATCTGAACCGTTCAGTAGCGAACTGGTAGTGGACTCCTAGTGCATAGTCTGTGATCTACACCGTTCAACTCGTTGACGTAGGTTTTTGCAGAATCGATTTCTTTTAGCCCTGTAACAAGTTTTGGACGCAATCTCGCTCTCCTTTTTGACTAGCTAGTCCACTCTCTTGAACACGACAACCAAAGCTTTCCTTGAGCTTTTGTGATCTATCTCCACGTGGAGTTTTCTCTTTCGAAATTTCGCAGGAAATTAGGAGAATTTTCGTGATTCTGGAGCTACAAATAGAGGACCCAGACTCTCAGTTTCTCATTCTGCTGAGTTTCTTTGATCCCTTCTTTGGATCTTGGGTTGAGGTACAAGCTTGAGTTTGTGATCATGGCGGTTGGAATGAGTTTTGTAGGGAAGTCGGGAGTTCCTCTTCTAGCTCTTTTTGCAGTGATCCTTCTTGTTTGCCATGGTTTCTTGCTGCCTGTAGCAGCTGGCAGGTTACTTGCTGAGAGGCGAGAACTTCTATCTGAAACTGAGTCGGAAGCTGTTACCGTGACTGAAGTGAGTTGCATAATGCTGATCTTTTGTTTTTTTAGTACCTGAACATTTTAGTGAAATGAGCAACCTGAGGTTTCCGTACTAGATAGTCTATATCCGTGGACTCAAAATATTTCAGTTTTTGCATGACTAGGATTGAAGCACGGTACGAGAATCTGCTAATGATGATCTCTTCGGAGTTTGCCTAACTTCTGACAATGAATTGTTGCAGGGCCAAGCTGGCGAAGACTCCACGGATGGAAGGAAGACCGTTGACGGTGTCGGCGAAGAAAAAATGAGCGTGAAATTTGGTATGGTTTGGGATCAGTCTTCATCAGTCTTCAGACAAAAATTTTGGAGTTCTCGAAACTTTTGTGTTTATCATGATGTTTTCGTCTTAATTCATGGTACTCTGGTTTTTTTGTAGGCGCAAAATGGGGTGGAGGTGGCAGATCAGGGGGTGGAAATTCACCCAGATGGGGTAGAGGCAGTCCTCCACCAAGTGGAGGAGGTGGCGGAGGAGGAGGTGGTGGAGGATCTTCAGGTGGCGGAGGAGGAGGAGGGGGTGGCGGATCAAGTGGAGGGGGTGGAGGTGGTGGTGGTGGTGGATCGAGTGGAGGTGGTGGAGGCGGAGGAGGTGGGGGATCGTCCGGGGGTGGCGGAGGCGGAGGAGGGGGAGCTTCTGGCGGGGGTGGTGGAGGTGGAGGAGGTGGATCTACTGGGGGAGGCGGAGGAGGCGGCGGAGGTGGATCTTCTGGCGGAGGGGGTGGTGGAGGTGGAGGCGGAGGGGGAGGTGGAGGCGGTGGAGGCGGAGGCGGTTCAACTAAACCGTAAATGAACCGAGTTTGCAGGCAAGCCTGGACTTCTAGATGTGATAATTGGCGAAACAAAGTACATTTGTTCTCAAACAAGAATATTGTTAAGAGCTGAAGAGTTTTACAGTGAAATTGCGATTAACTTCTGCTGTGGGCATGATGCGCAGTGCAGGTTGCAGATCAGACATAATCAGAAACTGGACTGCAATGCACTCGAAGTTGTTTGGGCCTCGTCACTGGAATGGGTGCTCCAAAGAGAAACGTATCATTAATCTTCAGTTTGGGTTCAATCTTTCTCACGTGAATCGAGCTGGTGCACAAGCTTGATGATCAGAGTTAGACAAGCAAACAAATTCTACCTTGTGTGCTTTTTCCCCTACGACTTTTCTCTGCAAAAATTTGCATCTCTGAAGTTAAGGAATCTCAATACAAGTTGCTTCTAGCTGGATTGTCTACACCTTATATTCGTGGTGGCGGAAAAGAGTCCAAGTAGTTTGAAGCTCTACAATTCGTAGAACACAAAAGTTAGTTCGAACTAAACTGACTACAAAGATTTCTTCGGCTGTCAGCAAGTTGTATTGTACTTAAAAAAGTATAATTTTGTGTCTTTGGAAATAAATAACTGGGTCGATCAACAGATCGTCCTTGAATCGGCTTTCATGTCGCCTTTTCTGATATTGCACCAGCTCTTTTGAAATGAAAAATGTATATGTTCAGACTATTTAAATGTTCAACTGTCACCCACACATTGTTTTCCAATGCAAGCCACATTCTACTTGTTCTGGAGATAATATTGGTGTTGCATCTGAGATTGTAAAAAACATCTCTAGAGAAAAGTAAGCTGGAGCGTGAAGTAACACGTACACTTCAACTGGAATTTGAGAGAAATCTCTTATCAGAAGCATATACTCTACTGTGGAAATTTGGACTTTGACGGTAGTGACTGTTATTGTACTCAGGACGGTGTAAATTATATATTGGTTAGAAGTAAAAAATTTAGTTTTCATCATTGAACAATTACTAGCGGAAATGTTAACTCTTCCAAGCTCAGAGAATGTGGCAAAGTGATTTTACTTGTGAAATGAACACTGCATGAATCTAATGATAAAAACTCGTCAAATATCGTTAAAACACATCACGCAACAAAAGGGAGAAAAAGGAAGAAGGAAAAAACCAAATCAGCACAAAAGAAAAATTCTCCAAAAACAGTGGAACTGGAGTGGAATGGAACGAAAGTGGAATAAGAATATATCAAATACTGAAGCCCAATCGTGAGAGATATAGCAAATAATGAAAGAAAAGCAATACCTGAAAGAACGCCGAGCCTAGAAGAACCGTTACTTACAGCACCTATGTATCTAAGCATATTATACACTCATACTTAACAACCTCAGAAGAATGCTGCAGTGCATGTGAGCTGCCTCTTACCAGGCGAAAGTTCTAGGTCCGATCTGGAGTGCAAGATTTCTCACAAACGGAGCTTACAGAAACATAAGACAATGTTAGCCATCCATATCCTTGGATATGTTGAAAGGAAAATGCCATCTGCCCTGGACCTAAAGCTTCACCCTTGGCTCAAGGGGCCGAAAGCACTGACAGCAGTGCCTTCCCCATCCAGATTCCATAGTTACCAATCGAGCACCTCACTATTTGAGAATATCCCAATAAATGCAAACTGATAAAGCTCCTGGTGACATTCTGATCACGTGGAGTCGAACTCATCGGTAGCGACCACAACAGTTTTGCAGCAAATCCAGGGCCGGCCCAGTCATAAATAAGTTACTGCCAAATGTAATTCTGAAAACGCGGTGGATAATTTCTGTAGGTAGGCCGCGAGAGAGACGGCACGAAAATGTGGTGATATACACGCCACTGTCTTAATGTCTCCCCTCATGCTGCTCATGTCTTAACGTCCCGCTTGTTTTTCTGTATCTCTAGATTTATGAGGATTTATGCTTTGGGTAATCATTTTTCGACTTGATCGTTTAAAAACTTGATATCTCTAGATGTGATCCCCTTCTTTACGACGACGAAGCCGTGTCCCCAATATCACATTTGTCAAGCACCAATGTTGGCCAGTTCTGGGGTTTCCAGCTCTAAGGTCTAGATCCAGGTCTAAGAACCAGAACTGATGGGGGTCTACATGAACCTTAAAATCAGTCAAGAACCAAACCGAGTGTTTTAGATGGCCCTAGAGCTAGCAAAGACTTGGACCCGATAGTTTTTTTAAGGGTTTTTTTAATAGAGTCTGGGTCTCAGAGTCAGGTAGGGTCGTCTAGGGTCTTAGGTTTAGATAGGGTTTAAGGTTTCTAGGTTTCAGGTTTCTAGGTTTAAGTTTTAGGATTCTAGGGTTTTAGGTCTTAGCCTTAAGATTTAATACATGTAAGGGCATCTTCCATTGTATCACTAAAATAGCCTTTACAAAAATATTTTGTGATGTTCTTGATGTTGTTCCTCTCTTGTTGTTTTTGGGAATGTGCAAAATGGGACAATAAGAGCTAGACCTGCTTACTTTGGTGGCTGCTTAATTTGAAATATTTTCAAAATATTTTAAGAACATGTTATTTGAAAGTTTAAAAACCTCAAATCTGACTTTAAAAAACATGACAATATGACAATATGTTATTATGTAAATATATGTTTAAAGAATCTATTTCAAAATATATCATTGTTTAAAGAAATTTTCAATAAATAAGCATGAAGTTACAATGCTTAATAACTATTTTAAATATTTTATTCTCATTATATTCATTCCAATTTATATCACATGATATTTTCATAATATATTTTTTAATAACTCTCATAAATGCTTTTGGTATTTTTTTTGACACTAAAAGATGAAAAACCAAGTACTGGTTGCAACTATTTTAGTTTATTAATGTGATTACACCAAGAACATGTTGGAAAACAATTTGGACACTTTGTGAACCTATTGGGAAATATAGGGAACCTAATGCAAACACCATGTAAATCTTTTGGGAACTTGTGGGAACACCAAAATCCAAAAATATGATAATTGCTTAGAAATCAACTTTGGAATCATCCCTCCTTGGAATAAACTCGAACCCACTCCAAAAACCATCGCCCAAAACCAAAGGATTTTACAAGGGTTGGACCCAAAACCATTGGGCAAAAAAATTTGATCAACCTAACAACCAATGGGTTTTAACTTTTTTAATATTCCCTATACCTACAATGAAAAGGTCTTCCATTTCACAAAACCTAAACACGAGAATTTGTGTAAAATCATGTATGCAATTAATAAGTAGGCATGTTATAAATATGTAGGTAATAAATAAATTAAGTGGACAAGTATGTAAATACATTATAAATAAATATGTATGGTGAAAATATTTTAAGGTGTACCACACAGAATGAAAAAGACCTAATCCTTATTGCATTCATTTTTTACCCTATATTTTAATCCCCATAAAAAATAATGAATCAAAAATTGTCAAAAATTTCAAAGGATTATATTTTAAACTATTACAATTATAGATTTCATCATAATCATCCATAAATGTGTCTTTACATAATAATAAAAAAGACCAGGTAAAAAAGACAAAAAAGGGTGACATGTGACAAGATTTTAATATACCTTAAAGAATTTTCACCTTGTAATAAAAGCATATTCACAATCAGGGTACCTAAAAGGACGGTCTAACCAAAAAGGACTACAAAAGACTATTTTGGATTTTTAATACAGTTATTATTTCATGATTATAATGGATTGGTAAATGATTATAACTAGATTTATGTCATGTTAATATAATAAAAAAATCCAAGAATAGATTGGACATAACATAGATGTCCTTTTAAATAATTTGAATCATTGAGTTAACTGTAATTTTCATTTGAAATGATTCAAAAGGAATGTATTAAACAATGTAATTGAATTCAATTTTCTTTCCTAGATAAGTAATGCATACATATATGTTTGGCAATATTCATATAATGTATTTGATTAAATAATACATGATATATGAATTTTGAAGGTTACAAAATCCATACTAAAAGAGCAACAAGGAAAATAATTCCTTTTTTTTGTCATTTGGTTGATTTTTTATATTCACTAGGCTTAGAATTTGTGGCTCCAAGTGTCAACAAATGTGCAAGATATTTTCATGCAAGAAAAAATGTTAAGTTGTATATAAAAATTTATGTATTCACTTTCTACAATTTTGGTTTTTTACCAAAATATTTATGCATAATTACATACGCATGTGAAAAATCACCACCACCGTGGAAAGTATCATAATTTGAATTATCCAATATTTTTCACTTACATTCATTCCATTTAGATTCTATATTTGGAAGATGCCAAAAACAAAGTCTTTGAATCTTGTGTCCAAAAAGGGGTACCTTGATTATGAATATGCCCATAGGTAGTTAGGTTAGTAGGTAGGTAAATACATAATAGGTGGGTAATTTATATGTAGGTGTAGCAAAATATTCACCATCTATCTACGTAGTACCAACTTTTATTCATGTTTATAATTATGTGTTGACATATAAATTTATATCACTTGAAATTATGATGTGTGAAATTCAAAATGGATGACAAAATGTGTTTATGTTTTATAATTATGAAAATTTGTTTTCACGCTAAGAAATACCATTTAAGATATCAAAAATGCAATTTTACCACACTTAATGACTAAAAGAAATTTCATTGTTGATCATTTATCAAAATATTCTCAAAATGAAATAATAACTCATTTATATACATAAAAATGGTCAAAATTAATAACAAAAATATTATTGTTACATATCATAAATTGATAATTACAAAATCCTTTGTAAGTAAAAAAAACTTTTGTCATGACCAAGAAAGGGCTCTAATTTTACAATTTACATGATTTTTTGGTTGGAACTTATTGAATCAATATTAGTTGTTGTATTTATATTATTAAAAAAATAAAAATTTACCACACAACTTTAACTTTGGGTGAATGCATGGTAAGGTGGCTCATTTATGGAATCATATTCATGTTTCTATAGGGTCCCTTTTGTTTAAATGGATGTGGTGATAAATGTATGTTTCAATTTTTTAATTGATAATTGATAATTGATTTTAAGTTCATAACTTGGTTATGAAACTAAAAATATAATTTTTTTTTTAAAATGTTACCCCTACTATTAATAATGGACTTTTGAGGGGACAATGTATGGACTGGTTTCCTACTGCAATGGTATAACATCAATGTATTCATAGTAAATTTCAATTTAATTGACTTTTAGTGATTAAATATAAGTTGAAAATGGAATATTAACATATATATGGGACCATTTTCTTGAAAACCTTAGCAAATATGTTTTATGGAATTTAAAATGGTTAAAATTTGACCTTATCTTCATAAGTCCTTATGAGTTACAAATTATTTTTTCTTTCAATTTTTTTGTTTTAAAAGTGATTGATTAGGAAATATCTAAAAGGGCCCTTATTCATATGGAGTTTATAAAACATTTTTTCAAGTATTATGAATTTTTTTTAATTGCATTCATCAAAATAGCTAACATCATCATCATTTTATTTAAGTTTCAAAATAAAATATGAATGTTCACAAATGTATGAACATCAATTTATAAATGATTATAATCATATGTTATGATAAACAAGTAACCATGTTCTTTAGCAAACTTTTTATGGACTCTTATAGAATGGAACATCTACTTAAAATGAGCCACCATACCATGCATTCACCTTTCTATACCACAAAATTCAATAAAATTTTGAGAAAAACAAGAAAATTATTTGAAGTCGTAAGTGAAATTCATTAAAATGAAATCACTTGACATTATTGGTCATCATTTGAAATGGTTGAATGGTTGATCGCAAGTTGGCATGTCAATATGAAGGTGAAGGGTTTTATTCCCTCTTGTGACATCTTGTTCATATTTTTAAGGTTTACAATTGGCCCGAGGATCTAACCCACACAATTTTAATGTGAAGATGATTTTTTTTCATGGTTAGTTCTTCATTTAGTACTTTGGCTTTCAAAATACTTGAATGCATTTTTCATTCTTTTAGGTTCATCAATGGATTTGTAATGAATGAATTTATGATTTTTAAGCTTTGGATTTTGTCCAATATTTGAGTTGTTCTTTCATGCCTAATTTCAAAAGGCTTTAAAGTAAAGTGAGTGCCAAATGACAAAATTTGTTAGACAGAAACTTGTTGGTTGTAGAAAGTTAAAATAAATGTTCTGATATCATTTCAAATAACTGACCTTGATTTTAAAAGCAACAAAATGTAGCCAACTAGGGTTTTTGCCTAGGAACCTTAAACACATATTCATGTAATTAGTTAATTTTTTTCAAAAACCCAACCTAAGGAATTGTTTTGCAAACCTTGAAAATCAAAGGTATAGTAGGGTCAAGGGATAGTCATTTCAAATAATTAGTTAGTTTTATAATAAAATTTAGTTTAAAGTATCATGTCCAAGTTTCCAAACCTATAAAATTAACTAATTCTTTAAAATAACTATCCAATTGAAACTTTTTTTGATTCATTGAAAACAATAAAATAACGTCAAGCTAGGTAAAAATATGATGAAAAACCATCCATGTGTTCTATTGAGTTGATAAGAATGTCCTTTCCATAGATTAGTAGCAAATGAACCTCAAAACTAAAATTAAAAATAGATCCAAAAATGGACACAAAATGTTCAATTGTAACCAAAAGAGAGGGACCCTATACATCCGCACTGGATGATCGAGCCCCTGATGCGGACCCAAGCGATCCTGATGTACTCATTCAGACTCAGACCTCTTAAACCAGGATGAATTCCAAACCGAAATTGCTGATCCTTTCAACTACATTCGAAAGGTCAATTCTTCATCACAACACACCACTGCAGAAACAAAGATTCACGCAACTGAAACACACAGAGCTCATCTGCGAAATGTTTCTTATTTTAAATTGCAAAATATGTACATTCCGAGAGCACAAGCTCTCTCTCAAACCTTCTCCCAAAACCTTCAGACTCCTTTGATCTCCTCTACATTCTACTCTTTCCTCAAAAATGAGTTCTGCAGCAAAGCAACTCACTCCGAATACCAGACGCAGCGGAAAACAAAAAAAACTGGTAACCGGTGGAACTCTCTCTACTATAGCTCAGACATATTCCTGGTTCTCTTCCTCTTTCCGCTAGCTATCTTCAAAACAACAACCCCACTACTCTCTCACTGCCCTCGCATTTCTCCTCTTCTGCTCCTGTTGGCTTCTCTTGCAAGCTTCCTTTCCCACTCCCTAAGCTTCCGTTCCTCCTCACCGACCTAGCCATCATTTCTTGCCGTCCTCCTTAAACCAACTCCATCAATTTTAATGAAGATGCGCCGCCATTCCTACACACATTAAGAACAAAAACTCCATGCATGCCCATGCAGGATTAAAGAGCGCCGAAAACCAAAAACGGCCGTCACTTAAAGAACTAGAACGAACATCCGGCGTTCACACTGAAACAGATCCACCTGTTTTTGTGTGACACAATATTCAGTAGACTTATAGAATGATCCAACATGTTTCCTCTTCTGCTTTGGTGCATGCTCTACATGAATTACTAAATAGTTTGCAAAAAAAATTAACACAACTCAATGACTATAATGATAGTTATGTTATGAAGAGAAAGTGAAAGAGATAGTGATAAGGATGATGATTGTGGGTGGGGTATCATCAAGTGTTTCACAACAGATAGCATCATCAACCCTTCACCTATGTTATTTTATCATGCAATCTATAAATTTGACTATGAAAATGTTTAGAATCAATAATATTTCAAGAATTGTTGATAATTTTGCACGTTGAAAGCAAAATTGTTGATAACTTTGCATGGAAGCTTTGGAAAATGTACAAAGGAATAAGAAAAAGGGAAATTTACAGGACGTCAAGTTAGCTCAAACTAAATGTCAAAATATTTCCATGTCCAAAATCAAACCCCCAGTCGTGGGTCAGCCATATTTTTTCATATCAAAAATTGATTGCCTCCAATAGGTTGTTGTGGTTATGGGAGGTGTGTCTTGAAAGGGTGAAAGTTGAGAAGCAGCTATTCCTACAGCAACCGCCCAATTTAACATGGAGGATGCTTGATTTACATGAATTTAGCAACCTCAAATATGAACAGTTTTCCACACCTTGCACTTAACTTGAGGTTGTAGCAGGTACTCTACGAGTCTTGGAGCTACTATACTGCACCTCAACTACGTAGACTTAACAGCCTGTAGCCAGGCTCACAGTATTTAATGCCTACAGTCAATTATCAAAGTCAAAAATTAAAACAAAGCACAAAGGGTAGATGAGGAATGAAACTTCAAAGAGCTAATTTTAGTTGTGTATGTGTGACTTGCAACTGTGTGGAACTCTAGCGACCCATAATATTAATGACGCTTGTCAGAATTATTGCAAAGGTCAAGCCAGTGTGACCTTCCAGATGAAAGCAAAATCTGGAGCACGTAAGTAGCTGACTTGCATCCTGTTCATCGTTGGTTCCCTTGCATGGACGCCCATATTCCCCCTAATGAAAAAGTCCCTGACCACCAAAATATTGCAAAAGCTGGCAATATTCATCGAATAATTAAATAAATTTTGAACACTCCAGTCACCAAGTCGAAAAATAAATATTGACGATTCCATGAGACTAATTAGTTCCCTTCCCACAAAATCTTTTTCTTCGAAAACGTTTTTATTAAATTTTAAGTTAAACTCTAGTACTTTGGCCGGTTCACTTGGCCAAGAGACTAGAGTTTGTAGCTAGCATATACAGATTTGACTTTATTAACTCCCCCTGTAATGGAGAGACTACCAGAGCAGTGTTTTGTTTTCCCCGATTGGCCATCTCCATAAGAATATTTAGCCAAATTTGGTGAGCTTCAAAATATGAAAGTAGAAATATCATAAGGCAGCCTTTGATGTTGTAAACAAGTCATGGTGATGCTTGGCAAAAATCTTTACAATATTTTTTCCCTTTTCCGCTAAAAAGAAAAATCTAAACACAGAATTTATTTATTTTCCAAAATACTTTTCCACCCAAAAAAACCACACTTGTATGGAACAGGTAGTTTTCATATAGTCCCACATTTTGTCAAGGTGTTGTTACTGTGAGATGTACCACTTGACCTTTTGGGGCTGCAGTGAACCAGCAACATCCACTGGATGAATGCCCATTATAACTCAGTTGTGGATGAACCTCAATATTTGGTTTCACCTTGGTAACCAATTCTGTAGGAAATAGGTCTGATATATAGCTAGATAGGTAGGAAACAAGGTAATTACTAGGTCAGTAGATGGTTTATACATAGGTGAGGGCTGTTTTTACTACCTACCTACTAACAACCCACTTGTAGTTATACTTGTATGTTCTACTAGTAGCTAAGTGGGGGAAAAAAAAAAGCAACTGAGGTAACCACCATGGTTAGCTAGGCAACTGGAACCCAACAGAAAACTGTTTGCTGACCACTTACCATTCATCCTTCATGGTGCGCTGGTGAGTGCTGGAATTCACTGTGGCCTTTCACCTTTCTCGGAACTTCATGGAACATTTGCTATTTTAATTGCTAGTTTGGGTCAATCTGCGTTGAGTCGCTGCTGACGGTCCTTCAACACGTGAAACGACAGGAATTTTGTTTAACAGGTATCCATCATTATAATGAACAGCTTTTTGTTGTGGCGGCTAGCTGGTTTGATGGACACATGTAGCTGAGAATATGATAAAGACAAATCTATCCACAATTATTAATCCTTGTGGAGTCCAAGGGTAGTTAGTAGATTGGGTAGGTAGTAGCACTTAATTATCTTCGAAAAAAACTCCTTACTAGTGGACGTGTTGGTTTCACTGGACCCAAAACTGATGAACACAAATTTAACGATTCTCAAAAAGTCTAATTGAAAAAGTAACTTAATAACAAGAATTCAAACTTCACCAGCTTAAAATCCGGCTGCCTAATAATCACCTCATGTGATCAATCAAATTGGCACAGCAAATCTTCTTAACGTGTTCCTGCACATCCGGTAGATCGTTAATTCATTCTAGCACAAATTTTTTTAAGTCTAGGTTGGTCCAAGCCTCCAGCAATCATCAAACAGCTGGGATTTTGATCAATCATAATAACCCAAAATAACACCGATAACATCTGCACATGTTATATAATAATCCAGAGCGGATTTGGAGGAGGAAAATCATCAGATCCTGGAGAGAAAATAATTTCATCTAGTCTTGTACTGTGCAGATGAATGCATCTAACGTAGAGCAGAGATTAACTGGACTTGATGAAAATTAGATGATGACGCAGATTAGATGATGCATTAATGATCTCCAGTACATGAGTCCAGCTTATACAGGATCACTATTGCATCATCTGATTTTTTCATCAAGTCTGGTTCTCTCCACTAGACTAGATGCATTCATCTGCACAGTACTAGACTTGACTGGAAATAAATGCAGTTGGAAATATTGGTGATCCTACTTCTTGGGTCATGCAAATGTACTAGTGTCTAGACCCTAGTGTGCAGTGGAAAAAGTTGGTGATTGAACACAAGCAGCTGCAGCTGGGATTTACTTCCGAGTATTAAGTGTGAATTAGCGTGCAGAGCAATTATCTTGGCCGGCGCAGGCAGAGCAAGAAATGAGGAAACTGCTAATTGATCACGAGATCACCAATGCAGCAGCTGCAGCAGCAGCTTCCTGATCCTCTCTTCGCAGTGTGAAAGTCAACTGCAAATGTCGCATCTTCCCGGTGGTAGCTCACGAGACATTAAATGACGCCCGGCAAGACGACGTAGCTTTGGTGCCAGTCTCGTAGTCCTCTTCTCCTGAGATCACGAAAGTCAACTCATCTGATCCGGAACTATTGCTCTATGATCTGAAAATGATTTGAAGATTTGAAAATTGACCAGGAAATCGTAATTGAGCATCGGCATCCTGGAGCTATAAAATGAGGACTCCGCGCCTCAGCTCCTCACTCGATCTTCATCTTTCAGTGCAGTCGCATGAGTTGGAAGAGGTGGTTGATTAGGTGATCATGAGTCGGAGTATGGGTGTTCGTAGCTGCTTCCGAGCTCCTCTTGGAGCTCTAGCATTGCTCGCTGTGGTCCTGCTTGTAAGCCATGCATTCGTGCTGCCAGCCGTCAGCAGGCCTATTCGTGAGGGGCGAGAACTTTTATCTGAGTCTGTCGACGCAGAAGATACTGTCACACAAGAGGTGAGTTGCAATGTTTGTATAGCTAGCATGCTGATGCGGGACCTGCAATGAGACATCTGTAATTTTGGTTGAAACTGGTTTGTGCTGATAAAGCTAGAAATCAGGAATCTCTAGGGTACGTAGTCTTATCTCGTGCGCCATTAGTTAGCTAGTAATTCTCGAGCCCAGAACCTGCAGATGCACTAGCTGCTGCTCACATGTGGTTTACATTGGACCTTCTCGCCATGCTCAGCTAGAACTAGTACTCGTCTTCTGCAACGTAGCCATTGAAATATGTCTGCTAACTTTGTAGCTCCTTACACTGAATTGTCGCAGGAAGGAGTTGGTGATGAAGCCACTGATGAATGGAAGACTGTCGACGTCCAGCTCGGCGAGGAAAAAATGAGCAGGATGTTAGGTGGCGGAGGTGGAGGCGGTGGTGGAGGCGGCGGACGCCCGCGCCAGAGTTCCCGGCCATCGTGGCCAAAGCCACCTCGTGGTGGTGGACGCAAGAGCCCTGTTGGTGGTGGAGGAGGTGGTGGCGGAGGTGGTGGAGGCGGAGGAGGGGGTGCTTCAGGAGGTGGTGGAGGCGGAGGTGGGGGTGCTTCAGGAGGTGGTGGAGGCGGAGGTGGTGGTGCTTCCGGAGGTGGTGGAGGCGGAGGTGGGGGTGCTTCAGGAGGTGGTGGAGGCGGAGGAGGGGGTGGTCAATCCAAAACCAGTGCAGGAGGTGGTGGTGGCGGCGGAGGAGGCGGTGGTGGAGGCGGTGGCGGAGGAGGGGGTGGCGGTGGAGGTGGTGGTGGAGGCGGAGGAGGAAGTAAAAGCAGTGGAGGAGGTGGAGGAGGCGGCGGAGGTGGTGCTTCAGGAGGTGGCGGAGGCGGCGGAGGGGGTGCTTCAGGGGGTGGTGGAGGCGGCGGAGGTGGTGCTTCAGGAGGTGGCGGAGGCGGCGGAGGGGGTGCTTCAGGAGGTGGTGGAGGCGGGGGTGGTGGCGGAGGAAGTCACAGCAGTGGAGGGGGTGGCGGAGGTGGCGGAGGCGGTGGGTTGAGCCATCCGTAGAACAGCCCGGTAACTTGGAATATTTTCCCTAGAGCACCTTCGTCGGCCTGGATTGTAAGAATCGGAAACTCTTGAGCTGGCTCGGTGTTAATTTACAGCTTTAATCAGCTTGGTGGGAGCCCGGACTTCAATGTTTGGAGCTCAGTTGATAGTAGTTGTGAGACTGATTTCCAAGGAGTTTAGTCAGTGCAGTCGTCAACAAACTGCAAGCACTTAAATTCTGTAATTCCAGTAGCACGAATGTTTTTGGGAATAAAGACATGATCTGCCGAAATGCAGAAGGTTGTTTGTAATGTTGATGATAATCTCTCATGTCTGTCACAACACTTCTCGACCTCTTTGCATTCTTTTTATGGGCTGTGCCGTTTTCACGCTCTGCAATCGTGCTTTTCTGTGATTCAGTAGCAGCATATATTAACAGTTTTTTTGCCACAAAATCTGCCGAAATTCAAAATCTTTCTTTGTTGCTAGACTACATTCTCCTGATTACCTTCCAATTTTGACTGTTGAAAATGAAGTACTCGTCCAATATTTTCATATCACCAGCGTTGCGAGAATGTACGTGAAAGGTTCTAAGCAAAGCTTGCTGCAGTAGGTGTTTTTTGAAATAGCATGACCAGGAGGGGAAGAGAAGACGAATAATTTAAAGGTTCTATCCATACCCGACCTAAACATTTGCAAACGGAGATTAGAAGACATCTGAACATGGTGGAGGAGCATGATCAGCCTTGGGGGGGGGGGGGGGGGAGAGGGGCTGGCTATATACAACCAGAAAGCTATATTAAAAATCAAAAGTACTAAAATCAAAGTGTTTATTTTATACTTTCAATAGAGAGAATTAGACCAAACTTTATAAGATATATGGCCACATTTCTGTACATGGTTCAAGTAGGTAGCCAATAATAAAAATTAAGTCCGTTTTAAAAAAGTTGGGACAAGGTTGAATATTTGGACGACGGGGTTGTGGCAAAGAGTTACCCAAGCCTAACTGTATGTACCCGGGTATCACTGGTTTCAATAGAATTCAACCTCTAATGGACACGGGTATCACTGGTTTCAATAGAATTCAACCTCTAATGGACACGGGTATTTAAAAAAGCGTTGAAAATTCCTGGCAGTGAACAGGTTTGTCTAGCAGGCTGGTTCTACTTTTGATTCTACCAGTTCCAGTTGTGATGTGTGAATCGACGGTTTGGAATACACTGTTCCTTTGTGAATCAACGGTGGGGAAATACCAGTCAGGTTCTGGACACTCCCTGTTACATCCCCGTTATTGCTACCTGACGGAACGGTGGGTCGCCCTAATTATCTTGTTCCCAAGTCTCGGTGCCCAGGTAATCTTGAAGCTCCCAATTGCGTGTTATCATGTTCTCAAACTTGTTCGACCGTGCGGGGAAAGGAGAAGTGCGGAAAGAAGGAAGCTCACATAACCCTAACGCAGAGAGAGAAAGCAGCGATGGCGTTCAGAGCTCGGATCCAAGCGCGTTTGGTGCTTGCTCGCTTATATGAAGTGGCGGGAGTGGTGCCCAAGGTGCATACGTGGAGAGGTTTATCTTCGGCGATGGCTGTTGTTGTCTCCAAGGAACCATCATCTTCCTTGGGTATGTCGAACTCAATTTGTAACCCTCCTTGCTTTTTGTTGAAACAGATCGGTGCAGAAGAGGAGAAACTCTGTACATGTTGTGAAATTTGTAAACTGTTTGCAGACAGAATGAATCAAGCCGGCAGCAGTGCTTGATCATTTTCCCCTGTTATTCGAGGGAAGTTTGGCTAGGCTCTTTGTGAAACATACGTTTTTGTTTGAGCTAGATCCAGTTTGAGAATGTGTCAGAATTTGTGATTCTAGCAAGTGCTTCTTGTTCGCTTGGAAGAGCCTTTCTTGTGCAGAGATTTGGTCGGGAACTTTAGTCCTATTGATCGTGGCCGGTGAACTTGCCGCAGATTTGTCTAGATTTGTCCTCAAAAAAGCTTCTCTCGCTGCTTGAACCAATTTAGGGTTTAGATGATCCCTTGACGAGTTTAGAGTCATTTGGCCTGTTTCTTTAGATCCATTGTTTATTACTTGAGTTTGGGAGGGCTTCCTCTGCTTGGCACACTTCTTACCTGCTGCTTCTTGTGATTTTTTTGCTTCAGGGCCACCTTTAACCCTAATCAAATAGTTGAACCTTTTTTTCCTTTTGCTGAAATTGTTGTCTTGATGTTGCGATGTAGTATTTTTGATATGATCAGGCCATGAGAGATTGCAAGAGAAGTAATTGGAAGTAAATGCAACAACCTCTCTTAAAAACTTCTTTTCTGTTTTGTGCAGGAAGGCCAGGGTCAAACCTATCACCAGCCTTGTCAGGATTTACTCAGCAGTTGCGACCAATGACTACATTTCTGGCAGCCTTGCCAGATATCAAGGACACAAGAATATGGAACACCTTGAATGCATTGTTGGGTGGCAGCTGGTTGAACATTGACCCAGAAGTTGCAGCAGCTGTAGAGAGTGTGCTTGCAAGTAAAAGTGAAGACAATGTAGGGAAAGAAGCACTGGCAACTGCATGGCGGTCTGCTAAAGCAGTTGAGACATTTGGGGGTGGTTTGTCAGAACTGCTCATGGAAGTCTCTGATATAAGTGGATCCACAGGAGAGGTACTTAAGTCATCACAACTTTTCAGAAGATAAACTAAACAGCTTACCTGGGCTCCTTCCATGTGTAGCTTAAGGTTTCTCACAGCAGGATATGAATTGTGGGCTGCAGGATGTGAACCCATTACCTGAGTCAACACAGAAAGCTGTGGAAGCAGCTCTTGGAAAGTATGTACAGTACCTGGACTCATTTGATGAGGAGAGTGAAGCATACTTGAAGAAAAAGGTGGAAAATGATTTGGGCAGCCTTCTTGTACAAATCAAGCAGCGCTTTTCTAGCACCGACCCAAAATGGTCAAAGGTTAGTATCTCATCTTTACTTTCTCTTCAATGGTGTTTGGATAACAGAACATCTTGTTGCAAGCTTCCAAGTATTTGTCACTTGAAATAGTCTTTCACAATAAAGCTAAATAGCCTTTCAATACTGCTGAAGACCAATGCAAGGCATAAGATTTCTAGAGGGATGAGATGTAGGTACTGGAGTTATATAGTCATTTAGTGGTTCTATTATGCTCCTACTCTTTAGACCTTCTGGTATTCTTACCAACATTGTGGGCCAAATGACAGATCACACTCCTTGGGACAACAGGAATATCTGGCTCATATGTTGAGCTACGGTCCTTTGTGATCTAAGATCTGCCCATGTTTCTTTACTTGACATTGAAAGTAAGTGTTTTCTTTGTGGGAAAGAAAGAGACCTTGCAATGTGAAGTGAACCCAATTCTTTGTACAAAGAAGCACTGCATAATTTGTTACTGTTTATATGAGCAGTTCTTTAGAAGTACACAGTTCAATTAAGCATATGTAGTGGCACAAATTTGCATTTCAGTTTCTTGTTTGCTCTATACATGCAGGGCTACTTATCCTCCTGTGGTGAGGATTCATCTTATGGCCAGCAGCTGTGTCTGAGGAAATAATCACATGATGCTAGTGAATAATACAATATATTAAACACTGATGTCCAAATCTTGCACTGTCACTGAAGAGGAACTCTTTGGTACACAGTTCTATGCTCTGAGGTCTAGAGATCATCACAACAGCTGGCAATGATGTATTGATGTGTGAGGTCAACTTCATTAATGGATATAGTTCTTCACCAGTAGGACTTTACAGAGTAATATGAACCTTTGTACACTGTGTTCCCTAATCTGGTCTTGCAGGTGGGAGTGGGTAGGAATTTGATCCAGATAATTGTCCTACTTTTCAAGTTAGTGGTACTAAGATGTGCTACAATTCATTGCAACTGTGGCACCTCTAATTTTGTTGTCTGCCCTGATCTGGTAAAGAGAATTTTTATTGTAAACACCAACATGTCACTTGAGTAATTCAGTAGACAAATTGAACAAGTGGCTTGCTATTCTTGAATAGAACTTGTTGATGGGGTATCTGAAATGAAGATCTCCCAACAATATATGGCCTAAGTCCAGAAAAACCTGAATGTGCATCTCAATAGTATACACCTAGTAAAGAGGGTTGGAAACAAACAGTCTGCCCCATTGGTATGGTCTCTACTAGTGTTGGCCAGGTATTGTCTTTTTAAAGAGACCAGCTGAAATTTTCAGGGATTGCCTTTCAACTATGTTCTAGTTGGTCAACAAATTTTCAGGTTTAGGTTTATCTGGGATAAATACTTAACTGTCGGTGATACTTGCTAGTACCAGTAGTTGTGAATTGAAACTTGATACTAGGGAATACTGATTGTGTTTTGGTGTGGCTACCTCATTATGACATTTACCTTCATTGGAATAGCAGGTTATTTTTGTTATGTTTTTTTTTTTTTGAGGAAGAAATAATATTTAAAACATACATAAAAATTTTGAGTTAAAAGCAAAGTGCTTCTGGAGTTTCAGTCTCAGTTTTTAATAAATCTTACTACCGTTCAATATTGAAGGTGGTCAACACTAAAGAGAATCATCCTTCAACAAGGTTTTCAGTTTGAAATGGAAAAAGCTTCCACTCCTCTTGCCCATTGAATAGTTGGAATCCACCATTAAAAAAAAAAGGGACATTAGTTTCTGAGTCCTTGGGTTCAATATGGATATTAGTTAGCACATGTTCATGAGAAGGGTCAATAATGGTTTAACTTGTGTATGACAATTATGTCAAATTGAACGTAACTGTTTGGTATTGGTATTAGGGTTTTTTGAATTTGTACATATCAGTCTAGTTTAGGTATTGGGATTAATTTATTTTTCATATAGCAAGCTAGTATGAATATCACAGTAACTTGGCAGCTTCAGCACAAATTGTATTATTTTTTAGAAACACTGAAATGTTCAAAAAATATTTTTCTCAAAGAACCTTTTTTGTGAAGGAAAAAAAAGAATTCATGGAATATCACAACTTCGAAATAAAATCTTCAAAATTAAATAATTATTCCATAGACGTGCTAAAGCTGCCCTTGTACTGTGGTAATAGCCAAAATGTTGTAAGGATCTTAGGTATGAACATGAACATTCAACCATTGCATACCAAGTGTTTCAATGTATGTGCTTATGGAACTTTCATGCATCTCCAAAAAAATTGTATAATGACCACAAAATTGTGTCCTCAACACAAGATGTTAATTGTCCAAAATGTAGGACATCACATCAATGACATGATGCCATTAAAAGCCAACTAACTTGCATTTGAGATGTTGCAACAAGAAAGCAAGTCAGGGAGGAAAGGATTGGACATAGTGACAAAATCTTCGAAGGCATTGCTTCTCATAGACCAAATGGAGTTATTCCATTCAGTCAATTGCTCCTATTGCTACAGCTCATTTTAATAGTTGTAGAGTAAAATGAACAAGAAAAAATCTACTGAAGATAAATATGTGACATACCTTCGTAAGTGGAGTTGCATTGTTAAAGAATGGAACAAAAGAATGGCATCAAATCTTCAACCCAATAGCAAATGTATATAAAACCCTAAATCCTAAACCTCACTTATTCTTATGGCCACATGTAAAATTTGTAACTTGGGTATGAAACAAAACATCACAACACTTGGGTATGAACAGGAGTTGCTCCCAAGACTCATACTTTGAATGGTCCTCATTAAAGAATCA
The DNA here is from genome assembly GCA_963920785.1 of Sphagnum contortum. Taxonomy (NCBI): domain Eukaryota; kingdom Viridiplantae; phylum Streptophyta; class Sphagnopsida; order Sphagnales; family Sphagnaceae; genus Sphagnum; species Sphagnum contortum. Next base: position 10,065,920 of record OY987276.1, read on the forward strand.
TGATTTCTCCCAGGTATGACCAAATCCTATACTATGGGTAAGGGTTTAACCTACTAGAGTACATGCCCAAGTTCATATCCTCCCAACCATATATAATAAACCAACACTAGTCTGAGTTCTTATATATTCAAAGGTGAGCATGTTGGGTATCAACAAGGGTATCATTACACCACCATATGGGTGAATAAAAGTATCATAGGAGTATCATAGCAAGCTGATACCAATATGCTCAATTTCTTGATACCATAATTAATATCCATCTCTATCTATACCAGCCCATTCCATTGACATACCTGCCCAACACTGGTCTCTATGAATGTTGTGGAGTTATTTGAATTTTTAAAGAACCATCGGTTCTAGTTATTTGAATACTTCAGATTTAGAGAACTATCAATTTCGAATCTTTAAAGAACCGTTGGTTCTGATATTTCAAGAACCTTAAAGAATGTGTGATTTTTATGAAAGAACTGTTAAATAACTTGTGGTTTTATGGCCAGTCATTTGATCCTTCAAAGAATTGAAATCTGTGGTGATATTCCAGAATCGATTATTTGAATATTTTTAGGACCATAGATATGAATCCTTAAAACTGCCCTGATAACTCGCAGGGATTTGTCCCTGTTTCAAATAACCATCCAGCACTTGTCTTTACCCTCTTGGTCAATGCCAAGAATCGTTGGCAAGAGTGTTGTCAACTAGCAGAAGAAGAGGAAGTTTGCATGATGAAAAAGAGATGAAATCTTGAATTTAACATTTATAATCAGGCAATAAGTAGAAGTGGTAAGTCCTGCACCTAGTCTCTGAGCCACTGGATATGTCTCTGCCTTGAAAGAGGGGAGAGACTCTGAACTCTGAACCCTATTTGGTAATTCTTTTCACTCGCCACAACTGTTGAGCTAACTTTTGGAAGTTATTCAGTATCAAGCCTTTTGACTATGTTGCAAATGTTCATAACCAAGTTTGTTAGAGGTGATGGGCCAGCCAAAAATATCCCAGTTCCGTGTTCAACAAGGTGGTCAAGCGACCTTTACAAATTGTTGTAATCAGTTTCATAAATTTCTCTATCATGGAAAGTAGTCTACCAAAGTTAATCATGGCAATTGCCGTCACATGCTCAGCTATTTGGACACAAACCTTGTGCATGCATAGATGCCTACATGTGTTAGCCAATTTGATCAGACAAGAGTTTTTCCTCTTCAATCAAACCACCATCAACAAGGCTAACTGGAAGACTCAAAATCCTTAAAAGAATCCTGTGAACAACGTTTGGGTACACAGAGAGCTGCCTTCCTTCCACATTCAGAACCACCATATAGCATACATCTATACACACATGCATGCATGCATACATGTGCCTGAGCCCAAGATGCAAAGCAACAAGTCACTACTTTTGCAACAAAAAGAAGGCCCTTGTGCTTACCTTTTCGATTTTGGTCACATGTTTGTTGGTTTGTCATATGTTATTGAATCCTCCCTTCAATGCATGGATGCGCCCCTACACCACCAATCAAATGAATGGGTGGACCCTAAAGTTTCACATGCATGTCCATTAATTTGGGGCAATAAATACTTGTTTCTACCACTATTCCAACTCCAACTGGGTACAAGTTCCCTTTTTTTTTAAATTGTATTTTCACATTTTTTTTTCACATCTTTTGTAGAAATCCAACTTACATCATCTGTAATATTAGTTTCATTCCTAATGTTACAATTTGTTTTAATGACATCAAGCTTTGAATCAATCCATGAACATAAAATACATTGTGTACATCCAATTTATGTCCTAATTCTAAAAAGAGGGAAATTGATCCCATTTGTCGCAACCCTAGCCTTGGGCTTGCAACCAAGGCAAGGGCTTGTGAAAGTGCGGGCCAAGAATGAAGCCTAGGAGTCACATTTCATGTTCATGGGAGTGTGGGAGAGTGTGAAGGAATGAACCTCCACACTCCCAAGTGAGGTCCCACTTTGGGAATTGGAGTCTCGATGGATTCCCAAATCTTCATAAAGTAATTGCAAGCATCAAAACCCATTGGATTGAAAAGTTCCTTATATCATTAAAAAACTCTTGGAACTTAGATGTTCAAAATGGGCGTGCATGACCCATTTGAGGAATTAAATACAAGTTATGGCCAAGGGGAAGGTCGAGAGTCAAATTACCGATTTGACTCCCAACCACTAAAAGTTGAGAATCGCCCTGATTCCCTTACGTGTAGGTGGCGTGCGACACACCATTGGAAAGCTCTCAATGAGGGTACAACTTTGTTTTAGACCTCACTTCAATTGGACTCCAAAATCATGATAGTCCTAATTTTGCGAATTTCGAGACTCCCACTTGGGAGTTTCGGGACAAAATGACATTTGAGTGCTGGTCCCATGGCCATGCATAGAGTATACTATAAGGGGGAAGGTGGTGGCTTCCCCCAAGTGTGGGTCGTGGTGAGTCTTGTGAGTCCGTGTTTGCCCATGGCTCGTCCGTGCACCAAAAAACTCCAACTATGCACAAACTAGTTATTTAGTTTGTGCAAGTCCATGTAAGTAATTGCCTTGCTTGTCATTCTTCCTAGACCCTATCCCAAAGCTCCAACACGCCCCTCTACCCCCAAAGTGTTGTGAGCCAAGGAGTGTGCCCCAACTCTTTCTCCATCCACTGTTTTCACCTTTGGACTTATAGTTGAATCCATCAAGGAATCTACGGGTGTGTCACCATCCCTTTTATATGTTGACTATTGCCATCACCTAAATAAATGTCTTCAAAAGAAGGTAAAGGTTCAAGATTATGAAACCACTTCTTGTGAAGAATCATGTGTTTTGTACAATTAAAAACATGTATGGGAATCTTTTGTTTTCCCTTGTATTGTTGAAAACATTTGAAACTTTGGGAATATTTTGTTATCTTTGATAATGAGGCATTATTTACTTGATTTTATAAAAAATTACAATCTCCTTTGCCTTCTTTTTGTAATCTTTTATGCATTGTCCAAATATACCATAATAAAAGCAATCCCTTTTACATTTTGGTTGAAATTGTGTTGATAATGTCCCATCAAGATTAGTAGATTGGGCTTATTGTATTTTCCTTTTATTTATTCCATTTTTGTTTATGGTTTTTTTAAAGTTGTGTTCACACTTGGTGCTAGGGACCCTAGTGTTGAGTCCCCTAACACCAAGCTAACTGTTTAGAACTTAAACCTAGTATCATGAAAATTTTATGTTAAGTTAACATTCACTTAACATTAAGCCATCACCCAATTAACATTGGGTGCCACCTAGGATGCCACCTAGATTTTCATTTAACATTGATTTAACACCATTACTTTGATTTCTTGAATAGAAAGTTGCAAAATCGTTATCTCCTTGGTTAAACCATTCATTCATAATTTCTTCTCATTGGAGTTTGCAAATAATATTGACAATGTCGTTCCCAATTGGATTCCAATTGTGAAAATGAAGGTCTTGTAGGAAGAAGGCAAACCATGAAGGATTTGATTAATTGCATCATCATCCTCTACTTTAATTCCAACCCCAATCATCTTGTTCATAAAGGCTTGAAATTTTTCTATGTAAGTTGTGACATCTTCACCTTCTTGCATGGTGAGTCATAAATTTCCTCTTTGCCATGAGAATGCTTGACCTATTAATATGTCCATATACTATATAATCAATTAATCTCATATTTCCTTAGAAGTCTTAAGGAGCCTCACTATTGTCACCCAAATTCAAACTAATATATGATTTGGCAATTGAGTTTTTTTGTAGCCATATTTGATGACATGTAGCATATGTTGGTCTCAGGTCAATTTCAATCCCATTGACCACATTCAATAAGCCATTCCTTGCTAGAATAAGCTCTAATTTTATTTCAAAATTGAGAAGTTCATTCCATTCATCTTTTCAATTGTTATTAGCCTACCGTCATTATTTGGATTGACTATAGAGGCTTGGCTTGCACCTCTTGCAACACCGGAGCCACCAACTCCAACAAGAGTAGCCATCTTTTTTTGATCATGAGATCACACCCTTCAAAAAGACCTAGAGCATAAAGTCTATGTTTTCATTAATCTATGCACTTCAACTAGTGTTGTAACCAAGCTTTGATACCATGTAAACTTTTATGCATTAGAGACGTTCAAGAACAACAATGAAGTAAGAGTTTCTTTGTAAGAAGAAAATCTCTTCTTTTATCTTGCATGAGACAAATATATTTACAATTGGTAGAACCCTTTGGTGACACACCTCTTCAAGTCCTTAGTATGAGACGTGTCCTTCAGTCTTAAATCATATTACATGAATGAACCTATGTTCATCCATGAATCATCTTCAAGAATTTCTCACAAAAACTTTTGAGGTTCGTAAGCATTTCTTTGAGGCAAGAAGAGGACATCCTAGTTGCTTTCCTTTTCCAAACAATTTTGAATGAAGAGTTCTTGAGGCACATGGGAAAATGAGAGAAAACACTGATTGCACTTCTTGTGTAAATTACATCTGACATCAGCTATGTTGAAAGAAGAATTTGTGCTCAGCGAAAAGTCTTCAGCCATAAACTCCTCTTCATTACTGTGGAGCTGTGTGATGAATGCTTTCTCCTCCCCATTTAATCCAGCAGATTCCTTACCAACTTACCAAAGGCTAATTTGCCTCAGAAGCTCTTGCCATCTCAACTGAGAATTGAAGTCACTTCAGCATGCCATGTTTGCAGCAACAGCACGATCAATAAGAAAACATCCTAAAATAATACTAGTTTCAGCTGGCCAATTAAGCAGATTGCTAATTAAGCTTGCTGAATTAAGCATAGCCACCATTTCTTGTTGTTGCATCACATGGATCTGTCCACAATCTCACAACCCAATGTTACAGCTTATCAGGACACAGTGCATAACTTGGAAGTTTTCAAAGCTTACAAGTATTGAAGTTCACTGTTCATCTTTTGCACAGAATCTGTGATTGTAATGGGCTCACAATTTGTAGATAGCTTGACAAAAGAGTAATCAAATACAAGTGTCTACTAAATAGATTTGTGAAAACTCATTCAAGGATACATAATTTGAGATCAAAGGGTTATATCAATCACAAGCTCTGCTTAGATTCCTCAACTTGGATTCTGGAATTTGTCAACCATGTTTTTTAGTGTGGCTGTTTGCAAAGCACAAACCAACTTAGAATAAGGACGTCACATTTCACAAATGCTCATGTAGAAATGGTGCATTCTAGATCATTTTATTACAAGATTTACTAGACTCATGTGTCTACTTTACAAACCAAGTGCCTAGACAGACATTTGCACATTGCTCATGGGTGGCTTTGCAGATGATAAAAACACAGAATCTGTAATTATTGTTTTTTTTTCCCCTTTTTTCTGCCTGCAAATTATGGGAAGAAAAAGTCAGACAAGATTATCAGATCTGAATCTGCAGATCGATGTGGTCTGGACATCATCACTTTTAAGATCGGGGAAAAACAAAACTTGTAGCTGGGAAGAAGTCGACACGAGGTATTATCCTTGGAATTTAGTTTATGATCACTCCACAAAGTTTAGAGGACATGGAGTTTTAAGGCTCTAGAGTTCTGTTCACTGCTAAGCTTCTCGGTCTTGATCTTGGTGAGGACAGATCCCTTCTTCGGAGTTGCAGATGCAGCATCGATCCTCCTCAAACCGCGACTGCTTCGTCCTCAGCCGGCTTGGGATGATGATGGAAGGTTACTTTCTCCTTGAGCTTAGCGAAAAATCCCTCCTTCTTATGCGGAGGCTCTTCCGCTGCAGCAGCAAAAATTACCAAGGATCGCAACACATGAGATGATCGATTGACCATTAGGATTTTTCACAAGTTTGCAGCGACCTCAAGACCAACAAAACAGTCGGAGCTCTAGAATGGAAGATGGATCTCTAGGAGGCTTCTTACTTGTGTCTGCCGGCGGTGTTGTGGTTTCTGTAGTAGAATCATCAGTCGCAGACGCATCTTCGAAGGCGGGTTCTGCATCGTCCCCAGGTGCTGCAGTCAGATTCTCGCCATCACCAGCATCATCAGTCTGCGTAGCTGGAGGCGGCAGAGGCTCGTCATCGCTGTGCACTTTGTGCTCGGGTTTCACGTCCACTTCATCGCCGGCCGATTCATCAGTCCCGTGCTTTGGCTGTCCGTCGTTAATATCCAAATTCTCTAGCTGCTGATCAAGCTCAGGCACCTTCTTCTGCTCATCCGCCATTTTGCCTTCACACACTACAACGGAGAGGAGCAAAAAAACACACACACACACCCCCCAAAAACAACACCACAAGAACTGGACGCAAGCGAAGCTCTACAATCTTCTCCTCAGTTTCGCACTAATGGGGGAGCTCGCGATCGGCAACGACAGAAAAGGGGGAAAACAAATTCACAGCGATCAAGACACGAGAACTGGAATTGCTGAAGAAACAAGAAGCAACGGAGCGCTATAAGAGAGCGAAGAAGATGACGCCAAATCAACAAAAGGACCCACGTCAACCAGCCACGTCCCACTGCTGACCATACGATCCAAAGATCAGAGACACCAGAACCGTCGATGTAAAGCATCTGCCAGCGCGGGCTTTTTCTCCATCTCTGTACAACAGAAGTGACGGTGGGTACACATGGATCCAGTGACGTGGACCAATGGCAGGCGATGGCCCATATTCGAGGACTGTCCGTTGGACGGTGGGGGAAAGGGGCGGGGTGGGACCACTGGTTACAAGTTTGAACAAGTCGCCGGTCCGTAGCCGGGATATAGATTCGTTGGTAAATTGGCAACTCATTGGTCGCCGACCGTTGTGTATAGGGTACCTACCGACGTATATAGCGATGTGTACGACAGATGCATGTGGGACTAGCCTGGTAGTAGAGTGATACGTGGGCCAGATAAGATGGATGAAATCTGCTTTCATCTGCAAATGCAGCAGATTTCCATCTTTCAAAATGAAAAAAGTTACTATTCCTTTTGCTGACTGGGTCCTAGTATATGTGCTGGATGTGGGGGGCGGTTATTAGAAATTGGGCACCAATGGACTGACGGTTCTCATGACGGTTACCTCACAAACAATATGTATATATATATAATGTCCCCCCACGGTTCTCAAACATCAAAAGAACCAGTTTCTGATTCACAACCGAGGTTCTCAAAACATCTAAGAACCGGCCAAATAGCCTGCTATGAAACCGTGGGTATCTTTGCCAGTGGTTTAGTGAAAACCGTCGGTTCTTTCAAGGGCGCCGAAATAACAGGAACCGGAGGTCTTCTTTGGTGGGGGAAAGGAACCAGAATTTCAGCAGAACTGACGGTTCTTTGATTTCGGGATTTTTTCCACACGTACGGAACCGGGGGTTATTAGGGTTTAGGGTTTTAGTCAAGCAAAGGTCAAGTAAACTTCCCAACACTGATCCGAACAACATGTGCTGCTGACTCGTCCCAACAAAATGTGCTGGTGCTGACTCATTCTAACAACTGTGCATTTCACGTACCACAGCTGCCATGAACAGTTGGATTTTTGAAAGGACCTTTGAGAACAAAACAATTAATGCAAATCAAATCAAATCAAATCAAATCAATCCTCCCAAGATGAACAATGTTTTTATATTATTTTTTCATTTTTTAAACAGAAAATTCTACTGAAAATATAAATTGCTAATTAAATTTTTGAGTAATTTTGCTAATTTTTTGGGAAAATTTTGCCAAATTATTTGTACCACAAAAATAGGAAAAAAAAAAAAACCTTACTCCCAATGCAGAGAATCTTTGTCTCCCTTAAGATAATGTGTCAAAAAAAAGGAAAAAATAGAAGGCAAACTTAGTGGAAATAATTCATGTAAATTGTCTTAATTGAGTTGAGATCAATTGTGTTTGTTTTCATCCAATTTCCATATTGCTTTTCTCTTGTGCTCAACTTGAAGGGATCAATACAAACTTGTCCTCCCTTGAAATATTTAGTTGGATGAACATTTTTTTATGGATGAAATTTTCTCACTTACATTGATCAATGGGCGTATTAATTGCCACCCCTTTGGATGGTATGAATCATATGCATTAACTTTTGGATCTTATGAAAATAGATGGGTACCTACCCAATCTAGTGTCCCCACATATGAAATTTCAAGTTTTTTTAATTGTTGCAAAAAAATATTATTAATTTTAAATTAATGTAATAAATCTTTCTTACAAGATAACAAATCTCACCAAACATATTTTAATCCTTTTATTTTTAGGTCCCTAGTGTTGGGACATTCTAAGCATCTATCTATATTGGGTTATGCGTTCCTTCACATTACCAATGCTGATCAATGTATGAAAAGTGTCTTAAATTGATAGGAGGAATGGTGGGCTATTGTGATGAGTGTTTAAGGAATGGAGTTATACTTTTATTGTTTATGTTGTTATTCACATTATAAATAGATTGTTCTATGTTGAGTTCAAATATTATATCAATCACATAAGTTATTGTGAAAATCCCACGACATGAAGCCTATGTCACTTGCATGACATTTGCATACATGTATATAATTCATGTTCAACATTAATTGTGTTAGTTGGTAATTGTATAATGTCATATGGCAATCTTTTAATCGTTAGTGTGTTTGAATTGTATATTATGTAATGCATCCTAGGAATGAAAGTGTGTATTTTGACTAATATTTACTGAATTTTATTTATGAAACATGTTGAAGACAATTATTTAAGCATTTATATAAGGTTCTTATGATTATGTATGTGTTATTTTTTTTGGTGACTAATGATTGTAGTTTTTGAACATATAACATTTGCATCATGGCTATCAAATGATGGCCCTTCAACCATCCATTTGGATTGAGAAAGATGTTTTAATAGCTTTTTATTAATTAAAGGTCTTTGTGTTAATAATTGATATCATTATCATCAATGATGTCATCATTTAAATCATAATCTATTCTAATAAAATGATTGTCCTTTTTTTTTTAAAGATTTCAATGGGCAATGTTTATGTTTTTCTTTGGTTATAGTATGTTTTGAAATAGGTGTCATCATTTGTAATGATTTCTTTTTTGAAATGAATTTTGCGTATGTCTCGGATAGTAATATCCAATAAGATTATGAAACCTCTATGGAATTTAAATGTGATAACATTATGTATATGTTGTGTATATTAAACGGCACAGTATTAGGTGGTTGACAAAGGTTTATGATTAAGTGGTCAAATGTTTTTCTTTGCATTTTCAAATCTATGAGATGAAAAGTTGGGGCAAGTGAGCGTTGATATCTATTGATTGTGAATGTTTTGAAAGTGTTTGGATTTTGTACATGGCACAATGGTATTGAAAACTCTTTAAAATGGGTAGTATTAGTATGACATTTTTAGGAAGGCTCTCAAGTATTATGTCTTGTAAACTTACATGTTTTTTAACTATGAATTCGTTAAAATTGACCAAGATATTGAGGGAAAGATGCATTGCAACCTCTTTCTATACCTAAACATTTGACATTTGTGAAGAATATATTTTTTAAATAGTCAATGCTTCTTTTGACAATTCTTAGTTTGATTTTTTTATTACAATGATTTTCATTCTTTGGTAAGTTTTGAAGAAAGATGTTGGATTGTTTTTTTTTTATGAACATTGTTTGCCTTATAATGTATTTGACACCATTATATATTGGATATTTTTATTATATGTTAGTTGTGATAATAATGTAACATTTTTGTTTTGATGTTTTTGAATGGATTTATAAGTCCAATTGTGTTACAAGGAGCCGATGTTACCATGATCAATGTTTAACATGTTCCTAAATCTCAAAAAACTAAATTATATGTTGTATTTGTACATCCACCTCTTTGATATATCAATCTAGTATTTATATAAGTTTGAAAGTAATCCAATAAATGTAAAATACATCTTACCACAATTTAAAGTTCATAATCAATGATTTTATGTTTGGAAAACATAACAAAATAATGTAGAAAAAATTTGAACGATGTTTAAACACAATGTTTCAGACCTTCTACCACTAAAAATCTAAACCCACTAAAACGCCACTAACTACCTCTAGTGGTGACAACCTCGGGTCACCACTAGAGGATGAAAAAAAATAGTTAACTTAGAGGTTGTCACAACCCGAGGATGAAAAAAAATAGTTAACTTAGAGGTTGTCACAACCCGAGGATGAAAAAAAATAGTTAACTTAGAGGTTGTCACAACCCGAATATGAAAAAAAATAGTGAAAGTAGTTAACTTTGTAGTGGTAGAAGGTCTGCAATGTTTACATTTGTCACAATAAGTCATTCAAGAACACACCAATAACTCTTTATAACATGATTAGACCCGTCTATCATGTAATTTATATTGATGGTGTTTAGTAATTTGTCCCAAGCAACTATGAAGGTTGATGTTATCCATGGATCATAAAATAAGTTAGCATTTAAATTACAAAGGAAACATGTTTTCAATAAGTCAAAATTTTAATTTAGAATTTTTTTATTCGAAGGTTTTTTTAAATAATTGCATATTGAATGTCTTTGTTTTGTTTCATTTTCTCTATTAAGGCAACATTATTTAATGTAATTTTCTCAAAGGTTTTACTTATAACTCTTTATAATTTTGTGAATGCAAAAATTGGACAGATGTTTGCTATATATAATGGCATGTCAATGATTGGTGAAAATTATAAAACATCTCCCATGAACATTATGTTGAAAGTTCTTCCAAAATATGGTAAAAGGTTAGATTTTAATTTTTGCAAATTTAAATGGATCAAGCAAAATGCAACATACCATGCAATAGTTAGGGACTTTTGAATGGTTAAAATATGACCACATTTTCATAAGTCCATATGAGTTATAAATTTTGTTTGTTTTTCAATTTTTTTGTCCCAAAAACATATTTTTGAAAGTTTTAGATGGGACATTATTTCTTTGGACTTTATGAGTTTTTCTTTTTAAACTTCCAAATCAAAAAATGACGTTAGCTACATTAAATACTTTTCACATAGATTTGGGAAGGTTTGTAGGTGATTGAACATGTATTATTCTAATATTAAAATATTAATATTTTTAAAAGTAACAACCATGTCCATTTTAACCATTATAAAGAATCTTGTATGGACTTATAGAGAATGTATTTTTTGCCACTTTTGAGCCATTGTACCGTGCATTCACCCTTAAGACAAAATGGGATTTTACATTTATTGAATTACTTTCAAATGTATCCAAATGTTAGATTGATATATTAGAAACACAACATAAATTTTCAACATTATCTTAAATTGTGAAAATTATAAACATGTTAAAAAAGGATTAGTTACATGCAAGGTGGTTCCTATTACCTTGTTTTTACCCATTAAGGTATGTAATTGAAATCATAATCAATTAAGTGATCTAGTAAGTTCAACAAGTAATTGATTGCTTTAATGGCTAATTTTTGGTTGGATTTTGATTATATTCAAATAATTTCTAAATAGATGTCAACTTTTTTTAATTTAATTGAGATTTCAATTTGTGCTTTCATTCATTGTATATATTTTTTTAGTGCAATTTGCAACAAAGAATACATGTGTGAAATGTGAATTGGTCTCCTTATGATGTGATTTGTGATATAATAAATTAGTGATTTATTATCTTTGCTAAAAGGTACTATAAATTTCAATTCTTGTTCACATCTTGATGTCAACAATATGGACATGAATTTGCATTATTTAACCATTTGTTGGCTTTTTAAATGTGTAATAGTTCATTTTCATTGTCATTTATTAAAAGTCAAAGAAAGCCGTATTTACATCATTTTCTTGATACATCTACATTTGTTTTATAGCATGTCAATGAATTACGTATATGTTTGATTAAACATATATTCATTAATTATAGATGTCACTTTGGAATTGTTTAGGAAATTTTTTGTCATCATGAGTATTGAAGAGCCTTCTAGTGCATGGATGAATGTGATCAAGATTTTCATTAATTTTCATCTATCAAAATCATTGTTGGACACAATCTATAATGGTTGATGTTTTGTGTAATGATATCATTTAAGTAATTAATCATGTCTTTCAAATATTTTCATCATATACAATGTTTATGAAATTTTTCATGAGTTTGTTGGGATTTGGGGAATCATTAACCATAATGAATGAAAGCATGGTAAAATATGTATAAAATTTTGATGAACTAAAGGTGAGTTTTTAAATGAGACAATTTTTGACATGAATACAAGAAAATATACTCAATATATATTCAAGTTTCATTATGAAATCATTTCTTTGCATTGAATTTAATATACATTGATTACAAGATTTGAAAATTTTTGAATATTAAAAGTTAAAAACAAGTACTTTTGGAATTAAATTGTCAATATGGTGTTCAAAATTATTTATTCATTACAAAAATTAAATAAAATAAATATGTTCTAACTTAAGGTACAAATATCATTGTATATTCAAAAGAAGAATTGAAAAAAAATTGTATTTTTTCCATGTTAGAACATACTTGACACATATTGGAAACAAATGTTACACTACAAAAATTAGACTTTAAAAGCTACTTGCATTTAGAAATCCCTACTATCAACCTACTTTTATAATGTGAAATTTGAAAACTAATGCATAATAGTGGAGAAGTATCTTGTTTTTCATCATTCATTTTAAAAGTTGAATATATATATATATATATATATATATATATATATACATTTTATAATGAATTTTGATGATGTTTGTCTTTAACTTGACAAGTAGATTGCCAAGATAATTTAGTTCTATACTTTATCTTGTCCGCACCTTAATAATGTGTGGATATGTAAGATTCCATTTTTTGTAGATTCATGATAACATCCATAGCAAGCTTTTATGTAATTGAACCTACCAGCCTTGTTGTCAAATAAATGTTTTGTGTCTTTCACCTATAACATGTATTTGAAGATAACATTGACAATAATGTGTACAAATGCAATTTGAGCTTTTAGATTCATCTCTACTTATTTACATCAATCATATTCGGTCAACATGTTTGTGTCATAGAATAAGTTGAGATTTATGTCTTGTTTGCTTAAAATTACTAACAAATATGATGAACAAATGTGGGATTTAGAGTGAAAAGGTGTTCATGGATGAAGTTTATCACACTAAAAATTTGGTGTCTTTGTGTTACATGACTATTTCCAAAGGTCATGACATATTTACAAGAAAATTTTAATATTAAAGTAAATGAAAAATATATATTTTGTAATGCATGTTTTGTGAGTTAGCAATGATATCATTAAAATTTACAATTTGTATTTCATTAAGATTTTTTTTTTCAGTCTTGTTTAATAATCTTGATACTATTCATTTAGTTCCAAACTATATTTGTTTAAATGTATTATGTTAAATACAAAAAATTTAAATGATTTTTGAAACTCAATATATCAATTTTCATCTAAATTCATCAACATCACATGGGTTTGTATTGGTACTTTGATGGGTTTGTTATTCCAAAAGGAGATAAGGTGGGAAACATGCATGTTATTAGGATTAAGTTGTTATGTATTCATTAATCATTGTGGTGTGATGATTACAAGATAAATAAGATTGATTTGTTTTTTTTGGAATGCGTTATTCATTTGTTGTGTTGATTTATGTCTATGCCATCAAAATCTATTAAATCCAATGTTTTGACAAAATGTTTAGTTTGATCATACCTTTTTTGTAGACGGGTTTTGTGATATTTGTACAATTTTTTACATTTGCAAGTTCAATATTTGTTGATTGGAACATTAATTTCATTATTGGTGTTGATACATCATTATCAGGTAACATGTTTAGGACATGTGTATTTATAATATCAACTTTGGATGTACATATGTTTGGTGTCAATTGTTATTATTATTTGGTTCATGAATTTAACATAATATTTGAAATGATATTTGGGATTCATTTTGAATAAAATTTTCATATATTTCAAATCCAATCAAAATTTGAAGTATCACATATCATTATTTCAGGTATGTCTTTATGTTGATTACAATTGCAATAATGGCCAAATTCAAAATTAAATTTTCTTAATGAAAATGTGAATTCTTCTAAACATAACATTTTTTCCCTTAATTTGTGGTGGGAAGCTAGGGAGCTTTCAAATGAAAAGTAATTAGTTCAATTATACACATAATGAAAGGTGAACCCTTTCCATTCACCCAAAAACAAATGGTATTTTGTGAAATGTACAAAATTGCAACTTGTTATTTGCATTTCTTACAACATATGGAATCATCATCAAGGATATAAATAAAGCAATAATGTATTCTAAAGATTCATCTTGTTGTCATTTATCAATCCCAATGATTTTGTTCATATCTTTGGGTGGAAGCACGTTAGGTTGAATAGAAAAGGACATCATAAAGTCTATTTTAACAATTTTCAAATTTTCAATTATAGTTCATTCCAATTTATGTGTGTAAATAATGAAATGTGATTAATATCAACAATGACTTTAGGCATTAAAACACAAGGTAAAAAAATCATGGAATTTCTTTTGAAGTCTAATTCATAAGGGGTTTTTATAGGTATTACAAAATTGTTAACATAATTTTTGAAATGCACCAACTAGATTCATCAAATGCATCACAAGATGTATTTATAGCCAAAAACAATTGTGTGTATATAATCAATATATGAACGCAACATAAGATTATGCACATAAGATCAAATGGTATATACAAACAACATAAGATCAAATTGTGTGTATATACCATTTAACTTTAGTTCCATGATTATCTATTTACACAATTTTCTTGTGCTTGGCTTGGAATACAAGACTCCCCTATTTATTTTGAATATATCAATTCTTGCAAATCTTTAACAAACATTTTACAATCCAAACACAAATGAAACACTATTTGAAATTTTTTGGGGGTCATTCAATTAGTTTTGCTTACAATTATATTGAACATAAATATTAAACAAATTTGATGACAAATGAAATTGTTTAACATGAATGAAATTTGATGGCATTATGCATGAAATTAAACTCATAATATGCACATGACATTAGATCATAAGAATGAAAATGACAAATTGCATAAATTAAAAATGGATGAAAATTTTCTAGCATGAAATTGATGACATGGATAGTATCGTGGCAATATAGAAAGAAAATAAGTGACATGGATTAAATTGATGAATTAAATGGATTGCATGAATGAAACAATATAATTTTTACAAATTTGTTGACATGAATGATTAAATCAAATACATGGACATGAATTGAATCGTATGTTGAAACCTCATTACATTGATGAAAATGATAAAATACGTGATATTAAATAGATGATAGAAATTGAAACACGTGGATGAAATTAATCATGCAAATGTTATTGAAAATTGATCATGCAAATGCTATTGATTATGTGGATGATGTTCATTTTCACCCATGCCCAAGTCATCAACTAGATCTATGAGATCAAATTCATCTATGTTGTTAATTTCATTGATACAAGATCATTTTCATTCATTAGGTTCATTTCATCAATGGCTAAAAGCATTCTAGGGTGGAACAAAAAGGGCAAATAGGAAGTCTTTAATAATACATCATTGTAATGTATTTTGAAAAGGCCAAAGATGCAAAAAAAAATAGACACCTATGTTTAGGGAAAAATAATCATTATTTCCAAAAAGTAACTAGTTAATAATCCTCCTAAATATCTAGCTAGGATATAAGATTTTTGAATAAACCTAAACATATTCAACAAAAATCACGTTGAAAAGACTTCACAAATGTCCTTAATTTTGGGTGCCTTAAAAGTTTTTAATATTTCCATACCATATTAAAAATGGTTTGGAAATTCCTATTCTGAATTACTTATGGCATTTGAGAAGAAATTGCTTTGTTACATGCATTTATGAACTTTGTGTGATCACCCTAACTAATTAAAGGTTGGTCCAACTATCTTTCATCCATATGAACACATTTTTTCCAAATTGGTGATTCCATCCATTTTTTTAAAAAAATAACAAACATAATTTCATCCATGTGATGTAATCTTCATGCATACATTAAGTGTGTGTAAGTGTTCAATTTGATCCACATGAAAAATTTCCTCCATAATCAAATTATTTCCATATATTATGCAAATAACATTATTTCATGTGACTTATTCCACATGTAGTGAATTTCATCCATAAAAATAAATTTATCCATGTAAGATATAATTCAATTATATTGATAGAGTCATCCAATTAGGTTCATCAATGTGATGAGTTTCATCCCCAACCAATTACATGATCTATATGATCAATTTCATCCATGAACATTGTTTCATCAATTTGACAATTTCATTCTTGAATAATTTTCTCTCTCATCCTTCTTATCATGAAATCTCTTTTTTTATAATGTTTTTCAAATCCTTTCCTTGAATTAACCCCTTCCTTTCCCTTTCGTTGTTCTCCCCCCATATTTTTGCCATCTTAAATAGTTAATAGTTCTAAAATTCAAACTTTATATACCTTTGAAACACAACAAATGTCCATATATACATATATAAACACACCTAAGTTGCATAAATAGGGTTGAACATTAAACCAACCACATTTAGTATATTCCACAAATTCATTTATCTAATCTCCAACTCAAAAGTCAAAGCTATAAGGTATTAGGAACCAATACAACATAATTGAATACATACATACATACATACATACATATGTTGATATGTATAAGAATAGTAAAAAAATTTGATGATTACTCCCTAACATCAAAATCACAAACTTCATTCCAAATAAATATTTTAGATGAAAAGGGGTGAGAAAAGCAAAACCTTTTATTATTATTTTATTTTATTTTATTTTTATGGAAAATTTTGCAATTTGATGAATACTTTTTTAGAAGTGAAAAAAACACATGAATTTTTTTTAATTTCTAAGGATTTTCTCACCATTTTTCGAAATAAAAATAATTAAATCAACCACATTTAGACTAATCATTTCCTAAGTTGTCACATAAAACACTTTTGTAAAAATGCTACAACCCACCTAGGGTAATCGCCATTTAATGTTAATTAATGTTAGGAATCCTCACTAGTGGACCCATTTGAAGAATTAAGTAAAATTCACCAACAAATTGAATTAGAAATCCCTTCCCCTTGGGGAAACAAACATGGGAAATTAGAATCTATGTGAATAAAGGTGCCAATGTTCATATGTTGCCCAAGCGTATCACATCCTTTGTTGTTTAAAAAAAACAAGAGGTAAAAGTTTTGTGCTCCAATTGGTCTAACAAGGAATAATGTTTTATTTTATTTCAAGAAGGATGCTATTTTTCCATTTGATAGAATTATATGTTTAATCATTTGCTTGAAGAACTATTTTCACCTTATGCAACATACCAAATTGATATTGGGCATTGATATTGAAACTAGGTTGGTGTATTTTAGAAAATGTTTTAAGTTTTGTTTGACTCCTACAAAAAATCCACATCTAATTTGTAATATTATGAAGTTCACTATGTTTCAAATGAACAAACAAGTCGTTAGGCTATTGAGCCAAAAAAAAATCATTAACATCCATACATTTATAATTGATTTGAAGATTGACATCAAGATCAAAATAACTTGCCATGAGGTTATTAATGTGACTTTGGGAGCAACAATAGAAACTCCTCCCTTATATCCAACTCATAGTGCAAAAGGTTTATTTGGATTATCTTTTTCATATGATGTATACTTAAAATTGATTTATAATATATTACAAAACATCTACTAATTTTTCAAAACTTTGAATTGTTTAATAAAACATGTCAAAATTATACAAAAATCAATTACAAACATTCACACATCAAAATACCATATATCAAACATTAATTATCAAAACAACAATTTCATCATTGATAGAATTTAAGTTTTCATTATAGGTATGATTATAACAAACCATTCCAAATGACAAGCTAGACTATCATTGAAAAGACGCATGAAAAAGAAAAAGAATGAATGAATTTATTTTTTAAAATCCCAAAGACAAAAACATAGACAAAATAAGTTGGAATTTTTTTTAAAATAATCCACAAATAATTTTTAAATTAATTTAAAAAGAAGATATTTTTATTTAAACACACAACATATTTGAAAACTCTTTAGCAAACAAAAAAACATTCCCAACTAGAAATCAAAACATAGAATAACATGTTTTGTTGAAAAACATTTATGATTTTTTAAAATGATGTCGAACTTATTCCAAAAGAATTATCAAATGACACCAAATGTGTACATCAAGAATTAAAAAACCCTTATTAACAAAAGACAATATTTCAAACACTAAACATCAATTTTCCATGTGTAAAAAAAATAGAAAACAAAATGACAAAACAAAATACAAAATAACTAACATTTAAAATCGAAAAGCACAAAAAAAAATTCCAAAAAAAAGAAAAATACATAAAAACAACAACAATGTAATCAATGCTAAAAGATGAAAATTTTATTCGAACACACATAAAATATTTGAAAACATTGAATAATACAATCAAATATTTTCCCACCACAAATAAATAATAATAATAACATGTTTTGTTTAAATCAATTCAACATTTTCATTTTAAAAAACTAACTTCAAATTTGGCTATTGATGTGTTTGCAATGAAAATAAATTTATACATGAACTAATGATATGTGATACTGCAAATCTTCATTCAATTTTGAAATACATGAAAAATTTACTCATAACGAATCTCAAATATCATTTTGAAAATGATACCAAATTTATCTTAAAAGAATTAATAAGTGAGACTAAATGTCACAACCCCACTTTGAAGGAATGTGAGGATGAAATGAGGACTTGGGAATCCTCCAGGACTCCCAAAAACTCAGAGCTCGATTGCAGGGTTCAAAACACCTCACCTTGATGTGTTCTTTATACCGTTGAAAAGGTCTTGAAGTGTAAATGTCGATTTGGCCTTGCATGAACCATTCGGACATCTACAACACAAGTTATGGATGAAAGAAAGGCCAAGAGTAAAACTACCAATTTGACTTTTGACCATTAAAAGTCGGGAATCGACTTAACCCTGGTGTGTGCAGATGGAGTGCGACACACCATTGGAAAGCTCTCAAGGAGGGCAACAAGTTTTTTTCAGACCTCATCCCAATCAGAGGTCTAAGCAAGGAGTTATGAACTCCCAAAATTTCGAGAGTCCAAACCAAGATAGTTTCGGGAAAAAGTGTTATTCATATGTATGTGCCACGAGCAAACACATAGAATGTTATATGGGGGAAGGTGGTGGCTTCCCCCGAGTCCGGGCCGTGGTAAGTCATGTGAGTCCAGGGTCACCCATGGCTTGTCCTAGCATTGAAAGTGTTCCCGAATGTCAACTAACCAACTTGTTGGTTGGTTTGATGCAAGTTCGAATAACTAAGTAAAGCTTGTCTCTCTTCCTAGTTTAATCCCGAAGCTTCAACACGCCCCTCTACCCCTTTTAGTGTTGGAAACTAGGAGCGTGCCCCGAGTCCCAAACATTTCCATTGTTTGATTAACTTGGACCCAACTTAGGTTCAACAAGGGACTTGGGAGCACGTCACTAAACATGTACAACAAGAATTGGATGGACTTTTATTAGCAAAAGAAGGTATATCAACAACTAAATGTCAATTTTCATATGTAAAAGTTCTTAAGTTTCTTTATAAATAATAAAATACCAAAACTTGCATTAGTTAAATGGCATATGGACTGGCATCATCACACCACCAATATTACCAAAATTAACAATGGTGGAAGAAACCTTAATAACATGTTATTGTTGTTCTACCATAATAGTTAAATTATGATATACCAACAAAGGAGGAACAATAGGCCAACGTGCACTTAAAGGAAATATAATAAATTTTGCACAAAATGCTGAAAGTGCAATAAAATTTTTAAACACATTGCCATCATCATTAGAATCATTAAGTAATATTATTGTAATACATTTTGTTTTAAGTTCACACCCACCTATAGAATTAGCCAAAAACTGTAAATTATTATATTACATAAATATGTTATAGCCATATGGTTAACTTGGTTGAAATCTAATCATACATGCTACAAAGATACAACTATGAATACACATGTATTAAATACAATGCCTAAAAATGACATACCATAACCAATAATGAGATCAATGTTACAATCAACAAATATTAAACTTGCAAATGACAAACATTGTACAAATATCACAGACTTACATGAACAAAAAAGGTATGATACTCAACTAAACATGTCATACAAACATCAAGTCTAATATAACATGCATGTTTTCCCACCGTATTTCCTTTTGAAATTGGTGTCCTTGAAATGAATAACAAACCCATCAAATCATCATTACAAACTCATATAAAACATTCAATGAAATTGGATAAAACTTGTTATTAGTTTTCAAAACATCATTTATTTCCATTTTTTGTATTTAATATAATAAAACATAAACAAATTTGCCTTGGAGCTAAATTAACAATATCAAAATCATCAAACATGAATGAAAAAGTACTCCTCGATGAAATACAAACTACAAATTTTGACGACATTATTACTAACCCACAAAACATACATTCTAAAATGTATATATGTAGTTTATTACTATATTTAAGTTTTTTAGTAAAGACGTCATGGCCTCTAGAAGTAGTCATTCAACATAAAGAGACCAAATTTTTAGTATGATAAATTTTGTGGGAACACCAAGTTTGTTTTTCACTCTAAATCCCGCATTTATTCATTCATCATCCTTTGTTAGTAATTTTAGATGGAAAAAATATAAATCTTGATTTATTCAATGAAAAAATTATGCTAACAAAAAATGAACGATGCAAATATGAAATAATAAATCCAAAAGCTCAAGTTATATTTGTACATACTATTGTCAATGTTATCTTCAAATATATGTTATATGTAAAAAACACAAAAGATTTATCTAATAACAATGTTGGTGTTCTTGGTCACATAAAAACTCATTATGGATGTTACAAAATTGCAAAAAATGGCAACTTACACATCCACACATTATTATCGTTTAACAATTTTCCAAATTCCAACACATTTTCAAGCATTGCATGATGATGAGATTTTTCGACAAAATATGATTAATTACTTAAATGATATAATTACATGAGACATCAATCAATATAAATCATGTCCAATTCCGCCATATATAGACTACATTGATAACAATCTTGATAACATATATACATCCTTTCACCACAAGGCCACCAGATCTTGAAGAATTTTTTTTTACAAAACTATTTCAAAATGACATTCATAAACTAATGAATGTATGCAATTTGACATGTATGCAATCCAACATGCTACAAGCTAGATGTTGATACGTCAAAAAAACTATGCACGTTGAATTTCCTCAACCTCTAATCAATAAAACTTGTTTTAATATTGAAATGAAACTTTTACACATAAAAAGAATTGATAAATAGTTATATAATGAAAATACATAGATATTATTGGCTTCAAGATGTGATCATGATTTGAAATTTATAGGAGTGTTCAATAAAAGTAATAAATCATTGATTTATTAAATTACAAAAACATCTATTTACATTTCACATATGTATTTTCTTTTGCAAATTGTAGTACAAAAAATAAAAACAATAAATGAAAACTCAAATATAACTATGATTCAATCAACAAAAGTCAATGTTTCCTCATATATTATTTAAATACAACAAGAAGTTAGCAAGAAATGTTAAGCCCGAGAATAATTAGTTACTTATTGAACTTATTTAATCACATAATTGATTATGATTTCACTTACATTAGTGTGGCATGTGCCATTGGCCCAAGTGTTACCACATCCTCAACTAACTTTTCTTTACAAGTGTGAACCCACTACAAAATAAGGAAATTCAACATGCGAACATTGTTTTACAATGTATCTATCAAGTTTTTGAATAACCAAATATGATAGGAAATCATGCTTGAATTGAATGGTAAGTTTTCAAGTGTCACCATATTTTCGCCATGACACATTAAGGGCTTTTCAATTGTATTAATAGTGTGGCAACATGCATGTTTATTTGTGTGACGATGGTTTTGCCCAAGTGTTTAAAGCAATCTATCAAAATATTGGATGTTTCATGTAAACAAAATAATTTTGAAAAAACAAAGTCTTCAAATTTATGATGATGATATATATAATTTAATGCAAGAGTTAAAATTTTATATCAATATTTCAAAATATACAATGTTCATTGGTTTTGATACATTTTGTTCAGGGAGAAATATTTTTAATGAACTAACTTATGTGGTTATAAAGAATGTACATGTAATTGACCATGAGGAAATATAGGTGTTCAGAGATCTAGACCTACATATATTATAGATTGACCTTGTGATTTGTTGATTGTCATAACAATAACAACTTTCACATGAAATTGTTTTCAACTAAATTTGAAAGGTATTTTAGATGTGGTTGGTTGCAATGTGTTTCTAGGGACAAAGGTTGTTTCTCTAGCATGCACATTCATGAAACTACATGCTTCAATGACATGATCACTTAGATGCGTCACTATAAGTCGTGAACCATTACAAAGTCCACATTTTGGAGCAATATTGTAGTAACATAATGGGACATCCAACTTTAAGAGGTTCATTTAAAGGCAATAATACTAACAAGTCAAAAAAATTGAGATATTTAGTAGGATACAAATTGTTGTTATTAACACCTATTTTAATCAAGGCAACATCTGCACTAAGAATTGTTCGAACAACTCTAAGAAAAATGTCAATGATGTCATTATTGATGTTATCAACAATATCATTCCAAGTGAATAAGGTGATGTGATCTTTGAAATATTCATTGTTGTGTGTATTTACATTTCCAATACCATTGTATACAACTTGAATGAGTGATATTAAATTTGGGCCATATGCAATTCATTGTGGAAGAGGAATGATGCCATTTTGACCAATTAAAATGTGGCCACTTCCAACTTCAAGCAACCAATTTGCAAATTGTTGATTTTTAAAAAATGTTTCAACCAAATGTTTTGTTGTAATCTCAATATACGTATACCATCCCACAACAATGACCTTTGAAGAGAGGCTACTACAATTTGTCCTTTAAATTCCTTTATAATAACTAGAAAAATTTGATGAAAGTCTCCTCCAAACATTACAACAAGACTTCCAAAAAGTTTATCATTACTATGTATATCATGCAATGTATGATCAATTGCCTTTGGACAATGTTGATGTTGCATGTGAATTTCATCCCAAATGATCAATGAACATTCTCAAAAAAGATTTGCTCGTTGTGATGTTTTATCAATAACACATATTGAATATTCATTAATTTGGATAAGAAGTTTGAAAGTTGAATGCGTGGTTTGTCAACTATCAAATATAAGAGCAACAATAGTTGCAATTGTGTTATAAACATATGTTTTACCTGCTTCAACATGTCCATTTAAGAAAAATATTGCACCACTCCATTCATTCATTGATGATAACATTTCTTGGTAAACGATGGACTATTGTGAATTAAGGTGGGGTACACATTCATTGACAATGGATATAAAATCTTCATGGTTCCAATCAAGTTGTCCTACAATGAGTGGATTTTGATAATGAACTACCCATTAAATAATAGATTGTGGCATGCTTGGTATATTGCATAGTGAAATATTGTAATGTTTTTTCAAATTTTCATCAATGATAAATAATCTGTAATCATAAACTTCATGTTCATTGGGATTGTCCAAATGGTGTTGTGTTTGCAATTGATGTCTTAAATTGTCACATAGGTGATGACAAGATTGATCCCACAAATTTTCTAGTTGATTTGGAATGCAAAATATAAGTATTGTCACAAACAAATGTTGTAGTTGTGATCCTATTTGCAAAACTAAAGCTTCTTGTAAACATTCAATCCCTTCTCCATTATTTTTGAGCAATCTTGTTGCAATACATGCATCTTTGAATGTATTATGGATATGACCATGCATTGTTCGCAAGTCTGCAAATGAGGTGGGTCCTTGAACTATTATAAAAAACAATTGAAGGCAATAATGTTTTCTGATAGTTGGATCAATAAAATACAACCTTCCCAAGGCAAATCCAATTCATCTTGGGGTCCATCTTTTTGCCATAATATTCCAAACAAAATGTCGAGGAAATTCAAAATATGCGTATTGTCTAGCATTTGCATCAATAATACATATAGCAAAGTATGTAGTTAATATTGTTGATTCACATTTTACTCTTTGGAGAATCAACATTGCATCATCGTTGGCATTGAATACCACTCTATGCATTCTCGATAAGTGAAAAGCAAGATGTACAACATTAAGTTGTTCTTCATGCATTTCCATTACAAATAAATGCCATGCCACCTCAAGCACTAACATATTGTGCATCAAGATATTGTTCAACCTCATTTGGTTCACAACCAAATTGCATAGTGGTAAAATCATGTCCTTTGTAAATATACTTATGGACATGTATTATAGCATGAATGGCAACACGTACCCCTATATTTATGTGGTTCATCCATATTTCCTAAATAGAAATGGATTGTAAGGCACAACATTTTGATTGTTAATTAAAAAGCCTTGTGTTTCATACATTTGTCCAATGTTGTTTCTCCTTCTGTACAAATGATATCCAAAAGCATCATAGTGGTCAATTCTTGGAATCCCTTAAGGTAATGTTGGAACACCTTGCATCTTTCATGCATGGAGAATAAAGATTGTGTGGTCCACATGGGCTATGTACCATTGTCTTCAATATTGTATTGAAAAAAATGGGATCAACTTCAGGATGTAAAAACGTAGCACAAAAATTTGATCTATTGTTACCACATCAATTATTTTGTATTCTACTGCAAAGAATATGAAAAAATGTATGTAGGGCAATCCTCATATTTGAAACTCAATTATATAAACATGTGCCATAATTTAAGCATGTGCATGACTTTTTATAATGTTTCAAAAAATGCTTGTGATTTGAATTTGAAAATACTTGTAACCAAATCAAGTTGATATATTGCCTTTTGTCCTTGCAATAATGTAGTTATGATTTCAAGCCATTTAGGGTTTATAGCCATAATTCCAAATAAGTTAGGGTGCTTGAAATATCAAGTGATGGCCATGAATCTTGAAATATCTCAAACATATTGCAATAACTACCCACAAATGATGAAGATAAAATTACCCTACAATCAAGATTTCGAAGTTTTATTTCTTTATTTATAACATCTCCTATTGTATTTGTAAGACCTTGGTATACATAAGCTTCATTGTTGTTAAATTCATTCCTACCCAATGCAATTGAGCTTTTTTCTATTGCTACCCAAACATCAACAATGAATTCATGGAATAACTTTCTAATTGAAACATGTTTCACATGGTTTATCAACATAGTTGAACGTTCAACTTGAAAACATTGTTGATGCTGGGAATATTCAGCAAATGACCACCCAATTGAAAAATGCTTTCAACTATATAATAAATGAATCAATTTAAATGGTAATTTCCATAATTTTATTTAAAACTTGAAAAACCCTAGTTACAACATAATTGCAAATGTTGTGTAATTGAAAACTTTTAGTTAAAAAAGTGGAGTTTGCTACTAGTGTTAAAACTACAAAAATTAAAATTTAACATTTTACCATTTGGAGGAATCAACAAAATGTTCATGGAAGATTTTTTACAATTTTCACCAATCAATGACACACGATTATATTCAACAAACATATAACCGATTTTTACATCCACAAAATTAACACAAAAGAAATCATAACTGAAAGCTTTTGGGAAAATTACATTCAACCAAATAGTATTATCCTAATAGAGCAAATGAGTCAAAACAAAACATTCAATATGCTACCCTTTTAGAAAACTTTCAAATTGAAAATATTCAAAAATTAAAATTTGATTTATTAAAGATTCATTTTCTATCTAATTTAAACGTCAATTTATTCAATGATCCATGGAGGACAATAACCTTCATAGTACCTTGAGATGAATTATGAAATATGATAAACCATTACATGATAGATATCCATGTGTTTACATCAAAACAAAAATGTTACATTATTGTCGAAATTAACATGTACAAAAAAGGTTCAATGCATAATGATATCAAATACATTATAAGACAAATGACATCCACAAGTAAAACTAATCTTTTACACCTTTCCTAAAAAAATTAAAGAAATGAAAGTCATTAATGGAAATTGATATTTTAAACTAGAAATGATAAATGAAAGCATTGGATACATTGAAAATATATCCTTCATAAATTTTGAATGGATACAAAAGACATTACAATGCATCCCCCCATAAATGTTTTAGTCAATTTTGACGATTTCATAGAAAAAACATAAAATTATAAAACATAAAACTAAAAGGCCTCCCTAAAAATGTCATACCAATAATATCCATATCGAGGAGTTTCCAATATCACCATCACATATCATAACCAAACACCTCCAAAACATTTACAATCAATAGATATTAATTGCCTCTTGCCCTAGCTTTTTGTCTCATAAATTTCAAAGCACAAGGACAAACTTTTGACAACTTAATTATAGACTTTTGATAATGACCTAACAACATGTGTTTAAATATGCACAACATATACATAACCTTATTGTGTTTATGATCCACAAATGGACTCATAATCCTATGGAATATTGCTATCCAAGACATAAACAATGTTAACTTAAAAAATAGATCATTGGAAATGTTCGAACCTATTCCAAAGCATAATATAGCAAAAAACATACAAAATAATTATCCACTGAAATCCTATAAAGAAAAAGACAAACATTTAATTATGATCAATGCTTCAGATGATCACAAATCCTGATAATAATATCATCAATTATTGGCATAAAAAATTCCAATTAACTAAAAATGATGAAAACATTTTTTTTGATCAACCATCCATTTGGCAATCACAATGCAAATATTGTATGTTTAAAAATTACAATTGTTAGGATATCAACAACACACATACACAATCATAGGAACTATACATAGATAATTCACCAATCATTTTCAACATGTTTTCATAAAGAATAATCCTTGGACTTTAGTCCAAATACACGCATCCACATTAAACCTCAATTACACAATATATGATTCAATTAGACTAACAACAAAAAAATTACCAAAAGACACCATCCAATTATTTCTAACATCATAAATGTAAAACACTTATTATATCCATATGCAAATGTCATGCAACAATTGCACAATTCATCTTGCAAACTTTTCACAATATCATATGTAATTGATATAACATTTTGACTCAACCCAAAACAACCAATTTACAATGTGCCACAAATGCGATTGCATTTACATAACAACATAAATAATAAAACTATATTTTCATTCCCCAAATACTCACATAAAATGGTCGATCATCACTAGTAGTGCACAAGAATGCAGATCCCAAGTTCAAATATTAAAATAGTAGTTAACTAAAGACAAATAATGCACTTGCAACAAAAACACCCTAGGAATTCAAACATCCAATTGATCCTTATAAAAAATAATTCACATGTAGCTTGAAGTCTTTTCCAAGCCCAAGCCCCAATATATACACCACCACCACCACCATCTACCACATAGGCAGCCATGTCATAATTTTTGTAACAAACATTTTGTATGTGAACCCAACAATTTTTTGAAAATCCTAAACACCAACTTACAATCGAGTTACCACCATGTGTGAATGTAGCTTTAATATATTAAAGGGTGTATTCACACTTGGTGTTAAGGACTTTAGTGTTGAGTCCCCTAACACCATGCTAGTCATTCATGACTTACACTTACTTACCATAACCATTTTATTATGTTAAGCTAATAACATTCACTTAACATTAAGCTATTGTCCATTTAACATTAGGTGCCACCTAGATTTTCACGTGACACTGACTTAACATCAAGTGTGAATGCACCTTAATGCTATAACCTTTGTCTGTAGATAGACGAGGTTAAAAATTTCTCCCCATTCTATGTTCATGTGGTGCATTGAAAACCGCAAACTTGCCAATTAGGGTTGAATCAATGATCGTGAAGTGAAATTTTTGCAGCTTATTTATGGTAGTGCATAAACACCGACCCAGATTGTATCCCACTAAAGCAAAGTTAAGTGAAAAGTTTCCAATTCATCTCCATAACAACAACAATGTTGTTCTTATCAGACCTCAACCACTTGTAAAATTGATTAACCAAGTGTCGGTCACAGACTTGACTTTCTGGGTTTTGTTGTATGCTTTGGGCATATGCTCTCCTAAAGGTTTTAAACAAAAGAGCAAGACACTCCAAAAATTGTGCATTACACTTGGACACAAAAAAAAAAGGGGAATTTGTCATTTTGCGCCATTTGTTTGAAATCCTTGGCATTTGTTTTGATGCCATATATCATGGTCGAGTTTTGATTCAACCTCTTTAAAATGACCGCCTGGAAAAAATGTTTCTTCATGGATTTGCATATTTTGATCCCATTCCGTCAATTGGCATTCTCATTTTGCCAAGTGTTGAGTTTTACGGCGGCCAACTGTTACTCTTTTGGTTGCTTAGAGAGTGTATGTATGTGTTGCATGCGTTTTCTCCAAGTGTGGGTTTATGCAAAAAGTTGCTTTTGTTATTTGGGGACCTACCTGAGTGGAATCTCCTACGCAGTAAATGGCCTGGCGTGGGGAAGGTTTTGCATAATCAAATTTTTATTTTATTTTTTTCATTTTTTTGTTTGTGACGAGGGCATTTTGCTGCCACGGAATATTGACGGTTGGTCCAGATCAACCTTAGCTGTACAAATTACGGCTGAGGAGATTCTCGTTCATTACATTGGGGAAGGTCTTTATCGCCGACGTGAGGGCATGATGTGCCGAGAGCAAGCCTTCCGTTCCCTGAGCAATGATAATGCCCTCACAGCAATGCCTTCCCCCATACAATGTTGGTTACAAATCTCTTATAAGAATGCAAACAATAAAATCAAAATTAAAAAAAGAAAAAAAAAGTATGACCGACACAAGATTCTGTATTTGAAAGGAAATTTAGAAATCTCGAATTTTTTTCCCAAAAAAAAAAATTCCAAACTTAAAAATCTACTTCATTCCGAATCTATATTTGTGATATGCATACAATTTTTTATTTCTTTTCCGAATGCGTGGACCAGTGTTGGCCACTGCAATTTAGAGGGATGGTTCTCTGGCCTCCTTGACTGGAGAGGTCCAAGAAATTGCAAGGTTCGAAAGCCGACCCAGGCTGTTCGACAGGCTTTACCCGGAAGTGAATCTGGACCTTGATTCGGGCTAATATGTACAGGGGAAGGCACTTCTGTTTGTAGCTTCGTAACTGAGTGCAGAGCCTCAGGTTCAGGGCCCGAAGACACCCACAGCAGTGCCTTACACTACCGTCACGACCAAATTGCTTACCATGCAAAAATGTGCTTAAGGCTTTCTACTTCCATATTTTTTAATATCACCAAATTTGGCTAAATATACTTACAGATGAAAATTCACTTGACCAAATCCCAAAATTATTATAATTTTTTTTTTTTTTTTTGCTTGAAGAAAACCACTGCACACAACTTTTAATTGATTATATAAAACTAGCACTAAAACAATACAGTATTTGAATCACAATGTGGGTTAAACCGGAACCAATTTTTAACCTCGTGGGCCATCAAAAGTTTTCGGAACACAGTAGAAGCTTACAATTTTGAAGAACCGGTTATGAAACCCTACCAGAGTTTCTTAATTAGATTTTTCAATAATGAAAGGGTTGCTCACAAGGGCCCTACCCCTAATTTGAAAGGTTGTAGATCTGAGAGTTTAGCCGAAAAAAGTAAAGTATAACATACTTTTGTACCTGAATGGCCAAAGTTCAAAGCATCTTTCTTCGAGGAGGTGCTTTCAAATCCAAAGAAATAAACCTTAAAGTATTAAAGTTATGGGTAAAGTCACCCTCTCTTTCACCCCTTATCCCCTCTTTCAGTTGTGTCGCAAAATTATGAAATTTTTATTAAATCTCAGTATGAAATGCTGAAACTCAACATTTAGTGCACAAGGTTCGAGAGTAGTTATAGTAGTTGTACAGGAAGGAGCAGTGCAAATATTTGCAGATTGTAGCAGCAGTGGAGGCGCATAGGAAAAATGAAAGAGGGGATGAAACTCAGTTTACCACCAAAATTGGTGGAAAATCTACTTTGGGTCCCAGTTATTTCGTTTTGTAAAATTTCATTCCCAATTGCACGGTTGATGCCCTATTACGCCGAAACTGGCCGTTCTAGCCCCCTAATTGCCTGACTTTGCGGATAACCTTATTTCCAAAAAATATTTGGGGTTTTAGGGTTTAGGTATGTTTCAAAATGAGGGTCTCACATTTTGCTCAGGGAAAAAAACACTCAAAACATATTTCTCCTCTTGCTATGGTCATTTTTCACATGTTGTACCAAGGGTTGCAATTTTTTTCGAACTTTAATTGGTGGGTGGTTGAAAAAAATCTTGAAATAAATGGTTTTTGAGTGCCCAAGATTAGAAACATTTTGTCTTGTCTCCAAAAATTGAAAACTTTTTTTCACCTTTATAAACTCTAGATTTTGTGCCTTGTAGCCCAAACCCTAAATCCTCAACACGTGCCTATAGCCATGAAAAACCCAAAGAATACCCAAAGCTTTTATTATTGCCCCTTTAATGAATGCATTTGTGATTGAACATATTCTTTCAAAATTACCTTTGGAATTTATGATGTGGCACCTTTGTCAAGTAAACCATCTGTAACATAAAGTTGTGGGTGAATCCCTTGAATGACATGCCTTAAACATTGTGAAATATCACAATGTGTTATACTGCCACATTATTGTTGCCCAAGGACTTCTAAAGCAATTTTTAAAACAATGTTTGCAATTTGAACTTTAATGTTTAAAGCTTTGTTTCTTAGATGATGCAAACATTTGAGATTCTAGTTTGAAGTTTTGGTTTGAAACTTCATGTACTTTGAAAGCTTTTCACATAGGTAGCTAACTTTCATATGTATGGGCATTCGAACCCACCTTTAATTTTGTTGTTGGGTTTTACAATTCAATAAACATTGAAATTTTGATGGGCCGATGTGCATGGGCATTTACATACTCTTAAAACCCTAACTTTTGGTCTACAACAAAAAAATGACTTGAAGTTTTTGATGAATTTGATGTGTGTCAGTCTAAATATGGTCCTAAAACCTTACTTTAAAACCTGCAAATCTAGAAATTTAGTCATTGAAGTTGAGTTTGGAAGCCAAGGGTTTTGTCATGAAATATAATCCTTTGTTTATGGTTTGCAATTGAAGCATAGACCCTAATATGTTGGCCTTGAAGAGTATGTTAATCAACAGACTTGAAACCCATCTTCTTATATCAAATGGATTTTAAGCTTATAATGTTTATTTCAATGCAACTATCGAATCACTTAGGTACCCCTGAATGCTTACTTGTCCTTTTGCTAGCCATAATTATTCAAAGTTTTTTTATAATGCGGATGTGTGTGACTTTGAATATCATTGTAAATTTTGGTAATATACATTGTGTTTGGAATTTAAGGTTTTTTTTCTTTTATTAGGAACAGTGATAGCTCAAGCATAGATCCTAATATGTTAACCCTAATGAGTATGTACATCTAAACAAACCTCAAACCCATTTGAGGAAAATTTGTGCATGAATGTAAAACCTAAGCTTGGAGCTTTGAGCTTATAGCTTAAAGCTTAATGTGATATTAATCCATTTACATGGATGAATGTGTCCACAAATGAAGGATTTCATATGGATGAATTTCATTTATGAGTTGGATTAAATAAATAAATCATTGAATGAAATTATCCATGGTTGGAAGATAAATAAAATAAAAATAATTTAAATCCATCCTCATTTGTTGTCCAAATATTAATATTTCAAACTTGAATGTCATTTAATAATGATGGATAATGTGACTGCAAGGGAAAATATGACGATGGGACCGAAATAATTTTTAAATTTAAAAAAAATCATTTTCATTAACAATGTTAAGTAATTAAAAAAACTTTTCATGGGATGAGTGTTAGCCCTCCCCCCCCCCCCCCCCCCCCTTATTGTTGTCAACAACATTATATATGTATTTTGTGAAAGATTAAGGCACCTTGAAAATAAATAATTATTAAAAACAACTTCATTATTCTCTATGATATTAGGTTGTTTGAAGGAAGCTAATTAAACTACTTGAAACTAAATTTTAGTTTATTTCAAAAACCTATTGTTATTAGTGACAATAGGTAGTTTAAAGATATTTAAAACATTCAAAACCCATCGTTGTTAACAACGCTAGTTAGAATTCATGAAAGTTGTGGCATCTTCAAAGAAGAATAAAAAAAATCCGACCCCAATTGTTGTCCATGATGCTTACAAATAAATTTGAGGGAAGTTGTGACACCTTTGGAGAGGAAAATAAAAACCCATTGTCGTCAACAACATTGGGTTAGTTTATTTGAAATTAAAAATAAAAATAAAAATAAAATAAAAACAATGACCATGGGGTGAATGTTAGCATGATAATATTAATATAGTTAAAACATATTGAAAATAATGGCATTTAAAACCATAGTCATCAAATACATTTATAATGGAATTTACATTATATTATTCAACAAATGTTATATCATATATAACTAGATTGTGTTTCATGAAACTTTAATTAATTAAAACTAGGGGGAAAATAAGTTTCATTTATAAGAATTTAATGATAAAAAAACATTAATTCGTAATTTTGATGAAAGTTTTATATATTTTTTCATCCATACATTAGATGAATAAAAAAATCATTTGTCCATAATGAAGATGAATGCTTACATTCATCTGCATGTTTACTTCTAGGTTTACGTATATAACATTCATTTTGTGGTTAAATTCTTGGGTTTTACTTACATGTGTGTAGGGGAAAGGACATTTTACCATCCCATGTTTTAACTTTAGGCTCTAGGCTTAGGCTCTAGGCTCATGCAATAGCTTGTTTCAAACCCATCTTCCTAGATCTAATGTCATCCAAGCTTATAATGTTTATTTGAATGCAGTTGTCCAAGTACTTATGCACCTCTGAAAGCTTACCTATCCATCTGCAACCAAAATGATTCAAATTTATTGATAATGTGAATGTGCGTGACTTTGAATATGGCTTTGAATTTTAGTAACATATTTTGTGTTTGGAAGTTAGGGGTTTTGTCATGAAGTAAAAACTTGTGTTTATGGTCTATAGCTTAAGCACAAACCCTAATATGTTGGCCTTGATAAATATGACATTCAAACAAACCTAAAACCCATCTTTTTGGATTTAAGCCCTTTCAAGCTTATAATGTTTATTTCAATGTTGTTGCCCAAATACTTATCTATCCTTGAAAGTTTACTTGTCCATTTGCCAGCCAAAATTATTCAAACTTTTTGAAAATACGAATGTGTTTGATTCTGAATTTGGCCCTAAATTCTAGTAATATACTTTATGTCTGGAAGTTAAAGGTTTTGTCTTTCATTAAATACATGTGTTTATGGTCTATAACTCAAACACATACCTTAACAATGTTGGCCTTGATGAGTATGGCATTCAAACAAACCTGAAACCTAGATTATTGGATTTGATGACATCCAAACTTATAATGTTTATTTCAATGCAACTATTCAAATATTTATGTACCCATAAAAGTTTACCTATCCATCTATAATTATACTTATTCAAGTTTTTTGATAGTGCGGATGTGTGTGACTATGAGTATGGCCTTGAATTTTGGTAATATACATACTTGGTGTTTGGAAGCTAGGGGTTTTGTTTATACCTATACCTAAAATTCCATCGTCTACCCCATCATCTAGTTGGTTTGAACTTATAACCTTGAACCCTAACCTTAACCCATCTTTGGATTTTACACCATTTAGAAATAGAAGTGATGGTGAGAAATCAATGACAAAATTAGAGATGCTATAAGCTATTCTAGGAGCATGGCAACAATGGCATTTTGCTTCTCAACAACTTCCAAAATTTGAAACACCTTCTTAGCTAGCAAGGTGGAGATCAACAATGAAAAATTGAATAAGGTGAAAATTAATAATTTGAAAGCAACTAGAAAGTTAAGTGTCATCATAGAAAAAGAATTTAGATAAAGGGTTGGGGTTATTTTGCACCTATAGCTAAAAATCCCTAACTTAACCATGTGTAATTGGGTTAACATTCTAATCACCAACAACTTCATATGTGAGGTCCATGCGTAGGAAATTAGTTAGGACAATTACAACTTGGAACAAATGTGCATATTTTGGTTTAGTGAGGCACCTCCACTTTCTCTTCAACCCACCTATGCCTTACTTTGCACCTTAAAATTTGCATGCATTTTGTTGTAGGTTCGCACTATAACATGGTTAACATTTGGCATTAGTTTTTGTCGCCCTATCCTCCACATAATAAACATCTCCTCACCCATATAGCCTAAATCTCCCAATAGGTATTCAAACTAGTCATCATTGTGGATGAAATACTGATGCCAACTCTTATAAACATTAGAGTGCTACAAGATGTTCGCATCATGGTGAGAACTAGGATAACCTATGTCTATGTAGATGAACAACCGTGATGGTCCAAAATGATCGTGTTGTTCATTGCATATATATTTTTTCACCCATTAAACCATGTGCGATTTGTTTCATTTTGCCAAGGCTAGCAAATTTCAATCAAAGTGCCATTAATAAACCCAATACACCCTAATATCTCTCGCAAATGTGCACCAAAAGTACCCTTTTTTTCAAGTGTGGGCTATTGTATTTCAACCTCAAGTGCATGGTTGATGCATAATGCAATGAATATTACATCATCACATAATGCAAATTTTGACCAATTCCACATAAAGGTGGCATTGTCATGCTTTGCATAAATAATGAAGTTCAAAAGATGTTTAGGCATTAATTTTGATGATCTACTTGATACAATTAGAACAATACATGTTATGATATAAAACAGAACATTAAACTTGAAAACCCTAGCTCAAACCCCAAAACCTAAACCCTAAAATTCAGACTTGAAAACCTTGGCCTAAACCTCACCCCCTAAACCTTAAAATTTTAACTTAAACCCCAAAACCTAAGCCTTAAATTTTATACACGAAAACCTTAGCTTAAACCCCAAAACCTAGACCTTAAAATCTAAATTTGAAAACCCTAACCTCAAATATCTACACGTTCAATTTAAACATTCAAAAATCAAACCTTAAACCCTAAATTTTAGACCTTCAACCTTAACTTAAACCCCAAAACCTTAAATTTCATGAAATCCCTACCCTAAACCTTAAAATTCAAACCTGAAAACCCTAGTTTAAACTCCAAAACTCAAACCCTAAATTTCAAACCCAAAAACCCTAACCTAAACCCCAAAACTTAAACCTTAAAATTCAAACTTGAAAAAATTTAACCCTAATCCCGAAAACCTACACCTTAATTTAAACATAAAAAAAACCATAAACCTTAAATTTAGACCTAAAAACCTTAGCTTCAACCCCAAAACGTAAACCCTAAATTTCAAACCTAAAAACCTTACTTCAAATCCCACCCTTTAAACTTTAAAATTCAAACCTGAAAACCCTAACCTTAACCTTAAATGTAGATTGAAAAATTTAGACCTAAAACCCTAACCCTAAATCTAAAAAATCAAAATTGAAAACATAAAATATTAAAAAAAAACTCACCTATGGATCTAGCATGGGCTTTAATGGTAGGGACCAATTGAGAAGCCAACTTGTTAAATTCCTCCAATGTAAAGTTTGTCAAAGTCTTGAATAACTGTGCTTGTGTGGTTCACATCATTACCCAAAACATCTTGGACACTAACAATTGAGTCAACATATTGACCCCTCCCTTCTTCCATTTCATGTGAATTGAACAAATCATTGGTGTTGGAAGCCATTGTTGCCATCATTTGAAAAATGATGAGGTCATCTTGATCCATGTCTTTCAAAATATCCTCATCACTTGAAGTTGAGGTGGAATCATCATTATTTGAAGAGCTTGAGGAAGACATCTCTCAAGGCTTAAAGTGAAAACAAGAAGTGATGAAAACAAGAGGGAAGAAAAGAAGGAAGACTTCTTCCTTATATAGTCCACATGGAATATTAATCTACATTTGAAGTACTAACCTTACTTTAAATCTAAACTATATTCTACAAAAGTACAAACCATGATGGTAACTTTAATGTTTTATTTTCTAACCTTAACTAAGTCTTAAACCTTAAAATTTCAACCCTAAATTATAAAGCCAAATTTAAAAAAAAAACCTTAAACCCTATAAACAACCCCCAAAATTTAGACTTTAAAAAGTTCAACCTTAAACTTTAAACCTTTAACCCTAAAATCCAAACCTTAAAAAACCCAAACCTAAAACCAAACCATACAATTTAGACCTTAAAAAGATGAAACTTAAACACTAAAATTCAACCTTTATTTAGCCCAACCCTAAACCTTAAATGACACGCTCCCAAGCTCCTTGATAAATTTAAACGTGAATTTGAAGTGAAACAACTTAAGAACAAGGAGTTGGGGCACGCTCCCTGACTTGCAACACTTTAGGGGTAGAGGGGCATGTTGGAGCTTCAGGATGGGATTAGGAAGAATGACAAACATTTA
Organism: Sphagnum contortum; assembly: GCA_963920785.1. Lineage (NCBI taxonomy): Eukaryota > Viridiplantae > Streptophyta > Sphagnopsida > Sphagnales > Sphagnaceae > Sphagnum > Sphagnum contortum. The sequence goes on from OY987276.1 coordinate 10,102,502, forward strand.
ATCATTCACACGAATCTGCACAAAACTAAACAACAAGTCGATTAGTGCATAGTTAAAACACTTTTGGTGCTAAGACGAGCCACAGGCAAACTCGAACTCACAAGATTCACCATGACCCAAACTTGGGGGAAGCCACCACCTTCCCCTTTATAATATACTTTGTGCCTTTCCATGAGACCCACATTCAGATGACATTTTGTCCAGGGACTTTGGGGCCCCATAACTTTGTGTGTAAGCCTCCAATTGACATGAGGTCTAAAGCAAAGTTGTAATCCTTGTTGATAGCTTTCCAACGATATGTCACATGCCACCTGCACGCAAGGGAATCTGGTCAATTTTCGACTTTTAGTGGTCAGTAGTCATACTGCCAATTTGACTCCCAACCTTTCTTTTCGTCATAATTTGTGCTTCAGATGTCCAAATGGGTCATGCGAGCCCATTTTAGACATCTACATTCCAAAGGCTTTCCAATGATATAAGGAACTCTTCAAGTCACTGAGTTTTGACTCTTGTAATCGCCTTCTGAGAATTCGGGAGTTCATTGGGACTTCATCTCCCAAAGTGAGAGTCACCTTGGGAATGTGAGTGTTCATTCCTTCACACTTTCGTACACTCTTAGGAGCATGTTGTGTGACTCTTGGGCTTCTTCTTGGCCCGCAACTTTGTAAGCCCCTTTGCCTTGGTCGCAAGCCCAAGGCTAAGGTTGCGACATTAAAACCAAACTTTAACATTTAGGTTCATAAAAGACCAAAATTAAACTTCAAACCAAACCTTAAAATTCAACTTTAACAAGTTGAATTTTGAACCCTAAAACCAAACCTTAACATATGGACCCACAAAAAGACCAACCTTAAACTTTAGACCAAACCTTAAAATTCAACCTTAAAAAACCCAACCCTAAACCTTAAAACCAGACTTTAACATGTGGACACACAAAAGACAAAACTTTAAACCTTAAAATTCAACCCCTAACAAGTCCAAACCTACTTTAAAACAAAATCTTACATTTGGATCCAAAAAAGTTCAAACCCAAACCTTAAAGTTCAACCCCTAAAAAGCCCAAATCTAAACCTTACAAATGAAACCCAAAAAAATTCATCTAAACCCTAAAAGTGAAACCTTATAAACCCAAATTTATACTTTAAAAGTTAAACCTAAAACCTTAAAACTTAAACTTTATAATCTAACCTTTGAAAGTTCATAACCTAAACCCTAAAAGTTAAGTCCTAACGGCCCAAACCTTAAACTCTAAAAATGAAATCTGTAAATAATCAATAGCCAAATCAAATAGTGGATAGCCATATCCAATAGCCAACATCACCTTAGCCTCCTAGCCCATATAACTAGCCCTCGTAATATAGCCTAGAAGTGGGCAGCCCACAATTGAAAAAAAGAAGAAAAAGAGTTGATGTGCTGAATTTGGGGATCCCCAGCGAAGTTTTCCTAATTTGGACCCCTCTTAATTTCCTACCCTGAGTCTTTAGGGGTAACACAAAAACAAGGGACGAGGGAGCAAAGAGGTGTGCAAGTGGGCACCAACAGGGTACCACTTTACTGATAACGTAACTACACCAACAATTTTAGGGTGCCTTCAATGGCCTTGAATTTAGAAAAGGACCCCTTTTTCTTGACAAGAAAAGCTCTCTCACCCACCCCCCTTTGTCCACTTCCTAGATTGACTTGGATTCGCAATGCCTGCAAAACTGAGCACCAGACGTGACCTAGTTGTAAGTAGTCAGATACATCAACTTCCAAAGCTTCCAATTTTCAATACAAAAAAAGAAACGACAACAAAATCCCTATTCCAAGTTCCAAGAGTGTAAAGGTTTTTTTTTTTTCTGGGCATAAATGGAAGAATCCATGGCAAAGAGCAACCCTTTGTACTACTAGCCTAGTGTGAATTCTTATTAAAATAAATTAAAAAAATGTTAAATTTAATTTTAAAAAAAAAGAAGGAAAAACAGTTTTCTTTAGCCATGATGGCTGCAATGGACATGTCTCTCAGTGTGGATGATAAGAGCCTTTGATCAAGAGCAGTGTCCATAACTTGATAAATTCTTTTGCCATTTGTCAAAAGGACATGGGACCCCACCAGATTCAACAAGATGTAACTCAAGAAGGACCACTACGAAATAAAGACAACTGAATGGAGATCACTAAATTAAAAGGGAATGAAAAGGAACAAAAAGGAGCATGATAAAATTGGTAAAAAAAAAAAGAACCCCCCTCCACATTGCACAAGAACTCAAAGGAACACAATGAGAACACAATGGGAACACCAATGGGAACATTCAAGGATTTCTTGGGAACAAAAGGAACCACAATAATACCCTTCCCCATTTCCAAACCAAATGGGGGGGGGGGGGGGTGCAAAAAAAGAGAGAAACAAAGCACTTCCCTCCCCATTGTACCCCAAAGTTCAATTTTTTTTAAATTTTTTAATTTTCCCATTGGGCATCATTGATTGGCCCATCGCGAAAAAAACTGAAAATTAACATTCGGACAGTGGCAAATAAATATATTGTAGTTATCTCCTTTGGGGCTGCTAATATAGGTTACAAGAGTAGAACTTAGGCAAGGAAATGTTGAGGGAACACATTAAGAACCTGGGAAACATGTTGAGGGAGGGAACACAGTAAAGGAGCTTGGGAAACATGTCGAGGGAGGGAACACATTAGGGAGCTTGGGAACATATTAAGGAACACATTTAGAACTTGAGAACATGATGAGAACACAGTGAATACAAACAACAAAAATCCACCACCAACGCACACTGCCCCTCCCCCCCCGCCCCAGAAGGAAAAAAAAAACAAAAAAAAATCTGGGGCATTCTGGCTCACCTCATTGGCTGCCAAGAAGTTCTATGCCTGTCTCTCTGTGTTCTTGACCACTTTTGGCCTAGTCTTCCTGATGGCACCGGCCACGAACTGCGATTATTTTGTTTCTTTTTGTTTGTTTGTTTGTTTGTTGGGTGGGGGGGTGGGGATGGACCCGAGAACTGGATTTGTTTTTTTGGGTAGGACTGAGAAAGAGATCGAAGAAGAGAATCGAGAATTGAACGACACAAATATCAGCAGCAGAGAGAGAGAGATCGATCGCAGTTCTCACGAGCAAAAAACCAAATCGATGATGATCATTACGAGAGTAAGGAAATTAGGTGCATACATTTGTGGCGAGCATCACGGAGTACTGGTGACAAACAGAGCGAGACGAGGGAGGGTGGAGTTTTCGGGAGGAGTAGTAGAAACGAGAGCGATGAAGTCCTGTCCTTTGTTGGTCGCTATGAAGCTTGATCTATAGGGATCCGGGTTTGGAAGATATGGAGGTGGAGAAAGCCGAGGATCCAGCAGCAGCAGCAGCAGAAGCAGCAGCAAGAGCAGGAACAAGGAGAACTAGGGATGGGTTTTCTTTTTTTGATCTTTCGGAGGTTTTTAGTTGCCTCGGGAGTGTGGGAGGTTTCATGTTTGGGTTTGGAGAGGAGCGTTCTCTCCGGACTTGGAGGGAGCGGTGGCGGCTGCAGCCGCAGCGGAGAGAGGTTTGTGACTACTGCTTGTGGTTGAGACGGAACATCTTTGCGCTGCTGCTGCTTGGGTTGGCTGGCGTAGTGACATGGGAGAGCTCGGTACAGGCTCTCAGAATTAACATGAATAGAACTATAGTCTTTCCCTTGTACTTGCCGGCAGCTTTTGCACTGTCTTTGTCTTGTGTGTGGAAGGCTTCCATTGTTCCTGGCACCCTTGCTGGGTTGTATATATCTCGTCTCTACATGCTGTGGCGAGGACACGCGAGCTTCGATACCTGGGCAATTGTGTTCCTGTTCTTAGCTTCTGTGCTAGAAGCCCTAGAGGCACAAACCTGTGGATACTATATGCGGAAATTCCTCTGCAAACGCGGGAGCAACAAGAGTGTTCCTTCCATCGACACAGTCAGAGATGCTCTTTGGTACATACTTCTAGTTGTTGGTTGCACTCTGCTGTTTGATTTTATGATTGCATTGTGTGTCACTGTCACTCCCTTAGTGCCATGGTCATCCTTTTGGAGATTCTGGGCTACTTGGTGGTTAGGGGTTTTGGCAGCCATGATGAGTATTTCGCCTGCCATTACACATCTCATGGCTTGGGAGTGTCAGCCGAGTCTCAAGAAACCCCTGAAGATCACTGAGTGGTTGCTGCTACTTCTGATCAACGTAGGGCTCCTTGTTGTCATCTTCGTCATCCGAATCCACACATTCATACGGCCATTGCCTTACATCTTTTTTCCCCTCATTATGTACATGGGGTTTCGATGCAATAGACTTGGCTGGGCCTTGACTGTGAGCTCCATCACCTATATGTGTTCATGGGCGAGCATACGTGGGCGTGGATCCCTCTATATCACCTTGGGAAGGCCATCTCCTGCATCCTCTCATCTCATCCTTGAGGTAAGTGCCATTTCCCAGAAAAAAGCCTTTTTGTGCCGAACTTTATGGGTTCCAGACTTCAGTATCTCTCCCACGGATTGCTTGATCCTAGAATGCTTCTTGCTAACCATAAAATAGACCAGCTGAAAACTGGTAGCTTGTTTCTGGTTTGGCTTACAATGAGAATTTGAGTTTGGAAACACTTTCTTCTGTACAGTAACTTCTGGACTCCTTTGTCACTTGTGTTGGGGAGGAGGACCTTCCATGAAAGTATTCAGTCTGGTATGCAGGGAAGGGTTCAAGTCTTGAACCTTCTTGAAATTTCCAAACCTTGCACTCTTGACCAGATCTCTGGTCCTGATGTGGACGGGTCTTGCTGTGGTTGGGCCTGGGGTTGGACCAATGTAATCCCAGTAATGAATAATCTCCACCCTTTGATGCATGTTCCTTGAGCTCCATAAATTATGGTTGCAAGAAAGCAATATGTGCAATGGATGCTTAACCCCCTTGTGGGTTGTTAGAAGGTTCATTGAAACCCCCTCCTGGTTTGAAATGGGTGGTGCAGATTGTTTTATCCTGTGTTCCACATGGGATGTATGAAATTACCCAGTTGATAGCTTGATGGAACCCCTTATCAGCGCTCCTTCTGAAGACAAAAGATTTCTGCCCATTGCTGGTCATGATTCTTGCAGCAGAACCTGTTTTGAACAGCTTTGCATTGCATAAGTAGAACTTGATTTCCATTGGTATTGTTTGAACACTTGGAGCTTTTTTTTGGGTCAAAGTTAGATTTTGTGAAAGAATTATTGATCCATGATGCTCTTGAACAAGTGGCCTTCTTCTGAGCTTTCTTTGATATGGAGCTCAATCAATATGTTGTTAAATATGCTTCTTTGTGATAGGGTGCCATACAATTTTTTGGGGTTTAGAGCTCATTCTATGGGGTTTTAAATACCCCATCAGATCTGTAAGGGCAGGATGGTGGTTTAAGAAACTCTTCACCTTAACTTGTTTAGCCTACCTATTTGATCTCCCATATTCATGACATGCCAAGTGAGGAGTGTTGCCTCATTGTGGTGAGTACTCAGCCCACTGACACTTCACCTTCTATTGCAGGTTGAACTCTTCAATGCAGTGATTGGCATAGTGGGCATCACCCTGGCAGCAGCTGTGAGAGAGAAGAAGCAGCTGACGAAAGAGCTCCATCAAATGAATATAGATCTGGAACAAACAGTTGATGAGAGAACGGCAGAGCTTCGGAAGGCACATGAAGAGGCCCAGATGTCCCAGAGGAAGGCTGAACAAGCTAGCCATGCCAAGTCTGACTTTCTTGCCAACATGAGTCATGAAATAAGGTCTCTCTTAATGAAAAACGCCTTACAATGTTTGAAAGGGTTTTTACTTCAGTTCTCCATGTTTGAATTGTATGGTCACTAAACGCTTTGAATCCTAGACTGATTAAATTTATTGGATCATGTGTAGGACACCAATTCATGGAATTCTTGGATTGACTGCATTGCTATTGGAGTCTGAGCTCTCTGACGAACAGAAGGAGAGTTTGATGTCTGTAAAGGAGTGTGCCGACCTGCTGTTGCATATCATCAACAGTGTATTGGACCTTGCAAAGATTGAATCTGGGCGTCTGGAGGTTGAAAGAGTGCCTTTCAACATAAAAAAAATGGTGTCAAGCACTTTACGTATGCTGCAAGCTAGAGCACAAGAGCGGGGCTTGCAGTTGCTCTGGGAGGTGGATAGACAGGTGCCTCAGGTGCTTGTTGGTGATGTTGGGAAGATTCAACAATGCCTGCTGAATCTTGGTGGGTTTGCCTTCTGCCCTCTATCCCTCCTTTTGCAGCTAGGCAGGCAGGAGGGGTCTGATCATGTGACTGGTGAACTCACTAGGTGTGGTGGATACGTGCAGGCAAGTTTGTTGGCAAAATGGTTCCTGCTCCTTGGTTTGCTTCTTTTGGATTTGTCAGGACTGAATCTCAAGCCCTAGCTTTGCTGGGCATACTTTCTGGGCAACTTTCATTGCTTGTTTGGAGAGTTTATAGAGGAAATCTGGAAAGTTAATGAAAATCATTGTATGAAGGTTGGGAGTTGAAGAAGTCGGTGGGGGCATAGCAACTAGTCGCTGCTGTTCATGATAGTGATGGTCTGATACTTTGTAAGTGACACTCACAAGGCTATGACCACATTCCTTCTGTGCAAGGTTATGTCACCCCACTCACACTGATCATACAGTCCTAGTTTTGTTTGGGTGTGATGCCTGGGAATATTATGGAGAAGAATATCATGTCTGGAGATTTTTCTAGAGAAAAATTTGACAGCTGAAAACAAACTGTTTCTATCAAGGTGAGCGAGTCCTGCCATTGGTGTGAGTCCCATACAAAATGCAGTAGCCACAGACCAAAACATACCCAACCCTGTGCATCTCATTCAGGTCTGCCCATGGAATGGCCATGAGTCCACACTAGGACAGCACAGTGTTATTAGCATAGTCTCTCTTTTGCATGTATACTATTCCCTTTAGTGACAGGCTGTTCCTTCATGATTTACATTTGTTTCACTGTGAATGGTCCAGGTTGGTCCACACTCCACACCTGCTGATTTGAATGTTCATCTAGGTTGGGGGATGTGGCTTTTGAAGGTCTTTGAATGTGTGTGACTATTGTTGTTATTCAAACCACACCTCAATTTTTCATTTGGTCTTGTTTTCACTTTCCTCTAGTGTTTGGTTATGTCTTTTTCCTTACTGGTTGATTGTTTGCTGTTATGTTAGTGGATCGAGATATCCATAACCTTATAGTTCATCCCTCAATTATTTTCAGGTTGACCCAAATCAGAAGTATGGAGAAATTGACAGTACTTATGAAGAGATATGTTCCTCTGGGTTGATGGATGTGGGCTGCAGTGGGCAATGCGTTGAAATTCACACATGAAGGCTCTGTAACTATTCATGTGACTGTTATTGATCAGCAGGAAATATCTTCCTTGAGTTCAAACAAATCTGTGAGTGTAGATGTGGGTATGTGTTCTATCTGTTTATCTCGGAGTTGCTTCAAATCTATATTTGCACCCTTTCCAAAGGGATTCTAATTTAAATCTTGCTCATATCCATCCTTATGGTCATCTGTGAGATGATCAGAGTTTACTCGCCATGTGCTCCAAACCTTTAGTTTTGGAATTCATGCAGAGTTGTTTTGCCCAACCATGAATAACCATGAATATTGGGGCTGGATCAGAAGCTGTGAAGCAGAGAAGGAATGATGAAAGTTGCAAATTTGGCAGATGAACCTTGTGGGCAGGAGCTGTTGACAGAGAGGTTGTTGATCAAGTTTGAGGTGCGAGATACTGGCATTGGTATAAGTAAGGAGAAACTGAAAGATATGTTCAAGCCATTCACTCAAGCTGATGCATCCACATCACGACTATATGGTGGAACAGGGCTTGGTCTGTGTATTGTGCAAAGGTATTAATTCAAACTTGAATAGTTTTCAAACCGGAGTATGCACCTATTGACATGATTTATCTGCCCCATGTTCATTCCAGTATCTCTATTACTGCTAACTTGGGTGTTGTCAATGGTCAATTTTACTCGTCTTCCATCTTCTGTGTTTTTATGTTCTCTTTGTTATTCTTCTCCATTGACTGTGATCTCCAGAGCTATTCTCCTGTCTTGATAGTGGCTGTGATTCGCTGTTTGCTATGTTTTCTCATGCTACCTTGAAATACATGTTGGATTGTACACACATCATTTTAACTTTGTTCCCTCCTGCAGATTTGTGGAACTCTTGGGCGGCAAAATTTGTGCAGAGAGTGAGGCCAACAAGGGAAGTACCTTCTATTTCTGTCTTCCATTACTTCTGACAACTTCAAAGGACAGTCCTGCAGAAATTTCACCAAGTGCACCAAACCAAGGTGTGTTTGATACTCAAAGTTGTAAAAGCACTGGTGTATATGTTTCATGCCTTTGCATTTGGAGCATGGATTACTCAACAAGAATTTGTGAATTGTTTGAAGGCAAAGTGACACACAGGACAAGGAGCTCGGAGAGTGCTGTCCTGTAGTCAAACTGCAGAAAATGATTTTGGGTTAAATAGGAATCTGTAGCTGGAGAGAGATAGTCTATATTGCCTGTTCTTCATGTTGTCATATGTCATAAAAATGCTTTGTGGCCTTGTGGGTTTTTGTAGACAAGCCTCACACACAGTCATGGAGCTTGATGGGGGGGCTCATTTTTACTCCACCAGTAGGAAATAGGCGAGTTGAGATCAGTAATCAGATTTCAGGAATACAAGGGCAGGTTTCCAGCTGCAATTCAACAGCCCCATTTGCAAGTGAAAGTGATGGCCAGGGACAGAAACTATTGCCAGTGGAAAAATCTGCAATGTCCTTTGAGGACTGTTGTCACTTGACAGGTGATCATGTTTCTGAAGAGGATAATTGTTGTGGTTCTGCACAAGAGCCAGGCCCAACAGGTGTAGAAATTGGGAGGTCAAATGATCTGGAAAAGGTGTTTAGTCATTCTAGCTCAATGGATGAAGCTAAGGGAGACCCCATCATAGACATAGCACTGCATGAACCTCAGTTTTCCCCAGATGGAATGTATTTGATTGGAAGGGGTACTCCGGAAAACGATGACTTTTGGAGCCAACCAGAATTTGATCTGTCTTCTACTCCTGAAAATGAGGTCAGCTTGGATAACAGGAATGCAAGCATTGAAATTGGCAATTCAGAGTGCAAAATCCTTCCCAGGGCACCAGATGTAAGGAAGCATGACAGCAATCCGCAAGAGCTATCTGAGTTGAAGACTGTATTTGCTGGATCAAGTGGCAAAAATGTGAACAGAATTCAAGAGTTTCCTTTGCCTGTGGGAGGTGGAGATTCATGGAATTCTAGTCAGTGGGCCAGGACTTCACTTGGAAAAGTAGCTAGCTCCAAAGGCATTAGTGGTGAGAGAGGAAGTGTGACAGCTTTGAGTGAAGTTTCACTTTGTAGTGAAGCGCTTTTGGAAGCCTGCAAGTCAAAAAGCTCGAGGTCAGAGTTTGACATGGGTGGGAAAATTTTAGACCAAATTGGCAACAACTCAACCAAGGGAAGGGGTTATAAGGATAGAAAGCTCAATATTTTACTAGCAGAGGACAATGAGATTAATCAAAAAGTAGCCAGCCGACAGCTAGAGAAACATGGACATTCTGTGATGATTGTGAGTGATGGACAGCAAGCACTGGATGTTGTGCGCTCTCAACACAATACACTGGACCTTGTGCTTATGGATGTCCAGGTCCAATATTCTTCCCTTCTTTGAATTCTGCCCCCTCAACTTCATCCCAATGCTTTAAAATTGACAGAAAAGTTGAGAATGTTGACAGAGAACATTCTCCATTTCAAATATATTTGGCCTCCCTCAAAGAGCAACAACAAACTCTTGGAGCCATCTTCTCTGTATTTGTTTCCTCTCCTGCTGTCAGTGGATGTTGTGGCTCAGCAGTATCCATTGCATCTATATTCTAGAACACAACACTTGGTCAGTTCTTTTCCAAAGATGAAAGATGAAGTGGCCAAGTTGTTTCACAGCCAGGGAGTAAAGTGATAATGTTGATTACATAGAAAGATTGAAGTATGTAGAAAAACCTCTGATATGTGATGCTTGGGATGGTTGCCAGATGCCAATTATGGATGGATTGCTTGCAACACAACTGATAAGGCAGGAGGAAATGGAGAGAGGATGGAGTCGGATACCAATTTTAGGTCTAACAGCCCATGCCATTGATGGCTATCAGGATAAATGTTTCTCACATGGGATGGACAGTTACTTAGGAAAGCCATTTGATATTAGGCAGCTCCTTAGTACCATAGGTCATATACTACCTCCCAAAGGTTAGGGTAAACAAAGGATGACCCGGAGTGAAGAAGTTTTCACATCTGTTGTATATTATGACTATTCTTGCAGTATGGCACGAAATTAGCAAAGATGAATGATGTGAAGGTGCATGCCCATGTTCACCTGGCATCTTCACCTTTCAACCTCACTTTTTCTTCCAATGTGCTGTGCAAGTGGGGCTTTTGTCCTCATGACAGAAATCTTTTGAGTTGAGGAGTCTCACTAAAGCCAGCAGATTTCTATGAAAATGTTATATGGATAAGCAGGAATTCAGGGGAGGACTGAAAATCAGCAATGGGTCCATATTGCAGACAGTATTTTCTGCTTCTTTTTTTTCTTGTCTTCCCTTGCATGATGCCCAGATACATACTTTGAGTCTTGTAATCCATGCTTTGGGTGTGTAATGCCCACATAGAAGGCATATAAAGGCACACTAGGAGGCATGTGTGCCTTAATATGCCTCCTAGTGTGCATTACATGTCCAAAGCTTGTATAATAAGACCCAAAATTTGTGTCTGGGCAGTACCAAGATGTGTCTGGTCATCACCAGATGACCAGACACATCTTGGTTGGGCAATTGGGCAGTGCAATAAAGAACCATTGCTGATTTAATGAATTTGGGTACTGTACTTGGCTCCTGCCTTGCATTGGGCCCTCGATCCCAGAGTGACCTCGATCTTTGTCTTACCTTACAGATAACCAGCCTACTTCTGGCAAGCACTGGCCTCAAGGTGATTACCTAGTCCATGGGGTTTGCATGCACAGAAACCAGAATTATTTCTAGTACTGCACGGAAGCCCTGAAGTAAGTATGAGGTATGTCTGTGATAATCAGTAAGCAATAGGCATGAGACATCACTAGAAATCAAGGAGCAAACCATCAAGAAGAGAGCAGTAGTAGAGGAAATTACTAAGGATAATGTGTTGGTCCCTTTTGGGACCCAGTGTGGAGGTAGGCCTAGCATGCCCAATGCACTTCACTCACCATATGCATGCTTTTATGAAGGAGTATTAAGCTAGGCCAAAAATGGTGACTGACAAATGTAGGTGATGAAGTGGATAATACAAGCATGCACCCAAAAGGCCGGGTTGTTTTTCCTCCCATGCAACTTTGAAGTTCGGTATACATCAAAGACTTATAAATTTGGTCTTCAACTTTGTTGTAGGGGTTCAAGGTTTTCTTTCTCTCTGTTCAATGGCTGGGTTCAATTTCTGCCTGTTTTTCAGTCAAATAAATTGGATGTGCAATGCATGGTCATAGCCAGGAAGGAAGCAGCAAAGTTTCCTTTCAATACCCCCCACAAATTTATGTCTGGCAAATATATTAGACGACGCTTTGCATTTGGTGAGTGAAGGGCATCTCAAGTAGTTGTGAGTTGCATCCCAAATTGTTTGAAAGAGAATTTGAAACTTTGAAGTTTAAACAACACCAGCCCCAATAGAAGCTTCCACTTCCAAAACATAATGATAGAAGTGATTTGCTATATAGGTTGTTGAACTTTGGGCAAAAGTTATGGTGAGCTATTGGGAACATATTGGGAAACACATTGAGGACTTGGTGTGAAAACATTGGGAACTTAATGTGAACACATATAATTGACAATTTGGTAGACTTGATAGAAAGACATTGGGAAGATCAAAATCTAGAAAGTCTTCAAAACTCACCTCCGCTTCCAAGAAGAAAAATACCTGGGCTTCTTGGATGCATGCTGCATCACCTCATTGGTAGAGAAAATTTTATTTTCCTACCTACATGCATCACACAGTTTTGCCTAGACTGAATGCCCCTCTCTTTGATAAAGCCTTGGGTGAACCACATCCTATACAACTATATGCTACACTTAATGCCCCCCTCTTTGGTAGGACTTTGAGTGAACCAGCTCCTACAGAACTTAAACCTTGAGTTGGTCATTCATTCGGTGACTTATCAGCCTACCTTGAAAACTCTGTCCAAACCAGGAAAATTCCAATGATGTCTTTTAACACCAAAATGCATGCCACATGGTGCTCTAATTGATAAGCTTGCAATTTGGCCTTTCGGGCCTACCCTCACTAACAACTGACAAATCTCTGACACCAATCACTTTGAAACAAGGAAAAGCAGGCATCATTAATCATGTACTAGCATGGGGAGTGCGACAAATACACCACAATGTTACTTAGTTCCTAATTTACAGACTCAATGAACAAATCTCAATGTTAGCATTGCCTGGTTTGTGATTTCTCATATGGTGAATATACTGCATGAGGCGAGAGTTCCATAAATTGCTGCAACCAGAAACACTACATCCATGATTCTCTTCTGAGTATGAGAAACTGGCTTAATTTAAGAGGAGTAAGAAGTGGATAGTGAGAGAAACTCCTGGATCTGCAAGAGTGCAAATCATCAAGCACTTTGCAACTCAAGAAGTTGGCTCCAAGAGTTTCTTAGTGCTCTTCAAGGGAGGCCGAATAATATTGAACTGAAGAATGCTGTCCATAAACCTTTGGGTTGAACGTAAAGGTTTTGTTCCTGGCATGGTTTTGGAAGTCAATGATACAGAAGGCCCATTGCACACAGAGACCACTTCTTTCTTGTCAGGGGTTTTAGAGAGACTACTGCTGTCCCCTGGTAATGGGAAATTGGATGAATTTTGCTGTGGGGAGTTGTACCGGCTAGGTGAAGAACTGCGGCTGTTGTCTGTAGATATGCAGAGGCCATTGGGAAGCCCTGGCCATTCCTTTTTCACATGCTTCAGAATGTTGGCTTCTGCTCTCGATCCACCTGAAGTATGCCCTGCATCACAAATATGTGAGCATAAACTTTAAAGAATTTGCAATCTTATAAATATAGCCTCATACACACTGAGAATGAATTGAAATACCAAGAGGTAAACTCTTTTACCTCCTGAGCTCTCGGCCTTCAAACTTCTTGAACCCTTAGAACCCAGGCTCCTTGAACCCCAACTCCACCGTGGCATATAGTCCTCTGGGCTGTCCTCCCAAGTGGCACCCTTCTCAGTTGGGCTTACCAATGATCTGTGAAGTCTGGTTTTATTCCATGCCTTGGTAGGCTGCTGGCATAGCATGCTGTTTTCATCACCACTCTCTCCCACAGATGCCTCATATCCATCACTCCTAGATCTTTCCAGCAAAACCTTACCTAGGCCACTGTTAGGTGCCACTGACCTTGCTAGCACTACCTGGGGCAGTAGTTGAAGGTCAGGAGAATTGTGGAATCCATCTGGGGATGCAAGATGGCTCTCAGTGCAGGAGCTCCCAGGATATCTACCTCCAGGGTAAGTTCTCAATTCACCAGAAAATCTGCTGGGACTACATTTCAAGAGCATTCGTTCATGGTGCCCAGCAAATGGGGACCTTGGTTTCTGACTAAACCTAGGTCCAAATGGAGCCCCCAGGGCTCCTTCAGGTATGATCTTATCTTGGTGCTCCTTCATCATTGGCCACCATTCTTTTCCAGATACATAAGCAGCATATTTCCTATGAGCTGCGTGACTAGCAACAACTGAAATCTCCCCACTTACACTGCAACTACTGTTCAAACTGCTTTCCTCTGTCTCAGTAATATGAGAAGGGCCTTGAGAATATCTGTTGGGCCCAACAATGGATGAACCTTCACGAGCACGTGCTGCTGCTCTTATAGCTTCCTCTGTACTAATACGAGCCAGCTTCCAGGGATTGATTCCTACAGATACCTTCTTTTGTCCCTGCAGTGTGCCTCCACCTCGCCTCCCCAGCTTCCCACCACTTGCTTCCAAGTCACTACTGTAAGGCAATACAGTCTGTTCCAAACACACAAAACCAATCCCACGGTTACATAGCTTATGCACATGAGATTGAAGGGAAGCCTCCACAACAGATGTTTAAAGGTAACATGACAATGAGTGTGGTCATAACCTTGTGGCAGTTGCTAACAAAGATTCAGAGCATCACTGTTACATAGATTTGAGATCTATAAAATGACCTAATCCAGAACATCCTCATGCACAAAGATAAGCTCACCTGTTTGCACCAAACCTAGAGTCCTCATCTTGATGCCTTTGCAATTGATTTGCTTGGGTTAACACTGGGGATTTGCAAGCATGGAAGATGATAAATGGGCAGGCTCTGCACAGAGCTAAGAAATGGCCACATTGATGCATCAAGGGAAAGCATGGGATCTCTCCCAAACCATCTGAACTGCTGGGTCAGAGAGAAGTCATAAGTAAAGTCCTATGCTGCATACCTGCTGATGTTCCACAAACATGCGAGGTGGTGTGCACAACATGGCCCGTTGTAGAGCAAGGGCACTTGTTGAACTGTAGCTACTCACTCCAGTTGAACTAGCAGGTGATGACGTCATGCTATTCAAACCATCCCCTTCTACTAAACCTTGCTCTTGATCTCTTACTGCCAAAATGTAATCATATGTTGTAATCCCCTGCATACAGTCTTGACAGTAGCTTTAGACTTTTGAGAGCTAATTTTGAGCTGGATATAGGGAGGCACATTAAATATTTGCAAAATCAGTTGTTATCATGAAAAAATTGATTGAACGAAGCAATGCACCATCAGGAAAGGAAAAATCAAATATCAACAATCAAATCTGCCTGCACTTGTAGTGGAGATCCTGCTAGATGATAACCTCAATTATTTCAAGACTCGTTGGCAAGTTTGTGTTGCAAAACAAAGAAACTAGCAGACATGCAGACTCACAAAAAGGAGTTCCCACCTTTCGAATAAGGATTATGTGGAAGATGAATAGCTGAGTTAGAGGCACAGTTGCTGAGAGTGCCAATAATGTGAGGGACCCCTGCATAATGAGAAATGTTACTGGTCAAATTATACAGATAGAAGGCAGCTTAGCTTAAAACCCACAAACACTACAGCACTGGATCCATGGCATTTGGTAAAGAGAACAAGGAAGTTGAGTGACAGACCACCACAGCAATATAGGGCACTCGTGAGAAACTCCTGCCAAGGCTAGCAGTGATCTCTTCATCAAAATTATCTCTATGAGAAAAGCACCGCACAAGGACAAGAATCCCGGTAGCCCACACAATGACAAGCTGCAATCACAAACCAGCAAGCTGCAAAGCTCAGTCTGGGAATCTTTGAACAGCTTTCAGATCCAGATAAATTCATCAATCTACCTCTTTGCAACTTCATGCACTCACCTCATGAACAAACATTCTTGACAATTGTGCTTCTAACTTGTGCTTAATGATCTGACAAAATACTGGGAAGGTTGACCATTGCAGGGATGAAAGATACTAGCTGGTGAGCTCTCAAATACATGCAATAGAAGGACATCTAATGCACAATTAATAGTCCCTTACAAATAATAGAGCAGAGACAATTGATGCCACAAATAGCCTGTAGTTCTTCTTTCCAACACAGTTGTTGAGCCACTGCTTGCAGAGATCACAAAACTGCCATTAGAATCCCATCCACTTACTGAACATGCATCTGAACTGTACAATCCACCATCTCTTGGGCATCAAAGACAATATAAATGTACCCGGCAGTGATGATCAAACCCAGCCACACACTTGTCACAAGCTCTACAATGCTTGCTGTTCTTTGAGATCTGCTTAAGAGTCAAGGCCACATGCAATGTCAGAACTGGTCAATATCAGATTCCATTCCCCTTCAGCCATGTTGAATCAGTAGCCCAGGCAATCCAAATCATTTCTTCTAAAAGTGACAATAATGTGTACTCTAGCATTACTAGGTGCTACGATAGAGCAACAACAGTGCTACAAGTGAACAACACCAGTGAGCTGCTCACCTCTGCATCACAGATGCTACAATAGAGCAATTGCTCTCCAGAATAGAACATTTCTGAGTCTTGCAGCTTTTTGTGAACCAAACTGCAAAGGCAGCCTCCCATAGAGCTAAAGATACTCCCTCCACTTGCATCCTCATTCTTTAAAGGGAAGGTCAAAGATAAGCTTTTGTCAGAGTCATACTGCAACTGGTCTAAGCCAGTATCACTACTTACAGACTCCTTGGCAGCCTTGCCTTTAGCTGCTAGTTTCTTTGACTCAGCAGCTCGTCTCAGGTTGCGCACGCCTGGATCAGCTGGATCACATGCTGCACACCAGACATACAAGATAACAAGAGCAAGAACCTGTGCAAAATAAAAAGACCTCATGTCAGTCTTCTGAAAATTTGCATGGAGTCCTTCAAAGACCACAAAAGATTAACCATCTGCTGTCAACAGAAAGGCTCTACTCTCAGCTCAGTGATCTTGCACCAAAAACCCTGCTTAGGGAGGATGCATGGGCCAAGCTGAGACCACAATCTCCTCATGGTGAACTCAAGATTAATGTCTAACATGGCTTCGAAAGCATTCAAAACTCAATCTCAAATGTGTAACCTAACATTCAGCCCGATGGTTCATCATTCACAGGGGTACTTGACAACAACTACTACCTGTCTCTGTGATTAATGATCTTTCTCAGAATTCCATCATGTGATGATGTTGAACCCTTCATGCAGCAGAAACAAAAGAAATCTCATGCCAGAATATGCAAAGTGTGCTCACCACAGGCGAAAAGGCTGCATAAATGTGAAACTTCAAAATGCTGCTACCCACAAAAGGTATAAAGAACAAATAGAAGGAGAAACCCAATCCCGCAAACACTGCAATTGCCACTGTCTGCATAACATACAAAAAAGCACATGCAGGTGTGGGGGAGTGTCAGATCAAAATGCTATTGGCAAACAGAACATATGGACAGCCACCACCAAAAGATAGACTTAAACATCAAAATGTGCTTTTTACCAGCAGAGACAAAAATTCATATTGCTGAGTGATCTTTGTTCTCTCTGTGTTCACAATTACAGACCTCTGAACAAGAGGCAGTAGTGCAAATGGCTATGGCAAGATTTAGGGTTTTCTAAATTCCAGGCTGCATGATGGGTATACAAATCCAAACCCATCAGACTATATGGGGTTTGAAATTGTAAGAGTTACCTGCAGAGGATGATACGGCAGCTCCCAACCATGGTTTCGCATTGTGCGAGAAATGCTTGCAGCTAACCGGCCCCTCCGTCGTCGTCGATGACAAGCGAGCGCCAGACACCACCTCAGGACAACGGGGGGCTCACTTTGGCAACATTCCTCCTCATCACAACTTGAAAATTTATTCCTGATCCGTGTCTTACTGTCTTTCTTCCCAACTCCAGACTGCTCTCCCACTTCTTCCTGCTGCAAAGCGGCCCTCCTTGTCTCCGATGATACCAAACATCTTCAGCGCGATGTACACATGCCGCTTGCATTGCACGATGATGACGCAAAGAGTGTATATCTACCAAGTAGACGGCGCCCAGGAGATCTCAAGAAACGCAACACTGTGTTCAAATTCGTCTTCAGTAAAGCAGCAGGAGCTTTCCTTGGATCATTGTTGTCTCTGCGTGGTTCAAAAGTGTTGTGCAATACAAAGAGGGGGGAAACAGGGTCCAGCCATCGCCAAGAGTGGTAACGCTATGGCAGCCATAAGTAGTCTCCTGATCCAAATCCCGTCTGCTGCGTATCAACAACAACCAGCAGCACCTCATCTCTTGCAACAGAAGAGGAGTCCCAAGCGGTTCTTGTTACCTTTGGAAGTCCCAAGTGTTCTTGTTACATTTGGATCTCTCTGTCGATCAAGGAAAGAAAGAAACAAAGAAGAAGTCCTGAAAGAATGCTGCAGTGCCGACACAACGACGACGACGCGTTGTTGTTGTGCAAACCAGGGCTGAACAATCTGCTGCGACTGCGACTGTGATTTCTTCCTTTGGATCGCCACACAAGTACTATGACTGCGCCGCCGCGCTCTTTCTTGCACACATGATTCCGAAATCAATTGTGTTCCGGTAATTCACAAATGCTAACACTCCATTCCACAAATGTAGAATTTGATCGTAAGACTCTTGCAATCCAAGCTTCACCAACACTAACGAACACGGAATACTACAACACAACGCGAGAGAATACTGCAAAGAAGCAAAAAAATCACCTCAGAAGCTATACACTTCTTGGTGCCTCCTTCCTGCGTACCAAGGCGGATCCAAGATCTGAAGCCACTGAAAAACTAGATATTAGCACGACTCTTCTTCGATCATACAACACATCAGCTCGAAACAACAACTACAACAAACAAACTTTGTTACAATTTTTTTTCTTTTGCTACTACAACCTTTGAAAGATCACCAAAAAAAAAAAAAAACAACAACAACAACAACAACAACAAAGATAAATTGCTAGCTACACCCGATGAAAGACCACGGAAACGCATAATACAACAGAAACGACGACGACGAAAACAACAACAACAACAATAATAATAGCAAGACGCATACAACAAACAAAAAGAACACGAAATCGCAAAAGCATACAACCAAAAAAAAGAAAAGCAACAACAGCATGAAGAACTCGGAAAAGGATACAACCAAAAAAAACAACACTGATAACAGCGTCAAGAACTCGGAAAAGCATACGACAGAAACAGCGACAGTATCAAAAACAACGTACCACAACTCCGTAGCAGCAAAAGCATTTGATCTGTCGGCAGTGCAGTCATTCTTTTTTTTTTCCCTCTCTTTTTCCGTTGAGTTGAGACGCGAGAGAGAGAGAGAGAGGGAGGGAGGGAGGGAGAGAGACGCACACGGACGGGCGCGCGCACAATTCGTCGGAGATGTTGGTGCTGTTGGGGAGCGAGCGCAAGATGAGTGAGAAGAGGTGCGCAACGAAGGAGAAGTTCAGTGCAGTAGCCAGCAGCAAGCTCTGGGTCCTCTGAACAAACAGGTGCTACCCGAAAAAAAGAATCTCATTTCTAAAACTTTTTAATGTGCCCGAAAAACAACAAGTTTTTTTTTTTTTTTTTCTCCCTCTCAAATTCTCAGGGTTTTTTGAAAACAAATTTTTGTGATATAGCCAAAATTTAAAAAATCATCCCATAAGAAGATTTAGCCAAATTTGGCCATAGATCAGATATCAAAGTAGAACATTTTAAGAAGCCTTCTATACCATGGCTTTGAATAGCAGGTTCCCAGGGTATTTGCCGAATAATTATTTAATCTTGAAGGTTCCATTTTGAGATATATAAATTACTCCAGAATACTCGAAAATATGCTTCATTTTCTTGCACGAAAACAATATTCTTTTGAGTGAATTTTTTTTTTGTGTGATAATTTCAGCATTTATAGAAATAATATAATATTTTTTGATCTACCTGGTTAGTAGAAGCTGTTGTAGATATCTGGGGAATTTGGAATATTTATGTCAAAAAAATATCTTTTGCATGTATGGAAATCATATTTTTCCAGTCAAAAGAATGCCAAACTTTTGCCCAAAAAACGAAATTGGAACTTCGCATCAAGAAAAAAAAAACCTCAAATTTTCTGAAGGTGCCCAAAAAGGGCCAAAAGCATTTCTCTCAAATTTTGAAAAAATAAAATGATAAATATATATATATATATATATGTGCTTGCCATGCAAAAATATCTAAATGAAAAAGCCCTCAAGCACAATAGCTTAATTATTTAGTATAATGTATCAAATTGTAAATTATTTTTAAAATTTTATTATGGAACATAACTGACCCAAAAAAAAATTTTAATTACTATGGCCCGTGATCCTGAACCAGCCTGGGTACTATGGTAGTAGTTGGGGCCCTCCATCATCCATCCATCCCATGTTTTTGGGAAGCCTTTTGACTCTTTCATCCTTTGATCATTCTCGAAACCAGCATCCTGGAGCCGGTTACCGGACATGGTTCAGTGTAGCCCTGGGAAGCCCTCTCTAGAGTGTACTGGTCACCAGACACTCCCAGAGGAGGGTGGGGTTATGATGTTCGGCCAACCGGCGACAAGGAGAGTGCCAGAAAGGAATTAGGGAGGTACGAAATATCAGTTGAGCCGAGTTTTTTTTCTGGGAATGAGGGCCCATGCAAGGCAGGAGTCGAAACTTGAGACCCAAATTCCCAGAATGGGGCCCCCTTTCGAGGTCCTTAGTACTTTTTATCTCGAGTAAATAAACAAATGGGAGAATTTTTTTTTGGAAATTTTTTAATTCACACCTTTTTTGATTAAATTCACACCCTTCACACGTCCGATTTTATGCAGATTAAACTTTAAGAGTACTAGTGTGAACCCGGTGCATAATGCACTCGTCGAGCTCCCCCACTCGGTCCTTCAGCGCTCGTGCCTTCCCTCGCATGTTCCCCCCGTGCTGGTCCTTTGCACCCCTGCTGGGTTTTTTTTTTTTTTGTTATGGGATTCTTAACTATCGTCGATTCTGCCTAGTGTTAAAACGCAGAACGTCGTGTGACACAGAGACACCACTCTTGCTTCTATATATAAGATGTTCCTTTATCATTTCCATTACTTCTGTGGGCAAGGTTTTGAGTTGTGCCCTGATTGACCACAAACCCCACACTTGCGTCCTTCCACGTTTAGGGTGAAAGAAAGGGTGTGAATTTAACCAAAAAAGGTGTGAATTTAAAAATCACCTATATGAATCAAAACTTTGAAGGTTGAGGACCCTTCTACCAAAAAAAAAACATAGGGGACTTTACAAGCATTAACATCAAAGATATTATGTTTTCAAACTTGAAATAAAATTGTACAAGAAAACATCACTTCATTAAAGTTCTAGCTTAGAGGTAAATGAAACCCTTTCACCTAAGGTAGGTCTTGAGTTCAAATTTTTCACTTGCCTAGCTTGTTTTCTCCTTACAACGATTTTTTAACCCCCCTAATCAGGCCAAATTTGCCTACAATATAAAAGGGTGCTTAAGATTTTATACTTTCATATTTTGGAAAATGAAAAATATGAGTTTTTTTTCAAAGGTTTCATGTGTAGGGTTTAGGGCATCTATCATACTCCCCGATTCGATTTCGGCAACAAACTATCAAAATAATTAATTAAATTTTAAAATCTTAATTTTGACACTTGGTTTTTTAATTTTGAAATTTTTGACAGATAATGCTTATAAAAAATAATAAACACAAATCTCTTCAAGGTTATTATGGTCTCAATCTTTTAAGTCTATATTTTTAAGGTCTGCTATTCAAACCTGACAGTTGAAAAAAATCTTGCTGATTCCTAATTTTTATTAAAATTTTGACATATGTAATAAATAAAATTTTCAAAAATTTGGCAAAATATTTTATAAAAAATAATTTAAAAAAAAGCTGGAGACAAGAATCTTGTTGGAGATTGAACCTGACACAATCAAGCTCTGTA
This sequence comes from Sphagnum contortum, assembly GCA_963920785.1. NCBI lineage: Eukaryota > Viridiplantae > Streptophyta > Sphagnopsida > Sphagnales > Sphagnaceae > Sphagnum > Sphagnum contortum. Next base: position 10,124,002 of record OY987276.1, read on the forward strand.
AAAAAAGGAACTCCATTTGCTTGGCTAATAAGTAAAGACAGCCCTACAAGCCACTTTCAATGTTGAAGTGTTTTTTTTTTGCTTGAAGACACAACAAAATTCCAGAACAGACAGATCAGTTCTGTTTGCCTCATTACTACTGCCCATGCTCATCCTCTGACAATCAATACTCAAAACCCCAAAACCCCATTTGCTGTGAATTTGCATTAACTTCAACATTGAACTACAACAAAAGGTATCCCTAGTGTGTCAAGTGATTTCACTAGATTTTGAATGAATTCATTAGTTGTAGTGAATAGGGACCAATGGAGAAACATTGAATTCTTTGGTCTAATGAACTGGGACTAATGAACTGCAACCACATTTTGTAATAGTATGATTATTGGGAATGCCACAAACTGCACACTTGACATTCTCGACAAAACTGATTATGTTTGGTAATGAGCTCAAGATGCTTGATTATCAAACATAATTTCAATGCTCCCATGCCTTGACCAATTGTCAATAACTGACTAGAGTGTAACCTGGCAACTCTCGCCAGTTACCTAGTCAACAACTAGTGAGAGTGAGAGGGTCATTAGTAGCTGTGGAAATAAGTCTTGGTACGTCTATGCCTCAATTGTTCCCAATGACTAGCACCCTCTTGCCAGTTCCTTATTCCAAATTACTCCCCAACACAAGATGATAAAGATCACATATACTTTACCTTTGTAATCACCAATTTTCTTACATACCCACATGACCTAACTCTTCCAGCATGAAAGCCTTTCTTTCATCAACTCACTTGGGGTTCATCCCCATATCTGGGTCATAACAGACTTCCAATGGATGGTGTTTAGCGGCTGTTGAATTAGGTTACTGTGGTCTACTCTGCACAAGGATGCAAGGATATCTTAGTGAGATCAGGCTTACCATCATTTCCAGTTGACAATTTACTTCCATAACAGCTTTGATTGAAATTAACTGGGGTTCCTTAGATTTCTAATGGTTAATTTTGTGATCACCAAACAAAGAGATAAATAGTGATATGCGTAAAGTACCCCAAACTGGGGTACTGAGTTTGAGGGGGTGTTGGGCCCCAGTTCTGTCAAAACTGGTGATGAAATTTTAAAAAGTCAGGATGGAAATGGTACACTAAAAGAAAGAAAGATGGGACCAAATTTCTTGTCTTAGCTCCTCATTTAAACAGGGACTACAGAACTAGTGCCCCAAAGATAGGGTGACTTCAAGGATAACTCTACTAGGTGCAGAAAATATACATGCTAGTTTCAAACTACACTACTAAAGAGCATCTCCAGTCGCAGCAGTAAACTTTGCCTTTACACTACATTTTGTGTGAAGTGTAGGAATCAAATAGTGTGAAATTTAGTGCGGGCTTATACACTTGCTTAAGAGATGATAGAGTGCCCTGCAAAAGGGGGCCAGCAAAAGGAAATGACTATTTTTGATTGGCAGGCCATAATGATTGACCCAGGTGGTGACCAGTGTTGGTCTGATATCAAGGTTTTTTTATATCAGTCTGGTGCTGGTATGTGAAAGAAAAACCATGTATAAAAAAAGGTAAGGATGGGAACCCATTCACAAGAAGTACAAGGCAAATAAAAGCCCCATAACACATGTCACAAAAAGAACATCATAATCAAGACCCCACTAATACAATAATGAAATAGACGATTGTGAACTAAAAAGGCATTGTCCGCCACAAGTTGGCTAGTGACAAAGATGCATTGGTTGCAATCTATGGAAGAGATGAAGAATGATTCCCAAGCATGGCAACACATTGGAAAATCGCAATGACTTGTGCATGCTAGAAGGCTATGAACACATGCCACTACTAATAAAATAAAAACATCATTGAAACTAAAGAGGACCACTAATGATGGGTTATAATGGGCCTAAGCACAAGAAGTCAAAAAGGAGTTGAAATGAGAATGAAAACAATCATACTTCTCTATGGCAAGGGGAAAGACAACATTTTTTGATGTGTGTTCCATGTATGATTGTGTTTTTTCATGAACAGCAACTATCATTACTTGTGTTATTGTGAATGATGCATATTGTACCATATTTGGGCGAATCAAATTAACTACGAGAACGTTTGCTAAGGTTTAAAACCCATCTCTAATGATAAGAATATTAACTCGCCCTTGAATGTGTTGATGAAAAAGGTGAGAAACCTCTCTTCGTACATATGTTGCATTCTCCTAATACACCCAATTTTGCATAGGCTCAAAAACAAGTGAATACCCAAATCATCAATTGTAGGTCCACATTAACAACATGAAAGATGTGCAATTGTAAGAGGTGACAAGTCAAGGCGAGTATATAATGTTATAAGGAAGTGAACTAAAGGCAAAATAATGAAATTGTGGTAGGATGGGTTAATAACCAAACGCTTGTGATTGGAGCTACACAAGATCAAGAGACATGTTCACATGGCATATAAAGGAACATCTGTTAGAAATGTGGCAAACTCTTGCTTGAGTAAGTAATCCATCAAAAAGCTTACAAATGAGGATATAATTATACCATAAGACTCTCAAAGGGGGGGACTTGAAAATGAACAACTGAAGATAGTAAAGTTCAAGTATCCTATAATGCCAATTGGAAGGGAAGAATGTCGATCTTGACATGTGCCACCACATCAAAGAAAAAAAGGTAATCATCCTGCTAGAAACAAATGACAAATGTAGGAACAATCAAACCCCAACATCCTAAAAAGGTGGGGGCAATGAATCGAACCATTGATAAAAGGCCAAACCCCCTTAAAGAAATAGATAAAGTGATTTAATAACAAGCCAAATGACCCACCATAGTGCTAAAAGATCCCACACCCAATAACTTTTCTAGCATAGCCATGATATGTGAATCAAACTCGACATAATGCTACAAGATACCTTAAAATGGAAATATGATATGTGGTAAATAACCTAGGTGCTCGACATAACAAAATAAAAGCATCGCAAAGGCTAACATGTGGATTTGCAAGCATAACAAGGCTAGTTATGGTGCCAAGGTATTCCTAATGTGCCTTACAACAAAGGATTCCACAAATGGCATAGAACCCACATGTGCACCTAGTTTATGAAAACTTGTGTCAAATGTAAAAAAAGTTTGAAGGATGTGATATGGATAGGTCTAATCCCTATGGAAGACAAGTTACACACTAACTAAGTGGAAAATCCTAATGTTGCAAACTCCACTTATAATCATAAAATGGTGGGTATGACATTTGAGACAGAACGAACAAAATGTGCATCATTGAAGAATGAAGGAAAAACGTAAGTAAGGTGGATTACAACAATAGGGCATAAAATGCAAAGATGTGATAAGGTGAATAATGCCCCACCCAAAGGATCCCCTTGTCATGTACCAAACTTAACAAAATCATTGTGAGATCTTGTGTTAAAAAACATGCCAAAATATAATGAGGATGGGCACTCATAAAATTATTGGACAAATGGGAAAGTTGATCCAAAGCGCCAATAAAAAATGGCAACTCCTGAAAAATGATTGTTTGTGCTACAAAATTAAAGGCATTATAAATGTCCACATGTAGTACCACCCAATTTAGATACAAATCCAACATAATGTGAACCCCATGGACCATCATCTCACACCCACCCCATGTCATCACTCCAAACTAATGAGGACTAATATTCTTCACAAATGTATCCTTAAACTAAATGGTAACTAAGTGATAGGTCATCTCTTCAATCACAATGGGTTGAATGCCATCAATTTATTTTTCCAAAGTTAGTAATCATGATGCCAAAAGCAAACACAATACGAATTGGGGAATATGATGACAAAAAATGTGCCCACATACTTCAAAAAAATATTAAAACCATTCACAAAATCATGTGGGACAAAACAATCTTGTAAAAGTTTATACACCATACTTAAAGGACTGTTAAATGAAAATATGTGATGAATATGCCAAAGCCAAAATAATTATTTTAGTTTAAAGTAACTTTTATCTCTAGATGGAAATCATTAACAAAAAGAAGGGGGGAGGGGGATTGATTTCTACTAATGAGTGAAAGAGGCATTGTCGTGATCTCATCAAATGGGACCATCAAAATGCTCGAAGCCAATGCACACATTGTTTAAATGTACTTTCCTCCAAGTGCAAATGCCCATGCGCAACATAGTTGAGATGATGGAAGTGGAAAAGGATCCGAAATCATCTTCAAAAATCTTTAGGAAGAGATAATTGAGGCTTTAATCCTATGTTCCTTTTGTAACATGTTCTAATTGCCTTTTATGTATTGATGAAAGCAAACACAAGTTTTTTTATGGCCATTTTCACCACTTTGTAAAGGAAAGATAAACACCAAAAAGGGAAGTACAAAAATGCATGCCAACTTACAATGAACTGATGGCCATACAAGTTAAATTAAGAATAAGCAAAACATTATAAACATCAACACAAATAGCATATGGAATGTGGTGGTATGAACATGAGTGTTGTAAACCTAGATAGAAAACATCAATGACATTTACAAATGTGATACATGCTTAAACAAAAGAAGTGGAGAATTCAATAATGCCAAAAACATTACAACCCCTATAGTTAATGATTGTGTATGTTGGAACATGTTAACCGATATGAATTAATCGTACCCCTCCTACATACATAGAAACGACCATATGTTAGACATGTAACATGGAGAGATGAAGTGGGGGACCATCATCGACACTTATGGGTGATGAATAGCTTGTAGTTGAAAGTAGAATGTGTTGATGTACCATGTGAGGGTGAAAAAACTAATTGAAGCAAAGCAAACGGGATGGAAATGATAAGATGATGAGGTAAGGTTAGATTGTAATAGTCCATGGGGGTCATCTCGACATTGGACTCCAACTGTGATGGCTATCACCACTTCAAAATTGATGAAAATGGGGGGTTTGCCATTCCTAACAACACCAAAGCCACTCCACCTAACCAAAACCTCAAACCCACATCTCATCTAACCTGACCTTAAATTTTATACCTTAAGCCTAGCAAAAGAAGCTAGTATTGAAAGATTCGACAAAACCAACCCCACACACAACACCTCATGTGCAATTGAAAAGCCTTCAAAAAAATTCATTTGCAGAAAAATTGAAAATCTCCACATGCATAGCCTTCATGTCTAAAAATTCATTGGCATAGACAACACTTTAATTTAACACCGTAAAGAAAAAAGATATAAATTTCTGAAAAAATGTTGTCTTCAACATTTGAAACTTTGGAAATAAAATAATTAAAAAGGAGGTCATGAACTGAACCCCCTTTCCCCCTTATCCCATCACCATCACAAGCCTCGCAAAGCTGCTACTTAATCAAGTTTGGGTGCGCTTGAAAAGGGAATGCCAATATCTATGGAACTTGTTATTGCGATTGCCACCCTCCCTTTTATTTTGCCATAACTATTATTCCTCTAATGGTTGTTGTTAGACAAGCCTACACTTGGATGCACACCAATTGCTCACAAATTGCACATTTAAGAATTGAACACACTTATTTTGGCTATGCTTTAAATCTAAATAGTTGAACACTCTAACATGGATTGGAAACTTGAAATCTCTATATTACATTGTAATTAATGAATGCAATGGGCAACAAAGCTCATGTTTAACATGATGTCACACATGTCACACAAGAAGTTGAAATTATGACCTTTTGACCTTTAAAAATGAAATACAAGGCCAACACCAATATGGGAATTTTTTTTAAAAAATCAAGTATTGGTTTAGTATAAAACAATAGATGAATGTGAGTGGGCTATGCAATGGTATCAATATAGGTATTTATTGTTATATTAGTTAGTGAGGAATTGGTATCAATGTTAATTTTTATTTTCAATCTTTCATGTTTCAAGGTGTGCCAATGAAACATTCAAGGTCCTCATTGACAATTTGTAGATGCAAAACTTTCATACACACATATGCTTATTGTTATGTCAACATGTACATATTACATATGTCTAAAAATTAAAAGGAGTCATGAATCAAACTAAATGTGAATTGCAAATTCCATTACACATTTCTTGAATGTAAGAAGTAAGAGTTCAAGCACATTTTGTATCGTTATGTCAAGGTGCAATAAAAATATAATGTGTTGAACTCTTCAATCTTTTACCTTTGAAATGTTAAATGGATAAATGCCCTAGATATATATATGTGCACCCATTGCTACTCCAATTTATACAACATTTAAAGCACTTGAAAGATTTGATGAATTGAAAACCAATGTAAAGAATCCAACAATCGCATGCCAAAGGAAGGTGCCTCAAAGATATAAATCATCCAAAATCCTATGTACTACCTTTGAAATGACCAATGCAAACCTCTAGTATGCAAATGTGGTTATTGTTACATGTACTTATCATCCCTTACTTACCATGGGATGAAACCACTAGAATAGTTAGTTTCTACAAGATAAGGTATTCCATCATTAATTAAAATATGAAAAGGACATTAAAATAAGGTGAAAAGATCTAGAATTTTTAATAACACCCATGTGTCATGGGGAACCAATTTCTATTGGGTTCATTCCTCATTCTTTCAATCTTTATCACTTGGAGGTAAAAGAGAGTATTTAATATAAGTTTAATGTAAAGTAATGTAGCTTTTAATTTAATTTAATTTTTTCGTTATGTTTTACTTTCTAGAATGTTGGTTGAAAATTAATCATAATGGTAGTTATAGTAGGAAAGTAGTTATAACAAGATGGTAATTGCAACATGAACATAGTTGCAATAGGAACCTGGCATCTATAGTAAAAAGGTGCTTGTAATAGCAAGGTATCTACAATAAAAAGGTAGCCAATAGAAAAACAACAATATGGTGATGTATTTTATGTGACAAAGGTATTATTCAAGGACTAGAAGGTAACTTATAGCCCTCCATTTCTAGTTTTGATTTTGTCAAGGAAATGCATTTTGAAAAGTATTGTTTCATTGTCTTTATTCAATTTTTATTCCGTAGCCCTTTATTCATGATAGTAATTAGGTTTTCAATTTCATTATCTTACATTTGATGACCATGTTGGGGATCTTATTCCAAGTTTTAAAAAGACCACCTTCTTCAAGTTCATCCTCATAATCATCAAATAGGTCCTTTTTAGTAATGAAAAAGTCCTCCATGGCCCCAATAGTAAAAGCACTACTAGTTTTTGTGTTAGTCAACCAATTTTTAAATATCATCGCCAACTTGTCTTAGTTTTGCACTTTCAATTAACAACATTGCAAATTGGTTTGAATATCTTTTCAATTTTGATTTGTGACCCATGAATACCCAAAAATGCACAAACCAAGAATGTAACATTAGGAAGCCATTTTTCATGTATTTTCCACCATTACAAGGAGGATTTCACATCAACATCATTGGCAACTATATGATGGCACAATGACAACTTATTTTTCACGAAAGATAAATTAGCTTCCTTAGTTAAGTTGTAATTCCCCATAAAGAATCATCAACACTAGGGGTTGTCAATGTGACCAAACTTTATTAGCTTTGAAATTGTCACCTACAAAGGCAACAAGACATGTTGGCCATACTTTTCCACAATTGCTTTTACTTTATTTCTACATGCATATTCCACTATATAGTGAATCTTTTTTAATTAAAGGTCCAACTCAAGAACACACATGTGTGCACAGGTAGAATTAAATGTGTGTGCAAATGTGAGAAAAGGTTCAAAAACATTGATTACTTCAAACTTCATTCTAACATACATAATTTCCAACTCACTTTCAAAATACCCACACTAAGGAGGTGGATATAATGATGCCTTAGCTTGATAATCTAGATTTTGCATGTAATTCTATATTAATACAAAATCTAGCAAAAGGGAGAAAATCCTTTAAGGTGTACCCACTCAAGATGAAAAAAACCTAGTCTTTACTATAGTCCTTTTTTCCTTATATTGCGATTCCCAACAAAACTAATGAGCCAAAAATTTCATAAATGCTTAGACCACTACAATTCTAAATTCCATCATAATAATCCATAAATGGACATGGTAAAAAAGGACTAGGTAAAAAATACAAAAAAATGTGTCATCATGATAGAATTTTGGTACATTTTAAAGAATTTGGACCCAAAATGGGCATTTGACAATAACCAATAACTATTACTTCGATTCAAAATGCATTATTTCACTTACTATGTCATGGCCTAGGATATTTTTGGATACTTTTAGTAATGTCATGGCCTAGGATATTTTGGAATACTTTTGGCAATATCATGGCCTAGGATATTTTGGAATACTTTTGGCAATATCATGGCCTAGGATATTTTGGAATACTTTTGGCAATATCATGGCCTAGGATATTTTGGAATACTTTTGGCAATATCATGGCCTAGGATATTTTGGATATTTTTGGCAATATCATGGCCTAAGATATTTTGGGACTAGTATGGTTCAGGGTTATAAAAGGAGATAGTCTAGGGAATAACTCTTCAGCAAATCAACACCAGTTAATGGATCAATAAACTTGTCTTGTTTTGTAATTCTCCACTTGTTTGTAGCCAGTTCATAACAGTTTGATCTACTCCTTCTTCTTGTTTGTTTGTTTTGTTGTTTCAGTAAATAACTAGAGGTATTTTGGAATGAAACTTGGAGAGGTTATAGAAGATTATAGGACGTTTCTATTCTCAAAGTTTCAAAAGAAAAGGATATGTTTTGTGAGAGTTATGAGCTTTTGAAAACTTTATGCCAGATCTGGTTTTTTGGTCATATCTCCTTTGTTTAAGCTTTTTTGGGTCTGCAGCTTTGTGATCTTATAGAAATATATGTGTGAGAGAAATTTCATGTCATTTGGATTTGTATTGAGAGAGATCCAAACATTTGAAGTTTCAGTTTCAGTTTTGAAGTCAGTTTCTTTTGAAAGTGATATCTCTTTGTGGTCACCATCAATAGGGCTGAAATTTTGAGCAAATGTAGAAGACATATATTTTATGTGTCTCCCAAAATCTCAAGGATTTTTGAGTTTCTGAGAGCAAGTTGTAAGTCATTTTGTGTTCAGGTGCTAATTTGCGGTGACTTCAAGGAAGTAGCAAGATCTTTCACTTTATGAAGTTAAATGAGCTGAAATTTTGAAAGAAGGTAGTAGACATAGTTGCTCATGTTTCACCAAAATTTTAGAACGATCCAAGGTCATATGTGAGCAGTGTAACTTTGCAAAGTTGCTATGATAGAAGTTTGTTTTGAGAAGACATCAAAACAAAAGTTTTGAAGTGGAGCAAATACAACTTGGGAGATCTTGAAGGAAGGAGTTTGAAGATTGGGAAGCGCAAATACATTATCAAGACCTTCGTACAAAAGTGTGAGAACTAGCACCATGGACAACTCAAAATCAAACATCGATCTCACTCAAATCCTCGTCGCCCTTCAGCACCTTCAACAAGAAAATGTCGTGCTTAGAGACTCGGTGACCCGCCTACAAAATCAACCACCACCTCCTGCTCCAATACCTCTTGTTCTTGCAATGGTCACCCCAAAGCCCCAGATTAATCTGCTAGAAAAGTTTGATGGAACGCGCCTCAAATTTCGCGGCTTTGTTAGCCAGGTACGCCTGATCATGCAACTACACCCCCGTCGTTATTTTAATGACACCACTCGTGTAAGATTCATTGGAACCCTACTCACTGGGACAGCTATAGCATGGTTTGCTCCCATCCTGGAAACATCATCCCCTCTCCTATAAGATTTCAACGCCTTTATGGCGGAATTTGAAGCAGTGTTTGGGGACAGTGACAAGGCCAGGACTTTAGCCAACAAGCTGCGTCGCCTCCAGCAAGGGACACGTTCGGCCATCGTCTACGCCTCAGAATTCAGGCAGCTTGCCTGCGACGTCAATTGGGGAGAAGCTGCCTTGATTGATTAGTTTCGCTGTGGGTTTCGTGATGATGTTCAAGATCTTTTGTTGACACTCGCAGACCCTTCTTCCTTCAGTGAAGCCATCACCCAGGCAATTCGGTGTGATAATCGTCTGTTTGAATGTCGCCAAGAAAAGAAAGTCACCTCCAACGCCCAACTTTGGAACAGTCGGCCTACTACGCTCCCCTTAGTTCCCAAACAACATCAGTTGCTCGACTTACCTCTTTTGGACTTGCCCCGATGCAGATCGACACAGCTAAGTTTAAACCTTTGACAGAAGCCGAGAAACTTCGCCGAAGGACAAACAACCTGTGTCTTTACTGTGGCAACCCAGGGCACATAGCTCGCCAGTGCCCTCAAAAGCTTGTCAAACTTCAAGTACAAGTTGTGGAAACTCCCCAAGAGTTGGAAAACAAGAACATCCAGTCACAGTAGGAGTCGTGCGACTGGATCTCACCCAACACCACCTTTGCAAAGGCTCCTGTTTCGCTGCTGGTCCCAGTCCCAGTTTCACTCAGTATGTGGACATCATTCGTAATCCAGAAGACATACCACAAGTGTTAGCATTGGTGGACTTCGGCGCCACCTCTTCTTTCATCGACCAAACATTTGTCGCCCAACATAACATCCCTGTGGTCAAGAAGTCAACCCCTGTTCCAGTAGAGGTCATTGATGGAAGAACCATTGCTTCTGGTGCAATCACACATTAGACAACCCCTCTAGAACTTTATATCGGCAAGCACACGGAGAAGATTGTTCTCAACATCATCTCCACCCCTCACCATCCTATCATCCTTGGTCTGCCTTGGCTAGAAGCGCACAATCCTATCATTGATTGGCGATTTAGAACCCTCACCTTCAGCGCACAACGGTGCACCTTTCAAGAACCCCACGCTCAGAAAAACACTTTGTCCAGTCCTACCAAAAACCCTGTGGTCAAGAACCCAAAGAGGGTCAGAACCAATTCTAGTTTTCTCAAGTCTGTTATGTCAAGTCCTGCAATCAAGAACCCCCCGGTGGTCAGAACTAAACCTTGTCCTGATAAGAATCTTGTCAAGAATCCTGCCTAGAAAACCAACCCTGTCCAGATCTTCGTTGATGGAGCTGTCCCTTTCTATCGGGCTACTAAGAATCTTCAAGTCTTTGCCATCCATGTCAACCCAGCCAATAACAAAAACCCCTAATCAGAACCAACACTTGTCAAACTTCCCGAGAAGTACAAGGACTTTGTTGATGTTTTTGAAAAGATTAATGCTGATCAGCTCCCCGCCCATAGTCCATATGACTGCTTGATTGATCTAGAAGAAGGACACTCACCACCCTTTGGTCCTATCCATGGTCTATCGGAACCGGAACTCCAAGCCCTGCATGATTACCTTATTGAAAACCTTGCCAAGGGGTTCGTTCAGCATTCCAAGTCTCCAGCCGACGCCCCAATTCTGTTTGTCAAGAAGAAGGATGGCTCCCTTCAACTCAGTGTGGATTATCGTGGACTCAACAAGATAACCAAAAAGAATCGATATCCCTTGCCCTTGATTTCAGGCCTCCTGGATCGGCTACGTACCAGGAAGATCTTCACCAAGCTTGACCTCCGTGGAGCCTACAACTTAATCAGGATTTGCCCCGGTGATGAATGGAAGACAGCTTTCCGCACACGTTACGGCCACTTCGAATACACGGTCATGCCCTTTGGCCTCACCAATGCACCAGCAGTCTTTCAGCATCTGATGAATGATATCTTCCGAGAGTACATGGACGAATTTGTCATGGTCTATTTGGATGACATTTTGATCTTTTCCAAGGACCAAGAAACCCACGACAAACATGTACGATTGGTGTTTGCAACGCTCCGAGAGCATGGCTTATACGCCATGGAAAAATGTGAATTCGACAAATCTTTAGTGGCATTCCTCGGCTACGTGATTTCTCCAGATGGCATTTTCATGGACAAGTCAAAGGTCGAGACCATCCAGCGTACGGCTACTCCATCCTCGGTCAAGGACGTTCAAGGCTTCCTGGGGTTTGCCAACTTCTATTGTCGGTTTATCAAAGGCTACTCCAAGATCACAACATTGTTAACAACCCTGATTTGCAAGACAAGCCCTTCTCGTGGAATCCAACGGCCCAGGCTGCTTTTGATATTCTCAAGATGACATTCACCTCTGCACCCATCCTGATACATCCCGATCTTGTTAAGCCATTCATTGTGGAAACGAACGCTTCAGATTTTGCCTTGGGAGCTATTCTATCTCAATTTGGAATAAATGGGTTGTTGCATCCAGTTGCTTTCTATTCACGGAAGCTAACCTGTGCCGAAATCAACTACCAGGTCTACGATAAGGAACTCCTGGCAATCATCACGGCATTCGAGCAGTGGAGACCGTATCTTGCCGGAGCTCAACATTGAGTCCAAGTTCTGACAGATCACAAAAATCTTTTTTATTTCACAACTACTCGGACCTTGAATCGTCGCCAGGCACGCTGGTCTATCTTCCTAGCTGATTTCGACTTTGAGATTCAGTATCAACCCGACACCCAGCAAGGGAAAGCTGACGCGCTATCTTGTCGTTCAGAATATGAACTTCGAGCGGGGGATGAGGCTTACGACCAGTAGAACCAGACTTTACTCAACCCCGAGCAATTTCGAGTTGCAGCAATAATCAACACCTTCCTAGACTCATACCTTATCAGGGATATCAAGATGGCAACTGAGGAAGACACCTGGGCTACCAACATCAAGAAGGAACTCCAGGAACGACCAAGGAACCCAAATCGTGATGATCTAGATCAGTTTGAGCAACAAGACGAACTTCTCCTTCGAAATAACCTGATTTATGTACCCGAAGGACCTATACACCTAAAAATCTTGAGAGAATGCCATGACAACACCCTGGCGGGTCACTTTGGAATGGCACGGACTCACGAACTAGTGTCAAGGAATTATTGGTGGCCCAAAATGAACAAGCTGCTACGGGAGTATGTCAAGTCTTGTGATACATGTGCTCGATCCAAGGCTCCCAGGCATCACCCGTTGGATTCCTACAGCCCCTGCTGATTCCTAGCCGACCTTGGGGATTTATTGCAATGGACTTCATCACGGACCTCCTTATTGTCAGAGCCAAGAATTCAATACTGGTTGTGGTCGATCGACTCACCAAAATGGCCCATTTCACCCCTTGTTCCAAATCAATCACGGCAAAAGAGACAGCTCAATTAATTCTGGATGGGATCGTCCGACTGCATGGACTCCCCGAGGAAATTGTGTCCGACAAAGGTCCTCAGTTTGCATCCAAGTTTTGGCATCACTTATTCGAACTTTTTGGAGTTGACATTCGGCTATCTTCAGCTTTCCACCCTGAAATAGATGGACAAACCGAACGGACAAACCAAACACTCAAGCAATACCTTCGCTGCACTGTGAACTACCAACAAGACAACTGGCTAGACCTACTATCTCAAGTAAAGTTTCCTTATAACAATACAACGCATGCATCGACTGGGATTAGCCCATTCTTTGCCAATTACGGTTTTCATCCCAGGTTTAGCCTTGAAATTCTTGGGGACTCTGTAAACCCTTCGGCTGAAGAAAGGGCCACGAGGCTTGGACAGGTTCAACATAACCTTATGGCAGAACTCAAGTTAACACAGGAGTGGCAAAAGAAGCAAGTAAACCGTCGACGCAAGGACCATCCAAACTTCAAGGTTGGAGACAAGGTCTGGCTTCTCAGAAAAAACATTGCTACCACTCGCCCATGTGCCAAGTTGGATTACAAACGCCTCGGACCTTTCAAAATCGCCAAATTGGTTGGTCTAATGGCTTTGCCAGTTGGAGCTTCCACCCCAGTTCAAAATCCACAATGTTTTCCATGTCTCCTTGCTTGAGCCCTATCATGAAAACCCGATCCCAAAACGTCATCGAGAACCCCCAGTTCTAGTCGAAATTGAAGGCCAAGAAGAGTTTGAAGTTCAGGAAGTCTTGGACTCCAAGAAGATTCGTGAAAAGCTCCTGTACCTTGTTTTTTGGCGAGGTTATCCTCCTTCTGAAGCTACTTGGGAGCTTGCTGGAAACCTAGTTCATGCCCAAGACTTAGTTGATCGGTTTCACCAACGGTATCCCAATAAACCGGCTCCATCTGGAAGATGTCGTTTGAGGAGAGATAATGTCATGGCCTAGGATATTTTGGGATACTTTTGGCAATGTCATGGCCTAGGATATTTTTGGATACTTTTGACAATGTCATGGCTTAGGATATTTTGGGATACTTTTGGCAATGTCATGGCCTAGGATATTTTGGGATACTTTTGGCAATGTCATGGCCTAGGATATTTTTGGATACTTTTGGCAATGTCATGGCCTATGATACTTTTGGATACTTTTGGCAATGTCATGGCCTAGGATATTTTTGGATACTTTTGGCAATGTCATGGCCTAGGATACTTTTGGGATACTTTTGACAATATCATGGCCTAGGATATTTTGGGACTAGTATGGTTCAGGGTTATAAAAGGAGATAGTCTAGGGAACAACTCTTCAGTAGATCAACACTAGTTGATGGATCAATAAACTTGTCTTGTCTTGTAATTCTCCACTTGTTTGTAGCCGGTTCATAACATACTAGACCCAAAGTTTCAATCATTGCCTTTGCAATTACCTAAATTGAATTTGAAGGTACACAAGTTTGCAATCTGGGGTGAAAACACATTAAGGTGTACACTTTGGATGTCTAAGAGTTCATGTTTCATAGTTTTAAAATTTTCAATAATAATTTATTCCAATCGATATGTGCAAATGATGAAATGGGACCCAAGTCAAGAATGAATACATACATCAAAACACAATGTTAAAATCTCATGGTCAAATCTTTGGTATTCAATTTGTTATGGACTTTTAAAGTTGTACAAAAACATTTGTTCGATCAAAGATAAATTAAATGGACTCAATACACCTTGATATAATGTCCTTTATGAATAAATGACTCAATGATAATATAATATTGTAGCAATTGATATTAAATAAAACAATTTGAAAATATTTGATGATTAAATTTTGAGATGTATATCAAGTATGAAGTTTTTAAAAAAAGTCCTTCATTTGTTGAAAATAATGATTTAAATGATCATATTTCAAATATAAGACTATCATAAAATAAGTTAGAGGTGGTTAAATCCTTATGGAAAAATATCTTATAACACCTTGCCACATGGCCCATTGATTCAAAGCATCATGTTTTTGCTTGTTTTTATCATACCTTCCTAGTGTATTTAGTTTCATAATGGACTATTTATGGATTGTCATGATGTGTCATTTTTGTTCCACCTTAGTTTGCTTTCACCCTCTAAAAGTTTGCCAACTATAGCAAAAATTTATGGCTATAACACAATCGTACATCTCTTAAAATAATGTAACCATGGAGTCAAACTTTGTTTTGACTACTGGTTTGTAGTTTCCTTAACCTCAAGCCAATTTCCTTCCAAGTTAGCTCCCATTCTTGCCTTTTTTTCCCAAATTTCTTCATCCACATGATGATTTTTTAAAAAGAATTCTAAGCTTCCATCAAATTCACCTCCTTCATATCAACCCCCACTTTAATTTCATTTGTAACATATTAACATGCCTTAACATAAGATGCCCAAAGCAAATGCCAATAAATGGTGATACAATTTGTAATGGTGCACAAGAGACAACATATGTTAATACAACAATAAAAATCTTTAAGTTGTGCCTTCATTCTTGACATAAACAATAATTTTGTTTATTAGTTGAGATTGAATGAAAAATGATTTCATTTTTTTACTAAGGTTATTTCAAATGTGTAGGAATTTCAAACAAACCAATTATAACATGGCAAGGCACCCATTATTCATTAATGAAGTTGATTACCAATGCAAAAGTATTAAAATTAATTATGAACATCTAAAATCAAATGTGGCAATGGATGTTGCACATTGTTCAATGGATGGGAACATATACAACTCCATTGTTTTAACCAACATTCTTGGAGTATGTTATTTGTCGCAACCTGACTTTGAAGGAGCGTGAGGATGACACTCACATTCCCGAAATGGGGACTTGGGAGTCCTCCGGGATCCCCAAAAACTCAGAGTTCGATTGCATGGGTCAAAACACCTTGCCTTGAAATGTTCTTTATGTTGTTGAAAAGGTCTTGAAATGTAGATGTCGAAAATGGGCTCACATGAACCATTCAAACATCTGTAGCACAAGTTATGGATGAAAGAAAGGTCGGGAGTCAAATTGACAATTTGACTCCCGACCATAAAAAGTTGAAAATCGACCGACCCCGGTGTGTGCAAGTGGAGTGCAACACACTGTTAGAAAGCTCTCAAGGAGTGCTATAAATTTGCTTTAGACTTCATCCCAATCGGAGGTTTGAGCAAGGAATTATGAACTTCCAAAGTCCCGAGAGTCCAAATCGGGACAATTTCGGGACTCCTCCTTGGGAGTCCTGGGAAAAAGTGCCATTCAGATGTAGGTGTCGCAGGAAAATGCAGAGAATACTATATGGGGAAAGGTGGTGGCTTCCCCCAAGTTTGGGCCGTGGTGAGTCATGTGAATCTAGGGTCGCCCGTGGCTTGTCCTAGCATTACAAGTGCTCTCGAATGTGAACTAACCAACTTGTTGGTTAGTTTGATGTAGGTCCAAGTAACTAAGTAAAACTTGTCCCTTTTCGTAATTTAATCCCAGAGCTTTAGCACGCCCCTCTACCCTTTTTAATGCTGGAAGTTGGGAATGTGCTTCGAGTCCTAAACAATTCCACTGTTTGATTGACTTGGACACAACTTGGATCCAACAAGGGACCTGGGGAGTGTGTCATTATTGGACAAGTTGTTTACAAGATGGAAATTTCAATCTATCATATTGTCGCATTACAAGGCATGGCAACCATGATTTTTTCACAATTGGCATTAGCATGTACCCTTTAACAATGAATAGGACCAAGATTTCAATGAATCATTCTTGATTAAGGTCATTAGGTTTGTAAAGGTCTTGGTTTAAAAAGAATTCAATAATGGTTATAGGTGCAATTACCTTCCTTTTCTTTCCTTTCTACCTCCCACCTATGGTAACCATTTCAACAAGCCCTTACTCTTTGTATCAAATTAAAATGCAACATGTTCATTAACAACATGATTTTTCATGTCATTGACATCATGTGCAAAAGTGAAAAAAAGAATACCCTTCCTAGACTTGTTGTGTTAGTATTACTAAATGTTTGATTAAATGGGTGGCAAACCACACACTTCATCACTTGGTGGGCTTGGACCATAACAACTATTATTGGATCATTTAACATGAAGAACATGCAAGTGAAGTTTAATTATGGGGAAGTTAATCCTTTTGGTTGTTTTATAACATTAAAACATGAATGTTTCAAATAATAATTTTTGTTCCCTACCTTTTTGCAACCTCCTCAATTGCATTGACTTCTGCGATCTCAAGTTTTTGAACTATGTTTAGAGGTTGTTGAGCAATATCATTAATCACACATGTGGTTGTAAATTCTTCCTTCTCCCCATCAAGTTATCCACATTCAAAAACATTGAAAATGTTAGAATCCATACAAATCAAGAGATGGCAAAAACCCTAGTATAACTTACTCAAAAGACCAAATTACAATTCAAATACATCAAAATCTAGAGGTACAACTAGAAAAAACTTGAAAACTTAAAATATTATTTCCAAAATATCACGTAAGGAATAAAACATGAAAGAACAAGAAAACCAACATTGGTTTTAGTGCCATTAATGTGTAGTTCCAAGATCATGAAAATACAAGATGGTAACAAAATGCAAAGCAATTGAGTTAAGGACACCTTTTGAATCCTTAGAAACTACTCCAACTACTTTTTTGCATGTAGTGTCACTAAACAAAATTCATGTGAAATGGCACAATGAAATCAACATGGTTGTGAACATCAAGAAAAAGGAAAATGATTAAAAGAAGATTCATTAACCTCAACTGAAAATTAGACTATTGACATGCTCTAGCTTAAAACGATATAATATCAAGGATATAAACCCCAAAACCCTTAAAGTAAAAATTTGAACATGGTAATAAATTCACGCTTGGTGCATGTGCTCAAACCTTGAAGATCATCTTGTTAAACAAATGTAGGAGCTTTGACTCAAAAGGGAATTTGAAATTTAATGAGCAAGATCACAAGCTCAAGTAACAAGGTCACATACATTTAGACTTTTGAGATAACAAAACTCATTCCAAACACAACATTGTAATAACCATCATAACAAAGAAAGAACACCACAACAAAAAAAAAAACCACTAGATTAACATGATGATTAGAACTAGATCTAAAATCATAGTATAAGGATGTGCAACTTTAAACATGGATTGAAACACAAAGGAAGTAAGAATGAAACAATAAACAACATACATTTAAAAAATGCTTCAACGTTAAATAATAAGCAATGGCATCAAAGGATCAGCTTGCCAACAAGTAACAATGATTAATACCAACGAAAATAAATGTTCAAACTTTTGGTATGAGTATTGAAATTGGTAGCAAAACCTTAATACCAAATTGGTTTACTATACAATAATTTTTTTGGTAACCTAATTCCAAGGGAGACAAATATCAAGCTTGGTATTAGGATGTCTAATATTAGACTAGTATGATATTTGATATTAATATTGATATCACTCTCTAACCCTATATACAAACCAACAATAGTAGTGACATTTAAATGCAATAGTTTCCTTTTATATTGTCCATTTTTTAATGTTTATGGGTGGGGATGGAGGAGTAAATATCAATGTATGTCAAATGTGATAAACAATGATAGAGGCCTAGATATGGGGCATAGGTGAATATGTTCTTAAATCACAATTATGTTTACTACACATCACCAACAAAGTGACGACCAAGGGAGGTGGGATGGGAGGTAGGGGAAGAGAGAAAAATGTGAAAAAGCTTAAGGTTGAGTACATTACTAAAAGAAGGGCCTTACAAGGGGGGAGCCAAAAGTGAGTCTTTGATTTAAGGTCTAACAAAATGTAAAGATTTGTAACGTGGAATCAAGGTTGAAGCAATTTGCAGAATGTCCATTTTAGCTGCGTTGTTTGTGCTTGGTGGCATCATTCAAAGTTGAGGGATTAGGCAATCATTTGTGTGGACACTACTAATGATGATGAGCTAGGGTGTTTTGTTTTTTCCTTTCTTTGGTTTGGTTTTGTTTTGTTTGATGATGTTTATGCAAGGTTGTTGGGTTATTGAATTTTTTGGCGCTTGGAGTTAGAGTTTGGACGAGTGTTCTTCAATTCTTGGTGTAAATGAGAGCAATGCAATTGGTTTCATGAGTTCACTACAAGGATTTTTGCTATATATGGAGGAATTGTTGATGGTGTGTGAAGGGGGCGAAAGAGCTAAGTACCATAGTTTTACTTCCAGAGCAAGAAATGATGCTTATGCTTGTGTAGAAAACACTAACTACATTGTTTGGTGTGGAGGATGAATGCTTCATCCTACTAATCCCTAATTAGAAGTACTAGAGTTCTATTGCACATTTTGCTTCTACATAGGAAATGCAAGACTTGAAGTCAGATGTAAGGGTTGATCCAAGGAGATGATGATAAGCTCAAGGGGTGTCGTGAGTGGTCCTTGTGGCCAAGTCTATGTGGGTGTGAGTGTCTTGTTGTTCAAATTCAATGTGTGATTGTTGTGTTGCTGGGAGTGTGAGAGTACCCATGTGATTGGGAGCTCCAAGGGTGGAATTGTTCTAAAGTTCTGCACTAGGAAAGGATTTGGGAATCGGAGCATTGTTTCACCATTGTAGCACTCTTTAGCAAAGTTGTTAAAAGAGACTCCATATGAATGTTGTGGAATCACTGTGTCCAGACTGGGGGAGAGGAAGAAGTCATATGCAACTGTTTGTTTTGTTCTGTGGGGGTCTGTGTTATGTGATGGGCGTCAGTTCAGCACCTTTTGTGGGATTGCAAATGTGAAGAAATGGGTGTCGTTTTCTGTTTTCTGTGGGCTTGGCCTTTGAGGGGACCAGTGGTGCTAAAGAGAGTGATACCAGAGTACACTAATCCTTGGCAACCCCTAGTTTTAGTTGATCAGAGATTGTACAGTTCAGTCAGGTTCTTGTTTTGTTGAGCACATTGTAATGTGGATGGAACTTGCTCTTGTCCACTTACCAAACTGAGTGTGATATTCTTCTGTGGGTTTCTTTTTTTGTCACAGACCTACTGAAAATTTTCAAGAGACAAGATTATCAAAGCAATCACAAGGGGTATAATCTACAAGGTTGAAAAAGGAAAATTTCCTGTGGAAAAATGGGAGTTACTTACTTAAGGGGGGGCAAGCCCTTCATGAATGGAAGGCCCCTGACATTTGGAGGTCAAATTCCACTTGAGAACATGCTGTCCAAATAGAATAGTAAATTTTCACCAGGTCTTCACTCTGTAAGTACAAGGCCATTTAAAGAGACCAGCAACAGTATCTTCTTTTCAAAGCTGCAGATGCAATAAAAGAGAGAGAGAGAGAGAACAATTAATAACACCCATGAATACATGCAGAGACTGGAATGAAGAGGGCAGGTTGGAGGCTTGAAACAAGCTGGAAGTTTAGGTCAATTTATGGTATATAAGAATACTACTAATCTGTTTGTCATTTAGAGATGGGTGTTTTTGAAGTTTTGAGATTTAAGCTTTTTCTGAATTATGTCTGGACAAATGCATATTCTAATGTGAGACTGAAAACATTCTCCAAGTTTGCAATAATGGGTAAAACTCAAATTGGTTTTTCCAGTCAGCTAAGTCAGTTGCCCTCATTGTAGGCCTTTATTTTCCCTCGTTAGGAACATGGATCTGTTTGATGCCAGCCCTGAGCATCAGAGCATCTCCACCAACAGCAGTAAAATGACTGAGTTCAGATGAGTGTTGTGCAGTTCTTCCAATTTTAAAACTTTTTTGGATTTTGGTTCTAGCTCATTCTTTTTTCAAATTCAAGAACCATTGAGCCTAGTTTACAAAATTGGGTCTAGTTTTTATCTACACACTACACACTCCCCAATGCAAGAGATTTCATGGGTACAAAAGTTTACAACAAAACAAATTAAAGGAGTATTGTATATATAGATGCAGATTTCAACAATTATTTAAAATTAATATTTAATTGTAACTTTTCAGCAACTTTTCCCCCCAAAAAGAAAAAAAAAAACCTAAAAAACCTATTTGTGTGTTGAAGAATGTTCTTTCAAGATTTTGGGGTCAATTATGAATCTAACAAAAGACAAATTTCATGGTCTGATTCTTGTGCCCAGTTCCAACAAAAGGGTGTCATCTCGGGTCTAGGTCCCAAGAAATCTAAACCTTTGAATTTAACATTACAAACTAGACACCCTCATAACAACGGTTTAGACCTCTACACATGCACAAGGTAGAATGGCTATACAAAGGTTTGATTTTGTTTGTGAACAAAAGAGAATGATTGCTTTGTGGATTGGTTGATCATAATTTATTGGGTCAAGGGCTAGCATTTGAATAGTCTCTCAACTTTGTGCAATTCAATTTTTCATATTTATGGCTAAATGTGAAAAATAATTAAAAACTTTGTTGGATGTGTTAATCAATGTGAGCAAGTTCACTAGTTTGGAGTGTTAAACTCAAAGGTTTAGGTTCAAGTTGTCATGACGTGGACTTGAACTATCACCCTTGCAATTGAAAGAGGCACAAGCACAAGGCCATGGAACTAGACTTTTGTTAGAACTAGAACCAAAGTTGAAATCTTGAAAAAAATATTATACTACAAGTTCAAGTTCTTTAAGTAAGCAAGTAGATTTTTCATTTTTCTTTTGAAAACTTGACATGTAGGTTTAACTTTGCAGGCAATTGATAGGTCTTGATTGGTTTGTGAAACTTTGTGCCTATATACACTACCCAATTTAAATTAGTTGGTAAAACTCCATCTGTATACAATCTCCATCTTGAAGGAATGTGTACCTAGTGTGTAAACAAAACCAAATGTGGTTTTCAAATCAAGCCTGTAAGTTTTGAATTTGAAAAAAAATGTGCCAAAACCTAAACTATAGGGTTTTAATCTTTTAAGGAACCAAGCTTACACCTGCACCCAGAGAACCTACAACCCAATTTTATTTTGTTTTATTTTATTGGTCAAAACCAGGATTAGAGGTTCTATTAACCTCTGGTTAACACTAGTGGTACCCACTCATAGAGGGTGTGGATAGTTTGACTCATCTGACCTAAAGAAAATATAGACAAACTTCCAAATTATGGAAACTCAAATATTTCACCATGCAAAAATATAATCTTCCAAAAAAATCATCTAAAAGAAACCAAAATCCTTCAAGATATTAGAACTCTATAACTAATCTCAAGTTTCAACACAAGCCAAAATATATGCTGGAAACTGGAGAGACTATTATTAAAGGAAAATTGCTGAGTTTAAGGGGTCTATTACTCATTTACATGTTGAAACTTGAAGTTTTTCTTCAAAAGTATTTCAAGTCTCATTGCTTTGACACTTATGAACCTTATTATTGTAAAGGATATCTCGCAGGTCAGGTTACAAGTTACAACACACCTGCAGGTGACACTCTGTTGACAGACTCAAACTCATGTTGCAGTGATTGTGCTGAAGCCTTGCTTCTGATCCTATTCCTTGCTACATCCCAGAACCTGTGTTGCAATCCCAAACAAGACTCTTTTTGCTAGCAAAGCCGTCAAGGGAAGATGATGTTGGAACTCAATCAAATAGGGAAAGATGTAGGCATTGGGTGCAAGCAACAGACAAGACTGCTCTTACCCACATGTATCGTAGATGCGTGCGCACAACTTCTATTGTTCCAGATGAACACATAACACGTAAGCTGTTAACTCAGAAATCAAATAAACAAGGGAAATGGGTTGTAAGGCATATACAGTAAACCGCTTTATAATCACGCCCTTGGTGATCATTTTTTTGGTGACACTAATGAATTGTGATTTAAATGTGTATAGTCACATTCCATGTAAACCCTTACAAGATTGTGACTATAGGCAAAACAACCTTACAAAATAGCGATGTAATGTTAGAATAAAGGTGCTAATTGTTTAAATTTTTTACATGGGTTATTTTAAACTTTACTATGTATTATTAAACTTGAAGAAGGTTGTGATTTTTGCCTATTTTAATGTGAAGATTTACATTGAGTTTGAGTTCCTTAACTAGTAGCTTGTGTATCTTGTCAACTAGATTTTTTAAATTCATATTTTCTGCTTTCTTAGCAACTTTGCATATCTTTTGCTTGTTTGAACTAGAAAGTTATTGTTTTTCTCT
The DNA here is from genome assembly GCA_963920785.1 of Sphagnum contortum. Taxonomy (NCBI): domain Eukaryota; kingdom Viridiplantae; phylum Streptophyta; class Sphagnopsida; order Sphagnales; family Sphagnaceae; genus Sphagnum; species Sphagnum contortum. The sequence goes on from OY987276.1 coordinate 10,147,193, forward strand.
TTTCTTTTCAATTGGATTCAATGTTGTCATTTTGCAAAACTTGAACACAAAACAATAGTAACACGTAACATTGCCAAAAGGAATTACAATTTACAAAACCCTAATATTTACCCGAAATTTCGCCCATTATAATCACATTTGAAAACAAGTTTTGTAAATATTTTGTGCTACTAACAAGTTTGATAGTGATTCTAAAAAATGGTGTTTCTTATTAAAGAGAATGATTACCAAAAAATGTGTGACACAAACAAGAATGTGACTAAAATGGGCATGATTATAAAGGGGGTTTACTATATGTACTTAAGGGGAACAATTTAGGACAATAACAAAAAACCTCTTTAAGGAGATTTGTAGCTAATGTTTAAGATTTGTAGTTGTTGTATCAAAATTCTACTAGAGTATCTGGTGCAAGAGTATCTACCATCTTTGAAAAGAAATCCCCAAATGGGCATTCTTCACAAATTCCTCATATTGATTTTGTAGGTAACATTAAAATCACCAAGTGCTGATTAATGATTGTTGTTTAAGCACCCATTGTGAGTCCACCAATTGCAATGAAAAGTTTTACAATAGAGAATTGCAGCTACTAATCTGATGTTGAAGTGGAAATAGTTCCCATAGCGAGTTGTGAACAGAATTGCACCATTTTCACCACCACTTTCACTCAATTCCCATGAGGAAGCTTTTTCAACATTACTATCCACATCATTGTGTGTACTTCAAACATATTGTGCAAGTACATGAAGATGAATTTGGCAAGTTGTGCCAAGATGTACTTCTTGGGCAACATCCCCTACATTGTGATTGCAATATTGATTCCATGTTTGTCCAATATTGATGCTATTTTGCAAATGATTTGAGTTGTCCACTCAATGTTGGCCACTATGTTGATCACCTCATTAGAAACTCATAGAGCCTTGTGATCTAATTGCTTTAGTTGTTGAAACATTTGTGGATGATGTATCATTAGTCCCTGAAGATTTTCAATTTCATGATATTTTATGACGTTGGTATTCTTTTTCAACGGGACTATAATGACGTGCTTTACTACTGCTCACACATTTGGGAACAAAAATTGGTTGCTTATCCAAGAAGCTCTTTTGCAATTCCTCCCTTAATGGATTTAAATCATTATTTACAATAGAAGCTCATAGGTGGACAATATTTCCTTCAAGAAATGTATCCATTTGCACTAGATACTTTTAGACACAAGGTACAAAATCCACAAAACATGAATCCTAGGGTGAAAGCACATTAAGGTGTAGTACATAATTTTGTCACAACTTGATTATTGGCCATGGAACAAAAATTAAATGAATAAGATGTGGAAAAAAAAAACAACAAAATAATATATTATATGAAATGATCACATCATATGAATCCCAAAAATGGATTTTGAGTTACCATAACATATTGGACATTTGAAGTGCTAAAAATTTACATCACAGTCCATATCATATGATTATAGACTCATTGTATTTACTAAAATGCTTAGTCGAATGATTTTTTTGACATGGAAAATAGTGTGATGCCATTGATAAAAAGGAAGATAATTTTGAATTTTTTTGAAAACCATAATTGATATATACAATGAAATATGGATTTTTGTGTAATTTTTTTTAATTCACTCAAATTAATAATTAAACTTCTCATTTTAAAAATGTAAACTTTTGATAAAAATATCTATCATTGTTAAAGTTTAGAAGTTAAAAAAAAAGTTGTTTAGCCTTGCCATATGACTTGTGGAATATAATGTATTCTACTACAATGTATATGAATTTTTATTTTAATATTAGTATGGACTCCACATATGCAAAAAATATTACACCTTGTGGTTTCACCCCTATTGCTCCTATTCAATATGGCCATATGTCAATTGTGATTGCAATCATCCCAATCTTCCTTCAACAACACTCCCCATTTTACAAGCAATGATGAGAAGGTCTAACTTGAATTCTTCTATTTCAAGAATTTGTTAATGTGTTCCAACTGCCCATTGTTGCCAATACCATTGCTTACACGGATGCAAAGCGAAAGAGCGGGATGCTTCCACTTTGTGTTGATGTTCATGGTCTCTGGACCCAAATCAAGGAAATTAGGTCCAAGACTGTCCAACACATTGTGGTTCATCTTGCACAGTTGTGCCATGATCATTGTCTTTGAAAATAATTTGTTTAACTCCCTACCACAAGGACTTTGGTAGACTTGGTATCAGATATTAGAAAAACAAGAAAGATTCATCTTAGATAATTGGAAAATTCTTGAACATTGGCTTGTTCATGATTAAAATGGGTGAAGTACTTGATGTAAGTTGGGTGGAAGGCTCAATTTGATCTTGAAGCCTTGGGATAGGAGTCCTTATTAGGTTGTGAGTTGGAGTTAATTTGGGTGTTGGAATTGTCACTAACTTTATGAAATTTGGATTGAAGGTAAGATCATTTTCATTTGCAAAAGTATCATCATGTGCTTATATATTTGAGATTTTTTTGTGGTGCATCATAAATTTGTGTTTCATCAAATATAACATTTTTAGAAATAATGATTTGTCTACTAGATATGTCCATTAACCTACTGGTGGTGATAGCCAATAAAGGAAAGTCAATAGTATCCGCATCCAAGCTGCAACAGGCGTGTGAGGAAAAGCTTTGATTTCATATAAGCTATAAAATGTACAAGCAAGCATCTAACATGCCTAGAGAGGCCTACATATAGGGTAGTGGGTGGGGCTTTCTACAGCCCGAATGTATCCCTTAAAGTACTCCACCATTGTTGAATGTGGATTGAAGGGTTCCAGTGCTCACCACCATGGAGCTTCAACTGTAGTCTTGGGGAAAATCTGTGTGCAATTAACCCCTTTACAAAGACCTTTGGTTGGCCTACCTCAAAGTACATTAGTTTGAGGCATCTTTTCACTGTTCAGTAACACATGGTACACAAAAGGGAAAGTGGCAGCCAAGCTCTGAGGCCAACACAGAACCTAGGTGACGTACTGCTGCTGCATTATCTCCTTGAGTCCACATATCAACATAGAAAGGACATGCCTTTCAAAACTATCATGTCCACAAATGATGTCAAGAGGTTACAGCATTAGGCAGCAGTTGCAAAGCCAATACGTTCTTCCCCAAAGTCAAATATGGTGTGATAGACTCCCATGAACACATCTCCCAGAATCCTGCATTCACCCAAGTTCATGTCATCTACCTAGATTTTTCTTTGTCTTGCTGGGTTAAGAATCCACCAGATAGCATTTATTTATTTGTTTTTGGTTGTAGCATTTGAACCCTGTTTCCCTACTACTATAACATCCTTGAAGCTTTCTCAGTTGACTGCTGCATACCTGGTGTGCACAACTTTACTAGTTTAAGAGTCATTACAAATACCACCCACACATGCAACACAAACATCAATCACATAGACATGAATGATTACCAGAGAGGTTCTGCTGGCTCAGGTACATCCAGTGCAATAAAGCCACTGACACACACGGCTTCAGCCCCTTCCTTAAATTTCAGAATATACTGCAGTGATCACAAAAATCCAAGCAACTATAAGCCTGAATAGTTTATCCTTCGTCACCCAAAAAACACAGAATTGTGGACATTTACAAACAAAACTCGGGTATACTGGGATTGTTTGATCTGGAAAACAGAATGCATCTTTCACGCTTCTCTGCTGCTTTTGTGTCAAGGAAAAGCAACCAAAGCGACTGCTGCAAGGAAAAGAAATCACAGGAAGACATGCTTTACCTGCTCAGGAGTGAGATCAAACAATTTCCCAGCAATGGTAAATGACACATTGGGCAAGGATGAAAAGGAATTGCAATCCACGAGAGATTCTCCATTAGGACTTGGTAGATGCTCACATAGCTGCAACACCAGAGACAAATCAGACACTATGCTGGTAGACACAATAGACCTCACTTCCAGCCACGCCCTTCCAACCTCAGAGCTTAAAGTGCAATTAGATCATCACACAGAGAATTTTTCTGGAGCATACAACAGGACCGGCAGAAGAGTAAATGTGACAGCAGGAACAACAATCTCATGCCACAGAAATTACTCCAACACTGAGAGAACACACAAGCCTCACAAAATCTGAGCTGAAGTCTGAGAACCCAGTAGTTCACCTCATTCAGATATTGGTGAATACTCTCTGCTGTCTTGTTGTTTCTCAGTTGTCTCCGTGCCCATACTACAACCAGCTCACAGGCCGCACACACCAATGGATTACCCACCTTTTCAGACCCATCTCCGTTTTCCTCCACAACACTTGTGATACCTCCTCGCCCTCTCCTTCATATAAATACCAAATGAACACAGAGGTCAGAGTCAGGGAGTGTTAGACAAGGAAATATTTGACCAGAAGAGCATGGCACATGAATTAACACTCTTTGGACCAACCATGTCTCTCCATTGTTGCCTGCCCATAAACACAATCCAAGTTTAGAGCAGATCTTCCCGGGTCTGACCTGTAGGGGCCACCACCACCCACAGCAATTCCTCTGTTAAGACATCCTGCAACTGTATATCAAAGAATGTCAACCAAAAGGCATCCAGTCATTCTCCAAGCTAACAAAGTAGGACTGTCGAGCATAGAGATTTAACTGAGAAATGACAGGTTATCAAGACTAAACCAATAAAGGGCATTCCAAGGGTTAGGGTAAGATAGGAGATTGACCTCCGTTGTCAGAAACCAGATGATCAGGTCCGCATACTGTTTTACAACCAGTTTGCATTCCCCACTCACAAGACCTGTAGCATTGATTGCTTGATTGATCTCTGCTACAATTCCCTGTGGAACCAGCATCACCCGTCAATCCCTAGCTAGTATTTATCAGCATATGCAATTGACTTAGGAATGAAGCCAAGAGACTCTGCATTACCAGCTTCTCAATAAGCCACTCACTGCTCCCAGACAGCTACTGACAGGTTCATTGGCTTTTCCAAGAAAGAAACTTTGACACAGGCAGCTGGCATGACTGTGAGGTACTGCAGAAGGTTGGCTCTAGATATGGTTGCAGCACTGGACTTCTCAGTTGGTCACCCATATCACAAGAGTTCTTTTCCCCTAGCCCAAGCTGCTCAAATTCAGACTTCAAATGGGATCTGGTGCACCCATCACATTTTAGCTGCAATTGTGGGTTGTCCATATGCTTTGCTGGAGGCTTCCACTTGAAATCTCCTAAGCAGAAAGTCTGATTGGTTTCTAATGCATCCCTTAAGCTTTTTAATCTTCCCCAACCCTGAGAAAAGTTTTCCAAGCAAGGAAGAAAAATAGAAAAAAAAGAAATAATAGAGAACGTACTGTTGGCCCTGCCAGTAAAGATGTTCCAGAATCTACAAGAGCAGAACAGCCTCCTTCACAAAAACCTGTTTGTACAGCAGAACACCACCCATTCATCTACTTAGAAACAGAAACACCAGTGGTCTTCCTCCAGTGGTATGCTGCAAGTCTCAAAAATTCCAAAATTCAATAAAGACTTGGCTGTCATGGCAACCACATCCTCAAGAGACATGGAGAAAATGCAGGTGGTCAGCTCTGGAAAACCAGAAATTCCAGAAGCCACAAAATGATGAGGGCAATAGCAAAGGTAAAAATCCTGCCAAGAATGATACCTGTGCTGAGCCCATCAACGAGCACATCCCCCATGTCAAACTGCAACAAACAATCAGAATTGACTACATTAGTGAAGAACTCCATCATAACCAGAATGACACATGGATCACAGGCACAAAACTTTCCCACAGCAAAAACGGCTTCAGCTACAATGCCACTGTGGAAATTGAAGGGAAGCAAAACTTTTGGGAAATCAAACACCTGCCAGTAGCCCTTCCGTGTCACGGGTGTGTAAGTATGTTTGCCCGTGAAGTGTTTGGGGTCAACCCCTCCTAGAACAAGCTCTCCTCCCTTTTCTTTCTCAGTGGCATTACGGTTAAACCAAAATGAAAATACAGGCTCCTTCACAAGCTTCTGGTCCAACATATTGTACCTGTGGCAGAGACAAATCAAACAGAAAAGGTCGATTTGATCACAATCTCCCACACATGTCTCTGGTCCACAGAACAAATTCCTCCAAGCATCACACCTAAGCTGACAAATTGCAACAATATTACTAGGCATCCAACCAGCTGAAATGCTAACATGTCACATGATGAAGGCCATCAAAGGGGGTGTGCAGGTGCCTCACCATAGTGGATCCACACGATCAACAGAGATCTCCTTGAATCCAAGACCAAGAATACCATCAAATTTGTGTTCCAGAAACAAGATTCCAGACTCTTTGGTTGCCTCTGCAAAGACCTGCTCCCATTCCTCCACCCAATACAGGCTGAGAAATGCTTGCAACGCTCTTCTGCCACTGATCAAATCCTCTACACTATTATCAATGACAAAGTGGTATCAATCAACCAGAACATCTTTCTGCAACAGAAAATTACTGGTCAGACAAGGAATAGAACTCTGCTAGCAGATTTCGACAATCAGAACTTACGCCTGCAAAATTGAACTTTTGCTGTACAAGAAGATCAAACTCAACTGACATTGAAATTCTGTCAAAGATGGAGAATCACTATTTTAATCAAAGAGACCAGCTGTGCACACACTCACCTGCCCTTGTACAATGGCATCACCAATTGTAACATCATCAGCACTTAGATATCCTTGCATAGATCCTGTGGCATACTCAATGGCAAAATCTGTGCCTGCAACCAACATCCACCAAGTACAAAATGACTTCTTGTGAACTCTGCATGCATGAGTGACTGGCAACCAGCATGGGGCTTTAAACTTTCCTGACAACTGCTGAGAATTGCTACCAGAGTACAAAATCTATTCATTCCCAACCTGAAAAGAGATTCTGTGAATATACAAGAAGCGCTTCAATGGGCATACTGCAAACATGTTTCTTCAGTAGTATATCCTGATCAAGGTTTTATAGTCTCCAAGGCATAGTGAGGACCCTTAACCCTAAACCTAAAGCCTAAAAACCTTCAGGAGAAAAAAACTGAACAGTATTGTGTACTAGGATAATCTCCTTTTAGTGATGTGAAATTACCATCTTCTTGGTATGTGCTTGACTTGCTTGATTTGTACCTGTGGTGGAGGAAACACGCCAACTGCAACAAATTACCACGCTGTGAACTCAGACTACTGGGGGGCTGTTCATATGCCGATGATGATGTTTTCAACATTTCAAAGAGAAGGTGGCGACAGAGAGGAAGGACAGGGTGTGAAAGAGAGTGCAGAAAAGACAATATGTCCCTCAATTTAGTATGGAAAATCCCTTGATTGCCATGCAACCCGAATGTGGCTGATGATTAGTGGCAAAGAAACAAAAAAAACCTTGGAAAATGCAGTGCAGAATTTCAGAAGAAGTTTGATTTTTCTTCTCCTCCTCCTCCTGCTGTGTGTGTGTGTGTGTGTGTGCACATAATTCTGACTGATCCTTCATTCATACCTCGGAATCCGATTTCAAAATCCTAGACCCTAAACCAATTCTAACAATAAGAATCTGATGGACAAAGAGGCAACAACAAAAACGGAAGGAGCACACTGTGGATCAAGAAAAACGCACAGAGAAATGGCACGCAGCGGATGGCACCCACAGATTAGCGCTTCCGGTGTCGAAGATGACCTTGAAAGGACCTTGCGGCGGCGACCCAATTGCGATCTCGCCATAGTATTGCGTGTCCAAGTAATTCCGCATCTCCACATCCACAGCCGACATCCCCCCCGTCCTTCGCTGCTGCTGCTGCTTCCCCAAACCCAAAATCCTCTTCCTCAACGACACTCTGTGCAAACTCCCATCCACCCTCGCCACTGCTACCACAACAAGAATTGCAAGCATCCAAACAAAAAGCAGCTGACGCGACGCCATCGCTGCGACCAAACTGACAATCGCTCTTCCTGGACTCCTCCTCCTCTTCTTCCTCAACAAGCGCAGACAAGCGATGATCCAGAGCTTCACGGTACCCAGACGCGATCTGGAACCGGCGGATACGTACCATCTTCTGCCCGCCCGCCACGTACCCGCGGTCGAGGGTACCAAACACTTGTCGGGTACCCACATGGGGGTCGGTTAAATGCCCGTAGTAAAAAAATTGGTAAAAAACCGACGGGTATATAATTGGTGGCTGGGGCAAACTAGTAATGAGGTTGTAGACGACTTGGACCCCACAATTAAGGAACACAAGACCCCACTTGTGGGCTTTAAGGGACTCATCATAAGGCACTTTGTGAACCTTATCACGGACCTAGTCTTTAGACATAATGTAAAATCACAAGGCGAATAGGAAGGGGAGGGTTCTTACCAAGTGTTTGAAAAAAGAGTGAGAATCTCGTAGGGTTTCAACCCGGTTCTCACTTTGGATATCATGAGGTTGGGTAGTGATACCCAAATGTGAGACTTATCTGAAGCGGTTCTCATCAAAATGGAGAATCGACCAATTGAAAATCAATCTTTTTATGGATTTAAATTTGATTTTTATGTGCTAACAAAAAGCAAGCGGGGCTCAATTTTCAACACCAAAACTTAGGGGTTTAGGGCTAAGTAGGATCTTGAGCTTAGTTGTTTAAGGGTGTGGCAAGCAAGGTAGGTTTTCCAAAAACCCAAACCCCAACGGTTCTCAAAACAAATTGAGACCCGTCCAACACAAGGAAATCTCATTGTTCATAACTAACACTCAAAAGTGCTTGTTAGATCTAATGGAGGTGTGCACTCCAGATTTGCCTTGTTCTTCAAGTCTGGTAAAAGTCCATCATGCACCATGGCAAATCCACCCTTTGAAAATGCAACCCTAGTGCCCCGAATGAAGCGATAGCCACCAGCACACCATCCATTGGAACCATATATTTAGACTAGTTTGAACCCCGTGCCTAATGCACAGGTGTGTGTGTATTTGACGGTATATATTACAAAATTACAACTACAAACTACATTTCCAAAACCTCTCTATATACCACATTTAGCACGTATCCATCGGGACCCTGGCCGCTGAAAATCTTGATGTTTGCACTGCTTGTGACCCATGAGATAGCAACATACAATTGACCATGGGAAGAGACCGAAGACGGCAAATATATGTTGGGTTTGTCGCTGATATTGATATCAAAATCTTGGGGGTGCCCCCCCCCTGGGGCGGGCATGCCTTTCCTAGACAGCAACACATGCGCAAGGGGGGTTATTTATTTCTGCCAGGGTTTTCTTCCCTGTATGATGCCATGAACGGATGGATGACGGAACGGATGGATGGATGAATGAAAAGCTTCACGAAAAACAGCCACAATGTCCTTTACTATATGTAATAATAGGGTATCTAGGTAGGTAGTGTGAAGGGGAACTACAAGGGTAAAGGATTGGTTAACAAGGCAAACTCAATCAATTGTGGTTCATCTAACCACAATTAAGTCATAACATGTTTCCTATGGAGGTTTGCATTTTTGCAAGTGTTTTGAGTTTCAATTTTTTTCTCAAAAATAAAATTGTATATATTATTATAAAGGATATAAATTGTATTAGTAGGCCGGTAGGATAATTGGTGATTACTAAGTAAGTAAGTAGATGCATGTAGATGGTTAACACCAATATTGTGCATGTAAGTGGAAGTAAGTCAATCATGTGATTTTTTATGTAATCTAATTAGCTGAAATATTTTATTATTCACCAATTTAATGTTTTACACCAAATGGGGGATAATTAAAAATACCATAATTAAAGGAAAATGGTGAAGTCCATTATAACATGAATTTTATGAAATTGAATTTTTCTTTCCACAATCACTATATAATGGGATGCATTAAAGGGGCAATCATTTAGTCACTTTTGAAAAAGATGATTTAAAAAAGTTGAAATATGGGCATTTAACAATGTCACATTGTTGTCAAAATCAAAATACATTATTTTTTAATTTATTATTAATGATAACTCTTATCTTGGAAATTAATGCATTCTAGCTTGCATTCATTTGTTATTCTTTGGTTATAGATGATGAAATGAACTTGCTTTTAGGGTTTATGGGCAGTTTTTCTCATGACTTTAAATTGTGATTGAGTTACGTGTTTTGAAGTTTCATATGTATAATGTTTTGATGTGTATTGTGTTGTGTGTAATTTTCACTTGTGTGTGTGTAAATATGTCATGGACTTATTGTGTGACTTGAAAGCAAAATTGGCCAATTCTAAATGAGTCACAATTGGCACCATGTTTTTGCAACTTCTTTTTCTTGCAAGCTTTGCTAAACTATTGTGTGTTTATGGCATGTCTTCCATGACAAAACTAGTTAGTTCAAAATGAACCATAATATGTGTCATTTTTTCCCCTTTCTTTTCTTGCAAGCTTTATTAATTATATGGGTGGTTGGTATTTGTGTTGTGTGTCTTTATGGAAAACTTGCTAGTTCCAAATGAACCATAACTAGTGCCACTTTCCATCATTTCTTTTTTTACAACCTTTGCTAGATAGATATGATGGTGGGTGTTTATGTTGTGTCTTTTGGGTGTTTGTGTGTTAACTTTGATGGATGTGTAGGTGTCTTGAGGGCAAAACCATCTTCTATTAGTTTGGAATCCTACATGTGCATGTGCGCCTTATTTTGAAAATTCTATGTGACATGTGTCTTTCTAGTTGTATGCGATATATGCCTTGTGAGCCTTTTAGGTATTGTATTTTGCATGTCTTTGTGTTTTCAATCATCTTTTATTTTGTCGTATTAGTTGTAAATCACACTCCACCCTTTCCTTTTCTTTCATTTTTGTCTATTTTTAAAAATGCATGTTTATAATGCTCTAATGAACAAATTTGTTGCATTTAGATGTGTTTGCAATATTATGAAAACAACTTTACTTGAATGTATTTATTGTTGTTGTTAAGAGGAAGGAAATGTTGGAGAACACAAGGTTATGAACTTGGTGCATTGAGAAAGAAAATGTGACATCAATGTGTCGATGTTGTACTGAAAACAACAATGTGATTCAAAAGTACATTGAATTTGATTATAGGATAAGAGGCATTATATCACTCAATTATAAAAGCATTGGGTTTCATAACACCTTTTTAACTATGATTCATCCAATTGTTCCTTGTACATACAACCATCTTGTTTGGCCATAAAGGTTTATGATTCAAGAATGAACTTAATGACATAATGGCTAGAACTCATAGTTTGATGGTACCTTGCAAGATCGTGTTGGCTCCAAGGTAGTTGTATGTCATGTAAATCCTACACACAAAAGTAAGGATGGATCTCCATGAAATATTGAACATGTAAATTTATCTAAATTAAGGAACGTAGTTTGTTTGTTTTGTTTGTAAATCAAGGTAGGCCTCATTGTGCTCTTGATATTGTTGGAAACCCCTCAAAGACTTGAAAAGTAGGGGTACATTGAGGTGGTTTTGTCACATTTAGACCTATGTTGCAAGAATGATTGAATATTGAATAATTTTGTCAAAGAAAATTAAACAAAACGAAATAAAAAAGTTTAGGGAAATTGGGGGAAACTTTTGATATTATTGGAAAGCCCTTGACGAATGAATTTCTTGAAGGCGATTTTGTAATTTTTAGACTTAAGGTGGGGGGATATATTGGAATTTGAGTAATTGTGTTCATTCAAAATTCCTTTAACTCATAAAAATTGGATTTGAAAGAATAAATTAATTGTGTAACAAGTTCACACTTGGGCCAATGACACGTGCCATGTTAGTCTTATTATTGAATAGAGTTTCTTGTTTGTGTTGTCGTGTTGAAATTTTGCAAACCATGGGGTCCTTAGTTGTGTTCTACTTAGTAGCATTGGAAAACCTTCTATGAGTGTTATACTTGGGTGATTTTGTAGTGTTTACATTTATAATGCATGAATTATTGAATTTTAAGCATTTTCATTATCCAACAATTAACATTTGTAGGGAAAGTGGGGTGTTCTTGGAATCAGTGGAAAACCCTCCATGAATATGGGTGTATTGCTCAATGATTTTGTAAATTTTTAACCTAGTTATGATGTAGGAGTTATTGCATTTTGAGTAATTTTTGTCATTGGCGGTTCTATATAAATCTAGAGTCAACTTTTTGCACATTGTGATTTGAGGTTTTTATTATCAAATTTGTCAAATAAGTGGGATAGAAATCATCCACAAAAGGATTTAGACTAATTTGATCGCATGTTAGAGAGAAAAAAATAGAGTTTTTTTGAAAAACCCTTAAATTTACTAGTGACATGCAAGAATCTATGGTCTAAATATGGTGATATCAATATGATTTCCTTGAAATTTGGCAACTTTGGGGCACTTATATGAAAAAGATATTTTGGACAAATTACAATGCATGAAAGTAAAATCAAGTATATATATTCATGATCCTTCCCAACATAATGAAAAGTAGTCCTTCCTTGTGTTGATGTATTAAAATTCAAAAGATCATTTATTTCACTAATCAATATGAACATGTTATTTGATTTTATGATAATGATAATAAAGAACCACATGTTAAATAAACATTTAAGTAGATTTTTAAAAATACAAATAAATGCAATAGATGCTCACTTTACAAAAACAAATGTAGGTGGATGAAATATTGATTTTTTTTACTTTGCTGGTTGATGGAGGTTTAAAAATAAAAAATTTCAATTGTTGCATTGAAAGTACATAATATATTAAAACTTTAATGTCAAAGTATTTTTGAACACCATATTCACCAACTAGATTAGAAAATATTTCTTACATATTAAAAAATTGACTTTGCCTTTGGGTCTTCCTTTTATGGCCTACTCGTTATTTCACCTTCAAACTTTGCTATCCACAAAATGAATGAGTTTTAGTGAATTAGAGATAAAACTCACTACTGTAGTATTTGATGCATGGGATTTGAAATAATTATGGTAATGTAATAGTAAGTACAACAATTGTGAAGGTGCCCATTTAAAAGAAAAAGACAAGGTGAAACTTAAATTACCACGAAATTTAGTGTGATTTGAGTTTCACATTGTTTACGTTCCTTCTTTAAATGTAACATATTTTTTATTGGTTTTTTTAATATCACACCCTTTAATGATTAAACTTAGGGTATTAATAATGTGTTTTTTTCACCTTATGGATTATTCTATCAAGTATTGTACCCCAGGGGTGGGGGACACTAGTTAAAAAAAGTAGAAAATATGTGAGTAAAAATATAGGGTGCATTTTATTCAAATAGTCAATTTAACTACAATATAAAGTATGTAATAATTTGAAATAATATATTATAATTAATATAAAATGATTTTAATATGTATAAATTAGAAAATTAGATAATAATAGGGTGATAATAAATAGGTTGGAGAACTATTAAATACCCTTCCTAAAATTGTCCTTTGACACACATAAATCCCAAACTTTACACTAAGTGTCCCCCTGGGTATTGTACTAAAGTTTTTCAAATTACATACATAACTTATTATAAATTCAACAAAAATCACAATGATTTGAGAATAAGATTCAAGAGGTTTCAATTTTACTTTCTTAAACTTATACGTCCAACATATGGTTTTTTTAAAACACATTTTTCAACGACTACTTTTGCATATTTGATTATCCTTTCACCTTGACCTTTTTTTAATGGGTCACCAAGTTGTGAAAATTTCCATTAAAAAAAATCCTTGGTTGAGATCTTTGAAATTAAGGGCTTGGCTATGTTGTTGGTATCATTTTTTTACCATTGACAAAAACCTTGGTTGAGATATTTCAAACTAAGGGTTGGCTTTGATTTTAGTACCACGAGAAAACATTTGATGAATAGGGATGCGCTAGGTGATTTTGTAATGTTTAAACCTATAATGAAATTTTTTTTGTACTCCAACATCAATTAATTAATGAGGGTGTTCCACCTTGGGGGACACTTAGTGTAAAGTTTGGGATTTGTGTTCATCAAATCACCATTTTTAGGGGGGTTTTAGATAATTGTCCAATTTATTTATTATTATTTTTATTAAAAATATATACATATTAAAGCCACCCTACATTAATTTTAATCCATTATTTCAGATTATTCATATTTTATATTATAATTAAACTAATTATTTGAATAAAATATATCCTATTTTTAAGTCAATTAATTTATAATTTTTACCCAACAATCAATAAATATTTTTACTCACATATTTTCTATTATTTTTTTTACTAGTGTCCACCTCGGGGGGTTCCAACAACAAGTTCCACATGTGGGGAGCCTCAATATAGACAAGATCTCCAAGAAGCTAGTACATCCTACAAGGTAAAACTACTAGTTCTGCCAACAAGTTCAAGGTTTAAATTTGATGTCACAAACTGAGGTCAAGGTCACAATTCTATCAGAGAAGTTAACAGAACATGAATTAATTATAGTTTGAAGAATTGCGGGGTTGTTTGTTTGGATTGAGGTCTGCAAATTTCAGAACAAGCTTGAGACCCATCAAGTTGGATGCAACTTTTTTTGTGTGTTTTGAGTTGACATTGATTTCAGGGCATGTGGTTGCTGGAGGAATAGTAAGAATGCATAGAAACTGTTGAGTCTGGATGTGACTTGAGTGTAAGTGGTGTAATGTGAACAGAATGTATGTCTATACTTCATTCTAACATGAACCTTAGAAAGAGAAGTCAGTAAGAAGATTTAAGTACTTGGGCTGATTATGTTGATCTCTCCCAACATCCATTAGGCAGATATACCAGTTGACATTGAAAATCAGGTGGTTTTGTTCTTGTCAGCATACTTGATTTTAGATAAAACATATTTGGGCATTAGATAAACTTCCCTGTTAGAATCTCTTCATTGGGTTGTGCTGCAATTAGATATGTGTGTTTTGGAGTGCGTACTTTTGCAGTGCAACCTACTCCTCATTAGTAGTCTCCTCCATTTTGGACAGATCTACATTTGAATTACGAAAACAATTTGTGAAATTTCATGTGTCTTCCATTCAGTCCATCCAACTAAAGAGCTTGTGTCCATAATAATTCAAGCAGCTCTACAAGTTGGCTATGTTCAATAAAATTAACAAATGGGTAGAACTATCTTATTCAATCATCAAACTACTTCAAAACAAAATTACAAATGACCCATTATGTTAAAGTCTTAGTTCAAAATTCTTACTTTGAGGGTTGAGAATTTTGGCCCCTCCACTCTATTTTCGCACCCAATTTTGGATTTGCCTTACCTATGACTTTCGCTGCTGGCTCATATTCTTCATTAAATAAAGTCTTATGAGAATAAAGTCTTACAAATTTTGGTGAACTGATACCAAATTTCATTAAATTCTACCCAAATTTGCTGACATTATGGCTACACTCAAATTGGGGATGAAACAAGGATTCCAAGGTCAAACTAGGGCTCAAAGATAGGCCAACTTGAAGGATAATAATATTAAATTATTAATGTGTTTGTGAAGATTGAGTACTAAAAAAATTATGCAATTCTAACAGACTTGTGTGCTTTGAGTGTAATTTTGTAATGTCTGATGGTTATTTTCCATAAAAAATTTGTTGTTGTTTGCTTTATACTTTCAAAGAGAATTATTCTAAGAGCAGCTCTGCCAATCACATGCACAATATCATAAGGTCTATGTGTGATGTTCAACACAACATATAATTCATAAAAGGTTTCAATCAGAAATGTTTTATTTATTGATTAATACTTGCTGAAATCTTTGAGAATCAAACTCTCAACTTGTAGCCAAGCTATTGTTGAAAGCTCTTTTCTTTTTCAACTTTCAGATGTTGTTGAAGGGACAAATCATGCTTGAGAGATTAATTTAGCCAAATTTGGTTAACAAAAAATTATAAAAAAAGAATTGCTTATATATTTCTGGCTACCTACTAGAAATTATAGAATCTCTAGTGAATTAAAATTTTTTTTGGGTCCAAATGTGGCAACTAGAAAACTCAAAAATCCATTATTTTTCACCACTTTGAATTCTTTTTTGGGGGGTCAAAAAGCTTTCTACTATTGAATGCCCAAAATATACACCATGTTTGATGTGAGATATCCTACTCTTGCTACAAGCCCAAATATGGGTTATGGGTGGGACTTGCTCTAAGCTCCCCTGAGCTATCCAATTAGGCCAGGAAAGAAAGAAAGTGGGTCACAAAGCCCAGAACTTCATGCAAGAATGTTGAGACCTTGAAAACAGAAGCAAGCAAGCAAGCAAGCTGCAACAGAGTGGACATAAATATGTACATACAACTACTAACTACTCAGGGGATAGCAGTGAAGTTGAGCTCCATGGGAAATTCATTATGCAAGTAAGCATGAGGAAAGACGTGCTCCTTGTCTGTCAAGCGGGGATCTAGTAGAGGTTTACTCTTCCAACAATTTCTTTGCACGTCGTAGCTGATGAGCTGCTTTGAAACCGCCATCCAGATCTTGTCATCTTTGGCAGTGCAACTGAACCATAGTTGCGAAGGTGAAATCCTTTGGCCAGGTAGCGGTCCTGCAGGCAAATCCATATCCGCTGGCATCTCTGCATAGTAGTCTCGCTGATTGAACTCCGCAACAGTACACATACTCTCATGAGATTCGAGAGCTTCCGGAGTTTCCGGTACTTCTAGTAGATTGAAGATCCTAAACCTAAGACCTGCCCTGTATATATTTTGGTGCTCTGAGATGATCTCTTGCCAGTTGCGATGAATGTTATCTCTTGCTGTTCTTGATGTAAGTGGGTTGTTCAGGGAATTTGAGCGATATGCGTTAAGTTCCAAAACTGGTAGTACTGCAAACAGAGTACCTGCGCACACCACCAGTTGTGGGTTCAACAAAGACTCTGGCTGCAGCGGCGTAGCAGCAGGTTGCACTCCTACATAGGGGTGGAGAACAATTTTAATCGGAGCAATAACTCCTAAGTGGCGCGACCAGACGAGATCGTCTAGCCAAGTGAGAGTTTGGAGATCAAATTGGTGGATTGCGTGGAGTTGACCCCGTGGTAGGTATGTTGTAAACCTAGTACTTAGGCAGTAGAGTCTTCTTTTGAAGATGGTACTTCCACCAGACCCATTCACGAACTTTCCATGACCTGCAGTAGTTGCAATAGTTGCAGTAGGCTGCAACTCGCTATAATTCCATACCGAGTGATGATGATCGACGCTTTCCCATGTGTGTTGCGATGAGGAATACTTCCATGAGACATCCCGACCAAGCAGAAGGAAATCGTATTCCTGGGAATAGTTTTTTGGGTCCGCCACCAGCAACTTCAACAGCGAAAGATTAATTGCAATGGGTGTCATGGACGGAAGCCTCCGCCACTTCTTGGTCAGAGGATTGCAGACGATGAAATCGTAAGTTCGGTACCGCTTGGGCGGCTCAAGACTAGCTGCGCCTAAGGAGACATGAACTGCTGGATTGAAGCTTCCAGGAGGTAGCTTTTGGAAGCACACAAGTCCTCCCGCTGCAGTCATCATAACCATGGTTCCGAAACTAAATGGAAGAAAGGTGAAAGGGCTTAGCACATGATTTGATGGGTGATGCAACCCCACCCATGCTCCCATCTCTAGGCAGTGGGTGACAGATTTCGGTCCTCCAACGCGGGAGGTCAGGAAGTACCAGTTAGTCACCGGTGTCACTCTAGCCTCTAATTGCTTTCGCCTGAAATACTTGGAGTGAATCAACACACGATTAGCGTCGTCGTTGCATGCTCTCAAAGCCTTGCACACACTTAAGGTCCTGATGAGATCTCGCACAGGAAGCCTGGCAATTATAAGATCACCAACTTCCTCACAAACCACGGTGAAAGCAGCTGCTACAGCGCGTTGTTGCTTGTCCGGATCATAACTCTGGACACTTCCATGATCAGTCCGCTCGGCCTCCATGAACTGCACTGTGGCACTAATACAGAACTCGGACATACATCTAGACGTGCTGCTCACTGTCAATTCCTAGAATAAAATTGTTACGACTAATCGAATGAAGCTTTAAAGAATTTACTGGAACTAAAGACCAAACAATTGAACAGCTACAGTAGCAACTAACAAAGCAATGGAAGGCCAAGGTCGATCAAGCAAGCGCACCAAAAACTACGTCCAACAAGCAAACAAGCAAGGAGCGAGAAGAGCAATATGGAAACAACAACTTGGAGGTGGAGGAGGAGGAGGAAGAGGAGCTCCTGCATGTCTATATATGTAGGACTCCTTGGACGACTCCACCAGACTTCCGTCCATCTTGAGAGTGAGTCTCGGTGGAGCTGAAGATGGGAGTCGGGAGCAAGCAGCTGCGTGCACTGCGGAGCTTTGCGAGGCAGTCTCGGGGGACGAGAAACAAATTGCCGGTGTTCGGACCATCGCCAGCAACCGCGTGGGTGGGTGGGTTCACGACATATGTACCTCCCAATGCTGTTTTTTTTTTTTTTTTTTTGGTGGCTATATACATATAACCAGAATGCGAATTGAAAACTGAAAGTGCTAAGATCAAGTGTTTTCTGGAGATTTTCAATAGCCACAATTTGACCAAATTTTAAGAAAATCGACATTTTGTTACATGCTTCAAGTAGGTAGCCAAAAATATAGAAGGACTGTTTAACTAGTTTTACTTTCATATTTAGCTTGTAGCCAAATTTGGCTAAATCGGCTTATAGATGATCAGCACCTCACCTACACCACAAAGTTGGAGGAAAAACAAGAAAAGAAAAAGAAACTACTCCAAGGGAGGATTTTTTCTTTTTAAAATTTAAAAATTAAAAACTATATTTTTCTACTTGCTGCTAAAAAAAAAACCTTCAAATATTTCTTACATTTAGTTTTCTGAAAAAGATCCCCATTTTTTAAATTCATGTTCTGATTTCTTGATGCTGAAGAAGAAAACTAATTAAAACTACATTTAAAAATGAACAAAAACTTTCAGAATTTTCCAAAAAAGTTATGCCAAAAAGGATTTATTTTTATTTTTATTTTTTTCAATTTTTTGAGGTTGTTGGAAGGTTTTTTGGGCAAATTTTTATAGTATGTGAAAAAAAAAATTGAACTGTAAATTCGAATTAAATAAAAAAACCTAATAAATATACTGATGAAATAATCTAACGATTTTTAAAAGTCTAAGTGTTTACATATACAGTAGTCTCCCGCTTAAGTATGCAATTTGAACCTACGCAGTTTGTGCGTACTTAGCCGGTAGGTGCGTACTTTAGATTTGCTGCTCCCAAATCGCTTGTGTTTCGCTACAATGTTGAAGAAACCAAATAGAAAGTGTCTCAATGAGCATCATTGCTACAAAATCATCTTGAAGTTGAGCAAAATGAATGCTCCGAGTACAAGAGCTTTAGCCCGAAAGTATAGCGTTAGTGAAGGCGCCATTCGAAAGGTGTGGGACAATAATGAGGCGATCCTAGAACGGTCTGCCTTGCTGTCTGAAGAAGCTAAGGAGAAAGCGAAAAATAATGCTTCTAGTATTTCCATTTCGGAATCCAATTTTAAGGCATCTTGGCAATGGTGAAGTTGATTTGGAGTGCACCATGGATTGCAAAAGATGCGCTTTCATGGAGAGGGAGCAAAAGTCAACAAGAACAATCCGGAATTGTTGGCAACTTAAAAAAAACTTAACGTGATTATCACGCAATATGACCCAGAAAATGTCTACAGTACTGGCTTGTTTTTCCAGTTGCTTCTGAGATAGTTATGCCAAATGACGATTCATGACATGTTCAACTAATAAATCTTGAACCTTATATTTTTTGCCAAAAAATGCATACTTAACCGGGATGCGTACTTAAGTGGGAGACTACTGTATATATATGTATTTAAAGATTGATGAGTCTAGTAAAATGAACATGTTACCATTCCTCCTAGTAACACCCAAGGATGTTTTCATCCAAAACTTGACTTGTCAAAGGCTTTTCAATGATGCCAAGGTGTAGCCAAATTATTTTGATTGTTTTGTCCTTCATTTTATTGAATTTTCATGACAAAATTATCTAAATATATAGATGCTGAAACTTTAATGATATCACGAATATGTTGTATTTTTTTATGTTCCTAAATCATCATTGTATTTAGAAAGCATTTTAGGAATGTAAAAAAAATGTTTCCTGTTGAATCTTTTGGTTTTGGAATACAAGTTTGAAAGATGTTTTGATTTTTTGGGGTGAATTTTTTTTCCTCAAGGTTTTTTTTTTGGGTATTCTAGATTGTTTGAATGTAATTAATTGAGTAGATATAATTTACTTATAAAGTTTCAAAGGTCAAGAGTGAATTTGGAAAGGGTCATGATAATTAAAAATGTTAATTTGCATTATTTCAATAAAAACTTAAGATCACATGTGCATGAAATGTAAAATATGAAAAAAAATAAAATATTTTTGAAAAAAGGCCAAGGAATATAATTTGATCACCTTTGGTTTCTTAACCATTCTTTGAAGTGGTTTTTGATGATATCAAAAAAGAATATTTTTACCTTTTACTAGAGTTTTAAAGATAAAATTTATACCTAAGGTGCAAGAAGTATTGAATTTTGAATTTTTTTCTAAATAACAATTTAATAAAATTCAAATTTTCAATGAAAATTGGATTTAATACTTAGGCTTAAAAATGTAGCCTTCAATATTACAATATGTGTTCAATAGCACTAGCCACATTAATATTACTCAACAAATCAAAATATATTTTGGTTTTATTGATTGAATTTATAAATTAGCAAAATAATACCCTCCAAATGCAAATGGTTCTCGATACATACACAGAACATGAAACTCCCCAAATATGATTGTGATTCTAACATTTAAATCATCAAACTATTGTGAATACATGTATAACGAGTTGAGTGACAACTGAATTATATAATCATACTTTTTTTGGATAGAATTTGTCAAACTATTTTGTGATCATAACTCAATAACCACTTTTAGTTCATCATTTTATGATGTGTTTCTTTCTTGTTGGACATCCATGCCCAAGTTTATGCCATACTCAATTACCTACATGTAGTTTCAAACCTATCAATACCACTTTACATGTCTAATGTGGAAGGAATGTGGATAGAAATATTTATCCACACACAAAAACCATACATATCTCAATATGGATGAAAATAATTATAACTTCTCAAACTAATAGATCATTTTGTGTTAAATCATCAATTTTAAATTAAGAGCATATTTAGCTTTAGGCAAAGCCTTTGCCTATAATAGATTGAATTCAATCTACCAATTACAACACAAATTAGTAAAATTTATCATAAAATTATATACAAGCAATTGGCATTATAACAACTTTACGATATATTATTTTCCATGTGTATGTTATTAAGGTTTTAATGAA
This sequence comes from Sphagnum contortum, assembly GCA_963920785.1. Classification (NCBI taxonomy): domain Eukaryota; kingdom Viridiplantae; phylum Streptophyta; class Sphagnopsida; order Sphagnales; family Sphagnaceae; genus Sphagnum; species Sphagnum contortum. Next base: position 10,168,425 of record OY987276.1, read on the forward strand.
TCAATGTACATGGATCAATAAAAGACAATTAAGTTGTAAAATTGTCTAATAAATTTGCAATTCTATAGATTTTAACTTCCTATAACATAAGAAGCACTAACATATGAAAAATGAAATAGTTGAATGTGTGATGTATCACTAGTAATTTATTAGTGGAAGAAGCTTGAAGTTCAATACATTGATCTTTAGAAGCCTTCAATTTTAATGATGTGCACACTTTCATGTGGAGGATTTTACATTTTTAGATCCTACAAAAGAACATTTAATGTCTTGATGTTGTTCTATGTCTACTCATGTGCAATTTAGATTTTTCAACTTTGGTTCATGGATCCAAGGTTGAGGACCATCAACAAACTACCAATATATACCAAGTTGACAACTCAAAAAATATCCATGCAAACACAAAACTTTATAAGAACCCAATAATATTTTATCATTTCACCCATGCAAAAACAAGAGAAAGCAAAAGTCTATAGAGAACAAAGTTGTCTTTTGAAAATCTGACATGAAAGTTACATAGAGTAGAAGAAGAAACAATCTAAAAGTACTAAAGCATGATTATTGTAGATTCTTTACATGAAACTTTTAATGACACTTTATAATGGACATTCAATTGGAAAAACCTGAAATTGAAACTTCTTGAGACTACCAAATGTATTTCTCATGATCCAAATAACTTTTCATCTATTTCATCTAAATGAGTTCCAAGGGGAGAATGTGACTTGTAGTAATTCTAGACTTGTTTCCCTTTGCGATGTGTAATATAGTTTTCTTTCAAAACCACAATCCTTATAGCTCAACTTCATCAAACAATCCATCATTGAACATCATCTAGCTTATATGAAATATATCATATATTATTAGTATTATTAATTTTACGTTTTTTTCCCTCAATTTCATGATGTTGTTCAAGCGGTGATGAAATGTTTTTTTGGTGTGAATTTTTGTCAAAATGCAATTTTGTTTTGATGTTGGGACCCCTAGAAAGGTTCTTTTGAATTTTTATTTGCCCCAAAAAATGGGTCTTTGAATTGGGTTCACTAGATTTAAAGTGCATGCTTATAGAAGCCACCAAATAACAACAAATTACCCAAAACTCAAACTTTTTGTGCATTATCATGTCAACAATTACACCTATTATTGTGCACACATCACACAAAATAACATTAAAAAAACAATAATCAGCCTATCACACCTAAAATGATTTAAAAACCCACCATTAATTGGGATTATATCCCAAACATTAAATAGTTCAAACTTCATTCACACATGAATAAGTTCCAAGCTAAAGTACAATTGATTACATTAACTTATCATTAACTTAATTATGATTTAACTAAACACATAAATTAACAAATTACTATCTTACTTGTGTTATAGCTAAATTTGGTTAAATCCTCCTATGGATGGTTGTTAAAGTGGTTACACCACAAAAGTGAAAAAAAACCTTGGTGATAGTCACCCATAAATATATTTAACCAAATTTGAAAATATTCAAAATATGAAAGTATAAATATCAAACACCTTTTCATATTGTAGGCAATTGTGGCAAATTTTGGTGATTTTTTCCAAAAATAAAATGAAATATTGTGACGGAGTACTTTTCACAAAATGACAAAAAAAATCACCATACTCTTATACATATACATATATAAATCCATAGTATACATAATATACATAAAATATTATTTTAAATAATAATGTGGCTTGTACCATTGGCGAAAGTGTAAAAATGATTATGTAGTTATTCCAATGTGAACATGATGCTGAGGATAAAGTTCAATAGTGAAATTTTAGTTTAGATTTTTAATGACAAAAATTACTCAAAATTCAAGACCACCCACACCTTGAATTTTAAAATAATGAAATTACCTTTGTTAAATCCTACTTAATAAGGGCTTTCCAATAGAACTAAGAGTAACCCAATTTCCCAAAAAACAAAATTTTGTTTTTATTGATTTTTTGTGATGAAATTGTTCAAGATTCAATAACTTTTGCATCATAGTTCTAAACAATGTTAAATCACCTTGGTGCACCCCTACTCATTGAAGTGCAATATGGTTTGGGAAATTTCGTAGTTCAAGGCCCCTTAGTGAGGTGTCAAGCTTGACTACGAATATCCTTTGATGGTATAGGCTTTATCTCTTTGCAAGATTATGCCTCATCTACTTTTCTAAAAAGTTGGGTTCTAGTGGTTTTGCACTTGTGTTTTAGGTTTCATATTTTTGATAGACCTGTTTTGGAAGAGTATGTTTTTCATGTTGAAGGGGGCCCACACTTGCTTCAGTCATGTTTATGTGTAACACAAAATGGTGTTCCTCCTGCAACTATGGAGATGCACCCTTATTTTGAAAGTCTAACAATTCCTATTGCTTTAGGTCTACATGCATCTTTGATCGACATCCACCATGACACATCATTTAAATTTATCTTGGAGAATGATTCCATTTTTTTAGCATCCAAAACCTACATTTGTTTTTATTTGAGCAAGGGGGTAAGGTTATGGTTGGTTGTTAAGTCATCTATTTGTTCGTTTCGCATCACACATTTTACTTTCATTTCAACGTTGCATTTTTTTTTCGATGTGATTTAGCCTTCGACATTTTTTTTTTTCACATGTGAGTGTGGCCGCAAGTTGGACACATTTGGCACACACATAGTTCGTTGCCCATTTGGAGGTCAACAAATAGTCACACATGATGTCATCCAAAACGTCATGTATGTTTTCATTCAAAAAAGTAGGCATGATGTATGGAAAAAGCGATGGTACGCCCTTACGTCAAAAGTTTCATTACGAATTGATCTTTATATGACCTGAAAGGACCAAGTCTTCATTGTCGATGTGGAGGTTATTGACCCAATGTGGAAGACGATAGCTTTGAGTGTCATTAATCAACCAATAATTGCAATTGCAAAATTTAGCACCATTATTAAGGTCAGCAAATATAAAAAGCTTTAGGAAAGGCACCACTTCATTCCAATGGCCATGGAGGTGCATGATGCACTCGATGGCCATGGAGGTGCATGATGCACTCGAATGTGATATGGATCGTTTCATGAGGGAGTGTGCTCATCTTTTCCATGATAGACGATCGGGAGACCATTTATTTTTGTTTTTTCACATTCAATTCTTCAAGCAACATGTTAATATTGATTTTCAACATATTTTAACCTTTGCTATAGAAAGAAAGATTGCGTTGGCAAGTGATGCTTGTTTTAGACCTCCCATTACTATTTAATCTCACAATTTGCATGTAAGCAACATTAGAAGGGCCATGAGAGAGATAGCTTCTTAGCACAAGAGGGATTAGCTCTCTCCATTTTTTGGGTTCCTACAAACTATGCATCTTTTGGCTTCTCTTTGGCCTGCCCTTTTTCTTTGTGCGTCTATTGGCCTTTCTTTGGCCTTTCATCACTCTCCTGTGATGGTTCCGACCATGGATCGTTTATTGGATTTTTGTGAACCTTGTTCATTCTTCTATTAATTAGCGAGGAGGCGAACCCACAATTATTTTCTTTCCAGAGGTAGTCATTTGATTGGTCCGTCACCAATATTTTTTGAACACGGGGCCACTCTCCCAACATAGTAGCCAAAATAGGACCTCCCCCGGCCCCTGCCCCAACTCTTCACTCCTCCCTTTTGTTCCTTATATTGCGAACAACAGCATCCGAGGTCCAGATACTTGGCGACGAGGAAGAGATGCGTGCAAGATCGTTGCCGATTTCTACCCGCATTTTGCAGCAAATACTGTTGTTGATCGTGATGAAAATAAATGCTGTTGCTGTGGTTGCTGTTTGTGAAGAAGTTGGCGCGGTAGGGAGCTCTTTCTTGCAATATACATGTGGGAAGTAGTGAGCAAGAAAGATTGCGCATTGTAACCTTTGTCTGGTTTATTTTTCCCCCCCGTTTTTGTTTTGCGGCGATTGGTGCTTCTTCTTGCTTGCAGTTGCTGTTTGATCGCAGATTTTTATAAAAGACCGGCGTGGAGAGAGTGTGAGAATGAAGGAAGAAGAAGGAGAAGGAGAAGGAGAAGTTGGGGCTGTGACATTATCATCCTCCTCATCATCATCGCGGAGCTACTTGAGTCCCGTGGTTAGACAAGATCTGGCGAAGCTGGAGAAAGGTGGCGAGAGTCGTCGTATTGCTATGACCATGCTCAAACAGTTCGTGGAGCATCTGGATCCCGGCTCCGTACCTCGTTTCCTCGCTCAGGTAAAAAAAATAAAATCATCGAATCCTTCTCCAGTACGCCATTTTAGCACAGTCCCCCTCACAATGTGAATGCTAGAAGATCATGGTCAGCTTCAAGGCAAGAATGTGGGACCATTGCGGTGAAGAACCGTCACCAGCAGGGTTTAGGGTTTGAACAGTGGGTGAAAGCAACAGCGATGTTGTAATGTGGAATATTAGATCTCAGATTAGAAGGATTTAAGAACCATCCCCAGCAGGGTTTAGGGTTTGAACATTGGCTGACAGCAACAGCAATGGCTGTAATGTGCATTATTAGGTCTCAGAGTCAAAGGATTTAGGTGGCTCACGCACCTATGCCATCTCTCTGTATGAAGAAGTAGCGAGGGTTCATGGCAAGCTCATTATTCCTCAAATCCCTCGCATGATGGCCACTGTTACAAGGTCTCTGTCAGCAAGTGGAAGCTCACCTCAACTCCATCAGGCATGTGCAAAGGTGGTTTCTGCACTGGCACGTTATGCAATAGACCCAGAAACTTCAACAGCACAGGCTGATGAGATTCTTCGAGATATCTCAAAGCCTTTGATAGAAGCTATTGCTGCTGGTAGAGTATTGATCCTTCACTTGTTTTTCTCTTCATTTTGGGGCTTGTTGGACACACTACTGCAGCTTGTTATGTGCATCGGATTCATGTATCTGGAACTGAAAAGGTTCTGCTGTGGTAATTATAGGGAGGCTTGAACCAGTTTCAGCTGGTGCAGCTATTTGCTTGCAAGCACTCATTGAGTCAGAGAAATGGAAGCATGCACCTCCAGAATTGATCAGTGATTTGTGTCACCAAACCACAACTGCTTTGGGGGAAAAATCGACACAAACAGTTGCCCACATGCAGCTGGCTCGCTCACTTGCCAGTATCAACCCAAGACCTCTAAGTGTTTATGGGCCAGCTCTGCTTCGTGCTGGGGAAGAGGTCCTGAGTAATGCTGACCTTTCCTGGCAACACCGCAAGTGTGCAGCCAAGATGCTGCAGGCTGTTATCTCTATTCTTGATAGTGACAGGCTTGGTTTGGAGCTCCATTCCACAAAGCAGGTTAGTAAGTGCAATCACACATGAATTGAGCAGGTGTAGGCTGGAAAAAATTTGGGTTTCCAACTGAAAAAGATGATGCACTCTTCCTGATGGCATTTGCTGATATTGTTGTAGGGCTTCATACTTCAGGGTTTTGGAGCAGTGTTCCAATAGTGTATGCAGGATAAGAGGAAGTGATTGAGTATTCAAGGGTTGCTGTGTGGATCATCTGTCTTTTGTCCTTCTGTATTCTCAAGAATTTCCTCACTCTGCAGGTTCTAGCCAACTGTCAGCAGGACAAAATGCCTCATGTGCGCACTGCAGTTTGTGAGGTTCTGAAATTGCTGCAGGGAGCAGAGGAATGTAGCAGGGACACTGATCATTCAGAGGTATGCCTGAATGAATCTCCCAAGATCACCAATGCTTTGAAAGAGAGACCTTACAGACAGCGCTCTGATAGCTCTACTCTCATGCCAACAACCGGCATACTTACTCATGAGCCAACCCATGTATCACTTTTGCCCTCTGCCAAGCCCACCATCTCAGAAGGCTGTTCTCAAGTTTCTTCACGGTCACCTCCAGGCACAGGTGCCCAATACAGGATGGGGCGCTCTTCATCAAGTGGGGATACACATATGCGTGGGATTGTGCCAAACTCTTCAGTGGTTGCTGGTACCTTTGATGAATGCCATTCACTTGCCTCCCATCGTGAGTCCTTCTATCCTGCCTTAATCTTTCATGTGGGTGAGAAGAACACCACAGAAAGCTGTGTACAGCTCTGTATTTTGCAGGATTAATTCCAGGTGTAGGGAATGCCATTATATTCACATTTTGTTCTTGGGCAATTTTCCTAGGGTCCAGAATGTCATCTGCATGCCAATGTTGAAGATAGAAAACTGACTGTTTGCAGCAGATGTGAAAGAGTATTTGCCTTCTCAAATCTCAGGAGTGGAGGATTTATCAAGATTGCCAGGTGCTGGTGATGTGTGGACTTCCAAATATGCACACCCTCGAGCTCGCACTCTGGGATCATCGATCCCATTGCCACCTTCTCTCATGGACAAATCACTGTCTGATTGTGCAATTCTGGAAGAGAATGAAAAAGATATGTCAAAGGGGAAGAATTCTACTCCCACAATGTCAGTGTCCAAGGATCGGGTAACAGGCAGGGTTGCATCATGTCTGAGTCCTCTGGAGGCATCAATCATCAGTAGATTTGCAGATGCAGAAGGAGACCTAATGGCAGAGGATGATGGTTTCCTGTCTGAAGTGGGTGCCCTGCCTGATCTTGAAATGGAGGAAGGGTCAAGTTTCAGGAATGATAGAATCTCCAAGGGAAGTCTAGAACCAAATTTTACAATGCTGCAATCAAGGGTTGGGACTGAGACTCCTCAGTCAATATTGCACAGTCAAAATGCACTGAGTGTATCAGGGTCAAACCACAGCACTACAAGCAATAGGTTGTGTGAAATTGCCCTGAAGAACAATGATTGCAGCATATCTGGGAGTGTGAGCAGTATGAACAGGATGCTACTTGTCAACAGTTCAAACAACTCAAACGGCTCGTTGATGGAAGAATCCATTGGAGGTCCACAAGTTGGCACATCAAAGCCTGGAGTGTCACATACAGGATATTTGGAGCTTGCCAACTTGTCCAGAAACACTGAGGATGGTCTCAGCATTTTTGTATGATACTCAGCTTTCCTTTATCCTTTGTCTTTTCTTATTTGGTATCAAATTTGGGGAGTGAACTGGATTATTTGTTTTACCAAGTGTGTGGCATGGCCTCAGCAATTCAGGACATTAAAGGTTGACATGACAGCAGGTCCTCAGGGTAAATGGCAAGGTACTGCAACATTGGATAGTAGGTTCATGTTGATGTGGTATTTTGAAGCAAGCCAAACCAAGATTTTCAGATCAGTCTTCACTGCTCTCATCCATGCCTGTAGTCTTTTGCAGTCACTGACAATGCCATTAGTCAAAATCGGGAAGAATTTCTACATATGAAGCTGGGGCTTTTTGCTTATTTGATCTGATATTTTCTATCTTGGATTGACCAGGAACCAAGGCTGCACATAGCAACAGAAGATTTCCAGCCATTTACAACACCGCGACGACTCATGCATTCACTCCAGTCGGATCTCTCAAGTCCTCATTTGGAGGGTAGCGTAAGTGACCAGGACGATGAATCAGTTACCAATGAAGGGGAGTTTGCTGATCTCGCCGGGCTCACTGGTGAGGCAGACATGGACCTGGATTCATCAAGTGAAAAGGGTTGGAGCATGGATGAGAACTCTTTGCACGCTGATCAGTCAATTCAGGCTGAGGATTCTATTGAGCTGGAGCTTGACGAAACACCAAGAGGTGGTGTTGAAGCTGTTGCCTTCTGTGAAAGGGCTCATTTAGTGGATGATAGCTCACAAAAGGCTCCAATCTGTCAAAAATCCCTTGAGAGTTGTTTAGACCAGTTAACAACCCCAGTATCTGACTATCAAAGCAGTCAGAAAGGGTACATCGGGGCATGTACACACACCCCAGACCTTCCTCAAACAACTTCCAGGGAAAGTGAGGTTCTTGAGCTTGCCTGCTCCTCAGGCATGAAGGTTCAAAGTCAAAATACCTCCTTTGGTCAAGAGCAAGGAGGCATGGGAATCATCCGGAATTCTGAGGAGGGAAAACCAGATTCACGAATGACAGTCATGAGAAGCTTGCCATTTGAGCAGGCATCGGGAAGAGCAAAGGAGGTTTACTGTTGCAGCCAGGAGAGTGAACCCTTGGCAATGGGGTCTGTTTCCAAATCTGATAAAGGTACCCAAGAAGGAACATCTGCATTGAGAGAGATAAATGAGCGCTCTTTGGTGCATGACTATTTGAAACTTTCATGGTTTGTTGAGATTGTGTTGGGGGGTTCAGTGTGTTTGATTCTTGCACTTGCTTTAGCCATGACACTGATGCCGGTTTTTGACACCGATCCTGACAACTCCCTTCTACCCACTTGAGATATTGGTCATATCCTTGTTGTATACTATGTTGGGACGTGTTCAATTTTCAAGATGCTGGTGAAGATTCTGACAGTGATTCTTTGTGCACACTTGATGTGCTGGTGAGATCTTTGTTGTATATTGGATTGGGTAATATTTAGTTGCCTGCTGCTATAGGCAGAAATTCTGTTTGAGCATGTGCAAGAGTCAAGGAAGGTACCTGTGTAAATTGCTGAACATGATTTTTATTATTCTTTGAGTGCTGCTTGTTGAAGGCTTGGAGGATGTTGTCTCTGGCTTGTGTTTTGCACAGTGATATGATTTGCAAAATCCTAGCACAAGCTCCTTCCCCAAGCATTGATCTACCTCCTGTTTTCATGCACATTTTCTATGGTCTACCAAGTATGTTTTCTTATTTTTTGCAACAAAGATTGTCAAATCACCATAACAGACAATCTCACATCTCATGCGAAAGATGTTTAGGCTCAAATTTAGGACCAAATAAGGTCTCCAGTTCTATTCCTCGTATCTATTATTTTCCTTCTCCTTTTCCATTAACCACAAATCAGTGTTATGTTTTCCCAACAAATGTTGGCATTTTTTCAATGAAAAAAGGTTGGGAAGATTTTGTTTTTCTTGTGTAGATTTGACTGCTTCTGCTATTCTTTTCAGAAAAAAAATTGCCAAAAATGTTTAATATCACTGAAATGGTTTAGAAAAACAAAGACAAACCCCTGCTCACAAATTATGACGTGTTTTCATTAACGCTCTTCGTAAATGGCCCTTTGTGTCCACCCAACCCAATGTTTAGACTCAAACCTAGAATCAGCAAAGTCTCGAGATCAATTCCTCAAAACTTGCACCAAAACCGCAGTTCTGAAGACCGGCTCTTGCTGCGGTGCTGAAGAAGAGATGGCCCAATAAAGCTTGGCGTAGAGCAAGAAGGGGAAGGAGACGAAGAGAAAAGCTTGGGGAGTAGCGTGTAGCGAGCTCCAAAGCTTTTTTGGTAGAGGGGAACGGAGAGAAGGAAAACAAGAAGAGCCCCTGGTTTTCTGGGAATTGGAAGCGGCGAAGAAGATGCAGGGACCAGGGAGATCGAGAGCAGTAGGGATGAGGGGACAGTGGGGAAGCAATGGAGGAGGAGGAGCAGGAGAAGGAGGTTATCGGTATCATCGGCGGCAACAACAGCCAGGGATGTATCCGTTAGGATGGGAATTGCAGCATCTGGCCTACGCACAACAACAAGAAGCGCAGCAGTATTATGTGCAAGCGTTGTTGCAGCCGCAGATGTATGGAAGGCCAGGAGTTTCGTCGCGAGGAGGGTTTTTGCCATTAGGAGTGCAAGCTGCGGGGATTTTGAAGCGACCAGCAGGCCCTGCGCAAGGGCCTCTCTTGTATGGCCGTGGCCATGCTCGAGGAGGAGGAGGAGGACAGCAGAGGGGCCGAGGTTTGGGTAATGAGCGCGTCTTGCCTAAACCATATTTTTCCTCCATTGATGATTTTTGTAGTCTCATCTCTGGTTTTCCAACAGCGCCCTTGTGTGCATGGAGGTGGTTTGTTACAAATGCGTCGTAAGAGGAGAAGTTGCATTTCTGATCCGCCTGCGTTTTGGCGATGTTGAGAGGATTAGGGTTTGAGAATTCAAGCACCGGATTGCCATTTTTCTTGTGGAGTTATTCAACTGCATTTTCGCAGTAGTGCAGCAGCAGCAGCAGCAGCAGCAGCAGAAAGGTTTCATTATAACAAACTGCTGAAAGAAAATCTGAAGATTTTCTTTCTGTAATAAGCAGATGAGAGAAGGTCTTCTTGCAGAAATGGATGCTCCTCATCACAGCATTTTTTTGCAAACAACTAACTGTTTCCAGCACTGAATTGCTCTTTGTTATTGACATTCTTGACACTCTCAACTTTGGTTTTTATTGTGGGAATGTGAGTGGGTCTCAGAACACAAACCCTAATTTTTTGTGTTTCCTGTTCTTTGTATTTCTATCAGGAGCCTGAACTCTTTAGAGGCAGTTTTGCGATCATGAAATGTGTGCTGAACGTGAACTTCTATTGACACAAACAACACTCACCTTTAAAGGTTGGTGGGGTGTCATGTCAAAAGATTTACAGGGTACTCCAGAGTTAGGTCAGTTAGGCTTCATCTGCTCAGATCATGTCCTTGCTCTGGCTGCGAGCAGATAGTCAAGACATCTCTTTCTTATCTTCTTGGATTTTTCCCATTATCAGATAATGATATGTGATGCTGATGTCTGTCCTGCATTTCAAGCTTCTCTCTTTTGTGGGCCTGCTGTGGCAGGTGCACGAGGTCGGGACAAGGGTCGTGAACCTTTGACAAAGGAAGCTCTTGATGCTGACCTAGATGCAGTAAGTTTCCTTCTGTTTTTGGGAGTATTTATTTCTGCTTACTTCGACATCAAATGGATTTAGGGAGCCTTCAACAATTGACCAACTGTGTAGCAACAACATTTTGCCATGAAAAAAGGAGCTTGACTGTGCTTCAAAGTTTAGAATGTCGTTGATGTGGTGCATCATCATACAATCACTGAATGAGTTCAGAGATAGGACTCCACTGTGTGGATAATAAATGTCTGTCCAGAATCTGCAAAGAATCTAGCAGGGTGAGGGTTCTTGACTAATTGTTCTACTGTGGTCTTAAGGGTGTACGTGGATCATTATTCATTTAGCAAGTGGAATGTGCTGGGCTGCTAGTTCAACATAGTGATGCAACTATGTGCTTATGCACTGAAGGTGTGAATTCAGGCTTGAGAGGATTCAGTGTTTTAGGGTGCCTGTAAAACTAGTGTGCTGATTGAAGTGCTGATTGGTACTTGACAGTGGTGTATGAAAGACAAGAAGTTTGGAGGTGACTTGCTGGATGCTGACATGGACAAGGAGGGGGAACCCAGTAAAGAAGGTTTGTCTGGCTACCTGTCTTCATGCTGTGTGGTGGTGTCCATGACTTTAGACTTTTTGTTGCTCCAAGTCTTTTCTGTGTGTGACATATATTGTGTGCAACAGATGGGGATGAGATATTGGAGACTACACCAGCTGTGGAAGGTGATGATACTTCTAAAATAGGTGCTTCAAATTCTGTGAAAGTGATTACTACAAAGTCAACGAGGGCAAGAACAATTGACGGCAACAGCAATGTTGATAAGGAGCATGTGTCAGCCCCAAGAAAAGAAGGGCCCACAAAGGGTGTTGATGTCAAGCTCTAGGTGAAGCTCATTTTAGTCATAGTAACTTTCTCTGTCACATTGAATCTCTGAGGGAGATAATGGGTGGTAAATATCAATCCTTCCTGTTCTGGGAGCCAATCCCCTGTGCTGGTGGAGTGCTGGTGGTGCCACAACAGGAAGGGATGTGAGTTTTGAGGCTACATTTAGAAGCAGCTAAGGATCTCCTGTTCTTTCTGCAAGACAGGAGAAATTCCCCCATTTGCTGCTACTTTTGACTTTGTCCAAAGTAGTTTCTGGGTTGTTAAATGAAGTGGACAGCTGCTCCATGCCTTCATCATTGAGTTCATATTCCAAAGCTGATTTTGTCAGACAATCATTGAACATGTGAACTGAATCCCTGCTTCAACCAGGCTTCAGAGAAGAGGACAAGGTAGGGTAGTGATGATTGGACTAATGTAGTGTTTTGCCTTGCTGTTTGTATCACAGGCAAAGTCTTAGTAGATTTTTGCAGGTATTTCCTTGAAGTGGAAATTAGAGAGTAGACCAGCATCTGAATTCATACAACCACACTCATCTGTTTGTGGTGGTTTGTCTGCTTTCCTCTGATGCAGTGTTGTTCAGAAATTGTCCAGTTTCACCTGTTATGTTGACCAGTGTAGGAATATAGTTTACAGTGACAGATGTAGAAGTACTTGGAAAGTTGGATATTACTAGACCAGCCTATCTGAGGATTCCTAAGGGGCTATTGATTGTGCCGCCTCCCTAAGTGGTCAATCGTGAGAATGAAGACTCCATTAGTATCATCAAAGGCTAAGAACCCTCAAGTTCTTGGATTGAGTTGAAGATTTGAAACGCTGTTCTGAGTTTTCGGTTCTGAGTACCCTCCTTTCTGAGGCGCAACTTGCAGAAATTTGTGAAGGCATCAAAAGTTCTCAACCATTGCTTTAGTTGGAGGCAGGCCCCTATTTACAAGACCCAAGGGTGAGCAATTTCATCCTTTTCAAAGAGGAAGTCATCTATAGGTGGTAACTTCATATCCCAGTAAAAGCATCTGCATTTTTTGTGAGCATAGCAAAATGTTTCTCCATTTGTTGAGGTTTTTCCTCCTCCCATATCTTGTTCCTCTATAGCTGAGTATGTAGATAATTTTTCCTCTTGTTCTATCTCTTCAACAAGTTGAAAATTAGCCTTCCTTGATTCCTCCCTGAACCTTGTCAAGGTCTTGTCAACCAGAATGCCTTCGTCTGTAGTTCAGCATAGAGGTCCTCTTGTACCATAGATTCAAGTGTGATGGATTTGCATAGAGATAATGCAGGCACATTGAAGATTGCAGGAGAGAAGACTAGATGAGTCAAGAAGAGCAAAAAGAGAAGATGAGAGATGAGCTATCTACACGATATGTATGTTTGTGCCATAGCCCTGGTTACCTGGGGAAAATGCGAAAATTGTATCCAGTACTTGCACTTTCATAATGTTCTGTATTATATCTATTGAGTGCTAGCAAACATCATGATTGAATACTCCTGTTGCTCCTGGAAATAGGTCCAAAACTCAGGACACTGATTTTTTGTTATGGTTTGCCCCAGGTTTTGAGGGGTTATCATATACTTATGTACAACCACTGTTGGGCACTGATAAAGTCAGTGGCTGGTAATGGCAGCTCCTCGCGGGTCGGGGTGAAGAAGATGATGATGGTCTGACACTTTGTGAGCAACTCTCATAAGTTATGTATGACGACCACTCATTGTCACATTTTACCTTCAAACTGATTTCTCCACAATCTCATGGATATCTTCTGTATGTTTGGTAAGTTATATAGGATGATTCACTCATTCTCACATTTTACCTTCAAGCTGATTTCTCTACAGTTTCATGGATATTTTCTGTATGTTTGGTGTTGTTCCATGTTGGTAGTATTGATAGTATTGATATTGTTCTTAAGATGCTACTAGTTCTATACTGCATTGTATAGTTGTGACATTTTCTGCTTGAATAAGTAATAATCTCCTCGTGGACTTGTTTTCTTCATCCATAGCCATGGATGAGGAATGGATGTGAGACAGCCTTATATGCAATTAAGTTCTTTAGGTTTGGTCTAGGTGGACCCAAACCCTTCATTTCAGACCCCCGCCCCCCTCCCCCCATCAGCAAAATAGTGTGATTTTACTGAATTCTTGCTTGTAGAACTTGGATTTGGAGTTTGCCTTGTAGACCATTCTTTTAATATGCTTGAAAGATTTTTGTTTGAATCCAATAGTTATGACACATGTTTTTTCACATGAGGAGGGCATGGCTTGTCATGAAGACATTGGAATAACACGCATTATCATTACGAGAATAATCATTTTCATTATTATCGAGCCTTGCATATGTGATTTTACATCAATTTTATCATTGGTGAAAGATGATAACGATTGACTTATATTATGCAAGAACCCTTTTCAATTCATATTTATTTGTTGAAGCTCATCTCCATGAGGATGCAAATGCCAAAGTAATCATACACTCATGTGTTATGAAAAACATTAATAGCCTAACAACCCATAGGAAATAGTTGTAGCTCAATTTCAAACATCAAGTTTTTTTTTTCATTAGTGATTCCATCCTTAAAATCATAAGTAAAACTTCTAATCATTTAATTGTCTAATTCAAGGTTCTGGTAGCAGTTTGAACTGTTCCATCACTGCAAATGGTAATCATGTTTGTTCCCCAATCCTATGTTACCTTAGCATTTCTTGAGTCTATCTAATAGCATAGAAAAATAAGTAGGATTAAGAACACTAATTATTAGTGTAACACAAAATGAAATTCCATAAATCTGTATCTCTAAGGTTTTTAATCAAACCTACTAGGGTCATCATTATAATGTACTAGAACTTCCAACCTCCACACATTGACACTATTCGTCAAATTTTGGCTATGTCATTTATTGTTAGGAAATTCATCAAATCGTGGTATGCATTCACCTTTTGCACTACACAATTTCACTAATAGAAACATCATTGTCTCGTAGGCCGAAAAACAATTCCCCAACAACGAAGCCCAAGCAAATCTACACTCTAGATTTCACACTACAATATGTTGGATGGATGAACAACAATTGCATAATTGCAAAACATTAAACCTTATTTTTTTGACTCACCTTGCCATTGCCATGTATAATTGTCAAGTGGGTGATTGTAGCCACATCGACTAATGCACCTTATACTTGGTTCACCCAAGCCAATTTTGATTGTCATCATCATTGTAAATATGATATTATGATATTATTAAACAAATAAATAGTGAAAAAATGAAATTCATTTAAATGAAAAAAGTTTGTTTGGACTTATGCATTAAATGATAATTCATTAAAAACAACAAAAATACATGCTAAGTGGACATTGTAATAAATTACTTCCATTCAACGAAAAATATCCAGATTTAATCTTTAATATATCACAAATCAAACAGCATTTGAAAAACCATTTGAGTGAAAATTTCAAATCTTAAAGATATCACAAACCATACATTTGAAAAATGGTAATGACATTAACATTTGAGCAAAAGAAACCAAAAAAGTTCCAAACTACATGATACATGTTTCAAGAATGTTAACCAATGGGAACATGTGAACCTATTTTCTTGTAGTTTTCATCCAGAATTTATCCAATATCATCATGTCAAACTTTTAATTCATATACAATTCTATCTTCCAAATCATGATCTGAATCGTTCAGACTTTTTTTTGTTTCTTAGTTAATTATGAACAAACAGTTCAGAAGTAGATACACAACTTGCTCACAGCAAATCATAACTGACCACATTGGTTTGATCCTCATCAAGTGCACAATGTGGCTGGTTATATACCTTTCACACACCTTTCAACACAAGCACAGAGATGAAGAGGACTCTCTGCATTTCCATCTGTATGTATGTCCAATTGTCACTCAATTAAGTGAACACTCAAAAACTTCATTCAAGACATGTATCTGGTCTCCTGCACAGTCTCTATGGTGTCTGCATATGCTGATCACCATCCTTTCCCTTTTAATTTGGACTCTTAAGCTACCACAACAGATAGTTGTTGATGCACACAAGAATCCAATTTCGCTCAAAGGTTTGTTGATGCACTCAAGAATCCAACCCTCACTACTTGGAATCCAAATGGTGACAGTGATGCTCAGTGCAGAACATGACAATGTGCCTACTACTAACCTGGACAGTACCTGCTCCTTGGTGACTGAAATCACCAGTGTCTACCTAGAAGGGAGTGTTTGAGGTGAATCAAAGCGGATTCTCCTTGAAAAACGTGATAACATGGTCATTGAACTCAGCAGCCTGCTGTTGATGAATGAAGTGTCCACCTTCCAGAGTAACCACACCCTTTAGGTTTGGCACCTCCATCTGAAAGGCTCCTCCATATACATAATCTTGAAGATTGGGTAATGTGTGCAAAAGGTCCTTGTCTCCAGAAATAAACAGTGTTGTTGTCAAAACAGTCATATTTGTCCAAGGTGCCTTCAACTCCCATGTCCTGATGCACATACCAAATGTACCACAGTTTTAACAAACCATGCTTCATCAAATGTTGCTATTTTTTTCTCACATACCTACACACAAAAGTATGAACTGCCATTACACATCAAAAAAGTAAGAAACCCATGGGTGTCAGGGCTGCACCTGTTGATTGCTCGGTAGTAATTCAAAGGGCCAGTAAATCCAGACCGCTCAAACTGCTCTGTATAATGCTTGAGATCCTCCTCAGTGCACCAAGGTGGCAGGGTGGTTACCTCTGGTATAAGATCTAAAATCTCATTGCCTTCAGGTATACAGATTGGAAAATTTCCTTCACTTGCTAGAATTCTTTGCAGTACTTCAGATGTTCCAACACTTGCAAACTCAGCCTCCATACCTCCTGGCTCCTGGATGTTCAGAAGAACCACAGCATTAAGAGATGATGTGCTTCAAACACTTCAATTGCCAGAGTTGCAACCCAACCCTGGTAATGATGTTCAGACACTTCTCTGAAAAAAAATAGCAGTACACAGTGGACTGTTTTGACTGCAATTAACTTCAGGCTGACAAATCAAGTCCTGTTCAGTTTGAAACCTGGAATCTTGTCATGTAAAATCCTTCACCTAGCAGTTCCCGATAGGAATCCATAAAACTGCGATGTGGCCCACGTAGCAGAAAGGGAAGACTAACAGCCACATATGCCTTCACCCGGTCGGGACGGAATAAGCAGAGGTCCCACCCAATGATTGCACCCCAATTATGACCCACAACATACACCTGCCATTGTCCATTCACAACTACAATCAGCTATGGTGCCTAAATCTATTCCTTGAAGTCTCTAGATTGACTAGTGAGAGACAAGAGTCTGAATCAATAAGTTTCCAGGAGTATGCATACAGGATGATTCTGACCTCTTTCAAATTGAAGGTATCAAGGAGCCCAATTATGTCACCTACTATATGGAGGCTGGTGTACTCTTCACTGCTTTTAGGTGCATCACTTGCACCATAGCCACGCATGTCAGGTGCAATAACATGGAAGCCTGCCCCTGCAAGAGATGACATTTGATGCCGCCACGAATATGAAGTCTCAGGAAACCCATGCAAGAGCAGCACTGCAGGGCCTGAATCCAATGAGCCAGTATGCCAAAGTTCCGGTCAGCAAGACAAAAAAGGCAAAACTTGAAAGGGCTGTCTCTGGCACATTAGAAAATGCCTGCAACTCAAAGGCATGGACAACTAGTTTCTATATTGCATTAGGTTCGGCAGAGGCTCTGTGTGTGTGTGTCTCTTTACTGCACTTTTTCACCCTAATTTTGAAAGAGAGAGATCAAAATGGAGCAGAGAAAGGAAACCAATATACCTGAGCCTTCTTCGACAACATGTAAAGAGAGGCCAGTGTTGTGTAAGTGGATGGTGCGGTGAGAAGGCCCCCCCATGTTACAAATCTTGCACCCACCCTCTCTCCTTCCTGTGACTTAACAAACCCCCACAAATTATGCACTCTGTGCTATTCCGCACAACAATATTTGTCAATGGGACAAAAGAGATCTGGCTACTCATCATGGTGATGTTGCATCAGAAGATAGATGCAGATTAATAGAGTAGTTCAGTGTAATTTGCCAAGATATATCCCTCTCTTCAAAAACTTCCACAATTAAGCCAGAACCACCACCAAGAGATATGTATTATTACCAGAGCTTCAGATATGAAATATTGGCGCTCCTTTGTGGGTCATCCAAATGTCCTTCACATAGATGCTTGGTGCCTACTCTAGTAGAGACATTCTGTTCTTGTGCAAAACCGAGTATAAGTTATGACCAAACTCCCTGAAAATGCTTGGCAACTCCATGTCTGCAATCCGAAATGCTTGAAAGAAGTCGCACAACCATGACCTGAGTTGAACACTGTGTCAGTTCAACAAAATTGAGCAGAATCAAACAAGAAGAGTCTAGATGGAGAAACATGATACTGCTCTCTCTATAGACTGATGGATACCCACAATTTCCCAATCAAAAAACAACAAAGCCTTCCATGTGATGATGATATCTTCTGCAGATCCATCATGTTCTTGATATCCAGATTAGCTAGAAAAAAACTCTGAGACAGAGAAATCCTTCTGCAATCAAGCTAAGAGCTTATGATGAATGACAGCACTTGCCTTTTGGTTTTGTTCAAACTCAGGGTTGAGAGCTCCAAAAAGGTGCAAAAGGAACCAAATAGAGAAGAAGTATCCAATTCTTCTCACCAAAGCAGCTCCAGTAAGCGTTTACTTCCGCTCCACTTCCTAGAACTGGAAAAAGGATAAGAACTTTCTCCAGTGAATAATAGTCGAAAGATAGACTACTGCAGCATGGAAGAAACAACTCTTTCTCTCTGGATCTTTCAAACACAATCACATTTACACACGGATTCATCACAAATCAATCACAAAAACACACCATGAAACAAACCCTAAACCCTAAACCCTTTATTCATTGTACTCGATCCATTACTGTTCTTTCTATACACTATCTGATCTGAGGTTTCCAAGGATCCTGACAACAAAAGATTTTCATTTTTTGTTGGTTGGTATTATAAAAACAAGGAGGTGTGTCACACTGTGGCCTTGCCATTTACATGTCAAAGTATCTTAAGACCAAAGAAGAATTCTGGAAACTCAAATATTTTTCACCATGCAAAAATACAATCTTCTAAACAAATCCTCTAAAAGAAACCAAAATCCTTCAAGATATTATAACTCTGTAACTACTAATCTCAAGTTTCAAACACAAGCCAAAACATCATGTTTCAAAAATCCTCATATGGAAATAGACCCTTAAAGCTTTTACTCTATTATGAATCTAAACACAATATCCTTGCAATGAATCTAAACCCAATCCTTGCAATGAATCTAAACCCAATCCTTGCAATGAATCTAAACCCAATGAATATCCTTGCATTGGTAGGCAAGGCCAACAAACAAAAAAGAAAGTGGAGGAAAGAGGGTACTTACAAGCCAGAAGCATAACGGCAAGTCGCCAACAGGAGACTCTCTGCAAAGAAGAAATGGGTACACAGCTTTGGTTGCTCATTTCAGCCTTTTTCTTTTTGGTAACTAAAAATAGCCAAAATTATATTTTCAAAATTGGACTGCTAAAAGTAGTAAAAGAAAAAATGTGGGGAAATAATAATAATAATGATGATGATGATGATGATGATGATGATAAATAAATAAATAAATAAATAAATATCGCCAGGATTCAATTACATTTCATGCAATGTTAGCCAATTTTTCTATCCTACTGAGAGGCTCCATCACTTTGCACAGAACTCATGCCATCCAAATACATTTGCCACTTTGCTCAAATTTCATGGTTAGGGCTGGGGCTGGGGTTTTTTGGGCCACTGGAACTTGACTGAAGTGGGTACATTGTCACCATTTAACATTTACTAGTTCTTTTCTTCTCAATTGCATATTTTTGGCTTGAAGGAAATTTTGGCTTGGAAAAAGTGCTCCAAGATTGAAAGAGAGTTGGGATGCATGGGTTAGTTTTTGCTTTTTAGTGTTTGGTTTGTTTTTAGGTTTTGGACTCATTTTGTTTCAAGTTTTTAGGTTGCATCTTGTTTTTTGATCTTGAGACATGTGAAAAACCAATTTTTGCAACAAAACTTTGCTTGGACTTTCACCTTATTTACATTTCATTTGTCTTCTTTTAGCAAATTGTTTTGACTATTTTGGTGGCACAACCATTAGAGTATCTCCAGTGGTGCTCACTATGTGATGATCCTGCACACTAAAATTGCATGAAGAAAAGTCAAAATATTCCGGTTTGGCTCAAGAAAGAAAATGGTTGTGGGTCACCATAATTCAACGATTTGTGGTGGCTGGTAAAAGGCAAATCAAACGCTGTGCACCTGCAGAAAAGAGTGTAATAAATATGATCTGACTCCTGCTCAGTCTTTGTGACGATTGGCCCATCATAACGATTAGTTCAGGTGGTTTGCTATTAATAACTCCCCACTTATTATTTGCTGTCCCAGTTTCAGTTTTATGGGCGGGGGTTGTAGAAAAGTAAATAACAAAACTTGGATGTGAAAAATGTGTTTTTTTTAAATTTTTTAATCAGGGTCACTTACGGAGCGAATTTTCGCCAAAATACGAAAAATAAAAATCTTAAAGGAATATTCCGTCGCAGATTTCTTGAAATTTTGGAAAACAAATCGCCAGAAAAGTTAGAGGTTTTGAGCTGGTTTCGCCAGATTTAGAAGCCCTCCATCCTCCTCCTGTGGGTCACCAAATAAAAGTAGGCATATACCACCAAAAAAAAAAAATCTACTGCATTGCCTGTCCTGTTGCCATGATTTAATGCTAAATCCTACTTGGTATGCTAGCCAATGGTGCTACATGAGAAAATTGAAAAAACGAATGCTCTTACCACATGCACATGAAAGAATGATCAAATCACTATAACCAGAACGATCTAAATAGTTTACTATACTTTAGCCAAATTGAAGTGCACAAGACAAAATAATCAAGTTCGCCAAAAAAAAAAAACAAATTAAAAATATTCCCTATTTTTCTCCCTGTACAAATAGCCATCCACCGAAAGCTGAAAAAGTCCATTTGGACGGCATCAGTGTCAGGTTGTACGTTACCGTTGAATCTTCTTTTTCAGATGATGATACTTTACGACTTGGCTTTTCCCAAAGCCCCCTAAAAACAGACATAATTATGATTCATATAGTGCCACGTTTTTCACGACCAAGCTCGTCTGACACCCACAGCGACAACTCAAATCCTAATTCGCTTTTTTGATCTCAGGCTTTCCTTTGTCCCCTCTTCTGGCGACCACGCGAATCCTGTCTCCCCAGTTCTCGTGCCGGTGATCATGACCTGGTAGGCAGCCAGGTCGAACCGGTTGCCGGACAGAATAACGCCCTGGTAAGCAGCCAGGTCGATCCGGTAACCGGACAGAACAACGGACTGGTAAGCCGCCACATCGATCCGGTTACCGGACATAACAACGCCCTGGTAAGCAGCCAGGTCGATCCGGTAACCGGACAGAACAACGGACTGGTAAGCCGCCATATCGATCCGGTTACCGGACATAACAACGCACTGGTAGGCAGCCACATCGATCCGGTTACCGGATAGAACGACGCACTGGCAAGCAGCCATATCGATCCGGTTACCGGACAGAACGACGCACTGGTAAGCAGCCCTACGATCCGGTTATCGGACAGAACAACGGACTGGTAAGCATCCATACGATCCGGTTATCGGACAGAACAACGGACTGGTAAGCATCCATATCGATCCGGACATAACCAAGACCTTGTAAGCAGCCATATCGAGCAAGTTACCGAACAGAACAATGGCCTGAACAACGGCAATATCTATCCGGTTACCGGACAGAACCAGGGCCTCGTAGCCACCCAAGTTGAGTTGGTTACCGGACGTAAGAACCTTCTCCCGCTGCCTACGGATTGACTCGCTCCTTCTTTTTGGGATCGGTTCTATTGGTCGTTTCCTTTCAGCATGTGGATGAACCATGCCTTTCTATCCACATACAAGTTGGAGGTTATGGATGTAAAGTGGAAATTTGCAATTTGGTTGTTGGATTATGGAATTTATTTTAAGGGTGACCTCTTCTTCATTGTATTAGAGTTTTCTATAAAAGTCAGGCCCTCTTTACACTAATGTTGAGGGCCCATTGAATATGAGCCTCAACCCTTTGTTTGGGGTTGCCTTTGGGCCTCCATGACAAGGATTATTTTTGTGGCCTATGCTTTTGATGCTTACGTCTCCAAAATGCAAAGCAACCCACCCACATGGAGACAAAAACAAAATAAAATGAAATGAGAGATTGCCAAAGGAAACACACACTAAAGAATTTTTTTTATAAATATAGGCAAGGAGCTTTGGTAAACCTCTTGCCACACACATAGAAAACCTTGTGAAGCTCACATAAACCTCCCATCTCTATGTCATAGATCCATAACAATAGAAAAATAAATAATATGGTGCCACACACCAAAAAAAAAGAAAAAGAATTGCCTTCATGTTCACACATAGACTAAAAAAATCAAGAAAGACCCTTCGAGCTTGGCAAAGCTTGTGCAAACGTCTTGCCTATTTTAGAAAATCATCCACACACAAATGAGAGGACTCCTTCAAGCTAAGACACACACCAAAAACCAAGCAAATGCCTTTGAGCTTTGCGAAGTTTGTGTAAACCTCCTCATTTTTTTCAAAAATTTGCACAAACACACAAAAAACAAAAGAGCACCTTTTAGCTCACATACACACAATTTGATAGAATGCATGCAAAGCTTGCACAAACTTCTCATCCATGTTTCAGAAAATGACTTGAACCCACACACTAAATAAAAAAAAGTGCCTTTGCAACACCATCAAACATCATGAAGCTTGTGCAACCTTCATAAGTTTCATTGAATTTCATTGTGAAAACTTAGAAGCTCAAATATGAAAAGGTTCAATTGTTGGTTTTGCCATGGGTAGAACAACTAAACATGAAACTCCAAGTCAAGGATCAAAAACCAATTTTGAGTGTTCATCCACTTTGTTAATATTTTGTGTCATTTTCACAATCACATCTTGTGAATTAGGCAAACATAGGCTCCTGATGCCATGTTTGCCCAACTTTATAAATTGCTTTATGTTATAAACATTTTTATTCTTGCACTAACAATTGCGATCATTCATATGATATTAATTACTTACATTATCTTTTCAAATAATACTTATTAAAAATCAATAGCATCATATCATTTTCCAAACACATTACATCTTTGTTCAATGCCCCATTGAATCTATCCCTAACCACTAACTTTCAATTGTTCTCCTCAATCCTTAAACTTATGGTCTCCAAATAAAACAATTTTTTCACATTTACATTAATCATTATCTTTCACAAATCTAGCCTACATAATCAAATGGAAATGATGTTCCAATTTGGCTAACACAATCGAATCATATTCTAGTATTTTTAAGAAAACAAACATATGTGATCATAAAGTAATTTTCAATTATTACAAGAATATTACATGTGTCACCATGTTGAAGCCATAAGGGCATATTCATCACAAACATTCATCACAACCCTAATTTCAAAACACAACATACATCCATCTCTTTAAACATTCACAATCACCACATTTAATTCCAATACCAACATCCAAATAAAAATGTTAAATATAAACCCCATCCATATACATATCAAATACCCAAACCCACATATATAGCCCTTCAACTAAATACAAGGGAACATTATCTTGCTCATGCCTATTGTGACTTTGGCACAAGTACAACATTTCTTTTAAATTCAAACACAAGTCTATCTAAACTTGGCATGACAAAACTTTCAAACAAAAATCAATTAGCTTTTAGATTGTCACGTGTCCCAAATACCATCATAATCACCCTCCTCACCACACAAACTTTCTACAACTCTTTCCACTATTGCCATGCTTAACGTCTTCATGTACATTATATAAACTATCAACATGGTCTAACCCACACATATTATTCATCACCACTCACTTATTTTACACACTCCACTTTATTTTATTCATTGCACTCCTATGGTGTTATATTTGGTGCCATTAACTCTACGAATAATGTATAATGAATGGAGCAATGCTTTGCACACCCACCTTGAATAAAAGCTTCAAAAGCCCTTTAATGGGTTCAATTTATTACAATTTTTCGACCCACACTTGGCTTTCATTACTTTCCTTATATTGCATTAAAATTGAACCATTACCATTGAACCACACATTGATATTTAAACCTTATGTCACTTTCCATGCAACATGTTAAGTACAACAAATGTCATATACCACCATCCTTTCTCAAAATACCTTCAATTTCCACAATCATATCAAACAAATTGACCATATTGATCCCAACCCACAAACCTTCATTAGCACATTCATCCTATTCATGAATGTGCCTTTGCAAACAATGGAAACAATCATCCCTCCCACCAAATTCATTTTATCCTTTTGTTTCCTCCCCCTTTCATTCATTTGCCCTCCACCCTCACCCTTTAATTCCCTATGGCCCAAAGAATATACACATATGGCTCTATCATTGAAAATGAAAGTTCCATTTACATAAGGTATGGCGTTTACTCCCCATCTTGAAACATTAGTATGTCATCTTGTTTCTTAAGTCATCAGAATATCCTCCAAGTTGATTTTTTGGCCCTCCACCAAACAACTTCTTTCTTGATGACCAATTAACCCACATACACATTTATAAATAATCTCGTTTTTCTTTATCCCTTCCATGATAACAAAAAATTTCCTTCATCACATCCCCATCACCCAAACAAATACATTTTACACATTACCTTTTCCAATCTACAACAACATGGCTATGCAATCTACTTCTTCAAGGTAATATTGCACACAGCTAACCAACGAAATGACACAATTGACAATTTAATCAAATATGAATGGTTACAACCACACCTATAACTTGATGATAATCACAAAATAAATGCAAACTATATTGGTTTTTTTTTTGGGAAGAATGTTCCATATGTATACATATATATAATATTAAATACGCTTTAATGGGGATTATGTGATGGTTAATGAACTAACATAGTTCATGTGAACAAAAAGGAGTTTAATAAGTGATATAATAATGCTTAAAACCAAATGTGTTACACAATGTAAAAATCACTAATTTTTTTAATTTATTCTCATGATACTTAGTGGGTACCCACCAAAGTATCACCAAAAAAATAAAATAAAAAAATAAATAATGTGGGGTGTTTTGAAAACAAAAACATCCACACATGCATTAATTTCATTTTAAAAAATGTCTTGTGAGTTTTTTAAACTTTGTAAGCATATGTACACACATACATTACAAATTTGGGTAGAGGTTTTTTGAATAAGGAAAACAAACATATGTAACATGACGTTATTTGACACCACAAATTGTCCGTGCAAACCCTTCTACTTACCCCACATTACCTAGGTAACTACCCAATATTGCACAATTATAAAACAAATAGAAACAAACCCCCCAACTATTATTGGGGTAGTTCTTGAGGTTGTCAATTAAAAATGAAAAAACTAGTTCCCATACAAATAACCTTAGGTGTTAAAAATCAAATGACCAATTATGAAACTATTCATTCTTTCATAGAAATTGTAAATTATTTGAAAACTTTGAAATAATTAGAATTGGTTTTTTTATTGTGATTTTCTTCAAAATTTTACAATTGGTTAGTATTATTATTTTAATCATTAAAATTTGAGAACTAATGGGTATTAAGAAAACCAAATCAAATCCTTGGCCAACTGTAGTACCTAGGAATGACCATTGTAAGGTGACTCTTCAATTTTCATCTTTAGAAAACTAAAACCATAGGTCTTTTGATTTTGAAATAATTGAAAAAATAGGAACCAATGGTTATTTTTTAAATCAAATATATGACCGACATTGGTAGTTTGGTACACTATCATTGTTGGCTGGTTGTTTCTTTTTCAAAGAAAGATCCAAAGAATAAAGGTTGAACATATGGGCCTATGACCAAATAATGTCTTTCAAAACTGGGGTTTGATGACCAACCATAGTTTGTAAAAAAAAGGAGGGTGCAATACTTATGGTATGTACCCATAACACATGATAAGACAAAGGGATTTGTTTAGAGAAATAATTCACATATATCACAATTTTACATATCCATAATTCCTTCTAAATAAGGTTTTTACATGCTCAAACTATTAATTCTAAAATCTACTAGCATGAGATTGATTAGATCACTTCGGATCTCATTTAATTGGGCTATCATGATCTTTTGATATGGCATAGTAGACACATAATTCATAAACCCTTCTTTGAACATCTCGATCTACCCCCACACAATTTCATAACACCTAGCCCATTTGGACTCTTTGTCATCACAATTTGGGAGGGTACTAACAAGTAAGCATTTTCAACCTCCTAGGAACACCACTAAGTGAATTCATGCACAACAAGAGAATTCCCAAAAGACAAATTCTATACTTAGAACTCCCATGTTGACAAGTATTTGACCTCTTCACACATGCACTAACATTGTAGACGAACACCACTAAGTGAATTCATGCACAACAAGAGAATTCCCAAAAGACAAATTCTATACTTAGAACTCCCATGTTGACAAGTATTTGACCTCTTCATACATGCACAACATTGTAGAGGAACACCACTAAGTAAATTCATGCACAACAAGAGAATTCCCAAAAGACAAATTCTATACTTAGAACTCCCATGTTGACAAGTATTTGACCTTTTCATACATGCACTAGCATTGTAAATTCCAATGATGATGATTTCACTGGAGTTGGTTTAAGTGGGATGGGCTATAGTTGTAGGTCATACAAAAAGACAATTCCAAGGGTTGTGGGGATTAAGGCCTTGTTAGCATGGATGCAAATTTGTTGATAGGATCGATGACCCAAAAAATAGATGAAATTTTTTTTGGCTACAAAGGGCCAATGAAGAAAAAAATATGAACTGACCTATAGTTTCAAATGGTTGAGTGGATGAATGAAAACACATGTTGAGAGGATGAAGGCCTTGTTGGCATGGATGCAAATTCTTCGTTGGATGGACAAAACTTGACAACATGTGGAAGAAGAAGAAGAAGAAGAAGAAGAAGAGTCATCTTTAGCAAAAGAGTGAGGTCTTATTATAAATTCCTTCCTTTTGCACTGGAAGTTCATTTCCATGGTTTTCTGTGTAAGGTAAAGCCCCTAGGAAAGGGGCATTTGTGAGAATAAGGGACCTATCCGAGGTGGGAGGAGAAAGCCAAGGGCAGGTCCCAAAATTCTTGTAGATCCACCCATCCTGGGGCAGGCACTACCCTGCCCAAAATCACATTTTCCACAGGATTGATGAATGAAGATTTATTTTTTTTAATCCACAAAATATGGATGATTAATAGTGAGAGTGATGAATAGTGAGAACACAATGAAGAACCCTAAACTTCCCTTGTTAGGAGCCCCGTGCTAAGTAGAATTTCTTCGCCAGTGCTTTTACGTTACGTCCAAAACCCATTTTCTGTACGATGTAAGGAAGAGAGAGAACCTCAAGAGTTGCAAACACTAGATGCATGCGATCAGCAACCAAAGATGGCTGGCTCCTTTACATATGCCACCACTGTTAACTGTTCCATCTGGAATGTCTTCATTGGCAACCTACGGGTCCCATGCAACAGTTTATATGTTTTTGGTGTGTGAAATCCATCCCTAGAATTCATTTTAATCAAGCTTGTTATCATCACCACAAACAAATGAAACACTCAAATCATTCTCAATTTGGCCTTCAAATAATGTCCCTTGTCTGGCAATCATGTTTCTTAGTTGAAGCAGATTCTAATATGTTGAGCTTTTCTCATTCTTTAGAGGTGAAGCTTATGTACCAAACCATGCCTCGTACATAGTCTGCATTAGTAATCAGAGCAAAATATCTCGCCATTGGGACATGGGTTTCAGTTGAGACGGCAGGTGTACTTGACCAACGCATGATTGTGGGTTGTGGGGTACATAAGATGGTAATGAAAACAATTGAAACCCACAAGATGCATTCCTCGAACTGCTTTGAGACACACATGTTTTTTCTTATCAGCCATACTATATTTTTTGTAGAGAGACAGCTAATGCTTTAGGTATTCTAAAAAAAAGATAATTAAGCTCATTGTTATTACATAGCCACCACCTCTTCAGTTTTGACTTTCAACTTCAGCACAACATTGGCACCACCAACCACACTCATGCTTCCATCTAGTTTCCGCTTTTGCTTGACTAACATTTGTGATCCCTTAACAAATGCACAAATAATCAAACATAAAGAACACAAAGATGCATGATATTTTACAAGGCCTTTGGTCTGGCCACAAGCTTCACTGACATGAAATGATCAAGAGCCCATGTGTGTTCAGGAAGTGAGTTGATTTGTGTCTGACTCACCACTCCTCCAAATGCAACATAAGCAAAGCATTCCATTCCAAATCTCTCAAGGCACACAATTCATTGCCCCCACACAATTCCCATGAACATACACCTCTTGACAATATCAAACATTATAAATTGAAAAAAAATGAACAAACGAACAAACAAACACTCAAGCTTTGAGAAATAGGCCAATTGAGAAACAATGCATTGATATTCATTCCCATAAAAGGTTCAAAACAACATTTGCTTGAAAGCAAGCAAGGAAAAAGAAAAATAGGCTGAGAATCCCAATCAAGGTATTCAACTTGTGAAAAGTGACCATTTATGTATTACAAGAAGTAAAATATTTTTTTCAATTTTTCAAAAAGATTGTTAAAGAACCTTATAGTTTTTTTTTTTTTTTTTTCATAATAGTTTTATGGCACCTTCCTTCTTTTGGAATCCTATGTATAAGGGAAAACAATATGTGAATTAAAATTTTGTGCAAGCTCAATATTTGTTTATATGAAAAGAATTTGAAAAGAATTGGCTATTTTTATCTTTTTATAAAAAATGTATATTACAATGTGTAAGATACATGTTGATCAATTGATTTGTATTTTATAAAATTGTAAGGTCCAATGAAAATTTATTGTTGAGGAATCCCAAAAAAAAGGGAAGGATGGGGGGGGGGTATATATATATATATGACTAAACTTCTAAAATGTAATTAAATTTATATCAAAATCTTAAAATGGAATAAAATCATTATAATAGTGGACTATGAATATGAAAATTGATGACATACATGAAATTCATCAGATGGATGAAAATGTGATTTGGATTGATTTAAAATAATTGAAATTTTATGATACAACAATTTTTTTTAATGTAGTTTTTATTGTTGCAAATTCTAAAACAAAATCATAAAAAGTTTTAAAATATCTATCAAACAACAAAACCTTTATGGCATCAACAAAAACTTCAAAAATTACAACCTCTTCACTGGAAGAGGTCAAAATACTCGTATCGTGTTTTGATATTTAACATGATACACTACTACATATTGTGCCTTTTTGCGAAGGGCCAAACCAAAAATCTGAAGGTTTTGCGAAAGAAAAACAAAAAACGTGAAGGGTTTGCGAAGGAAAAAAAACCTGCCAACTTTGCGATGCCTTCCGCATCGCAACTTGTGGCACAACAGTCATCGCAAATCTATAATGAACCTTTAATCATCGCAGAACTTTTGCGAGATTCACGACAAACAAAACTTTGCGATCTGCTCAACGCCTGTCCCTCGTAGCGATATTCCTTTCTTCGCAAAGTGTATTCATACTCAAAACATCGCAATCTTTACCGTATACAGAGTATCGCTACAGACTTTGAGATCAACAACACATCGCAACTTGCGTTATTTAGCGCCTCGCATTTTGCGTCTCAATATGTATTGCAAACCTCAGCACAATTTTTTTTCAAAACTTCCCGGTGGTGGACATATTGCAAGTTGCGATGTGAGTTTGCTCGCAAAGTAGTGAAAGGGTTACTGGAGAAGGAAGTTTCGCAAAAGGGTTTTACGATGTCATCTGATTCTCAAAACGCCATGAAAAAAATGAAAAA
The DNA here is from genome assembly GCA_963920785.1 of Sphagnum contortum. NCBI lineage: Eukaryota > Viridiplantae > Streptophyta > Sphagnopsida > Sphagnales > Sphagnaceae > Sphagnum > Sphagnum contortum. The sequence goes on from OY987276.1 coordinate 10,197,906, forward strand.
TGTTTTAAACCAAATGGAAACTATAAATCCACTTAACCATTGTTATAATCTATATTGCCTTGGTAGACTAAGTGAAAATATCAATAAAGTACGCATAGCAGTGCTCTTATTTTTGAAAAATAAATTACACAATGGAGCAGAATAGGCAGAAAATGACACAATGAACATTGTGCAATAATATAGAATCACAAGCCTCAATGGCAATTTGCATAAAATTAATGAGTAGTACATTATACGTGCTCATCATCCACCTTAGAGGTTGTAAACACAACCTCTGGTTTCTCACCTAAAATAGAACGAGACCGTGGCACATATGTGACAACAAATGACCACTCCTCTGGGTTTGGGGGATAAGGAAGATAAAAGCATTGTTCTACATGACTGGGAAAAGTAAATGGCTCTGAAGTTTGCACTAGCTAAACCCATTATTGCCACAGGCAATATGTGTTGCAATAAACGATGATAGTCATGTGTCTTGAGATACCTTGGCCACTTGTGGTCATCGTCCCTACCAAAAGCTTTTTGAAGATTAACTCCATAACCTGCAACAAGGTACCATAAAATTATATAAAAGTATTCTAGACATCCAACAGATAACATTCTATACTTCAAACTTTTTTTCCAGTATAAGGCATATAGATTTAAATATAAATAAAAGCAATAGAGTATTTATAAATTCAACCCTTGCCATCAAAGTTCAAACCTGTAGGGAATCGCATCTTTCCTATGCAATTTCGAAAGTCTCTTCTTTCCTGTGTAGTAAGTGTCCATGGAGCTGATGGTCGCTGCTCAATACATGTGTTAGGATCAACACTAATCCACACATCGGGATGCCTCTCAAAATCCTCACAGGCCTCCCTATTAAAGTTACTGTCCTTCTCTCCATAGAGTTGTTTTATGATAGCCTTTCCCACATTTCCCTCAATGTGCATGGGGTCCAAGAGATGACGTATTTTCAGCTCACCCCAGTAAGGCAAGCTGTTGAGTATACCCCACCTTGTTAATCCACTACCCTGAAACACCATAGAATCATTTGGGTCAATAACTCTATTGGCCACATCCTTCTAATATGCAAAAGTGGTAGCTTCTGGAATATCACGCTCATCACCATAAAGCATGTCAAAAGATGAAAATAAAAGTGGGTCTGATCTCATATCATGTCCCAGTGGAAGAAACTTTGTATGGCCAAGGTAAACAATTTTGCGAAGATAGCTTGAGTATTTAGCCATGTCCTCGAAACTTGGGCCACATGTAGAACAGGCCTTGTAGCCTTGAGTTTGCAGCCCACTTACAAAACCAAACCCTGATTGTAGAAGAACGGAATATTAGAACAACAAATAATCACAAAACAAAATAATAAAGAAATATATAGAGGCATGTGCATGATTTCTTACCAGGATAATCATGCATTGTCCACATGCAGATTGCCCTCAACTTGAATACACGTGGTATTCCTCCAGTGGTCTTCCTCCCATCATATGCCCATACTCCATCCCACAATGTTTTGAGCTCATCGACCACTAGTGCTAAATAGGTGTCTAGGTTTTTCACCTTACTTGGCCTTGGGATAATAAGAGAAAGCATCAAAAATCCTTTTTTCATAGACAACCACGGAGGAAGGTTGTAATTCATGACAACAACTGGCCAAATAGAGGTAGGTCGTCCCTTTCCTCCAAGTGAATGTGGACTAACGCCATCTGATGCTAACCCCAACCTCACATGCCTAGGGTCACGCTCAAACTCTGGCCATGTTGACTCCACATGCTTGTGAGCAGGAAAGTCAACCAATAACCTCATAACACTAGGCTCTAATCGATGTTCCTTATGCCAAACCATTAACTCGGCCAAGTCTGTACATCGATACATGTGCAGCAAGTGAGGATTAATGGGAAACCACCTTACTGATTTCCTGGGCACCTTCTCTGTAAGCATCTGAGGATCATATCGAGCCTCTTCACATGTACTGCACTCCGTTAAATGGGCATTGTTCCCATGAAATAACATGTAGTCATTAACACATGCATGGACAATTTGATACTCCATGCCTATGGAGGATAAGATCTTTTTAGCCTCCTTCCAAGATCCTAGCAAAACATTTTCCTCAGGTAGCAAGAGGCTATGACAAAATTGGAAAATGTCTGACAACATAGTATTGCTTGCCTTGTGTTTTGCTTAGATGTTTAACAACCCCAGTATGGCTGTTAAACGGCTTAACCTTGCACCTTGAAAAATAGGTGTTTGAGCATGTGCCTTCGCCTCTTGCCATTGTTGTTGTGCCTGGGCAGTATGTTGATGACGTGGATCATCTGCATTGGCTCTTTCATCATGTGGGTTGCCAGACATATCATCAACTATGTCAAGTCCAAACCAGTCAACCATGAAGTCATCCATTGCTTGTTCTTGGTTTGCAGGCAGTGGTGCTTCCTGAAGTGGTTGAGAGACACCTTCATCATGAGGAGACAAGTCATTTGATGAAGAGTCTGATTTGTCTGGCATGCCCATTTCCCGATATGTTGCTCTCAACCTCCGTGGCAGCATGTCTTCAGAAGGCCGAATATTCTATGCAATACCAAATCCAGAAGATCTTAACTATATACCAAGCATAGTTGCATATTACATTATTAAAAAAAAATGCCAAAATGCATGTATATAGATATGGTATGTTATGTCTTAAACAAAGTACATAGTTCAGAAAATGGTGGAATCCTAATTCCACTCATAGTGTGTAAACAACTCATCTCCTGATCTAATCGTCCTAGTAGCTAACACCAGGCAATGGTCTTCATGATAAGTCTCGCCATATGGTGCTGGAGGAGGTCCCTCAACAAAAACCCACTCACAATTAGCCTTACGCTTAGGCCGAGTCCCCACCGTACTGTTGATGAAACCAGCAATGTTTCCAGAACGTATGGGGTCTCCATCTATCACCCTCACATCATTATGCCTCCTAGTGCTACCAGCAAAGGTGTCCATCTCAAGAGCAAAGGTCTTCCACTTAGGATGTTGTCTGAGGATCATGTTCCAATGTCTTCTCTTATAAATAGGCCCACCATAAGGGAACAAAGTAGGACCCTCTCTACGACAACTAGTTGAATCCTCTACAATGATGTCCTCACAAGCATATACTCCATAGCCATGCCTCTCTCCAAGTGTAGAGGTTTTAATAATCCATCGTCTACCCCAAACCACAACCTCCTCATCATAGGGCAAACTATCAAGCAACCCAAGAACTGCAAGGTTCCATGACTGGATAATATTGGCACATATGCCAGTGAACTCACACATACCCCATCTGCCCTCAACAATAGTCCTAGCATGACCCTCACTTGGACGTTGTGCTTTGGATCGTTGTCTAACGGAGGGTAGACATGGCCTTGCCTCATGATGTGGATTACTAGCCTCATGAGAGGCACCAATCCCTACAGCAAATGCATGTGAAAGTGCATTTCCTATGGCAGCTAAAACCCCTTGTGATAGAACATAGGGTGGTGGTGTCATACGGGAACCCTATTACATTCAAAAAACCACAACAAACCATGGAAGTGAAAATAGTTTCAAAGAGGATTTCATGAAAAATAACATGTATCAAAGAGGAAAAATGATAATGGTAAAATGACACTTACCACACGAGATGAAGAAGCTCTTGGGGTAAGACCACGATGACGTCCAAAGCGCTGAATGTGTTACACAAACATATGATTTTTGTGAAATCTGACCAACACACTTGGTGCATTGGCAAAGTTGCCGAGGTGGACCATGAGGAGAATGAAACACATGTGCTTGCGTATGAACTGATGTGCCATCATTTGAGGAGGATGAGTCACTAGTGGAGACAACGGAGGAGGAAGACATATCATCTGTCACATTAACAAGGCAGAAATGTAAAGCAAAGACCAGATTAGACTTTCAAAAATCATGTGATACAACAATATAAACCATTGACAACTCATAAATTGAGACTACCTAAACCAAAAAAAAATGCATACCTATATCCAATGTGGGCTCAACAATGCCTATAGGACTGGTTGCCCGAAACCCTTTGGCATATGCACAACAGGAGCTCTCTGACCTAGAACTCTCGAGAAGAAACCCTAAACCTTAAACCCTAAAACTTTGCGAACCCCTTGGCAACCCCCTACCATCGCATTCCTTTTCGCATCTGCATACGTTACTTGAACCAAAGCCCTTAAACATTTAACTTCCTCCACCAATTGCGAAGCCCCCGACTTTGCAACCACTGACGTTGCGATATAAAACACATTGCACGACCGTTGCGATCAATTCCGTATCGCAGCTTGCGATGTGGGTTACATCGTAAGCCCTGAATTTCCGAAAGACCTTAAGCTGCAACAGAATAAGGTGTCTACCCAAGCTTTCTGGGGGTCTAGACTAGAGTACCACGGCGAATTTGACCTCATTCTCGGCATTGCTCGAGAATTGTAGAAGGAAAGCTTGGGCAGGCAGGAAGGGGCGAATTGCAATGGCTGAGACTGGTGGAGGGGGTTCTGGGTCTAGAGGAGGTGACAACAATGAGGAAAGGTTGAGGAGGATGGTTGCTGAACACTTGAGAGCTTCAGAGTTGTTTGCAATCGTTACTGAAACCAAAGCCCTAAACGTTTAACTTCCGCCGACGTTAGCGAAGCCCACGACTTCGCAACTATCCAAAGTTGCGATACGAAGAGCATTGCACTTTTGTTGCGATCAATTCCGTATCGTAGCTTGCGATGCGGGTTACATCGCAAGCACTGAATTTTCGAAAGACTTTAATTTGGAACGGAATAAGGTGTTTGCCCAAGCTTTCTGGGGTTCTAGACTAGAGTACCATGGCGAATTTGAACTCATTCTCGGCATTGCTCGAGAATTGTAGAAGGAAAGCTTGGGCAGACAGGAGGGGGCGGATTGCAATGGCTAGGACTGGTGGAGGGGGTTTTGGGTCTAGAGGAAATGACAACAATGAGGAAAGGTTGAGGAAGATGGTTGCTGATCACTTGACAGCTTCAGAGCTGTTTGCAATCGATACTAGGACACCTCAAGGGCTGGCATCCTTGACAGCCATCTTAGGTCAAACATTGCAAGCAGGGCTGACTGCTGGGGAAGCACAAAGAGAGGAGGAGGCAAGGAAGGCTGCAGAAGCCAAGGCAGCAAAGAAGAAGAGAAAGAGAGATGAAAGAGCAACAACATGAGCTCTTTGACCTAGAACTCTCGAGAAGAAACCTTAAACCCTAAAACTTTGCGAACCCCTTGCGAACCCCCTACCATCGCATCAGTTTTCGCAACTGCATCCACTACTGAAACCGTTGCCCTAAAACGTTTAACTTCCACCAACGTTAGCGAAGCCCAAGACTTCGCAACTATCCAAAGTTGCGATACGAAGAGCATTGCACTTCTGTTGCGATCAATTCCGTATCGCTGCTTGCGATGCGGGTTACATCGCAAGCCCTGAATTTTCGAAAGACCTTAAGCTGCAACGGAATAAGTTGTCTGCCCAAGCTTTCTGGGGGTCTAGACTAGAGTACCACGGCGAATTTGAACTCATGCTCGAAAATTGTAGAAGGAAAGTTTGGGCAGGCAGGAGGGGGCGGATTGCAATGGCTGGGACTAGTGGAGGGGGTTCTGGGTCTAGAGGAGGTGACAATAATGAGGAAAGGTTGAGGAAGATGGTTGTTGATCATTTGACAGCTTCAGAGCTATTTGCAATCGATACTAGGACACCTCAAGGGCTGGCATCCTTGACAGCCATCTTAGGTTAAACATTGCAAGCAGGGTTGACTGCTGGGGAAACACAAAGAGAGGAGGAGGTAAGGAAGGCTGTAGAAGCCAAGGCAGCAGAGAAGAAGAGAAAGAGAGATGAGAGAGCAACAACAGGAGCTCTCTCACCTAGAACGTTGGAGAAGAAAAGGAGGAAGGATGAGAGGGATGCCGTCAGAAAGGAGAAGCTCGATCTGAAGAAGGAGGAGGAGAGGAAGAAGCTCCCTCTGATAACATTGGCAGAGGAGGGAATTCCAACAAAGCTGGCATACACTGGGGCCAAGAGCACCATTAGGCACATTGTCTCCACCAACTTTGCACGAGGAGTTGAGTGGGGCACTCTCTCAAAGGCAGAGTAGAGGAGAGTGAAATCAGGTCAAGGGAGCATTTCGAAATGGAGGAGAGCTTGATTCACAGTGGATTGCAGACAAGATCTCCAATTCAATGTCTCAAGCAAGATACCATGACAGGATGAAGATTCATGCTCACCTGAGAGACCTGAATGTGTACAGGAACTTGGAGAGGCCGCTTCAATTCTCAGAAGACATCTAGAATGCCTTCTACCAGTTTGAGGTGCAGTTGAAAGCAGCAAGGCAGCTGAAGGAGATCACAGAGCAGCTAGCCAAGGCCAAGAAGGCACGAGAGTCTGGGAGGTCTGACCGTGACCTGAAGGCATTGGAGTTGAAGCTTGTCGAATGCCAATCCGTGGTGGACGAGGTCGATGATCCACCATTGAAGTTCCTCAAGGCAGCAGAGCGAGTGAAACTGGTTCCACCCACCACCCACAGGCTAGGGCAAGGTGGCATTCCCGGCCTCAAAGCAACATTTGTAAGTACCCTCCCTCTCCTCCTTTCATTTTTTTCTGCAAAGATTCGTTTTTGTCGAGTCACATAGGATACTGTTTGGGATACCTTTTGCGATGCAGATTGCATCGCAAAAATGTGTCAAATGGCTTTTAGTTCGCAAAGGTACGATTCTATTTGTTTCGCAAACTGTTTCGCAAGAAACAGTATGCGAAAGTCTGCGTTTCGCAAAATAGTTCGCAGATTTGAACAAATCGCAAAATGTTTCGCAAGCCAAAATATGCAAAGGTTTATGCTTCGCAAATATGCGTTTTTTTTGACCTGTTGTTTTATGGGGACAGTACAAGAGGTACAAGAGGAAGATCACAGCTGCAGAAATGACAATGGGCCAGGATCATGGCAAGGGGCATCTTTTTGAACATGTTGATGCATTATTGGTGAGTGGGTTTGGTTGGGATTGAATTTCTGTTTGTGTTGAGATTGTTTTCATTTGAATCAAGATTTTCATTGTTGACTAAGCTTTGCATGTCGAAATGCAGGCATCTGAGGGTGAGAGTGAGAACTCTCAGGGCAGCAGTGATGAGGAGGAGAGAGGCGCTAGCCCAGTGTAGCTACAACTAGCAGTGGACCCAGTTCATTCGCTAGTCAAAATGCAGGTTCTGCAGGGGGTGTGGGTAGGGAGGAGGAGGAGGACAAGGAGCAAGGGCAGGGGGACGATGAAGAGAGGGAGGAGGATGAGCAGCCTCCTCCTCCACCAGAAAACACTAGGAAGAAAGATTCAAGGAACAAATCCAAGAGGGGAAGGACGTCTAGATAGACTTGCAAACCCTTTTGCATTGTAACTTTTGAAAATTTGATAAAAATTTTGTTTTTTCCGGCCCAAAGTAGCTCCAAATGAATATAAACCCTGCCATGCTCTTGCGATAGATAGTCAATCTCAAAACGATTTGCGAGTCATATTTCTTCAAAAGCAAGAAGACCATATATACCATTTCATAGACATCGCTAAACTCTGATGGTTAAAATCATACCAGAACATATTTGCGAAATCCTAGATTTTGCAAACTTTTAGCGGCCTTCTGAAAATCGCAAACTCTTTGCGTTAAATCCTATATCGGAAACCTAAAGAGTTTTGAGTCGATTCGCTAAGTTGTAGCATTGATGATTTTACTTCAAAATGTTTCCGATGTTAGGTGTATCGCAAATGTGTAGCGGCGTGGTGACCATCGCAAAACGTTTCCGGTAGAAGTTTTATCGAAAACCAGTAGATTTTTTAGTCAATTCGCTAAGTCTTTGCGATGTTGGGTTTGTTTTCAATTATTTTCGATGTACTGTGAATCGCAAATGGTGTATAGAAGACATTATAATCGGAAATGTGTTGCGATGGGTTTAGTTTCGGGAGTTGCGAAGAGCTTGCGATTGTACAGGTGCGAAGGTGAGGGTTTCGCAAAAGCTTAAGAGTTTGCGACGAATTCTTGTTCGGAACTGCGGGTTTTCGGAATCTGATTTCTTTGTTGTTTGCGAGGATATTTGGATCGCAATATGCCCCTTTTTTGTTGTAGTGATATCCACAATGAACAAAAAATTAAATATAAATAAATAAAATCACAAAATTCATCACTTTTTATTTATTTTATATTCAAAATTCAAAATTTATAATGGAAAACATAAATAAATGGAATTCAAAATTCATAAACGAATATAAAAACAAAATATCACAATTGACAAAACATTGGAACAAAAAAATGCAATAATTTGACTTGGCACCAAAATTGAATTATAATATTCAAAAACAATTTGTTAAAGGCAAAAACAAAAAAAAACAAATATAACATCTAGGACACTTGTTGTAATATCTAAATATCACTCATCTTTTCCAAAATATTGTATAGAAATATTAATCATTTTTAATAAAAAATCACTACCACAATTTAATGTGAGTTTATGTATCTCATTATATGCATTATTGTTTATGACCCCATAATGTATCATCTTCAAACACGTTATCATACATCATCATCAAATTTCATCAAAATACCATATTATCAACATATTTGAAATACCATTTAAGTGCATCATTATATTTTATATTTTGACATATATAATGAAATTATATGTATATTATTCAAAATAATTTTAAATTTTAAATTTTAAATATTATATACTCATGATGAAAAATGATATATTAAAAAATATTAAATAATAAGAATGATGATGATATATAAATAAAAAAGGAATGCTAAAAGATGAATTGATTATGAATAAAATAAAATAAATATTAATATTAAAAGATGGGTTCATAAGAAATGTTGATACAATGATATTGATACACAAAAATAAAATAAAAAACAAAGTGAATATAAATAGTAAAAAAACCAACCAAATATCATTATATTGATAAGAAGTAGATGTAAATTTTAAAATTTCAGATAAACAACACAAAGATATTGATATGCAAAAAGTAAGTATTTTCCTTCCACACATAAAAATTGAAAATAACATATAATGTTTAAGATAATTCCACAATTTCATGGAAAATGTTTCATTTACATTTGATTATTATTGTGTTTGTGATGAAAAAAATTTCATACAAGAATTAATAATATGCAATATATCATATCTAAATACAACACTAAAAAACTAAAAAAAATTATTAAAACTCAATCCTAAACATCATGTATCAAATGATTATGACATGATTCCACAAGAACTTATAATAAACACTATACACATACATCTAGAGTTGGAGGGACTTTTACGTCCCAAAAAACCATTTCAAAACCAAAATTTTCTCTATGTACAATTTGTAATTATTCTATAGAAACTAAGAAAATGCCAAAACTTGCATTGGCTAATGGTCTATGGATTGGTATCACACAAATAACACTACTAAACTTGATGATGGTTGAAGAAACTTCAATTGCAAGATATCATTGTCAAACAATATTATTTAAATTAATATATACAAACAAAGGTGGTATAATAGGTCAACATGCACTTAAAGCCAATGTAGTAATTTTTGCACAAGATCTTGAATGTGCAATTGAAATACTAAATGAATTACCATTATCATTAGAATCCTTATTTGATTTTATTGTAGTTCATTTTGTTGGTAATACACATCTTCCAATGGAAATAGTCAAAAATTGTAAGTTTTTATATGTGAGAAAATGTGTAATATCCATATGGCTTACATGGTTGATATTTAACCATACAAAGTACAAGTGTATGACAATCAATAAACATGGTTTGAACTCATTATCAAATAACAACATACCAAATCCTATAATGAGATTAGTATTAAAATCAACAAATATAGAACTAGTAAGTGCAAAGCATCAAACCAACATCATTGATTTACACAAACAAATCATCAATTGTAAAATAAATCAAACAAACAAATAAATATTGGACAAATTATGGAAACATCTAGATTAATAGATTTTGATGAAATTGACATTAATCAAAATGAACATATGAAAAATGCATTACACAATTTAAATAATCATCATAATTTATCTTACAATCATAAATCTAAAATGATCAATGAATATAACAACCCATCTTTGATATCATGCATGTTACATAGTTTGTTCCCTTTAGGAATTGGTGTTCCTAAAATGGTAAATAGGTCAATTAAAGTGCAATTACAACTACATACAAAACACCTCATGAATTTAGACAAAACACAATACAAAATTTCAAAACACCATCTATTTCCATTTTTTGTGTTTAACATAATTCAATGAAGACAAATATGTCTTGAAGCTAAATTAACCGTGTCTATTTCATCAAACATAAATGAAAGAGAATTTTTGAATAAATTACAATCAATAGATTTCAATGAAATCATAAAAAATCCACAAAACATAAATGAAAAAACAAATGTACAAATTTTGTTATGCCATATAAAAATCTCTAACAAATATGTCATGGCTTTTGGAAGTAGTCACACATCACAAATAAATCAAATATCCAATATGATAAATTTTATGGGAACACAAAGTTTGCTTTTCTCCATCATCTGTTAATTGTGTTCTTAATTGGACAAAATTTTAATATTGACTTATTTTATGATGCTAATATGTCAAATAAAAATGAACGATGTAGACAAGCGGCCATAAATCCCAAAGATCAAGCAATTTTTGTGCACACTCTTGTGAATGTTATTTTCAAATACATGCTACAAATTAAAAATAAGAAAAAAATATCTAATAGTAATGTAGGATTGTTCAAACATATTAAAACATATTGTGGATGTTATGAAACTGTTAAAAATGGTATTTTACGTATCCATACATTATTATGGTTCAATGATTCACCATATTTTAACAACTTGATTCAAACATTACGTGATGATGAAAACTTTTGAAAAAACATGATTGATTATTTAAGTGAAATTATCATACAAGACATTAGTAGGTACACGTTTTCCAATTATGTAACACAAAATGAAAATGATAAATGTGATGGTTACATACACCCATGTACCACAAGACCTCTTGACACAAATGAAAACACTTTCCATGAATTATTTGACAATGATGTATGTAAATTAATGAACACATGTAATTGTCATGTCTATAATCTGGCATATTATAAATCAAATATTAATGCATCAAAAAAACTTTGTAGACATGGTTTTCCTCAACCCCTAATCAATACAACTCATTTTGACAATGACGTTGGACTGTTGCATATTAAAAGAATTTACAAATGGTTAAACAATGCAAACCCTTGGATATTATTTACATCTAAATGCAACCATGACATCAAATTTATAGCAACTTCCAATAAAGATAATAAATCGTTGATTTATTACATCATGGATTACATAACAAAAACGTCCACCTACATTACACATATGTGTTTCTTATTACAAATTGTTGTGCAAAAAATTCATACGGTTTGATGAATAAAATTTGTCATCTGTTCATACGATGTTTGAATACAATTGGAAATCAACAAGAAATATCAGCCACTAAAGCAATTAGTTATTTGTTGAATTTATCAAATCACATAACCGTTTATGATTTTACATATATATTTTGGTATAATTTATTAACATGGGTAAATGAATAGGAAATCAAATAATTGAATCAAAATGAAAATAACTTACCAAATTATCATTTTGAAACATTTACATTTAACAATTTTTTTTAAGATTCAGAATACATAATACACAATTTTCGAACTGACTATCGACAAAGACCCAAAACATTTGAATACCCCCCCACCCCCTTCTAGCCAAAAAAAAATCAACAATGTTTTTCATGAAATTGATGTTTGTAGTCATCAATTTCATGAAAATCATCTTCAATACAAAACTCATAGTATATATGAATATAACACACCTAAAATACCAGTTCTTCAAAATTACACAATACCATCACAAAAATATGATCTAGAAAATTATGCTAGCAATTTCCATTATATATATTTTTATGGTGAACTTTATTTGATATCAAAATTCATCTTTCTATGTCATGGGAGGAAACTTTAAACAAATTGTATCCTAGTTTTTCTATCTCAACAAAAATGGTAATAAAAAATTTCAACATCTTACATGATGTAAAGAATCTAGAAATGTAGATCGATTATTGACGGCTTCAATAAAAATCAGTCTAATGAAAATGAAAATGAAAATTCAATAACAAATCCTCTTTATTCATAAGAGTTCGAAAACATGGTCAAGAAGACATTGATGAAATCACAATACAAGATAATATCATAAAATGAAAACAAAAACCTGAACAACTAGAAATAGAATATTTATTATGTAACACAAGTATTGATGCATACGTAATTGAAATAACCAAAAACTTGGAATTAATGGAAAATATAAAACATGAAGAAAATGAAAAAATGATATGAACACCATAATTGAACATCAATTTAATATGAAACAATGGAATCATATTTTAGATCATTTACAAAATCAAACAATTGATAAGTCAACACGAGAACATGTGCATCCATATACAAATATAAACCACACACATTTAGATAAAAATTCACCAGAATTAGAACTATGAAATATACCTATTACTGAAATAAATTAATCAAATAAAAAATATACCAATGTCAATAATATAACATCTATTTACAAGATAAATTCCCCCCTATATCCATTAAAATTTTCATGAAAAAAAAAAGTAAATTACAAATTTTTGCATTCGAAACATTCACACAAATGAATTCCATTAATCAAATATTACAATATGTAAAAGGTGTTCCAGGAATAGGTAAAACACAAATAATAAAAACCATCCAAAAATATTTTATCAAAACAAATAATGAATAAAAATTTCGCATTACAACATACACTACAAATGAAACATTGTTAGTAGGTGGAACAACTATCCATTCTATACTAAGCTTGTCAATTAATAAACATGCCATTATAAATAAACCAAATTTAATAACAAATATTTGGCCCATTGTTTAATTCATCAATTGTTGATGAAATTTCAATGGTTGGTTACAACATGCTCACTACAATGTATCTAAAATTGCAAAAAATAAAAAGTAACATATTACCATTTAGTGGGGTAACCATATTGTTTATGAGGGATTTTTTACAATTTCCACCCATTACTGATACACCATTGTATTCAAATAACATTTAGCCAACCTTTGCATTCACAAAATTAATTCAAAAAAAAATCATAGGTAAAAGTTTGTGGGAAAACTACATTTGCCCTCATAATATCATTTTAGCAAAACAAATGTGATAGATGGAAGATGTTTAATATGGATTTGTTCTAGAAAACCTTAGAATTGGAAAAATTTCTGATTCAAATTTTGAATTACTTAAGACAAGATTTTTATCCAAATAAAAAATAAACTTGTTTGAACATCCATGGAGGATAGGAACTTTCATAGTTCCTCGAAATGAATTATGTAATGCTATCAATCATTGAACATAATAAAAAAATAATTCAACAAAATTAAAACAAAAATGTTATATAGTTATAGCTATTGATACTTATTTAAAAAATCCAATATGTACTGACATTCAATATATTACAAGACAAACAATGCCAACAAGTAAAACTCAAAATTTAGCACCATTTAATTTTTTTTATAAAGGAATGAAAATAATAATTACTAAAAATCTATACCCAAAACTAAGGATTGTAAATGGAACAATTGGTTATGTTGAAAATATTTCACTCACAAAATCACATTAGATTCAACATGATGAGATGATGCACTCACCCATTAACATTTTAGTTTATTTTAATGATATAATAATAATAAAACATTACAAGACATCAATCTCAAAGGTGTACCCAAAATGTGATATCAATAACACCCATAATGAGAAAGTTCCAATATCACCACTTCATAAGAGAATCAAACACCTCAATTTTTAAAAATATAAGTCGATATCAACTACCACTTGCCCTAGCTTTTTGTTTAACTAATTTTAAAGTTGAAAGGCAAAATTTGAACATTTGATCATAAACCTTCACCAACCATTCGACAATATTCAGCTTAATATGCACAACATGTATGTAACACTATCATATTTATGTTCCTTAGATGGATTCATAATTTTACAAGATATCACTATTTAAAACATACATAAAGTTAATTTCAAAAAGGGATCATTAGAAATGACAACACCCATTTGAGATCAAACATTAACCAAATCAACACACCAACACAATATCATAAATTGATTGAGGAAAACAAAAAGTATGTAAAAATAAAATTGACAACATTATTGAAATAAATGATGATTCAAATGATGATAACAATGATAATAACATCATTCACTATTGGCATGAAGACTTTCAATTAACAAAAGAGGATGAAAACATACTTCTTGATCCAAATGGATTGTTTAGCGATCAACACCAAGGAACAACAATGCAAATATTATATATAAACAAATTACAATCAATAGGTTATGAATAACACACTTATGTAATTATGGGAGTGATAAATGAAATTGTACAAAATATCGTTCGACATATTTTTATCAATAACAATCATTAGATCTTTGTCAAAATACACACTTCCATAACTAATTTACATTGAACAATATATGATTCAAATCAACCTATGATAAGAACATTACCTAATGATATTATATATATATATATAACAATTGTTGTATAGATATGCAAATGTCATGCAACAAATAGGTAATTCATCACATGTGGTCTTTTCACAATAACATATGTCACAAAAATAACATTTGGAATTGAATCGGAAAAATCCAAATATGTCTTATCGCAATTGCATTTACATTTACAAAATAACATAAATTGTAGATACATATCTCCTTTCCCAAAAAACTCAAACCAAAATCTTAACATTTCTTTTGTCTAATAACTACAATCTTAACAATATTTGATAACATAAGCATTTTAACTTGAAAATTTATAAAACTACAATATCATATAATTTATAATATTTTTAACTATATATAATATATTGATGCAATTACCAATTAGTGAAATAGGTGAAAACAACACCTTTTACATATTTTATTCCATGCATCACCCATGACTATGCCTACATTTCCCACTTTATTCCATGCGTACAACCTATAGCATTTTATTTTTCTTTGAGATTAAGCTAGTTTCTAATAAACATTTCTCCTTTAAATACCTCATTCAAAGATTTAATCCCCATTTACATAGTTGCTTTAATGTTTATCCACCCTAATTGCTTCCAAGATTTCAATGAATTAAAAACAAGGGTGGCTAATTAAATATCCCTTTGAATGATAATTGGGCAATATTTTGTACAATTTGAATCTTATATATATATATGGAAATAACAAAGCTTTCAAATATATACCTTTATTTTTTTTGTCATTTGATAGTCATTGATAATGCGTAGCAGCATGGAGCCCAAGTTGCTTATAGATACACATTATTACTTAACCTGAACCACAGATGCCATAAACGTATCAGCCCACATTGATCCCTTAAAGCCTCTCATCAACTCCACCCATGCATTTAAAGACTTTGTTATCTCTAGCTTCATATTTATCAATTCCCCTACATAATAGATAATTCAAAGATTGATGAAATTCATATAGGGCATTCTTCCCATCAATGTACTACAACATGAAAAAAATAAAATTGAAAAGAGAACATCACCTTCCTAAGAAAAATAATAAAATGAAAAAGTGGACTTAATTTCACAAAGTTGATGTTTTTTATTCCCATCATCCAAAGGTTCCACTCCATTGATAGCACCAACTACATACACACACAAGAAGACCAAAACAAACACCATACTAGTCCCAAAAGTCTTGCAGTTTCATAAACAAACACCATTTCCATAGTTGTTCCACAAATCACAAAGCATTCAATTAAATGATAAAAGACAAAGTAGGAAGTGATTTTCAATGCTTAGATTAAGAAAAGTATGTCACCTTTCACATTGTTAACCTTAACAATGTTGTTGGATACAATTTTGGGTTACATGTTTTCCAAAGAAAAAAAAGAACCAAAATCAAAGAATCTATCCAGAATTGTTGGTTTGGAACTATTTCACGAAACCCATTCATTTTTAGAGTTTTTTTTTGGAGGGAAAATCTTGTATACAAATATAAAAAGGATGGAAATCCATCCACAAAAAGCACAAAGCATGTGGAAACAAATGTAAACACATGGAAAACCAAAACAATCAAAACAATAGTAATGAAGTAGAAGACCTAATGTTGAAAGGGTATCCTTTGCCACAAATCAGCTAATGATGAAGGTGCACTAGTTGATATGTGTGGGAAAAATGAAGAACTCTTACAAAGTATGATAGCCCATTGAAAATTTGCAATGACTTGCACACAATAAAAGGATATCAACTCTTGTTGCCTATAATAAAATATAAACATTGAAAGTACTAAAACTTTTTCTTGATGAGCTATATTGACATGTACACAAGAAATCAAAAGAGAATCAAAACGAGGATGGAAACAATCGTAAGTCTATATGGCAAGGGGAATGAAATCATCTTGTGACGTTTCTCTCATTTTTTTCCGCCTTCCCCACCCACAAAACCCAATCAAAAGAGAATCAAAATGAGGATGCAAACAATCATAAAATCTATATGGCAAGGGGAATGACCCGCCGGGTATGTCACACCGGGTATGATCCACCATAGGGTAGCCCACACCGCTTCACACAGAAACGTTCCCCCCGGCAGTCGCCAAAACACATACGAAAAGCAGCCGGACGCGCAAAGGGTAAAAAAAAAGAAAAAAAGCTGACCCGATTCGGCTTGCAAGCTGCTGGGGCTGTGTTTGTGTTTGTGTTTGTGGGGGGAGCGAGCGATCGATCGATCGACGAACTCTTTTCCGCACCCAGGATCATAAGTGAGCCGTCTGTCACTGTCCACAAAACAAAGTTTGCGATATTCTTTTGTGTTTTTTAGGACCTTGATTCTTTTGTAGTTCCGGTGGAGGTTTTGTCTTTAGGGGCGGGGGGTGGGGCGGGTGGAAACCAAATTCATTGCTTGGGGTTTTGGAAGCTTACACACTCCTGGTCTTCACAGATCATCGTGCACATCCATGCATGCGTGTATTGATCGTTAGGATTGAGAATTTCGTTAGGGTTGTGATTCTTTTGGGGGCAATGTGGTACGTTAGTAGTGGTTGGTTGTAAATTACACATAAGTGCTTTGGATTTATTTTTTGGAAATGGCGAAAGCAACATCAACAACAGCAGGAGGGACAAGTAGTAGGGATAGCAGCATACTGGGCAAGAATTTGCACCCTGTTTCTGGAAGTTTTGCGGCACGCAAGATGAGTAAATCTGGTAAGATCTGGTGGAAAACCCATGCAGGAGATTGTAAATGCTGTTGTGAGTTTTCTGGTATTTCTACTTCTTCTTGTATTTCGTTCGGGGCTTTTGAATTCTTTTTTCTTTTCTTTTCGAACTCAAGGAATTTTAGGTTAGGGTTTGGACTTCAGCAGTGTTTTTGAAAAAAAATTATGTGTGGAGGTTTTTTTTTCCTTCAGCTGTGACAGTAGACAGAAGAAAGGAGAAGGGGATTTGTGGAAATTAGGGTTCCAATTGAGATTCAGGCAATGCTGATCGAGTTCAGAGATGGAGAAGAAGAAAAGGAGCTGTAGAAAAGGAGATCTTCTTCTCATGCATATAGTCTGTTGCCAAAAGTTGCAATTTTGATCAATCTTTAACTTTGTATCTCAATGGGTTTTGGAATATTTTTTGGGATGGAACATGGTTTGCCATAGAATAGCAAGGGTTCACAACTGAAAATGGTTTTCAGATATTCTTTGAGGGGAAATTATTCATGGGTGGAAATTCATGTCTGGAGCAGCTCATGTTCCTCCTGTTTGTGTGGTTGTATGTGTTCCATGAATTATTCATGGTACTCTGAAGTTTTTCTGCTCTTGACTGGGAGTTGTTGCATTTGATGCAGGATTGCATCAAGTCTTAGAGCTTGAGGGTATGATGGACAATGATCCTGTAAATCAAGTAGTGGCATCTCCTGCTGCAACTGAATCTGCTGCTGCTGCTGCATCTTCTGCTTCACAGGTGAAAATAGGAAGTTGTTCATTCATTGTGACATTCTAGTTTCTCCTCTCACCTTTTCTCCTCCCAAGAATTGTTTGTCCATCTCCACCATGCTCATGATGAAGTTTGGTCTTTGGATTTATTGCCCGCAAAAAAGTGGATTTCTGCAGATATCATGCGGTGTTGGAGTATGGCGGTTGTCACCACTTCCTGCAATTAGTGAGGCATCATTGCGCTTTGCAGAATCTGCATCTAATTTTGGTCGCTGTCTTGCCAATCTAGTTGGTGAGTGACAGGAACCTCAAATTTAACCTCAAATTGCACACATCTTTACATAAGATGTCTGAAGGTAAGTTTTTTCCTTCTGAGAAAACTGAAGGCTGGATAAATATGAGTCAGTAGACCTGAGTGTCAAACATACATGACATTTAGGTCATGATTGATTGTTGTGTTGGAGTTTGTAATAACATAGAAACATGCATAAATGCATGTTGGGCATGATAATCTGATTGTTGCAATGACTCATTATCTTCTTTTTTCCTCTGCAGAGGACACTGTTGCTCGTGATGTAAGGGAGAACTTGATAGGCCCGATTTCTGGTCATACTCAAAGTGTGGAATTCAATGGGAATACTACAGTGGACCATGAGACTGCAACAGTAAATCTGCCATCCACAAGGGTGGACACATCCACAGTTGCAGTTGGAACAAGCACCGCACGTGCAAATGGAAATGGGACTGCTGTTGAAAGTAGTAGTATATTGAGTACTTTGTCAGTTGAGAGGGCAACATCACTGTTCTCTTCAACTGGTGCTGCAGTGATGGATATGGGTCAACAGTTTTTGAGTTTTCCGCCTTCCGTCTGGAATGGGTCAGTTCTTTTTACAGACTTCTCCCTGGTGGGTAAGCATGTATTGTCCTTCCATGACAGCTGGACAGTAGCATGACTCATTCTTGGGTTTTCATCTTGTCAGCTGCAACTATATGATGCAACCTTATGAAAAGTTGTCAATTCCCTGGCAGAAGTGACAAGAGAGCCATTTCTCAATACACAGTAATTGAAGCATCATCTTATTTTTGTTGGCAGATACACGTGCCGGCATAGGGTCAAGATAAAGGCTTGCTTTATTTCTTGATCTGACTGAAATTTTTTGGGGTTCCTTTTTTACTTCAGCTTGGTAACACGAGTACAGACCACATTGAGGGGGTCAGGAGATGACATCGGGTGGCTAGGGAGACAACCAGGACTTCCACCGGTTGAGGATGGAACAGATGGATTTCTCAAAATACTTGACAGTATTGGGTATTGCTCTGGATTCTAATTAGACTTCCATTACGAGTTTTGATACAGAATGCATGTGGAGTTTGCAAATGTCTTTCTCTTGTACGATCTGGATACCCTCCTGGAGGTGTTTTGGCCCCTAAAATCCTGTCTGCCCTTCTGCGGTCGAGTAAAACCTAGGGCTTCCAAGCATGATATGATTTTCTGTCTTGCCTTGTGTTTTCTACCAAGCAAGTGTTGACAAGATAAGCAAGAGATTTTATTGGACTCAGACCGTAACCATATGAGTCTTTCAAAGTTCAGGACACTAATGTCACTCCTGCTGTTTGGTGTGGCAGTCATGGCATTCATGTTCTTCCCAACAATCTAACTTACCTTCTTGTCCCAGGTAAGCAGGCCTCTAAAATTGGAGCTCCTTTTAGCTGTTGTGACTGCTTTCAAGATAATGTTGATGATCCATTCTCCTGTGTAATATTTCTCTACCAGTCAATGCTTCCATGCAGTAAATGGTAATACAGCATTACAGCAGTATGACAAGGGTTTGTTTCTAGCAGGTCTATTTAGCAACCATGGTCCCTTGTATTTTATGGAGACAAAGAAGTATTTCTCCAAACTGGGACTGCCGTGTCACATCGCTAAAATTCACAGTGAGGTAAGTCAGTCCTGTCTGAATGTTTGCAATCACTTACCATAATGCACCTGCCATGAGCTCCCGAAGAGAATGAGAGAGGAAAATGGTAGATGGATTGAGATGAATGAGCAGGCACTTAAGAATGTTTTGTTGTTTTGAGAGAGTATGTACAGGAAGAGGCACAAATAAGAACTTTGAAGGCACAAGAGGCATCCAATCCAAAAAGCAGAAATTTTGCAGTGACATTGAGTTATGTTGATTCCCCCCCCCCCCTAACAGGCAGCTGTGGAGAAGAATGCAAAGGAGATCAAGGATCACATAGAGGAGCTTTACTGGGGGACAGGTAACAAGGTGGTTTTGTTGGGTCATTCCAAGGGAGGGGTAGATGCAGCAGCAGCCTGTTCCATGTTTTGGCCTGAGTTGAAGGACAAAGTGGTGGGACTTGTGTTGGTGCAAAGCCCCTATGGTGGAAGCCCCATTGCATCTGACATATTGCGTGAAGGTCAGATTGCAGATGTTGAGACCCGGCTCATAATGGAGGTGCTAATCTGTAAAATCATCAAGGTATTCCCTCCATCTTCATGGGGTCTGAATCTGGTTCTTTATTCTCTCTGCAATCTCAATGTATCAGAAGTTTGGGACAAAAGCGATTTTGTGTGGTAGCCCAGTATTGACAGCTCTCCTCTACAGCCATTGTGGCACATTGAAAGAATGTGGGAGAACCATACGCATTTGCTTGATTTAACATTGGGGTTGTGGATCTTTGGATTGATGGTCAAATAGTGAACAGAAGAGAGCCAGAGACTTGTGTGAATTTGATCCACAGATGTTTGGTTCCAGATACATTTGCTTATCTCCAGCTCATTTGTTATGACATAGTTGTGCAGGGAGATCTCAAGGCACTGGAAGATTTGACGCATGAGAAGCGTCGAGAGTTTCTGGCCATGTATTCATTACCCACAGATCTTCCTGTTATCTCATTTCACACAGAGGCAAGCCGAGCACCAAGGGCTGTCTCCACTATGTCTCACATTGCCCATGCAGAACTTCCATGGTTGCCAGGAACGACTGGAGGGGAAGACTCTTCTCAAGGTACCCCAAAACTCCATGTAGCGATCCCTCTATCTGCTGCCATGGCCATCTGTGCTCTGCACCTGGAACTCAGGTATGGGGAAAAGAGTGATGGGCTTGTGACACGGAAAGATGCCGAAGTTCCAGGTTCAATTGTTGTGAAACCTGACAGAAAATTGGATCATGCTTGGATGGTGTACTCACCATCAAGGAAGGAGCCCAATGAACCCGATGCAGCCCAGATGTGTGAGGCTCTTCTTACATTGCTTTTGAACCATGAGAGATGGAGGAGAGACGATATCACAGTAACCCCAGAAGTGGAAGTCAGTTTGCAGGAGGCCAAGGCAATTTCAATCCAGGTTGGGAATAACATAGTAGCTGGTGAAGCTTCAGGTCTGCAGATTTCTTCCCCAGAACATCTTACTACGGAAGCAGCAACCAGTTTCCTAGAGGAAGGAACCAGCTTAACACCTTCCACCAAAGATCTGGATGGGGAGAGCTATCGAGATCACAGCAGCACTTTTTCTTCTGACATGACACATTGTGAATCAGATATGGTTCTAAGGGAAGTTGTATCTACTGTTGTAAATTCTCAGACCACTGCAGTCTCCGATGCACCTTCAGTTAGCAGCACAGCTGGAGAATCTCTCCAATCAACAACAGTTGACATGCCTTAGGTCTCGGCAGGGAGATGGTTCAGAAAAATGCACAGTTCCACCATGAACTAGCCTTAGTGTACATAATGTTCAATCCTCAATGATCAAGGTTTCAACTTGGCATTTTAGTGTCAAGCACAAAATTCTTTCTTCTGGTGAATGCAGCCCATTCACACAATTCATTTCGTTCTACTGACGACCTACTGCATTCACAAGCAGATTGTGGGAGGTTGATAGGAAGCCCTCTTTGAGTAGGAGGGACCTTGGGGCTATGTACAAAATGTAAACCTTCAAAGAGTCTTTGTGATTTTCTCTTTTTTCTCTCATCATTGGCCTCTGTTGTTATTTTGTGGGGAGTAAGGTATGTTGCAATCAAGGATGTTGGAATTTGGGTTTCCCCTTAGGAGTAGCGCATGTGTTGTTGTTATGACCTAGAGGGCATTTGTCTCTGCGAGTCTTTTGTTTTGCAGATTTGGGAATACCTAGCATTTTGTTTCGGTGAGTTTTGTTTCACAGATTTCAGAAGTTTCTGCATGGTTGTTTCTGCAAGCTTTCGAACAGCTCATCTTTATTGTTTCTGATGGAAAATACTAAATGGAGTAGAAGATAGAGAGTAGCCAGATTTCACAAGACCTTCACATCTGTAGTACTGTCAACACGCTTTCATGCCAGTTATTTGTTAATGGTTCAATTTCCCCAAAACCCAAGAATCCTTTGAGGGCAAGATCAGGTGGGGGAGGCATCAGAAGCTTCTTATGGAATAGTTTGGTTTTGGATTGGACATTGGGATGCACATGTTGGAGAGATCAAGAAGCTTGCATAGCAAAGGATTTCAGATCCGCTGGTGCTATTTTGTATCTGCAACCTGCATCTTAGCAGATTGGGTGGCAGGGATGCAAGGTGGCAGGAACGCATAGCAGGTATTGCATCCTAGCAGATTAGTCTGCACCCTGCGGCCTGCATCTTAACAGAAGAGGCGATAGGGAGGCAAGGTAGCAGAGATGCGGCAGTATGCCGCTTCATCGTCGTCTGCTTCTTCCTCTCGCGTCGGCAAGTGCTCCCCCATGCCCGCAATGAAGAAGCGCCTTTCTCAAGCTTTTCGCATAGAAATCGTAGACTGAGAATTACGTTCGCAAGATTAGAAGAAGCTGGAGAAGCAAATTCGGGAATCTCGAGGAAACAAAAATTCGTTTTTTTCGGTAGCTTTTGAAATCAGTCATTATTGAGGAATTCCGTTGGAGGAGTGTTTTTGAGTCATGGACATGCTCGCACTTCCTTTCTTCTTCATCTTCACTTCCTCTTCTTCTTCTGCAGTGTCCTCCGCGGTGACGACGTTCACAACTTGCGGACTCAGTCAGGAGGTATATCGATTTCACATAATGCCATACCACTGAAGGTTTTTGATTCGCGGAATTGGAGGATTCGCGTTCCTCCTCCTCCTCCTGTGTGGCAACTTCTCCGTGGTCGCCTGTCAGATCCCGGAGGATAGTTGAAAGAAGAAGAGGAGTCACGAAGAAGAAGAAGAAGAAGAAGAAGAAGATGGAGGCTTCTCTTACGACTGGAGAGGAGGGTGAAAACTTCCTGCTTGTGATGTGAGCTCCAGTGCACTTCGTGATTTGTTTGTTTGTTTATGTGCACTCTTCGATGCGCTTCCTTCTATGATCTATGCAATTGCTCGGATTTTTTATCTGTTCTTAGTCATGTGCTGATCACGAAGACGGAGCGAAGTTTTACACCTGACATGAGAAGCCGATTTCTGTTAGAACCGTCTTCCACTGAGGAGGAGGGGGAGGAGGAATTCCGGTTTGCAGCACCAGAGAGCAAACTGGACGTGTCATACCAAGTCGCTATACTGAAAACCGCGGCCAAAAGCAGGAAAGTACCAGCGACGGAGGTTCTTGCTGCGATCAACGCGATAGAGAACGCGAAAGTCGATCCTTCCAACTTCTTGCAGCAAATTGGAGGACGGAGCACACGGATGCTCATCTTCACAGTCGACAAAGAGCTGGTAAGAATCAAAAGCAAGAAATGCCCGCCAAACTGATGATCTTGAAGCACTTGCTCTGGTCACAAGAGTGCCCTTGAAATGCTGCCATGTTCTTGCACAAAAACACCATAACTCCAACTCCCTTCTACATGCCTTTCTTTCGTAGGTCAAGGATGCACGGGTGGAGGTCCTGGAGGAGTGTAGCTTCCTGTCACTGCTCTTCAGGGTTTTGATGCTGTGGTGAGTTTTCAACATCAGTTCAGAATCGCCAGCATTGCCATTCTTCCAATTGCAAACAAAAGCTTTGTTTTGTATGTGTGTTTTTTGGGGGATGGATGTGTGTGTGTGTGTGTTCTGCACTGGTATACAAAACACCCACACATACATATACATGTCTGGTTTCTTTGTCTGTTTTTTCTGTGTTGATACAAGGCTGATAAAGTTGTGATTGCTTGAGCAGGCAATGAGAAAGGTCCATTCGGCTTGGTGGAATTTGAGGGGCAGTTTCCATGGAAGAATTGAGTATTGGCCTTTCTTTATGAGTAGCTCATAGTGAAGATAGGCCCATTGGGTCCATTTACTGTATACATACAGAAGAGCTGGAAGGACTCCTAGAAATACAGACCCTTTGTTCGTCTGGTTTTATGCAGATGATGAGATTTTAGTGGCCAAGGGAAGAAGTGGAGGTGTTGCAT
This sequence comes from Sphagnum contortum, assembly GCA_963920785.1. Lineage (NCBI taxonomy): Eukaryota > Viridiplantae > Streptophyta > Sphagnopsida > Sphagnales > Sphagnaceae > Sphagnum > Sphagnum contortum. Next base: position 10,222,282 of record OY987276.1, read on the forward strand.
TTTGGTGCCAGTGTGCTAGGGTTCCAAAATGATACACTACACACTTGTTTCAACAACCTGATTCCATGAAAATCTAGATATTGTAGAGATTGTGTATCATCTAAAAGCCCTGCCTTGCAGATCTAGTGCTGTACATATCAATTGTTGAAGGTGATTGTCGTGTTTCATTTGCAAGGATGATAACACCTTGGTGATTTGGTGAGTATGGTGCCAGGATTCCTTTCGAATGACAATACCCCTTGTCAGATGTGTTGAAGATAGTTTGCTAATGACCACAGTTCTACAAGAAGTACTGACTAGTGACTGAGAAGTACTTGTAGTAGTCAATAGTACCTTCTCATGATCAATTTGTGGATGATCTTCTGCTCCTCAACTGCATTTGAAAACTCAGGTAATAATGCTCTTGGGTAAGTTGTGTGCTAACCTTACACCCATGGTTGGGAGCTGATGAAGTAAGTGGTGGGAGCTGTTGAAGTACTTGGTAGTCATGGCATCTCATCACGGATATTGAAGGTGAAGGTTTGACATTTTATGAGTGACTGTCATATAAAGTTCTGACTGCACTCATTGTCATGCTACCTTTTTTGAAGTTTTGTTGTGCAGATTTCTCTGCAATCTTTTAGATATGCTATTCGCTCTAAGAGTTTGTGTCAGAAGATCAAAGAGAATGTCTGCAGACTTTTGACTGAGAAACTCTAGTGTTCAGAACAGAGAAGCTCATGAGAGCAGTCACCTTGGGTGGGTTGTACGTTGTATCCTCTCTGTGACCTTGCTTTGCTCATCATACACAGGGATCTAAATATAGAGCGTCTTTCTTTCTCATGGATCAATGCCCTATGCTGGTTGAGGGTAACACAAACATCCTTTCACAGTATCTCCCTTTTCTTGACTGACTGCTCCTTGATTCTTTGAAATGCACCCAAGCTTTCATAATTCTGGTTCAAGGAACAAATCCTTTTCCTTGCAAGTATTGGTATCCTGCACGGTGATGAGATCAGTAGTATTCCACTGTTGAAATCTCTATTCCCATAGTCAAGTGTCCAATTGGTGAGATGGGCTGCAGTATTGCCAGCAAAAGAGAGCCTCACCTAATATTCTCTGAGTGTTCAGGAGTGAGAAGTATCACAATCTGCTGGCTGAAAATGGTAGAGAGCAAGGATTGTGGGAGCAAAGAAATGGACTGGTGCGTGCTTGATTAAAGGTACTTATAAACCCCCACCTTAGTCTCTCATCTCTCTGACAGTACCTTAAACAATTTTACAATGGTGGATTGTCAGACAAGGAATCCCTTTCATTTCTCATGAATAGGAAACAGAATGAACTGAATAAATATGGAAGAAACTGAGGAATGTGTTTTGCTTTCTTCCCACATCAGAGTCATACTCTATTTGCAAACATTTGTAGAAAGCAAAAATTAGGAATAGGGTTTAGGGACTAAGAGAGACACATCTTCATCAGCAAGAATACTTATGATGATGCTTTAGTCTTCAGTCTGAAGTGAATGACGCATTCCTGACGAAGACATACCCATCTTCTTCTTTTTGTCGATTATCATCTGGTTGCCAGCCTACAGGGACTCTATTGCAAATTAAGTTCACAAAACAACGAGTGGCGGGGAAGGAAACAAGAACAGTTTTACGCACTCAGGTACAGAGACGGAGACACCGACATAGAGAGAGAGAGAGAAGAGGGGATGGCGGCAAAGGAGGAAAAGCGAGGAGGGGCAACGGAAGAAGAGAAGCGTAAGACGGAGATCGTGCAGGCGGAGGTGGCACGCATGAAGCAGTTACCTCCCACCAGTGCCTACGCGACACACAGGCTGCGTGTCCTCGACAAAATGCAACAACTCCTCTCCAAGGTGCCCATTCTTCTACGCGCAATTTGTTTGTAAATTGTGGGGTTAGAGCCAATCCTTCCGATAATGTCATATCGAGTTTCTTCCACTCTTGTGGGATTCCACAGAACTTCTAAGAGATTAGGGTTTCCTGCTTCCGGTAGTGGTTTCCTAGAGAGACAGAGAGCGAGAGAGAGGCGTTTTCTGGGTTTGGCAGATTCAAGAGTGCGAGCCTAGGATATGTCTGGGGACATCAGCGAGCAAACCCACACTTGGGAATGCTCTCTCTTCTGTAAAAGCACCATGAGGGTTCTTGAATAGTTTCCTCAGACCCTAAACCCTAAACCTTCCATTCTGGAAGTTGCTTTTGGTGCAGAAGAAAAGAGAAGAAGATGCAGGCCATAGCTGGTATAACTAAGAAACTCCTCCTCACGTGAAGACATTCCTTCCTTGTTCAGAATAGATCCAACAATCTTTCACCCTGCACATTGTAGTCTACTGTCTTAGTTGCACGCTTTACAATGTAGATTGTGTGGGTTGATCCTGCATTTTTATGATACTATTTGTACTCTAATTTTTTCTGTCACTGATATGGAACTTTGATTGTGAATGTTTCAATTGTTGGAGCATGAATGTGTATTTGACACTAACCAAAAATGGGTGGTTGTTGTTGGTAGCAGGCTCGTACGCAGGCAGAAACAGATGAGTTGGAAATCCTTTTTGCAAATATGTCCTTCTGAAGTGATGGGGTGAGATGATGCTATGACAAAGTTGGCCTGAACCCTTTGTTTCAATCAGTTTTAATGCCTTCTACTGTGGTCACTCTCCATGTTTCTGGAAGATTGGTAGTTCTGTTGGCAGTTCCACTTCCACTTTAACAGGTTTATGTTGACAATCTTTTATGGTGTTGATTGAATGTTATATCATAGCAGGCCTTTGTGTTCATATAGAAAAGTTTTGAAGTGCCATAATGCAAACAGATAGATGGTGTTTTCATGTTGTCTACAAGCTTTCAAGCTGTGTTAATTCTAGACATTAATCCATTTGTTTTTGTTGACAGGCTTGTGTGGGGATTCTCTCGGTGCCTACAAAGCAGGCTGTTAGCAGGCTGTTGATAGTGGCAGGAGTTCTTCTATCCTTCTTGAATTAGAAGCAACCAGGAATGCAGCAACCTTGGGGTGATTTTCCACTGCAAAATGGGACTTTCACCTTCTTGTACCATATCTTATGACTCATGCTTGTCACCTTCATAGTCCATGAGGTAATCAAACACAGTCTCTCTTCCCTGGTCTCAGAATGAACTTCTAGAGCTTGTGTAGGTTCTTGATTGACACTCATTAGTGGATGTTTTCACTTGTATTATACTTAAAGAGGTGCTAGCAATTCTCTGAAAGTTGTCATGCACATGTAATATTCCTGGAGTATGTAAACACACTCAAAAGGAACATGTGGCTCCACTGGTCATGAATAGCTATGGTTTTTGTGATCCTATGATGTGAGATTTTGAGTTGCCATTGTACTTTTTCTTGCATACCATTTCGACTTTGGAAGTGGTGAAAATTGTCAGGTGTAGCTGATCAGTCAACATTTTACGAGTTTTGTCAAATCCTTCTCTGTGGGACCAACAAGGAGGAATTGGATGACATGTGTGGATTTTCTTTTCTTTCGCACCCAGCAATGGGGTAGCTTGCTTGTGTAGCACACGAGTTTACAACAGTCCACCAGACTCTGCCGATCTTCAACATGGCTGAAATGATTTTGATCTACCTGGGTGTTGTTCCAAACTTCACAATCTACAGTGTTCCTGTAATCTTGCACAACAGCAATATGGGGAGAATGAAAATGCAAAACTCAAAAAACACACCAAAAAATAGTGTGCCCTAAAAGAGGGCACAAAAAAGGCTACTACTAAACTACAACAATGTTACTCAAAGATTTTCACATACTTTGATGACTTCATCTAAAGGAGCCCAGTCGCCAAAGTTCCTTTCAATGAATTGGTACACAACGCCTGTCTTGCCAGATCCAAGCACATACAAACCCCCTTTGATCATACCCTCGCCATTGGTGTTGTATTTGTTACCTGTTGCCTTCGCACGTTTCCAGTTCTGTCGTGCTCGTGGGTTGAAAGCAAAGCCTGTGATTAGATTTCCCTTTGAAAGCTTTCCCCCACCCAATGCCTTGAAAAACTCACGGCTTTCATCTACCAGCACCATTCCACCCCAGTAATGTGGCCAGAATGCCTTCACTTCTGACTCTATGTTTTCATTGAAAACAACCACCAGTTGAACCCCCATTGCATCAAATATAGGCTTTCGTGCATACAACTGATGTGCTTCTCCCCTACACATGACACACCTGCCATTCCAAAACACCCATCGCCCCCACTTTCCCCTTCCACTTAGCTTCTTGGTTTGAAAATTCAACTAGTATAGTAGTTCAAATTCAGGTGTCCACAACCAAACAAAGAAGCACTAAAATTCATAGTCAGGTATCCACAAACAAAGCAGCACCAAATTCAAAGTCAGGTAGGTATCCACAAACAAACAAAGAAGCACCCCTTCATTCATTCATTCATGCATGCATTCATGCCTATGAATGTTTTGGAGGCCCTTCCAAACTCTCTCCTCCCACATATTGGAGAATGCAAACAAAGAAAGTGCTACCATTCAATGTTTTGGTCAAAGAACTTTCCTTCAATGTTTCACAAAGCTTCAAAGTTTTCTTTCAATGTTTCCCAAGCTTTAAAGTCTCCTCCAAAATGTGCAAAACCCATGTCTCTTAGCTGCTCTTTCAATTGGAAAAAAGCAAACATTTCTCTTCTTCAACACATTGAACCCCAAATTTCTCTTCTTCCCCATTGAGCCCCAATTTCTCTTCTTCCCGATTGAGCCCCAATTTCTCTTCTTCCCCATTGAGCCCCATTTCTCTTGTTCCTCATTGTGCCCCATTTCTTCCCCCCAATGACTCCCAGATGTAGCCAGGGCTCAACTTGATGGTCCAGTTCTTTCTTTGATGCCCCTAGGTCTGCACGGATACAAGCCCAGAGAGAAGGAGAAGGAGGAGGAGAAAGAGGAGGATGAGGAGCATAACAAAGAAGGAAGGAGACGGTGAACAAGATGAAGAAGGTAGGAGATGGTGAAAATGATGGAGAGGAAGGAGGTGGAAAGCTAGGAAGGAGATGGAGAACTAGGAAGGAGATGTGTGATGATTACCCGGGGCGGCGAAGGCAGAAAACCAAGGTGGGCTTGGTGGCCCAGAGCTCAGAAGCTTTGAAAGGAGGTGGCCTCTTCTTAATGAGCTGGACTATATCTGTATCCCTTCCTGCTTTGTGCACCGGTGTCAATTTCTGCAGAATAATGTTTTCGAGGACTGAAAGCTGTGTCACATCTTCAACCACAGCATGATCTGACATTCCAAATCCACACAGCTGTGGAGTTGGTGCTGCTCTGTATATCGCCTTTGAGTGAGTCCCCCCCTGACCTGCTGCCTTGGTGGATTTTGATCCGATTGGTCTAAGCACAGATGGTGGCTGGAATCCCTGTGAATCTCCTCCTTCTGCTAATCCTCCTCCTTCTGTTGTCAATGGTCCTGTTTGTGCATACATTTCATTTCTCAACAAATCAGAATCTGCAAGTTTTGCAGGAGAGAGTTGATCCGCATCTACATCGCAACCATCCAGTACTTTAGCATCCACAACTGCAGTGGTCTTGTTGTTGTTGTGGTCGTGGTCTCCTTTGGGAACTTGAGTAGTGTGATCTGCTGCTGCAGAAACAAGTTTTTGGGTGGCAGGGGCAACGACACCTCTCGTCCTGGCTTTTTTCATCAATGCGTGGGTGGGAGGCATCTTAATCCCACAAGCTAGCGACCTGTCTGTGAACCTGGAGACGTCAGCTTTCCTCATACCAAACAGGGATGTCAACTCAGCAGGGCTGGTGATGAGCAACTCCGGCAAGTTCTTCCCCGCTTGCTCCATCTTGTCTGCATACTCCATCAACGAGCGATCGTGGAGGTAGATTCGAAGCTCCAATGCGTCCTGAAGAAGAACATCACGCAACGTAGAAACTTCATTCCACCACACCCACATTCAAATTCTAGCTTGCTGCTGAAAGCAAGCAAGCAATTCATTGGAGAAACTGTAACAGCAGTCTAGAACTTCGCTCTACTAGTATCGTCGTCCTCGTCACAACCCGGCTAATCTACTCTTTGGCTGCGAGAGGAGAAGAAGAAGAAGAAGAAGCTCTCATGGTCATCACACAGGAAATTACGTACGTTCAGTGCGTAACTATGATCACAACAGCCTAATGGAAATAGACCCTAACGAGGAACCTTGTCCAAGGTAATAATTACAAACTCTTTCTTGTTCTCGTTAGAAGTACTAGTACTGATCGCGAGCGAGCGAGCGAGCGAGCGAGCAGTTGTAGTACTAGTAGTGATGGGTGATGATGAGCATGGCTGCCTGCTAGCTTGCTTCGTTCTTACCCGTTGTGGATCCGTGAGGTCGATGGCTTCCATATCTTCGGCTTGCATCATTTTGAGAGTGGGTACATCGTCCCAGCCATCATCCGCCAACTTCTGCGTTATCTCCTTCAACACCCCATCCCCTAGAAACTCATGCACCGCATACGACGCCATGATGCTGATTGCTCCTCCTCCGTCTCCTTCCAATATCTCGCTCAGACTCCGACTCAGATTCTCTCTCTCTCTCTCTCTCTCTCTCTCTCTCTTTCAAATCTCTGTCTCTGTGTGTCTGTTTCTCGAGTGCGAAAACTTCGACAGATTGGGACTTTTTTACCACCAAAAGAAAGAAAAATTCAGGCAGATTTCAAGCTCCCCAAACTACCGATACACAGATCCCACATGAGCTGGGGAGCAAGAACAATGAATCTACACAGCCAGCTGATCAGCAGTAATGGGAGTTGAAGTTTTGAGGGGACAGGGGGGTGCGGAATTTTTTTCCTTTTGACTCTGGAAAAACCAAAAAAAAACACACATACACACACACACACAAACACAATTCTTCTTCCAGAGATCTGGAATGAAGCAAAGTGCAAAGCAAAAGAAGCAAAGCAAAGGAAAAATGATGAAACTTTGGCAAAAAACTTCGTCAAAGGAAAAAAAAAAAAGGGCAGCAGCAGCAGCAGCAAACAAGCAAAAAAAAAGCAAAGCAAAGCAAGCCAGAAAGAGGGAGTTTTTGGGTCTGCCCAAAAATAGAGTACCCTTAGTACAAGGGGCAGCTTCAACACATAGTCTATCAAATAATTAATATTTAATTAATTAGCTAAATTAATTATGGTCCAAAATAGATTTTTTTTAAAAAATTCAATTAAAAATCAGAATATTCTCCAAAGATTCTTTCATTTCCTTCACACACAAAAAATTAATTGAAATTTATTTATATATGAATGAAAAAGAATAATAAATATTTGAAAATTTGAACATAAATATTTTTGGAAATAATATAATTAGTGTGGAATTATGTGTGCTGGTTGCAAGTGATGTGATAGAGGAGCTGAAGAAGAGTGGTGCTCAGCAGCCTTTTATATAGATATATATTCTGGCTAAATTTAGAGAGTTGGCTAAATTTATTTTTATTTTTATTTTTCTCAAAATGGCTAAAAAATTTATTTCATTCTTTTTGGTTTTCTAGTTGCCTGCCAAAAATTTCCACAGTTTTTTTTTTAAATAAAAAAAATTAATTAAAAAAAAAAACTCCAGATACGATTTCTCTATTGGGTGGGTTCACTTTTATATCTTGTTTAAGACTGAATTTGGCTAAACTTTTGATGACCACTTCAAGTAAATATTATAGGTTGAGTTTTTGGCTAAACTTCATTAATTGTGGATGATTGCCACTTTCAAGTATAAATATATAGGTTGACTTTTTGGCTAAAAAATCATTAATCGTGGATGATTGCCACTTTGAAGTAAAAAATATAGGTTGACTTTTGGCTAAACTTCCTTGTGGATGATTGCCACTTACTTACAGGTAGGTACATTCAGACTGAATTTTGGCTAAATTTCTCGTGGATGATTTTGCCACTTACAGGTAGGTAGGTACATTCAGACTGAATTTTGGCTAAACTTCTCATGGATGATTTTGCCACTTACAGGTAGGTAGGTACATTCAGACTGAATTTTGGCTAAACTTCTCATGGATGATTGCCACTTACAATTACATTCCAACTGAATTTGGCTAAACTTCTCGTGGATGATTGCCCACTTACAGGTAGGTACATTCAGACTGAATTTTGGCTAAACTTCACTACCATGGATGATTATCCTTTCAGGTACATACAGGCTGAATTTTGGCTAAACTTCATTATGGATAATAGCCACTTCAAATACATCACAAATATGAAAGAAACAAAAGGCTGGCGGTGCACAACATCTTCTTGTACATTCAACCAAAGATGGAGCCTCTTCTTCTGACTCCCCACCTCAGCAGCAGCAGCAGCAGCAGCAGCATCCGCAGGAGGAGGAGGAGGAGGAGGAGATCAAGACAAGAATAGCCGCGGCGGCAGCGGCGGCATATGACCCACGACCCCAGCTGCTTAGATCCAGCCTTTTTTTGGATTTTGTTTTCCATTTGTGGCAATATATATATAGCCATAAAGTATGAAATTGAAAAATTAAAAGAGCTAAAATCAAGTGTTTTTTAATAATTAAAAAAAAAACCCATCTTCAATAGCCATAAATTTGACACAAATTTCAAAGAATCGCCAGATTTCTATACATGGTTCATTAACTAGATAGCCAAAAATGTAAAAGGATATTTGAGAAATTTTGTTTTTTCGTGGTTTTTTTATTTTTTGAATAATTTTTTTTAAAAAAGGCTTGGGGAGTGCTTTTGTAGCCAAATTTGGTGCTAAAATCTTCCTATGGAATTATTGCCACTTTGGATATATCATAAAATTGACAGAAAAAACAAATATTGCCCAGCACAGTCCTCGGGCTGCCCGCAGTTTTTAAAAAAAAACAAAAATGATGGGGTGATCCCCCCACAGTGCAGTTGGGCCTGCCCACAATGCTGCCCCCTTTTCATTTCCTGGTGAAATTTCGCCAAAAAAAGAGAATTAAAAAAATTTCTTAAAAAATTGGATTTTGGAAGTCTTCAGTCTCCAGAAGTGAAGTGGGAGGGAAAAAAAAAAAAAAAAAAAAAAAAGAGTAAAAATTGCCAGATTTCATATATTTGGTTCTCATTGTGTAGCCAGAAATATAGAATGATGAATTAAAGAATTATACTTAATTTCTGGATTTTATAGCCAGATTTGGCTTTAAAAAATCATCCTTCCAAAGGAGGCCGTTGACTATAGAAAACGTTCCCGTTGACTATTCAAAAAACCCGTCTTCCGTGCGGAATACACCTCATCATTACAAAAGATTCCATGGAATATTCCCGAGCCTTTAAAAAAGATTCCCTACTTTCCCCTTCCCAGATCTTTTTGTTTCTTAAAATTTATTAATTCATTTATTGTTTTAAAAAATTCCAACATTTCTACAAATATAATATTAAGTTTATAATTTAGCAACAAATTTATTTTGTGGCACAAAAGGGTTTTTTTGTTTGTGTTCTTATCACAAACAAAAAAGATATGATTATTATTGACCACATATGTGGCCCAAAAGGTTGTCTATTTTTTTTTTTTTAATTTAATTAATAATAATAATAATTATTATTATTATTAAAAATTTGCCTCATCACACTTTACAATTTGACTTACCCAAATGTGGTGCAAAAAGTGTACCATTATTTTTAATTATCACAAAAATAAAATAAAATCTCCAAAAATAAAATCATGACAAAAAAAATTTCTTACAACAACATGATGATGATATACATTGAAATAGATTTATTTTGTATTTTTTCTCCTAGCTATTACCAATTTATCATAACCCTAAATCTTAACCATACTTGAAACCACATCCACTTCAACAAACCCTAAACCCTAAACCCAATAATCACCATGAGTTGACCCAAAAAAATTGAATGATACCAGAAGGATTTGAATTTGAATTTTTTATTTTTAAAAAAAAATCAAAACCTTAACCAAAACACTAACCAAAATTATATCACACTCCCGAAATCTGTCACACCCAACAATAGTTCATAAGAGATTTGTCTTTGATGCTAGCAAGGAATTCTAGCCAGCAATCAAGCACCACACAGATCACAAACTAGCAGTCCAAAAAGTTTTGGATTTCATAGTGCAAGAGATCCACTTCCATGAATTATTATAATTGCAGTGATCCATTAACAACATCCTGCTACAATTTCACAGAATTTTTACTCTCATCACTCGTTAACACCTTGAGCATTTTGTCGTCGTCCCTTGCTCTCACCTTTTGCAACTTGCCTTTCTTTGCAATCCTTTTTAAGGTTCCTCCCAATGGACTATAGACCTTGTTGATTCAAGCTGCAAATGATCTTTCTGAAGGTTTGTTGGTTTTGATGCGGTCACAGACAAGAGTAATAACGAGTTGAAGAAGATTCTGCCATATAAATCAAGCACTTCCAGTTGGGTCGTGCCATTGGGTCACAGGACGTGCCTCCAATACCACTGAACTGTAAGGTTGGAAACTGTACCTGCGATCAGGGCTGCATTTTTCCAACAAGATCAATTTTCAGTGTACACATACACAAATAACTACTTCAGCTTGAAATCTCCTTTCCCAGAATCTCTCTTCAACCTTCTGACAATTCACCTCCAGCTCTATGGTGTGCTCCATCCCGGTAGCTCTGAGTAAACAATGGGATGAAGCAGTGACATACTTTCAACCTCTTGAATTGCACTCCTTGCTCAGCCACCAAAATTTTCAAAACTCAAAGAAACAAAGTTCATATTGGTACATTGTCCAAGACTATATATAAGAAGAGTTCCATTGGGTACATTGTTTCCAAGTCTGTATACAAAGAAGAGTTCATGTGATGATGGATACTCCTCCAATGAACCCTGACTTCAGAAAGAGCAGGAAAAAAAAATTCACCTGGGAAATTCCAGATGTGTTCCCTCCAGCAGGAAGTTATCAGGGTATGGAAAACTTGAATCAGCAATTCGAACCCTGCACACACTCCAGACACAACAACCCCTAAAGCCTGTCAATGTGTTCATAACCAGAGAGCTTTCGTGACACCCCAGAATGACCCTGAACCCTAAACAGTGCATTTGGAGGTGCAATTCAATGCATTTTAACATAAGCAAAAAGGAGTCTACCAAGTCATATTTTGAGGAGGCTCAGGAATCGTTGCTAAAACAAGAGATGGGTGTGCATTGAATGCCAGGTACAAGTCCCCAAACGTTTGCACCCTTGATTCACTCTCCTTTGCTTGGGAATGGATGCTGACTGCCAAAAAGTTGCTGCATTCAACAAACCATTTTACTGGACATGAGACCTGTCGTACTTGGCATATATACATGTGTCTCCAAAACCCAGCATTGTCTTTATTTGTAGTCCTTCTGAAAGATGTGTAACCCAAGGACATGACCTTTGAGGCAGCAAATGAGACATACACCTTTGACTGAAAATTTAGGTCAAAATCTGAAGCACAAAACCCAAAACACTAGAAGAGGAAATCATGCAATGTAATTCAGAATGAGATGCTGGAAAGAGTTGTGGGTCAAATACAATCAAAAGGGTCAGGCAATGAATTTTTTTGGAACCTTTCATTGCTCTGCCAACGAGGCTTCTTGGGCTGTATTCCATGCCAGGTCAACATGCCCGCCTCAAGGAAACAAATCCGCTGTAAAATTTGCAAAATTTGTTGGGGCTTCAATATTATCAAGCTCAATGCAAAAGTAATAAATGACGCAGAAATTCAATGACACAGCAAGAAAAAAACCTGAAACAGGAGATCATGCAACCTAACCTGCAGCAATTCCTTCCGCCATTTGCGGAAAGCAGAAAGCGTAGAGATGAGATGAATTGTTTGCTCTCCAAATTCAGATTCTACAGCATCCCACTGAAAACTTGTACTGCAGAACAATAACCCAAATTAACACCCAACAGACCGTAAATCAGAAGCACAATGACCCAAAACAGCTTCAAAACTTAGTGTCCAACTGACTGTAGATAAGAGCTGTGATAACACCAAAAAAAGCTTCAAACTTAACACCCAACAGACTGTAGATTAGAGCTGAAATGACCCAAAAAAAGCTTTTAAATTAAGCCACAACTGCAAAATATTGTACAGTCATGGTATTGGTGAGTTTGATGTTCTTGCTGAGTTTTCACTCATTTCCACTTTCAAGAGCAGCTGAAGAAAAAGGTGAAACCTGGAGAATGAGGGGTTTAAGCAGCAGAGAGAGTGAGAGAATAAAACCTATCCACATCCACCATGCCATTCTTGGAGTGACCATATTCATCACCCATATTCAAAACTGGAATCCCTTGTGACAGGAACAGTGTTACAAGAAGGTTCCGAACCTGACAACTTGCAAAAACAAACATGTTGGAAACATCTAACATGACCTAAAATCAGTTTGGCACCTTCTGAGAAACAAAAAGACAAAGAAGCATAAATCTATCTGAACCCATTTACCAAGCAACCAGATCCTATTGAATTTTTTTGCTAAAATCAGTGTTCTTCCAAAGTTTCCATAGTTACAGTGGTAGTGCCAAAATCAAAAACAAACTCCAGGTAGATAGATGATAGATAGATGAAGGTGTAACCTGTTTGATACGTGTCTCTATCACTGCTGGATCACCTGTAGGTCCTTCATGTCCACAATTCCAGCTGCAGAAATTTGCAAATTGTCCACAAAGAAACATAACTGCAATTGTTCCATTTGCTTTGAACAGTAGATGAGACCAACAACAACAACAATAATGCAACCAGTTGCTTAAGAAAAAATAAAGCACCAGTAACAAAAAGATGGCAAATGACAAAATCCAAACTATTCAAAGTGGACCATAACTGCAAATTGCAGCATTTTGTTTGAAAGAGTAGATGAGACTAACAACGGAACCCAGTTGCAGCACCACCCATAACCAGAAAAAAAAATGGGAAAATGCAAATATGGAAAGCGCACCTTACCTATGCTCACTCACTTTTCCCTCTAGCTCACTGTCATAAAAAACAAACAGAAGCCATGCACAACAGCCACCCCCCTCATTGTATTAGCATGTTGAAAACGTTAGAATCAAATCAATAGAACTTTTCTTAAATTGATATTGTCTCATTGTTTAGGGTTTAGGGTTTCCTCCCCAATAGAGCATTGATGTCTCTGTGGCAGAACTAGATGAAATACCTGTAGCTCACAAGGTCCGTAAGTGTGAAGCCATAAGGTGCTGTGACATGATTGAAAGAGTATTGGGTTCCTCGCCCATCTGCAAACATGTCTCCACTGCCACCAAAGCCGCACATACATTTAATTTTCAACTACTGCATTGTAAGAGAAAGAAAGAACCAACCTAATGTGCCAACCCAATACACCAGATCTAAGCAGAACAAATCCTATTGTAACACTGCAGCAGAAGAGTCTAAGACTTCTGATGCAATTCAGTGAGACCCAATTCCAAAGATTCATTAACCACGTCAGGTGGGCTTGTGTGAGCAGATCAACAAAAGGTCATACATACCTTCCACATAAACGTGTAGCAAAGCTACTGAGCTGACCATGCTCACCACGAATGAAGCGACGGACATCCGTTTTGAATTGGGTATTCCACTCACACCACCGTTTCCAGTGGGGAAATCTGATCTCCTGTCCAAAGCAAGTACTTTGGACAATTCACAAATTCTTCCAATTCACAACCAAAAAAGTCCAACAAATACCAACACAAACTCCAGAAAGGGCTTTCATATGGGGGGGGGGGGGGGGTGGGGGGTGACAATTTAGAGAAGCGCATAAATTCTTCCAGTATTCATTGCAAATATTTAGCAGCAAGGATTTATATATGATGTTCTTTTACCTTGCAAACACCATTGATTGGTGAGCAAGCATCGGCGATAAGCTTGACACTGGCAAGCAAAGGATCAAATGTAATATCCTCCACCAGCACAGGTCGGCTTAGTTCTTGACCATGTGGCCCTGTCACAAGTGCCGAGGCATTACTGAAGCAAAAACCATCAACATGAAACTCCTCGACCAAATACCTCAAGCTGTCTATAATCTGCATCAGAAATTGTCCCCACCATCATCTTTCAGAACCCATCAACTGTCACAAATGGACAGAAAATCAAAGATCAAAACTTCAGCCTTCAAACCAAGTGTGCTGTGTACTAATCTATTGTATATGTAAATGGGCAATCCATTTTCACGTTTCCTGCTGTGAATATAAATTTCTGGTCTCTGTTTTTCTCTCCAAAAGAATCCCCATTCATTGATGTTTTCTCTCCCTGATGGGTCATTTTGCTCTTGTTAGCCATTTTGAAGCTTCAGCTCATGCAGAAAAACTCAGAAAGTCCCAGCCGTGCATGAGTGAGCTTTTCATCAGGAAAGTGGAATATCAAACAAAGTCTGACAACAAATGTACACTGCTGAGAGAAAACTTTACCAATTTTTGGACAATTGGATGATTGCAGTTGAATGAGTTTGCAGTTCCAAAGTCCGATTTCAAGACTCTGCTTCATCAAAGAGCAGGCATCCTCGTGAGTGAAAAAACCACACAGAATGCTCTTTTGTATGCATATATACTGATGCACTGCTGTAGGCAAGAGTGAAAAAGACACCAATGTTTTCTTTTGATCATTTTGTCTGAGAAACAAACAGTTAAGCAAGCCCCCTGGAATAATTAGGAGAGAAATATGAACCAGGGGCGGGGGGAGCTCATGTACACACGTGCCAAACTTGTCAAGAATGTAATAATTAGCATTGTCGATGCCACGAAAGGAGATTGTTTTGGGTGCCTCATCCCCATCCTCTGCTGTGTGGCTGTACACTACATCAAGTATCACCTGTAAAATCAAGCACCCAAACTCTCTCTTCATGAATTTATCAACTTCACTACATTGAATAATACTTCACGAATACTAATGCAAAGAATTCAGTGCACAGGAACAATCCTGAAAATGGGAAGAACGATAGAATCATATAAAATCATAATTTAGTGTCAGTTATTGCATGGAAAAGTGGACAATCAAAACAACCTCTATGCCATTTTTGTGAAGCTCCTTCACCAATTTCTTCAGAGCAATGCTTGCTGACAGGCTATGTCTTTCAGGACCATAGGAACCCATCACAGAAAAGAAGCTGGCCACATATATGTAAACCCAAGACACCATCATTACATTGTGTAATCCAGTGTAACTAACTCTCAAAATCCAATATGTGCAAACAACCCAAAGTGATGCACAAATGGGAAACATGTGATTACAAAATCTTTGGTATGTGAACATCTCCATAGAAGGAAAAGCAAAGCACCAGGCAAGGTGAGTTGCTTCCTACCTACCTGATGGGGTAGTAACAGCCCCTGTATTCTTCATGTGCAAATACAGGCTGCAAAATGATGGTGTTGACACCTGCACAGAGAACAATGCTACTACAACTGTGTGATCCATTCCTCCAGACATCATCAGTTTTGCTAAACAAGGAAGTCCGTCTCCTGAACCATGATGGTGAAGAAGACAACCTACCCATTGCATGAAAGTGTGGCACCTTCTCAATCAAGCCCAAGAAAGTTCCCTGCAAATCCTCTGTCAATCCACTGGACTCTCCTGTGAAACTTCCGACATTGAGTCTGTACGCCACAAGACACTCCAAAGGAACACTGCAATGTCACAACAACAAACCAATCAGAGAAGGTTTTGAGCTCATCAAGACTTTATTTACTTTGTGTTTTTCCTCTCCATGGGAGATCCCTGGGTCACCCAGAACTGGTTTGGCAATGTCAACATTTTGAACAAAGGATCAAGAAAATTATTACCAAGGTGGGATTTCATCTCCCCAGTCAAATGGCAACTTCTCTTTCTTCAGCCAGCCAAGGACTGGAGCAGGCGAAGGCAAATCCTCTGCAAGCAAGCATCCATCCCACCATAAGATAAAGCCAGTGGCAAGCAACCAGTTCAAAATCTCTTCAGCTTCTGAGCAAGCAGCAACCACTATGGAAGTTGAGAGGACCCAACTGATCACTTCATTTCTTTTCTGCTGCAAAAACATGTAATTGGGTTTGGTGGATCAGGACTCTCTGCAAGGTTGGGTACACCACAGCAACCTTTTAAGACTGACCTTGACCAGCAACATGAGGAGCAATGAACTTGGCGTATGGGTCCAGCAACACATAGCGCGCATGGAAGCGATCTCCAGTCTCCCAACCCACTTGTCCCTACACCATAGCAATCAATATAGAGTCATTGTCATCAGTCCAGGACCCTTTTTTATGGGAATTTGTGAGGTACTAAGTTTACAGGTTTATTGGCTTAGATTTCAAACTCTGAACAGAACTACCCAAAAAAAACTTTTTCTGTTTTTTTTTTCCCCTCAATCCAAATCTGGGCACATGCACACACACACCTTGCAGCGATATCCATAACGCAAGTACTGCTCCAAGCTCTCCAATTGAACATGCCAGACATTGCCAGTCCTATGCACTGACTGGTCCAAATCTATCTCTAGCTGCACAGGGTGTGCCACCCATATATATATACAGATTAGATCCTTACCTTCTCTGCAAGTAGAATTTTTTTTTTTAAATGGTACATACCAAAGTGTGTGTTTTTCTGTTCAGGCAATTTTACCGAAGGTTCAATAGCATCAGCAGTGTAGAGACACAAGATCACATTATTTGCATGCTTGGAGTAAAGTGCAAAGTTAACAGATCCATCTCGTTGCCAGGTTATGCCCAAAGAATCTGGTCGGCCTCTCTGAATGCCAACTGGGACACAGAAGTCATTGCCCTGGTTGCCTCTGCATCAATAGATACATTATCTAGCAACCTTATTGTCGGGAAGCAGAACAAGAAGGTACAGGTTACAAACAAGCCCAGCAGCACAGTGAAAAAAAAACAGGCGATTCTGTCTCATATACACAGAGTCACAAATGGATCCACACACAAGAGAAGCAGATGAATTTTACTATACAACTTTGACACGGATCTTATCTTAGGATGTCAAGAGTTTCACATGCAGATAGACATGAGCTTCAACCCTAAACCCTAAACTGTAAGCCTTCAACATCTTGTGTCTCAGAAGTTGGATTCAGAGAATGATACACACCTGATCCAGGACTGCTCTTGGTGTGAAGAAGAAGCTGGATTAAGAAGGACAAAATTTATGATGAATGGAGCCATCTTTGCATCAAATGTTAGACTTAGTGTCTGAACGCCACCATGGGGCCCAATGACAAATGGAGTCTGCATAGCTTCAGTTCTGTCATGCAAAAGAGCACACAACAAAAAAAGAGCACATGATCATGATGAGCAAGTGTCATGATACAGATGCAAAATTAAGAGGAGGGAAAAATTCAGGCTGAGTTTCATAAAGACCAACAATTGCTAGCAAGCATAGTCAATAGATCCACAGCACAAAATAGACCCAACCAAAAAAAAAAAAAAAGCTTGCAGGGAGAGGTAATCAGTACGATCCATTGATGTAGGTCGTCCCAGAAGGCACTTCTTCTGGTTCAAGCAATACCCAATCAGTTGAATCTGAACGGAAGAGGCCCTGCGTTGCCACCACATAGCACAATTAGCTATGCGAGATTCCTTGGCAGAAAACATAGCCACCTATGTACAGGAGAACATCCTTTTTCCCAAATAGATCAAGTGTGGTGGTAGACACACATACCCAGTGCAGCTTCAGAGGGACATCACAGTTTTGAGATTGTATGTTGCTGATATCTGCTTGAATCTCCACAGTATATTGCATGGCAGATCGGGTAACCGACACCCGCACCTGTTCTTTCAAACCTCGAACACCAGCACACCCACAAGGTCAACAACCACACGATGATGATCTATTGCACTCTTCGATCTTCAAACAAAGAATACCACAAAGAATAAATACTGATGCATAATGAAGATTCTTTTGAGTGACAAAATCTGTTGTCACCTTGCCTTCATCAGCAGTATGAAATAAGAACTTTTGGCATGCTGAAGAAATCCGAGACTTTTTATGTGTTGTAAGAAGTTTGGTTGCCACCACTTGAGCTCCTGTTGTCTGTGTCTCTCTTGAAGAATTATCATCTTCTTCTACATGAATTGCTTTCTCTTCACTTGCCTTTCCACTGCTGCCACCCCACATAAATGCACTCCAGAAAACCTTCTCACTGTTCATTTCTTGACTGTTGTTTTCTGATTGTTGTTGTTTTCTGCGTATTTCAGAATTGTCTCCATTCTGCTGCCCCTTGATCATTATTAGTCCCTTGTGTGCATCCCATGGACTCCTGCGTGATGATCGTTGGTCTGCTGACAGTTTGACAAACCTGCACATTGAATTCTGTGATACAGAAGGTCTACCGGTACAGTTCCTTCTTCGTAGATGCAATTCCTGCCACACCCCACATTCCAACAACAGTGTAAGATCCTCCCATCTTTTTCTTCTTCTTCAGCCTACTACAGTTACAGAAAACAGAAATTTTTATTTATCTGAAATTCTCCCAATCCCAAACTCTACCAAAAACAGAATTTATTTGTCTGAAATCAATCCCAACATCTTCTACAAAACAGAAACTTTTTTCGGAATTGATCCTAAATCTCTATCTTCTTCACCTCTCAAGGAAAAAGAAAGAGTCTATTTATAGGGTTTGCTCAAGGATTTCTAGGTTCAGAATAATACTTGCTGAAAACCTTCACATTTGCATCTCTTGTTTACTGTTGAGAGTGGGGAGTGACACGTATCACAACCGACAATTCATTACAATCAATCTCTGTCGGGAGTGGGGGAGTGACAGGTATCACAACTGAGGATTGATTACAATCAATGCTCTGCACATTCTCTAGGGTCCAAGAGAAAGCTTGAAATTCCCAATACTACAAATTCTTGAGCAAACCCTAAAAAAAAAAATTTGAACCCAATTTTGATTGATTAGGTTTGCTGAACATCTCAGAATCCTTTTGCACTGATCATCAATCAAGAAGATCATGCAAAAATATATACTCATAGATGACGATGCTGCCATCCAAAACTCCTCTTGCAAAACAGCATCATGATCATTATAAACTTCTTCAAATCTCTTGACAAATGTATGTATGAAATCTGTCTGTGTTCGTGGCAAAAAGAAGGAATTTTTTGCATTCGGATTTGCAGTTGCAGTTTCCATTTGCAATTGTAATTCTGATCTCTCACAGTGAGACATATACACAAATGGGGTCGCTGGGTGGGGGGGGGTTTTAGGGTTGTTGACCAACTTACATTGCAATTCTTCTGAGTCTTGTGATGAGCTTCTTCAATGGTAGTAGGATTGTTGCTCAATCTCCCATGTACACAACAAGGATGATGATGTCCCAGCTTCTTCACAAGCATCATCGTCATTGCTCTCTCTCCAAACTTCTAAAAATCAAAACACCCAACTAACAAAAACACAGAACAAAACCTTCTTGTTGTTCTTGTTGTTGTCCTTTTCCTTCTGGCTTCTTCTGCTTTTGCGTCTTTTGTTTCTTCCTTTTCCATCACAGACACAGACAAATTGGAACAATCTGTGAATTCTTCTTTGAATCACAAAATTCACAGATTTCTCAACTGCAAGACAACAACATTTGGCAATAACTCTCTCCTCACAATCGACAAATTCTTGGCACCCATTATCTCAAATTGTTGTTGCAATAATTTGGCAAAGTTTTCATGGCAAATTTCAACCAGATTTTAGCAACCCCATTATCTGAACTGCCAGAACTTTGGCCCAAGAGTGTGAAGAAACAGCCACCACTCTAGTCCATATCATCCATCCATTGGATGCATGTCATGACTCATTTTGTGGACGAATGAACTCCAATCAGTTGTGGATGAAATGAACTCCCTCCAACTAACTGAGGTGATTTTGGTTTCATCCTAAAATTTTCAAACCTTACCTACCTACCTACCTACCTACCCTACCTACATAACCTATTCCTATGAATACATCTTGTTAAGTAAGTAACCATCCATCCATCCATTGGAAGCTTGTTATGACTCAATTTGTGGATGAACTCTAATCGGTTGTGGATGAATTCAAATGACTTAGTCGACATTGGGTTTTTGCCCTAAATGTCTTACTTACTTACCTACTTGCTTATCAAGACCCATTCATGTAAATAGGACTTGTTTAGATAGGATACATCCTATAAGGTAAGTAACTAACTATCCGTCCATTTGAAGGTTAGTGATTTTTAGTTTCATGGATGAACTCTAGTTTATTGAATTGATGTTGGGTTTCACCCTAGTTTGCCTTCCTTATGTACCTACATATCAAAGACCTATTCCTATAAATATGTCCTATTTTGGTAGGATAGGTCATGTCAAATAAATAACCATCCATCCATTGAAAGTTGGTTTATGATTCAATTGTGGATGAACTCCAACTAATTGACTTGACATTGGGTTTCACCATAATTATCCTACTTACCTACCTAATAGGACCTACAAAACCTATACGATGATGAATAGGCCATATTAGGTGAGATATGTGTTCTTAGGTTAGTAACCATCCATTCGAAGCTTGGTATGATTTAATTGTGGTTAAATTCTAACTGACTAAGTTGACATTGGGTTTCACCTATTGTCCTATTTGAATTAAGGTTAATAAGTTAGGGTTAGGGTTTTAAGGTGACAATTGACATATGCATTTAATAGGTGACATTTTGAAGGCTTTTAATGTTGTGTCAAAAACACAACTTTGTTCCTAATTAATTTGTGTTCATTTATATTGTTTTCTTCCTTTGTTTTCTTTAAATTTTCTCTTTATTTGTTGTTGTTTAATGTTTGCAGGTGTTCATTGTTATTCAATGCTTATTGTGTCTCATTATTCATGGTTGTTTATTGTTGTTCAACCCTATTGCTACCACTTGTTATTGTCGTCACTAATCATCATTGTTGTTATCTTAATGTGTTTTTGTTATTGTTGTTCATTTTTTCTTGTTACCTTTTGTTACTTGTCATTGCATGTTGTTGTTTGATGCATGTCATTGTTTCTTACTTGATGCAAAAACCTAGGTATTTCCAATTGTTCACTACTTGTTACTTGCCATTGCTCATTTTTTTATTGTATTGTCATTGTTAATACTCTCACCTTCTTGCCCTCATGGAAGGGTGTACTTAATTCAAACTTCATTTTTTTGTTCATCAATGTGAGTTTCAAACCAAGTACCCTTTCAGTACTTATTGCTTATTACTTCTTACATTTATTTTACATGTTTTTAACTTTATTGAAGGAGTTGTGAATAGTGCAATTTTGAAATTTTTGAAATAATTGCAAGCATTGACAAACTTGTGAAAAAACTTGTCAACACAAAGTTGTTTCTTTCAAATATTATCAAATAAATGAGGACATTAAATGTCCTTTACAATGGTGAAGCAAGCATGAGTCAATGTTCTTCACTACTAGATTCCCAAATTGAAATATAAAAAATGTTTTCTTTAGCTAGCATGCTCACTAATTTAAATGTTTACAATCAAATAACCTTAAGAAACAAATTTGTGTCATGTAAGCAAGAATTGGCTTAATGATTAAAAAATTGGTTGTGATTAATTTTTTAGATTGTTAAAGTTGATTTGGACAAAAATTGTCTTGAAAGAAAACTTGAAATGAAAGATTATTTGAAATAAATGTCACTATAAACCCGTGATTATATTTATTCCATTGAAATGTGTAGATTTTCGTTTTAAAAAAAGTTGTTACTTGTGATTTTTTTGGCTAAACTATAAAAAATAGTGTCTAAGTTCATTTTATAAAACATTTGTGTGTACTTGACTTATATTAACAAAGTAAGAACGGGTTATTTTGGAATAATTAATCATGTAACGATTCAAATAATTGTGATAATATTAAAGGATATTTATAACAATAATTAATGAAAAGGTTTTTTTTAATTACTTAAAAAAACTAGTTTGGGTGGAATTCTTAAATCAAAATGATAACGATTATTACTACATAGGATAAAGGCTATTGAATTGTGAATAAGTAAGAAATAAAACAAGCAACTAAGCTAACTAGTGGTTTTTATTGAAAATCAGATCCCTTGATTTCCTATATTGTAAAGGATATGAAAAAGTGGGTATGTATCACAACAGGTGGTGACAAGGTTAATAGATGGTATATAAATGGTTAATACATAGGTAAGGGCCTATATAGGTTGTTATTAATTAGTAGGTAGTAAAAACATCATTTGAGTTAATTGCCATGCACAATTTCACATTTGTTTTAGTGAAGTCTTCTCCCTTACAAAGGAAGGAACAAGGAACTAAGGTTGGGTGGGCATTTGATTTTAACTCTAACCTTGAACATGACCTTAATTCTAACCTTAGTCCTAACTTTGACTTTTTAACCTAAAATCAAATGGAATGACACTTGCCAATCAGTTAATAATCATCATAACAAAACATGTGTCATGTTTTGATTTGCCAAACCTTATGCCATGTATCTTTTTTGATGGTTTGATAATTGAAAAAATGATTTAAAATTATTTTCCAACTCGCATTTGATGCCACATAACATGTTTTCAATGGCTTTAATTGTGACATGTGTCATATCAAAATTGGTCCAACCATATCCACATTTTTTTAATGAAATTTGTGTTTAAAAAAATTAAATTGAAAAAAAAATGACTACACCAAAATATAAATGAATATATGATGACATCCTTGATTAGGTTTGTAATCATATATGCCATTAATGACTACATGACTACATAGTTCCTTGAGACTTGTCAATTTTGCCATTGTTTTCATTTTTCTCCATAGTCACATATGCCATTTACAACATCTTACATGACTACAATTATATCCAACAATCAATATTGATCAATCTAGACCATTAAATTAATTAATTAAATTTAAATTATGAAAATATTATCTAATATGTCCATTATGATTTTTTGTTTTAGATGGTTTTTGACAATTTTTGACACATGACATAATCATAAGTTGACATGTGACATTTGAAATTGAATTTTTTAAATATATATTTACATAGGTAGGTAGGTCAATACATAGGCTTACGTAAGTAGGTTAATAACTCCTATCTACCTAGGTTACATACCTATCTACCTAAGCAAAATTAGGTGAGTAGGAAACCTACCCAGGTACGTCAAAAAATAAGATCCAATTATTTACCTAAGTAAGCAAGTAAGTAAGACGGTAAAAAGGTAATTGAATCAAATATTTCCATTTTATTTTATGTTTTGCTAGTCAAGGTAAGCATTTTTCAAGCTAGCCCAAACTGGCAAGTTTTATTTCTTTGAGTTCACATTAAAAAACATGTTTTGTTTATGTAGTATGTCATATAATGATAAAATGCAAAGCTTATGGGTTAAATTTTTAGTTGCACTTTAAATAAACATGTTGGATTTTGAACACATTAGAACTCAAAGCTTGGTGAAATTCAAGGGCATGTTCTTTTGTTTATGGTGTCCCAAATGAAATTGAATCTCTCCTTTTAGTGCATTTAAAACACCAAAAATAGTGGAAAACCTATCAGAAATGAGAAAGTTATGGGCCTCCAAAGTATGAGGGGTCCAAAAGTCTAAAAATAATCACATTGTAAAGTCGTTTGCTAAACTCCCAAAAACTCCTTGGGTGTTGTTCTTTTGCCTTTATGACTCCATGATGATTTATAAAGCTTAAGGTGGCAAATTCATAACACATTAAATCATTCAATTTGAACAAGAGATGAAAAAGTTATGAGCTTTGAAAGTGTTGTTGGTTTATTTCACAGTACGTTAGCACAAAGCCAAGAAAACTTCTAAGATTGGTACACACACTAGTTGTTTCCATCTACCAACTCTACTATTGGGAACTTTAATGCAAGGTATGGATTGCATCCTCTTTCTAGTTTTGGCCATGGCACATGGAAATGGTAGCATCATGAGAGGGTTGTCAGTAACATGAAAAGGAGGGCAACAATATGAGCAAGCTCTCCAAAAAGGACAACACAATTATTTCACATGTTATGTTACTTGGTTCTCTTCCCTTCACCATCTATACAAGTTGGAAGAATGGAAAAGCAAGAGATGGATTTAATGTCAAGTTGGGGTTTATGGCAAATGACAAATTATAAGCTTTTACCAGTAAGAGAGTTCAGGTCTAGAAAGTGACACAATGAGGTGAAGATGAACATTAGGGTTTGTAGCTAACATAGGATTTCAAGATAAAACATATGGGTTAAATATTTTAGTTGTTCCTTAGGTGCAAATTGAGTTGCAATTTAGTTGCAACTATGGGGTAAATCAACTAATGTCCAAACAGTTAAGCGTTCAAGGTCGGCCAAGTCAAAGAGGAGGGCTCCATTGTCTATGATGCCCAAAAAGAAACTTGAACCCCTCTTATTAGTGCATTTGGTGCATTAAAAATTATCAAAAACGGAATAGAATTGAAAAAGTTATGACCCCCCAAAGTAGAGGGGGTCAATTACTCAAAAAAACAACCACCGAATGTTGGAAAGTCTAGTTCATGAAACACCCAAAAAATTCCT
Organism: Sphagnum contortum; assembly: GCA_963920785.1. Lineage (NCBI taxonomy): Eukaryota > Viridiplantae > Streptophyta > Sphagnopsida > Sphagnales > Sphagnaceae > Sphagnum > Sphagnum contortum. The sequence continues at coordinate 10,246,657 of OY987276.1, forward strand.
TATATGTTTTTTTGTTGTTATCAAAGTTCAAAAATGATTTATAAAACTTTAATGGTTTTAATCGTTCAAAATTAATAAAAAATAAGAAACTTACGAGGTTTGAAAGTAGAAAGGGCCCAAAGAAAGAAGAGAAAAGAAAAAATGTGTTTTTATAAATTGGAAGCTTATTTTTCTTGTTATTTTTTCATTACTCCTTTTCCTTTGCACTTCTATATATGAATTCCGCTCAGTCCTTATTATGGTCCTTTTGAATGGTCCTCCACTCAGTAACTTTGTGGACAGGGGCCTAGGAGAGTGGGAATGGCTAGACTGGCTGAAGGTCACGGGCACCCATGGGGGACTTCACAGTGACTTCACAGTACTTTTGAATGGCACTTTGTTACACACAGCCGATCACTTTGTGTAACACGCCCAAAAACCTACCTACTTTGGTTTTGGCTCCCTCCCTTTTTCCCCATTCACTCAATTACCCTCCCTTTCTCTTTTCCGTTCCTCTCAGCCACAGTCTCATGGGGACTTCACAGTGGCCTTCGGCCATGGGCACCCACTAGTCAAAGATGATTCTTAGAAGTTGAGGTAAAGCTCCCACAACATTTTAAATCATTCAAAATGAAACACATTTGATGAAGATATAAATAATTGATGAATCACATCCTGTGGTTGCCCATCTTTTACTGTGTTAATGTGAAAATACCATTGACAATTCTAAGTATCTCATTTGCTTTGATGCCCTTATGAAAGTGAATGTATGGTAGCCCATGATACACTTCAAAATATTGTTGCAACTATTGTTTTGGACAATGGAGCACATATTTAAAGAAAGGTCTCCCACCTTTTATTTCACTACACTCGATGACGATTGGATATCCTTATCATTAGAGACAACTTTTAGACCTTGATGGACATTCTCATTACTAACCTAACTTGCACAAATATATTGCAACAAACATCAACAATGACAACACATGTAGTGATGATGGCTACTTAAGAAAAGACATAATCATACATTGAATGAGCACCAAACAATGACTTCATTCCCCTTATTATTGGAACGTATGGATGTCTTCATTTTCATTTTGATTCATTTTTTACCGTTATGTGTAAACCACTATTGAACGTCATCAATGGTCTTCTTTAATCTCTTCAATGATTATTTCTTACTATTAACAATGCATGTCCACAAGCTTATAGCATGTGCAAGCCGTAACAATTTCTTTGCCTATAGAGTTCAAAGATGGTTGTAAATAAAAAATCATTTTGACAATTATATGTGTGAATTGATTACCCAATAACAATAAATTACTATTATTACCCAAATCAATAATCTACAATAATGATATGAATTAGTTATTTGAAAATTTTATTATTTGAAATAATTACCCAAAATAATTATATGGTAATTAATATTTCTGAATTAGTTTTTTAAATTAATAATTCTAATTCATCTAATTTGTCAATGAGTTATTTCAAATAATTATTCATTTGAATTTAGATTATCAGTTATTAGTCATCTTTAATTTTAAATATTAATTATTAATTACTTTGAATTCATGTAGGGGCTATTAAATGCAACACAAGCTACATGAGAGCTAGTGGGGGCTACCTAAGCCTACCTAGACTAAATAGAAGTTCTATAGGTGTTATTCAAGGGTTAAGGATTATGTAAAGGTTATGTACATGCTACATAAGGTTATAGGGACTATGTAGGTTATGTAAATGCTATCTAGGGGTTATATATATGCAAAGTTTTTCAATTTATGTATGTTTTACCTACTTAGCTATATAAGATGTATCTAAGGTTACATAGGCTCCCTTTCATTTACCTAGGCCTATCTAAAGGCTACTTATGAAAAATTTAAATCCACCTAAACTTATATTTAGGGGTTAATTAGAACCTAATATGACTATTGATGCCTATTTAAGCTCTAATGACTACATTGTAAAAACCACAAGTTCGATTCAACTACAAAGTCATGTAATTGTGGGTAGTCATTGTGGTTGGATATGATTGCATTCATAATCATATATGTAGTCATAAAATGGGCATTTTGTCGTAGTGGAATATTCATGAATAACACATGTTCAAGTCCCCTTTTTTTCCAACTCCCATTTTTTTGGACACCATTTCATCTATTTTAGCTCTTCATCCTAATTTAGATAATTTTCTTCAACTATTTGTGGAAGATTTCAAGCCAAATTAAGAGTTTGAACTCTTGTTCAATTTTTTGAAGACGACCATTCAATGCATGCCACATCTATTGGGCACATCATAAACTTGCCCCCTCTATGTATTTGTGCTTTTACAACACTTTAATAATGTGTTCAAAGTTAAATGCTTATGAAATGTTGACATAAGCATTGATATGATGTTATGATGGCATTACACCGTCAAAACAACATCAGATCAATGATTATATCAACACTTTGTTAGCATTTAAATTTTGAACACATTATTAAAATGTTGTACAAACATAGATACATGGAAGGGGCAAGTTTATGATGTAATGGCATTTTTGGTGTGATGTTTGAACACTTGAAAGATCGTTTTAACTTAAAAGATTTTACAAGTGGTTTCCTACAACTATTTAAACTATATTCACACATCACACAAGGTCATATCCATGAACACATTAACAAGTCCTTGCAACTATTCATTTCTTAGCCATGGCCAAAAGTCTTCTAGTGAGGTTCATTTGAGGGAAGTGTCATATTGTCTCATTAATCATACCATATACTTCCAACTGAACATGTGCTCCCTGCCCTCATTCTGTTCTCATGCTTGTCCTTCACATTTGAAAAAATGATTCTATAAGAAAAAATCTGAACTATTATGGGAAAGTGCAAGTTATCAGCCTCAATCGTCAACTGAATGATCTAATAACTTAACCACCCTATCTGTTGTTAGATTCTCAAAACTGATAGGTGTTCAAAGATTACATTTGTTTCCATCCCTGAAACCCTAGCCAAACCCCAAGGTATTGCAAAATATGATCAATACCTGAAAGTTTAGGACAAAACTGGTACAACACTATACATTCATCAATTCTTGTGCTTGTAATTTAACACTAGCCAGGAAAATGATAATTTCCCTCAGGAAAACAAACTTGTTACAAAACTTAAATGGGTAGGTGGAAAGAGGACCAAGCACCCATTTTTGGAACCAAGAAAAGTAGGCCTTACATTGCAGAAGATTGCTTGAGCAATTTTCAAAGGTTTGGCTGATGAAGATCCAATTATTGAAGCAGACATCTGAATGGTACAGTTGTGGCAACTCACTATATGTCCGTAGTGGTAAATTCTGTCTCCCATTCATTTAGTACAGCCCAAAGTTTCTCCTCAACTTCTTCAAGGGAGGCAGCCATTCGTAGGTCTTTTCGGTACTTAAGAATGGCACCCATAATATCTTGCTCATGCAGTAAACAGTAGCACCTGCACAGAGCAAAAACTTTCCTGCTTCATAATTCTAGCAAACATAATCCAATACCACAACCTGAAGAAAATGCAAGAATCAAGATGATATGTGCAGCCACAACTTGGTCACAAATTAGGCTTCAAGTGAAGGGTGTTACATTGCTCTGTAAGACAGAGAGGTAGAGTCTCGTCCTGTCAGTTGTTCACAGATAGCTGTTCCATCTAATCCTTGTCCATTGGAGTGATGTGTAGAAAGAGGCACTCCATAGCTTTTCAAGAAACACTTCAGCAAAACTTGGTCACACTTGAAAACACTCACATACAGGGCCAACAACTCAAACAATGGATCTCCTGCACATGGCAGATTCAACTTCAGCTTGCACCTTATAGTGGGAAGGTGCACACACATAGACTTAGGTGTTAGCACACACCACAATATGCGTTCTCGGAAAGAGCAAAGATTAAGGGTTACTAGAAATTATATTCAAACAAATGCAAGTGCCAAATAGAGAAGCATGGGTAAAGACCTGCCATGTCGTTATGCTATACATACCTTGAACCACATTGCCAAAGTCCAGAATGTAGCTAGCCTGCAACATCCTTGGGGAACATGCTTTCTGTAGAAGTTTGCAACAAGCAGATTTTAGTCATGACCCTATTGTGCATGACTCAATAACAGTGACAGATGTGCAAATGCTTCTGAGTTGACTATACCAAGCAGTCGAGCGAGAAATTTCTTCTGGCATCTGTTTCATGGCTGGTCTCCTCAGATTGACTGCAGGTAAGTGTGATGGTGTTGCCACAAGTGACTTTGCTAATGTCAAGCAAATGTGGCACTGAGTTATCACCAGAAAAGGGCACCATCTGAATGTTGTCAGCCATGATGTCCATATGCAGCCATACTGGAGGCTTTGACATTTCAGCCACTCCATCACATATCTGTCAAAATCCAATTCCACATAACATTAGAGTGCCCACCTAGACTGCGCTCATAATATACATACAAAAGTGTACCATCACTTTAGAGAGCAATAGGGGAGGAGATATGAATAGAAGACAGCACACCTGCAGCCCACCCACAAGGACTACTGGATCTTCAGGAAGATAACTTTCCAGCTGCTCCAGAAGTTTACAAGGTATTGATTCCCTACCACAGCCCAAAGTTCACCTGTGCTCAAGCCATATATTACACAGAACGAAGTGGAAACCAAAACAACAATGGATCTCAAAGGAACACAGAAACCTGTGCTGCTTAAGAATCTCCTACTCTTCAAAGAAAATGTGGTCTCTTCTACCCCACAATCTTGCCTAAGTGGTCATGAACCTAGTTTTGTCCCTACTCTGCAACTTAAACCTGAAGAGAAGTTGCTAAGGAATCCAGTCTTAAAAAGATGGCATTAACAACTTCAGAAGTTCCTATGGACTGACAAGGATCTTAATTCAAAAGAATCCACTTTAGAAATTTGTAACAGCAGCAAATCTAGAACTCACCACTCCAGAAAGCGCTCCATTGCATTAGCTCGTTGCTCACGTAGAAACCCAACAAAATACTGCCACTCTATAGGGACGTTGCATAAGCTGCTCTTCTCTGTCCTACAGTTGTGACTTTGAACCATGACATCCAAATCCAATTGATTCACAGCATGGGCTCTAACACACCATGTATTTGAATTGCACATCAAGTCTTTTGAACCATTTGCCTGTCTGACATGTCCATCACCAGCTGAGCTCTCCTTCCTAATTAACTTTACAGTGTAACACCTTGCTGGGAAGGAAGGTGCTGGCAGTGAATGAAGAAGCTGTAACTTTTCTCCTAGGAAAAATGCCAGATTGACATAGTCTTCTTTTGTCATTGCATGAACTCTGAACAAAGATACAACACATGTTATAGAAATCCCTTGTTAGCTATCTCATGAAATTCCAGCAATAGCTGTTTACAGGAATGACAGGCAGAGGTTAGCTACTTACAACTGAGTCAGATTGGTGCCTTCACATCGTTTTTCCACAAGGAAAGGCCAGAGAATGGGCTCTTCCTCTTTCAAAGTTCTCATATTAACCGAACCATTACATCGCCCCATTGAAGTCTCCTCCTTCTCTATTTGGGAATCAGACCATTTTGCCCTGCATGTGATCTTGTCATCTTCTGGTACATCCTGTTGCCGTTTCTTTCCAACTTTTTCAACTCGATTGACTGATGGACATTCAGAAGTTCCATCCCATGGAAGTACCCTGTACTCCTCACCATCTTTTATGAGAATGCCAGTAGCAATTAGTGTGGGAACACAGTTCCTCAAAGATGATTTGCTCTGAACAAGTTCATGGTAGAATTGCAGCTGCACCCACCATACAGAAGATAGAGTTATTGAATCTACCCTCATTCAAGGTTTTATTTCAATATGGTGAATGCTTCTTCCTTCCATTAGAACATATGCTCTCCAGTATTTGACTTCAAGCACCTTACACACAAGTAAAAAACCAGACTCAGAGAGAAATCTAGAAGCCTTTCCTCACAAAAAAAGTGTATTTTGTTGACATTTTGAGGCACAGTAAAAAAGAGGTTGCAAGTTGAAGAACACAAAAAGCCAGGTTTACAAAAGTGACTGATAGGCTGAAGGTTACCTGAGACCGCAATCCATTGATAGCAGCTAAGGTGCCATCTTCCTTGAGGCACAGTTTGATAACATGGTTACCAACTAGGTAGACCTGCATTTCCATTCAAAACCTGAAGGTAAGATTTTCGAAATGAACTGTGAGCAAGGTTAAAACTTTGAAGAAATAGATTTGTTTCATATCTGGAAGAGCACAAAGAAGCAACAATTGCCAGGAATAAGTAAGAATTTTACTGGATTGCTCCCATTTCCCACAGGAAGCTGCTCCTCCCCAACAGGTTTTGAGAGGCCATAGGACTCACAGATGCACATGACACGTTGTAGCCATGTTCCTGCATCCAGTGCCATGCATGCACACTGGCATCCCCCAAAAGGAAATGAAGAATCAGAAAATACTTTACTAAAAAATTAGGTGCAGTGATTTGTACTTCCAGTTTCACTTGTAGGGAACATAGCCTGGGAATGGCTTCTAGAATTCTATGCGCTAAATGTACATGTTACAAACCTTCCAGATGCACTGATGAAGGTCAGGCCGGTACTTCCATAGACGACAAAGCCAATCCCGAAGCTCAGTACGTTCCAAGTAACCTGCTTTGCTAGTGTTGGAAAGAAAGTGATTTGAATGCTCCTCTGTGTGTTGTACCAAGAAATCAACATCAAGCAGCAAGCTCTCATCACGATTGAGAACTTCTCCACACCCATTTAGCTGTTTTCCATTTTCTACATGTTCATGGTCCTCCATTGCAACAGATCTACTTTTTTGGTCATCTGGAACATCACTGGCTATGACTTCAGTTGTCTTTAACCTGCAAAAAGACATGTTGCTAAGAGAGCATGGCCCAATGGTTGCATGTTCAGGTACACAGAAATATCCTCATGATATTTGAGAATCTCTCAATGCTTACAATTTAGACCAACCTGAAAGGAAATTGAGAACTAATCTGATAATAACATAATGCAGATCTGACCCTGCTTAGAAATGGATAAGTTTGGTGGTAATTCACCTCACTCTACGTGCCACAGTGTTTGCAGCTAATGCTTGGTGATCAGCAGGATCTTTCTTTCCAGTGCTCATGACACTTTCTGCAATTGCCAGTCTTCCTGCACGTGCTACACCCCTGTGGTGAAATCCAGGGGCCATATCCAAGCAAACCAGCTCCAAGTTGGTAGTGTTTACAAAGTTTTGAGTAACTGCTATGGATGGGTCAATGTTTAGCACACAATGCCACCAGCCACTGGGCACAAAGATTGTCTCGCCTGGTAATTGTGTACACTCGAAAGGTTTTTCTTCCTGTCGTAGTGTTGGATAGACATCTAGCCACCACTACACAAATGACCCAACACATAAGTTAACATCAATCATCTGTCAGCCAAACCCAGAATACAGAAGTAAACAATCTCTTCCCAAAAGCTTGCAGTTATGGGTATTCAAAGCCTATATGCCAGGAAATATACACACTGACAAGTTTCCAAAACATCTGTTTTACCTGTAGCGATGTGGGCCCGTCAAAGTTCACAGACCCATCATCCTCATCGACATGGACAATTACAGCTGGTGGTACCCTTCCAGGTGGATATAGAGCCCATCTACACCCAGAAGTAACCAAATCAACAAATCCAGCAAAATAACTACCTATGTTACTGTCTGCTAGTAAAGCTCTCACTAAAAACATCAGGAAGATGCTTTTCTTGAATGCTTCTTCCTCACTGCTTACCTTTTCCGTCCTGAGAGCAGGGCATTCCAAGCACTGGTAAGTGCAGGGTCCACATGCCATGATGCCCCAGACCGTGCAGGCCCAGCCACTAACCAACGAAATGGAGGACGAACCTGCTTGTCCAGAAGTGCCAGTAGATCCTCTGAGAATATTGAAGGCACACTGTAATCCTGTAGCATTGTTGGTGCCACCTCACCAAACTGGGAACCCACAAGGCTCATTTTTATCAGGTGCTAAAAAGTGATAAAGACCAGCAGATCTAAAAGCAGAGGAAGGTGGATCACAAAACCCTATCCTTATTGCACAAAACCAATGAGTAGAGAGAGAGACCAAAAAGGACCACTAATCAGCAAAGTCATTACTAACCTTGGAATCAAAGATATATAGTGGTTCCTCATCATTCTGGGATTGCATATATGAAGCATAATCCTTGAGCTTCATCTTCACTTTTTTGCCATGAGCTTCTGACACTTTGAATGCAACATCTCCGTATCTGTCCACCATCTGCTTCAGGTTCCATGTCTTCTGTGCTGGCCATTCTTTTGTCAAATCTGTTACAAGTACCTGCAAATTGCAACTCCGCATGTTACATACCTACAATCACACTCAACGTGTTCATTGATTCGCGTATCAATCAATCACTACATGTTGAGGAAAACTTGATGATGATGAGGATGAGCCATGAGAACACAAGTCTTGTGAGATTGAGAAGACACAATGTAGCATGAACTCATTCAAAGTGAAGATCAAGAGGAGACAAAGAAATCTCACTGGCTTCTTTCCATCATAGAAGGCCTGAAAATCTTTCAGAGACAGGTCTTCTCTTCTGTCAATAACCCCTTTGTCCATTGCAAAGCTGTCCAGCACCACATGACAGCGATACCATCGTCTATAGAGGAACAATGAACTGAAGCCTGCCACCACAAAAAGTGACGATAACTCTGTCAGCTTAAAACTTGAGCATTGTGTGGTGTAGTAAGGTGTGGAGAAGCAAAGCAATCAGCTTCCCAATGGTGGCAGCAAAAAGGCTGACATGTAATATCCAATTTGTGACATCCAAGTTCTGTGAACTCACCATCAAAATGCATTGGTGGCTTGAACATTGTGGTCCCATTCTTGACAAAGCCCAGCCTGCAACAAAAACACCAGAATTATAGTGTAAACCAAAACTGGAGCAGAACTAAATGACAATCTACCACAGGGGCACAATCAAAGGATTTTGCAGTTTGCAGATTCAAGCACTGTTGCAGACTAAAATGCAGAAAGTGATACAAAGTGCCACACAAAGAAAAAGAAGAAGAAGAAAAAACAAGCTCTCTTACTTGAGAGAAGTGTGATATATAGTTTGCAGATCCAGTGCTGTCCAGATTGAAATACAGAAGTACAATACAAGAGCCACAGAAAGAAGAAGAAGAAGAAGAAGAAGAAGAAGAAGAAGAAACAAAAGAACTCTCTTACTTGAGAAGTGTGGAGTGCCGCCAAGAGTTTTGGAATTGGAGGACTCCACCTTGATGCTTGTGGAGACACAGTTGCATCCAGAGAGGCTCCTCATTGCACAGTATGTAAAATACACTGCAAAAGATATCATTTTTTTCAACAACATCAAGTCCAACAACAACAACAATTGCAGGATTCTTCAACAAGTTTCTTCTCCTGGCTCTCTGGTAATCAATCCTCTGCTGCCACAACAGAACATCGTGGCCTGCGTGCGTGCGCCTACTTCCTCTATTATGCAGAGGAGGAAGAGGGAGCAAAGCTTCTGCGGAAACTCGCGAGGAGAGCTCGCGCTATTATGGACTTGTAAGAGACAGAATGCGAAGACCTTCTTTGCTGCTCATCAAACATGAAGGACAATACCGCGATTATGAGGTTTACGACAGATTCTTCAAGAAGATTTCAAGCATGATAATGAGCGGGAAAGGAGCATCGAAATCCGAGAAAAACTACAGCGATGGAGTCCTCGCGGACAGGAGGGAAGAAGGGATTGATTTACCTACTGACGCAAGCTAGAGTACCGAGAGTGCGAGGAGCTAATCGGTTCAAGATGCCGCAGAGAAGCTCATCGTCCAACACATTGAAGGCGCCTAATCCCTGCGGCCTTCGGTCCTTCCTTGCTTGCATTCTCGCTCTCGCACACACACACACACACTCTCTCTCTCTCGATCCAGTCACGTACAAATCCTCACAAACACGCCATGTTCATGAGAGAGAGATCGCAAGGTCGTGCGCTTGATTACCGGAGAGAATATCTGATTGCAGTTCCAGTCTTACTCGCGATGATGACAACTCTTGACGTGCGCTTCTCTCTCTCTCTCTCTCTCTCTCTCTCTTTCTCTCTCCGCTGCCTTGCAATTGCGTGCTCCGCTTTCTTTGCGTCTCTCATGTTTTCTCTCTCTCTCTCTCTCTCTCTCTCTCTCTCTCTTCTTCCAAGACACATCATTCCTTGAAGATCTTGTTTGTTATTGGAGGAACGTGGCCGAATGCCGCACACCTGAGAAGAGCGGTGGGACCCCAGACTCTTTCTCTGACGTGCTACTACAACTCTCTTCGCTTGTTCAATTGACTGACGGTTGGTTGTGTGCTTGGTTTTGCTTCTTCTTCTTCTCCTTCTTCCTCCTCCGCCTTCGCTGGAATGGATTCCTTCTGTTGCTGGCAGGAGAAGAGAAGCATTAGAGATTTTGTTTCTTCTATTGTCTGCAGAGGACAACAAGAAGGAGTCCATGCCGATTGACGCTGGGAGCTACTGCTGATCGGGACAACAGAACACACCGAATTCTTTACAACAACACACACGGCTGCTGGAGGAGGAGATAATGCTCGATCTGGAGGAGATAGTTTAGATCAGGATTCTTATGGCTGCGGCATGCCAGAGCCGCGTTCTTTTGGCTTCACTATCGTTCCAAGAAGAAGTCTGCAAGCAGAGGACGCGGAACAACAACAACAACAACTACTACTACAACAACGACAGGAAGCAGGTGAGGCCATTCTCAAGAGCAGCATCCTCTACTACTACCAATTGCCTCAATTGTGAAGCAAATTTGAAGCACATTCAGCTGGGACAAAGACCGCCATGGAAGAACAAGATCGGCAGGTCTCAGCAGCAACAACAGCGTGCATCAAGAGGGTGGCAGCAGTGGGAAACCAAACTCACTTGTTTTCACAAGAGCAAATCACAAGAGGAGAGGAGGAGGAGGAGGAAGAGGAGGATCCTCCTGCTGGAGGAGACTGGTTTGTTCTCAAGACCATGGGGGAGAATGTCAGAGAACCATCACCGCCAACATCCTGGAGCTTTTGAGCTGCTGCTGTTGCATGGGAACCCACTTCCTCAAATCCAGTGTGCTCGATTTACATGTTCACTGCCTGTCATCACTACTTCCACCATGCAAATTGCCACAAGTATGAATCATTTGGTGCAATCTGCATCGACTTCAGCAGCAACTGTGCTTCATAACATGGAGTTGATAAGTGAAGATGTGGGGTTGAGGATCAGTCAATTGGGATCAACATCCGGCTTGGAGATTGATACTTTGGCATTTTCATCATGGACAGGAGATCTAGTGAACCAAGTGGGAGCAGCTGTTGCAGTGCTCAACTCAGCTCCCATAACAACATCAGTTGCTGTGATTGCCACCATAGCTACCACATCCAGTATCATCATGTCATCTTTGAGTGTGAATGAAACCAAGAAAGGGTTTGTGGAGGGGCGAGATCTACCACTACGATATGATGCAGTTGCCATTGCTGCTTACTTTAGGAGGAGGCCGGTGGACATCCTCATTCGATCTGCACAGGTCATGTTTCGATGCTCGGCATTGACAGCCAGTATTCTTATTGATGAGTTTGTGGGGAGGAAATATGAAAAAGAGAAGCTTCGTGCTTCTCAGCTTGTAGAGCTCATAACCCGATTGGGACCCACTGCTATCAAGGTTTTTACCTTTCTGCATCCACCCTCTGTTGCTTTTTGAACTTAAACCCTAAACCCATAAGCAGCTTTCGGAGAGACTATTCTTTTCGTGTCATAATAAATAGAGATTTGAGAACTATGCCTTCTCCTCTGTATGTGATGCAGTTTTAGCATTGATCAGGTTTCTTCAAAGTAGATTGGTGATGCACACACTTGTTTGTGTGACTGGCGAGTTGATCAGGCAGTGTTTTTCAAGGTAAAGGATTGGTCATGCTTACTCATGTTTTTTTGTGACTGGCAAGTAGATTGGGCAGGCATTGAGTATCAGGCCAGACATCTTGCCTGTCACTTATTTGGAGGAGCTGCAAAAGCTTCAGGATCGGGTTCCTCCATTTTCTAACCAACAGGCAAAGGAAATCATTCTTGAAGGTCTTGGGAAACCAGCTGAGGCAATCTTCTCAGAGATGTCGGCAGAGCCCATTGCTGCTGCTTCTTTAGGCCAGGTATGATGAGCACACCTAGGTTTCACACAGGTTCACAGTTTGGCCGGTGTCTCTTTTTGCTTTCAAATGACAAAAGGTTTGTGATGACACATACCACAATGTGTGTTAGGGTTCAGGTCTACAAGGCACGGATGCAAGAGACTGGAGATCTGGTTGCTGTCAAGGTGCAACGGCCTGGGGTTCTTGAGGGCATTTCTCGTGATCTTTTCCTTCTCAGAACAAGTGCAAAAGTATTTCAGTTTATTCCCCTTATCCAATCAGACTTGGTTGGCCTTCTTGACACATGGGCCCTCCGTTTCTTCGATGAACTTGACTATGTCCAAGAGGTCTTTTCACTCTCTCTCTCTCTCTCTCTCTTGCTCACTGTGGCATGTCTTAATGTAACAGATGACAACTAGCTACAGCTGTGTATTTTTGTATCACCAGTGCATAATCTGTTAATGGCCTCCTGGCACTGTTGAACCTCATGCCACCCCCATACCGTCCTCAATTTGGAGAGTCTACTGTATCCCCACTTTTTGTTCCAAGAGAGCAATTCCTGTGAGCTGAGTTTTAAGCTCACAATGATCAGAGACAACATGCCTGTGACTAAATCATGAGTTTCATGTTTGGCATATCCCATACAGCATTCTTCAGTATAGTTCATCATTGATGTCAGGATTTGAGATTTTGGATGCAGGGCAAGAATGCTATCCAATTCAGCAAAAACATGAAATCATTGCCAAATGTCAAAGTTCCTGGTGTATATCTTGAGTATACGTGTCGCAAGGTATTACTTTCATCCTTCCACTTTTACACCAGTTCACACCAGTATTGTATTTGGTGCTGTCAAGGCAGGCGGCCTGCTTTTCCAATCTGGAAGTTAAGATCACTGACTGTGTTGACGGCTGTGGAATGAAGGTGTTAACATGTGAATGGGTGAATGGCGAGAAGTTATCAGAGAGCAATGCAGCTGATTTGCTCCCCCTCATAACCACAGCCCTTAATTGCTACCTTGTGCAACTCCTTGAGACTGGATTTCTGCATGCAGATCCTCATCCAGGCAATCTCTTGCGAACCCCTGATGGTCATCTCTGTGTCCTGGACTTTGGGCTCATGACTGAGGTACCGTCCTTTGCAGCCATCTTGCACAACAATGGTCATTGATTGTCATGATTCTCAAATTGGCTTGTGTGCTTTCTGTCATCTGTAGATGGCCAATGAAACAGTATGAAACCACCCTGACAACAGTCCTGCCACGAACTGATCACTAGGGATGCTCTATCCTAAGCTTGAAGGATATGGGTGATTCTGCAGGTTACTGAGGACCAACGATATACGCTGGTGGAGTACATTTCCCATCTAGTTAATTCAGACTATGCACGTGTGGCAGAGGATTTGGTGAGATTAGGGTTCGTGCCACCTGAGTTAGCAGATCCACAAAAGACAGCTGCTGTAGCACCACAATTGGGCCGCATAATGGGACAACTTGTCCAAGGTGGTGGAGCCCGCAAAATCAATGTCCAGCAGGTAAAAGCAAATTTTCAGTCATTTCTCATTGACTGGAATAATATCTTTGTTGGTATCCCATATGATACCTCCATTTGTTGACAGCGTATATCTGCTTGAATTTTCTTCATTGTCTACATATTTTACTCTCTCTGCAAACCAGTAGATGAAGTTGCATAAACTGTTATTGCATGTAGCCTTATGCTCTTAAGAGTCTTCAATTTCAGACAGAACTGATTTGTCTGCAATATGTAGCTGACAGAGGATCTAGTCAACATCTCAAAGGACTACGTGTTTGTAATTCCCCCGTACTTTGCACTTATTCTTCGAGCATTTTCAGTGCTGGAGGGAATTGGTCTGGATGCTGACCCCGACTATAGCATTGTGGATGAATGCTATCCCTATCTTTCCAAGCGCCTCCTCACTGATGACAGGTGCAGCTCTACTCCTCATTGCAGAATTCATTCCAGTTATCATGGCTTGTAAGAACTGGAACAAAACTGGTCTAACATAGTTATGTATTTTTACCACTGCTAGTCCTCGAACACGGGCTGCACTGCAATATTTCTTGTATGGGGACAAGAAGAATCTGGACATGCAAAGAGTGGAGTCCTTGACTGTGGGATTCCAGAACTTTCGAGCACTCATGACACCTACAGGCAGGATCACAACCCTAAAGAAACAGACTCTTATAGACCCGCCCACAAAAGAAGTCCTGACAGTACTTTTTGCACCTGAAGGAAGTTTTGTCCAGGACCTTCTCCTCACTGAGGTAAATGAAGTGCTGATTTTTTGCTTCAAACCACAAAACCTAGACCCACCTCACTTCTGTTTTCTGATGGTGATTACTCCATCCTACACATTCCCTTTACTACCATGGTTTTTCTTATTTTCTGGGTTCTGTGATATACATCTTTGAATTAAGTTACAGAGGTAAAGGTAATACTGGATTGAGAGTAATGAGGTGGTCTGCTGCAGCTTGTTCGAGCAGTGGATGCTCTTTCACGAGAGGCTCTAGCAGAGCTCTGGCGCTATTTGGCTCGACGCATTCCAATGCCTGCTGCACTTGCTGCCCCTGGGTCTTGGCCATTGTTGCTACCAGGCCTTATTGTGGGGGTAAGCCCCATGGCAAGACTTACTGTAGAAGATCAGAGCTCACTTGAAACAGTGCGAAGGCTATGGGTCTTCATTGAACCACAGCTTCGTCAACAAAGCTCTGCTGCAGGTTAGTCTCAGACTCATTGCTCTTGCTGCCAAGTGCGTGGGGACTTGGTAGTAACAAATTGCAAGAGGTGTCTCTATCAAGATGACAAGACATGAGTGATTTTGGTCAATTCCAATCATGGATTATTCATGGCAATTGTGAACACATCTTGCAAGGTTAGTTGTTCCAAGGTTTGCAGGCCATGGAAGGGCAAATGCAGAGAATGAGCATAACATTGAACATGGAATAGTCTTGGATTATGTGCTTGCTCCTGCAGAACTGGCTGAAATGGCGCAGGACTTGCTGCCAGTGCTGCGTGATCTATTCCCGGGGCTCACGACAGCTGCACAACGATTTGTGGTGATGCTCATACAGCGGCAGGCACTCCGACTGGCTGATGACCTCGATGGAGGCAACTCACTTCGGGAGTGGGATCAGGGTGGTCCTGCATCAATTGCTTCACCAGATCTCTCAAAACAAAAACTAATAGGTAACAAAAGGCATCCCCAAGTATTTTAGAGTGATATGAGAAACAGACTCTAATAGTTGTAGATAAGTAGGGTCCCTCCCCCCACACTGGCAACTCTGAAAACTCTCTTATGTTTTCTTTGTGCAAATGTGTGTGAAGAGGTAATCAGATGAATTTCTGTATACATGTGATTTGAGAGTATACAGCAGTTGATCAAGCAAATGGTCAACTGTTTGGTATTGATTGAAACTTGAATTCACAAGATGGACCTTCACTTAGGTACATCAAAGTGACATTTGTACTTCATGAAAGCATATTAACGAGGTTATTAACCACACTAGTCCTCATCGAGTGAGCTTTTTGTCGAGTAAAGCTTCTAATTGTCGTTGTGGAGTTTTTTCTGCAATGTCATAGATGTTGCTTTTTCAGTTGGCTAGAGCGAATGTTATATGTCCAATTAGTCACTTGTTGGAAACGTCCCGCACTTGTGGACCTTACCCACTGTATAAAGCATGAGGTGAACCCATTATTACGATCTGTTGAAACAAAAAAATTGACACATTTAGTTTACCAACTACGCATGAGTTCATTGTTGGTCATCAGTAAGAACTACGTATTGTCTCCATTTTCAGATTTTCATCAATTGTTTGTTTCAGGAATTGTTGTTTGTAGCTAAAATCAATGGCAAATCGTTCATTGGAAGATGCAAGAAAACAGTTGTGATCATCATCATCCCTGGAAAGATTTTGCCAGTTTGATTACAAACCAAGAATTATTTAATCATCTTCTATAAGGTTTCCTCACCGATTGATTCTTTATGTGCGTTAAGACCCCTCAATTAGGGGGGCGTAACCAAGATTGGGAATCTGCCTAAGATGAAAGACTCTGCATTATGGTAACGCCTCTGTCTTTGGTTCCTTGGTTCCTTGCATATCACTAAATTACTAACAACTTCCTCCTCCTGAGTTAATTCCTTCACCGTAAAGCATTGCCTGGATTTTCCCTTTGTATTTTCAGCTCCCTTTACCTGCCTGAAGAAACCTGTTTTCAGCAAGCGAGATCTTCTGGGGTGGAAGGTACCAGCCAGGCTGTACCAGGATATTCAGCCTGTCACTATCTCTGGGATCTTCTGAGGTGGAAGGTACCAGCGAGGCTGTACCAGGATCTTCAGCCTGTCGCTATTTCTAAAACGTGAAAGAATCCCAGCTCTGCCTTCTGTAGGAAGAGGACCTGAGTATAGACCCTTCTGTGATTTCGACCTATTCCCTTGGCCTACTGGCCTTGGGCAGAGATGTCAAATCACGAAAGGGCTTGTACTCAGGTCCTTCTCCAATACTTAATTAACGGAATTTACCTTAATTTAATTAACTTCATTAACTGAGATTTAATGAGAAATCCACATTGTTGGCTGGTCCCTAGAAAGCGTATTCCTGACCGTATGTGATACCGTATCGTAATATGAAAGTTGCATACCTCTTGTATACGACGTAGAGCGTATAGGATCGAGCAACCCGCGCGTACTATCCACAAACGCTTCGCGTCGCGTCGCTTCCTCGTCTTGCAAAATCCTCTTTTGCTCCCAAATCCGACTGGGTTTTTGCTACCCAAAATTTGCGCAATTGGTTGTGCAAAAAATTTCGCCCATCTTCCATTCTTTTTCTGTTTTGGGTCTTTCGCAGAATCGAATTTGGAGCTTTGTGGGAAGAAGCTTGGAAGCTCGGCAGCTCCCAGTTCAGTTTTTGAGAACTGGGGAGGGAGGACTAGGAGGAGGAGACAAGACGGAAGGTAATAGAATTGACATAGATACGGGACGTGATGCTGCAAAGTATGTTGCTGCCAGTAGTGGGCAGTGCAGCATCGCCTCACCATTTGGGGTACTTTGCAGGGACAACGCGCTTGCCTTCTTCAACGGAGTTTGTGTCGCAGGGAGTCGGGGCAGCTTGTCAATGGCGGACCTCGAGAAGAATTGGAGGACCTCCTCGAGCAGGCTTGGAGACTGTACAACAAGACCAGTCTTCTCCTTCTTCTTCTTCTTCTGTGAACGATAGGGATGTTCAAGAGGTTCCACCAATGCTGCTGCTGCAGGAGGGAAGTAGTAGTAGTAGAAGCGACAGCAGCAGTAGCAGCAGGAGTTCTTCTGCGGTCGATACTAGTAGTTCTTCTTCTGAGCAGTTAGGGTTTTCAGCAGCAGAGAATAGTAGTAGTGTGGAGTCGGTGATGATCAATTCTTCAAGTAGAACAACAAGGAGAGATGTGTGGGTGAATCCCAGTGGAAGTGCATTCAGGACACACGATCTGCTCAAGATTTCGGAAAGGAAAGAAGAGCAGTCCACCACGTTGAACAAGTATTTGTGGGTTAGTCCTGGCAGGAAAGTGCAGCCTGGCAAAATCTCCTGGGCTGAGAGAAGAGCTGCCATTCTGGACCTTCAAACTGCAGAGGATGTTGCAGCTGCCCTTTCCAGGTTTGTTACAATTCTAATCTCCCCCACCCCGCCTGCCCAAGTTTAGGGTTAGGATCACAGAAGAAGAAGCAGAAGAAAAAATCTGTGAATTCCGTTTCACCAAATCCTTCCTTAAACAAAAGAGATCTGCTTGTATTATGTATGTATTGCATTGCCTAACAAATGCTGTTGTCTATCCGCCCACAGAGTTGGTGACAGTTTGGAGACCATGGACTTGAATGCAGTTTTGCGACGGTTTGGTCGATTGAGGAGATGGGAAGATGCTTGTGTGGTACTTCCTTCTTGTCTTCTTCTTGTTCTTCTTCTTTCCATCAGGAAACAATTGCAAATGAATTTCTGCTCTGGAGAAAAAGAAGAAGAAAAATTAGGGTTAAGGGTTTTTGGCTATTTTGTACAAGAGCAACAGACCTGTTTCTCCCAGAGAGATTAATTTCTGCTCTGGAGAGAATGAAGAAGAAAATTAGCATTATGGTTTTTTGGGGATTTTGTACAATTGCAACAAACCTGCTTGTCCACACACACAGAGAGAGAGAGAGAGAGAGAGAGAGAGAGAGAGAAGCAGAAAGAGTGCAGCAAAAAGCTTAAACTATTCTTCTTTACCTTGTGGGATGCATGCACAGCTGTTTGATTGGATGAAGGAGAGGGGAAAATTATCAGCTCCAACATACACAAGCTTCTTCTCTGTGTTGGGAAAGGCAGGCCGAGCAGAGAGAGCTCTGTACATCTTCAATGAGTTGCCAGTTTTGGATCCTGTGCGCTGCAACGTGTTTGTGTGCAATTCTATCCTGAGTACACTTGTTTACAATGGCAAAGTTGATAAAGCATTACGTCTTTTTGAACAAATGAAAGTCGATGGTCTGCAGCCAGACCTCATCACATACAGCACGGTAAATAGTAAATACCGACACCACTTTTACACAAAACACTTCTCAACCTCTCTCCAAGCTTATAGATTACAGTTGTGTTCATTGTTGGGGGTGTTTTCAGTGGTGCATAAATGAAGCCAGAACTTATTTGTAGAGGATGATGGTTGGTTTGAAAGAGTTTTTGTCAAGGAAGGCAATAGTAAAATATGCTTAAACCAATTTGTCAGGTGTTTTCAGTTAATTGCAGGTTGTGCCAAAACTCGAGATGGATATACAAAGGCACAAGTCTTTCTCCAAGAGATGGATGTTAGGGATATCAAACAAGATTCGGTCACATATGGGGCGCTCATCAATGTTTGTGCATCACATGGACTGGAAGAAGAAGCAAGGGCGATATTTGCGGAAATGCAAAGGGCAGGAGTGGCACCCAACCTCTTCCACTACAGTGCATTGCTTAATACGTTTGCATGCAAAGGCAAGCATGCTGACGCAGAAGAAATTTTACGTCAAATTCAAGCTGCAGGCCTCACTCCCAATCTGGTACACCAACTTTTTGCTTTTTGAGTATCTATGTATGCATGTATGGTGGGAGAATCTTTGGATGTGGTCCATTTTCCTTTTCTTTGATATCAGCTCCTTCATTGGTGTCTAGTCTGATTGACAAAAACTGTGTCTGTTTTTACAATCACAGGTTGTGTACAATTCATTGATTAATGCTTATGCAAATAGCAAACAGCCTGACAAGGCTCGGAAAATATTTGAGGATGTCCAGACTGCAGGCTTACAACCTGACATGGTAAGCGGCTGCCCATAACTTCTGTATATACTACTGGCATGTGTGTATTCTGTTTCTTGGGTACCACATGAACTTGTGTGTTGAGAAGAAATGAATTTCATCATCCCTTATGGTAACAGATTTCAGCGGCTTTGTTCCTTTGATCCTGAGATTTTGCCAGTGTCTCTCTCACAGGTCTCATATTGCTCTATGATGGATGCATATGCAAAAGTGGACCGTGTCCAGGAGGCTCACGAAATGTTTGATAAGATGCAGGCTAAAGGCATCAAACCAGGTATGCCTGTGTGTTTTCCTTTGAGGAAGTTCATTGCAGTTTTGTGGTCAGTGTCCATATCGGTAACCTCTTCTTGTGCTCAATCTCTGTTGTAATTTTTTTCTATCATGAGACTGGAGCAAAGGGTGTTAAAGGGTTGATTGGAACGTTGTTGTGCAGGCAGTATAGGCTACAGTATTTTACTTTCAGCATATGCCAGAGTAGGTCAGATAGAGGTGGTTGAGAAATTGGTGACGGAAATTAATAAGAGAGCGAAAGGTGAGTGTGACGTCCTCCTGTTCAATACCTTGTTGAAAGTTTACTGCAACGCTGGCCACATGGATGGTGTTATGGCCACTTTGCGCAAGATGGATACAGAAGGTTGTACACCTGACCGTGGCACCTTCAATATACTTATTGGGTACTTTGCCAAAGAAGACCTCTACGACTTAGCCCTTACCACGCTCCAAGATATGGAAATCCGGGGCCACCGCCCAAATGAGGTCAGTCCATCTAGTAGTGTCCTCCTTTCTTTCTTCACTTCACTTCACTTCGCTTCACTTCACTTCAGGTGTTGGGGTTATGTATTGGGGGGTTGTGTAGCAGTTTGGAAGCATTATTATTACCATCCAATCTTAATTCCCCTTTGTTAATGTGTGATCAGGCAACGTACAATGCTTTGTTTCAAGGCCTTGTGAAAATAGACAAAGTGGATGAGATGTGGCACATGTTTGGTGTAATGAAGGAGCGAGGCATTGCACCCAGCAATCTTTCATTACACACTGTTATATCTGCACTCATAGTGCATAATCGTCTTGATGATGCTTACAGCACCTTTCTAGAACTCAAGGCAAGTTCCCTGTATAGCACACGCAGGCACACACGCACACACACACACACACACACACACACACACACACAGCACTCTTTTATTTACTGAATCTGTGAAGTCAAAAAATGTGAACCTTGTCTGTGTTGACAACAAGACTAATTTTTTAATTTTTTAATTTTTTTGTAATTATTATGTGCGGCAGGCATCAGGACGATCATTGTCACCACGCTCCATGGAACGATTCATTCAAGCATTCTCTGAAGCAGAAAATATGGAGGCTGTTAAAGAGGCTTGGGAATTCATGAAAAAAGTCAGCTTGAGACCTTCACAAGTAAAAACTAATTTCTCTGTCCCTTCCATCCCTTTTTATTTCTTGTCATTTAGTCCGGGGTGGCAGATTATGTCATTTTCTTGACCACATTATATGACATAATCATCTGGTGATGACCTTACACACACTCGTAATAGGTACTCACCATAATCATCTCTGTTGAACATGAATTTTTATTTATTTTTTGAAAATTGTTGAATCTGGCACACCAGACCCTTATGTCATGGAATGGTCTTGCCCTGGTCCATTCTGTTGGGTGCATCACCTAGCTCACCCTAACAGCTCACCAGGCACCTTACCCAACAGAATGGGCAGGGGGGCTTGACGATTCCATAGTACATAAGTATCTTTCTTATTTGTTATAGGGGCAATTACAATTGCAGGTGGCTATTTGGATTGAGAGAGAGGTGAATTTTCTATGGTTTGCTTATTCACCACAACCATTTTAATTCTTTGTTGGTGACAGGGGACATGGGACATTTTGCTTCTAAAGTACGCGGAACTGGGACAATATGAGGCATTGTTACAATTATTGGAGGAGATGAAAGAGGTCGGAGGTAGCGCAAGTGCTGACACATATGCCTATCTCATGCAACAAGTTGCTGAATCAGATGAAGCTATCAAACTACTCAACGACTTGAGTGACTTGCATGACTCTGTCATCTCCCTTCCCTCTATTGCTTCTTCAACTGATTGAATCTTCTTCTTCTTCTTCTTCTTCCTTCCCAATTGTGGAACTATGGAACATGTAACAGATTACCAGCAATCTCAATCTCCCCATGTAACAGTTTGTTGTTCTGGGTCCACAACCATTTACCCAAATGTATCTTGTCATTCCTCAGACACAATTTGCATCTTTTGTGCATCATGAAAGTTTTGGCAATTGTTGATTAGGGTTTTGTTTTGGGGGGGGGGAGAGTGGAATGGTGGGTTTGTGTGGGTGAGGAGGACTGCATGAACACTAACTTGATTAGCATCACAAAACTTCACACATAATCTCATTGAGGCATTCATGGATGATTGAAACTCACAACCAAAATGCAAACAAAAAACACAGCAAAAGGAATTAGAATCTCACAAATTGCAATCGGTCAATCAGACGTCTTCCTAGTAGCAATTCCACAGTTCACTAGGTGTGTGAAATTGGAACCTTCAGGTACAGAATTTGTGTCTGCCAGGAGTCGATTCCAAGTAGCTGGTAAGTATCCATTACACAAGTAATTAATTGTAGTGTGTAGAATTGGACTTTCTGCCACAGAATACGCATCTGGAATCTACTCCCAACTAGTAGGCAGCTACCTATGTATATATAGGTACTTCCTAGGTGTGTTAGTAGGTAGCCATTATAATAGCTATTCCAGGTGGAATCTAATTTCCAAGTAGGGCAGGGAAGCAGGCTATTACACAGTTATTTATTCAGGTGTGTGGAATTGAACTTTAGGTGTATGGAATTGGGACTTTCCAGCAGCTACAAGAATAGGCATTCTGGAATTTAATTCCAACTAGGTAGTAGGCGATAATTAGTTAAAACAGTTAGTTAGTTCTTAGGTGTGTTGGTAGGTAGGTAGCTATTATAATAGTTATGACTAGGTCTGTGGTAGGTAGCTATGACCTATATTTGGACTTTCTGGCACAGAATGCTTGTGTGGAATGGTTAGTAGCTAGTAGGTTCCGACGACGGTGGCTGCCGTTATTGGGCTTTGTGTGTGTGTTTGCGTGTGTTTTCAACCCCTTCATTTTCTCGTTTTGTTCCGTGCACGCTTTTGTGTCGCGGCGTCTCCGCTACGACGACCCATCGCGCTCGCACGGGGCCACGACGACGACGACGACGACGACGACGCTCTACAATTCCTTCCTTTCTTCTTCTTCTTCTTCTTCTTCTTCTTGTGTACGTATGTTTTTGTTTTTTTTTCCCCTCTTCTCGGAAAACATTTCAATGACTATTATGCACAAGGAAAGAAGAAGAAGAAGCAGCAGCAGCGCGTTTGAATTGGTGCAGCAGTACTAAGAAAGCGTGTTGCAAGTCTTTTGTGGCGTGCTGCTGCCCCCTGGAAAGTCGTTGGCCAGCGCTTCTTGCGAGATTGAAGAATTTCGCCGTCTTTGTGTATGTGTGTGTGTTTTTGTGTGTTTTTCTCTCTCTCATTCTGTGTCTTCGGGATTTTGTTCTTGTTTTTAGTGGGAGATTCCATGGCTGGTTGTTGTAGTAACACGGTTTACAAGGCTGCCGCTGCGTTTCTGGTTGGGTCTTAAAGACAGCGAGTGCCTTTTGCATTGTGGGGGGTTTTGTCGTGTCCCGGCAATACGAGATTTGAAGGAGGGATGGAGGAATCCAGTAAGTAAGTGTGTGTCGCAACAATGTCGAGATAATGCGCCTTTCTTCCGCCTGACATTGATGGATGTGGCTCTCTCCTCCTCCTCCTCCTTGAAAACTACAAGAAGTTTGAAGAAATTTGGTTCCATAAAGTCTTGTTCGCGATTTCTTGAAGAGGAAGAAGAACAGATAGATCCTGCTGCAATTCCGGCTTTGCAATAATAATAATAGCAGCAGCAGCAGCAGCAGATATGTATGGAGGAGGAGACAGCGTTGAGCAACCTTGTGGATGCATCTTAGGAGCCAATCTGTGGATACAGGCATGGTTCGGGGATTGTGTGTACACATCATGGGAAATGGCTGCTTTCCTAATCGGTTTGTCCTCCATGCTGTTCTGGATCGTTGCACAACTGCCTCAATTCATCAGCAACTGGAGATTGCAAAGTGCAGAAGCACTGTCTCCTTGGTTCCTCTTCCAGTGGCTTGCAGTAAGTATCACCTTCATGTGTATCCACTGTCCATTCCTTTGCTGAATTCGCATAACATTGTGAAAACAGTCTGTTTGGATGTGCAAGGATATGAAGCATTTGGGGTTTTCTCTGTAGGCTATTGGGGCAAGAATGTAGTTTAGGGTTTAAGACTTTAGGGTTACCGGAGCTCCTCTTTTGTTCTGTGATTGTAGTCACTGCAATCCCTGGTTTTGCTGGAGAGGCCATGTAGTATCTCTTCTTTTGTTTTTTGTTATTGACTCCATCACAGTTTGAACCCATCTGAACCTCAGTACAACAGGGTTTTTTGTTTGTATTTTTTTGTCCTGTACGAGGGTGCCCTTGGCAATGCCAGCAGATTCCTAATCTCAGGACAATGTCTGGAATTGGGCTTGACAAAGAACTAATGATGTGCATGCAGGGGGACTCTTTCAACCTGCTTGGTTGTCTTCTTACGGGTGATCAGTTAGCAACAGAAACTTTGACAGCTATGTACTTCATGTTTGCTGACTCTCTCATCATCAGCCAGGTATTTTGGTTGCTATGCATAATGCTTTGAACCCCTATTTCAAAACGGCTTTTGATGATTCTCAACCTAATGCATGTGCCTTAAGCTGAAGTTAGTTGCCTTGGTTCACTGTGTGCCAGCATTGGGAAGACCTGGTTTACCCTTCGTGAATTCTCATCAATTCTCCTCTGTAGTGGATCAATTGAACAGATTGTGTTCCTGCAAGAACAGAATGTGTGACATTTGAATTGGTGTGTGTGGACAGTACATGTATTATCAGATGCCCAGGATGGAGAAGGGGGATGATTTTAGCACAGTGATAGAGGATGATGGACTGAAGCCTGATGCATTATGTGCCACACATACTTCACCATGCTTTGGTACCACTGATGCAGGTCAGTTCTGACCTAAAGTCAATTATGCAACACCAGTAGCTTCACACAAACTCACCAAATGTCTCTATAAAACAGGCTCAATTATTTTTCCCGAGGCTGATGTTACCAGAGTTCTTGCTCCCATAGTTGTGAGGATTGAGTCTTTCTATGGAGACAGGAAGTTGGGCTTGCACATGAAATAAAGCACTTTACTTCTAGCTTCACAACCAAGTACTGCCACACTGAGAGTTCTTTTATTTGGCTAGGTTGAAGAATTCAAGAGAGGATTCACATTTTATTATCCCTGCCTAGCTTGCCAATGGAAGTATTGATCACATCACATATGTAACAGGTTGGTCAGAGAAAGCTACAACAGCAAAAGCCAGGCAAGGCCCTCTACAGAAGCTGCCACAAGGAGGGAGGATGCCCCTCCTGCTGAATCAGGTGACAGTCAATTTAGAGAGTCACATGATTCAGCCAATTGTACCCATCCAAGAAGATTCAGCAGCTGTGCGACAGCAGCTGCGTCAGGTGGTTATGAAGTATGGGCTGGAGTATGGTCCACCCACTGGACCACCAATCATCACTGACCATGGATCTCACAGTTGGCACCTATGTAGGAAGAATGTTCGCCTTGCTGCAACAGCTGTGGCGAGTGTAACTGGCCTGCTTTGTGTTGGAACTGTGACTCACCAACTAGGATGGAGTAGTCAGCAACAACTGAGCTCAGCTGCAGGAGTGGCAGGAAGAAAATTGATGACCATCTGTGGCAACAATCCAAGATTATGGTGGCTGAAGGGCAGTGGCACTGCACTTGGGTATGCCCATTTTGCACTCCTTCTCCCTGTACTGTAACCTTTGCAAGCTGTAGTGAGCCTGACACAAATGCTGTGATTTCTGCACTGCTATCTAAGAGGTTCTCAATTGTCCTGTTCAACATTTATCTGCAGGTGGGGATCCTCAGTTTTATACTTGGGTTCTCGTGTTTCACAGCTGGTAAAGAACAATCAAAGGGGATCTGCAGAAGGCCTGTCAATGGCCATGGTCACATGTGCAATTATGGCCAATCTAACTTATGGTACAGCTATCATGATGCGAACTTCTTCATGGTATATGATTTTACTTATTATGGTGCCTCTTCAATACTCTTTACTGAAACACATTCCTCTTCTGAAGCATGGTTCTCGTGTATGTACATTCAGAGTTTTCTTTGAAAGAGCAAAGAACTTTTCATGGCATGTGATTTTATTTGGTATGGTGCCTCTTATATACTCTTTACTAAAACACAATCCTCTTATGAAGCATTGTTTCCTGCATATGTACATTCAGAGTTTTCTTTGAAAGAGCAAAGTACTTTTTCATGGCATGTGATTTTAATTATATCAGTGCCTCTTAGATACTCTTTACTGAAACACATTCCTCTTCTGAAGCATCATCTTCTGTGGACCGACGTTCAGACATTTCTTTGAAAGAGCAAAGTACTCCTTTTTTTTGTGGCAGGCAAGACTTTGCTGGGAAGGCACCATGGCTGCTAGGAAGCTTAGGAACAGTATCTCTGGACTTTGCTCTCCTTATACAGGTTCATGACGATACAAACTCTCCTAATTCCTACACAATCTTGATCTTTGCTCTGAATGGGATGTCTATCAGGGAAAGGAGTTTTTTCCGTTTGCTTGTGCTATGTCAGTACATTTCACACATTTAAAACCTAGCTAATTATGAAGAGATCAGCCGGCACATGAAAAATTCTGAATTCATGTGCAACTTTGCTTTGAGGTGATCTTCAGTAATGGCAGTGCACTGTGGTTTGTTTTCTCAAACCAGTCTCTGTGGTGGGGGTGGAAGAAAATATATTAATCAGGTTTTGAATCTGGGTCTTGGAAAATTTGCAGGCGCATTGTCTGACCCGCTACTCAAAAGCAAAGGAGATCAATGAGTATACACCATTGTTGGTGTAAATTGAAGGATGTTTTGTATTCCACCATTCATGAACAGATTGATTGATTGATTTTTTGTTGTTGAATTTGACATCCGAATAGGTGACATTAGTTAGCTTCTTCTTATTATATCAGAGTTCTGAACCTGCTAATTAGGGTCTTAACAAAATCTCTTTTCTTGTGACATCAGAACACTGATCCTGCTAATTAGGGTCTTACCAAAATCTCTTCTTCTTGTTACATCAGAGTTGGATCCTGCCAATTAGGGTCTTACCAAAATCTCTTTTCTTCTTGTTGCACGAGTGGCCTGATCCTGCTGATCAGAGTCTTACCAAAATCTATTTGCACAGAGATGTGAAAGCTTCTTAGTCAGGCTTCTTAGGCAGGCTTTTATTTGGTGGCAGCAAATCAGCATCACCCTGTAATGTTCTAGATATGCTTTTGAGAATCAAAAATGAGAGGATCTCTTTCACATCTCAGGTTCTGGGATTTTTTTTTCACATCTTTGGTTCCGGGTTGTCTGTCTTTACTCCAGTTTCTAAACTTGGCCAGTTTCTTCAACCACAAGGAAAGAGCTCACCTCTGTTTTGCACATATTTTCCTCTGCGCTTTGCTGTGAGCATTTTAAGCGAGTATTGCCAGCTTCCCCCATTCCAGGGAGCTTTCTAAATTAAAATTTTCTTACATTTTCTTAAAATTATCTTGAGTTTGTAAAAATTGTATAGTGTTATATTTTATAAATTGCCAGCTTCCCCCATTCCAGGGAGCTTTCTAAATTAAAATTTTCTTACATTTTCTTAAAATTATCTTGAGTTTGTAAAAATTGTATAGTGTTATATTTTATAAACTCAAACGTTGCTTTTGAACAAATCACCAATCTTGTCTGTCCTGCTCTGAAAACAAAAGCCTACAGTCATCTCACAAAGAAAATACATGCAAAAGTTATGAATTCCTGAGGTGACAATTACTTCTTAAAGTCATATAAATTCTTCCAATTGATCACAACAATGCAGAAATGGAAATGGGCCTGATGACAATTGCTTCTCAAGTCAGATGGTCAGGCAAAAAAAGGAACAGTGACACTTACAGAAATAGAAATTCCTACAATTGTTCACAGCAAAGCAGAGATGAACATAGGACTTTCAAAACCAGTAAAAACTTTGAGCAGAGATGAACTCTGGACTTTAGAAAAACAGTAAAACTTTCAGCAGAGATGCATATGGGACTTCAGAAAAACAATTTAAAGATTTCAGCAGAGACAGACATCATAGGACTTTTAAAACCGTGAAACTTTTCAAGACAGTGAAGAATAAATCATCCACTTTAGAGATTTTGGAAGGTTGAAGAAGTGTAGAGTAAGCCCCAGGGTGGGGAAAACCAGGGGCCTAGGATGAGAGAGTAGCCAAGTCTGGCCCCACGTTTGGAACTGCCCCCCGCACCCATAGGCTTTACCCACAGCAAAGGTTGAGGTGAACATTGTCATGAACCCAAACATACATAGATCATGAGATGTAGGAGAGGGAGGGTTCTTAGTTCTTACAACTACTCCTCAAGAGTAGGCCAGATCTTAAGCGTACAAGTAGGCGTAAGATCCCTCACACTCTTAAGAAGTAGGCATAAAATCCCTCATCTTTTTTAGGAGGGAGGATATTCACAGATATAATGTGTCCTCCAAATACGCTACTGAATTTCTATGAGAAATAGGCCAAATCTATCTATTCAGATAGGTGTTTGTTTTTTTTTGTGTGTTTGTTTAAATCTGACCATGCCATAACCCTCCAAAGTTGTGTCCTCCCCCCACCCTCCCACCACTCCACTTTTGCTACTGCTGGGAAGCCCTTGATGAGGCAGTGTGCATGTTTATCGTTGCACAATTTTTGGACCAACAGAGCAAAAGCTATTTAACGTAGAGTGATTTTTGTCTCTGAAATTAATATTAAGATTAGTAAATAGAATTTAGCAAGATTCTGCAAGAACTCTGAAGTTAAACCCACTTTGACCAGAATAGTATTGGGTAGGTGACCTTACAGGAGGTTTAATATACTCGGGCCACCAGTACAGGGGCCCACTAGTTGTCATTGAGGAAGCTAGACTCAATATTATATCTGATTAAGTGCAATGGGACCAAGATTACATTGCATTTACTCCCACAAAAAATTGGCTCGAGTCCTGTGATCTGAATGTGATCTGAATGTTAAAATTAATAGGTTACTAAGTAGCAACAAAGTAGTTAGTCAAAAATCTTTTCACCTGAAGAGAAGAGATTCCAGACAACAGTGCCAAAGAGGTAAAGGCCGACAGCCACCTTGAATACATCATCCCATGACCCTGCACAACAAAACCTTGAAATTAGATCCTAGAACTAAATAAGCAGTTTGCCATAAAACACTGAAAACATTACTACTCTGCCTATTTTCCTGGCTGCATGACCTCACAACCTTTGCAAAGTAAGGAAGAAACACAGACGGGGAAGAAATAAAAGTTCTCAATTCAGATAACGTTAACATGACATCAAGATACATGTGACAAAAACCTCTCAAGGTTGGGAACATCAGGATATGATGGCATTGGTTTCTACTATTTCTGACACCAACAAACAAGATAGGGAATTGACACAAACCATGCTGTAAAATATAACCAGTTGCTGCAGTTCCAAACACACCAGCAAGCACACCTGCTGTGTTTGACATACCTAGCAATACACCCTGTTCTCACATACAAAAGCCAACTTCAGTTTGTCTTTAGAGCTCGGAGTTTTAGAGTGTAAAGTTCAGACTTACAAGCTGTTGTTAACCCTGAGAGAGAAGAGAGAAGTAATAATCTATTTGCTTGAGTAAGCTTGCATAGCAGTGGAAACTTTTGAAACAGTTCCCCACACTAAAAGGGGAAAACACAGACTAAAGTTTTACCCCATGAGCAAATGTGGAGGTCAAGGTATAGAATATGCAAGAAGGAAAACATACAGAGTATCGTGGTCCAATATCTTGATGGTTAGAGTACAATCCTGACTGTGAAAAAGCATCAGTTCCCTGCATGTGCAGAAAAGGTCAGATGAGGCTGGAATCAAAAAAGTAGATAAATGTACTTATGATGCTTTGTAGCTGAAAACAGTATCATGGTACAATGAAGCAACATACACAGAGAATGTAACAAAGAAGAATACAATCCAGAGTGCGCATATATTTGACCTGCACCAGCCGTCAGCCCCAACAGTAGTTGGGCTGGACAAGTTTTGACTCCAAAAAGAAACAAGCTATGTTCAAGTTTAGAATTATGTTATGAAAGGGACAAAGACAGTACCTGTGAGCACATCATGCACAAGACAGCAAGGGAAGGTGATGTAATGTGAGTGAGTTGAGTGAGGAAAAAAGCAGGACCCAAGAATCCAATGCTTTGCATGATCTGGAATAGAGAATCACATGCAAAACAAAGACATGATAAGAGAACCTCAAACCTTGTAGAAGAGCATAAATCAGTATTGCTAACATTGTGCACCGAAATGAAACTTTTAAATTTTAACCTGGAAACAAAAAATTGAAAATTCTTGTAGCACAGACTGAAGAGCTCTAGTTATGGATGAGGAGACAAGAATTGCATAGGGCTGCAAATGCGAAGCACTTCTCTGGCTAATGTGTGGATAAGCAGTGTTAGGCATTTCAGTCAGCATGTAATAGAAAGCATACCTTGCGCACAGCAGTGACAGAAACACCACGGCTGACAAGAGAATCAGCAATCCAACCCCCCAGATTGGCTGAAAGCGCCATGGTGAGCCAAGGCAGGACTGAAAACATGCCCGACTCCATCAAATTGAAACCCAATACCTGCCAAAACCCCACTCATCTGATCAACCCCTGGAGAATTCTAACCTCCAACTGATCATTATGGTTAATCTAGTTTTAGCTTCTTAACTCCAGCATTCTTTCATACTTGTTCTGTAGTTTAAGGTACATTACCTA
Organism: Sphagnum contortum; assembly: GCA_963920785.1. NCBI lineage: Eukaryota > Viridiplantae > Streptophyta > Sphagnopsida > Sphagnales > Sphagnaceae > Sphagnum > Sphagnum contortum. Next base: position 10,277,074 of record OY987276.1, read on the forward strand.
CCAACAGACTGATGAATCATTGCACCAGCTTGAAAAATATTGCATGGAAAGTAACATTCATTTCAAGTTAGAAAGTTGTACGTGACTTTCTTCCAAAAACAAGGCTATCAATTCCATTTGGAGCACAACTTGTGAGGACATTGAGGACAGTTCCCATAGCTACAAGGCACTACCTGTGGTTGCAAAAACACTCAGTCCAGAGAGAAAGACAATGGCAGAGATACCTGATTGTAATATGTGGGCATCCATGTAAGAAGGATGAAAGTGCCCCAGTTGTGGCAGAAGTGGCAGACTATCAATGCCCAAACAGGAGCTTTGGATAGAAGTAGGCCCCAAGGGATGTTCTCAACAGGTGCCTCTGGCTCTCTTCCTCCCAAAACCAATCTCTTTTCCTCTTCTGTGATGTTGGGGTCTTCTGCTGGTGAGCTATGTGCCTATGCACGAAATCATTGAATCAGATACAGCAGATTTCCCCTTACTTTCAATCTATTTCAACAGTCTCCAGCAATCCCATTCCTAGGTTCCCTGTCTCATATGTGGATCTTTTATTGCAGGCAAAGATATAGATGCAGCATAGGCTTCAGGTCTAAAAGAACCAACTAGAAAGGCATCTTCAACACATTGACAAAGAACTTTGGTTAGAAATGGAAGTTTCTATTGGCAAGTTCCACTGATGAAACTTCAACTACATTAACACTGAGGACACTTAGAGGAGGGCAGAAAATTTACAAATTGTTGCCACAAAGCAAACCAAAGGGCTCCAAGAGATCCAAATGAGAAAAAGACTGAGGGCCAGTTGAACTTGTGAATCAGACCCGGGGAGAATGCCAGCCCGGTCACTGATCCTAAGTACATTCCACTGTACACCAAAGCTAATGAGCGGCTCCGCTCACTCACTGGCACCCATCGTGATAACAAATTATTCATTGCTGGCATTGCCACTCCCTGTTGTTCCATCCAAACATCACTGTTAAACCCCACCCAGATTCTGTAAGACAGAACCATGAATTTTGACTTGAACATAATGATATTGGCAGCAACAGTTCTCCATTGACAGTTTACTGACCTCCCCAACACCCATACATGCACGGACAAAGAGGAGGGCAGGCAGCCCAATTCGAGCTGCTACTGGGGTGGCAATGGTAGCAAGTGACCACCATATGACTCCAAAGCCCAGCACTTGCTTTCCCCCAATGCTGTCTGCCCATATACCTCCTGCAATCTGCAACCAAAATTTCTGAATTTGTGTCCAATTCCATTCTCTATCAACATCTTACAAAATACACACCTTTGAGATGTAAAAATTAAAAGAAGTTCACTCAGACTATCAGTTCCTGACCAAGCTGAGCTCCACTTGTTCCTGAAAGAGACTCAGATGCTTAGGAAGGATAAATAGAGTACAGTTTGTAGTACGTGAGGGTGAAATTGTTTTGGCATATCCAGCAAAAATGCTGCTTTGCATGTTGGATCTCTATGAGAGCAAATACTGCTTATGCGAACAAACAAGATAGAGGTACATACATTCAATGTAAGGTGTTCAAGTAAAATAAGTGAGGAAGACTTATGAAAAGTGAAGATGAGCTATTTCCTACTATGAGAGGAAATCCTAAGTGAGAGAGAGAGAAAGAGGGCAAACCTGGGTGAGAAGGTAACCCCAGAAAAATGAAGACTGCACCAGTCCCACTGTAGTGGAACTCCAATGAAACTCAGCTGACATGGGCATGATTGCAATGCTCATATTCACCTACACCAAACCATTGTGTAGTAGAGTTCATTCCTCAAGAAATTCCCAATAGACGTGAGCCTCATCTCTTTTGACAGGGGCCAGCATCCCATGGGATTTCAACAGATGGAGAGGTGATGCAAATGAGTGACTAAACTGTGAAAGGCAAACCATATCCAAAATGGCTTGAGAATGGCACTGTGATCCCAATGCTGACAAAACTGTGATTTTTAAGAAACAGCAAAAATCACAGGCATAATAAGGAGTTGGTGAGAGTGCAGCAGTTACGGAGACTACATACCCGATCCATATTACAAAGCAGGAATGCAGAGAAGCAGAGCATAACAATAATGTAGCGCTTAGGGATCTTCTCCCACCAGGACAAAACTGAACTTGTAATAGGCCCTTCTTTCTTGTTATCAGAGATCCCAGCCTTCAAGGCTATAACTTTGGCATCATCCACAAAGCTGCGTGATAGAATCTCTGCCTGCTCTTGATGCTCCAGTGATAGAATTTCATCGCAAGTCCCAACCTTTATATCCCTAAAATTATCTTCCACTCCAAAATTGTCAGCCTGTGGTTTTTGACCCCTACACAAAACCCTTGCTTCTGTTCTTGCATAAAATGTTCCTGGTTGATCAGGACACATTGCTCCATACTCCACATTCCAGGGGATGACACCGAGAATCCAAGGAGATCGGCCTATACAACAGTGTGTGATTTGGCTACTACTGCTACTACACAAGTGTGCTGAAACAAAACTCTCCAAAATTCCTCTCCCTGCTGTTGGTGCATATGAACTCTTTGTCAAGCTCCCTGCTGCACTCCTTGCTAGCTTCATTGCAACTTGGATATTTCCTCCTCCTCCTTCTCTTCTTCTACAAATATCAGCTCCCAATCCTACAATAGGCTGAGTTCTGTTCCATCCAGTATCTGTTGCAACACAAAAGCCAAAAAAAAAAACCACACAAACAAAAAAAACTCTTCTTGTGAGAGAGACAAAAAAGCACTTCAGAGTGTGCTTCAAGAAGAGGAAGCAGCTCCACTTGAGAAGAAAGAAGGAACCGATGTGTTCTTCTTGAGAGATAACAAACAAACACAGACATATCCATTCACTCGCACAAGAATTGCATTCAAAATGTGAAGAAAATCCATCATGAAAACAACGCTACCATCAACGACAGCCACGCCTCTCTTTCTTTCTCTCTCTTTCTCACTCATAATAGACACTCCTCATGCTCAAATTTCTCCCATATATAAATATCTATGCAGATAGATAGGTTAAAGCTCATAACACAGCCGCTTGAACTTCCAATTCTAGTAAAAAATCTGAACTAAACACGCAGAACAACAAAGGGAAACAAACGGCAAAGAAAGAAAGCCAGCAAGAATCAAAGAAAGAACGACACATACAGAGAGCAAGAGAGAGAGAGAGGGAATTGATTTTTTTATTATTACTATTACCAGTTTTGAGAATTTGAGGAAGGAGACGACTGTAGGCGAGCACGGCTCCCACCTCCATAGCTATCACTGCCGATTCCTCTTTCGCAAACAAAACAGCAACAATTGGAAGCTCGACTGCGCCGGCTATGGCGATGGCAGCAGCAGCGCAGAGCAAGAGCAGCGCATCAGCAGCAGAAGAGCGACAACCAGAGGCACAGGCAAGACTCGGGGGTTTTTTTTTTTGGGTTAAATATTATTTCTCGATTATTAATTTCTGGGAAATAGGTTTCGCCTTTTCCGGCGACTGATCACGCGTCGGTCATCGAGCTAGATTGGCCAATCGAGTGATACCAGACTCCTGAGAGTACCGACCGGTCAGCGGTTTTCGCCAAATTGGCGAGGATAAAACTGGCATTTATTTGGCACTTTCGTTTTGGATAAAACGCAGATGAGTGACAGGAGTAACTAGTAACAAACTAGTAATGCTCTTTTCAGTTTTTTTTTTAAATTTTAATTTAATTTTTTTAAATTTTAAATAGTTTTTTAAAATCATTTTAAGACCTTTGTTATCCGACATTCTGTTGGGACAGAATAGATAACTTTGGTCGGAATGGAAGGCTCATTCTGCCTTGGAATATTCAAAATTTTAGGATTTCACAAGATGGAATGCCCAGTTGCGAGGTTATTACAATTGCTAAATGTAGAATAAATTAGGTTAGGGTTTTGGAATGCCCAGTTGCGAGGTCATTACAATTGCCAAATGTAGAATAAATTAGGTTAGGATTTTAATTGACATCCAAATTGTGAGACCCTTCTGCAAGATTCAATGAAAATGGGTGTTTGGGAGCATCAGGTGCAGATCCTCTAAGGTGCAAGGATCTAAGGTGCCATCCTTGCGGCACCAATAATGGCCCCATTCCATCCAAACACATATTAAGTATCCATCTCACCTCCAATTGTGATCACTTTTGCAAATGTACTAGTGGCTTTTTAATGTTCACAAGCCCTTGTGGTCTCACACCCACCATATTAGCTCTCTCTCTTTCTTATAAGGAGAAGAAACAGGAAGGCGTGAGATCAGAAGACTGTGTGGGTTGTGGAAAACACATTTTTGCAAACACCTTGTGGTGCCATGCTTTTAAAACAGAAATTAGAAAACTTTTCTAGGAACTCGAAGGAAATCAGCTCTCAAGAATGTGGATGGACCAGTGAAATATGTGCAAGTTGAACTGGTACACAAGGCATCTAAAATTCAGTTGGAAATAATGGAAGTCGTTTTTTCATCACTGTCAATCCAGATCAGACATTGAGTTGAAGCTTTGAAGCACAGGACCATGTTCCATCACACAAAAAAAACCAGACCATCTTCATCCTTTGAACAATACAAGCAAGACATGAGTGTACGAAAACCACCTTTAAAAACCTGCCATGTCTTGATCCTTCAAACAATACAAGCAAGACATTTTCTAATCAACAGTGCAAACACACCTACCATGTTATTGATAGGTTGCATTGCAGGAGGGGTCAGAATCCTCAAAATATCGCTCCTGGAATGTATGGAAGCACATATGGTCCACGGAAACAAAATTAACCTGGCTGGACCAAAATTGATGTCACTGGCTGACTAGCCTAGGGAGGTTGAACTACATAGATATAAATCAAAACTAATGCAACCGTAACGGCATTAGAATCGCTGGTCACACACAACGTTGACTGGTGGCATATAAAACATGTGCCTATGCGTGATCAAGCAACTTCACTAACTCACATGGCCATGAATCAAAGTTGAGCAAATCTAAACGGCCAAAAATAGTAGTTACCAGGTCATGGTGAGTGGTTGCTCTTCAATGGAGCCTAAAACGGCAGACATCCAACCTTTTGTCCTGCCAATCATTTGGGGGAAAGAAAGAAGTCTTCAGGAGCAAGAGAAAAAACTAGGCAGGGTATGCCTACCTCCAACACAATCATGTGGAACATTCCTGAATCCAGTTGTTGGGTCCAAGTACAAATTCTTACAATCTGAGTAGATTACAGCACCAAAACTTTGCCCCCGCCCCAGCAGACTGTTTGCTGCTGCCTTTTACGGAGTAAACAATGGGATGGCGGAAGTATGACCCAGGACTTGTTTTATACACCTACGCTGATGCCTTCTTTACAACTCCTGTTGAATGATTGCTACTTACAATTCTAATGAAGGTGAGACACCCATCCATTATGCTTCCAGAAGTCTGCACTCCCATTCCCTTCAACATCTCTTAATGGACGTCGCATTCCATCATCAACAAGCTGACCATGCCAGCCTGGGTCAGGGCCTCGGGAGCCATGCTCCATTGCATGCAGTCTGTCACTTGGCACTTGTCCTCCATACCAGTTGGCAAGGTATTTGGCATATCTACAAAAAGAAAGCACAAAGGCACAATCTGAGAAAAAATGTTTTAATAGCTATCTTGTTCTCATGATCACAAGCTTGCAATCTCCATGAGCCAAAAAAGATATAAGAGAAGCTAAATTGAAATCAAGTGGCTAGAGTTGACAGACTGTTACTCTACTTAATTCAGCCCACTTTCATAGCTTCCAGATTTTCAGGAACGCTTTCAAACTGATGCTCTGACAAAAGTAACCAGATCAATCTCCCATCAATATGCTGATAACTTCTAGCAATGCATTCTTAAGCAATACATGATCCTACAATAATAGCCTTTCAGTGAAAATGTCAGGGTGTCAAAGATCCTGAACAGACTGCCAATCACTCAGCTGGACTCCTTCAATTCCATAAAAGTAATTACTGCTGTAACAACAGCACTCAAGGCAAAAGAAAACCAATGACATGGTCTTTGAATTGTCAGAAAGGAGCATTGCACTTTACTCTTCTGAAGAGTCAGGATGAGATATCAACCAAGATTCAAAAAATGTACCACAAAATGACCAAGATCACCACAGCTTCTACTGGTAGAAAGAGACAGAGACTTTGATCCTCTGTTCAAATGACTGAAGCAATATGGTTCAACTTAGTCTAACTAGACAGATTGTTTGTCACCTCTGCAATTGGATGTGAGCTAATTCCTCCTCTGCACATGTATGGTACATGAGCTTGGTGATAATAACAAAGAACAAGGTGAAGTGAAATGTGACTTACTGATCATCAGGTGAATAGGCCATGCCACCCCCTCCTCCTGTCCACCCTCCATAACCAAGGCCTCCAGCTGGACCATTGTAACCCACCTGAATTGTTCCCTCACAAAAGCCCATTTCCAGTGTCACTTAAGAGAAGTATAAACCCAGTAAGATATAGGCGTGTGCTTCTGGCTACAGAAAAATGACAAGGTAAAGGAAGTACATACTTGGTTGTAGCCATTGCTGTGTCCAAGGCCATGTCGCTGTAGATACTCTTCATAGGTCTGCATGATCACAAAAACAACATAAAAACAGCCATTCCCAATCTTTGTGCAATATGCCATCGGTAAAGACAAGCACATATCCTCAGTGTGCAGATGGTTAGTAAATTCATCCATTCCAGAGCAGATGCTCTCATATCAAGACCACAAGCAAGAGAGATGTCAAAGACTTTAACTGTTCCTGTATCCTGTCAGTTGGGAAAATTCCTAATGATCTCTTGACAAGTTCCTGTCTCAAGAGGCAGGATATTTAAGACTATACAACAGCAGTGCTTTCTGTGAGCACCTTGCAGCATCCAAGTACTATTGGAATTCAATTTCATTATGATAAATGTATAAACAAGCTGAAAAAAAGAACACCAGCAGGTATAAATCCTTATCAGGGCTTTGACAACACTACACCATAAGTCAAATGTTTCCAGAATGACACAAACAACTCTCACCATATTGAGCAAGTCTTCTTCAGCTGCTAGATCCACACTTCTGCTGCTACTCCTGCTTCGGGTGCGTTCCTTGTCTGACCCCCTCTCCCTGTCTCTGATCAGCTCTCTGGCTCTTTTCTCAGAGGGTGCCAGATGTGGTGATCTTGACCTTGAAGGTCTAGGATGATCAGATGTCTGCATGGGCTTACTTGGGAAGCTCCCAGATGGCCTGACTATTGGCCTTGCACTTGTAAAAGCTTCTGGTGGAGCCATAGATGGAGGATGGTACATCAAAGGCAGTGCAGGACCAGCTGCAGGTGCTGGTGGTAAGCGTTGTCCATACAGCCCTTCTCCTGTCAACTCTCGAGTTTTCTTAGTCACTTGGGTCACCATACCATCAGGCCCTAACTTCCTGATCCACAATACAGATTACAATCAGTCAAATATAGGAACTACTGGTGAAGTACAATTGTCTAGTACTGTGGTACATTAATAGTTAGCAAGGTGCACACCGTTTTGGACGACCTTCTTGATCGGCACCCTCATCAATGAGAGCACATAGCGCCTCACCAATTTCTTTTGTGAGTTCCTGCAACATGAGCAACATGTTTCAGTCCACAACTTGATGATAGAGAGAGGATTGCACCTCCAGTACAGTCAAACTCTTACCTGGCAATCTCTGCTGATTTTCACAGGCTTGAAGGAGTTCAAGGGATTCTTCAAATGAACTGTCTTTTGGAATGGCAAATCATAGAGACACAACCATTCCACTCGGAAAGTCCCACCCCAAGGATTGGCCCCTTCATTGGCCTCACTCCAGATATTGGCCCTCCGTCGACCAATTGGAGATGCCATGCGTGCATATCCTTGAAAGTGGCTGCTCATGTTTACACTGAACACTAGGACAACTCTCTCACAGGTCTGCAGAGAAAAGATTCCACAGGACACAACTGTGCCCTTGTAAGCTGTAATTGAAAAACAACTGCATGCAGTTCCAAGGACAAAATATACCATATGCAAGAACCAAATAGGAGATCAAGTCTGGTGCTCACCTCAAAAGCTTCATTTAGAACAGGCTCATTCATGGCTTGTGTAGCCCAGATCCCCTTCTCAATGGACTTGGCTAGATTGTGGTGATTGAGGCTCTTTATGATGAAATATTTGGTGTGATAAACTTTTTGTTGCTTTGCAGCTTTGTTCATTGTCCCCACATTACCATTTTGTCTGCTCTTTCCCACCTTCCCGTTATTCTGTAGTTGCACTTCTGAACTCTGCAGAAAACTTCCTGCAAAACCAAACACCAATCAATGTTCATCAAGACATGCAATTCAAACTCACAAAGTTAGCTTTTGATAGTTCTGGAGATCTAAAGACAAACTACCAAATAAAATGTTAACCTGTGCAGTTGAGTTCCAAAATTGATTTTCCAGTGCAAGACCATGAGTACCTCATAGTTTGCAGTGACTTTTTGGACCATAAAGAATGGAAGACCAAAACAAAAAATCATCTGCTTCAGAAAAACAAACTGCAGGACATGTCTACAATCACCTCTCTATGTCTGGAACCCATATCCTAACAATTTTCAGAGATGTGCTTTCTTAGAAGTTGACAACTCCAACAACCATTGTTCCTTTGTTCCATTGCTACTTCCCCAGATGGCTAAGCCCAAATGATTTTGAGTTGGCCATTTGTAACACATTTCTTTCCCAAACTGAGAACCAGAAGCTACATAGACAATGACTACTAATTCGGCAGTGGCCACTCATCAAGGACTGTTTCAGCTACATCAAATCAAGGCTTTCATCGCCAGCCAACCAGTCACCTTCTATCCAGGAAGTTATTTTGAAGCCTAGATACCTGCATCCTCAGAGGCATTTGGGTGATGAGAAGGATCAGACAGAGCACCATCTGCAGGACAATCTTCCTTCAGGACAGCATGCCTTGGCACCTCTGGTTTAATCTCCTGTCCAGAAGGCCACCACAAGGAAAGCCCAAGATGGATTACCCAGCCAATAAATGTGGCAGAACTGCCAATGACAATGGCCCTAAGTTCATACAAATGAAGGTCATTGCATGACATCCTGATGAAACAACCCCCCCAATGTCAGAAGATTCCTTATTTGATGAATCAAATATGAAAAAGTGCAGAAATGTATGGAAAAGGCAAGCTCAGGTCTACAGGTAGGGAGAAGACGCTCTTTAAGACCAACAGCACATAACATACCTCAGGTTCAGTAGCTTCTTGCTGTGCTCCTCCAACTGCTGCTTCATCCTCAAGACTGCAGGCCCAAATGAAAAATTACACATGAAACTAAGAAGTAAAAGGAGGCCAATCAAAACACTCACCAGAACTTCCACAGTATTTCAGGCATTCCTCCTAAATACTAGCTGGTACAATTCAGAGACTAGGACAAAGAAATGCAGGAGCAAGACATCCTGGAAGAGAATCAATATGCTGAATGAAAAAACCCTGGGGAATATTCAAGACACAGGGAGCATGTAGCTAGAAAAAATGATCTTGAGATCCTTTACACAGACACTATGTAAAAGCAATGCCCGAAGTAAGTCCTGATCTGACACTTAAGACAGCCCAACTCAGATGAAAATGCAGTCTCCATCTCTCAAAACTGCTGTCAGTTCTAGATTTGACCCTGCCCTCTTGCTACTGCAGGTAGTTCAATACAAGACAGACTTAAGTTCAACACTGGATCAAACCAACCACAAAGCACAGTGATAATAAAAGGGTTTGCTCCAGCAGCTAAATATAACACTGCAAACCATGGTTTTCTCTACTAAGACTTATGCAATCCTTATAACAACTAAGACACTGCAAACCCTGATTACAGTTCAGCAAATGATCTAGCTAAAAGTACTACTTGCACTATGATTCTGCAAAATTGGACCACGGTGCCAAGGACTTCAAATGTAATCTTGCATTTTGTTCACTCTAGCCAAGAACTGAGAGTACCACAACTCAAAAGTTCAATGAGAACAAAAGATAAACACCACAGAAAGAAAAACACCAAAGTAGTGTATTACAAAATGGTCTCTCCCTTCATGAAGGAAAAGTGTATGCTAACTATGGATGCACTCTTGTATACTCTAAATTTTCCTCCACATAAACATTTACTGCACCTCACATGCAGACAACTAACAAATTACATTTTCAATCAACAATCCCTCTTGTATCTGACATGTGCAGCCTTCCTCACTGCCACACAAGATATGAGTACATTCTTAAGTCCATAGTCTTGACCGAAGCAACTGTGTCCTAGTTAAGAATCAGAAATCAACCACATAACTTACAAAAGTTTGCAAAATGAGAGTGTAGTCCCATTGAACACCCTGAAAGTTCAAGAAGTAGGTAATCTAACTATACAGCACTGAGCTCCGCACAAATGTGCAGTACAAAACTCATCTCCAAATGACAGGAGCAACATGAGAGCTCAGCAAACATGATCATAACCTAAAGAAGATCATGTTCAACACATTCAATCAGTAAACCAATGTCAAGGACCACAATCAGTTTAGACAAGTGATCTACAGGAGTAGAATCGGCAGCAATTGCAGAGGCTCCGCTTTTACTTACGCCGCTCTAACTGCATCTTCCCATCTTCCACAATCACTTTCGGAAATGGCATCAGAATCAGCAAGATCTTGAAAGTCATCAGGGTCCCCCATTATGTCATCAAGCACACTCTTCTCCATCATTTTCCGACGTGACGAGGTTGCTTTTTCCAGCACTTTGCCGGGTGGAGTTGCAACCTGTCTGACCATCTGCTCATGCTGATAAGGCGTTGCAATAATAGCTGTATCCCCTGCTGCCCCTGCAGACTGGGGTGCGGCTTTCACTCCCATGTTAGGCCAGGTCTTGACTGCAATGACATCAAATCAAAAACATTACAAAAAATACAGAATTGCACATCAGACAAACCTTTTGGCTAAATCCCACCATGAAACCCTAGACTGCTTTCAGACCAGAGACTGCAGGGTTCTCAAGGTCATATGTCATATTCCCCCATATCAATGTTTGTTCCCACATCAACCCTACCACTTGTGAGCAACAGGAATCAAGCCAAAGGGACCAGACATCTGTGACACTACAGAAAATCCCTGGTACAAAGCACAATACTCACAAAGGAAAGAAGAGCCTTGTTACCAAACCCCACATCAGCAGGAAAAAAAAAAGCTAGCAAGAGAAACAACTTGTATAGACATCACAGAACCACAACGAACTTCCTAATGGTGATACAGATCACATTGGCTGAATGCTGATGCCTGACACCATTGTGGAGCTCCGAACATGCACACCTTTAAAAAAAACCAAAATAACAAGCCACGGCATCGGAAACCCCTGTTCAGAAGCTCGCAAGTTTTTGCATGCCATTAGATCCAAAACTCACACAATCATAAAACATGCAGAGAAACCCAAAATTTGCGAGAGACAAGAAGAAAAAGCTTCGCTATGACATCGTAACCCTAACAGAGAGAAAGAGAAAAACGCACAAAGAGCCACAAGTATCTCATTCCACGATACGAAAACGAAGCAAGCACGACTATTCAACTCCTACAAACAAAAATTTTAAACTCCCTGCAAGCCAGCCTCTGCGTTGTTCCTGTAGTTCCTGCAGGAAAACGGCGATCGTAACAGACACACGCATGCAAACAAATCATAGACGGAAAGGGTTCCAAAGGCGACAACCCTCCCGCTCCCGCCCCGCAAATTCGCAACTGGAAACCAAATCGGACGAGACAAAAGCGGAACAGAAACATAGCGAGCGAAGGAAGACGACGAAGACATCAAAAGGAAGCATAAGCCCCCTTGGGATTCTATAACTCTCTGCTCACCTTCATTGGACATCGCCCTGCGATCGCTTGTTGCATTCCCACCCCCGCCCCCACTTTGCGCTGCGCAACAACACCACACCAACAGCGACCTCGCTCTCAACCCACGTCTCCCCGTCTTCCCCTTTGAAGGGTCCCTGTTCCCATCTTCTTCCTACCCATGTTCCCATGATTTCCTATTCATAGCCCATGCTCCCATGTTCCCATGACTTCCTACTGCATGTCCATGTTCCCATGTTCCCGTGACTTCCTACTGCATGGTCCATGTTCCCATTACTTCCTACTGCATGGTCCGTGTTCCCATGACTTCCTACTACATGGTCCATGTTCTCATGCTCCCATGACTTCCTACTGCATGGTTCATGTTCCCATGTTCCCATGACTTCCTACTGCATAGTCCATGTTCCCATGTTACCATTACTTCCTACTGCATGGTCCATGTTCCCATGACTTCCTACTTCATAGTCCATGTTCCCATGTTACCATGACTTCCTACTGCATGGTCCATGCTCCCATGACTTCCTAATTCATAGTTCATGTTCCCATGCTCCCATGTCTTCCTACTTCATAGTCCAAAGTTCCCATGTTCCCATGCTCTAATGTTTTTGTACACATGTTCCACATTCCATATCCGCATGTTCCCACAATGGTCTACGACTTCCTACACATGGTCCATGTTCCCATGCTCTAAAGAATTCCTACACACGGTTCATGTTCCCATGCTCTAACTACTTCCTATACATCGTTCATGTTCCCAATGCTCTAATGACTTCCTACGCATGGTCCATGTTTTCATGCTCTAACAACTTCCTATGTCTGGTCCATGTTCGCATGCTCTAACAATTTCCTACACATGGTCCATGTTCTCATGAAACCTATGTTTTCATGCTCTAAAAATGGCTTCCTATGCATGGTCCATGTTGCCATGTTCTAATGACTTCCTTTGGCATGGTCTATGTTCCCATGTTCATATGACTTCCTACAATATGGTCCATCTTTCCATGTTTCCATGTTGAAATGACTTCCTACACATGGTACATGTTGCCATATAGTTATGACTTACTTTGGCATGGTCCATGTTCCCATGATTTTTTCTATGGTTTTCAAGTATCATGTTTGTGTTCCACATGTAACCAAGACATGGGCATACCTCTTGGGATTGGCTACATGCACACCATGTCTTTCATATAGAGCAAATGGGATGTCCATGGATGGATTGCAATGTATTTCACAATATTATATTTGGTGTTTTATACAATTCTACCACACATAAAAGAACTAAATGGAAAAAAATTATGTTATTTTGTGGATTTAATAAAATGAAATTTTCCTCCAACCATTACATTATAGGGGGGATTTTTCAATTAACAATTACCTTTTTTTATTTCTTCTATTCTTAAAGATAATCTCAAAACCAAAGAGTTTTTCCCACATTTTAGTTGAAATAATCCCTTAATTAGCCACCGCATATATATATATAATATTAGTCTCTAAATGCAATGAAATAAACAACATTCAACTTATAAAACAAAAAATGCAAATAAACAAATTGATATTTTACAATCTTTAGCAACAAAAAAAAATCAAAATTTTACATAAAGCTTATCTACCAATCACACACATGGCCAATATACATCTTTCAAAAGAAGCCTCTCTCACATAAGGACATCAACCTCTTCATTTCATGACAAAAAAATTCATTCAAATCCAAAAACAAAAAATGTATATTTCAACCATTATGCATGATATCTATAATATATTAAAATTATGTATCAAAAAAAGAATTAAAAATATATATTGATCATTTAGAGTGTTAACTATGAAAAAATTATGTCAATGTCCAAATATAATATAACACTAAATGTAATGAAAGTAATGCATGAAAATACTACAAAATTAATTGAAAAATGAATGATGATCACTCCCTTGTAAAACCTCGCATATTATGTTGTAGACTAGCAATAGAAATTGATCGCAAATTGTAATGTTAATTAGTTAAATTTTGGAATATATTCCCACTTGCATTATTCATTACAACTCGCATTTTGTCATGCCCAAGCATCAATTTTCTCACAATTGATTAATTTTTCATTTCAGTTTCAAAATTCGATATCTTGGTTTTCAATCGATTTTGTTAGCAACTTTCACACAATCATGTTTACTAACATTTCAACAACCTTTCCACATTCATATGGTTTTTGGTTTTTTTTGTTTGTGGGATAATCAACCACTAATAAAAATATGTGCAAGATTTAAGCACTACATTAAAAATAACATTATTAGAATTCAAACAGACTTGCAAAACAAAAGTTTCAAAAACAAAAGAATTACAAAATACCTTCAACTTTTTCACCATTATTGAAACAACATTCAAAAACTAAAAACCAAAACCAAATATTCTTTTCAAAATTGACAACGATACAAATTTGATAAAAACTTCAAAAATAAAAAGTGGTGGCTTTCCAAACATTAGTCTTATCTAGTCTTAAAAGTAAATTAGCTAGAATTTCATGTTGTCCATAACATTGTTAACAACCATAATCAAATGAGTTGTAATGTTTGAGTCTCACAAACAAATAATCAACATACAAACACAAAAAAACCTTAAAGAACAAACTCAAAATACAATAAACAACAATCTAAACACGATATTTTAAACTTTTCCAACAATTCGTGTTCTTCCATAAATGAAGGTGTGACCCCGCTTCATTTGACCCAAAATTATGCATTACATAACTCTAATGTAAATGTTTTGATACATTGGTTCATATCTACAAATAATTGCCAAATATCTATGAAGTTTTTAAATCATCAAGTGTAAAATCAAAAAACAAAACTGGAAATGATATCTTATTTTGTGTAGTTTTTTGGGTCTGGACAACCTTTCTGACTTTTATCCCATCTTCCATGGGAACTAATGCCTTTGTCATCTTCATTATTGCAATTTGATGACCAAATTTATTTGTTATTATTTTACTTTAAGGATAGAGATGTTTTATGTGAGTCATTTACTTGAAAAACAAAATGTGTTATTGCCAACATGTGTTTTGTTGAACCACACTTGTTCACTTAAGTCAAACTTTATGTTTGATGCATAAAAATAGGACAAGGTATTCATTTCAACCATTGAAGTTGTGTTGTATTGACATTATATGTTTCAACACCATCATGGATGTAATAGTTTAGTGCAAGGTGATGATCTTTGGCATCACAATGGCTAACATCAAATTTCCAAGTCTTTGATAACCCCTATTGATACCTTTGGACCACAAGACAAAATGGTGAAAATAATTACAAAAATAATACAACTATAAACATCAAAAGCCAACACAAAGAAAGTTGTAGAAATAAAAACTTACAAACAAACTCAAACAAAAATTAAACAAAACAATATGCAACACACAATACAACATTAACAAATGTAGATTATCTTTGAAAAAACTAAAAAGACCAAGTTATTTCAAATATATACCAAATTCATCATATTAAACAAAAATAGTTAGAATCAATAACATTCTTTGATTCAATCACACTCCAAAATTTAAAAAGCTACAAGTACAAAAATACTTAAATCCTATTCATTTTCACCACTTACAACATGAATTCAAAAAGTGAAATTTTAAACAAATAAAGTTTGATTCATGAAAATTGTGAATTGGCATAAATGTATATAGTTTTGTGTATCATTTTCACGCGTTGAACACATTCGATGCAACCCATGCTTCTAAATATTGATTACTTTTACGCTCATCAACTATCACATTCTTGAACTCAACAATATCGAAATTCTTAAAACAAACATTGAGTAATCAACCTTTAGCAAGTTCTTCCACATTAAATGGGTTTTCCAATTTCACACCATATGTGGAAATATTAAAAAAATCTACCTCTACCAAAAAAACCTCGAGTTAGTGGCATACCAAAAAATAGAAGTTGTAAATAATAGATGTGAATGGTTATTTTCAAAAATATCCAAAGATTATCATTATTTTTTTAATCAATTAAAAAACAAATAGAAACTAAAAAATAACAAAATTAGTGGTGAGTATCATCACAACTAATGATTTTCATGTGGAAACACATGAACACCATGATTGATTTGCATGTGACACAAGTGTAAAACATCGACAAGAGGAAAAAGAAAGCATACAAAGCAATTAAAACCCAATATGTGTTGATAACATCAACAATGGAAGAAATTAACAAGCCGTATCAAATTGTCATGCAATCAATTTGCAAATATCGCAATGAATATAAACAAAAGCACTAAAGAACCCTATAGATTATCTTCACATTGAAAAAATCTTATGAATTTACAAAACAATCAATTGCTAAAACATATGAAAAATTTAACTAGAAGCATAACACTCATTTAATTTTATATTGGTCAACCATAGTCAATGAACATTGAATATATATTTTGCCATCTATGATGAATCTAATAATGCATTTCAAAAACAATTCCCACACATCCATCCAATGTTTGATTTTCCAAAACTACAATGGATGTTCAATCAATCATCAATGAAACAACAAAGCATGTCTTCAAAAAGGCACCAACACAACTATCCAAGGTGGATCTCAAATTTGTTTAATCCATGAAATCCAATGGTGGGTTGGAAAAAAAAATGTCAACAAATAAAACTTTTCCAACCGTCAAATTATACCTTAAAGTGCACTTATGCTTAAAGTAATTATATCCAACATAATCATTCCATTGGGTTACCATTAGATGTAGGCGAAATGTTTGATGTTTGTTAGAATTAGGTTATTTCAATTTTGATGAATCTTGGTTGTTTACCTTACCTCTTCCTACCACATTCAACAATGTTCACATCATGATTGATGATGCAATTTGTTTAGTTCAGTTGATTATTATCTTCATTTTTCTATTGATTTTTTGATACGTCAATTCTGAGATTTTAAAAAATTTCTCACTTGAAATATTGTTCTTAAATTATCTAATTTCCAATGTCTAAAATTTGTTTGTGCGAAGGGCTTCAAGACTATGACTTGTTAATGTGTTGCCTATATTACATGATTCTATGACCTTTCTCATGGTTATACTTGTGTAGAAAATGTATATGGTATATGTAAATTTTTGAACATCGTATTTAAGAATTAAAATTTTATCTTCATTCATTATTCATATATTGTGTAATTTTCCCTTTTTCACATAATAAATTTACTTTTTATAGATTTCAGCAATTATATTAATAGCATTATTTTTTTGGTAATATTTAGCTATTGAAATTTTGAAATTAATATTTACATTTTCTTCGAGTTTGATTTTTCAAGGCAATTTTGTGAACTACAGAAGGTGGAGCAAAATGGGAATAACTAGATGTATATTTAGCAATGAAGTTTCTTTCTTGCACATTCTTTTAAGATTTTGTAGCACTTGTTTAATTATGGTTGATATCCCTTTTTGCATTTGATGAATGAAAGTTGAAATTTCATAGAATATTTTGTGCTTTTTATAAAAGTAAACATGTCTTGTTTCATATTCCAAAAAAACGTTTTTAACTTTGTAACAAAGTTTTTTCATTGAACAAAATGGTGGGCAAGTTTCATTGTTTTGTTGTACTCTTTCCAAAAATTCTACATTTCTCGAGACTAAAACATAATTGTGATTTTGTTTCCATTCAATTCATGTTGATAATTTTAAAAAATAACTTGGAGTGGACATTGTAAAAGATTACTCCTATTCAATGGTGATTTTTCCAATTTCGTGGTTTCAATCTATTGGTGAAATTTTCCAAAGTTTTGTCAAAAATTTCAAATTTACAAGTAAAAAAATAGAAATTCCAAAATATTGGAAATTTGATCAAATTACAAAAAGCTGGCAATTTTTTCAAATTTGCACTTCAACAATTAATATTTCCCAATATTTCCTTTGCTACTAATATTGCAAAAATTTGCCAAGAAAAAAAAACCCATGTCTTATTGGGATGAGATTTTAATCAATCTTTTTGATAAAATCACCATTGATAAAGAAATTCCTTTATGAAAAAAATGGGAAAAAAGGGAAAATGGGGGAAAACAATTTACATGTTACTTTATGTTTTAAGTATAGTAATGTCTTAGTCCTTGACCTTTACCTTACACATAATTACTTATTTAGAAAGGTGGTACATGGTTATTAGGTTACTTGCTATTTTGCATTATAATATATCTTATATTTTGAAAGTAATCAATTTGCAACTACATACAATTATGTGTCATTTGCAACTTTTTTACCAACTATTAACCACTTTTGAGAATTATTCGACTATCCTATAACTATGTTACAATTACATTGCAGCTATTTGAAGCTTCATCTTTCGATGTGAATGACATGTAAATGTATTTCGTTCACAAATAGGTTATTACATCCTATTAGTTGCATTAATAACAAAAATGTAATTACAAATAATTTGTCTAGGTTGTCTTATGAGTATGTTAAGGGTATATTTTGGATGAATTTCTTTTTCACATTGTTGATTCAACAATTGATAATTAACAAGTTGTAATGGTATCATAGTTAATCCAGAAAAAAAGATGAATTATATTTAAACACAAGAATATTTTTTTCCAAATTAACCAATTCTTAAACTTCAAAACCAATACAACACAAGGCAATTGTGGAATTTCTAATAACCATATTATTGGTGGAAGTTTTAATAGTTGAATTCAACGAGAGTTGGATCAACATGATTTTTTCTTTTTTGTATTATTAGCACTTATGCAACTATTTTGGTTTTGTAGCCAATTTAATTTACTAGCTTTTGCCAAGGGGTCATGTTTTGAATATTGACACTTGGGTGAATAATCCCAAAAAAAATGTTAACAAGCTCAATCCTTTTGAAATTTATTCATGGATTGCCATTATATTGTTGTTCATTAGTCCTTTAAGCTTTGAGTTATTATGGGGATTTTTATCATTTTGTTATTTGTTTGACTTTTCTTTTTGGTAATTTTTTTGTTCAAGACCATGGTCAAATATATATAAGATGTATGATATAGGATATGGAATTAGGTTGTCTAAAACATATTATTGATTAGGTATAAGGTATGAAATTAAGGGTAAAATATAATTTCATGCATTGAAATTAACATTATATAGATAATGTTGTTTAAGTATATGATTAATGAGGTATGAGGTATGGAATGAAAGATAAAAGATAGTTTCATGCCATGGTAGTAAATTTTAAAACACATGGATTCCAAAAGGAAATAATAAATTTTCCCAACTTATGGATATGATGGCCATGGTCACATGCTTAAAATACATGTGGGATATGATCTAGGACATGGAATTAAGTTGTCTAGGGTATTTCACCAATCCTGGTACATGATGTGAAATTAGGAATAAAGGATAATCACACATGTCTTGAAATTAAAATATAAATATAAACAAGGTTGTTTAGCGCTCTAGTTAGTTAAGTATAGGGTATGAAATTAAATATAAAGGATAAATTTGTGTCCTTAAAATGAAATTAGATATTACCACTGATTCTACTTAAGAAACTTCTACTCATGTTAAGTAGAACAAAAGATTGATTAATACAGATGTGGGAAATGTTAGATTATTAAACAAAATAGTTTCATGGTTATTCACACGTTAAATTATCTGCTCACAAAATTCAAATAACTCTTAGTGTTTTATACATCATTTGACATGCGCCCTTCATTTCTCTTATAAGAAATGACCTTGCATACTTTCATAATTATATTTTCATATCTAAATTTTCAATGATTTAAATAAATGAGCCATATGTTGAATGTCAATTTAGATTTACATAGATTTCATTAAAATATATTCTGATTTTTTTTCAAATTTGTGCATAATAAAATTATCTTCAAAAACATCATGTCTTGAGTTTTCCTTTGCCATTTGTTGTTGAGTTTTTGAGCCTTTAAATCCGCCCATGTCAAGGACAAAAATAGAAAAATATGTTGAAACCCATAAGTTTCTCTCTCACTCCAACAAAATGGCCAAGTCTTCATTGAAAAAATGAACAAAGAAAAAGAAAAACTTGAAAAAAATGATGTTGCCAAAAACCTTTCCTCGCTTGTTGAAAAATCCAAGACTTTGTGTAAGCAACATAAACTTTGCAAGAACAATTTCTCTTTTCATTAGAGAGAAAGTTCCTTGGAGAGATTTTGCAACATTTCTTGATGAGCTAGAATGTACTTCGAGCTCTTGCAAAGCTCAAGAATGAACATGCTATCCATAAACGAATCCAACTTGAAACCAAACTTGTTTGTGACACAAAAACAAGTTTACATCTCATGTGTTAAATTTGCATGCTAAGTTGGGCATTTTGGTTGGTGTTTTGATGCCTAGTTTGTTGGACTTTATGCATAACTTTAATAACCTCCGAAGTCCATGCATTGTATTTAAACATTGCTAGAGAGAAAATGTGGGCTTGTAGATTTTTGGAATCAATATTTCCTATGGAAAGTTTTGAAATGCATACATAACTAATGTTGCTACATTTTCCCTAGCAAATTTTAAGAAATTTCATTAAGGTTTCAATCTATATATATATATATTCAATTTTTTGATGTTGCATCATTGACTAGCATCCAAAGAAGGATTTAGCGTTAAATGATATTGAATTTTTAGAATTTGTCTAAGTAGTAAAAGCAAGTAGTTAAAAAATGCTACCAAACTAAAACTAGAATCCAAATGTGACAAAATTTTCAAAATAGAAATTTATGGATTTTTTAAAAAAGGGCAATATTGTGACAAAATATTCCTTTTTTAATTTTGGAAAAAAATTCCACCCAATTTTTAAAAAATTATATCAAGTATGTCAAGTTTTAATGGCAACTCCCAATTAAACATTCTTCCATGGAAAATAGACCATCTATATGCCATTTATCATCAATTTCAGTGGTCATTTAAAATTTAGTCTTGTCGATAAGGCATATTAACAAAATGTATTCTCCAATACTTGAGAACTATAAAATATTAGTTGTCGTGCTAGTGTGACACCATCCCTCGCAAATGATACTTAGGGGAAAAGATATATGTCACCCATTTTTTTTTGGGGGTTAATTTCAACTACTATCTTGCAAATTTTGAACCCAACAAAAAATTTGTGCTTTCTCCAAACTAGTTGCACCAAATTTGCCCCCATGTAGTTTTCCACCTTTCCCAATTCTAAAGACACCAATTGGACATTTGAAGAGAAATGTATTTAAATTGAGTGTGTGTGAGAAAATGTCTATTGAAGCTCTTAAGGGATAATAATATTTTACAAGTTTCTAAAATTTTGTCAAGTTTTTTTAAAACTAGATTGCCATTTCCACTATGTTCTTTTTTATTTTAGTAGTAGGGAAAAATGGAGAAAAAAATTGTGTATTTTTCAGAAAATTCATATCTACAAGCATTTCACTACCTACCCAAATACCTACTACATAGACAACATATAGTAAAGGATGTTGTGGTTGTTTTCCTTGAAGGTTTTCATCATCCGTCTGTCCCATCATCCATCCATGGATGCCATCATACAAGGAAGAAAACCATGGCAGAAATAAATAACCCCCCGCTCTGCACATGTCGCTGTCTAGAAAAGGCATGCCTGGCCCAAGGGGGGCGCACCCCCAAGATATTGATATCAATATCAGCAACAAACCCAATATATATTTGCCGTCTCCAGTCTTTTCCCATAATCAACTGTATGTTGCTATCTCACGGGTCACATGCAGTGCAAACATCAAAGATTTTCAGTGCCAGGGTTCCCATGGATACATGCGGAAAGTGGTATATAGAGAGGTTTTAGAACTGTAGTTTGTAGTTGTAATTTTGTAATATGTATTGTCAAATACACACACACCTGTGCATTAGGCACGGGGTTCAAACTAGTAACTTTGTAATTAAAGCATTGTCAATGAGCAAGTTAGCCTCATTAAAACTCACCATCCATGACGCAAGTCCCCAAACCCTTAAGTAAGATGATCTTTTGCTTTAAACTAGGTTTGTGGGATCCACTATTGAAGTCCTTGATTGCTTACAATTTAAGGAGGCTATAATTAACATATGGACTTTGTAAATGGAAGACTCAGCATGGACTCTTGAGGGGTTGCTAGTTTTAGTGAAATTGATTTTTGCTTTTTTGCTTCGCCCCTTGTTCCAATCATGTTCCCTATGTGCTCCCATGAAGTTCCCAAAAGGGTTCCCCAAGTGGTTCCCCAAGTAGTTCCCAATAGCACCACCTCCCTTTTATCCTACATGGTTTGCCCAAAGTTCAACTCTCATGTATATAAACTGAAAAAAGTGGGCCATAGGAAACACATTTGTTTTTATTTTCGCAATTCGGTTTGTTCAAAGAGGTGCTTCTATTTGGGAGTGTCCAATGTTCCGATTAATTTTTTATTTTTTTTTGGTGATGAGGCCAATCAACATGGCCTCTTCCAAAAAAAAAGAAAAAAAAAAAGTGTGAATGCACCCATGTGAATAAACCTAATCCATTAGGTTGGGTGTGTCATTTGGCTTCGCACTTAGTGTGAGCGCACCTATGAATGAATGAATGAATTAATTATGTTTGGTGGGTTGCTCGGCTTCACCCTAAGTGTGAGCGCACACCCATGAACTAATTAATTATGTTGGGTTGTGTCGTCACTCGGCTTCACCTTAAGTGTAAGTGCAACCATGAAGTATTAATTATGTTGGGTGCATCACTCGGCTTCACTTTAGGTGTGAGCGCACCCATGAACTAATTACTTATGTTGGGCGCGTCGCCCGGCTTCACCCTAAGCGACGCACATAGAAATGGGACGGACTTGACCATTCCGTAGTAGAAACTTGAAAGTGGGTACTAAAATAGGTACCATTCCAAAGTGGTATTTAAGGCCCTATTATTATTATTATTATTATTTCCTTAATACTAACTACATGGTCAAATAGTCCCCTTTGTCCACTTCAATGGAGAATTTTGGTGCTCTCAAACTAGTTGAGTTGATGAAGCCATAATTTTTGCATCCATCACCAAGTCGAAGAATATCATCCAACAAGCAATAATTGTTCACGGATTATGCTTTTTTAAAAATTTAACGTGTAGGGTAAATATCGCCCAAGTAGTGTCCGGAAAGAATAATACCCCTTTCTTTCTTCCGGGAATTTTATTTATTTATTTATTTATTTCAACCTGGGAAACAAAATGGATCGGGTGTATTTGAAAAGTGAAAAAAATTCTTGTCAAAGTGTGAATTTCATTTTTTTTGAAATTTCTCTTGCTATTTGTGACGGACAAACACGACAGATTGTGCTTTGTTCACATGTCCTCCAGAAATGCACGGAAACACTTCTGGGGATGCTTTACGGGAAAAAAATAAAAAAAATAAAATTTAACAGGGAAGGAGGAAGGGCAGGTGGGGTGGGCTCGGGTTGGCTTTCGTCCGCAACCTCATTACAGCTCCGCAACCGAAGATTTACGAACACTTGTAGTGTACCTTGGCTGATATCTAAACATGTGTACCAAAAAATTAATTAACTGATTAATTAACTAGTTAAGAATTTTTCATTTTTGAAGAGAATAATGGAATATTCTGGAATATTCCATATTTTTCCCTTTTAAAAATTGGATTTCTGAAAATTATTTAAATATTTATGAAAAGAACAATTTAGGTTTGCCAAGGTAGTAGTAGTTAGGGTATTATTTTTAAGTTAAAAAAAATTGTATTTGAGACAATATTTGATTCAAACAGTTCTCGAACAAGACTTGTAAAGTAACTTGACAGGTTTGAGTAAATAGGTAGGTAGGTAGGTAGGTAGGTAAGTAAGCATGTAGGTTGGTAAGTAAGCAAAGAAAGCTCGGTATTCCCCCCTCCCAAACGAACGAACCCCAATTATGTAAGTTCAATTATTGTGGTAATTTTTTATTAAATAAAATTACTGAATTTTTTTTATAGCTCTCAATTAATTTTTTAATTCTCTTTCCGAAAACTAAATAGTAAATCTAGCCCCTCAAATATATATATAAATTTTTTTTTTTAATGTGTTTTGGGGGGGGTCCGCAAAATGGTGTTTTTCCGCCTTCTACTATGGTTCATGTTGATGGCTCCGTTACTTTCACAACACAATCGTCGAAGAAATTGGCAATGACTTGGGCTGACCGACGTAATAGGCGGAAAGTTTGAACAACTTTTTTTATGATATATCGTTCTTGTGTTCTAAGCGCTCTATTGCTCGGGTCGCGACAATGATGACGCCGCCTCTCTCTCTCTCTCTCTCTAGTCGTATACTTGTTTTTCACTCGTCCGTCGTCCAAATTCATGTTTTCCACGTGTCCGAACTCCATACTTTGTTGTCATGAATTGGAAAAAATGCAATTTTTTTATGAAGGGAGAAATTGCCAAGCATATGATCTATTGGGTGTTTAGGGACCATAATAAAGCTGTTGGTTGTAGGCTTTACGAAAATCAGGCCCATGTTCGGGGCCCTTTTTTTTTTTCCCTGTAAAGAATGCGCGGGGGGCGGGGGGGGGGCTCAGGCGCTTCACCAACATACTAACTTTACATATTAAAAAAATTCAAAAAGACCGAAAAAATCATATTTTTTGGGGTATATATAAATGGGAGGGAAATTGTGGGATTTAAAAAAAATGAAATTTATACATGATATGGCAGCGGGAAAAGAACTTGGACATCTGGGTAACAGAACGGACCGAAGTATAAACGCGTGTGTCTAGTTGGCAGTACCTATAATTTATGCCAACTGTGTGTCTGTGTCTGTAGGTCGGAACGACTAGGGGGGGGGTAGTTATTTGACCCTTGGGTAATAACGTGAGCGACAACCGTGAGGTTAAAAGGCGGGACCGGTGGACAGCTAAGTGCGGAAGGAGGGAGGGGAAGAGACCATCAGGTCTTCTTCTTTTATTCTTGTCTGGATTCCGTCGTCTTCTCTCTTGCGCGCTTCCATCGCACTGCGATCTTGCTCCTTCATCATCGATTGCTGCTTCGCTTCTGCATGTCTCAGGTACCGTAAGATTATCTTTCCCCTTCATTTTCTGTATTAGAGGAAAATTTATTGATTTTTTTTTGGGGGGTTTTTTCCGTCGTCCGTTTAGTGCGCGTCGTATAGGTTTCTCGCCACAATGGAAACTGTGTGCATCGGTCGAAACCTCCTTGGATGATGATGATGATGATGATGATGATGTTTTCTCCGGTCTTTCCTGCTATGCTCGAGTCTGTTTAGGTTACGTTTTTCTTTTTTGGCTTGGCTTTGCTTTACGAGGTGCTTTTTATGGCCGGGGGGAAGTAGAAGCGGTTGGATTCGCTTTGTTGTCAGGTTCGCGAGGTTTTCGAAGGGGCGAGGGTTTTTACTCGGTCGGTCATATGTTTTTATGTTTATGCTTTTGGAACTCTCTTGTGGTTTGCGGTGGTGGAGGGGCGCCTGATTTTTGAATCCGTTCGACGGTTGTTTAACTTGCCGGCTTTTTTCCCTTTCTGTTTTTTTCAGTTTTTTTTTTGCCAACCCTAGTTGATGAGAATGATCTTTGAGAAATGAGATTTGGTCGGCCATTTCTGCTGCATGAGTCCTTCGCATGCATCAGGCTCCGTCGTTAGTTTCCGTAGTGTCGAGATTTGTTTCTATCTGCTTCGCTCGCTCTGGCTGTCTCGAGAAATGCTAGATCACATTGGTTTCTGTGCCAGCAATTTACTGGTATCAGTTTTTGTGTGACGAAAGGCATAGACAGTGATGAGCCACTTCAGTCCAGATGGAAGATGATGTTGCAGACATCATGAAGCCTCCATCCCTGTGTTTTAAACTTTTCAGGCGTATTGCAGGGATCCTTGATCTCACCTTAATTGTAAAAAAGCTAAGAAGGACGAGTTTCTGAGCGAAATTATGAGCCTGGTGTTGAAAGGTTAGAATGTCAAATATTGCAGGACCCTTTGCGCTGGATCAGAAGTTGGTAAAATGAGGGTTATGAAGATGGACCTAATTGAGGCCTTCTGTTATACTGTTGTACAGCATTGTTAACAGGACTTGAAATCTCCGGAGTGCAAAAGAACAAGACCTGGAAAATATTGAGAGGTGGGGGTCAAAAGAATTGTAGCCATGCCCACCGAACTTCTCAGCATTCAGCCTGGGGAGCTGAAATTCCCATGTATATTCCATATACCTTTGATGTGCTTTTGATACAATGAAGTTACTCACGTTTTAAAATCTCACTGTTAGATGTGTTTTGTATATGGGCTCTGCCCTAAACATGACCAAGGTACATGAAAGGGAAAAGGGCTATTCTATTCTATTGTCTTTTTATTCTTGAGCAATCATGTTTCAAGAGTTGTGGTTTTTTGCAAATGTTACTGCAAGTAGTTGTCAGATGGGTTTGAACATTTTCTTGTTCCAGTTTCTGCGTTGTTTATGTGATGTACTCTTTAGGAATTAGCTAAAACTTTCTGTCGTTTTGATGGAGCAGTTGAATTGAAGAAGCAAATATCATCTTCATTACGCCTTGTCAATTCATCTGAAAACTATGTGGCTTTTAAGGTTGGTAACTAAGATACTCCCTGACCCAATATTTTCTCCTCTTTCATGACATATGTTGGATGCAGTTCTACACCATATCTCTATGTTAGATTCACTATCTAGATATTAACTCTGGAAACTTTTATGAATGACATTTTGGGATACCAGTTTTAATAGATGAGCTTTGATAGGTTGTTCTATTGTGACCTGTTGTTCCCAGGCTGGTGAAGATGTCCTACATTCTATGCTGGAAATATGATTAGGGTACTATTTGGAAATGTGAATGGTTTATGTGCTCTTTCGTGTGTCACAGGTTAAAACCACATCGCCCAAAAAATACTGTGTACGCCCCAACACTGGGATTGTACTTCCACAAAGCAGTGCGGATGTCACAGGTATCCTAGCATGACAACCTTTGAATGGTTGTTGCAGCTAGTGTAGTGCTGTAGATAGAGAGACTCCTGGTTTAACAACATGATTTCTCATCTGTTGGGTTCTAATTAAATTGACTGCAGAAGTTATTATTCTCAGTGGATGCAGGATGCTGGTGTCTTCTTATTTTGCCATTTTGTTGTGTCCCCTTTGACTAAGTTGTAGCTTTTCATGTAAATCTATTGATTATTGGGGTGGGATGTTGGTTTGTGGAAGTTTACAGAATTGCTTGTGGTTTGAAGTGTTGCTAAGTTGTATTGGTATTGGTGGTTTCGTATGTGGAAGTCACCATGCAAGCACAACGAGAAGCACCTCCAGATATGCAATGCAAAGACAAGTTTCTTGTGCAGAGTGTAATAGCTCCAGTTGGCTCCTCATCCAAAGATGTCTCTCAAGAACTGGTAGGAATTCCAAGTATGAGTCTAGGTGGAGTTGTCTTTCTTTCATTTGTTTAGAGTGATCTTGAGGGCAGTCACAATATGGTAGTTAGCTAATCAAAAGCAGTGTGTTGCTTTGTCAATTTAGAACCATCTTTGAATTCTTCTAAGTACAATGCCATTCAGATATTGAAGATGCATATTTTGAACCTATGCTGGGTTCATTCTTAAACTCAACATTCTAGACTGTGTATATATGCATTCAAGTCATGTTGACCATGGCAAAGACAGTCCTAGTCAGATCTGTAAAGTGCTTTCTTGACATAGATTTTTCAGAATCACCATCAGTGCATGATGTGATGCCACGTGCCAAGGCCACTCAGACTCTCTTTGTTATTGACAGAGGTCACCTGTTTGTGGTTTCCTTTGTCTGCTACACTGTATTGAGGAACATGCTGTGTGTATGGTTGCAGTTCAATAAAGAAGCTGGCAAGGAGGTGCATGAAGCAAAGTTGAGGGTGCTGTATGTATCACCACCACAACCACCGTCACCAATCACAGAGTCAAGTGAAGAGGGCTTATCACCTAAGATGGAAGCTGCAGTAGACAATGGTGATCGCCAATTTCCACCTCTAGATCCGGTAGAACTCTCTTTCCTTCTTCTGTTTTCTGCATTGAAGATATGTTCCAATTTACTGTGCTGCTTTTAGAGTCT
Source organism: Sphagnum contortum (assembly GCA_963920785.1). Taxonomy (NCBI): domain Eukaryota; kingdom Viridiplantae; phylum Streptophyta; class Sphagnopsida; order Sphagnales; family Sphagnaceae; genus Sphagnum; species Sphagnum contortum. The sequence continues at coordinate 10,304,893 of OY987276.1, forward strand.
ATATGATAGAATTGTAGCTGTAGTGTGCCTGATGGGTACTAATTTGGTCCTCTGTGATACAGACAGCAAAGGAAATCAGTGAATTGAAGGCCAAGTTTACTGAGGTTTGTGTTCATCAGCCTCACCTTTTTCCCCTTTGCGACAAACTGTGCTTTAAAATTCTGGGCCCAAATGTACAATGAGGATTCCTTATAAATCTGGTCAGTTACTGTGTACTCCTCTTTTGAGTATACAACCATAACAAGAGCAGTATGGGGCTCACTTATATAAGAAGCTGATTGTTCTTAATATGCTACAAGCATTGTACCTGGAGAGCTCACAGTCTCACCCTAAATCTGATTCTGCCTCCAAAATCAGTGGTTCCTATTGATTACTTTTGATGAAGCTTTCTTCTTGGCTAATTTAGTGATGATGGGTTCTGTTGCAGGTAAGAAATGCTTTGAGTACAATGACTGAGGAGCGCAATTCAGCTATACAGAAAAATATTCGCCTACAGCAAGAATTGGTATGTTGTACCCTCCATGGTGTGATCAAGTGTAATGAGAGAATCTTTGGCTGAGGAATATGTAATGTGCAGAAGAAGGGGGGGATAACTTACAAAACCATGAAAGTTCAGCATAGCGAAAGCTGACCAACATATATAGCTATAAGCTCACCAAGTGGATGATGCTCGGTGAGGATATTGTGTTGTTTTTTATGGCAGAAACTATGAGAATCCTGAGGGCAGTAGAGGTTGACTCATTGCTAATGTAGCTGATCTGCCATGTGCAGCGAACCAATACAACGACTAAAGCTGGTGACATCGGGAAGGCAAATCAAAAGCTACAGTCAGGGTTTTCATTTTTATTTGTTATTCTTGTTGCCCTGTTGGGCATGCTAGTAGGCTATTTACTTGGCGGTTAGAATTGTTGTTTCTGGAGCCTGCCTTCAAACAATTGCCGGACCTTCCAAGGCAAGAGCTACCTTATGGTAACTCAATGTTTTTAATGGGTATATGGAGCTTGACTGAAAGCAAGTGCAGTGGTCCTTTTGTTGCTAGGGGTTCTGTATGAAGGGTGTAGATGTAGAGAGGGATGTACCTATAACCACTTGAGGGTTGACATCAGACTGCAGGTTGTTTATGGACGCGTATGATCTGCTTCTCTACGCTCCTTGAACATGTGAGCAGCTTTTGATTTGTACTGGTATGCAAGGTAGTGAGTAACGTTATTCACCAACCAACCCAATATTAAGGAAATAAATTGTTCGCACTTAGTGGTGTTGCTTCGTAATGTACTGATTTCCTATCATGTGCCACATGGTATGAAGGAGCACTTTTTCAATGGATACACCTTTCTGTCAGTCTGAGATTGGGTATTTTTGGCTGCAGAAAGCTTATGGGAGGGTACCATGGGATGCATGGATCAAGGTAGGTTAAAAGAAACCCAGGGTTTGAATCCATCTCTGCTTGGAATGCACACTTAAATATATGGTCTGACTGTTTCTCCTGGTTTGCTACACTATGGACTAGTCTTTTTGGCATTTTGGTGTCAAAATGCCTACATGCTATTCAACTCTCTGGACTCAAAAGGTTTGCACTTTGCACCTTTTCTTCCCCATTTTTTCATTGATCATTCTTGCATTGTTTCTGATGTGATTCTTCCCTACTTTTTGGTCGAATTCTTATGCAATCGATCTGTTGAATGCTGAGAAGAATATTAAAAGAAATAGAGTTCTTGAGACACCTAAATCTGAAGTCAATCAGAGCATTCAATATGGAGGTGAATACAATCTTGCTTTTCTTGTACCTCAAGGTTTGTATGTAGGAACAGTAAACAATCAAATGTTTTTGTGTATTAAGTTTAGCTTATTCATAGCCCCTAATTTATATTTGTTTTCACCTTGTCACAAACATTGCAACATGTATGGGCAAATTGCTAACTACAAAAACATATGAGTCATTGATTCTAATGCAGAACATTATTATCTTCACAAAGCCTGATTCAGCCTTTTGCATTCCCTCATGCCTTAATACAAACAAGTGTTCCTTGTTACATCTATGCTCAACCTATTGAACCTTTAGGCATCCATCTATTACTGTGTGGCGCATGGAATTGTATACTTAGGGACTGGCAATGTGTCTAGTGTAGCAAAGATTTAGGGACTTACAAAGCTATATGTGATCTTTTGCATCTATTGCAAAGGGAGTTAACCATCAACATGGCTAGAGAGAAATTGTATGTTCGAGCTTCATCTTAGACATTCAAATGGCACACCAACATTGTGCAATTCTTGGGATGGGGTTCACACACTTGAAGATGTCCTCATCACTAACCCAACTTGTAGTAGTTCACCGTCTTTGTCCTAAGAAGTCTCTACCCATGTTTTCTTAACTTCAAAGGTGTAGCCCAAACCAAAGAGGAAAGTTATGAAGATTGACATTCGATAGATTACCAATTCCTCGCCCCTAAGAAGAGAAATTTTGTGTTATTTTGCATAAACAAGTCAATTTTTTTTTTGCTTCACCTATTTGCCAATGATGCATGGGACATGATAGACCACACCACAAAGGGCACCCAATCAACCCTAACAACTTTCTTTAAACAACAAGTTTCAATTTCTCTTCAAAAGATGCAAAACCCTTAGGAATTATAAAATGGGCACTAGTTGAAAAGATATTGGGAACCTGATGGGAACGTATTTGGGAACCTAAATAGAAAACACATATCACATTCTGCTGGAGGTGGCTGGATTTGAACACCCAACCTCCTTAACTCGCGACGCAGGGCATGAGCCCTAACTACACCAGACTAGACGCAAGGGAAAGAGAATCGGGGGAGCGAGCGAGCGAGCGCGTGTTTTTTTTTGGTCGAGAGTGTGGGTTGAGGAGCTCCTCCTTTCCCGGGTTTTTCATCAGCAGCGATGGCGAAGCAGAAGGAAGAGGGATCAGGGGAGTGGGATGACAAGGCAGAGAATGCTTGGAGCTACTATACGGCTCAGGCTCAAGAGATAGGGAGGAAAGCTCTGCAATCCAAGGATGATGCTCTCAAAACTGCCAAATCACAGCTCGGGCAGTTGCAGGATGCATCTTCCCACCACCTCACCACTGCACAGGTTTGCAAATCTGAACACTCGCCTTCACATGATATTGTAGTAGGGGAGAAAAAGCTTCGCCCACAAAAAAGAAAAAAGCCTTTTCTTCTTTTTCGGAACCTGTCGGTGTTATACGATCTGGAAGAGAAACAGATAAACGCCGTTCTGTTGACTGTTGCAGTAGGGGAATCAGCCATGCTTCCCCTTTCTACTACTCTTTGCAGATTTGCTTTTTTGTTTTTTTGTAAGAGTTCTTAGGTTTCAAATCTGCCGGTCCTCTTTTGACTGAATTCTACCTGCTTGTTTTTTGTGACAAAAGTAGCTTTGATTCTGGAGCTATACAGTGTCACTATCCTCTTCAGAAGTATGTGATTTCTGTATTTCCTTTTTTTGGAATTGGATGATCTGCAATAACATGCAAGAGGATTCATTTATGTTGCAGAAGAAGACTACAAAGAAATCTAAAATCTCTCCTTTAGCTGCTGTTCATCACGGTCTAGGTCTTTAGGGTACTGCACAAGTTGATGAGGAATTCAGTACCGTTCGGGTGGATGTTGAAAGATCTGTGCAACAGGATGGTAGCTGTAGCTGGAAATTTTCTTGACGTTTGCACTACCATCACCCTTCTCAACCCCTCTCTGCTGTCCTGAGTCAGCTAACTGTTGAGGTCATGCCAAAACTGTGAGGTACTGATAAGGACCTGATGAGGATTTGGGGAATCTTTGGGTCTTTGCAGAATATTGCTCACACAGTTTCACAGCAATATGCAGTTTATGAAGACATTTTCTTTAGCAAACTTAAAGGTACTCCAGCTTGTCCCCTTCTAGGTGATTCCTTTCCTTCACAGATGTGATGCAGAGCACAATTCACTTTCTTTTAAAGTACTTTCTGCCATTGTGGAGGATCAATCCATCACTCAGTATCAGTAACATGATTTACTGTGGTTCTGCATGAGCACTATGCAGGGTGAGATCACTATATCTTGTGGCTGAGAGACTAATTTGTCTTCTGGCTTTCTTTTTAAGTGTCACATCTATTGGTGTCTCAGATGTTAGCTTCCAGGGATATGCAATGTTTGCAAATAGTTTTCTTGTTTTGGTTTTCAAGGCACAATGATCACTGGCAATTAGCTGATGGTATGGCTATTATATGGGATTGAGTGCAGAGGGCGTGCATACAATCAGTAGTTACCCTAATGTGGCTTATGGAGTACTTGGTGTCACCACATTGCTTGCTTTAAGAAGTAAGTACTCTATTATCCAGATGCCGACATTTTTGAGTCTATCTGTTGTGTATATGTTGTTGTCAAGCAAAGGTTGAAACATCATTGTATGCATTATTGATCAATCTGTTTGTTCTATCTTTATATTGACTGCAGCACCAAGGAGGCTATTGTTTCGTCTCACAATTGGACGATTTCAAAGTGAAGAGGTACAACACCAGAGAATGAATACAGTTTCTGTTATTTCTTCCAGTTTCTAGCTATGTGACAGGCTGTCTGATTTAGAGCTGGATTGCACCTATTGGTAAAGGCTACTTGAGAATCCAATCACCTCACTCATGAATCAAGAGGTCTTTTGATAACATGTGCTGCCACCATGAAATTGTTGTCAAATTGAATACTCTTTGTTGTTGTGTCTATGCTGTGGTTCAAATTGTGTTGCTGCCCTCTTTTCCAGGCAATGTATGCAAGAGCTGAGGCAAAGGTGAAGGAGATGCGCCAATCTGTAGATTTATTGAAGAATGAGACCCGGAAGCTTGAGGTATGTTGTATGTTCTGTGAGTGTGTTCTGCATTTTTTGGATATTTCAAAAGTGGTTTCTACCAAAATCTTTTCTTGATCTGAGCAATGATTGTGCCCTATTCTACTTTAAAAACAACATAGGTTACATTGTTTAAAAATGCCTGTAATTATTCTGAGGTGACTTTCTGGTGAATGTGCAGGAGCGGGCAAGGCTTGCAGAAGAGGAACTTCAACGTGGCAGAACCAAGCTGAAGTAAATTACCTCTTACTTTTGTTTGTAGTTTGTGTTTGTAGTTCACTGTTGCTATACATGTTGATGAGCACTGGATATGTGAGACTGGTGCTATTGTTCACCTTGCATTTTCTCTATTCTTCTCCCTGCATTTGGTTAATTTTTGTTTTTGTTTGATCTGGAAATCTCTATAACTTAGCACCAAGTCATCTCAATACACATGAAGACATCTCTTGATTCTATTTGGAATGATTGACTGTTTTGTGATGTCTTGTAAATTGTTACCTTTTCCTAGCATGGATGTGTAGTGTATTATAAATCCACAGAATTTTGTTTGTGTTATGGCAGAAGTACTGGAGGCCAGCTCAGCAGTCTTGTTAGGAGTATTTACAAGACAGAATCACATGCCAGAGGTTTGTTTACACATATCAGTGTACACAACATCCTGCACGACTCTTTGTCGCTGTCCCTTGCATCCATTGTCCAAACTATTGTATCCTGTCTTCATCCAACTTACAAGTTAATGTTGGCACAGTAATTTTGACCACAAGGATGTTTTGTTTCTTCTTCCCCTGCATCTCATGGTCTCTATATTTTTGCACACATTTAACTTGTGAAGAGGCTGCTGTCGTCTGCAGGGCTCATGGACAGCCTGCGAGAATTACCTGGCCGGGAAGCCCTGCGTCTGCGAGCTGAGGTGGGTGTCTGAGTTAATATTTCTGTCCCTTCTGAATTGTTGAAAGTAATTGGTGTTTGAGAAGGCTGACAGACTTGTTATATGCTTGTCACTTGTGTGCATGACCATACAAAGTCTTTGAATGTATGTTGTTTGAGAAAATGAACTGGACTGGAAACAAATTGTGTTTCAATCTTCTCATCAAAGAATTGTGCCCATTGCAGGTTGCTGCCATGTCGGCAGAGGCAAAGCAACAGAGAGGGGTTTTGGACAAACGTGTTACACAGATTGCAAACTATGGAATCCCGGTTTGAGTTGCAGTGTCTTAGCTAGCAGAATTTGAGAATGAAGCACGTTGTTGATCAGGAAACAGAGGTTTGCACTAAATTGGATGTCCTATATTTCCACTGAAGCCCCCTATACATGCAATTTTTTCTTGGGACAGCTTGTGATGAGGCTCTGGCCACAAGGCCATAGCAAGAAAGGGCCAATGACTAGTCTATTGAGTTGTGGGGTCCTGTGGTCCTGCAAACGTTGCCATGACTTCTGGAGCCCTTTTTTTTCATCTTCTTTCAGGCTTATTTTGAGCAAATAAATCCCTGCTTCTCGATCAAAGGCTCACTGGCCTGTGATTGAACTTTCGAGTGGGGCTTACATCACAACTAAGAGATTTAGTGTGCTGTTGTGTAGTTGGTGCAAAGGCAGGTTAACGCTACCACTGTTGTACTAGATAGTGCCTACGATAGTCTCTATGCGCAACCCATGTGCATATTGTATGCACAGGCCATACCACAATTGCATTCTAATGTCCAATCAAGGGATCAGATTTTATGGGTCCTTTGCATGATAATTAGTTGGAGATAGAGAGATGATTTGGTATAAGCTGACTCTTTCTCCTTTTTGTGTCTCCCTCTGCTGGCAAAGAATCCTGTTTGGTGGGCAATCCTGTTTGGTTTCACTTCTTAAACCAGGTACTTAGAGATGGAGCACAACTTCAGTTTTGCACGTCATATCTGGAATAGCCACAGAATGCCAAGCCATCTTGTGTATCTTATTTATACATAGTTTGCAAAGTCACCAAGATGTCGCAAAGTAGGTAATCTGCAATAAGTGGATAATAACTGAAATTGAATTCTAGTGATGAGAAATTTTGAGGTACTGGTATATGGGAGATTTTGCATAATCTGCTGTATGCTCATCCCTAGACAATTGATTTTGCAGGATCCTTCATATGGTTCTACGTAGACAATTCTTGAGATCACAATCTCATATCCAACCCCAATTAACTTCTGTCCTAGTAACTATGTGCTTTCCTACTAACATTCCTAATATGGGTACTTCCAAATACTGGATATTGCTCACTGTATTTACTTCAATTGCTTGTTTTGATCATTCTCCAAAAATCAATCAGCATAGGTTAAATTAATGGTAAAGCCCTAGTAGGGTGGGGATGTTGGCAAAATAAGGGTTGTAGAACAAGGCGGTAGCCTAGTTTGGCCCAAAATGAAGGTGGCAATCAAGTTTGGCCTTGCATTTTGGGAACATCTTCCACCCATGTTTATCTAGTGTAAACTAATGACCTAAAAATCTTTCCCACTTGCCAGATGCCGACACTTTAGGGTTTAGGGTTAGGGTTTAAGGTTTAATTCTTTTGGTACCAATAAAAAAACCCGATCATCAATCTTATTGTTTGATTAAAAATGACATCACCATACACAAGCCCATTAAAACATACACATCAACAATACCCATTGTTGATTAAATGAGATTGCCATAGTTGACCCTTATGCATTGTTGGATTGTTGACAATATGGCCTTTAAATTTGACCCTTCCCCCACCCCCCCAAGTTCAAAGTTTAGAAATGATAAGGGTTTAGTGCTCAAGTTTTGAGATCATGTTTTGTGTGCAAATTAATGTTTGGAATTTTTGTTGGTGTGTTGGTCTAAGGTATAGATGGTTGCAAATAAACATAATGGGGTAATTACAATAAGAAAAGTGACGCAAGTCATCTATCTTATGTTTGTTGGGAGCTTAAGGTACATGAAATGTTCTTGTTGCATTTGTTACAAGCTTTATGTGCATGATAAAGCAAAAATTGCGCAACAATCTCATTTAGGTTCTTCTTTTTTTTTTCTCCTTTCAATTCATCATGTTTGTTGTGTTTTTACATTTGTATTCTAGGGTTTAGGGTGCAATGCTTCATTGTAGGTGTTGAAGAATTTTAAGGTTAGGTTGTTTTTGAATGGTGAGCCCTATGCATCTTCAAATTCATTGCATGTTAGATTTAACATCCAAGGCACTTCTAGTAGAACTCCTAGTTTTTATTCAAGTAGCAATCCCAAGAGTAGGAGATTTGGAAAAGAAGTTGTCAATCTTTTTGAGTGGGAAGAAGTTATCAAGTCTCTTGAAAAGAAACCTACGAAATTTTACAAAAAATCTCATGTGTTTCAAAAACACTTGGGCTTATTGTTTTCCATGAGCAAAGATTGTAGTTAGAGACAATGGTTTGATTTCTCAAGTTTGGTGCACTATATGTAACAATGTTGAAAGCAAAATGAAGTTATTCTTTACCAAGCTTGACATGTTTCATAAACATGTTGATTGTCAAAAGCTAGTTGTATTTAGTTTTAGTATGGTTGTTGAGGACTATTTCTATAGCTAAGATTGCAAGCAAAAAAAAAAAAAGTCATTTTGAAGGTAGAATTTAGAATCCATGATCACCTTAATGCAATCTAGGTTTGATTTGGGAGACTTGAAAAAAGTTCACACGATTTGTTACTATTTTTCACATTCTCATGCAAATATGGAAGGTTAATCTTGGAATATGAGTTGTTGAAGGAGTTGTTTTTGTTGTTGAAGGTAAAGATCACCCCCATTAAACATTGGTAATACAAAATTGCAAAGGTTCTCCATGACATGGTGCACGACAAAAGTGATGTTTATCATTTTGAAAAGTAGTTACATTGATGTTATAGTGCAAATGAAGTGATGATTGTTGATGCTAAGAGGTGGAACAATATTCATGCAAATGTGATGAAATATTGGACGCATGTTCTAATTTCCCTAATGCTTGAATGGATTGTGGTGGGTGGCGCAATCTCAATCAACATCAAAGATGTGATTGTGTATGCCATGGGTAGATAGATATGGTGGTCTTAACAATCAAGCCTTGGCCTTCAAGTAGTTTGGGTGTTTGGTTGAATGTTTCATAGTTGGGAATTGTTTGCAAGATTTTATGTGGTTTGCAAGACTCCTTTCTTTCATGGGTAGGACCTCTCCATGGCCACACATTGAGTAGACAAATTTGCCACTAGTGCACACACCTAAAGCTAATTCTGGCACCATCTCAAAATACCCGTTGCCAAATTTGTTGTCAAAAGCTCAAATAACAAAGCCAAAATTAGCTATTCATTTGAAAATACAATAGCCTTTAAGTTTAGGCCCTAAAAAATTGCACTTTGTAACTAAAGATTTAGTCAATAAAAATTTGATTATTGCAAATTCAACCCCCTTTGTCACCACAAAAAGAAGCCAATCTAGCAATTAAAGGATTTATGAAAATAAAAACATTAATTGCCTACTCCTTAAGATTGGAAGGCTTTTTAGGACCCCTATAAAAGCCCTCTCACTCATAATAAGCATGTGTAAGAACCCTATGCCTTCTACACCTTGTCCTAGGGCCCCTTATTTGGGGTTATGTTCCTACCATAGTTAGGGCTTTACCCCTAAAACCCTAAACCCTGAAGAATGTTAAAAATCATTGGAGACACTATAGCCCTGTTTGCCCCCAAAAACTGCACAATGCCCAAATTAAAAATTAAAAATTAAGAAAAAACCCCATAGAAATGTGATGATTGGGAAACAAGAAAAAGACATATTTCAAGCCATTTTGAAAATTCTTTTAGCCAAATCACTAAATTCAGCCCAAAAAAAGGGCTGGATTATCAATGGTTTTTTTTTTCCCTCTTTTTAAAAAATTTAGCTGAAGTGGCAATCATCCCCAAAGATGGTTTAGCCAGATTTGGTTACATACTAGACCTAAAAGTAGAAAAGAAAAACCAAAGAATCCTTCTATTGATTCTTGGCTACTTACTGGAACTTATCATTAAAATCTGGCGATTTGGACCTTTTTTTAATTTGTATTTTTTTGAAATCTGGCGAATTTGGTCCATTTTTTTTTTCCCATGAAAAATCCTTTATATAGGTTGAAATCATATTTTTCAGGTCCAAAATTTGACATATATATATATATTTATAATTTTATAATTATAATCTTTAAATTAAAAAAACTCAGATTCATCAGCATCATATCATCAAGTTGGGTTTTAAAGAATTTTTTTATTCTTAAGTGAAATATTTATTTATTTATTTGGGGGTCCTTCTTTTCTCCTCTGAATTTTGTGTGGAATTCTCATTTCGCTTTTTGCGCTCTTTCCGGTTGTGTACATTCAGTTTTCGTGTACTTTTCTCGCGTGTTGGTTTCCAGTGATCTTGTCGCAATTTTAATTTTTAAGTTTTTTGGTCCTTTGCTGCGAGCGAATTTTTTGTGCAGCAGCTACCACTCCCTTCTTCATCTTCTTTCTCTTCTGCGTTGCAACAATTTGTCTTTGGTTTCTGTTTTTGTTTTTGTTTGTTTTTTTTTTTTTTTTGATTTTTTTAATAAAAAAGTTTCTCCTCCTGGCTGCACAAGAGGAGGAAGAAGAATTCGCGTCTTCATCCCACTCTGACCTGACGAGCTTCGCGTTTTTTTTCCTCAAAATACCTGTGAGTAATTTATCTACCATCTTGTCAACTTTTGGATTTTGCGCGGCAGTGGAAGGGACGGAGAGCGGCAAGTCGAATTAGGTTGTTGTTGTTCTTCTTCTTCTTCTTTCTTGCCTTTTGTCTGTGTCTTGTTTTCTGTTGTATTCTTCAGGCAGCGTGTTTGCGTTTGTGAACTTGCTGTGCCCTGACCAGAAGTTCTCGAGCTTTCTCACGTTTGCTTGCGTGTGTCTTTGTGTGTAATTTTCGGTTTTTTTTTTTTTTTTTTTCTTCCTTCTAGAGATGGAGAAAAGTTTGAGGGAGACCAGGCTGAGCTGCTGTGTTGTGTGGTATTGGATTGAGGGAGATGAGACGGCGCTGCTGTTTTGGAGATAAGGATTCTCTTTGACGAGGTGGTTTTTGATTGTGAAAAATATCCGGCGATTGCTGTGCAGCAAACTATACGAGGCTGCTGTGAGACGACGAGACGATGAGAACAAATGCAAAACAAGTGATGGAGTTTCTTAGAGAAACGTAGACTGCTGCAGGTTGCTTTTTTTTTCGGACGCGCCGCATTGGTTTCGGATTGCTGTTTTGCAAGCGGGGGCAATGTCGGCGGTCGGGATCATGGCAGCGGCTCTTACGCCAGCATGCGTTCCTCGCTTGGAATGCGGCACCAAGCTCGCGTTCACTGGCTCCACTAGGTTGAATCCTACCTCCACCAGTGCCAGTGTCTCTCACTGCAGCAGCAAGCTTTGGTGGCAGAGGACTTGCAAAGGTGCAGAGCATTTGAGAAGGTTTGAGCACAGAAGGTACAGGTTGAGACAAGAAAATGCTTTCAGTTTAATGATACTTAGAAGCTCGCGGCATTATGCGCACATGCCACAGAGTTCGAAAGCACACACAGATGAAGAACAAGAAGGGAGAAGGAACCACCTGGTTGTGGTTTTATGCATGGCACGTGAAATGGGAAGAGTTGGCATATACAAGAGGGAAGGCAATGTCTCATTAGCTTCATTTGGTATCAAATCCAAGAAGGACAAGCATGGAAACAAAGTTGATCTCACAAAGTCCTTATCACAAATGCTTCCATATATAGTCACTGCAACCGCAGCCTCTGCCCTCATCCAGCCAGCATCATTTGCTTGGTGAGTCCTAGAACCCTAAGGACTCAATTTGCAATTAGAAAAACCCTAAGTTTAAAACAGCATGACCCCCACGAGGTTGGGAGTTGTTTCTACTTTTCCACCTCAAGCATGTGATTCTGATCACATCATGGGTGATAGGAGTTAATATTTGCAGTTGCAGTATGTGTATCTTAATCTCTGACATTTCATATACATTTGCTGCAATTTGTTGTTGGTTGTCGGTTTTAAATTTGATAGGTCACTGGTCTTAAGAGAGTACATAAGCAGACTATTCTAAATTCAGTCTGGATGTCTGATGCAGGGTTCGGAAGGACTACTATGCCCCTGCACTTGGTGGAATCATGCTCTCAATTGGCATTCAACTTTCTGTCTCTGACTTTGCTATTGCATTCAAGAGGTAGGCAGCTTCTAAACCAGATTTTCATCACCATGGTGTTAGATCATCAAGTATGCCGATGAAAATTGCTACTTTTGTTACAGACTTCCACATTTGTTGAAGGGAGATGAGACTTAAAACTCTAGTTCCGTTGTGCCAAGCCATTGCACTTCCGTGCTTTCACACTCCATAAGAAGACAGGGAAGGAGGTGCACACAACTTAAGAGATTAAGGTGGAGAATTTCAAAGACCTCAATGCAAGTTTCTCAGCCAAGAACTAATCATGAAAAGTTTCTCAACATTTTCCTGCAGGCCACTTCCTGTCTTGATTGGTTACACAACACAATATATGGTGAAGCCTGCTCTTGGACTACTAGTGGTAACAGTGTTCAATGTCCCTGCTGCATTTGCTGCTGGATTGATTCTTACATCATGTGTAGCAGGAGCCCAATTATCAAGTTATGCAGCCTATTTGAGTGATGGTGATATTGCTCTTGGTATTATATTGACCAGTTTGACCACAATCACATCTGTTATTGTTACTCCCCTTTTGACACGACTTCTCATTGGCTCTGTTGTTCCTGTGGATGTAGTTGCAATGGCCTCTTCTATCCTCCAGGTGAATTCTCTTGTATGATATATGCATCAAAGTATATCACGTAGTGGCTAAATTTGCTATCCCGCCCATCATCACAATTGAGCATCATCAGTATGAATTGTTTGCTTGTTCTTGACCATGGGAAAGAGCATTTGTGACATGTGCTGCTGTCCTTTGTTTGATTCTTTCAGTGCTCATTTTTCCAGACACCCTTTTGGTGCAGGTGGTCATTGCTCCAATTATGTTAGGACTGGCACTAAACACATATGCAAAGGGCTTTGTCAACAAAGTGCGGCAATTTATGCCTTTAGTGGCTATGGTTTGCACATCCTTGTGTATTGGAAGTCCACTTGCTTTAAACAGGAGCCAGATTGTTTCAATAGAAGGCTTTAAGTTGTTGTTCCCTGTCTTGGCATTCCATATGAGTGCCTTTGTCCTTGGTTACTGGGTTCCAAGGATACCTTGGTGGAGGTCAGTCTTCCGAAGCAACTCCTTGCTGCTCAGAGGGTTGATTATTAAGTTTGTCTCATTATTTTCACACTTTCATGGCTTGGAATGGCAATTCTAAAGGATTCTCTTTTTGTCTAGCACAACTCTAGACAAAAACTTTGCAAAAACAACATTAGAAAAACTTTTTTTCCCCATCATGCATTTTTCCTGCATTGTGGATTCCTAGCTCTGTTGGTGTAAAACTGACTTGCTTATTCTGGGTGCAGGCAAGATGAGAAGGTGTCAAAAACAATCTCCCTTTGCACAGGCATGCAAAGCTCTACACTTGCCATGCTCCTGGCAACACAATTTCTTGGCGGAAGTCATGCAGTACCTCCTGCATGCTCTGTGGTGGTTATGGCCATTATGGGGCTCTCTCTTGGCTCATTCTGGGGCAAGGGAAACCGAGTGCAGGACTTGGGCAACAACATCTTTTACACTACTAACAAAGCATATACATAAATCAAGCATCTTTCACACTTACCAACGAAGGATACAAAATTATTTAAAGCTTATGCCTTGTAACAAACCATCTATAGTTTCTTTCTAACATATTGGGAGGTCAACTAAGCTAGTTTTGATTGACAGGTCCTCAAAGCCAATGGGAGCAAGAGGAGCATTTTGTACATTCCATGATAGTACCATATTTTCCAGATGTGAGATTCTGCATCTTCACTTGATATGAGTCCCCAGTACCACTCTCACAGGTACACGACAGAAGTAGTACAAGTTCAAGATGTTTCTATCAATGGCTTTGTTCTTATGTCTGTTCACCACTCACATCTTTCCAACTTGCTCAAATATCACTATGTTCATCAATGTCATGAGAACTTTGAACCTATGTTGATGAGGTATGACTATTGCAGATGTACAATACTCACCTGGGTACCCAAACAAACTTGAAAAATTGGTGGCAGGGTTGGTGCTAAATCTCTGCCACTTCTGGTCTCACCAAATCAAGGGATAATGTGCATGTACATGATTGTCATGAAATTCTGCATTAGCCCTGAGTAAAAAGCATTGTGAGGACTGAGGCACATCTTGAGTGTGTTTTAGACACAGGCAATTGGCAAGTTGGTATTTTCTTGTTGTTTTGTTTGCTTTTTGCCTGGATACTCGCAAGGAATGTAAATGAAAATGTACTTAGTGGTGCTCTTAATTTATCAAGCACTTCCATTCTGGAACATTCAGAATGGGAAATCGGTAATTACTACAGGTTTTGTAGAAACCAGAATGGTTGGGGGACATGGCAGATGCTGATGGTGGCAACATATCGAACACATTTTTCATAGATAGTGGATATCTTGGAGCAGCTCCTCTTTAGAGATATCTAACATGTTTGTTGCCATCTCTGTGACACTGGCTGTTTCTCTCAGAAGCTCAACTATTTTCAGTTGATTGTGTTGATACCCTGTACACACACCTGCTTGATGAGAATCCTGAGTGGGGTTGTTCCAAATCCTCTGCTGCATCAAAGCTTGCTACGACTGCTACTAGTATTGAGTCACTGTCATTTGAAATGGCTGTTGCAAGATCAAAGGTTCTTCCACTCCAGCAAGAGCAGTTGTTGCATACACAAAGGTATAAGAGTAACTGCTGACTAGAGGTAGAGAGCATTGCAGACACCTCCTGAAGCTCTTGATGCAAGAGAATGGAAAAACAAATAAGGAAATTTTGCTGCTGCACCTCTTGAGTAACTGCATCTGTCTTCTTATGTCAATTGCCGGTGTCCCACTGAAGCAAGAAAAGAAAGGATAGCCTTAGGGCTAGGGTTTGAAGAGTTTCGGACAACAATCTTTCGTCGTTGCAAGCTCGAAACCAAGCGAGGACTCTTCATCTCAAGAATAGCCTTAGAGTAAGGGCTTGAAGACACTCGGACAATCATCGTTTGTTGTTGTTGCAAGCACGAGGACTTTGCTTTCACTGCACAAGCTTTCCTTTGCAATAAGGTCTGCAATAATGTTGGGATGGATGGCGATTGGAGTTGCAGTATTTTTTCCTGTGCTATGCTTGTTGTGTTTCCCGACCGTCTTGCTTCGTCCCCTCCCTGATTCCCAAAGTAAAGATCGACGCTACATTCATATTCCCTTCCCGCATTCCAAACTTCCAAGGACGTCTCTGTCTTTGTTCTGTCTTTGCTTTTAAGGTCGAGGTCTTTGTCTGACATAGAATTGATTGCTTTTGTGTGATGTCTCCCTCTCCACACATGCAGAGAATGCAAGAACGAAGACGAATGTGCTGTTGCTTGTGGCACATCCTGACGATGAATCCATGTAAAATCTCCTGACTCGAGTTTCCTATTTTACGTGTTGGGGTCTCGGCAGATCTGGCAGAGTTGTTCTGCTTTTTTCCTTTCGTACTATGAGGGAATAACAGGGGGACGGTGGCGGTTGCACAGGTTCTTTGGCCCGACTTTGCTGTCGTTGTTCAAGCTTGGTGGATACTCGATTCGAGTGATCTGTCTGTCAACAGGTTTGTTCAATTCGACAGACAGATTTTTCAAGAAACTTTCTCTTTGGATTGCTACAAGTCCCTAATCTGAAGTCTAAGTGTAAGCATTCTTAGTTTAGATCTTCGCTTTGCTGGAGACACACGTGATGATGATGACGATGACGATGATGTTGGTCTTTTGTCTGAGTAGGTAATGCCGATGGACTTGGAGCTCGCCGGAAGCTGGAGATGGTGGCTGCTTGCTCTGTGCTCAAAGTGGATAACAATTCACTCCCCGTTCCAGTTCCTGTAGACAGTTCAGGGTTTAGGGTTTAGGGTAGAGTAGATTTTGTGTCCTGATGTCATTCCTGTTTGAAGCACGGTCTTGATGAGATTGCTGGTTGACATATAAGCTCAAACCACAGTTGATTTGCATTCAGCACTGGACTATTTGAGCCAGCTGGTTTAGAGAAGCCCAAGAAGTTGCATGTCTGCTTGAAACCTGAGGAGAGAGCAACTAGCTCTAGCCTCTAATTCTGTCAAAGATGTGCGAGTTGATAGGTGAACAGGGAGGGCACAGGTGCCAGAAGATAATGTAGAAGTTCTTGATCATCCCGCTCTGCAAGTGAGTGATATCAAAACCCGCTGTTTCTGAACTGTTTCTTTCAGGAATTTCTTCATGGAGTTTTTCAAGACCTTTAGATTCCTTGTCCACTCACACTGCCAGCAAGATTTTACTAATTGAGGATTAAGGGAGCATGGTGGTGGTGTATTCTGTGAGTGGAGTATTGCTTCCTCCAGTCGCTGACAGAAGCCCCGTAATCTCACAGGATGGCTTTGGGTGCCACTGGGATCAGCCACTAATTTTGAAGCTTTTACAGCAGGCAGTGACGACACATAACATCCATGTTGTAAGTTCTCAAAAAAGTCCTTTCAGCATGCACGTCTACTGTGTAATTGTCTACTGAATTATCTGTCCTGTCAAACAGGTCATTTTTCAGCATCCATTTTCTTTTACTCTTGAAGGATCTGTGTTGTTATGATTGTTATAGCAGTGGCACAGTTCTGCATTTCTAGGTTCACAGGGTTACTGTGCATCTAACTTTGCAGCTGGTCTTTAGACCTGTGTGCAATGACACGTGTCAATGAATCTTTCAAACTCCTGCATGCAGAGATTGTTCACTGTGTATTACTGATTGCCATTGCCCATGGGCTGTGGCCAGATCTTAACTTTTGACAGTTATGGTGTATCTGGCCACCCAAATCACAGATCCGTCTCTGCTGGTGTCCGGTTGGTACCACCCCTCTTTTGTTGGACAAACAAGTCATATCTTCAAGAATTTTCTTGACTGTACAAAGCAATGAACATCATGTATCAACATATTGCATATCTATGTTCATTACTTTGTATATCATGAGTGTAGTATGGGCAGAATGAGTTAGTGTCTCTGGCATCAGTGGTTTTCCTTTTCTCTGTCTGTGAAGGCACACAGTGAGTTCATGATTGTTTCAACTTGTTATCTCTGAGATGGCTGTGGTTGTGATTACATCGTGCAGTGCATTTCTGTTGGAAGAAGAGAGGAGGCTGCATCACAAGAATGGTCCAAAGGGGGAGACTGTTCAGGGCTGGGAGCTTGTAAGCTTCTGCCTCTCTGTACACAATGCTGTATGACATTATGATGTAGGCAAACAGGATCTCTGCTCAGATGAGCATTTCCTTTCATCTGCTGGATCAGTATTTACTCACCAAATATCAATTGAACCTCTGTAATCAAGTAATAAAGTTATGATTGCTTGCAATTAGATTATACAGAGAGCAACTGAAAAGCTCATCATTTTGTGAATGATATGATCTTTGATATAGGATAGTTCTCACAAAAGGTAATTGACAAAATCTCTTGTTTGCCATCATGGCAGTTGGAAAGCAATTGAGTTACTAAAAGACAGAATTGCTTGCAAAAGAGGATCTTCAACATAACTCTTGCAGTCTTGCAAACAGAGTTTAGCAAGATGTCACTTCACAATTTCCCATTACTGTTGTCCAGACAGACTGACCAATTGCTAGAGGCACAACGCATTGTTTACAGGTGAGCACAAATATCATGCGGAAGTTCTGTGGACTCCTTGAGATGTTTGCATCAGTGCTTACTTGGGTCCACAGTGATCAAAGGGAAATGCACTGCTTTCTGAACCCAAGTCCAATCACGAGCATCATGGCTATGAGTCAGCATCAGAGCCAATGGGTTTGGTATGATTCTATTATTTTCCTCTTTTTGAAGTCTTGAGTATTTTGTTTGAATCAGTGATATTTCAAGCAGGTTTCCTTGGGGCTGAATTAGACTCATTCAGAAGACTGGAAGAACTGCACATGCATATAGAAGCCATCCTTTTTCCTGCTTATCAAGAGTAGCTTTCGCATTATTTCTTTCCCCAAAAGGTCTGATGTTGTCTAACTGTCAGAGGCTGTGGTGACAGGTATCGGCGGTTGTTTGTGTTGTTTGCTCGCTACACCTATGTCAATACATTGAAGCAGATCAGAACATAATGTAGGCTAGTGCTTCAAATGCAGACCTTGTAATATCACTGCAACAATTCTCAGACAGCATTCACATGGATAAAGAAGCTCCCATAGCTGATCTGGTCTTTGCAAGGTATAATGTGAATTTCATTGGGGAGTAAGACCTACATTTCTCTTGACACATTGTCTGCTAGATGTGTGGATCAGCTAGTGCTTCTTTGGTACTTACGACTTCTTCATTGCACTTTTTCTTTTCAAGCTCAAATCCTTTTGGGGGGCACCCTTCTTGCTAACCCACTTAACCCCTCTTCCTTGAGGAAGGCAATGAATAGTTTTCAAGGTGTAATTAATGTTCCAAGGGTTAGAATGAAGGTCTTATACATACATGGATTAGGTTTGCCATGAATAGTCCAGGCACATGAGCACCTTGACTATTCACAATAACCTGCTTGAGGCAAATAGTTGAGGTGTGTGTGTGAATGCCTTGACTATTCATAGTGACTGACTTGAGGCAGCCAAAGTGCTTGAGCTGGTTACTGGACAAAACCATTCCTTTTGAGAATTGAGATGTGCCCTTTTTATTCATGCAGAGAGCAATTATGAAATCTTCATCCAAGCAGTGAAGGGTTACAAATCATTGGGCCAATGAGAGCCTAGGGACACGCTGGAGGTGAAAGGTTATGGATTTCTACCTTGTGACTTAATAGCCCATCTGAGTGTTGAGAATCTCACGAAGGATGGTTATGAATATTAAGGGCATCTCCAGTGGTGCTCAGTGTGTAACCCTGCACAGTAAAATTAGATGAAAAGTCAAAATATGCTGGTTTGGCTAAGGAAAATGGTTTTGGCTCAACATGATTGGTCCACCAACAATGTGTACCTGCAGAAAAGACTGTACTAAATCTGATCTGACTGCTGATCACTGTTTCTGACTGGTCCATCATAATGATTGGTCCATGTGGTTTGCTATTACTAGTCCCCCACCTATATGCTGTCCCAGTTTCACTTTTATAGGTTGGGTTGCGAAAAAGTAAATAACTAAACTTGGATGTGAGAAATATTTTGCAGGCTCACGTACTGAGCACTGCTGGAGACGCTCTAATACAATATACACTTCCCCCAATCTTTCCTCCACCAAAGGAGGCTCGCTGTGAACATGAACAAGAACCTGGAAGGCATTTTAAGAAATGTTTTATAACTATACTAGGAGCATTGAATGGAACAAAATGAAAGGTAATGCATAGTGATTTCTTGGAATGTTGGGAATTCTACTGGGAATAGAGTGGGACCTATAAAATGTTGGGAACATTGCAAACAATTATTTGGGCAATTATTATACTTTTGTTGGGGGCTTTATGAGAATTTCACAAATTTGTTTCTCCTGGTTAGTGTTTGCCCTAAGATTGATGCATGATGTGTGGCTCTCAATATTAAATGTAAAGATTAAACATCAAGCACCCCGAATGGGGTATTCCCAAAAATACGGGGCCCAGGACGAGGTGATAGCTAGGGAAGTAGAATTTTAGTAGGCATAATAAAGTCATTTTTGACATCCTCTCTTTCACCCACTATGCCCCCTTTTCAGTGGTATCCTCCTGGAAGTATGGAAATTTTATTAAACCTCAAAATGAAATGCTGAAACTCAGAATTTAATGCACAAGGTTCTAATTATAATACTTGTACAGGTAGGAAGCAGTAAAAATATATGCTGCTAGCAGCAGTAGAGGCGCTCAGGGAAAAAGGAAAGACAGGATGAAACTCAATTTATCACCAAAATGGGTTTAGTTTGGGTCCTAGTTCTTTCATTTATGCTGATTAATCCAAGACTAATAGAGATATAGCATTTAAAGTGATGACACGTTAAAACCCTCAAAATATTAATTAATTTGAGGGTTACAAGAAAATTGTCCAGACCCTCCGCAGGAAGAGAAACTAAGTGACTTGGTTTTAAAAAAATTATTAGCTAATATATGGCTAGGATGGCACCTTACTCATAAGCTAGCACGTCTTTAAGGGGTCCTTACATTCATTAGGTGCCTGGTTTCATTTTCCCTATTTACACATTCTTTTTTTTAATTACAGAAATTACACAACTCAAATAGATAATTCAGTTGGAGTCCAATTGGGAAAATTAAATGATTATTCAATTCTTTTATGGTAAGCCTCAAAGTCTGAAGAGGCGGCCCTCACAGAGGACCTTCCTTATCAGGCCTCGGATCTCCTAAACGACGCTACTAAGGATCGTCTTCTTCGAAACCCCAATGATTAAGGGTCCGTGGTCTCGACAGTCCACCACTGCAACGCTCTGGAAACACAGTGTTGTCGTGTGTTTGCAGAGAAAGAGAGAGGGCGCCCGGTCGGGCGGAAGAAAGTCGAGAGAGAGAGAGAGAAAGACCTTTTTGTTTGGTGAGCAATTTGCTTCTATTGTGTGATCTTATGGGATTCTTGCATCTTTCACACATCTGACACACAAATTTTCTCAAGTTAAATTTTGTTTTTCAAACTGAGGAAACAGAAGCTTTTGTGATGGCTCCCAAGCTCCCTCAGTTGCACGGCACACTGTTCAAGTATGGCTCCAAGTCCATTCAGGTCTTTGTTTCTCCTCTTTTTCCTTATACACATTATTTTTCTCTGTCGCTCATCTTCACAATTTGAAAGACTTCTCTATTTCACTAGCGACTTGCACTTGCGGTAGTAGTAGCTTTTTCTCTTTATTTCCCTCTGTTTTTCTTTTCGTTTTTTGGTCTGTGCTCTAGTGAATTTTTTGCACGCTTGTTTGCTTTTTCCATTCTTTCAATTATATATTCTCTCTCTCTCTCTCTCTCGTATTTGTTTGACTAACTATTAGCTTGCTTAATACTCTTATAGCTTTGCAACTTTTTGGATCGAACTTGTGAGATAAGCTTTTGATGGAAATCGGATGGTTACGTACACAACGTCCTTGCATTTGTAGCTGGAAAATAGGGAGTCTTTTTTCATGTAGACAAAAATGCATAGTTTTATATACTGTAATAGATACACTGCAAAACTCCTGTTTTTGTACCTGACCTAAGATTAAGTTTTTAAGGGACTTTGTCCATATCATGCCTTGACTCTCACTTGCAATTCTGCCTCTGTCTGACCCCCTTGCCCTAATTTTAGTGAAGAATGAGAATTCTTGCAGGGATTAGTTGGAGCCACTAGAGTTGTCCTCATTGCAACAGTTGAAACTGAAGATTTTTGCTGCATTTAGGTGGCATTCCGGACAGGGGATTTCAAGCAGCAAGTCATCTTCATTGGAGGGCTAAGCGATGGGTTACTTGCAACTGAGTGAGTATTTCTCATTTCTACTTCACTGTTTTGGTTTTCGGAATGCTGCATTTGAGCAAATGGCATCCTCGTTGCTTGCATCCTCTGTACGGTTACGACAACATGGTTTGATGTTGGTTTTGTACTTAAGTGCAGTTATGTGGTGCCACTTGCAAATGCTTTACAAGAAGAGAAATGGTCCCTGGTCCAGCCACTTTTGTCATCATCTTACATTGGATATGGGACCTCAAGTTTGAAAGAGGTACAGGCCCCATTTGGGTGGAATATATTCTACATAATGGGCATTACAAGGATGTTTTCTTTACATCGAAAAAATAGATACAATCCTAGGGTCATATGGTCTGAGTCAGAATATGAAGAATGGTCATCAAGTTTGTCTAACCAAGTGGAAATGAGGAAACATGAATAGCACTTCACTGAAAAATCCTTAGAAATTAATGTGTTTGACAGGATGCGATTGAGATTGAGAAACTCATCAACTATCTCATATATGAAGAACAATCAGAGGGTGTTGTCCTTGTTGGTCACAGCACTGGCTGTCAGGTATCTATCTTTCTGATCCAGTTCCAATTGGACAGGATAGAGGTCTTTACTATAGTATCAAGAGTTTCCATAGTTCTGGATCATAATTAATGTTTATAGTGTTGCTAAAGGTTGCAGATAAAATGAACTCTCAACTTCAATTAGTTTTTACTCTAGTGAGCACAGTGATTAGTGACCTTGCTACTGCCTAGGTGAGGCATTGAAGTTGTATGAGGTATATTCCACTGACATTTAAAGAACATTATGGCATGTATCAGGTGTCCAAATTGAAATTTATTCTGTCCTCACATGCTGGATGGTGCAGGATATTGTGCACTATTTGCGGACAGGTGGCCATTGTTCAAGGGCAGTTCGGGGTGCCATTCTCCAGGTGCATTATTTTTGCATGGCTTTTTTCTTTACCTTTTGTGAGCAAATTGTCCCTGCTCAGAAGCCTGTTAGTAAAGGATTGCTTAAAATTTAATTATGTGACTGGCTGCATGTGCTCCCCCCATGGTGGTAGGCCACTGGAGATAGTGAAATCTTATATGATATTTGGAGAAGTCATGGATAACAAGACTAATCACTTGTAATGTGTCCTCATAACTGCAGGCTCCAGTTAGTGATAGAGAATATTGGGCAACCTTACCAGGTACCCAGCCCAATCTTGAGTTGGCAGAGAAGATGATACAAGAAGGCAAAGGCAATGACTTGATGGCACGTGAGGCCAGCCCTCAGGCACCCATCACTGCTTCCCGGTAAGTACATTTTTCTGCATCAAATCTCTCCATTGGACCCTATTCATCTTTTACTGTGTCATTGCAGCTGACACTTTGGGAGGAAGTCTCATAAGGTTATGACACCACTCATTGTCATGTTACCTTCAAATTGTTGTTGTGGAGATTTGTCTACAATTTCATAGATATATTGTCAGCTGTTTGGATATTGATTTCTCAAAATCTCTTTCTTGACCTCATTTAGCAGCTTGTCACATCACTGTGGCTATTCTCTATTGAACAGTTACTGTTTACAGTAATTGGCCATCATGTATGCAACATATAGCAGTTGAAAAAGGGTATGAAATCCTCAGCTTGCCACTGTTGAAGTTTTTTTTGGTCTGATTATGGTGAAGGTATCGGTCCCTCTCAGCTTACTTGGGAGATGATGACTTATTCAGCTCTGATCTATCAGATGCAGAATTGCGGACCAGGCTGGGCCACATGTCTAGAGTCCCTTGTCAGGTCTGCCTACTTGAAACTCACTACTTTATAGGCTTACATGGTTAGTCACTGCAATGATGTCTCAATTGGATTATTTATAAGATATGAGCAAACCTTGAAGCTTTACTGTTATATTCAGCTAGATCATCTTCACCTTTGCAGCATAACTTCATGCTTTAATTGCTTATTTATGCAGTTCATTTGTTTGTAGGTCATATTTTCAATGGCAGATGAATACATCCCTGAGTATGTGGATAAAGCCAAACTCTTAAAGAGGTATGTACTTTGAACTCCAGGCTGAAAGTCTTTGCCATGACTCACAGAAATTTCCTCACATTTGAAGTTTGGATGATTTACTTTCCAGAAGAGGGGTTATATGAGCATACTTTCTTGAACCAGATCTTGACTCTGTATGGGACATCAGATGTGACTGAATATTGCTGTATCCTTGCACTCTTTGATTTGAGAGAGCTAAAATGATGGAGAAGGATGTTGCCAATGAGGCAAAGCAGCATTCACCATGGGTCTCAGAACAGGGATGCTCAAATCTTGGGCCTCTCAGTCAAAATAGTGTTTTCCAAAGAAAGTTCAGTGGAGTCTGCAGTGTCCCAAGGCCCTTAACCTTCTGAACAATGTACTCAATTCAGGCTCAGAGCTTATGGGTGGACCGTTCTGACAAACTGTGCAGATTATGTGAGGCCATGGGTGGTGCAGAGAAGGTGGCCATCCCATGGGGAAATCACAGTTTGTCCAATCGTGTCCAAGAGACAGTTCACTGCATCATTGATTTCATCAAGAGAGAAGGACCTAAGGGGTGGGACGATCCTTGGGGTTGATGACCTTTCAGATACTTTCAGTTTATTGCTCACTAAGGAAAAAGCGTTTGTCCCTAGTTCCTTGATCAAAGCATCTCCTGCTTTTGATGTAGTAAGTGTTTTTTTGTCATGTTATTTTAATTTTAGTTGAATGCCTAGAGGTGCAAGTTACTCCCCAATGTTCTTGTAGTTGGTATTGTCTATCGGAATTTGAATTGGTGCTCGGCATAGATAGACAGTTGCAGTCACACTGTATGTCTCTGGAGTCCTAGCCAACATCATAACTTAGTCTTCTTGTTGCTTCCAGAAACAAGACAAAAATTCAGGATGCAGATGTTTGTATAGTGGTCTGTTCAAAAGTTTGGGCTGATTATCACGTACATGGCACCGACCAGAGCTGATGACATCAGTGAGGACTTGTGGCAGCTCACCACTGCTGGTCATAATGAAGTAGATGGTCTGACGCTTTTTGAGTAAACACTCATGAGGTTATGACTGCAATTCATTTTTGTGGTGTCTTTTTTGGTTTTGCTGGAACCAGCAGAACAGCAGTTACCTTGAGAGGTTGTTTAGGAGTTTCTACTGCAATCTCATTGCTATGTATATAAAGAGTAAAGGCCACCTGACTATTGAGCCCTCCGGTTATATAAACTGAAAGATACAAGCTTTCTGTTGAGTACCAGCAATCTATTTGCATTTTGAAAGTCCATTTTGTACAAGTCATTTGGTGCAAACTTGGTCAAGCCAGACGTTACTTTCATCTCTATGACTTGGATACAAAATTTGAGTGCTTAAGCTGTTATCTATAGCAGAGGACTTTGTATATGCATGGTGTAATTGTTGACATGTTTTGTTAACATGATGGAGATGAATTCTGATGCCTGTTGGTTCACATAAGAAAAAAACAGTTTCACCTTCAATTCTGGCATACATATATCCAATGCAAAAAGTTCATTCCTGTATGAAGTTACTTTTAGATAAACTGTCTTTCTGTTGTAACCTCACTCTGCATCAGTGTCTCAATTGAGGTGTTGGTGGTTCTCAATAGGAAAAGCCTAGTACTTGCGGACCCTCTTTTACCAAATATTCCTCAAAGCAGGTCTCCTCAAAATGTTAGAATGGAAGATCAATATTGTGCACTCTTCAGGATACACAAAAATGTTTAAAGCCCTGTTAAAATGTTTAAAACCCAGGGTAGAATTCATGGTCAATAGAGGATAGTCCAATAAACCCTTGAAACAAGAATGCCAACAAAATCAGGCCTCATCTCACAGTCCATCAAAGTAGCGCAGGTGGTCATCAAGATTCTCTGCATGTCTGATTTTTGTCACAGTTTTGCCATCCTCCTCCACCTGCATGAGAAGACAATGTCAGCCATTTGACTTTAGTGATAATAACCAACTTCAATCAAGAAATGAGACACCATAGCAATAGCCTCTGAATGAAACAGTTCTGTAGTCAATATATATATATATATATATGTGAAGTCCTAGCAAATGAAGTTACAAAACCAGAAGGATGCTATGGCTTTGCTAGCAGGCTGGCTGAAACTTTTGACCCAATTTGACATTAGAAAATTGTTATTTGGCATGCTGTTGCTAATCTTTTGCGGAAATGCGATCCATGCAGCAAGCTAGAACAGCTTAAGCTTTCCTTCACTCAAAACTTCTCAGGTTGTTCCTGAAGGTGCCCAGATTATTCCAAAGGATCAGAAACTTTAACCAGTTTGATCAAGTCCAGGGGGCATCACAACAAACGTTCACAGGACTTTGGATAAGAAACCCACCCAGTATTCAGGAGGTCTCATCCGCAGGTTGTAAGTGGAAGCCATGGCCATACAATATGCCCCTGCATCATGTACCACTATTCCTGCTCCCTGAAAATCAAACAAAGAATCCACCAAAACCAGGGTCAATCTGACTGGAAAGGAGCAAGACTTTGACTGTACTCCCTGAATCATTCCTCCCTTCACCCTGTGGCAAAAGCACAGTACCACACAAAAACTATGTACATATCTATGAGATTGCAGAGGAAACTCCACAATAACAAATTGAAGATAACACAACAATAAGTGCAGTCATAACCTTATGAGAGTAGCTCAGAAAGTGCAAGGCCATCACTATCATCACAAACAACACTGATGAGCTGCTGTGACTACACATTGACTTCATCAGCCCCTAACAGAGGGTGTAGATAAGTACATAATAATTAGCAGAAAGCTTTCAGAAAACTATTGTAGAAAATTACCAGAACAAGAACTAGTGTCATGTGAAGTGTGAGCTCTGTTGGCTACCTTAGGTTATTGAATCACTTCCTTCACAAGCCAGTATTGTTCAGTCAAGTGTCGTCTTCAGTTACAATCTACTTCTACTGACTCATCAAACCCTTTGATCCCCCAGAAATGATTGCCTCCAGAAAACCTGCCAAAAGACCTTCACATCTAAGATAACTGCTAACCACCACTTACATCTAAAATGAACAGCACACACTTTCTCAATTTTGCAGACCTGCAAGAAATTTTACCTTTTCTGGTGTTGGCAGTTCTCGATCTTTGCCCAAAAAATCAGAGGATTCACAAACAGGGCCAACAACATCAAATGTGGCCCTCTTTGCACCAGCTGCAGGAGGTGATACTAATTCTATGTGCTGTACATGGAACAACAGGTAAAACAAGTCAGAAAAGAATACATGATCACAGTAACAGTTAGGGTAAAATCAGAAGCATCAACACAGGATACAAACTAAAAGACCCAGCTTGTTTCCATAATTGAAATTTCAATGACCTGTCTAGTAGGGATTTATAAGGTTTCAAAACCCTTCACTCTTCAACCAATCCAACCAAAGAGCTTTGATATAGTGAAGGAGAGAGTGAGAGATCAATCAAAACACTGTCTAATGTTTTCTGTTCAAAGACTGAAGTACAAGGCAGCAGATTTAGTGAAACCACACACTAAGGAAGTCTGCTGTCAGTTATTGCACTGCTGTGTAAAACCTTTGTAGCCTACAGAGACCTGTTTCACATAGAGCCCTATCAATTGATGGTGGCAGTGGAAGAATATTCATGAACCTGATAAGCACCATACAAACTAGGCCGGATCAGCTCTGACATGCTTCCATCTATGACTATGAAGTTTTTGTTACCATTGCTCTTTACTCCAGTAACTCGGTTGACCAGGACCGCAGCATTTGCAACCAGGGACCTCCCTGGCTCTATAATGAATGTCAGGTCCCTTCCTGCCAACAAGTCAAGCACCTGGAAAAAACAGTGAAGTCCTGAATAAACCTCAGGATGGAATGCAGTAGGTCATTTCACATCGTTACAAGAGAGGATGACTATAATTGAAGAACTGACCATAACCTCCAGTCCCCCCAAAAAGGACAGAAACTCACTGTCATGGATGCTTACTGTATTGACAAGGTCCGTCGGGGTCGGATAGTTAGCACCTTCATGGTGATAGTCAATGCCCAAACCACCACCTATGTTCAAGTACTGAATTTCAAAGCCTTCACTGCGGATGTGATCTACATATCCCACCATCAGCACAGCTGCATCCCTGAAGATGCTGACCTGCATACAGGAACCCAGTAACCAGGTCAGTAAGGTCAGTAATCTGCAAATTCTCAGTCCATAGCACCCTGCAAATTTGCAACAAAGTTTACCATAAGCATATGTGCTGATTAAGCATGGAAGCTGTCAGACTGCAAAACTAAAAGGAGGCCCTGCAGCAATATCTGGCCATGATTGTAAATAAGGGACTGAAGAGAAAACTCCACAGTAGCACTTTGAAGCTAACTGTTGTGTCAGTTCTAGCAAAACCAAAACAAACACAGGAAGAATGATTATAGTCGTAACCTTATGATGCCACTCATAACAGATCAGACCATCCCTTTCATCATGAATAGCAATGACTAGCTGCCATTATTCCTCATTGACTTCATCAACTCCTGACAGTGGCTGTAGATAAGTATATTATAACTGTCCAAAATTTTGAGGCAAACAATTACAACAAAATCTGCTGCCTTAGTTTCTGTCACATTTCTAAAAGCAACAGGAGGATTCAGATGTGATGTTGACTAGCACTTAAGAGCCATAAAAAAGTCTCTAGTGTACTCATTCAAGCTGCAGCAAGCTTGTGAGGCAAGGTTTGTTTTATTTTAGATTGTCCCTGTACAAGCAAGCATCTACACCTAAGGCATAGAGGGGCCTAAACAGAGGGTAGTGCTTGGGGCCTTCTGCACATATCCTTCAAGCATGCCACTGGTTCAATCTCTGAGGATGATTGCCTAGCAAAGGGACTCATACCTTTGAAATGGTTGAACCAAGGTGACAGTGCACTCCAACAAGCTTGACCTCATCACTGTGGCTCTTCACTTGCTCTAAAAACCAACCCAGCCTTTCATTCCTGATTCCAAACTTGGAGTTCTTGTTCCCAGTTGTAATGTAAGGATGGACCTGAAGCCACACATGCACACACAGGTGAACACAGACTTTGAAGATCAGACCAATCCATGCAATGGCAAGTTGAGGAATTATGGGTGAACAAGAGGAGCATTATTCTGCTGACAGGACTTCACAAGAAAGTTCACCTGAGGATCAACATCTGGATTGATGCGCAGCAAGACTTTAATCTGCTTGCCTGTAATTCGACCAGCTTCACAAATTTGCTCTAAATCAAATTCACTGTCCACATTGATAAGCACATTATGCTTGGCAGCAAGGATCAGCTCATCCAAAAGCTTTCCATTCCCATTGAACACACACCTGCAACCATAAATCCAGAGTGAAATTGCAGTTGATGACTTGTAGTCTGTAAATTTTCAGTAATGTCTGAAACACAGGAAGATTTCCAATAGACAAACAAAACGAACCAAAAACTGGAAATCCTTGTGGAACTGTCCGTGCGAAAATTAGGGTTTCTTGCTACTTCTCTTCCTTCCTAATGCCCATAGGGTCTCTTAATTGACGCTGATCTCTTCTTTGGTACTTGCTTCATAACCACTGCTTTCGATTCTCATGGTCAAAATGCCCCTGCACATGTCGACCCTAAACCCAACAAACCTGGAAGGGTCAAAGCCAGCTTTCATGGCCAGCTTGAGCTCATTGCCGCTGACAAGAACAGCGCTACTACCCATGGCTCTCAAGTGCTCCAAAATCTTCAAATTATTATTTGCTTTCACCGCATATCCGACCATGTACTCCATGCCTTGAAGAGCTCGAGCGTACGCGGCGTAGTTCCTTGTGAGCTGACTCTTACTGTAGAGATAAAACGGTCGCTTCTCCTCGACCGCCGTCATCACATCCTCAATCTTCACGTCTTCGCAAAACATATAACCGTCCTTGTTCACGAAGAAAGCCGACTGCACATCGTCCTTCTTCACCCCATATCCACTCTCCTCGTCGTCAGTAGTTGCACCCGCTTTTTCCGAGATACCCCCGGCCAACGCAGCGCGACAAAGCTGCAGCACATGAACTCCATTCTTCCTGGAGCCAGAATGACCACCACCTCTCCCGGTTGCAGACTGTGAGCTGCTGCTGCTGCTGCTGCTGATGCTGCTCTTCGTATTCCTCAAGATCAGCCCTTCGAAATGCTCCGTCTTTGGAAACTCCCTGACTACAGGGAGATACCCAGAGCTCCACGAGCCCGTGAAGGAGAGCGATGCTTTGGAATCGAGTGCGGGTAGCGACCGCGCACAGATTGCCATTGCGATTGCATGCGAGCACCGAGGAACAACCAGCAACTGCACGAAAAGAGGGGCAAATGGCAAGACAAGGGTTTAATGGGGGTCGAGGGTTTCTAGGGTTTTATTTGCCCGGGGTTCTTTACAAAGTACAAAACAAAACAGAAAGTAAAAGATTATTTTTTTTTTAAATAATTAGCCTACCTACCTTCAAATAAACAACTCCTTTTTTTATTGGCCTTGCCTACTACCAAGGATATTATTATAATAAGGATATTATTATTGTGTTTAAATTCATTATAGAGTATAGTAGCTTAAGGGATTTTGGCCCCCTAGGTAATAATAATAACAATAATAATAATAATAATAGGTCTATTTATTTTCATATGAGCATTTTTTGAAACATGATCTTTTGGCTTGTGTTTCAAACTTGAGAGATTAGTAGTTATAGAGTTATAATATATCTGATGGGTATTAACCCGGGTATGCACTAGGGTATTAGCTATCCTACCCCTAGATTATCAAAGTTTTCATATGATGGATGAGAATTGTATTTTCAGCTTATGGTTTGGCAAAAAGTTAAGGTTTATTTGAACGTGCGGGTTTAGGGTTTTTTAAAAATCGATGTGATGTTGAGGCTCGACATTTTCTTTCGAACTCCAATATCAAGTTATTGGTATTGAGGTTGTGTTGCATCTTGGTTTATGAGTGTTCCTTTTAGAGGTGGGCGTTAGTTTATGAATGCGCATTTTGTAGTTGGCATCACAAGATTTGCAAGCTCGCTCCTATGTTCAACTTTCAAATGTCGAGAGTTCATCTTGAAAATGAGATTTCTTATTCTTTTACCTACTTCATGCATTCAAGGTAAGTCGAAAGTCATCCTCGGCTTCTTGGGAGTTTCTAGTGATTTAGATCCATTTAACCTTTTAGTTTTATGAGTGTCTTTGCCAAGTGTTTGTCATTTTCACCTTCTTATTTTGCAAATGCAACTACTTTGGATCCTTGTTGTCTTCTTGTTTCGTCATTGTTTAGTGCTTAAAAGTCTCTTCGTCTTTTTGTTTTGCAAATGCAGCTACTTAGGATGTATGTTGCCTTCTTGTTCTACAATTGTTTAATGCTTTAGACCCTCTTCAAATCCAACTACTTCGGATCCTTCATATCCTCTTGTTTTGCAATTGTCTAGTGTTTGTGATGTTTCAAGTCATTTTCACCTTTTTGTTTTGCAACTATTTGGTGCTTCAAATCATTTTCGCCTTTTTACTTTGCGATTGTCTACTAGTTGTTTTTTATGGATCAAATTAAGTTTATGGGCTCTTCTCAAACTAATTTCACATTACAAGATTTAATCATGTGGTTGTCAATGAGCTTGAAAGCTTGATTTTGTCAAAGGAGGTGCTACAAAAAATTAAAACTATAGTTGATGAAGATCAACAAGCTAAAGAAGAAAGCATTTTGTAAGCAACAACTAATGGCCTTCATCACCAATGCAAATTTATGGGTTCCCTTTCATCACATAGTAGAATTGTGGGCCTTCTTCATGTAGAATGACAATCTTGTACAAGTTGACATGCAAGGAGTGCGTGTCATCACATGTGTGATGTGTCACTATTCTGAAAATTCTACAAGTTTTCAAAGTTCAACCAAATTCCAAAAAGGATTTATAACTTATAGCCATGAAAGAACATGTTGCAAATGAACATAACTCATATTTGTAAAAGTAGCTATTGCACATGAATGTTGTTATAGGAGGCAAAGATGGTGGTAAACAACAAAAATGAAAACATAAGGCATTTGTCACACCTACAACCATCACTAATTTTTTTGAAAGTGTGAGGCATTATAAAAAATTTAACCCTATTCAAAAGGGGTTTATTGATGATCTTGTTTTGATGATTGTCAAAGGTTATATGCCTTCGTATGTTGTGGAAAACCCTTGGGTGAAGCAAATGGTGTTGTGCCTTTGTGGTCAAGCTTAATTTCCTTCCCATAAACAACTTGTCCATTAGCACCTACTTGCTATGTTATAAAAACCATGGCAATTTACATGCATTTCCTACCATTGTTCAATGTGCAACTATGATAGCAACATTTGATCTTTAAATATTGAAGTTAGGCTATGACATTTTTGCATTGGTCATCAATTTCATTAACCTTAATTGGATTCCTTGCCACGTAATTGTTGGACTAATTAAAAACACATTATTACTTCTAGTGCAATTCTTCTAGAGTAAATGAAAGTGTTGTTGGTTAAATTCAATTTGATAAATAAGGTGATCACATCAAGGATTAAATAGTTTACTTACATTTCTCACAATTGCCTTTGTTTCTATTGTGTTGTGTAAGCCTTTGCAATTACCTTGGCCATTTGTTGGCTTTTGTTTAGTCATGTTATGTCAAAGGCATGACAATATGCCACAAATAAAACTACATTGGGTGTGAACATGAAGGAAGTTAATTAGAAGAATGCACAAGCTACTTTCCAAAAGATAATTACTTGGACTAAGAAGTTCAAAAAGGGAAAACTTGAATGGCAGAAGGCTTACCATGAGACTAGCATGCAACATAGAAAACTCAAAACTACAATGAAAACAAATTTTGCTTCTAAAATAATTATGTTCCAAGAAACCAACTTGGTGTATGTAAACACTATAACAATAGGTGTCCCTGTACACCAAGTGATTTCACTGGATTTTGAATGAATTCATTAGTCATAGTGAATGGGACCTAGTGGGGAGTAGTGAATTCATTGGTCAAAAGAACCGGGACTAATGAATTGCACCCACATTTTGTAATAGTGAAATGTTATCAATGTATGTTACAATCAACAAAGTTTAGCTCTACATGCTAAGGTTCCCAATGGGCTAACATGGGCTATTGCTCAAACAATAACTGAAACCCTAAACCCAGTTGTTCATTAATGTTTGTTGAATCAACGCAAAAGGTACCGATTATTATTTAACGTGTTATTTATTCTTTTGGCAATCATGGGGACAATGAGGAGGGAATATGTGTGTCAAACTATTGTTATTCCTCCATTTCAATGTGGTGAATTTGATCAAAAATATAAGTCTTTGTATAGTATAATGGTTGTTAAAGTCATTAATGTACTGTGTCCTTTTTTGGGTTTTGTAGAAACCTTCTCTCCAAATAGAGCTCATAACATGGTTGATTTGATGTTAAATCCATGTTTCAAAAGCATGGATTGCATCATGGATTACATTGGCAAGGATCATATTGCCACATTAATGCAACAATATGATAATTTGATTGTGATGCCCTTGTTAAAAGTTATCGTGGGTTTTTTGAATCCAAGTCAAACTAAAAGCCCAAATCTTCCAACACATGAACAACCTTCAACTTCATTTGGATTGTTTGGGTCAATAACTTCAATTGAAGAGGCTATTTAAAGTCTTTTCAAAGTTGAGTTGTCTTTGTTTCATAGATTCCACATGGAAATGCAAATGGTTTTGATCCATCGATGTGGTGGGCTACCAATGAATCCATGTTCCCAAATGTGGGTTTTTTGGCACAACAAATTTTGGGCATCCCAAGTTCATAAATTAGGACTAAGTAGATATTCAAGTAATTGTAGGTGTGTTCATCAATTAGTGACATTGTTGTCTTGGAGGTCAAAATCTTGACATTATTGTCATGATATACAAGAATTGGCCCTTAAATGCACAACTTGATTGCAAGCTTATTGATGGAAATAAATTGGCTAAATTTTTTGTGGCTAAAGACACGTTGTTGGAAGAAAATGAAGACCTACTTAAAAAGGCAATTTATTTGGAAGAGATGGAATGAAGAGTTAAAATCTTAAATGAGGATCCTTGATGTAGTATGATGTTAGATGATGTTAAATGGGCTCTAAATCTACTCTTACTTTGCATTCATATTTTGTACATGACATTTTTCTATAAAACATTAAACCTTACATTTTTTCTAGGTTTCAATTTACTTCTTGTTCATTTTTTGTTATTTGATCTTGGATGCACAATGCTTGCTTGTTTTGCAAGGTTTTTCTTTGTTTTTGGTCAAATTCACTTTGACCAAAAAAACCCTAAACCTAATACCTAGATCCAAGTTGATATTTGGCCCCATGTTTAGTGCCTGATATTCATGTTGATTTATTTATTAAATGATAGAAATTTTATTATTGATAGCATATTGGTATTAATAAATTGAATTTAAAAAAATTGAAACCCATGCCCGAGGTTTAAAAAAATAAACATAATACCAAGAACTGCTATGTATCTCCAAAACCTGAAACCAAAACAAGTGTGTATTTATGTATGGGAAATTGGTCATAATTACTTTTTAAAATTAAATATATTTTTATATTATAATGTTGTTGCAAAAGGAAAAAAATGTATGGGTTTACCATTCATGTAATATTGACAATGGATATTGTATAAAGGAAGGGTGCAAGTAGGTAAAGTAAACAAAAAAAATGTAGTTCACCCAAATCCAATTTAAAAATGAAACAATTTTGTGATATAAACACAAGAATTTTAGATTCAAAATATATTTAAGTAAAAATATGAAAACCCATGTCACTACATTTAATTCCAATGATGATGAATTTAGGTAGGATGACAATAGGTTTCCATAGCATTTCATCCTACCGTGTTCCTTCCCATAATCTGTTGAAATGAATCATTATAATTCAAAATCTATTACATAATTACCTATAATGACATATTTATATAACGACCTTTTATATGGTTGGAACCTTTTAGATTTTTTGTTTTTTTGTTTTTTTGTTAGATGCATATTTTGAAATCTCTTTATTTTCTTTCTATTGGAAGCTTGTTATTTTTATTTATTTTTGACAAAACTCATGGCCTTTGTTTTCATTTTCATTTGTATAATGTAAGAGATGAAAACCCATTTTATTTTGAAGAATTTGAAAAATCTTTATTTGTTTTTTGTTTATTGCAATTTTGTTGTCATAATCAGAATTCCAAATACACATAAAAGTTTATCATCAATGGAAGTGCATAACAAGGCAGAATGCAAGTTTATTGGAAATTGAAAACAAAATTTGAACAACTTTAGTATCATAGAAGTAGGTTGAAAGTATGTTTGAAATTGATTGGGTTGCCAATTATGGAGCATGGAAATTCAAAATGAAGAACATTATAATCTAAGAAATGTTATGGTATTTAGTTTCATTTGATCTTAAGAGGACATTTTTGGAATGAGACTTGGTGGTTGCATCATAATAATGATTGCAAGCCATCATAAATCTTTCAATGAAAAATGAAGTTATTCCTCACATCTTTCATTTAGATAGTCCAAACAAAGTTTGGAATTCATTGAAAAAGCTTTATGAGTTAGCAATAATTGCAAGGCAACTTCTTTTGAAAGACAATTCTATAAGTTGAACATGCAAGAAATTTAAGCATCTCAAAATTCTTATTTATTGTCAAGGATATTATAGGACAAATTGTAGAAGTAGGTGATGCCATCAAGGATGAAAATGTAATATTAACAATATTAAATGTTTTGTTGAATTCGTATGAGAACCTTATGCAAGGTGTGTCAATCCAAATTTTGATCAATTAGTGTCCAAACTACTACAAGAGGCACAACAAAAAGAACTACATGGTGATTGGAATACGAATGAAAAAACATTATTGCTAAAGTTTTAAAATATTTTGAAGAAAAAACAAATAAATAATATAAATAAATAAAAAAAAAAAAATATATATATATATATAGACTCTCCAAGAAAATGTTTAATTGAGACAATGCATGTCATTGGCAAAGAATTGTTCAAAACTTAAGAAGCCTAAAATTGGAAATGATTTTAACTTTAAAACCAAGTTCTCAAGGTCTCCAATCAAAGGAAAGGATGAGTCATCAAACTCTAAAGAAGGTGCGAATGTTGTGGAAGATAAAGCAAAAAAGAATTAGTGTCAATAGAATGTAGATTTCTTTGAGACATGAGTGGCCAATCTAAAAATAGGGAGTAACAAGAGTCTAAATGATTGTTGATACCTTGACTTAAGTGGTTAGTAAACATGTGTCAAGAAGTAAATGTAGTTTCAAAGGTTTAGAAAATTATGTGGAAATACAAAATGTGAAGTTTGTAGAAGGCCAAACTAATGGTGTTTATATGAAGGGCAAAGTGAAGTTGTCTTCTAGTTTTGGGAAAATAAAATCTATTGTTGACGTTCTTTATGCCTAGGCATCATGTAGAGTTTATTGTTACTTTAGATGATTATAAATAAGGGTAATGGTATTTGACTCTATCACATGTTTAGTCATACAAAATAAGAACCTAAACACCATTGTTGTAAAAGGTGTTAGGGATTGGGCCAAGGACAAATTATACAAATTGGAATCATTTGAAGAGACTTGGGAAGCATGCACAACATAAATAGACTTGAAGACTAGTAATTTAGACCAAAGTCAAACCATGTTTTGGCACATGAAGATGGTGCATATGCATCATCAAGCTTTCTACATAATAACTGCCAAAAATTTGGTCATTGGTCTATTGACAATAACAAAAACAAGTTTTAGAGTTCATGTAGATTGCATGACTAACAAGTAATCATGGAAGTCAATCCTTCATAAATCCCAATCAAGAGCTAGAGAAGTGTTAGAATTAATACACACGGATATTTGTTGCACATTTTTACTTTATCATTTTTTGGGTCAAAATATTTAAAAAGACTTGGGTGCATTTTCTAAAGAATTTTTTTGATGCTTTGTTTACATTCAAAACATTCAACAATGAAGTGAAAAAGAGACATGAAAAGTTATCATAGCTAATCTTAAATCAAACGATGTTAGGGAGTTCATTAATTAGTTGTGAGTTCACAAAGTACTATCAAGACAATGGGATAAAGAAGCAATTTAGCTTGGCTCCACACCTTAGCAAAATGGGGTCTCTACGAAGAAAAATCATATGATTGTTGAAAGAGCTAAAACTTATTGTTAAAAATTGGGATTACTTGAAAATTTGTGGATATAAGCAATAAATATCACAAACTATGTGATGAATTTGTTACCATTGATCAAGGCAAGACATTTGAAAAAGTATGGTTTGGAAACAAATTAGATTTGGGACATTTAAGGATTATTGAATGTGTTGACCACATTTTGATCTTAAATCTTAGCAAAAAAAAATTGATTCAAGGTCAAAACTATATTGGTTAATAGGTTATGACACTCACATGAAAGCTTATAGGATGTTTAATCCAAGGATTAAAAAGGTTATTTTTAATCATGATGTCATATTTAACAAAACATGCATTGAACTAGGCATTCAACAAGGTGTTTCATCTCTAGAGCAAAACATCACAATAAAAGAAATAAATTTTGATGTTTATGTTCTTTCAAACATAACACCACATCAAAGGAACTTCGAGACTTAAGATGGCCTTATGAAATTGGAGTGTTTCCAAATGTGTCAACAACATCAACAAGAGATGAATATCAAGGATCCAACCTTTTTGGAACATAATCTAACACAAGGAATAAGTCTCATTTGAACTATGATTTATTTCCACAAAGGATCGAAGTTAATAATGAAATGTGAATCATAACAATTAAATGCAAATTATGTTAAGAAAAATCAAACTATTGTGTTACAATAATGACTAAGAAGGTCAAACATATTGCCAAAATGCTTTGACAAATTCAATGTAGGATTTGTTGATCCGATTTGGGAACCCATTTTTTAAAAGCAATAGTAAACAATAAATGGAAAATCAACTACATTGGAAGAGATGGATTCAATCTCACACAATTAGATTTGGAAATTAATGAAATCATCCCCTGAAAAAAGGCCAATAAGTATTAAATGAATCTATAAGGTCAATAATGTTAAACCTTCAAATTATAAAGCTAGAACAGTGGTTAAAGGGTTTGAACATAGAAAGGATTTGGTCTTTCAACAAACCCATGCACCAATAATCAAATGGAGCATGACCATATATGTGATGGCTCTTGTAACAAATTTTGGTTGGAAAATCTCACAAATGGATGGTAAAACAACATTTTTGAATGGTGATTTTCATGAGGAGGTATACATGAAGCATCGTGAAGGATTCATATAGTACGGGAATGAAAATTTGGTTTGTAAGCGCAATGAAGTGTTGTATGGTCCTCAACAAGCTTGGTAATAGAAGATCAATAATTTGTCAGAAATTGGCTATGATCAAAAGTGGAGCAGATTTTAATATTTACTATTGGCATCATGAAGGAATTTTTTTGATGGTCATTCTTTATGTGGATGACTTGATCATCACAAGCAACTCAAAAAAAAGAAGTTTTTGGGCATTGTGGTGTAACTAACATGACATTTAAAAATTGATAGTTTTGGGGTAGCTTTGACACTATTTGGGCATAAATTTCAATTTTACCAAAGAAAGAATGTTCTTGTCTCAAAAACCTTATATAGTAGAGGAAATAATATTGATTTGAAAACTTTTGTGGATGTTGATTGGGTAGGTGATCCAAAATTTATAAGATCAACTAGTGGTTACATTCTCAAAATTGGAAACTTTACCATGTCTTAGTGTGGGAAGAGCCAATCTTTAGGTGGCACCATTTTCAGTTGAAGTAGAATATCGTGCGTTAATGGAAGGGATCGAAAAATTGTTTGGCTAAGAAAGTTTCTAAGTGAGATCAAAGATTTTAAAACCAAGATCAACTATTGTGTTTTGTGACAATATTAGTAGTACTAAAATGGCCAAAAATCTTGTTTTTCATGCCATTACCAAACATATCAATTGTCATTACCATGTCGTGGGAGAGAAGGTTTGACAAAATTCCTATACTACACATCCCAAGTACTCAACAACAAGCCAACATTCTTATGAAGCCATTAGGCAAAACAAAATTTGAAGGTTTGCCCATAAGCCATTGGAGTAAGTAATTTCAAAGTCTCTAGTCTCAACTACGGAAACATAAGGGTTAGTCGCAAGACAAAGAAATGAAGTGTGAGGGATGATGTAAAACTTACACACCTCGGATACAATACAATGTCATGTCTTATCTAAATTTTAATGTCTAATGATTCAGCTTCTAATGATGACAAAG
This sequence comes from Sphagnum contortum, assembly GCA_963920785.1. Classification (NCBI taxonomy): domain Eukaryota; kingdom Viridiplantae; phylum Streptophyta; class Sphagnopsida; order Sphagnales; family Sphagnaceae; genus Sphagnum; species Sphagnum contortum. The sequence goes on from OY987276.1 coordinate 10,343,519, forward strand.
TGTGAATAGTTAATGCCGCCACTCAAGGTGGATTGATTCGCAGTTCGTGATTTGATAGTGACGCTTAGTTGCAACTGTAAATGGCATCACTGACTTTAACTTAGATCAGCATAACTTTCAATTTAGGATGGTGACTTACATCTCTCTTCATGTATACATTCTCGTAGTGTTTTATCTTTAAGCACTCTGAAAACTAAGTCCCCTTAAAACATAGAATTCTGCAACATAATACTTTATAATCAATAAAGTATTATAAGCTATCTTCATTGCTTTTTGGTGCACATGAACACAATTCAGTTTTGTGAGAAAACTGGCCTCAAACCATTGTTAGTACACATTGTGTACAGGAAGAAAACATGCTTGAAAAATAGTTCAAAGTCGATGATAGTGCAGAAACTCATAGTTGCCTATAAAAGTTGTTCATGATTGTTGTCAACCTAGTGCTTACAACTAGTTAAATATGACCCTTGTAAAAACATCTAATGGAAAATTGAAATCTGAAGAAATTGCAAGTGGGAAATGCTGATTTTGATCAGGGAGACAAAATCATGGTTGGAGAAAGAAGTCGGTACACAAAGAATTTCCTGAAAATCTCTATTCAGTGCACAACTAAAATAAAGGTTAAATGAAAACTGATCACATTGGACCACCATCCATATAAGGTACTAGAAATTCACTGAAAAGGACAAAAAGACCCAGCCTTGCATTCCATCAAGGGTCAGTTTCCCCACACATCTCTATTGCATCAACAAGATGTACACAGAGAGAGTGGATATGAATACAGTCAATATGGCCAGCTATGGAATTGAGCATCAAATGCATATAGTATGCATTCATCTGATTCAGAGTCTGCTTCATTTCCCTCACCCTCCTGCAAACCAAAAAAGTGAGAGTGAGAATTCAGTGTAGGCATCTTCCAATACAATGGTCCTCAAGGTCATAGAAGGACAATATCTTCGAAAACCCTAGCCAACTTGTTTCTTTAGTAGATATCATGGAATGTATTCTGCACTTAGGTTTCAGAATATATTGCACTCTGCAACAGAGTGAGTCATCATCTGGTGAAATCCTGAATAAAGTCCAAACTCACAACTGACCTCATGATATTACCCATGCAATGAGGACAAAACACAATTAGCAATGGAGGAATGGGATGGGAAGGAAGATTACATAGCCAAAATCCAATTGTACACCAAGCATTGCTGAAGGAACACAAATTAGTAGAACATTCAACTTTTGTTCCCAAGATCACATGATGCAAAGTGTGCATGCAGTAGGTCCTCTGGCAGTTTACACACCCATCAACCTACACATTTCATCCATCTTCTGCAGGCACAAGGGAAATACTACAAGCTGCTGTCAACAAGCACACATAGTGACCTATTTCCTACCGGAAATCAACTGTGACTAAAATTGGTGATACTTACGGCTCCTTTCTGGTATGACACCTTGCTTGGAGCATTGGCACCAAGCAAATTCAGCAACCCTAAAGCAATCAATCCAGATAAGAAATGGACCCCAAAAACACCCCCAAAAAACCATCCGGTTACCACAAAAAAACTGCAGCTGTTGAAGCTCAAAACAGGAGATGTGACAAAGGACAATGGCAAGCACTGGCTCACAGAAAACAAAGGAGAGATGGCGGAAAACCTCAAGGATGTATGTGCACACACACGAGACAGAGAGAGAAGAGGAAATCAAGAGAGTGTAGCCCTAAAAAAGCAGGCATGCATCAAGTTTCAGGCCTTGATATCTCCATTGAGACCTCATATATAGACCAAACAATGTGAATGCATGACAAGACAGTATTTTTCCAGACGCCATAACTCTCCTCAAAAAAAACACCATAACATACACACATCACAAGGTGTAGGAGTGGGAGGGATCTTAGACCTACTCCCTAAGTGGGTTCAAACTTCTTATAACATTTTATAACAAGGGCACCAGCTCTCTGCCCATGAACGGAGGAATCTTATGTCTACTCCCTCCCATGCCTACTTGTAGGCATGAGATCCCTGCCACTCTGAGGGAGTAGATGTAATCTCCTTCCTCTTTTCTTAGAGCGATATTCACAGATACAAGGTGCCCTCCACACAAGCAAGAAAATTTCTCCAAAGCGTTTTACAGAAGATCTTCAGAACATTCAGCAAAGCTATACAAATTACAATGACATCAGTAGTTGATCAGAAAAATGAACCTGAATACTTAGAATTTGTTTGTCAATGAATAAAGTTTGCCATGGTCAAATTTGTCAATAGTTGCAGTTTGTCCAATGGAGTTGTGGAATCTAAATCCATACAATTCACTCACAGTTCCCAACACTAGCATTTCATAGCATTTTCAAGCATCAAATAAAAGCAATTCCATGGCTCTCAATTTTGTGCTATGAAAACAACTGATGCTGGATACAACTCCTGCCGTGCAAATACGAGTCTCCAGTTGCAAAAACTCTCAATGCATGTAGTAAGATTTAACCCTGCCTTGCCAATGTGTGACTTGGGAAATCAAAATTACCCTCAAAAAGTGTAAAGTGGCAGAACAAGCAGCTGAAACAATTTTAAGCTCATATGAACTAGTGTGCAATATTTGGCAATCAATATTGGTCTTAAAGAGAATTATCTGTTCCTCATATGATGCACTCCAGCCACAAATGCCAATCCACCAATGGCCAAAGCTGCTGCACTCCAAAGTCCTAGCTGTCTTGGTTTTCTCTTGGGAACTGTCAACAAAGACTCCACCTGCATACATTGGGGCACATGCAGCCATTTAGTGTTCAGTATAAACCCAACAAAGCTTGCACAAAGGAGGACCATCATAAGCATAGCAGTACTCAGGAAAAAAGTATCCTTTTTCCATACAACTCCAATCTCATTCCTTCACTTTAACATACAGCTTTATACTTCCCACCAATTCACTTTGTTGCCTCCATTCTGTTGCATAATCCCCTCCAGCATTTGGCTAAGCAAGCATCTAAGCATAAGGTGTATAGAGGCCTACATAGAAGGTCAGTCTGAACTGGAAAGTAGCATGGTTGCTAAGAGAAGAACTGTCTTACAGTTCCCACTTCTGTTAGCAGTCACAGTTAGAGACTGGAAAGAACTGTTTCAGGCATTCCAGTGGGAGATGTAAGACAGGGAATGTAGTGGCATGATGGGCAGATCAAAGACTTACAGGTATATCTTGTTCCCAGTTGGCTGCAATGCCAGCAAGGTGACCTCTTCCAACAACTGCTACAACAGAAGTGGATTGGCGTGCAACACTGCGCAGACTTGCCACCATATACTGGTCCCGCTCCTGTACAAGTGTTTCCAAAAGAGTTGGAAAAGTCTTGCTTAAGGTTTGAATCATGTAGGTTATCTCATCAGTCTTCTCCATCTTCTCCATCTGCAAACCCAGCAAGTCAAAAACATAAGTGCAATCCTGCACAACTAAGCTGTTTGTTATCTGACATGTTTGGCTCCCTCATTTGCAATACACACTCCCAGGAAAACAGAGGATGATTGTAACCATGGAAGAAGCAGCTTGCTAACTTCTGTGATAAATTGCTATATTCTGTTGGTTCCAAAACCATATTTATAATTTCATAAAGGCACCAACCTCCAACCCCAGGCAAAGGAAAGCATTCAGGTTCTATGACATACAATAGAAAGCATCTCAGTAATTAACAAACAAGTCACTCTTCAATGTATAGCAGGGCTACACACCATTGTAGCAAGCTCGTCTGCAGTTGGCATGAAGATAGACCCCAACAAAATGCTGTAAAAGAACTTCGCCTTGTGCCACATGCTCATTCTTGCCCATGTCCTTTGCAGTGTAATCTGTAACCCTCAACATTAGCTGCAGCTCAACTACCTCTAGAATATCCTTTTAATAGAGAGTAGAGAAGGCATCACTCACATGGACAGGGCACTTTCCAAGAGTAACAACCACACTACATGCTTAAGCTAGTTCATATCCAACATGAAACCCTCATTCACAAAGACCTCTAGAACATCATGTAAACAAAGAGTAAAGCAGTGCAGGCATCACTCACATGGACAGGCCGGTCTCCAAGAGTAACTTTTGCACCACATGCTAAAGCTTGCTCATATCCAACTCGAAACTCTGATCCAGGAAGAACCTCCAACTTCTCTCCAACCTTGAGAAGCATCACCACTCACATTCTGATATCAGAATCATCATGATATCATTAGCATCACAAAAATTGTTTGAATAACTGAGTAGCACTGTGATATGGACAACATGTACCTTTGCCAGAAACCAGCTGTAGATAACTCCAAATGCATTCATTTCCTTCTTTCTCCACATCTCGAGCATTTTGCTGAATGTTGGAACCTACAACACATCAACAATATAATGTGATTGCAGGGACAACACCACAAAAAATATGTAAGCTAACCAAACTGAAGTATTGTTGGTTCTGGTCAAACTAAAACAAACACAACAAGAATGAGTGGGGTCATGACCATGGGAATGTAACTCACCAAGTATAGAATTATCACCTTCATAACAAATGGCAGTAACTAGCTGCCATTACTCTCCGCTGACTTCACCAAACTCTTGCATTAAATGTAGATGTACGTGACAGTCTGCCTAAAAATGAGGGCACAAGATTGACAAAAATATGCATCTTGAGTTTATGTTGAATTTCTGGAAACAAGTAGAAGACTCAGTCATCATGTTAGCTAGCCCTCAACAGACATAGCTGATAAAATAGTATTCTCATTAAAGGTGCACAAGCTGTGAGGGCAAGGATCCAAGGCAAAGGCATACACAGGCCTACCTAGATGGTAGTGATCAGGGCCTCTGCACCCTAACATATCCTTTAATCACACCACTGGTGACTACTTGGATGCAGTACATCCACTTTAGCCTCTGGAGAAAAGAAACCTAGAGAAAAGAAACCCATGATTGGAGAGAAAACAAACAGAACAAGAATGAGTGTGGTCATAACTCATAACTGTGTGGGTGTAACTCACAAAGCATCACACTGACACTCAAATTGAGTAGCAGCAATGAGCTGCCATGGCTCCTCACTGACTCATCGGGTCCCAATGGTGGGTATACATATATGAATATAATGATGTGTCAAAAACCTCAGGCAAACCATTATGCAAACATCTGCATCCTGAGTTTCTGCTGCATTTCTGTATGCAACAGAAGATTCAGTTGTGCTGTTGGCTAGCATTCAAAGACAGCTCGTCAAAAAAGTGGGAATCTTTAATCAAGCTGCAACAAGCTTGTAAGGGTAAGCTTTGTTTCATTTTAGCTTGTCCCTTTACAAGCAAAGCATCTATGGCCTGAGGCTTATAAACGCCTAGATAGAGGGTAGTTTTAAGAGCCTCCTGCATCCTGCACATATCCTTTAAGCATGCCACTGGCACATTGAGAATTTCACAGAGGTTTACAATAATGCCAGACTCTATTGCTGGAGCAAAATGTCAAATCTGCATTCTTTCTGGTCACTGAAAGCCTGGGTCTACAACTAGATTTTGATCTGGGCCTGGCTTGAGGGTTCTCAAAATGCTGAGAAGATTTCAAAAAATCATTTGACAAGTTTCAGAAGTGGTGAAAATCTAGACATATGATAACCCAAGTCCTTTGAGCAGTAAATAAACTAAATGTCATAATACTGTTGAAGAACTTGGATTGGAGTTCCATGAGATGCTGGCAACACTTTGCCATTGTGCCACTCTAGAAGTGACACCACTGTAGACCTAAACAGTCACAAGCCCTTTGCATTGCACATTTCTCATCTAGAAGTTGATGCTGGAATCTGTAGTTTTCAGAGTGAAGAGCACAGTACATACCTGAAATTTCTGTGGCACAAGAATAGCAACTCGAGAGGCACACAGCTCCAAGAAGACTACCTGAAAGAATTCAGTGCAAAACAACTCAATTTTTCCACTGCAGTTAGGTGGTCCCAGGATTTCAACTTTACTTTCTGCTACTAAAGTCAGCAGGATGCACAATGCTCCTTCCGACAAAAGGACTAAATGCAACAGCAGCAAGAAACAACCCAAAAAAAGTGATCTCCAAGTTGGAATGACATACTTGTGGCTTGACATGGCGGATCACATCCTCAACTTCCTTGCAAGAGTCCTGTATTGAGCAAAATCAAGAAGTTCCACCAATTCAGTCCCCCTGACATTTGCACTTACAATCAGAATACCTATGGAAATCCAACTCCTGGATTCACAATGTTTATGGCACAAATCTGTAAACACAATGCTGATGATAATAAGACCAGAAAAGAGACACGAATTCGAAGCTCAGTATGAAGTTGGTGTGTCTAGTGTGTCCATAACAACTACTGGTTGATGCAACCTAGACAGTTGACTGCCATTATTATGCGTTGTGTACAAAGGGGCGATGTAGGAAGAAAACCTTGGAAACATGTGCAGTGCCAACAATCCGAACGATGCAGATGCCACCAGGTGCAGACGATTGACACTGTAAGGTCATAACATGTTTCCCAACATCTGCAGGAGGCAGCAAGTCACGAGATTCAGGAGTGCTGCTGCTGCTGCTGCTGCTGCTACCACAGTTTTCTCTGAGATCATCTCTTCCTCTCCTTCCATCTCCAAGACTCTCATCAGCAACAGCCTCCGATGTACCTTCCCTCGACTTCTCCGCCTCGCCATTATCACCACCAGAAACGATTTTACCGTTTACAGATACAGGCTGTTTCTCCTCCTCCTCCTCCTGCTCTCGTTGCACTGCCAACAATATTCCGTCACCACCATCAGAAACTGCATTTTCCAACAGTATTCCGTCACCATCAGGAGCTGCACTTTCCAAAGCCAAGTTCAGCTTCTTCTTCTCCTTCTCTCCCAATCCGTTCCCAGAGATTGCTGCAGAAGAGTCTCCTCCTCCAACTTGTCGGAATTGGTTGTCAAACGCATCCTCCAGCAACATTGTCACGTTCTCCTCTCGTTCTCTACCCCCGGAGTTTGGATCGGAAATGGCACTTGATTGTGCAGGAAAAGTCTGAGATGAAGCAGCAGCAGCAGCAGCAGCAGCAGCAGACATATCTCTAAACTCCCTCATTTCCACCATCGCATCAACGTCATGAGCTTGAAATCCTCTGCGATGAGGCTCTCTGCGAAGAACAGCAGCGAGAAGCGAGCGCCAATTGTCTCTGCGAGCAAAGAAAGGGATTTAGGGCATCTTGCAAAAATGAATTAGGGTTTTGGATTTCTTGCATGTAATCTGAACCATCAGATTGTGAAGTGGATTGACTTTTCTGACTTTGTTCTGAAGCTCTTTTATTTATAAGAGTGTTTCTTTTTGTCTTTGTTTCAAGGTCTGTGGAGTGAGCTGGGTTATTGATTTCAAGCACCCAATTCAGAGCTTCTGCAGTCACTTGAAACTTAGCGATTGAACTCATGCACCAAATACAACAAAGCTTGAGCAGTCACTCAAAAATTTGGAGCAGTTTTGTGCTCTGACTTACTGGAAATCAAGACAGCATGGATTTGCAAGTCATGGAAATTTGCAGAACATTCTGAGGCACATAAGACACAACCATTACGAAGGTTTTTTTAAAGTGTTGTGATGTGAGTGAGAGCTCTGTGAATGGAATGCAAAATGAGGACAAACTTTTGTGGGATTGTTGGTTGTCCTTTACAAGGTGACCAAGAGTGGCCGCCAAGAGCTACTCATCCAGCTTGCAGAAGAGACGACCAGCTCCAACTGTTTTTAGAGGTTTACAAACCTTTGCCCTAGATCCAATTTCAATGGAACTTTGCATCTGCAGAAACGAGTGGTAAAGAGCCTGGCTCACTTCCAATTCCATGTTGGCACAACAAGTTGGAAGCTAGCAACAACAGCAGCTCTGCAACTTGAAATCATTCGTTGATTCACATTCCTTTGCTGAAACAAAATGACAAAGCACAATGAATCCAAATTGATGGAAACTTTTGCTGCACTCATGCTGTCAAAGGCATACCAAGGAGTTCTTACATCAGAACTCTCAGCATTTCCCTTGGATTTCAATGTATCTGATCAACCAACACTGTCTCTGTGAATACAGAAACAGGTACAGGGATGAAAGGTGTAGACATCAGAAATGGATAGTCAGTGTGCATACTTGCAAGGAGACCCAAAAACTTGCTACCTGTACGAGGTGGGTCCAGCAAAATGGAATTCTGTGCTTTGTGCCTGGCAGTCAAAAAAAGTCTTAGAAATTTGACACTGGTGTGTCTAAGTCTGTTGTACATCAATGAACATCTGCTATTTTATTACAAGAGTGACTGTACTCTAGTAAGCACCTGACAATTGTTGCAATTGGTTAAGGAGGGCAAACAAGCCAAATATGTCAAACAGTTGTCAAACAAGACCAAAATCAAAGAAAACCCTAATCCAGTGGAGCACACTCGAAACCATGTGACAAGATGTCCATGCCAACCTCTTTATAAACTGACCACTTTCAATGCCTTACTGGTGGCATAAATGGCTCTATGGACATATCAACTGGAGAACAAGATCCATCAATGGTGGCCATGGGCATCTCGTAGTGAGTATCTAAGACCACAGTACTTACAAACAGCAGGGTGATCTCCATCAAGACATATATACTCAACTGGATGTCCAAGTGCAGGATCCCTCCCTGCAGCAAACCAGACAGAAAGCCTCAAATGAAAACTCTGGAAAAGTGGGATGACATGAGAATTTGCAAAAAAAAACACAATGGAAGCAACATTGATGACTGCCTTGTAAGAACCAAATGTGGTCAACTTTTTAACTGAAATAAAAGCCAAGCTTGCAAACAAGGGAGAGAAATTAAAAACCTCCTTCACAAGCAACAACTCGAGCATCAACTTCAATTACAGGAACTTCACTGATGAGCTCCATGGGAGACTTCTTGTCAGTGCTCTGTTCACAATGTCCAAAAACAGATCCAAAACCCTACATTGGCTTAGTATACTTCAAATCTAGCATAAAACAATGGCTTTCAATGCCAGATAGAAAATTCAGAAGATCACAGGAGAGACCAAAAACATAGACTAGACCTTAACCTAAACAACTTTTTGTGTGTCATTCTGGTAGGTACTCAAGGACATGCATTCTCAATACTAAGCCTTAGCAATTGCCCTCCTCAATTCTGTTTGACATTCATATGTGTCAGAGTAGGTGTCGGAGGCTGTCATTGCTTCCTTGATGGGGACTCCGCCTGGTACATCCCTTTGCAACAAGACCTAATCGATGCTGCCAGCATTATTCGTCCTTGTTCAATGTATCCAAATCTCCAAAATGGAGAATCTCCTGGAAGAGGAAGCGAACCAGGGGGGGGGGAAATAAGGAAAAAAGAAAGAAAGAGAAAAAAAAAAAGGAAAAACCTGCATCCACTTGGCGGTGTGATCGTCGCTAAACGCGCGAGAAGGAACTTGGTGGATCGATCCCCACGCTGCTTGCCCTCCTGACAATGCTCCTCCTCCGTTCATTATCGTATGGCGTTCACAGAGCACCGATCCATCATCTACTACTACTATTCCTCCGATCCCGAAGTTCAGAGATGGAACTGAACATGTAGGCGCAGCAAGACGCGATCTTCCAAGCAGACGCGCTACAGCCACGACCGATCTCGACATCTCTGCGGTGCGATGCAACGACAGAACGCACGCAACACTCGAAGGGCCACAAAAAAAAAAAAAAAAAAAAGTTTCGCACACACGCGCTCGCCCGCAACGGGGTTGCCCCTGATGCCTTCTTGCCATCGCTTCAGGAACGCGGGAGCACAAGGAACGATGGGAACAAAGGCGAAGCTTCGAATCAATTAGGGTTTTCTATGTGACCTATTTCTAAAAATGTCCATCATTTCATAAATTTGCTTGTTGAAATGTCTTCACAATTTCATTGTTATTTTCTCTTGGGGAGTGAGGTTGTTCTCAATGTTGTTTGTTGTTTTTACATGATCCCTTCCCTAGTAATAGTTGAATATAAGCTTGAAGTTATCCATACATTAAATCAAAATTGTCCTTGCATTCTAGCCCATTCCAAAACTAAGGTGAAACATCATTGAGCTCTAGAATCATTGAGCTCTACAACCGCTTTTGAAAACATTTTGCGACTTAGTAACAACAAATTCCATAGAATCACATGTATCCACTATGTTCAAAATTTCCATTGTGCTTGTTTTCCATAGCATTCACTAAAGAAATTACCTCAATGTATACTCCTCAACTAAACCATCAAGGCTTTGTGTGTTGTTGATACATCGCAAGAATCCCTAAAATTTGTTTATGTACTTGTCTCTTGCCATTTTGAATCGTGTCCCATGCCTCCTCTTCACAATGTGACTCCAACCTCAACCATTCAAGCAACATGCTTCGAATCTACCACCCAATTTAATTTATAACACACATTGAACAAGGGATGCATTCAAATACATTTTGAAAACATTTGAAGAACATCCACTTGAACAATACAAATTACAAGAGAAAACAAGAATTTTGATAAAAATTGGAAAGAATAACTATTTTACTTGTAAGATCAAGGTTCTCAATCAACATAGTTGTGTGATTCATCTTTGATTGCCATGATTCATAATGTGGATGACTTGTTACCAACATTACAACAATCATTCACAATGGCATCCAACAACCACTCTCTTCACAACAATAATCCAACTCAAGAATTCGATAAAACCACAGATTACAAAAGAAGACAATTCATGCACATCATAATGTATAAAAATATGGATTGATTCGTGGTGTCAAGTCAGAACAAAAGGGGTTGGAGGTGAGGGTCGAAGAAGAGGAAAATCATGGAGGTTGGAGGAGGCCGAGTGGGAAGTAGGATAAGAAGCAATGAGAAACATTAGCATAATTTAATGGCAAGATAACATTGAAATTTGAATTCAAAGTTTGGGATGTTTTAACATTTTTAATATATTATTTAAGAATAGACTTAGGGTTTTGCAAACGTTATTACAATGTCACCCATCATATTGGAATTAATGTTATGTAGCATAACATGAGTGGATGCAATGAATTTCTTATGCATATTGCCATTTATTTATCAACTTTGGCTTTGTGTTATTTCACATTATCAATGATGATCAATTCATGGAAAAATGAATTGATTTTATAAACAAATTCCATTCGAATGAAAATGTCATAATATTTGGGCAATTTTTACATGCAAGTGAAAAATTATTTACTTATTTAAAAATTTAAACTTTAACATACGAATTTTTATTTTAGATTTTTTAACATGTAAAAAACATATTTATTAAATGCACAACAATTATCAAAAGTCTCTTGTCGTCCTCGTGGTCAATTTGTTCACAACTAATACATTTACATGTATTAGGCCAAGGTTTGATTTTAGTCGTCTTCAATCTAAATTTTTGATAGGAGGGTGGACTATTTTTCAAAAAAATTGATTAAATAAATAAATAAATTTATGCTAAAGCTACCCATGTATTACAATATTAAATGACATTGCATAAAACTTGAATTGAATTAAAAACCCTAAATTAACTTAAAATAAATTGAAAATTCAAATTTATTTATTTTAAAATGAAATACAAATTAGTGCAAAAGGTATTGAAAATATGTTCATGATTGTTGTGTTAAAAAAAAAGCTTTGAAAATACATAGATCTATAAAGACCCTTTTCCATTCTCTTAACTTGAAATTGGCTACAACATACTCCAATATAAAATTATCATCCAAAAAGATGACAAATGGGAACCAACTTTAACAAATAATTATCACTAAAATTAATCATTTCTAAGTCCAAATATAATATTATAAACTTATCTTTTTGTTTTTTGCTAACTTACTATAAATCTTAACATACTTATTAACCTTATTTCCCTTTGGATAAGTGAACATTTTCTTCCTTTGAAGATCAATGAGTGCTAGTTTAAACTTAAATCTAATCTCATTTAACTAATGAATGCATCATTTGGTTAGAAGCAATTTATTGACTATTAATTCTAAACTTAGATACAATGATAGGCTTAATTGAAAAATCTTTCAACATTGATGTCTCTCTCTCTCTCATTCACTCTTATCAAGTTTGGTGTGATGAAATTAATAAAACATTGTTACAAAATTCCCCATGAAAATATTATTAAAAATAAACTCCATACAATCCTAAGAGATTTGGGGAAAAAAGGAGAAGTTTACATTCAAAAGAAGAAGAAAAAAATCATTTTGTGAAAAATAATTTATTTTATATACACCTTTTGACAATTTTGATCATATTCCCCTTCTTTTTTTCACATTTTAATAAACACCTACAAAATCAAATATTCATAATATATATTCAGTTCATGGAAATTTGATTTTGTTGGTGTCTTTTTCCTTTTAAAGATTGGCGAATGTTTTTTCAAAGAAAGAAAGAAGGAAAAAAACACTAAAATTTTGTGATTTTAAAGGATTTTTTTGCCCAAAAAAAAAACCCTGCCCACTTGAACATGTATGTATGTATTATATATGTAATTGTATTTATGTAATGTATGTATGCATGTATGTATATATGTATTTTAATTTAATTTATTTGGATGAAAAAAAGGTGGACGACAAAGTGGCGGGGTGGTGGAATTGTGGCAGGCGGTGATAGGCCGCGGCCTCTACGCCTGTTCTGCGCCACCCTTTCCCGGCCACGGCCGGATGCTTCTTCTTCCTCCCGCACCCTTCCACGCGCCACGCGACGCGCAGCTGGCGGTTCACCGTCGCTAGCGCGCACGCACGCACAATTGCAATCCGCACGCGGGATAACAACAATCCTTCTCATCCTGGGAGCATGTGAAAGAAGAAGCTAATGGCAAAAGAGAGCTTTAAGAGAGTGTGGGAGATTTGGGTTTGCAGTAATGCAGCAGTATTTGCAGACTCGCAGTATACTATAGTAGTGGTGTCGCTGTTTTGACCTTGTTGTGTTGCGTCCGGGAGCTTGGCTTTGCGTTTTTGAGCCCGAGCCCGGTTTTTTTGTGTTTTGGTGGTGATTGGGTCGTGAAAGAAGGGGGGATGATGAGTATGTATATGGCAGTGGCAGCGGCTCCTCAGAATTGTGGTGTGGTTCACGGAGGAGGAGCAATCGCGGGTGGCGGTGGCGGTGGCGGTGTTGTGATGGGATGTATGAAACATCAGGGGAGACTGTTGCCTTCTTGTATGCTGAACTATAGATTTGAAGGTCTGAGGATTTTGGATTTATCGTCGCGGGAGAAGAGTGCGAGAATCGGAATCCAGGATTCTGGGAGCGAGAGCAGAAGAAGAAGGAGAAGAAGAAGAATAGTAAGTAGAACAATGAGAGGGGAATTGGGTGTTGTGACGTGTGAGAAGAAGGTTAAGGTGCGTTTGCTTTTGGATCACCAGGTGCAATTTGGTGAGTCTCTGGCACTCTTGGGATCGGCGGAATGTGCGGGCTCGTGGCAGAACAAGGTGGCCATGTCTTGGACGGAAGCAGGTTGGGTGGCGGAGTTGGAAGGGAAACCCGGGGAGAAGCTCGAGTACAAGCATGTTCTCATCACCCAAAATGGAGAAACGGTTTGGGAAGCTGGTCCCAACCGGGTTTTGCCATTGCCGGCTGAAGGCTGCTTCCAGCTTGTAACACACTGGGATTGCACCCAAGAGGAATCTGAACTGCGGAAGGAGAAGGAGCAGCAGGAGGAGGAGCCAGAGAGTGAGAGACAAGTCAACAATGTGGAAGAAGAACCAGGAAACTCTCTGAATGTGGTCGAAGAGACAGCAAGCTCCTTTGTAGAAGGATGGCAGGGGAGAGAGGTTTCTTTCATGAGATTTAATGATCATGCTCATGAAAAGGCAGGCAAATGGGACACTTCTGGACTGGAGGGTGCAGCTTTGCACCTAGTCCAAGAGGATCAAAAAGCAAGCAATTGGTGGCGCAAATTGGAGGTGGTGAGAGGACTGGTGATGGGTGAACTTGGCAAGAAACAGACTCTGAACACGCTTGTCAATGTTGCAATCTATCTGAAGTGGATCAACACAGGACAGATACGATGCTATGAGGATGGCCAACATTACAGACCCAACAAGCATGCTGAGATATCTCGCAGGATTTTTCAGGAGCTTGAAAGAATGAGCTCAGACCAAAGCTTGAACCCAAAGGAGCTTCTGGTGATCAGGAAGATCCATCCCTGCTTGCCAGCATTCAAGGCTGAATTCACAGCTTCTGTGCCACTGACACGAATTCGTGATATCGCTCACAGGAATGACATACCTCATGATTTGAAGCAGGAGATCAAACACACAATACAGAACAAACTGCATCGGAATGCAGGGCCAGAGGATTTGGTTGCCACTGAGTTGATGCTGGCTCGTGTGACAAGGAATCCAGGAGAATACAGTCAAGCTTTTGTTGATGAATTGAGAGTTTTCTATGGCGAGCTCAAGGATTTCTTCAATGCAGGCAGCTTGACTGAGCAGTTGGAAGGTCTCCGAGTGTCATTTGATCAAGTGCAGCTCTCTGTCTTGGACAATTTTCTTGGGATTAAACATAGCCTTGATGATTCAGGTACTGCAACAACAAATGGGAATGCTGCAAAGAGCACAGACTCACTTATCAGCCTGTTGCATGCTTTGACTAGTCTTCGATCCACTCTTCTCAAGGGGCTCGAGAGTGGTCTTCGAAATGATGCCTCTGATGAAGCCATTGCCATGCGCCAGAAGTGGCGGTTGTCAGAGATAGGGTTGGAGGATTACTCCTTTGTGTTGCTTAGCAGATTGATCAATGCACTGGAAAGTGCAGGTGGAGCTCGCTGGCTTGCAGATGAGGCAAGAAAGGAAAATGTTTCTTCATGGGCTCATGCATTGGGAGCTATTGTGTTGGGCTTACGGCAGATAGGTCTTTCTAAATGGCAGCAGGCAGAATGCATTGCGATTGAGAATGAGCTTCAGTGCTGGCAGGCTGTGGGGGTGACTGCCGACAAGGACACAAAAACCTGGGCACTGAGACTGAAAGCAACACTGGATCGTGCTCGTCATCTTGCCGAGACTTACACTGACACTTTGCTGCAGCTTTTCCCAGCAGAGGCCCTGAAGCTTGGGAATGCACTTGGGATTGCTGAGAATACTGTGCGCACCTTCACAGAGGCTGAAATTCGAGCTAGTGTTGTATTCCAAGTGGCGAAATTGTGCTCAATGCTGCTCAAAGCAGTGCGAACAATCGTTGGTGGGGAGGGTTTTGATACACTCATGCCTGGCAAGGTTGTTGGCAGGCTCATTGAGGTTGACAGGATCACTCCAAGTTCATTCTCATCCTCTGTGAAAGATCCAGTCATTTTGCTGGTGAAAGCAGCAGATGGTGATGAAGAGGTCAAAGCAGCTGGTGCTAATGTTGTAGGAGTAATACTGCAACATGAACTTCCACATTTGTCACATCTAGGTGTCCGTGCTCGCCAAGAGAAAGTCGTCTTTGTGACATGTGATGACGAAGACAAGGTGGCAAATCTTCGTGGTCTGATCAACCAAACTGTCAAACTTGAAGCTTCATCTGAGTCTGTGCAGGTGATTGCCTACCAAGGGCCACTGCTGGTACAGCAAAAGCAAGAAAACAATGTAGTGGATGTGGTGAACAACAAGAGCTCACAAGTCAGCAAGGAGGATGCTGTTGGTGAGGAGGGGAAATTCGAGGGTGCGGCAGTAGCTACCTTGTCCAAAGCTGTTCCCATTAAGCAGAGTTCAGTGGTGAGAAGTACACGTGGTGTGGTGTTGGAGCTTTCAGAGGCCACAACAGAGAATGCAGGCTCTAAAGCAGCTGCATGTGGAAGACTTGCAGTCCTCACCATACATGCTACTAAGGTGCACAGTGAGCAAGGAGTGCCAGCAGTCTTTCGTGTGCCTCCAGGGAAGGTGATACCATTTGGTGCTATGGAAGAAGCTTTAGAAAGTAGCAATTCTCTAGAGACATTTCAAGCTCTTGTGGAGCAAGTTGAGATTGCTCACCTTGAAGGTGGAGAGCTTGACAAAGTTTGTAATGAATTGCGCACTCTTGTTGCCGCCCAGAGACCAGCAAGATCTGTAATGGATGCGCTTATGTCAGGCAACACCTTTTCCAAGGATGCTAGACTGATTGTACGCTCCAGTGCAAACGTTGAGGATTTGGCTGGGATGTCAGGTGCAGGTTTGTACGACTCCATCCCGAATGTGAAGCTTTCGGAACCTGGAAATTTTGGCAAGGCAGTTGCTGAAGTGTGGGCATCACTGTATACCAGGAGAGCTGTCTTGAGTCGCCGGGTGGCTGGTGTCAAGCAGCAGGACGCTTCAATGGCTGTTTTAGTTCAAGAGCTTCTTTCACCTGACCTCAGTTTTGTATTGCACACAGTGAGCCCCATCGACCGGGATGAAGCAGTGGTACAAGCAGAGATCGCTGTGGGTTTGGGTGAGACTTTGGCTTCAGGAACAAGAGGTACACCATGGCGCTTGGCTGTCAACAAGTTTGAAGGAGAAGTCAAGACATTGGCGTTTGCAAACTTCAGTGACCAGCTCGTGGTTCTGAATGATGGCAAGGTTGCTGATGGAAGTATGGTGCACAAAGTGATTGATTACAGCACGCAACCACTCTCTGTTGATCCCAATTTTCGAACACAAATAGGACAGCAGCTAGCCACTGTTGGCTCTTTCCTGGAGCAACAGTTTGGTCTGCCACAGGATATTGAGGGATGCATTGTGGGAAGAGATATATACATTGTGCAAGCTCGTCCCCAGCCATAAAAAGGCACTCTTCACCCCCACTGTTTTGCACAGAACCACAAGAACAGGTATAGAGAAAGTGTGTGTAGACTGTTTTCACTCTTGCTCTAAAATTTTGGTGAGAGAAAGTTGGACCTGCTACTCCCAAACATATGAAGAACAAATGCTGATTTTGACATGAGGTTTCTTCTGCTGCACTGTAGATGATGATGTCTCTGGACAGAAACTAGGGTTTGAATTTACTGCCAGTTCTGTAATCCCTCCAGCACCGTGTGGATGTGTGGATGGGGAGTGCAATGTGTGGATGTGGAAATGCATTGCTCAGTGGGCATTGTGCACACTGCAAACTTATGCTTGGGGGAAGATTCAAACCTTGTTTTTGTACCTGGATCAAAAAGAACGTAGCTTTGGCTTTAGCAACAGGAAGCTTACAAAGGTCCTTAGGTTTCAAGGTTGGATAAAAGAGCACAGATCCGCATGTTTTCCTCTTCCCCATAAGCAAGGTGATTGGTATATTGATGTATCCTCAGAAGAGGAAGCTCTCAGTATTGTTCTGGTATGATATCTACTTTCTGAGATGCAACACTTTGTCAACATAGTGACAATGTTCTCCTTTCATGAGAGCACATTTCTGACACATTTCCAAGCAAAGCTGCACACCTGAACCCCAAACCCTAAACCCATCAGTGCATGGCACACTAGAGGGTGAAGGTTTCTGTTTGTTGTCAAATGGAGACTACCCTACCTTGTGGTGGTTAGATTCGACAACCAAGTCTCAAATTTTTAACACCGCAAGTTAAGTTTTTCTAGCTTTTGGCACATGTTGGATCTTAATATTTTGACAACTTGTGCAAGGAATAGTTCAAAAGGCAGCTTGTATTTTGGATGAACGATCATGACATCCCAAAAGAGTTTGTTGAAGAGGAGCTTTTTAATGACACAATGAGATTGGAGGATAAAAATTGTTCAAGTGTATTGTAGCTTGAAGTTTTGTTTTACTCACAATTGTAGTTTTTGGAATTTCATACTACATATGTTTAGGGTTTAGGGTTGCTTTTTGTGTAAAAATCTCTTAAATTGCATGTCATTACAAGTTTTGTCTATTCTAATTTCAATGAACTCAGCATCAATACATATTTGATTAATTTGACATTGCATTTTGATCACAAGGTAGCGTATTTGCAACATTTCCTAGTCTTTCATTTAGAAGCAAAGCAATACAACTCCCTACTTGCATTATTCAAACTCTTCAATTGGTTCCACCTTTAGGAGCGAGTCTCTCCATTTTAAGGCATTCCAATGAATGAAAAATAAAGTTCTAATTAGGAGGGTTCCTTAATTAGAACTCTTACAAGAAACAGAACTCGAACATTTCATCCATTTTCTAAAATTCTTGTTGGAATTTAATTATTATTTAAATTGATGTTCTTAACAAAATATCAACACCGTCTGAAATTATCTAAACAATTTCACATGAATTTTTTTTGATATAGTTGAGAAATTAAAGTTTAAATCGAACAAGAGTTAATTTGGATAAATATGATGAGAATTAAATTTTTAAAAATTGCAAAATATATTTGATTGTTAATAGTGTAAAAAAACATACTATGATCATGGAACATTGATGAGCATAGATAAAAGCAAGCAACCAATTTGGTTATAAAACATTGTAAAGAATTATTAACAAAATATGATCAAACAACCAAAATTAAAATGATGAAAGAAAAATACCCATCCTACATAAACTAGTTTCGATGAAACATCATCACTAGAATTTTTTTTAAAATGGAAAAATAAATTAAAAATTATATATTTAAAAAAAAAAACTTTTGGAGGGTGTCTAAGGATGTGCTAGGACATCCCTAGTTCGACTGACCATAACTCTGGTCCTGAAACAAACCCTAGTTGGAATGACGAAACCCTAATCCTAATTCTTGGCGATGGATCGGGGATCAGTCGAGGGAAAGCATAGCGATGTCTTCCGAATGGCAGCAGAGAGTTATGGACTTGTTCCGTGGTTGCTTGCTTTGCTTGGTTGACTGACGACAGGGAAATTGCGAAATTGGAGGTGATGCGTGTATGATGGGAGTGTCTATGCGTGGTTGAAGAAGTGAGGAAGGGAAACCAAAGGAGAAAATCATGGGGGTGTGGACATTGCTGCTGCGTCTGGCAGTGTGGCTGATGATAGCATGTCTTGGGGTGCAAGCAGTTACTGAACCTTTTCGTCGGGATCCCGGCCATCCACAATGGCACCATGGTAGCTTCCAGGACCACAGCGAGGACGTGAGAAAGATGACTCACGACTTGCTACACTCCCGCATCCAGGTATTCTTCCTCAATTCATATGGTGGGTCGATGTGAAGTCTGCAGGTTTTCGATTCAATGTCGCATCAGAGAAAGAAGCAGGAGTTTTTGCATTTGTAGTAGTAGAAGAAGAAGAAGCTGGATCATATCAGGTGGGACCTAGTTTCATGCAGGTTCCATTTCCAGTACCATTGGAGGTCAATGTGGTGCTGGTAGGGTTTCTGGGCGATGGAGGGTACCGCTTTCAGCTCGATGGTAACATGCTGCAAGAACACCTGAAAAAAACCTTCCCTTCACATCGACCAGCTTGCTTGGAAACTGGTGCCCTGCTTGAGATTGAGCATCAGTTAACCTACAATGTCATCCCGGTAAGGCAATCCCTTAGACTGTGAGGATGCACGATGCTCGGAAAAGCTGTTGCGATTTTGAGGTTTTCTTTTGATCAATTTGGAGCTGTCTACCATCAAATCTCTTGTGCTCTGTATCTGATGCAGTCCCTTTGCCTGCAAACATCCATGATGCTTGCAAAATCTAGTTGCATTCATGAATTTTTCTTTGATCAATTTACAGCTGTCTACCATCAAATCTCATGTGCTCCATATATGAGGCAGTCCCTTAGACTGTCAGGATCCATGATGACTGCAAAACCTAATGCATTCATGAGGTTAACTGTGATCAGTTTCTAGCTGTCTCTTACTGTCAAATCTCAGGTGCTCAGTGTCTGGATATGACTTGAGTATCTGACCTCGGCAGGTAGGACAATTAGAGCTCATTGCCTTTGAATGGGAGCTGAGGAGGAAAATGGTGAAAGCAGGTGTAGCAAGAGAGGTAATGGAGCTAATCTTTGTCTTCTCCCTCTGGTTTTTAAGATTGCTGATGTTCATCAAGCTAATGTCATTTGTGATTGGATTTTCAAGTTGCTTGCACCAGAAATTTTTTGCTAGTTGCCAGCAAAAATTACAGGATTTAGAGTGTTGTGAATGCAAACACTTCTGTTTCTAAACTGCCGTGTCTCCATTTTACAATGCGCAGAGTGAATTTGGCTTAGAAGTTCCACTGTATGAGGTTGAGGCAACAAGTGTGGAGCCAACATTTGATGAGCTCTATAGCTATTTATTTGGACTTCCACCAGCTGCACACTCTGAAAATGATATGAATGGACCGGTCCCAAGTGCCATTTTTATTCTCAACCTTGATAAGGTTTGTCTTTCTACTTGAGCTCAAGCTTTGTAGACACAGGTCAAAAGCCTTTTGTCAGCAGATTCCAAGCGTTTCTGTTTTGGCAATTTCTTGAGAACATGGCCAGCTTGCACACCAGAGCTGGTTGCACATTGAGTTGATACAGATTGCTTGCAAGTCTATATGATAATCAGAGGGGCCATTCAGAGTTGTAACATGATGTTTACACATGTAGTTGGGTATTTTGTGCGAAGGTGCACCCTTGCATCTTAGGAGTTAGCAATCTCTGTGGTATGTTCAGTTTTTCTTGACAGTTGAGCATTTTAGTGTTCCCTGAAAGGCTAGGTTTCTACTTGCAATTATGGGCCTCTTCCTTGGTCATAATTTCTGGAGTCTTTTTTTCTTGACAGTTACAATACATCAGAGATTCTAGAGGACTTGCACCTGCAATTTAACAGGAATATCTGAAGGTCAGTCCTGATACTTTACAGGTGAGAATGGATCCAAGGTTGAATGAGACAGGAGATATTGCAGATGCTTATGGTGCTAAGATTGAGGCTCTTGATCTTGAGGACCTCCAGAAACAAGAGGCTGGGTATGTGTACAGATATCGCTACAATGGGGGAGCCTCCTCACAAGTCTGGCTTAGCCATGGAAGGTAGTCTAACTCTATTCCAAACTGCCAATTCCAGCTTGAGTGGGAGTTTTGGTCTGGTGTGGATTTTTTGCCTGCTCTTTGTGAGAGATACAATGACCTATTAGCTTGAAAAGCTCAGTGTTTTGGAGCGCATAATTCTTGTATTTTGAAGTAGGGAACTTTTCAAAGTCCATTTTTTCATCAAAAAATTCTTGTTTTTAGTGTCGTTTCCCTCTTCTCTTCCTCTTTCCCATTTAGTTCTTTTTGGTTTCTACTTCTCTTTGTCTTTCCCTTGCTTCTTGGTTTGCATGGTACTCTCCATCTCTTTTGTGTTTTATTGATCTAACCAGCATCACGGCTGAGTCTTCATGTTACTGCCAGTCTTCTGACAGAAAAGTAGTATATCAATTAATGTCTGCCATTGACCTCCACCCAATTATTGCAGATATGCAGTAATTGACATATCAGCAGGACCTTGTTCATATGGAAGGCGGGAGTCTGAGGAGGGCAGTGTAGGTTACAGAACTGTGCCCAGGCTGCAGCATCTCTTACTTCCACGTCGCCGCTCCCCTGTAGTAGATCCTAGTATTGTCAAGGGTGTATTCTGTGGCCAAATCTCAGGGCTCATAGTGTCTGCTGTGGAGCACGTAATTGCACCAGATGTCAGGTACTTTGACTCTGCTTCAACTTGTCTCATTCTAGTAGCTCATTGCTGAAGATGACCTGCAGTACTCTCACGTAGAGCTTTAAAAAGATGCACAGAATTAGTGTGACAAGATAGTTTGATCAAAGGAATGATGCAAATAGGATGATGATTATATCTCCTTTTTGTAGTGAATGCAAATCTTATTGTATTAGTGGGAGTGCTACTGGAGTTTCAAGAGGGGCACAGACACATTAGCTTCACCAGTGTGGATGTATGATGAGAAAAATGGCTCAGACTCACATTCTTGTATTTGGCCTTCTTCTGCTGGCAGATTTGAGACTGTGGATGTAACACAACGCTTGCTGGTGTCAATAATAGTTCTACGCAACCATCTGCAGTATAATCCTCTCATCCCTGGGAGTAACTTTAGCATCGACATGGAGAGCATAGTTGATCAGGTATTACTTTGTTCTGACAGTCAATTCACTTCAACAGCACTCAAGTGTCACAAAAGCTTTCATCTTTGTGATAATATAGACAGTGAATGCAAACCAAAAGCCTACTCTTCATGATGTTGATCATACCAGCAACAGCAACACCACTGCAAGTTTGTGTGTTGTAACTTGTAACTTCTATTGATATTGCAGGTGAAGAAAATGCTGCAGCCTGGCCAAAAAGTGGTGGTAGTGGGGGGCATCCACAATCTGCATGAGCACGAGCGTCTTGCAATGGCAGTGGCCAAGGCAACAGTTGGACATTCTTCCCATGATACACGTGCAGATGGCCGGTTTCATGCTAGAACCTTGACCTTACTTGATGGGGCTGTGCTGAGAGAGGTAAGTCATGTGTGCTCAAGGGACCTAACTTGCACTTAGCATGGAATGAGTAGAAAATTATCTGCACACACATGAGACACTGTACAACTTTCGCTTGTTGAGCCTTGAGAAGGCAGGAAGATGGGGGGAAACCCTGCAAGTTAGCATCTTCTTTGTAATAGTTGCCACCAACTGGTTTTTTATCTCTACATCCTTGGACTTGTATCTTGAAATTGAATATTGTTGACTTTTTTGTTAGCTATGCCCTCTTGAGTGCTAGCCAACATAATGACTTAGCCCCTCCCCCTGCTTTCACAATTACAGCAGAAACACAGGACACAGATTCTCATAGAATTGTTCGTCAGAAGTTTTGAGCATAGCATTTTATACTTGTCTACACTCATGGTTAGGAGCTGATGAATTCAGTGTGGAGTAATGACTGCCAGTCACTACCATTCAATAATGAAGGTGATGGTCACACACCTGGTGAGTGTCAGAGTGACACTAACAAAAGATGTGACAGCATTCATCCTTGCCACATTTTTTTTGGTCTGGCTGGAACAACATTTGTTTAGGTAACTCTTTGCAATCACATTGATATATCCTTGGACTGCAGGAGATGAGACACTCAGCTGATGTACTGGCTGCTGGAATTCTTGAAGTAGCAGATCCTGAACTGTCAACTCAGTACTTCAGGCCACGGGTACCACACATAGTTTTTTCATATCCCATGAGTAGTAGTTTGCTTATAAATACTCAGTGAATAGTCTTCTGTAGCACCTAGGTGAGTCATTGAAAATAGTTTGGTTAAACTGGTTTTCCTTGTATGTTCACAGTTTAACTTTGTCTTTGTAGACTAAAGTATTTGCAGATTGTTGCAAGCTTTCTTTCATGATTGTGAGTAGGAAAAAGGCAAAGCATAGGTCCAGCCACTGATAGGCTAACCAACATAATCTTTCTGATGGTTTTGATACAGCCAACCTGGGAAAATCCTCCAAGTATGGAGCCTGAGGAAACAGTTGTGAAATCACGACTAGCTCGCTATCCATACAGCAGGAGAAGTCCCAAGGCAGGTATGGACAAGCGGAAGGGGGTTAGTAACCGGATGCCAAATGACCCTCCAGCAATTATGAAATCTCATGGCACACGTGTAATTCCAGTGTGAGTACTCTAGTGATCTTGGTTGCTGTTCCTTGGGCTTCGTTAAAGTATGGTACAAACAAAAAGGGTTTGTTTGGAATCCAAGGCAGGAGAAATTGATTTGATTAGTTTTGTACCTTAGAGCATTGTTTGCTTTGGTGTTTCAGATAGAACATTCTTGTGCACCCAGAGACCTCAGTAGCCTGTTGCAGAACTTTTGTGAACAGCTGACCAAACTGTTACTTGTCAGAGGACAGGTTTCTGTTATCATTGGCTGGTGTAGATCCACAGCTTCTGATGGAAGGAGAGAACCTTATGTGGGTGAGCCATGATTCTGTATTTGTGCTGCAACATGCAGGTGACCCTATTCCTCTCAGGTCAGCCTTTGTCCTTCTCTTTATGTCATCACACACTTCTGTGCTTCTTTCTTTGTCACAGTGGCCATCTTTACTCAAATTGTGCACAGGCAAGGACCAGGTTATCAATGTTGGTGGTTACTGACAGGAGGTTTGATGTTGTCAGTGCTGTGTCAGAAACAGAAAAGAGGGAGGCAATACCAAACTCCCCTCAGCGCCATATTGTTGCTGGGTTGGCAGCTGTTGTAGGTGGCTTAGTGGCACCTTATGAAACAGCTTCACACATTCATGACCGCCCTGTTCTTGATTGGCTGTGGGCATCTGGTCATCAACCCTTTGGCCCATTCTCCAATACTTCCAGTGTCAGCCAGCTGTTGCGTGATACTGCCCTGGTATCTTATCAATTATCTGGTCCTACTCTTGCTCTGTGTTTTGTCCTTTCCTGCTAGGTTCTGTCTCTGCTCTTTTGAGGTAATGCTGATCATGCCTTGAGCTGCATTGTGCAGTCTAGCCAACTAAATGGTAGATAAAGCATGAATTTCTTGGTGGTTCCAACTAGGTCCTTGCAATTGAGAATCTGCATAGAAATGGGGGAGCTGTAGCTTGCAGCTAAGGCATCAATGCAATGATTTGAACTGTTGCCCAGTGTTTGTTATGGATGATTGTTTTTCACACCTATTCAATGTCAGTGCACCCTCAAAGTAGTCACACATGGTATCTTGCATTCAGCAAGCAGTGCAGATGTCGATCACACAATCAAACAGACCATCTGCTACCATTTGGTAGACCTGGGTGAACCATCTGCTACCATTTGATAGACCTGGGCGTTTTTCAGTATGCAACAAAGTTTCGATTCTGATTGGGTTATTCTGTTGTGTGGTTTTGTGCACCAGCGCAATGCTGTTTATGCACGTGTCCATGTGGCCCTCAAACACATTCGCGAGTCCACAGAAAAGGTTCAAGCATTTGTTAGTAAATTCCTTGAAACTCCACTTGGCAATCCTGTCAAAGGCGAGAAGAAGAAATCAAAAGCAGAGCTATGGATCGACAAGTTCTACAAACAGACAACCACACTGCCAGCTCCCCTGCCGCACAAGAAGGTGGAGCATCTTGAATCCTATCTGGATCATTTGGAACAACAGTTGGTGCAACTATCAAGTTTGCTCTATGATCACAGGCTCCAGGATGCAGTCAATAATGCATCTGGCATCATGCAATCTGTATTCTACACTCAAGAGTAAGCAATCTTTTCTAGCAAGCTGACGAAGTCAATGGGGAAGTTTGTGATAGATAAGTTGCTTTCATACATGTTACTGTTGATGGTCCTTGAACATGTGAGAGACTGTTGCTGTTATTCATACCACATGCATGTGTTTTTTCTTTCTGGTTTTGTCCCTTTGTGTTGTTCCTTCTTCCCAGTTCTGTAATTCCTTATCTGAAAGTCTTTCTTTGACTTAAATGGAGTAGTTTAACCTTGTTCTGGCTTTCTTAAATTGAGAGTGTGGAGATTTCTTGATGCTTAAATATTTTCTAGCAAGCTTTCAGTTTTAACTCAGTAGAAGTCTTGCCATGAATGATGTTCTCAGATAGTTCTCACTGAATTTCTCTTTTGATGCAGTTATGTGGACCACTTGATTGCTACAGAGGCAGACCAGTTGCGCTGCTGTGAGGTTGTGTATGCAAGGCCAGTTCAGTCCTCACAGGCATTCATTTATGGTGGAATACTTGTGGCAGGTTTTGTTGTTTACTTTTTAGTCATATTCTTCTCATCTCCAGAGCGTTGAAGATGGAGAATGCTGCTGGATTTGGCTTTCTTTTGATACATGGATGGTATTGTTAAGTTGCAACTTTTAGTTGACCTCTTAACCTGTTTAGAAGCACTCGGTCTCAAGCATTTGAAGCTAGTGTGAAGTTATTTCTGATCTTGTAGCTTCTTGGATCTCTGGCTCCATTGATGCAAAGGGACAATGCTGCTCATTCCTGAGCTTGTAGTTTCTTGCATCTGTGGCTCTTCATGATGCAGGGGAACCTTGACATTCAGGTAGCACTGGTGAGGATACCGATCTTACAAGAGGGAAGAAACATGTTCTCATTTGCAAGTGTTATGATATGCAATGTCCTCTGTTGCTAGTCCTCTGAGGATCTTGAGAACTGCCCTCTGTGGGTCTCTGTAGGCCCTTGGATTTGAAGATATTCAGCCTTACATCCCATGAGCTTAAAAACTCCTTGAGGTTATTCTTCAGGGGTAATTGATGTTTAAAAGGGCTGGGCCTTGCTATATAAGATCTTGCCTTCAAATTTTGCACTTGCAATTCTCATTCTCTTTTGTTCATGCTGCTGGAGAGTTCTGGATGCCATCAATTCCTATTGTTTCAGACAACAGGTAACAGCCAACTTTAGAAGCCTTGCTGTATTCTGAGAACAGGACACCAGTGCAGAAGGGTACCCTTTGAGTGTTTCCTTCAACCTGCCAAAAATAGAACTTCATTGTGATTACAAATCTGTCCTGTGACTATGAAATGTCAGGACAGAACTATTCAAGACACCTAAACAGAAGTTGTTGATAGCATTATAAAAGCAAGAAAGAGTCGTGGAAGTTTGCAATCTTAGCTGCACATAAAGTATGATTGAAAAAGCCATTTCAACACAGCAGAAGGTACAGCTACCTTGATGCAAATGACAAAATGGCCTTTGTGGTTCCTAGAAACTGTATGTTGAAAGGCAACAATACAAGATTGCAAACAATCCATGTTCATTACACTGACCAACACAAGGCCTTTACCATAGTTCTCCACAAAACAAGGAGATGAATGCAAACATCAGTGTCAGATTTAGGACATTTCCTCATGCTGCAGTTGGAAGGGGAATCCATCAATCTCATCATCCACTTTTGGGACACAACCCTGGACTTTGACTGAAGCGAAGATGAAAATAAACAACCTGGAACAACAGAACAATCTTTACTGAAATATGCCGGTTACTTGGACGATTTGTGATATCTCAAGTTTCCAACAAAAGAGAAAGGCATCGAGAGTTGATTCTGGAGCTGACCAGAGACTGGGCCACCATCAGTCATATCTTAAATCCACCATACAAAGGAGCATCCGGGACTTCATAAGATCACAAGCATTTTCTATGATGGGAATAATCACATTAGTGTGCTTCAGCCTTTATCAACACAAGCATGCCCATTCCCAATATGGAGTTTCTCAACTGAAGGAACTATATCAATCTACTCCACAGACAAACACGTATTATTATATTTTCAGCACAACAATGTCAACAGATCTGCAAAAACAAATCGAATCTCGGTAAAATGATGAAACCAGTTCCTCGACTACAAGAAGCACAAAGCAAAATGAAAACCAAAAGAAACAAAAACAAAACAAGATAACAAACAGACAGGGGAAAACGAAACCAAAACGGAAACGGGGAAACATCTGCAGCAACAAAACTAGGAAATTCCTAAAGAAATTTCAGAAGAAGAAGAGAACGTCTATCCTCACTTCAGCTTTGCGAGTCGATGTCGGCCTCGTTGTGAAAACTTGACGGGTAGAACACAATCGCGTGCATACAAACACAGAGACTAGAAAAGCGCAAGAGCTACGACGAGCGTTTTAGATTTTAAGTATTTTAGGGTTTCAAGTGAAGACGGTGTTCTACTGGGACTGATCCTGCCGTCCAGATCTGCTAAGTTGATGGCGTACCGTTGGATGGAGCAAGCATTAGGGTTTGGTTGGCGGGGTTAGGGTATGAAGAAGAAGACTGCGTGGTTGCCTTGCTTTGGTTCTCTTTCTCGTCGCCATTGCCACCAGCCTCGTGCTCGCAGCAGCCGTCTATACTTCATATTTCTTCTGTCTGCGTCATTTTGGCGGTTTGTAACCATGGCGGTGGCAGTTGTTCAACCTGAAGTGAAGCTCTTTGGGCGATGGTCCTTCGACGACATTGAGGTTCTTGGCCATTTCTCTTCCTGTTGTATAGCTCCGGCCTCTCTACCCGCTTCTGCTCCTTATATCTAGGATTTTGTTGGATCCAGGCTCTGAGGACTTGCATTCTCTCTTGTTCCTGTTCTGGTGATACATTCTGCGGTACTCTCTCTCTATGCAGTTCTTCCATTTTGTGTTCGGTTCCTGGCGCGGTTTTGTTTTGGATGGTTTTACCGTAGAGTGTCAATTTGGATTAGGACATTAGGTCATGGCTTCTGGTCGTTTTTTCCTCTTTGAGCTGGAGGTGTCGCCTACTTTTGTCTGGTATTCCCAGAACTATGGTCAACCAGTGTTATTGTTGCTTCTTTACATGATGGTTTTGTTTCAGAAATCCTCGTGCCATACCTCGAGATATAGTGGAGTGGACAGATGCATATGTTTCCACTGATTCCAAGTGGAAGCTTTTCACTTATAATATTCTTTCGGTGCAGATCAATGACATCTCTCTGGCAGATTACATTGCCGTGTCTGTTGACAAGCATGCCACCTTTGTGCCCCACACTGCTGGACGGTACTCTGTTAAGCGGTTCAGGAAGGCACAGTGCCCCATAGTTGAGAGGTATGCATTCTTCCTTGTCTTTGTTGCTCAGCTTGATGATGAGTAAATTTCTAGCCAATGTTAATTGCCATTAGCATCTTTGCATGTTGCGCCCTCTGTATAAGTATGGTTAATCCCAGTGGAGCGGACCATAGCAGATTTGTGTCCTCTTAGTCTTCTTCTTGGAATGTCTTTCTTTGATCCTTATTGTTTTGTTCTTGAGCCATTGGTAACCTCTTCTGCAATTGCAGGCTGACAAACTCTCTCATGATGCACGGGCGGAACAATGGAAAGAAGTTGATGGCTGTGCGTATTGTGAAGCACGCCATGGAGATAATCCATCTTTTGACTGATCAGAATCCTATCCAAGTCATTGTAGATGCCATTATCAACAGGTATGTGTTGTTTTTCAGGAGCTGCACACATGTTTGAAAGTTTTGTTGATGTGTTCTCAGTTATACCAATGACTCTTTCTGTTACAGTTTGATGATGAATCTCTGTCCTTCTTCAGTCTCCACTGTGTGACCACACAAGAATCTAAAGTAGTTCTATTGAACCGGTTGCTCAAGTGACAGCAGTGTGTTGTGGTACTTGTGTGTTTGGAGTTAACTTCCTTAGAGTTTGGATTAGCTGACACCTACCTTTTGTGTGCAGTGGTCCTCGTGAAGATGCAACCCGTATTGGATCTGCAGGTGTTATCAGAAGACAAGCTGTGGATATCTCACCTTTGAGAAGGGTGAATCAAGCTATTTATCTGCTCACCACTGGAGCACGAGAGAGTGCTTTTAGGAATGTGAAGACAATTGCTGAGTGCTTAGCAGATGAGCTCATCAATGCTGCCAAAGGGTCTTCTAACAGGTGAGGTTTTCTCCTTTGAGCATGGGAAGCTGATTTTTTGTTATATCCTTAAAAACGTAGCTACTTTGTTTCTGAGTGCTGTTGGATGAGTATCTGAGGCAAGTTTTCTGTAGTTCTTTCCTACAGGTTAGTGGTAAAACATGATCATGCAGAAACCTGGCATTGACTAGTCTTGTTACTGTTCTCTTGCTTTTCAGCTATGCCATCAAGAAGAAAGATGAGATCGAGCGTGTTGCCAAGGCTAATCGTTAGAATTGGAGCCAATTGATGATGCTTCCCTGGATTTTCAAAGCTTATTCTATTTGTGTTCGGCTTCAGTGTAATCCTAGGGATACATGTTAGCAATCTGATCAAGGATTCTTTTGGTTGTGGTTTCTTTCATTACATCAGTTTTGCACATTGGCTTCACCAAAATAGGAATGTTGTTTCTTTGGGCTGCATATGTTTGGAGCAAATGTTTTTTGAGCATTACTACAGAGTGATGAGCTTTCCAATTTTTCTTTCCTGGATTTTCCGTTTTTTTCTTCTGCCCTTTCAATAGAGTCCAAACAGGAGCTTGTTGAAGACTGTGTAGGACTTTTGATTCTGTGATTTGGAATTCTATCTACATCTTTGCTGCAAACACTTTTAAGTTGTAAAATTGCAGCTTAAATCTTTTGAGTCCAATACTGAGATCTAAGGCTGGCAGTACAGTAAACCCCCTTTATAATCCTCCTTAGTTTAGTCACTTTCTTGTTTATGTCGCACAATTTTTGTTAACCATCTATTTTAGTAAGAAACACCATTCTTTACAATCACTATCACACATGGGAGGAGCACAAAATATTTGCAAAGCTTTCTTTTGTAAATGTGATTATAATGGGGGAGATTTAGGGTAAATATTAGGGTTTTGTAAAATGTGGTTTGGCAATGTTAGTGTTGCTTTGTGTTTTAAGTTGTGCAAACTAACAACAATGAATCTAGTTGAAAAGTGAGTCTAGTTTAAGAGGGAAAAGAAAAACAACTTTCTAATGCAGAAAAGCATAAAACATGGAAACTAGTTAAGAAAGTAAAAAAAAATCTAGTTTGCAAGCGACACAAACTAATAGCTAAGGAGCTCAAATTCAATGTAAATTGTCACATTAAAAATGCAGAAATTATAACCTTTTTAAATTCTATTAATGCAAAATAGAGCTGGGAATAGGTGACATAGAAAATATGATCAATTGGCACCTTTATTCTAGCCTAAAAGGGCTGTTTTTGTTTTTAAAAAATTTGCTTGTACTCACAAGCTTGTAAAGTTTATATGGAATGTGACTATACACATTTAAATCACAATTTGTTAGTGGTACCCAAAAAAAAAAAAAAAAAGAGTGATCATCAAAGGCGTGATTATAAAGGGGGTTTACTAGTGCTATTCTGTACAATGAGTGTGTGTGCCCACAAGCAGTGTAACTATCTTATATATAATTACAACATGTGCGTGCGTGCGTGCGTCCGTCCGATGGGACAGTTCCGCGTTTTAATGGACCGGCGGAACCGGCCCGGATGGTCGGATTCCGAAAACGGGAACCGGCCCGGACACTCGGATTCCGAAAAGGGTAATGGGTATAACTCAGCAGGGGTGGGGGGGGGGCCAGGGAGGTGTTTTTTTTTTTTTTTTTTTCGTTTGGAGCCAGCAGGGGTGGGGGGGGGCCAGGGAGGGTTTTTTTTTTTTTTTTTTTTTTTTTCCGCCCTAAACTGCCCAGGACTTATTATGGTTTTCAGGACATGGTTTTCGGGACTTGGGATCTCAACTTTGGGGCCTGGGAAATTTTAGGATATGGTTTTCAGGACATGGTTTTCAAGACTTGGGATCTCAACTTTGGGGCCTGGATTTTCACACTCGCGGTTTCCAAGACCGAAACCTGAAAACTTTTAGGACGTGATTTTCAGGATGTGGGATCTTAATTTTGGGACCTGGATTTCACACAGGGGCTTCACAGTGGCCTTCGGCCACGGGCACCCACTAGTTAGGATAGGTTGAGCCAGAACTGCATGCAATTACAAATCTGTCCATGCATTTGATGACTCAAGCTGTTTGCCATCTTACAAGCTGAGCCCAGCTTTGAGATCCAGTGAATTAGTGCCCCACCTAGCACCTCGCATGACCAACATTTCCTCT
Organism: Sphagnum contortum; assembly: GCA_963920785.1. NCBI lineage: Eukaryota > Viridiplantae > Streptophyta > Sphagnopsida > Sphagnales > Sphagnaceae > Sphagnum > Sphagnum contortum. Next base: position 10,374,785 of record OY987276.1, read on the forward strand.
CCTTTCCCAGTGCACAAAACCTGTCTTTCTGGACAGCTAGAACTGGCTAGATTATGAGGGTTCTACTTCTCAGGCCCCAATCCTCGTTGGAATCCATGAACAAGAATTTCAACACACCCATCAACACAAACAAAATGCCGATCGATTGAGAGACACAGAGAGAGAGAGAGAGAGAGAGAGGGTTTCTAGTGCCCACCAGATTCCGGGCACAGAGAGAGAGAGAGAGAGAGAGTGTGTGTGTGTGTGTGTGGTTTTTTATTGCACTTTACGTGAAGGGCAGAGACGCGGATACGGCCGCTAAGCGGTGGGACTGCCGGCCGCTATGTTGTAATTGGTATACCGCATAGGCTTCTTCCTACTTGCTGCTTTCTAGTGCACATCTCGTTAAGGCCAGAGATGCAGATGCGGCCGCTAGGCGGTGGGACTGTGGCAAGAGGAAAGTTTTGCGCCGCTATGTTGTAAGCGGTATACCGCCTGATCTTCTCTCTCTTGTATGCATTTCTCCGTCCGTTTCTCTTTTCTCACGCGGCCGTTCACTGCTGGGGATTGGCATCCTCTGGCAGAGGATTCGTGATGGCTACGGTACAGTTCATTGCCTCTTCACGCCCTTCATCACAGTGTCTGGACTCACGGAACGTGAAATTCTCTTCTTCTTCTTCTTCTTCTTCTTCTTCCCCGGTGTCGCTGAATCCCCAATTCTGCTGCTTGCGAGGGAATTTGGACGCTCGTGGTGTCTCGCGAGGTAGCTTATCCAGGCTTCTGGTCGCATCGTCTTCCTCCGGGTTTTTTTCCTACGGTTTATTGCGCAGTAGATATGGAGGTCCGGGAAGAATTGTGCAGGCGAATGCAGAGCCCCCCCCTGTTTGTGGCTCCTTAGTCGATGGTTTCGTCGCCGGTGCCGCAGGTGTACTCTCGCGGGCGATGGTCTTTGTTGCAGTCGTTTCCGAAGCGCTGGTGCGAGCTGCGAGGGCGTTTGGTGAAACCCTAACCGCCATGAAGCTTCCGGAGGTGACGACGCTGGAGGAGAGAAAGCTGGTTGCTGCGTTGAAGGGAAGAGTGCTGATTGCTGCGGCTCCTCTTTTCTTTGCGGCAATAAGCCAACCGGGGTCGGTGAGTACACCGCTGACGGTGGTGGCGAGTGGAATGGCAAAGTGGTTGGAGCTTTACAGTGGTGTGTTGATGGTGCGGGTGCTTCTTAGTTGGTTTCCAAACATACCATGGGAGCGACAGCCGCTGCAGGCAGTACGCGATATGTGTGACCCTTATCTAAACCTCTTTAGAAACATCATTCCTCCTCTCTTCAATGCTCTGGATCTTAGCCCCATGTTAGCCTTCATGGTTCTTGGAATTCTGACCTCTATTTTGAATACAACTGTGCAAGGATGAGCCATCATTCCTCCTCTCTTCAATTGCTCTTGATCTTAGCCCCATGTTAACCATCATGGTATTCTTGGAATTTTGACCTCCATTTGAATGCAACTGTGCAAGGATGAGCCATCATTCCTCCTCTGTTGAATGCTCACAATCTTAGCCTCATGTTAGCCTTCAGGGTTCTTGGAATTTTTTACCTCCATTTTGAATACAAGTGTGCAAGGATGAGCCATTTTTGGAGCTGCTCATCAAGGGTTTAGAAGCCTTGGATATGTTTTTGTGTTGATTTTGCTACTTTGCCTGGAAGCATGGGATGAGCATTTTTGTAACTCAGTTTTCTGTCTTTGGGAACTTGTTGCACCTTTGTTAGGATACAAATGTAGAATGGTGTTTGAGGATTTGCATTTGATAGGTGTTTCTCAGGAACTGGATGATTTGATCTGCTTGTGAAGCCATTTGTGTGTAGATTATTTTAGATAGGATTTTTTCTTATGTCTCAGATAGGTGTTTTTCAATGTCCTCCAGAAGTTGCACCAATATGAGGATACAATGGGTAGAAAGGTTTTGAAGATGAGTGTTTGAGAAGTGTTTTGCAGGAACTGGAAGATTTGATCTCCTCATGGAGCTGCAAACTCTTGTTTGCAAATTGTTGTAGGATTTTTGCATAGTCCATAAGACACTCTTCTGTATAAAAACAAGACAGAGCATCACAAATAGCTGTTCAGTGGGACATCATTCTGTTTAGCTCTGATGATGCCTGATTCCAATCTGTTTGGTAAAGCAAAACCTTGTATCAGTTTCAAGTTACTTATTAGTGGTCTTATGATGTTTTCATCATACTGCTTGTCTATCAGCTGCCTTGTCATGATGCAATATGATGTTGGTGGCTTGTTGGACTTTTAGGGGTTGTTGGAGGTTGGAAGTGAAGAGGTTATGCACATTCAGATCGATTGTAAACGTGAAGTGAAGGAGTTGAGAGCTTGTTCCAACTTGGCATGCCCTGAAATTGATCTTTACAACAATCAATAGCAGAGTGAAATGCATTTGCCAACATGTAGATTTGTTCCGCATGCTCCTGGAAATCAATTAAGAAACCTATCTTAAGAGTTAAATGCTGCAGTCTTTGTGCCTAAATTTACTAATTTCACTCTCACTTTTGATGCCATAAGGTTATGAGAATTCTCTGCTAGGCTCTCTAGTGTTGACAATTTCCCAGGGAGCAGCATTAACAAAAAAGTGACCTAACAAATGACAATCTGTGCGACTGAGAAACCAGAATCTGAACTCTTTGTCAACACAATCAGGTAAGTGTAGTCACTCATGAGAACTTTGCAGCCTTTTTTAATACTGTCTTCTGGTTCGACCCTCTGGTTTCTTGTGCACTGACAATGAAGTTTACCACTTGCCATCCATCTCCACACAAAGCTTTTCTAAACAATGAGGTACACTGATAACTAGTAACAATACATAACAGAAGCCACTTCAAACTGAAAATGACAATGGCTCTGAACCCAGATCGAATTTGCCAACTGAATTTGCAGAGTACACATGGAAAGTGCATAAGATTGCCTAATCTACACATACTCAGTGGACAATCTTTGTAGAAAATGACACAGTCAAGCAGGGAAAAAAATGGTAGGAAATAGATTTGAAGCATAACTCCTGTGTCACTGTCATGACAAGCTCACAAGTCCTAGATACACAGCTGCTAGCAGGAAAATGAAAGAGATGAATCCCCTACACACAGCAAAGCAACAGATTACATCAGGGAAATATCAATCTGTTTGCCACAACACATGCAGTATGAGATGTTGGAAAGTTGTCTCAATCAGTGAAGCATCTTACTCACCAGATTACACCCCAGCCAACACCATTGCATGGGCAAGGACAGATATCTGCAAACTTCTCTGCATCACTTGAATTCACTCGTCTCGAAATAAGATCATCGTAGATATCTGAATAAATTGGAACACCATCAGATGGAAACTTTATATTAGTGCAAACATTGGCCTGCTGCCCCTCACCACACAGTAATGGAGAATTGGTTAAACATTGCATTGTAGGATATATCTTTACGCCTTGGATAAAACTCTCCTATTTAGGGAATCAAAGTTCAGTACAGAATAACAGGTTATGAAGGTGGAGTGAATGTACCATATACAGAAAAGAGACAATTCATTACACCTGCAACAACACAGATAACACCTTGTCAGGTGAAAACTATAACAAATATTGCATTGACAAGAATGGGGGACATCAGCGATTACTCAGCTCCACATCCTTTCCAATTTGCAATCGCTCACATCCAGTTTTTTCTAGAAAAGAGCAATTTCACCACCAAGTCAGGGAATTAACACGTGTATCTTCCTGTTACTTTTGCAGCTGCTTAGTTAGATTGGGACTGACAGACTGAAAATTAAGTGATAAATAAACTCTGGAAGTCATGTAAGCAGAAACTCTTGGCAAGTGAAGTGAGGGGCATCCTTCTGTAGCATATCAGGTGACTAGGGACAGAACTCATACCCATGAATAAGATGGTATAGCGAAGCAGCTTCACATCTCTCAGGACTGTGAGTTCTTGTAAGATCCAGATTATAATCAAGAAGGTGATAAACCCTGAAATAAGAGATGCACAATCATCAGAAATGTAGAACCAACTCAGAGCTCCTTCAAAACCATATATGATCACTTGTCAAGACAGGCAACTACAATGATCAAAGACAGTCAAAGCAGATTCCAAGAATAGGAATTCATTTCCACATGCTAGGACTCTCAAGATCTGAATGACTTCCATGATTTTAGAAATTTCAAACGATGATGGACTCATCAAAAGACAACTTATTATGTTGAACTACATTATGTGCAAAAACCTTATAGCAACCACCTTGTTCAGCAGATTGGTTGGACATCAGTGAGAGCAGCAACCTAACTATAAAATGGTCTCCAATGTATCTCTCTTCTATAATTTATCTACAACAAAGCCAAGCAGAAAGAACAAAAAAGACTGAGGAATTTGAACTCACCAAGACAAAGGAATCGGAGAAACCACTGTTGTATGGAACGCACAACAGAATTCCACAGGAATATAAAGTCAGAACATTTTGCCAAAATGACACTCAGAGTTCAATATCCATAAGGGATGAGCAGCCACAATGTGTAACCGTAGCTTGAACATTCTCCCATAACATCATGCACTCAGGTCAGAGAAAATAGGCGTGCTACAGATACTAAGGTCAGCAGAGAGTGGTCAAAAGTGGTTCACAATGAGAAAGGGTACAGATGACATGTTGCTGATTGATTGCAACAAATGACTTGCTATCACAGTGGCATTAGCTGAGTTGATAAATGAAGGTAAGGTTAGAAAATTCACGAATAGAGAATTCCAAACCTACATTCTTGGCAATGATCAGCACCACAACCAGCGCAGCAATCAGAAGACCTGCTGCTATTCTGAGTGTGATGTCATTTGTTGATGCAACCACCAATACCATGCCCCAGAAAGCTGATCCAAGATCTGCAGTGGACCAGGAATCTCTTAGCACTTTTCATTATCAATTAATGGACAACAAAAATGAACTCTTGCAGGGTCTCATTGAAAATAGTCCTCATGGTGGTAAGGGTTGCATCTTCCAATTCTGTATCTACATTTGTTTAGATCTCAGGAAATCCATATTGAAGGGCTTCGCTGTAGAGGCTCTGTAGTAATGCAACTAAAATAGTGAAAGTAAAGGAACTGCTTTGCCTTCCTCAAGCCTTCATTGCTCTTACGGAAACCTCATTTTCTCTGGAACTGGGGACTGAGTCTATTTTTACAATGCTAAGACAAGCACAGTCTTATGAGTTTGGGACATCTGTTCATTATGTAAAAATGCAAAAGGGTCACAAATATAATTTTATCCTGCTTTTGTCTGACAGTGGCAAGGCAAAGTGATCTAAGAAGGTTTTACAGCTGCAGGTGCTCAGTGAAATCCAGTCCATACAGCTTCAAATCCAAATAACTTCTAACATCCATGTGTTGATCACTTGAATCCTTACAGCCTGCTGGCAAGATGAACCACTGATAGCCTCCCCGTGTGTGAGTCACCCCACCTTCATCTGCCTTGACTTCCATGCCTTCAACCTTTTCAACCCCAGGATCCACCAAAAGCCCAATGTACTGAGTACCAGCCACTTGAAATTTGGCAGCAGAATATACACTCAGTTGAAGGCTACAAGAGAGTTTCATTTTTTCATCACAGATAACCCTTTCAAACACAATGTGCTCATCACATTCCCATTTTCACCAAAGAATATATAGCTCAGCAGAAAAGAACTTTGTGTTCTGCGCGCACAGGAAGAATGCAAAGATTGCTGGCCATCAATGTGATGATGACCAGATCTCAAAGACCTAATCATTGAACCCCAAAAACCTTTAATCTAGCTATATTTTTGCATGAATTTTGGCAAACGGAACATAAGAGTTTCATGAGGTTTCTGCTGCCTTTTGAGAGGGTCAATGTTTGCTAGTAGCACTCACCTTACCACCTGTGAGCTTGCAAGCAGTGGCATGGCTGGCCTCATGAAGGAAAACTGTGATGAGCTTGAACGGATCAAGCACCGGCGTTCTCCACAACTGCATTGAAAACAAAACACAGAAATGCCGCAGCATGTCCCATTCATATCATCGCACTAAGATCCAAGAACAGCTCTCTCTGCTTCCCAACAACAACAACAACAACAACAATGTGGCATGCCATCCCTAACTTCTTATTGTTCTTCTTCTTCACCCTAACATTGCACACCCTGACCTTCCCAAAACACACTTACAGCGAGAATGACGAAGATGAAGGCACCGATGGTAGCAATAAACGCAACTTGTGTATGGCTACAACAGCTTGTTAGCTGCCAGTCGGCCATGTTTTGTTGACGCTCTCCACTGTTTCCCAAAGATTTTGAAAAATCAGCACCTAGGAAAAAAGAAAAAAACGGAAAAAAAGCGAGAGAGATCGCGATGGAGAGAGACAAGGGGAAACTGCACGCATCGTACCGCAGGAGAGTCAGTCAGATCTGAACAATATCCCACGGACTCTATAGACATTACTATATCACTGGATCACGACAACATTGCACGAAAGCTCAACTTACCGACTATCTCAACAGCAGCAGATTGTTCTTCCTCCGTCCTTCGAAGACTTCGCGTAAAAATTCCCCGCTGCAATGACCCCCGTTGACTACCCTCTAAGGATTCTCGAGCAAGTTCTGCGTCCTCTTGCGCTGCCCTAGTGCGGCGCGAAGCGCGGGATCCAAACAAGTCGAAGCGAAGGACTCGCGAGGACGACGACGACGACGATCGAGCGAGTCCACACCAGTGTCGGGCAGTTCTTTGAAATATTTTTGAAAGAACCTCCGGGTTTCATTGAAGAACCGGTGGTTCTATGTCCCGTCCCTTTGCCTCCTCTCTGAATGTTACCAACCCACGGCGGGTAAGTGGACCCGTTATATGACCGGAGGGTATCTTTAGGTCACCAGTACCAGGCTGACAACCAGAACTCAATAACCGGCCAACACTGTAATGATGGCCGGTTATTGAGTTTTGGCCCGGTTACCAATCACCTGCCAGCAAGTTATTGACTCTTTTTGCCACCACCTGTTAATAACCGGATTGTTGAATTTTTCAAAATCTAATAACCTACCATGATGACCTAGTTTATCCTACCAAAACGGTTATCAATCCTAAAACATTTAAAGTTTTTCATGATAAATAATAATAATAATAATAATAGATTAAATTTTTTTTTATAAAACCCTTTGTACCATTGCATTTGTACACAATGTCGGGCAGTTCGCAGGCAATGGAACATTGATAACCGGAAATTCTCGAGGAGGTTCTCAGAGGCCATATAACCATGGTGGTGCCCCCCAAAAGCGGAACCTGGTAACCCTGGGGTTCTCAAAGGGTACGTAACCGTGGCTGTCAGATGATGGCCAATTCATACCCTACGGTTCTCAGGGAGGGTTCTCAAAGGTGTTTTATATATAACCGGGGTTGTCGGCTAACAATGGGTGTCACAAGCAAACAAACATCAATTGGTTCCTTGAAATTTTAGCCCTTGAACGAATTGGGCAAACATCTACCAAATAATTAATTTTTTTTTTTAAAAATTTAGCTTCGACACATTAAATTTTTAATTAATATGTATTTTAAAAAATTTAGCTTCGACACATTAAATTTTTAATTAATATATATTTTTAAAATTTTAGCTTTGACACATTAAATTTTTAATTAATATATATATTCTAAAAATCTTGCTCATAGCTCTAAGTATTATCGTTCGATCTTATTGGCCCTAGTTTTTTTAATAACCATATTGTTGCTTCTTGGATAAAAATCGTAATTTGCTTGCTCTCTACATGGATGAGAATAACATTCAACGTACATTCATTTCATATATTTCATTAATGAAAAAAAAATGCCCAAAAAAATTGGTACAAAATTTTAAAAAAGACACATAATAATAATAATAATAATAATAATAAGTGATTTATAGTAGTTTAATTAACTTAGAACGGCGGGTTAATTTGACTCTCGTCATGGTCAATTTATGCTTGGTAACCAACTCCAAGCCATTGATTACTAGAAATAATAGCTTCAACATTTCCATGCCTCATTTATTTTATTTTTGGTTACCAAATGACCTTTTATTAGTTACATAATTTTGTAACTATACAAATGAATCATGTTAACACCTTATGTAACCAATAATTTGAACCTCTTTCACAACTACTAATTGGGTTTTTTTTTTTTTTTTTTTTTTGGGGGGCTCAAAATGATGTTCATGCACACAACACATAGACAATTTTCATAACCCTATTCATAAATTCTCATGTTATTTTGCCATTTCATGATATCCATGTTGGTGGGTAGGGAAAAGGAACTTATTTCCTCTCCCTAATTTTTTTTCAAATTTTTTTTTAAGGGAAATATATCCCATTAATTTTGTGAAACTACCATTGGTAGGAACTTCCATCTTTGTTTCTTGTTTTCCTAAAGGTCATTCTATTAATTAGGTGTCATTTTAAATGCAATATTTATTTACTTTGATAGAATGATATATTTTTAAGAAAGTGAGATGCAACATATATGAAAATAATTATATATGCAATTCACATTTCCATGAATGCATCGACTTGAACGTGTGGACATTACATTCCTTTTATATGGTTACATTTTGTATGTGCTTGGTTCAAATGATTCAATAATTGCTAACATGGATGTTAAAGTATGAATGTTTGAGTGATTGTTTGGTTTTCTAAAATGAACTTTGGTTTTGGTTTTGTGGGAAATTTCATAATCAAAGAGCCTTCAATTTCAACTTTTTTTGAAAAATTTCCAAAATATAAAAAACTTCATGTTTTAATTTCCTTCCAAAAACATCAAAGAACTAACATGTTTCACAAAATAACCAATAGAGTTATTGTAAATTATTCAAAGAATCTACGATTGGCAACGTAAGAAAAGCCCAGGTGTAGATGTGGATAATTTAATTATTTAAATTTGAAAAGTGGCCAAAAAAAATCCCTTCAAAAGACTATTTTTATTTTTATTTTTCATTTGACAAAAAAAATTCACCAAACAAAATGCTACCCATCATCCAAAAAAACCAATTCAACTTGGATGTAGCTTACCCACCTATTGACCAATGACAACCCAAGGTTAACCAACACCTACACCATTTCAGGGTTTTTTCCTTTTCAATTTTGTGATATGGCTTGAAAGTGACGACTATCCGTAAGATTATTTAGCCACATTTGGCAATAAGAAAATATGAAAGTAACAAAAAACAAATCTAGCGAATTCCTTTTTAGTAAAAATTTTTAATGAAATTTGATGACTAAAAAACTCAAAAAAAAGCTCCATATTCTCACCAATTTGAATAACAAATCACCATTTCGTGAAATTTTGCCAAAAAAATTTACCATTTGTGTAATATTGTGTCATTATAGGCTAATGTCAAATTGTCATTTTTAGTATAATGTATGTTACAATAAACGTCACATAAATGTATACAAGGCAATGGATGAAAATCACAAAGTTTATCTCACATGTGTCATTATATACACTAGAATTTGATTCATCCACTTTTAATAATTTTCTACATCAATGGATGATATTTACAAACCAAACAAGGGGGTGTGACACACTCCGGCCTTGCCATTCACATTTTAAAAGTATCTTAAGGCAAAAGAAGAATTAGGGAAACTCAAATATTTTACCATGCAAAAAATATAATTTTCAAAAAATCCTCTAAAAAAAAACCCAAAATCCTTCAAGATATTATAACTCTATACCTACTCTCAAGTTTCAAACACAAGCCAAAATATCATGTTTCAAAAATGAAAATAGACCTATTATTTATTAGCTAGGGGCCAAAATCCCTTAAAGCTACCATATATACTCTATAGTGTTATTTTCTCATAACTTGCAAAAATAAGTTTTTTCTTTAAATAAATTATTTTTGGACCACATAGGGTACCAATATTTTTAAAAAATTGAAAATTAAAACTTGTCGATTATCCATTTCAATATTAAAATAATACCCCAAGTTATCAATTTATTCATTTTATTTTATTTTATTTTTGGGTAATAGTTATCAACTTTTTTTGTTTTCTATCACATACATGATGTTTAGGATTTTAAGATCGATAACCTATTTGGATGATATCCCAATCATTCATCCACGTAGGTTATTAAAATTTGAAATTTTGATACCTAGCTATAACCATCTCACTACTTCTTGGAATGAAATATACCAAGTAGGTAGGTAGGAAGGTTATTTAGGGTTTTCAAACAAAATCGATAACGGACTAGTAGGTTATCAATACCCATGTTGATAACCAGCCGTCTTCTCAAGGATTGGCCAACATTTGTTATAACTCAATTGTAGATGGACCCCAAACTAAATTGACATCGGGTTTGACCTTGGTAACCTAACTTACTAGGTCCTCTAGTTAGCTATGTCCTATGTATGTAGGAGAAGAGAGTAGATGGCTACTAATTAAGTAGAAGCATGTATATATATATATATATATGGCTATTAGTTATTTCATAGTTAAGGGCTATTGGCTTGTTAGTAGGTAACTAAGGGTAACTAAGGTAGACATACGAAAAGCCAACTATGGGCCAAAAGCCAACTAGTAGGGTTAACAAATTTTGGTTTTTAATGTGTAATTGGATTATATGAAGTTGGTTATTGATTCATAATCAAATGGGTCAATAGATTTCATTAGTCATTAATTTGAATATTTTTTGTACAAACATTATAAATTAAGAATTGTGAGGATTTTTTTTTTCCGGATAAGTATGGATTTTGGGGAACACGACTTGACGAATTTAAGATTATTAACTACCATAAATAGATCAAACTTATGTCATATTATATAAGTAAGTGCATATGAAAGTCCAAAATAAAGTTAGAGTGTTGTTGATATTGGGTTGTAAAAATTTTGATTAAAAGTTTTACATTAGTAAAGGTGATTAGGTCAAATTAGGTGTTGAGTGAAAGAATTTTAAGTTTATGATATTGCAGTAAAAAATTTCTTTGAGAATGAGTAGTGCGACAAATGAGATTAAGAATGAATTAATGGTGAATAAAGGCAAACAATTTTTTTAATAAAAATAATTCATTGACATTTAGTCAAGTGATATAGAAAATAAAAATATATAAACCATTTGAAGAAACTTCATTGCAAACATTAGAAAAGTATGTGGGCTTTAAACCCAATTCAATGCAAAACCACGTCTTTATATATATATACCATTGTCTTTTGACATCCAAAAATTATATCAAAAAATTCTAGTAGTATTATCATGTGGGTGGTGAGACTCCAAACTTGTGTGGGGGTGATGAAGTGAAAAATTTAAGTGGGTCCAAGAAGGTTGCATCTTTTTTTTTTGCTTGGGATGATTTTGTTTTGGGCAAAGCTCAAAAAATCTCAAAACCACAAATCTAAAAAAAACTTGGACACATTATTAGAGTTATCCATGAAGTAACCTTGTCTCTTTGGGCCTCCTTTCACTCCCTATCCCCTCTTTCAGTGGTATCCCCAAAGTAAAGACATTTTAATAGATCTCAGTATGAAATGCTATACAACTCAGTATTGAAATGCTGATGATAACTCAGCATTTAATAATAATGCGCAAGGTTCGAGACTAGTAGTTGTACAGCTAGGAGCAGTGAAAATATGAGTAGCAGCAGCAGTTGAGGCGCTCAGGGAAAAAGGAAAGACAGGAGGATGAAACTCAGTTTACCACCAAAAGTGATCATTTTTCCAGCAAGGGAGAGAGCACAAGTTTTTTAGAATATGCTGAAAATTTTGCAAACATTTTAAATTGGTTTCAAATTACGTTATTATAGTAATCTCTAGAATATCAAAGAAATTTCCTACTTGGAATTGGATTCTTGTGTACAAGAGGAGATTGTTGGTTCATTTAGTTTCTTCAATTAAGGATTTCATATCCCCAAGTTTTTTACCCTACATCATTATGGCTGATCGACGAACTCGAGAATTTTTTTCATTTTCCACCAAAAATGTATCCTAGAGATGAAGGGCCGCCGGGAACTTCATGCACCTTTGTTGCAGGACGATGTCGGATAAAGTCACTTGGTTTTTCAACGGGACAATGTTTCGGGGTCCATTTGATTCCCGGTGATGATCGCCCATTGAGATGGCTTTTAGACATGCCACAATCAAAGGCGTTCTTCTTCACCAACAATTTCTTGTCGGGCACCGGCACAAGTCTAACATAACTTGGTTGTATATGTTGTGGTATGTGATGATCGATTTGCATTGGAAGTGAGGAGGATCCCATATCGGGTTTTTTGGGTGATGGTGGTGGTGGATCCACTCCAAATAGGAATCCCAAAGAACTTTGTCCTCCACCACTATTAGCCCCATTCCTAGTGTGCATCATCATGGTTGGATTTTGATTCTCTCAAGTTTATTGGGTGCAAGAAAAATCTTTTCTCTAATAAAAAATCTTGCTTTTGAATATCTCAACTTAACAAATTCCAATATGAACTTCTTCTTTTTTTAAGATTTTTCTTAAATTATCAAGTTGGGTGCAATTATTTTCTAATAAATCTTTGCTTTTGAATATCTCAATTTTTCAAATTCCAATATGAACTTCTTCTTTTTAAGACTTTTTCTTAAATTATCAAGTTGGGTGCAATTTTTTTTTAATAAATCTTGCTTTCGAATATCTCAATTTTTCAAATTCCAATATGAACTTCTTCTTTTTTTAAGACTTTTCTTAATTATCAAGTTGGGTGCAATCTTTTTTTCTAATAAAATCTTGCTTTTGAATATCTCAACTTAACAAATTCCAATATGAACTTCTTCTTTCTTAAGACTTTTTCTTAAATTATCAAGTTGGGTGCAATCTTTTTTTCTAATAAAATCTTGCTTTTGAATATCTCAATTTAACAAATTCCAATATGAATGAACTTCTCTTTCTAAGACTTTTTTTTTTCTTATGACAAGAGTTGAGAGAATCACATTCAAAGGTGTTTTTTTTCTTATTATTGGAATTTGGAAGTTAGGGTTTGGGATCAAACAACCACCCAACTTTCATGCAAGTTATATATATATATATATATATATATATATATAATTTATTTATTTATTATTATTATTGTTACTTCACTAGGCTAATAAGCAAGCCTAGTAGTAGTAGTAGCGCTAGCTAAGTTGGTTATTTTGTAACTGTATGTGCAAAGTTGTGGTACAAGTGTGAATGTTGTCTACTAACCTAATTTGATATGATTCCCCCCATTACAAGTGTTTTTTTTCCTTTGGAAATTGCATTTAGTCATAGAAAGGGGTTTTTGTGAATGACATGTGCCAAAAATCGCCAAATTTCAAGGAAAATATTTCTCAAATCACTATATTGGGACAATAGGTTCCAAAATGTTGCCAAATATATAGCAAGATTCTTTTTTTTAATTTTAAAAATTTCCTCTCTCACCTATAGCCAAATTTGGCTATTTCCTCTTGTGGACAATCACCATTGTGGCTACATCACAAAATCAGGGGAAAAATAAATAAATAAACAAATAAATAAAACCTTGGTCAACACGGGGATACCTTATACCATCATCTACACTAAAAAAAAAAAAGTTGTTGTGTAATTTCTCAAAAAAATTCGGGTCTTTGGAAAAATGATTAAGCACACCTTAATTGCTAGAATCTTAGCACATATTTAATTTAAATTTGATTGAAAATTTTAAAAAACCCAATGAAAATTCAATTCCCATGACATTGAGCTGAATTCAAAATCAATTGAAGAGGAAGATGATACAAATTGGTGTATTAAGGTGTTTGAAAACATGCTCATGATTTTCCATCATCCTTGACTACGATGTTGAGAAAAAGAATTAGCTCTCAAAAAAAAACACCATCCCAAAAAAAACATCTTTTCATTCCATTTAGAATAAATCCCTAAACCCAAATTTATTTTGGTAAAAACAATACTTATTATGCTATAATTGTCTACCCAATATTAGCTCCATTGTTACCATCATCATCATCATATTAGAATTTATACAAAAAAATTGTGCATAAATTAAGTAATTAGTGATTTTTTAGGGTTTAGGGTTTAGGGTTTAAACCCTTTTTTATGCATAAGCATATTTTTTAAATCACTAATTACATTATTTAGATAACAAAGTCACAAGAATCCATTTGTAAAGTAATGGAAAGTATAACAGGATGAATCAACTTTCATACCTTCATGTCTGGTTGGTTTATAGCCAGATTTGCGCTAAATCTTCCTGTGGATGATCACCACTTTAGGCCGCATCTTCATACACATGATCACCACTTTGGCTACATCACAAAGTTCCTAAAAACAAACACTGGTTTGAGACACACATGGAAGGAATGTCATGAAAGTCGCAGATTAGTTTGGAAAACATTGAAAAACACCAAGGGACAACTGAAGACAATTGGAAACTATGAAAGTTTCTTGAATTACAAAAATCTGGGAATGTACATCCCAAATGGTAACCATGTTCAATGATTTTCCTCCATTCAATCAGTTAGTCCACTACCAATTTCACAAATATTCAATCCCATTCACCCCACTTTTAATTGATGACAATATTAATGAAAACGCAAACCACCTCTCAAGTAGCCATTGGCGGCTATATTAGCTTGATAGAAAATGCTCAAATCATTATTCATGCATCTTTCTGAAATCCCAAATGTTGTAACATAAACTGTGCAATTTCCAAATAAATCCACAGATCAGAGTAAGGTCACGGTTGAGTTTCACTCTCACGTGTATGAAATACAATTGATTTAGTCAAAGTAAATTCACCAAAACTGCATTGATTTTAGAGTACCATGGCTACTGCAACAACTATTGATTCTGCAACCCAGCAAGCTGTGCACAGATTTTATGCCGGAATAATAAAACTTCTAACTGTGTACATATCTAAGCGAGATGGTGTTATGAGATCAGAAGAGGCACCTGGATAGGTTACAATATCTCATGTAGTTGTTAGACCATCTCTACACTACTCCCATTTATGTTCCCAATTGCCCTTGTGCTTGATTGCTTCTTACTCCGCTCACCTGGGTGAAATTCTTTGCGAACGGATATACCTGATTCTGCAATTGAGGGCATGGTTGAGAGATGGCTGTATTGACGCCGTCCAAGTGTCAACAATGTCTGAGCTACCAAGCGCATTTTAGGCCGCTTTCTCGGTTGGTCATTCACACATTGGTAGGCAATTGCAGCCATGGCACCCAAATCTTCCAGATCACAGTTTCCATCAAGTCTTGAGTCCAACAACTCAGCCCATCCCTCTTTCCCCTCCACACCCAAAGCTGCCTGCAATTCCACCGATATACACACATGATTCTTACTGCACAAGGCCTCTTATGAGATGAGCAATTACAAAATCCTGATCAATACTTGATTGATAATATGGCTAGTTCTGGATCAAGAGGGAGAATTGCCACAAGTGAAACATGATCCAAGCTTGAGAAAATTAGGTGTCTAGAGAGCAATTAAGATTTAATCGTCCTTTGCAGGTGTTGATTGAGCTAAATTGGGAAGGATTTGAATATTGATCATAAGGATCCTTGCTCATGCAACACGTACCAGATGGACATACTCCATAAGTCCCTGCTGTGGGTGGCGAGCTGTAATAAGCTCAAAGAGAAGGACGCCAAAACTGTACACATCACTCTTTTCTGTGAAGCGATTGGTAGAAATATAATCTGGATCCACATACCTGGCCCCAGGTTTAAAACAAACTGTCAGCCTGATGACATGACTTGAGCTTGACAAAAATTTGTTCTTGCTAAAATAAAAAGTGGCAAGTTGCCCCTACATGAGAGAATACCACCATCAGAAATTTTTCTCCACTCTTACAATCTAATTCAACCTGAATAGAATTGAGAAATGACCCAATAATAAGTATATACTCTTCTCAGATCTGCAACAAATCAGCAAGCATGAAGAGGAAACACGACCCAGAAAAAAAAAGAGAGAACATAACAAAAAACTGGGGAGCAGTTTGGACAACAGTGACAGTCATATGTATGTTCAGGGACCTTCAATGGCAACATGTATGATATTGACCACCTATCATATCTGTTTATGAGAAAGATATACCTACTGAGTGAACAGCCATTCAACTTCTTTATCTCATGTTCTAACCCCTAAGAATCATATCATTGGTCTGGCCACAAAAAGGCCTGTACCCACAGATCTGACCATACATCACCACATGGCCTAGTGAATATTGTAGCCCTTAGATGTTTGCATATGTCGGTGCCATAAAATTCAAAAATGAACAGGAGCTCAGGTTGGGTCAAGAGAGCAGTGGACCTCTTGGCCCTGGTTGTCAACATACCCAAATGTTCCCTTCACCCCAGATAGAGGGACATTCATATCTGCCTCCTTTGACAATCCAAAGTCTGCCACCTGCCATCATCACATTTCATGTGAGAAGAGAGAAAATTTGCAAACAGAAAACATAAAGATAAGAGTCAATTGCAAGTACTGGACTTCAGGGTTCAAAATCCAGACCTTGAATTACAAAGAATAGCAGGTCAAGTTGATCAATGAATGCTTGTGTACTGTGCAGTTCTGAGGCATACATGTAAACTATCCAGTTACAGGACTTAAGGTTCCAAGTTTCCACGTTTCAAGGTTCCTTGGTGTACATCATCCACTAGGTAGACTTTATACAGCTATAGGAGATGTGAATGAACCCACCCGAGCTGCCATGGTGGAGTCCAGCAAAATGTTTGCAGATTTGATGTCCCGATGTATAACAGGTGGTACTGCCTGGTCAAAGAAACAACAACTGTTGCATAAGTCCTGTCAAACTATGCTTGCACATGTTCATACGTCCTAAGGTCATTGTAGATTCTGGTTGGAATAATGGGTGAGATGCAAGTAGCGTAATAATGCCACATTCTCATGTCAAGAAGGATCATACATACCCCATCATGAAGGTATTCAATCCCTCGTGAAATGTCTTGGGCAATCCGCACCCTTTGATCCCAGCTCAACGGCTTGTGCTCCTTATCTGGAAAAACAGACTAAGGTAGTTATCCCTCTATCTTTGGCATCCCCCTCCTCATAGTAACAGCAGGGACAAAATTCTCAGAAAATCCCACTCTTATCAACCCCTCTCAATTCTGATGGGACAAACTCTAGGTCCACCATGAAAAAGGTGCCAGTGTTGGTACAAATTTGATGGTTAGCTGAGGCTATACACTTCATGCTTTGTTCCAGCTCAGACATGAGAGCACCTTCAAGAGGAACATACCATTCAATTGCTGTTCAAGGCTCCCATTGGTCATGAACTCATACACAAGAATTCTCTGACCACGTTCCTCACAATAGCCCACTAAGTTCACCAGATTACGATGGTGCAACCTCCCCAAAAGCATAACCTGCAATATGAAAACCAAAGTATAAACTGATGCTTCCTAAGTATCTGATGGCCATTGGGTACAGGCCATCCAGTAATGGACATGTGAGATCAGAAATACACAGGGTAAGGAAGGCACCTCTGTTTGGAACTCGGCATCGCCTTGCTTGGAGTGTTTGGCCAAAACTTTGACAGCAAGATTAGTACCAAGTGGCTTCATAGTGGCTTTATATACAGGGCCAAATGATCCCTGGCCTAGTAAGGCTGTAAAATTATGTGTTGCCTTCTGCAGCTCCCTGCAAACAAGCAATACAGACTTCCTCAAACATGTCCTCTTTTTTATTCACCACTCCATGAGAAATGAGTATCAACCTTGTCAACCTTGGACATGGGCAACACTAACTACCACAAGTGGTGTAAATTCAAATGACTTTTGCCAAATGTTCTGAAAGGAGACATATTCACACCACTCATGATGTGTAAATGTGAAGGATTGTGGTTTCTTACTTGTAAGGAAATTTGGTCACACCAGAAGAGGATGGAATCAGTTGCCGATCATGGCTCCACCAGTGTGGTTTGTTAGGAGAAGACGAATGGGATGATGAGATGGAATCAGACATAATGCTGCTTGAATTGACCCCATTCACACGGATCGGTATCACCTGTCCCCTCTGCTCACCCCCTTTCTTCGACTGAATTCTTCGAAAAAAGCAGCAAAGTAATATAACCAAAGCTAATGATAGCAATATCCCTACTGCAACACCTGCTGTAATGCCTACAATCAGCCCCACAGAGACTGAAGAGCTAGAGTTGCCGCTGACTTGAGTCGATGGTGACTGAGATGTCATTGGAGGTGGACCTCCTTTTACTGGCACCTGATTTAATGCCATTTGCTTTTACACTTAACAATCACCAACACAAGATTACAAAGTATTAGATTCAGTTCAGGAGGCTAATCTAATGCACCACACAACACAGGCTTATTCAAGCTACTGCTACTACCAAGTACATATTTTACCCAACAGCAGATTGCTGTACCTGAAAACCCTAACTTCCTTGTTGAGCCAAACCTCTCTCTGTGTGACATACTGACCACAATTTCAAGGTTATTTTCTACTATGTTTGAGGACAGTTCGAGCTGACCTCATACACACAGCATAACTGAGGTCAGCTTGTCAAGTGCACAGTTGAAGCTTGTGGGTCAACAGTCTAATTGAAGATTAGTTCACTGATTTATGAGTTATGGCTAACGACAGATGTCATGAGTCTGCTGCTGCACAAAACCCTAATTGTGGTGAACACAAAACCTCAATTTTCACACAAACCTGGAAATAATAATGAATGTACATGAAGCTAACTAGTTGTAACCAAAATCTGATCAGGCTTGAGTTCTGTGACACTTTGTGGAAACCAGAAGTTTGCTCCCAGTTTGTGGAGAAAACAAGTAACCCTAAATCCCTGATGTAAGAAGAAGCACAATCCCTGAGCCTCAGTTCACACAGTACTCTACTGGAGCAGAATTAAATGACCAGAAAATTCTGTAAAAATCTTGTTGAACTCTACCTAAAATAAAGTACTGGATTTAGTTCATAACAACTTCCTGAAAAACTTTGTAACGGCTGAATAATTGACAAAGAGTTGACCTATTATTGTGTTGTACAAGATGCAAAAACAAACAAAAAATCGTCAAATCAAATGTTTTGATGGATTTCAAAAGCCCAGAATCCTTGCCAGGAAACAATAGGGTGTACCTCTTAAACTCGACATCTTGATTCTCTTCTCAGCCGCTTCATAGCCATGAAGTTGAACTCATCACAAAACAGAATTCAGATTCACAAGCCACGAAAATCTTCTGTGTTCTAGTTGTTTGTTTTTTGGTATTCCTATTCTTCCAGTTCTTCTTGTTGTTGTTGTTCTTGTTCTTGTTGTTCTTCTATGGTCTTAGATCGTCAAGATCTGCATCATCATCCTCAACATCATCATCATCATCATCGTCATTCTGTCAACCTCTGCTTCTACCAAGAAAAAACAAACACGGAGACTTTCAAACAAAAGAGTCTTCTTTTTCTTCTTCTTCTTCTCTTCTTCTTCTTCCGTACCTGGATGTACTGCGACGTTGATTCTTCAGAAGAAAAAAACAGCAGGAGCAGAGGCAGGACCTCTGTCTTGTTGGCTGGCTGGTGACGCCACTCCCCCTACTCCGTCGCAGAACACGGCCTCCATGTGCGCAAAAAAAAAAAAGCAACGGAGAAAAAAAAACAAAAGAGAGCGTTGAAAAACTGGGACTGGTCGAGAGAGAGAGAGAGAGAGAAGAAAGAGAAACCGGGCAAGAGAAAAAAATCCCGGGCAAGAGAGAGAAACATCCCCGGGCAAAGATAAATATATTCCGGGCAAGTGAGAGACAGACACACCAGAGTGCGGACAAATGAGAGAGAGAGAGAGAGAGAGAGAGAGAGAGAGTCCGGGCAAGTTTCCGGGCAGGGGGCAGCTAAGCAGTAAAGACTCTCACCGACTGGTCAACACGTTCAAAGTTCAAACCCCATTAGCCAACCGTGTGCGTATACCAAGCAGAAACAGCAGCAGCTTCTCAGAACGCCAAACAAACCAGCCAAATTCCGCGTTCCGTAATAACCCCTTTTTTGTGACGTAATCGTCGGTACCTAACCCATTCCTGTGGCACCCTCCTCAACATAACATAATTTCACTAGAAAAAATTTTAATTTATAATTTTTTAATTTAAATTAATTATTATGATTATATTTATTTATTTATAATAAATATTATTTTAATAATAAAGTTAATTAAAATATTTTTAAATGATTTAAAACTCATTTTAATCATCATTTTGGAATAACTTTATTTGAGATTTAATTACATTTAAATAATACCTTAAAACTACCTTTAAGTTGTTTTTAAATAACATTTCAGCAATTTCTTTGTTTTTTTTATAAAAATCATTTACTTATTATAACCAAAGATTTTTGTGGTGAATTTTTTGCCATTTGGGTGAAAGAAAATTCAATTTTTTTTGGGTCATATATTCCTTTTCTGCCCCCCCACCCCCAAAAAAAAATCCAAAAATCAATAAACAAGTCTAAAAAATCATCATGCTTTTTTTACTCATTGTTCAAGCAAGTAAATAGGATAGAAAAGGATTTTTAATAATTTTCTACTTTCATAGTTAGTCAATAGCCAAACATGGCTAAATCTCCTTATGGACAAATGGCCAATGTGACAACATTTTAAAAAATTGGAAAATAAAATAAAATGAACAACACTAAATATAATAAACCTTACATATTTACAACCACCTTAAACCCAAGAAGTTATTCATTTAAAAATTACATTGTTTTAAATTAAATGCCTTTAAAATAACCTTGGACCCACAATCATTTTAAATAATCGTAAATATTAATAGTTATTTAAAGTCCCAAAGCTATTATTAAATAGCAATTACACATTGACTATATTAGGTAGTGCACTCAAGATAACTAAGAAAGCAAATTGAGACCACCAAATCTAGCAATCCCATTGGCCATAGCCAAAACTAAAATCAAAAATCATGGAAATACAATTCTTGAACACATGATTAGTTCTTTAGGTAAGCAAGATGATTTTTATTTTTTTTATAAAAAAGTTGACAAGTAGACTGAACTTTGCACTTAAATATTCATTTTTTAATTAATTTTTGAACTCCATATCGTCAAATTTGGGAAGCCAATTTGCAACCCTCGAGGCTAATGTTCCAACATTTATTGAATATCTTAACATCAATGTTATTAGAGCATTTGGTGTCTTTCATAATACGCTAGTACATTTTGGCCAATTCGAGACGAATTATATTATTTTCAGAAATTTTTGAAATTTTGAAATTTTAATTTTTCCAAATCAAAAAAATATATTGTGAAGGATAATGGTGAATCATTTAGGAATATTTTCCATTTGTTGAAAAAAAAAAATCAAAATTAATTTACTTATTATTCGACAAACATGTGTTGAAAATGGCCAAGGTATTGCAGTAGTAGTCATATTTTGTCAATTTTTACACTTATTAAAAATATTGATCAATTTTAATCTTTGGGCCATTGCTATGATTATATGGATTAATTGACATGAAAATCTCAATAGACATTTTTGAATGATGTTTATATATATTTCAAAAGTAAATATATATGAACCTATCATAGGCAATGAACATTCTTTGCAAATTAACCCATTTTTTCCCCCCAAGCTTCCCAAAACAATCATTAGTCAATTTAGTAGCTACACAAGTTATTTTGGAACCTTCATAAAACCAATTGTTCCTATTTAACATACAAAATTATTAATGTATTAATATAGTTTATTTTGTTTTGTTTATCCCCACATAATATGTTTCAAATGTTGAAGCAAAACTCCTTGAGCTTGTCAAATGATATTACGAATGAATTATTATGTCAATTTAATTTTGAAATAGATTACAAATCTAAGGCGTCTTCCTTATCTCCCAACAAGGAATAGGACATGAAAACTATGGGATGAAAATAAAATAAGCTCTTAACTTGATTTTTTTGGTCATGTTAAATAACACAAACCAAGAATCTCATTAATAATTTTGTTATTTTGGAACCTTCATCAAAGCAATTTGTTCCTATCCAAATGATTATTGTCGTTTGGAACCAAAATGGTGCTTGGATGAGCTAATGGTTAACACAAATCCACAAGTTTTGCCATAGCCTGAACTTGGGAGGAATCACCACCCTCCTCCCTATAGTATATCTTATAGTTATACACAAAAGTTGCATTGAAATAACATTTTTTTTTAAAATTCCCAAGTGGGAGTTTTGACATTGCCAAGTTATGAATCTTGTCACTTGGGTGTTCATAACTTATCGCTATGTTTCTAATTAAAATTTTATCAAAGAAAATTGTATAATTTTTAAAAGAAAAATATCAAAAATTTATCAAGTTCGTCAATTAGAATTGATTTGACCCCTCTATTAGAAGATTAAATGATTGTGAGTCATTTTAGTGGTTTGATTCCTAATCCGTCAAATGGCCATAACTTGTGTTTCAAGTCTTTGTTTGATAATGCAACCCCACTTTAGTATTTTACTAATTCAAGGAAGTTTCAACCACCTGAAAAAGGCCCAAGTGGGATTTACCTAGATCCAAATATTTTAGACATCATAGGATATAGAATTTTTTAAATTATGATTTACACATCAATTTTTAAATTTTCTAAATTCTTATGATGACCCAAAGAGATGTTGCATTGTGCTACAATATAAAGGTGTACATAAAACATTTCCTATAAAAATGGAGAACTTGCATTTTGTTCATTTAAAATAAAATGCAAATGTTGAAATTAAATGACGTAGATAATTGAGGATCTTATACAAATTTTTTATTTTTTTCAACATATATAATACATACCATTATATCATCTTAATCAAACACATTTTTCAGAAATGTGAGTTCGCAAATGTTTTAGAATAAAAAATTGTGATATTTTTGCTTTTGAAAATTTTAGGAATGTACCATTACAATGTAGGTTCCATAGGGAGCTACAAAAGATTGTAGACAAAATATCCTCCCCAGGTGTAATCCAAGTTATGGTGAAATATGTGATGAACATGTGATGAATCCATGACCCAATTTTATTTATTTTTTACATTAAAAAATAAATTTGTCCAATTTAGTTTTTAGAAAGTTCTCTATGAAGTGTGCTAACTCATTGTAATAATTTCTTATGGACAATAAATTATATTTAGGAAGTTTCTAAAAAAATTCAAAAATATTTTTGAGAAATAAGCTTTGATGTTTTTTCAAATTTTCCAGAATATCCATGAAATATATGTTTGGAAATTTTTAGAAATTTCCAAAAAATATGTTTCAATATGTTAAAATTCTTCTAGAAAATGTAATTGATTTTTAAATAATAATAATTGGTAGAAGCTTCTAGAAAACATGGTTGACAATGTATTTTAAAATATTAATTAATAAAAATTTACAAAATATTTAAATGACATAATTTTTTACAAGGTTGACGATCTTCTAGAAAATTCTAATTATATTATTAGAAGAGGTGTGGACGGCACAATGCACTTCAATTTTGCCAACACAAGCAACTTTTGTACTATTAGTCCATATCATGCCTAACTTGCATCATGTCTTCAAATAATAAAGTCATTTAATTATTGTTCATTGTCAACCTCCTTAATCTTCTTCAAACTATATCATTGTTGTGTCTTCGACATCATCTCAAATTCTCACTCCTTTTCATTTCGATCACAAGAAGATAGAGGATGTGACCCTATTAAATTTCGAAAATTTGAACATGACCCCCTAATTCCCCATGATGAACCTTGGGAGCGTGTCACCATGTTGCACATTTTGACATTTTCATGATATTTTCAATGATGAAAAATGTTCATGACAAATAGAAACATCACATTATATACCGTTATGTAAAGAAGTCTATAATTATTGTTCCTAAATAAATATCATTTTGGAGACATTGCAAGTTGTTTTAAAATTGAAAAACAAGAAAAACATTAGTTATAATTTTTTTACAAATTTTATTGAACATTATGTATTCATTATATTCATTCCAAATTGTTCCACATATTCCCATGTTATATAATAAACATTGTATTGTAAACACATTACATGTTTGCAACGTTAATATATTTTTCACACTAAAAAAAAAAAAAAAAAAAAACATTGGTTACATTTGTTGTGATTCATGTTATAATCATTACACTTTAATTTGACATGATATTAGAAAATTATTAACATGGGTTATAATATAAAGCTTCAAACATTCAAAATGAATTCATTTCTTGATAGCTATGAGCCCCCAAATTTGCAAAACTTCAATATATTTCAATTTTTGGAAAGGATTTTGAGAGTCCTACCATTTTGAATGTAATCCTCACTAAGACATGTATAATGTTTTATAAGGAAAATAATGCCTCACATGGGAGTTTGTGTTATTATTAAATCCATATGAACCCATGATAAGTCCATGATTTGGTTTTAATTCAAAACTACATTAACCATTATTATTTGTGCAATTGAGGTGATTGTCCATTTTCCTTATCCAATGAGTTTTAATCTAAGATTTCTCATTTCATTTAAAATCAAGTAATGATAATCAAGTTGCTTATTATTTGACTTATTTCTTGCATTTGCTAATCCACCTCAGGTTTACTTTCTTCTAGTCAATAGTTGACTCAGTTAAGTTGCATTATTAGTACAATAATCACCCCATGTGTAATAAATTCCTCTACCAATGTATACCACATCTAAAAAAATATGTAAAAGTTATTCTCATAATAGGCTACACCTCATGCCCCATAAACATGAAATCTCAAACAATGTATAATGTGAATAACTTAGAATGAAAATCAATTAATTGTCATCACATGGATTAATCATTATCACAAACCCATTAAATAAATAAATAAATAAAATTAGTTGACCATCTTGGAAAGATTTATATCACATGCATATTTACATATAGGAACTCACGTTCATGTTATTTTTAAGGACATCTTTCCATTACCTAGGCGATCGTGATAAGAGATTTTGTGATCACAACTTTTCTTATGTTTTTTCAACTACTTGTGATCATAGTCATCACACAATTCCAATGCTTGACCATCGACAAATTCTAAGGGTTGCGGGAATTGTAAGTAAAATGTGGTTCACCATATAGTGACATCTTTTTCTTATTTATTAGAACATGTGTTCCTAGAGTTCAAACATGGTGATTTACATATTTAAAACACACATGCACTTCTACACTAAAAATCCATTATTTTTACAAGGCCATATCCCACAACACTAATGGAAATAAACCTTAAGAAACAAACAAACTTTATCCAAATTATTCTTTAAAAAACATTATAATGTTGGTGGTCGACCTCCTCTAAGTATGCAAATAAAAATTAATTTGGTTCATTATGTGAGCCCCATGGGTGGAGTTCACAATTGGACTTCTTGCCAAGTTTAGATGTTACCATGTTTAATGTAGGGTAATGCTGTAAGAGTGAAAATTTATGGAAGTAATTGCTTGTTTGAGGCACAGTTGAGGGGGCAAACATTAGATAGTAGCAACAAATTAAATGTAGCACTAGGTTCAACACATTTGTAGTACAATGCCCAACGTGAAAAAATAAATTGATTTTTTTATTATACGTACACAATAATAGACATTGTAAATATCTTTCTTCCATAATAGTTTCAAAGAAAAAACATGTGATGAAGTGGTTAGAATCTTCCCTTCAACCCAACGATTTAAAATTCAATCATTTTCCCAATTTTTTTTTGTAAATAAACAAAATGGATGAAAAAATCCATGTAACATTTAAATAGTTAAAGAAAAGGTAATTGCCCTTAGGAAATAACTTCCTTGGTGGAAGAGAAAATTAAGTGTTAATCCCAAGCAAGTTCCCCATGGAGTAAGAAATGTTCCATGGGGAAAAAATAACTTCCCTAAAGAACAATGAATTTTCCCCAAGGAAAAGCCCAAATTCCCTAGGGAAAAACACACCTTCCTTAGGGAACAATGTACTTTTCTTGAGAAAAGGCCCAAGTTCTTTGAAGAAAAATGTTCCAATTTGTTTCACAATCACAACCATTTCATATTTGTTTTTATATAGGTTGTCACGGATGCAAATGCCATGGAGTGAACATTCATTCATCCATGACTTGTAATGAACTTGTACATAATTTTTAGTTCAATTCTAATTAATTTTTAATTAAGTTTAAATTCAATTTTAGTTCATTTCCAATTGCTTTGTAGTTCACTTTTAGTTAAATCCTAGTTCATTTTTAATCAACTTGTAATTCATTTTTAGTTAACCTTTAATTCACTCCAATTAATTCATAGTTCATTTTTAATTAATTTCTTGTTAAATTTTAGTTCATTTTTAGGTAAGTTTAAGTTCATTCTAAGTTGAGTTTTGATTCATTCTCAATTGAGTTTTAGTTCACATGGGTGCACATGGGCCATATGTAGATTGGAAGTTTCTTGAGGAACTTTTTTGAACCAGGTGCCTAATGGGTATGAATAAAAATATAATTCCCTATTATGGTTAATATATTCAACATTAGTTTTAGGTATGTTTTCGTAGCTGACATCTATATATCCTTTGTAATAAAATATCGTTGGATTTTTGTTTTGCACGTGTCATATTTTTGTTCTTGTTTATTTTGTTTCATGATTTGAATTTGGAAATAGGCTTGCCTTTATTTTATTTTTGGGTATAAATTTCTATAATTTTGGTTGTTTTCATGTTCATGACATTGCGTCTTATCATTAGAAAGTTTTCAAAGAGGGTTACAACTTGTAGTTGCAAGCACTTCAATCAAAATTCATATGCAAAAGTTACGATCAAAAAAAGTTTCAAACACATTTGTTTTCTTGGGAATGGTTGTTTCCCCAGACAACTTAAAGCCTTGCTCCCTAGGGCACATGGTTGTTCCTTGGGGCAATTTAAATTATTTTGCCTTGGGAACATGATTGTTCACAAGGAAAAAAAGTTTAAATTAATCCTCAAAGCAACTTAAATTCCTTTTCCCAAAAGATGTGATTATTCCTCGGGGGAAAAAAATAATTTCCTCAAGGAACAAAGTACTTTCCTTGAGGAAAGGTCCAAGTACCTTCAGGAAACGTAGGTTTCAAATATTTTTGCAATCATAATCGTTTTAGGTTCCTTTTTATATAGGCTTGTGACCTATCATTGGAAAAGGTCTTGAAGAGAACTACAACTTTGTAACTGAAGGCACTTGAATTAAAACTCATATGCAAAAATTATGATTACACAAAGTTTCAAACACATTTGCTCCCCAATGAGAGGAACATTGTTGTTTCCCAAGGCAACTTATGCCCGTTTTCTCCTTGGGCCCAACCATGTTTCTTTGAGGAACAAATGTGTTCAAATCTTTATTTGATTGTAACTTTTGCATATGAGTTTTTATTGAAATGCTTTCAATTATGTAGTTGTAGTTATTTTCGAAACCTTTCCAATGATAGGTCGCAAGCCTATATGAAAACAAACATGAGATGATTAACATTGCAAAACAATTCAGAACATATGTTCCCCTAAGGAAAATTAATCGTTCTCCAAGAAAGTTACATTTTTCCTTGAAGAACAATCAATGTTCTTGGGGAGAAGGAATTTAAGTTGCCCTGAAAAGTAACTTAAACCCTTTTTTTTTCCCAAAGAACAATCATGTCCCTAGGGGAAAAAAAGGAATTCCACCTAAGAAAATGGTTGCTCCCTAATGCAACTTAAACCTTGCTCTGTTGGGAACAACTTAAGCCTTTTTTTCTTTCGAAAACACAATTGTTCCTCTAGACAACTTAAGCCATTCTTTGCGGGGAACATGGTCCTTCTTTAAAAAAAAATGTTCTTGGGCAACTAACTTAAGAAAATTAATAAATTATAATTTATTTTCATTCATTTTGTTAATGAATGGGAAAAAAAAAATTCAAGAAAAGGTTTGAACTTAGGACCTTTGAGCAATAAAGGGGATTCTAACTACTTCATTAGTTTTTTTCCTTTCAAAATAATGTAATCATTGCACTAGTATTAAAAAAAATCTGAATTTTTTTTGGCTATCAGGCATTGTATTATATTGCATTATAATTGTGTCAAGCCCAATGCCACATTTAATTCATTGCTACTATTATTTTAGTGTTTGTCAAGTTGAGGGGGTGTTCACAAGCACATAACTCCTTGACTCTCAAGGGGTTTTTTTTTTAGTGTAAAAAATGATTTAAAAAAATAAATATATATATATATATATATATATATAAATTGATGTGATACCTCACAAGAATGGGCATTTCATTTTCCAAAAACCTCATTTGCTTGCACTTACATTCTTGAGTTTTGTTCGAGTGAGTTCTTTGACATCATATGAACTTTCATGTCGTCAAAGTAGAGTATGAACTAGTGTTGGGTGGTTATTAGGAACAAGAATCGACGACCTTCGATGGCAATCAAGAAGGTTTCTTAGGATTCATAAACACGATTCTCAAAAAACAAAAGATATGTATAACCATGGTTCTCAATTGTTTACAATATAAACAATCAAATAACTTGGCATAAAATCACCAGTTCATTTGTCAGTTGCTTTGGCTTTGGACTCAAATTATACCACCTTCACAAGCAAAACCCAAACCTCTGATCTCTGAAAACAATGTGCAATGCTTCTTGCTTTATATGGTAAAGCAAAAGCTCGCCTACATCTTCTATGAGAAAACCTTACCCACTGAAGAAGACCCATTTTCTCAATGAAATTTATTTCTCAACTTTCCCATTTTTGTTGCCAGTGAATTGCATATACAATGTGGTAGAGAGATTTGGAGATTATGAAGCTAATCTCGTGACAGGAAGAATATCTTCAAGCAGAAATCA
Source organism: Sphagnum contortum (assembly GCA_963920785.1). NCBI lineage: Eukaryota > Viridiplantae > Streptophyta > Sphagnopsida > Sphagnales > Sphagnaceae > Sphagnum > Sphagnum contortum. Next base: position 10,403,502 of record OY987276.1, read on the forward strand.
GGATAATCTGACATTCGAATCGTATAGTAGCATTAGAGCTTTAAGGCTAAAGCTGCAGCACCGGTTGCAATCACCCTCTTTTCAATTCAACTGGGTATCCAGTTGATTGATTGCTGCTCATCTGCATTTTTACTTCCTAAATTCAGATTTGCAGTTTCAAGCTCCAATCTCTGATGGTGACAATGATTATGAGATTTTTCAGGCCGAGGAAGAAGAATCTCTTGGTATGTATGTATGTAAGTATGTATGTATGAAGAAGATTTTCTGATTTTGCTTACCAGATTTCTTTTGGTCTTGATGCAGAGAAAATAGAATAATCAAGTTCTGCCAAATGTTGAAGAAGAAGTTGAAGAAAAAAGAAAGCGCTTGATCTTTGCATACCTTCTTGTGTTGTTGATGAACTAAGAAGAATCCATGACAATGTTTTGTGAATAGATCAGTGTGCAGCTGAGGAAGGGGACTCAGACCCATCCCATTCTCAGCTATTTACATCCACTGACCATCATCACCATACAATCAAAGAAAAAACAAAGTCCAATAAGCAAAATTCACAACAGGAAGGAGGAACTAAGAAGGTGCCCCAAACACACAATTAGCTCCTCAAATACACATTTTTATTCTTTCGGTTCCAACAGAAAAGCAGACAGATCGCAGACCCAAGATCGCTGGGAACTGCTAACTCGAGATCAGAAGAGAAGAGAGAAGAGAGGATCCTAGAGCTAGGGTCGATGATTGATTCTCTTCCAAACCCACACGACAGAGTAGAGAAAGAACTGGAGCTGCTGCTTGTTCATCAGGCCTTATTCACTGTCACTTCCAGCTTCATGCCGGCAGCACAATGTCCGACGTGGGTGCAAATGTAGAACTGCCTCCCTGGATGATGGAGATGGAAGACCGTATCACCGTCGGCGTGCGGAACAGCAGAAGCTTTACATGCAAGGAATTCCTCCTCGTTCACTCTCACCACATTGTGGAACTTGTTATCGTACAAGAACCCTGCACAAAACCCCAAGATAGACACAAAGACAAAACACCCATTGCAGGAGATGATCAGCATCAATAGAGACTTTTATACAACAACTCTTTCCGGCTGCTGCAAAGCTGCTTTCTTCCCACAATGCAAATGTAAATGTGGGAAGAAAGCAGCTCTGCTTGCTTGCATTGTGTGAAGAAAGCTCTGGCTGCCTGCATGGTGAATTCAGCGGGAGGGATAACGACGAGGGAGGAGGAGGAGGAGGGCAGAAGAAGAAGAAGAACAGACTTACTGAGGCGATCACCCACAACATAAGAAGTGCCTTGGTTCCAGTGAGTGTAGAAGTTCTGCTGGAAAGGATAATTCCAGGCGACAGTATAAGTCTTTCCAGCTACTGCTGCTGCTGCTTCTGTTGCTGCAACAGAATGCAGCTGCACCAGTGCCAACATGAGCACCACCATTACCATAACAAGTCCTGCTCCCAGCCTCCTACTGCTGCTGCTGCTAATTGAACGCGCTGCCATGCCTCTTCCCTGCAAGTAACTAAAAAAAAGTATGGATAAAAAAACCAAACCAGAAAAAAAGCACAACTAAAACAGATCAATAAAAATGTTGCAAAACCATCACCACCACCACCACCCACAAAACCAGATCACTGAAAATGTTGCAAAACCCACAACACCCACAACAACAGATCACCAGCTACAAGATGAGAGAAGCTTTTTATGCTAACAAGTACTACATGTGAGAGGCCAAATTGGAGCAGCAGAGACAAAAAAATTATATAGAGACAAAGAAAAGTGAGAGATGGGTAGGTGCTGTTGTTGGCAGGAGTACAGTAAGGTAGGTGACAAATGCTGTCGGCACAGCTGAAGAGCAGAGGCATGGGAGAGAGACAGACACAGAGAGAGAGAGAGAGAGAGAGAGAGAGAGAGTCACAGAGCCACAGAGAGAGAGAGAAGAGAGAGAGAGAGTAGAGTCTAGAGTCTAGGGTTTAGAGTCTAGAGTCTAGGGTTTAGAGTTTAGAGTCTAGGGTTTGGATTTTAGAGTCTAGGGTTTGGAGTTTAGAGTCTAGGGTTTAGAGTTGTGGGACTAAAATTAGGGTTTGTGCAATAAGGACAAACTAAGAGGAATGAATTTTTCAGACCAACTTAAAGATTTTTTTAATTTTTTTTTGGCCAATCACTACTCAAATAATTATATTTCAAAGGAACATATAATTAATTACCTTTATATGATATAAGTACTTTTTTTGGGGGGGGACAATATTTTTCTTTTTAGATATTAAATGCCATTTTACCTTTGCCATTTTAGCAGAAAATTAATTATTTTCAATAAATGCCAATTTATTATTATTCTTCAAAATTAGTTGCCCCATGCATGGGAATTTTATTTTTTTTGGCTGCTATTTTTTTGGTTGAATCTTCCCTCCCTCTCAATTTGAAAATTCTCATATTTTTAATGGTTTATTTTTTTTTAAATTCTTCATTTAACACCTTGTCAAAACATTCTTTGGTGCGAATTTTAACGAATTTTAACGAATTTTTATGAATTTTCGTGCTTTTTTGGGCTTCCATAACATTCCTGCACCAAGAATGTCATAATTATGGATGCTTAAGGTTACAAGAATTTGGTCACATAATCGCAAGGCCATGGATAACAAGACAAGTCTAAATGAAAATTACATTAAAAAGCCTAACAACAAAAAAGGTAAAGAACATATATTTCAAATGAAACAAATGAAATCAACCAACAATGGGGGGAAAATTTTGTTACAAAACTTTTCAACATGTATTAGCTTTAACTAAATTTGCAAAATTCAATGTTATTAATAATCATCAAGGGCAACAAGAACAACAAGAATAGCATAATTACATGGACATATTGTCAAATAACCTTGTTGTACCAAAGGTGAATGAACAAACAATGGTTAGAGCCCTACCAATAAACCTAGATAGTTTTACATCTAAACTGGAATATGAATATCAAAGCTTGCACGTTTAACCACAAAAATCAATATCCTTCCATAACATACTATCATTTATCTATACGAAAGATGTTCGAGGCAAGGAACCATTAATTGAATATTAAAAATCACATATGGTCACTTTAGATGAATACTTGAACATTCACATAGAAAAGTAGCCAAAATGGAAGCTACCCATGAAATTAGAAAAAACAATTGAAAGGAAAAAGGAGGAAAAATGGGTTAGAAAGGTGTTCAATCCTTGACTATTGTTGAGTGAGCGACTCAAAGGTCCATTGACAAACATGTAAACATATAATCATGGAAACATGGTTAATAATGTAATTACAAAGGCAAAAGGCAAATTTCACTTTAACTTTCAAGTGGGTATACAAGTAATCCACTACAATATAGAGGTGTAAGCCTTGGAATCACAAGATGAGTTCATATAAATTGACCAAAGTAAGAATAAGGACTCAAATGCATGCATATGGACATGCTTCAACAATCCTTGGATAACCTTCCAATGATTAAACAAACTTGTTTGGATAAAACATGAATAAAGGAAGGCTAGGTCTAGGAGAGAGTAAAATGAACACAATTATGAGGGGGGAAGGAGAAAAAAAAAACAAACACAAATAAAAGGATGGTGAGATCCATGTTAAAAGAAGGCACACGGTTAGGAGGAGGGTCAATTGAAAGATTAAAAGGTGAACACTACGAATAGGAAATGGAGGGTTTAAGAAAGAAAAATGCAAACAGGACAAAAAAGAAGGCCATGCACAGGAAGGAAAAAGAAAGGTGAACATGAACATAGAAGATTTAGGAGAAAAGAAGGTGAACATTAAGAAGGTTGGGCATAAGAAAAAAAGAGGTGAACATGAATAGGAGGGAGGTTGGATTTAGGAAAGAACAAAACAAACATGTATGGTAGGAAAGTTAGGCCTAAGAAAGAATAAGGTGAACACAATCAAGAGGAAGGTCATGACTAAGAAAAATGAAGATGAATATGAACATCAAGAGAAAGTTAATTGTGAGCTTGCAAGAGTCAAGTTGAGTTCATCACACATGCACATAATAAGATGATGCACCATTAAAGGGTAACAATTGAATTGGAAAAAATATGAAACCACTAACACAAGTAAGGGGAAAAAGGGAGCTTATTGTTTAAACATTTGTGAAATCAAATTTGAACAAAACCATACGAAGAGAAAAATGAAGCATGCAAGGAATAAAATGAGCTCCATGACCTTCACTACCACAATTGATGAATGGGAACACTATGAATTAGAACTTAAAACCTTGATAGTGGTGCCTATTCTTATTTCTTTTTACGTTTAGAGTTTAAAGAAACTTCAATTTTTTTGACATAATTTTTTTGGCAAACTTTCCAAAAATTAGCAAAATTAGTTGAACTCAAACTAGAAAAACCAAACATATGTCCCAACTTTTCGGTTGAAAAATGATCATTTATATTAAAAAAAACACATTGAATTTTAGTACTTGTAATTAGTAATAATAATAATAATTTTAAAATTTAAATCTTGTGATAATTGATTAATCAACCTCTTTTTATACACTAAATCAAAACTTCATTCTCATTATTCTTTTTTGCATTACATCAACAATAACTAGCCTTGTTTTAATTTTTTTATTTTTGCACTAAATCAAAGAAACTTTTTTTTCCATCATTTTTTTGTCATTAACTCAAAAGCGTGTTTTTCATAATCTTTGCCTTTGCATTGTCAAGACCAATGTTTTGAATTTTCCAACGTGTAAAAAATAAAAATGATTCAACACATATGAAGGAATGAAATGAATGGCCCTAACTAACCAAAATTTCAAATTCTTTTAAATTTGGAAAAATGAAAAAATAACTTCACAATAAGTTCGAACCCAACTTAAATATAGAATTTTAAAAAAATTATGTATCTTCATATATGACATATAACCAAATTTGTTAAATCTTCGTGTGAATGATCACCAGTTTGGCCACATTTAAAATTAAAATTAAAAATTTTAAAATCAAGAAAATTTTCATAATCTTTTTTTTTGGGGGCACCGAATTGAAACCATTTTCATAAATAAAAAAATTGGCACTAAATTTTTTATTAAAAAAACCATGGCACTAGAAATCAAAAATCTTTCACCATCTTTTTGCACCAATCAAAATCCTTTTTTTTTCAGTTACCATTATAACCCAATAAATTAAAAACTATAAAAAAAATTTGATATAAATCATTGGCTCAGCTGCTAGGTGTTTGTTGATTGATTGATTGATACCAAGCTTATCTTTCAAAGTGTGAATGGTGCCCATATTTTAGGGTTACCCAAGTTCCAAAGGATTTAAACATTCTGACATTAAATTGGGATTTGAGCAACACAAAATTGGACCCAATAATAATAATAATAATAATATTTTATAATAAATTCTCTGACAAAAATTCATGGGGCATTCCAAGAGTTGTGTGAAAAAACACTAGTAGATCATTACACTACTTCATGAAACCATCATGACGCATATGAGTTATTTGAACAAAGGGTGCAAACAATGAAGCAAGGTTTGTGAAAGTATGGGCTCCAAAAGGGTCATATTATAAATTAGGATCTACAACTACCATGGTTATGTATGGGGTGTAGGTTCAATTAAGCTTTTCTTCATCCGTTTCACCATATTTTTTGTTATTTGGTCATGAACATGATCTACCAATTTCAATCCGACGAAATGTGATGATGGCCATCAATTTGGATGGCCCAAATGTGTGGTTTCAAACATGTGAACAATGATCAACGTTGTTCCAACGTGTAATGCTAATGGCTATGGAGAATTTGGTGATTGTTCAACATTAAAATACATTTTAGTATGCCACTATTTGAGGAGGTGGTTATGGACTTGAGTCAATAGATTCAAACTAAGGGATTATGTTTATCAATATCAAATAGCACCAACTACATTGGATGTGATTGTGAAACATGTCATTTTGTATGTGTGAAAGGTGTTACCGTTTGGTGTGTTTATTGTCGTAGGTCCATGATGCTCATACATGGAAGGATCATGTGCATAATCCTATGTCATGTCATCTTCCTAATGTGGGTGGCCAAATTGACTCATCCTTGGTGGTTGTCCATGCAAGACTTCATTATATGTTGGGTGGGCAATTATAGGAATTGCTACTATGTTTATTTGTGATTGATGTTATAGAGGTTAGCATATTAAATGTCTCACACCATCATTGGAAGAAGTGTTAGTTAAAAAATGGTTTTGCCTTTGGTGCACGTGATAAACCTCTATACCCTATGCTTGTAGTTAGATAGTAAGAACTCATCTAAGTCATTTTTAAAGATGATTCACATTTAGCTAAGGAATGGAAGGATTGTAGTCACATGAATAGTGAGGAGGTTCATATTTGCACTCAATTTATTGGTCCTTTCACCTTAAAACTAGAGTGTTCATTCACGGTGGATTTTCATACAATATTTCTTGCATTATTATATAGCGTAAGGGGACTTGAGCCTTAAATAGGGGGGCCATTTGGATGTGTTGTACCATTTAGGGTATGTTTATGTGTTGATAGCAATAGATGTAGGCTTGACATTAGAATGCATGACAATTGTATAAAAAAAAATGTTTGTTACATGTTTATATCCTAGTTATTGTAGGTAAACTGGGGTAAGTTAACTTGGAACCTATTTTAATGTGATGTTTATATCCTAGTTATTGTAGGTAAATTGGCGTAAGTTAACTTGGAACCTATTCTAATGTGAACATGCTTCAAGATATTTGTATGGGGTGATTTGAAATTCCAAAACACAAGCTTATGTTTTTGCAAGTTTTTATGAATTTTTATTCAAAGTTGTGTGTGACATGGATTGTATGATTTTCCTTGTGGGTTTTTTGGGCTTGGATTCCTATTTGTTGTAAGTGAGTCATATCTTTTGGTTTGGATGTGTTTTACCTTTTAAAATATTTATGGGTTATGTGTTGTATGAGTCTTGATAGTGATGGATGTATGTGTTGACATAGGAATGCACAATAATACAATACAAAAGCAAAAAAATTTGGGCAAAAGATATGGGACAAATTGTGATGGTATTCTAGGGAATATTTGGGCTACACGTTCTTGGGTGCATTTTGCTTCACCTCATTGTTTGAATATGATTTCTATTTATAATTTTGTTCATCATCATTTTTGACCTAAGACTTTACAAGAGTGTGGGTACTTATGTTATAAACCCAACCTCCCTTCCTCCCCCAACAAAAATTAAATAACATGTTTTTACATTATTTTACATGGACACATAAAATCATATAAGTGTAATTATTTTACACTTACACATCCCATGTTCTACACTTACACTCCTTACACATGGAGTGTAAATAATTTTCATTATGGCATTTAACACAGTTATACAAAGTGTAAGTCCTAAAACATATGCACACACAACACTAGCAAAAAACCATTGTTGTTTCATTGCCCTTGGTTTCACTAACCCTTCATTTGAGCTCATATGTGGTGAATTTAAAAATAATTAGATTTATTTATAAAATTAAAATATTTTATAAAATTAAAAATTAAAATAAAGAATCCTCTTATAGGTGTTGTGAAAGGGTGCCCTGGACATTAGAAAAGGGACAACAGCTGCCATGGGTACCTATTGTGAGCAGAGCATTTACTAGTGATCACTCTAAACTATGTTTCCCTTCCACTCTATGTAGTTATTCTTGACATATTCAAATTGAGATTGTTGTCAAAACTCTTGTTCATGAAATAAATAAATAAATAAATAAATGTTTCAGCATAAGATTGTTGATTGTCAGATATGATGCTTGTTGTCAAAGGCCAATTCCTGACACAAATCTTATCCTTGAGAAAACTTTGATGAAGTAGAAGAAGCTCCCAGAGGAAAAAAAAAACATCATTTCTATTTCCTTTTGAGGTTTTGAACAAACAAACAAACAAACTCACTCACTCTGTTTTTGTTCAGTGAAATGAAAGAGGGTTGGTAGTTTTTGGTACTTACTTAAAATCCCCCACACTGAGATTAAAACAAAAGGCAGAATACAACAACAGAATGACCCAAAAAGTCCAAAGAGTCAGTCAGGAGAGCTGAAAGAGTTGATGATGATACATGTGAGCTACTACTACCATCCCTCCCTTCACTTCACTTCACTTCTCCACTCCTCTCCTCTCAGGGAGAAATTGGGCTGTACCCATTCTCTCATCAATGAATGGGTGCACAGATTTCAAGTGCTGAGTTGAGGGCCCACATCCATTCATAAAATGTCAAGTACCCAAGTGTTGTTTTCTCCTCTCCCTCCTCTTTGATTTCTAGGATTTAAAAAAAGAGAGAGACAAACAAATATTATATATATATAAGTAATGGAGGACAAACAAGTCAGGTTTCTTCAGATGGAGCCCAAATTGTCAAATTGCTTTGTTTGCCTTTGTGTGAAGAAGCTCTGAACTCTGAACCTTACTTCTACTTTTGAGAGAGTCAGCTTTACTCACTTCATTATTAGGAGGTCTAGAGACTCTTGACTCTTGGGCTTCTCCTCACTACTTAGACACTGGCAAAGCACACAGTCATTGAATGCCCAGCATGAAGTGAGTGTTTAGTAGTAGGGGACTAGCTCATGCTGGTAGAGTAGGTACTAGATGTCAGGGTTAATGGGGGGGTAGGTAGGTTACTAGGTAGGTAGGTAGATAGGTAGGTACCAGAGTTGCATAAATTTGCTCCTTCTTCTTCTCAAACACATTTTTATGTGATATATGATCCATTTTTTTTAACCTAAAAAAAATTGGAAGATTTTCTGCCACCATGTGCACTCACCTTACAAAAAGCTGTAGTTGGTACATTTGAACTAGGTGTAGTGTTTACCTTCAGCCTGGCTGAAAGGCTTGTGGCAGGGCTATCTACATTTTGATCATCCCACATTCAATTCCACATACACTTTCTTTTCTTTTTTTGTTGGTTTGCAAGGGAGAAGTACTTGACTCTTTGTAACCTCTTTGTTGGCTTTTGTGTAAGTTGTTCTCATCACATTTCCACATTTTAGTGAAGTGCAATAAAGCACTGCCTGGAATCTTTCTTTGTATTTTCAGCTCCCTTCCAAGTTAGAAAATAACTAGTCATTGTAGTAAATTGCAATTATAAAGCTAAAAAATTTGGTAGCATCGAACAACTTTTGCATCCATGTTTGTTGCTTGATATTTGCTAAGTCTTGACTCAAATTTCATGATCACAAATGCCCAATCTAAATTTCTATATCTAAATTTCCATATTTGGAAAAATCTTCAATCTCATAAAGCAAGAATTCCAAGTTTTTTCTTTTTTGTACTTGCCATTGCCCATCCCACATGAATTTAGATTCTAAAAACTTATTCTATCAAAAAAAAAAGTGTTTCATGAATAGGTAATTCAAAGTCCCAAATCTCAGTTTGGTTTGGTTTTGGGTTCCGTTCTATTTAAAAACATAGAACTTGCTTTGAGTTCCAAACCATGTTTTTAAAAATTAAACCCAATTTCAATTTTTAAAATTTCTTTTTGTTTTAATTGATTTAAATAGCAATGTGAAGATTAAACCCAACCCAATTTGTTTTAAAACTATATTTGTTTAATTAGTGATGCCCAAAGGTGTTCTTGCTACATCCATTGCTGAATCCACATACATTTCAATTCGCAATGAATTGACAAACAAAAGTTATTGTATTTAGAGTGATTTTTTTTTAATTAAAAATCATTTTCACAATTGAGTTCTTTTGAAGAGTTGTATATTTTAAAGCCTTGAATAGGTTTGTTTTAGATTTTTTTAAATGTCCTATGTTTTCATAAGTTTGTTAAAAATTAGGTTTTCTCAAAAGACATGTCTTTTCAAACTTCAAAAAATACTTTTCTAAAATTTTATATTTCAAATAGTCATGAAAAGGTTTGTCTTGGAATCTCTTAATATCTATACATGAAGATATGTGTTTTTTTTTAAATGATTTTTTCTTTAGAATTTTGAAATAACCCCATTTCACACACCTCACACACCACAATAAGCTAACATGTGATGTATAATTCTATTATTTCAAATTTGGGATTTGCGCTATTTTGCACTACCAATGACAATGATTAAATTATTTTTTGTGAACATAATCATTTTTTTGTATCAATTTTGTCTTTCAAGTTTTGTAAATTTCATTATATGTCATGTTGTTCCATTGATATTTTTTTACATTCTTGATTTGGTAAACAAAATGCTAACAAAAAGTTCAATTCCTTAAAGAAATTCACAACAATATACAAATAAACAAAAGAAAAAGAACATTGAAAGGTATAAGAAAAACAAAAAACATTGAAAGAATGCAAGACAACCAACAAGAAACAATTCTAAAATGGAATTTGATGATCTATCATGAATTATAATTTGGAATGATTTTGGAATTGTTGCAGTGATGATCACCAAAGTACCCATCCTACATAACCTAGTTTCAACAAAACTTTGTCACAAGAATAATGTCTTTTTTAGGGTTTAGTGCAATACCATGTTGTTTTGTATTTAACTTTTTGCCTTATATTCACAAGGAATTTCTTTTGCATTGGATCTTGTGAGACACATTTCAAGTTGGAATATACCTTTTTTTAAAAGACTATTTGAAACTTAGTAGTAGAATTACAATTGATTTCAAGAGAATTATTTATGGATAAATATCTATATATTAAGGAAGGTAGTTTGTTTGGTTATGCTGAGATCTCCCAAACCATGGCATGCCCTCTATTTGCACATGGGATAGTTGAAAAAAGCTTGGATGAATATGGATGCATTGAAGGGGGTTTCATACAATGCAAAAGTTATTGAATGTTAAATAATATTGTCATTAAAAATTCAAAAAAATCAAATGTAAAATGTTTAGCCAAATTAGGGCGCATTTTTAGAAAGCTTTTAATGAGCAAGGAAGGTTCAATGGAAGAGGTTTTGTTAGTTTTAGACCTAAGGTGCAAAAAACATTCAATTTTGAATAAGATTTATCATTGTAACTCCAATGAAAGTTCAATTTTTCATTTAATTAGTTAGCATTCATTCTTGAACCAATGACACACATTACAATTAGTCCATTTGAAAATATGACCATGAATAATGTGCTTTAACATCTTTTAATGAGATGAATGCAAGTGCAAGACAAACAAGCAATTCATCATACGATGGCTATACCATTTGTTGTAAGTTCAAACAACATCATGAAAATGGATAGAACCATGTAATATGGTTAGGTAATGTCATAAATATTTAATTTAATAAAAAAAGTCCCAAGAAAATAAGGTTAGGTTTTTCCCTCACATTAGGTATAAGTTGAAACTAAATTTTGTGCATTACCATATTAGAACCTAAACCTATCTTTGTCCACAAAACCACACCAAATAACATAGGTTCACCTTAATCAATGTGTCATATTTAAATATTGACATTTGACCAAAATAACTATCCTACATAAACCAATTCAAAATGAATGATTTTCTACACCTAGATTTTGATCAATTTCAAAATCATTTCGGATTATAATTCATTATAAATCAAATTCCATTTTTGGATTTTATTTATTTATTTATTTTTGAGGTGTGCAAATGTATATTATTGTTTGTTTTGCTTTCAATGTTTTTGTCTGTTTGTATTTTGTTTTGAACTTCTTTAATGAATTAGACTTTCATAGGCATTTTGCTTAGCAAAAAACTATACACACACACACACACACACACACACACACACACATGAAACAAAAATGACATATAATGAAATTTACAAAATTTTATCTTTTGAAAAGACAAAATTATTATATCCACACAAAACAAATTAATCATCATTGTTGCTAGTAGTGCAAAGCAATGGAAAACCCCAATTTATTATAATATTAGGCTAACACCGAATTTAATACTAAACTAGTTATGACTTTAATCGAATAATCAAATTAACACTCCTTACACGAATTTTCATTCCAAAATGGGACGATGATGTCAAGTCTCTTTCCTTTAGGCAAGGCCAACCAAAAGAGAAACCCATTACCATAACCGATATCATCAACCTAGTGTGAACATGACTAAAATCCACAACCACCTCCATATAAACAATTGCAAATTTAGTGGCCAAAGTTTAAAAACCACCACACCCATTGCTTGGATCCCAAAAGTCTCACTAATGCATTAACTTAGCCCCAAACCAACCCCCCCCCCCCCCCCCCAAAGAAAAAAAAAAAACCCTAAACCCTAAACTCGAAAACCCTAAACCATGACCCATAACCTTAATACTTAATACTTTCTTGCCTTTCTTTCAATGTATGAAGATTTCCACTCATAAGCCCACTTTAGATGGGGTCCTAGGTCCAAATTTTTAAGGACCAATTTGGACTCATTTGAAGCAAATTGAATCCTTGAGTTGGACCTTAGTTTGGACCTTAGTTTGCATCTTGGTTCTTCACATCATGAGCTTTTTGTTTCTACCCAAAAGATTAAAATCTTTGGAAAGATGGAAATTCACTCAAACTATAAGAAATTATTCCCCAGTTTTTTTTATTAAAAAAAAATTCTTACAAAATTAAGACTGAAAAAAAAAGGTCATAAAAAAAATGAAAATTTTAATTTTAAAAGTAATGATTAAAGCTGTAAATTTTTTATAAAAAAAACTAAGACTTTCAAAATAAAATAATAATACAACAATTTTTATTATATTAAAAGACTATATGGAATGTAACTATGTGAACCTCATTTCATTGAATTATTGAAATTATTTCCACAATTAGTGCTGAACATGAAAGTACATTTAATTAAATTAATAATATTAATAAGGGAGAGAAGGGATGTACTTTAATCAATGAGTACTTTGATTGAAATGCCACTTACTAAACACCGTTCGATCCAAAAATGCATATGTTATTCCTTCACTACTATAATCTAGCAATAGTGCCAACTCTAACCGCTTGGATAGATGTTCAATCATAAAGGTTTCACATTGTTTTGGGGAAACATAATCCACACTCATGCATCTGACCACACTTGTTGGAAGGAATTTCCTTCCCACTTGAATTGTTAGGCCTTATGCACAACATGGTCATGTTCTTTAGGTGTCAACCAAACGTCCAAGATTTCATGTACTTGTAAATATGCAATGATAAGTGCATTTTCGTATATGTCCAAATCACCATCACCTTTTAATTGAATATCCAAATCACAAGAATCTAAATTACCCATCCTATTTTGAAATACATCCCCAGAACACCCCCAACTAAATATATAGGTAAATCAAGGTGTGCCATCCTAGTACCACCTCCAAATATGCATTTTCATGCCAATGAGCCCTTGTGGTATCCTTCTTATTAACATTTGGGTTTCAACTTAAGGTTCCAATTTAGGCCATTGGCATCCCAATTAACCTTACCAACCTTATGGATAATATCAAAATCATACTCTTGTAGCATAAAGGCCCATCTAGCCAACTTTCTTTTGAAGCGATTTGATTCCCCTAAAAATTCGAATGGCTAGTGATCGGTAACCAAAGTGAATGGTTTGAACCTCCAATCCACCTAGATAAATCATGCGACCTAGGTGCTCCATTTGAGTTTGGAAAAATTAGCACTTGCCAAGATGTAACTTAAGGTTATGTTCCTTAAGTCAATTAAACTCATCCTATAGATGTTGCATATGGTTTCATCAAATTAGGTTAAAAACAATGATGTCATCAATTTAACATTTAAACAAAACCAAGGTCTACCAACACTCAATCCATAATTTTTTGGAATTTTGTAAATGCATTCTTCAAACCAAATGGCAAGAATTGCCATTGATACAAATAGTCCTTCCCATATGCATCTATCCCCCAAAATGTCAATTAACAGTAATTAATGGTATCTAAACCACAAGTCCAAGGTACTACAAACCTATCAAGGGCATCAAAGATTTATTTTGGTATTGGCATGACATATTTGTCCAAAAAAGTCTATTTGTTCACCACACATGTGAAATTTGGTCCAATTGCCAAAAATGTTTTCTTGGTTGGCATCACTATTGTCAAAACATATTTCTCCATAAATAGTTCCACCAAACCTGCATTTAACAGTTTTGTTATTTGGGCCTAAACCAAAGCCCTCTCAACATCACCAAGATTGTAGGGTCATTTAAAAGTTGAATTATCATCCTCCAATGTAATTTAGACCTCTTGTCTTTTCAATTGGCCTAATTCTTTCAAGTTGAAAGCAAAACATCCAATGTGACCCTATAATAGTCATCATATTGCTTGCACCTAATATCATATAACCCTTGGACCAACCTCTAATTCCTATGTTTTCTAATCACCTATACTTTTGGTTGTGATGAAAAAACATACACAATACCCAAGGTTGAGGCCATAGCCTATGATTGTTACGCAAAATGCAAGGAAGTGCCACAATGTCTTAGCATCCCCACATCATCAACATCCTTCCCAACACCCATAAATCATCATTGTGTTATTGATCCCATAATCGCCAAGGGTGTACAAGCCAATTTGTTGGGGGAACTTATATGTTCATTACCATTTATTTAGGAGCTTCCTACCCAATTTTCATAATTTCAAGTTTCAATTTCCAAGCAGAAATCTAGTTGCATATTAATTGTCTGCATGTTGACTTGGTTGATTTGATTACTTTGGCTTATATGTTTATTAAATGTTAGTTGTTAAAAAGAAAAGAAAATCCTTTGTAGTTCATTTTGAAATATATTAATAATAGGAATAAACCCATGATTACTTTGAAGGAATTGGCCTTTGTCATTAAACATTTAGGGTATAAGATATTGAAATTTATAAAGGTCGATCCATATGTACACCCTAATTGAATTTGTAATACAATATACACATTGCTTTTGATTTTATTTCAAAAGCAAACTTTCACGTTCAATGAATATGGTTTGATAGGTCTATAAGGCAACATGATGTTGTGAATTGCAATGTAATGAAAAGTCAGTAATAAAAAAAAAGAACAATGATTGCAAAATAATGGAAAAATAGTATTATATGGTGACAACGTAGTGGCACAACTAATTATATCAAAATCATAGTTGATAACTAATTACAACAAGTTGAAAATGTCATATCTAATGGGAGGTGAAAATGCATATACATAGCATGATCATATGTGTCAAGGCTAGACACTAGTTGCAAAATAGTTGTTGATTAGATGCTACATTTACCCTAGTTGTAATGTAATTGTCACATGTTATTAAAATGTAACTTGCCAACAAAATTGACCATGGTTGATTACAATTATATTTACAATGTGTACATTTAATTTGTAAATCTCCATCTTGCAATTAACTTGTAATTATAATAGAATTCCTTGATTTTTTAATGTGACACTTTATTTATAAATTAAAAATTTCCATGGGACAATTGTAACGTTGTTGTATATTAGTTGTTTTGGAACTCTATTTGCATCATAATCTAGTTGCCATGGACATGATTTCTCATAATGTTGATATTTTTGTAATTGCCAAAATGTTGTCATGTTGCATAAGCATCCATGAAATTAATCTTGTGTGGCACGGAGACACATACAATTTTCAATTCTGGGATTTACCCAAAGACCTTTATTGTATTTATGTTAAGATAGGTAAAATTGAATATGCAATAGATATAAAGTTGAATTCACATCATTCGCATGCCAAGGTGGTCATGAAATCAACCAACTTGAGTTATTTATATTTGCATAAAATATCAAGATATAATATCACAAGCATGAAAACTAGCACAAGCACAAGGACTAATACAAACTTTAGGATGATGTGAACATGAAAACTAGCACAAGCACAAGGACTAATACAAACTTCAAGATGATGTGAACTTATTGTAGGCACAATATCGTGAATTCAACAATTTGCCGATATATGATCCTAACCACACACAAAAGCAAGAAAACAAACAAGATTTATGTAAAAAGAGTATACGAAAAAAAAAACTTCTTCACAGGATTATCATTGGCACAATATCATGAATTCAACACAATATGCCTATGCATGATCATAACTCATGTTGGTCACATATTAATTTTCCTCAACACTTGATTGTGTAGGGTATTTAAAAAAGAATATTATACATCACATATGGTATCAAATAACCATATTTTGAAAATTGATGGACTTGCTTGGTATCAATTTGCATCTTTAGACAATATCCTTAGTTACTAATTTGCATGGGCATTATTTTTGGCAATAATCGCATAAGGGGCAATTTTTGAAATATTTTAACCCAAAAACCTCCTAATACCCACCCATTGGCAAAATACGCCATTAGTCCCTAATGGGATTGCAAGAATGCAATCACATGCACATTGTCTTATTCAATGAGAATTGTTACCTCATGGGATAGGGCTTACAAAATTTCATTTGAAGTTTGTTTCCCTTCTTTGTTACATCTATTTATAACATCAATGAGATTGTTAGTTAGATACAAGAATAAAGGTTTTGGAAATCACTAATAAGACAACTAAATGAAATTCTCTTATTACATCTAATGGTAAAGGCTAAGTAGGTAAAGGGTTGGTGGAAACCTCTTAATAATTATAAGTTGATTTGAAGAGAGTACATCTAATGGTAAAGGTTAAGTAAGTAAAGGGTTAGTGGAAATCTACTAAGAATTATAAGTTGATTTGAAGAGAGTAGTACATCATTAGTCATTATTCAATAGATGAAGTGATTTTGTAAGCCAAAAATAAATAAATAAAGAAATAAATTCTCTAGAACTATAGGACCCGAAGGTCTACCCCCCAACAATTTTGCTTGTTTTACACTTTCTTCCCATCAAACAACCATACTTACTCCTATCCATTGGGGTTTAGGGTTTAAAAATAACCAACTTGGTGGAAACCCATGTCTTCATACCCATATATAACTAGGGTATCAAATCTTTTTCAAAATGATATTAAATGAATCGGGTTGTGGTAAAAAGTGTAAAAAATGTGTTCACAAAAAATTGTTTTCATAAAAAGATGAAAAATTGTGACCTTGCTAAGTTGCAAGATCATACTTCAAATTAATTATTGTCACCATAAAACACATTTTTCAAAGCACTCTTCTTAGACAATTTCTTAAATGTCATCACTAGTTGTAGTAGTTTTTTTTTGGGGATCACCATCCAATTTCTTGGCCATGGTGCTTCTTAAGCCCAAAGCTTTTGCATGAACAAATGATTGATCAAACCCTAATGGAAAGTTCATAGTCTTGCCATATTTTGGAATTGTAGGTCTTCACTATGGGACATAACCATAATAACCTAGTAGGTTTTGCACTAAATAATTATGAGTAAAAAAATTCAGAAAATTTCAAAAATTATCAAAAGGTGCATTGTTGTGTACATATATAAAATTAACAATATCTAATTACCATATCCTTTGAGAATTAGGTTAGCAAAATCAATGCAATTCTTAAGTTTCTTTTATTGCAATAGTAGGAATAAGGTGTCAAAGGGGGAAGTCCAATGAACTAATGAGTCCAATCAACTTAATGTGTAAGACCCATGAGTTTATTACATCATCCATGTTTTCCTCTTACTTGTTCGTAACAACCAAAATAGGTTGGACCATCTAATTTTGAGGATGTCCTATTGAGTGCTTGAGGACTATTGGAAAAAAAATATTTAAAAGAATATTAGTTATTTTATTAAAAATTTAAAAATTCTATCAAAATCTTAGGAGAAAAATATTAAATATTTGGCAATAGATCATTGAACCTACTTGGCTATTATGGGATCAAACATGACAAGATGCCTCTAATGAAATTGGAATAGTAAAAACACCAATTTTTTTTTTTCCAAAATAGGGATGATGAACATTCAAAACATCTTATAATATCAATACATCTTGTAAGTTTTACATTGAGTTTCTACAAATGAATTCTTCCCTTTCTATGCCTTATGATTGTAATTTTTTATTCACAAAATTTTGCCAAATTTTGACTTAAATAGAGGATTTTTCACGAAAATAATGGTCAAAATGCACTAGATTTCAAAAAATAAAAACAAAAAATAAAAAATCCCAAATTGCTAGATTTTTATGATAAGTTCCAATAGGTAGTCAAGAATATAAAAATATGCTTTTAAAAAAGAAGCTTTCATATCCCATATGTAACTAAATTTGGCTAATTTACTTTATGGATGATTGGCATTGTGGCTACATCACAAAATCATACCTAATGATCTGCATATATGTTTAGGTTCATGATAATGTTCGCGTCATGCTTTATGATAGGTAAACGATTTACTCACAAGTGCATGACATTCACAAAAATGTGATGGCCATACTTGATTAACACCTCAACCTAGGCCCCATCATAGTTTGGGATTTATGTAACCCTAAACTCATTCATTTTCTCTTTTTCTTTGAAAAAACAAATGTCAATTTTGGTTTTCCTAGTTGGTTCTCTCACATGGGTGAGAACTTGGAAAATAAATTTTCAGCTTGGTTTTCACCCAACATGAGAGAGAACAATCGATTTTCAATGTAAGAACCAAATTGAGAATCGTTGTGAGAATTGGGTCACCTGGTGAGAAATTGCCCAACGGTTGTAGAAATCCTTGCCTCCTATGCCTCTTAACCTCCATATGTTTTAAGTTCATGATGACATTTGCATCATGCTTTCCCTTGGGTAAAGCACACATGTGCGTGGGGCATCCCTAAAACATTCTGTACATCACTAGGTATATTCTAATCAACTTCCTTTCTCCTTAATATCTTCGTGTCTATTAGGTATTCCATTTCTTTAAGTTCTCGTAATTGTTGGTTTGCGCACCATTGAATATGTCCTTCCCATTTTCACTTGCAAACCAATACTGCTACAACATTGCATACAACACTTGTAGAAATTTTCCTAAGTCTATTTGGAGACCACCCTTTCACGATCAAATATTCACAAAGTAGGCATAACATCCCTCCTACCCTTAAAGCAATAGGCATAAGAACCCTCCCCCTCCTACACCTCATGATCTGACATGAAACAACACCTGGTTGAAAAGAAAAGGGTCATATTTTTTTACAATTGCAAGGATGAAGTTGGTAATCAACAAGTGCACACTAAGGAAAATGGATTGTTTCTCCACAACATGAATCCACTTAACACTGAAGAGACGACAGTAAAAGCTACAGAATGGAGATCTGTGCATCCCTCAGAATTTGTATATGACATACTATTTGTGTCTCACTACTAATTTCACATTACACACACCAAAGAAGTGCCAACAGTTTGTGCATAAAAGGTGCCCAGTATCTACATTCTGTTCAATAGTAAGTGATAAATGAAGATGTGATGGTACCTCTGAAGACCAGGTGATAATTCCTCCAAAGAGATTTTCTGACCAAGTCAGGCTGCTGTGAATTGTAAATAACTGCAACATACTTGCAGTGCTGATACCCATTGTGTTGTACATAGAATCTGAACATGACGGCTGTCCTGTGCTGAAAAGAGATGGCACAAGTTAGCATTTTATGACTCCTGCTGTCAAGGAACAGCAACTGTACAATCATCCCATATAATTCTCCATTGTGAAAGCACACAAATTTGGCAAAGGTAGTCTGTCGCATCTAAGCCAAAATCTTGCACATACACCTCACTGTAATGCTTCAGAAGCACAGGTGCAAAACATGACTGCCAAGGTAGCTGACCCGGTGATTCTGGATCTACTACAACTTTTCAACCCTGGATACCAACCTGTGATCCAACTGGGCTCTGTCTTTCCAATGCCACACCCAGAACAAGAACTCCAAAATGGCCCACATAGGGTGAGGAGAAGACATCACTTTGAGTGCTCCAGTAGTTCCATTGTCTTCAGATGATACAATTTGTTGCATTGCAGAACCAATTTGAAACCCTAAACTTATAACCACAATACAATTGCCTTCACCTTCCAGAACCAGCCTTCTGACAGCTTTTGGTGTTATGTAGACAGTTAGAACATCATGTTGAGCAGTCTAGTCCTCCAGAAGGACCAGCTGCACCTCAATGTAAAAACTGATGTGGCCCAATTCTGCTTCCAGTACAGGACTTTTCCAGGAGGAAACTGAATCTTGAAATATTTCTAGAGCAGAAATGAGTGCTGCAGCCTTCATCAGTCAAGAAGATTCGTTCTAACTGAGCCATCAACTCCAAGAGATGACAACTGTTGTAAAGGTTGGAGCTGTATGATCAAGGCTCTCTGATCTGTGATGGCTTGGAAGTGTATATGCAAGAACCAGCGAAAGGTGATATACAGTCAACACCTGACTTGCAGGCGTAACTGATATCTGCAATAGGAAGGTCAACCAAAGGTACTCCTGGGTAAGAAAAGCAACTCCAAATTGTACTATGTCTCTCAGTAAGGCTCCTGAGAGGTCACACTGTGCATGCTCCACAAAAGGGATACTGAAGATTGTCTATGAAGTCAAAAAGAGACCCTTTGGACTGAATCAGCTCAGACTGCAGGTGGAACAAAATTCTTCACAACATTTAAGTAGTACTGAAGAAACCCTTCACACTGGTGTCTCACGTATACAATTCCCTGGCAACAGGAATGAAAATTTTTGTGGATTCTTGAGCAAGTACACAGGCAAGTGTACTCCAGAAAATGACCTGGTAACAGAGCCCATCTTAGCTATCAAATCTTTAAAGGAGAAAGCCTCAGGCAGCATATTGAATAAGTCGCGACCCTGGCAAATGATCTCCTGTATCCTGACAGGATTCAGGTAAGAGGAATATCGTACACGGTCAGCATGAGAATATGCCTGCATCTTGAACATGAAGTCTGATATGTAGCGGAAACAGAAACTGCAATGCCAGCCAGCATCTGCAAGCATATTGTCAGTTATCCGGTCATGTCTGTACAGAGTGACATTTTGCTCAAAGATGTGGACAGTCGAACGCCAGCTATTGAAATCAACATAGAATTCATATGAGTAGAGGTAGTTGCGTAGCTGCAGATGCATGATGGGTGGAAAACCATCACATGACTGTAGCAGTCTGATTGTATGAGCAGAAGGAATTTCATCAGCATCAGCCATGATGACCAAGTCTCCATCTGCAATTCCAGCTGCGAGAAGTCCTTGATCCATTGCTGTGCGCTGAAGATCTTCATTCACAAAGGGATCTTCCCAGCGTTGAAGGGTTCGTCCCGCAAAGACGAGGTGGGTGAGTTTGTCCCTGAGGAACGAGAAGCGCTGAATGTTGTTTTTGAAGATAAGGGCCTTGTGTTTGCCTGTGAAGGTGGTGTTTGATTCCAGGACCAAGAATTTGGTGACATACGGCATCAGTTCCTACATACCCACAAACACAAAACAGTACAGAAAAGCCTTGCTCACTTTGCATGGAACTATTCCTCCTTTCTGACATCTGAGCAACTTCAGAAATTCATGAAAACAGAAAAGCCTGGAATGATCATCAGAAAATACACAGAGTGCAGCACAGAAAACTGACAGTATGGATTCATGAGCTTTTCTTTCTTCTTCTTTGAGAGATCCAACCACCCAACAGATGCACCAACAATGAAATGCAACAAAAGCAAAAACAGAAGATGAAAGAAAGAACAACAACACTACACCTGTACACGAATCTCCAGAAGATCAATCTCATTGCTGAAGATGACTGCATCAAACACACGACGAGGAGGTTTCTTGCGAAGACTCCATCCATGCAGCTGACACAAATGCTCCATGGAAACATTTTCAGCATAATAGTGTGGAATAATCTGTTGAGGGAAAACACATCATCATCATGTGCATTGTTGCACCCATAAGGAAAAGATGCTACCTACCATAAGGTAAAAAAATGTTCGCATGCATCATCATCACACACGATTGACTGAGAAAAGAGACAAAAAAATCCTCTGAGGAGAGAGCGACTATTGCTGAATTCATCATGCAGCATAGATGAGGATGAGAAGAAGAAGAAAAAGCCTTGCTGCTGATGTTGTACACATCCTGAAAACCTTGACAGATGCCTCCTTCCTACTCCTCCACATGTGATCAACCAGGGGTATAGGATCTGCAATGTGGGAGGAAGAAACAAATAAACACACGGAGACAGAGACAGAAGCTTACCTGGAAGGGCTTTGGAGGAGAGTCCCAAATGGGTCGCAAGAGATAGGAGATGGTTGTATAGTTGAAGAAGATGACAGGCACACAGATCGCTATCAGAAAAAGAAGGAGCAAGCATCTGGGCCTCACTCTCCTCAACGTCGTCAAGCTTCTATACCTTCTTCTTCCTCCTCCTGCTGCTGCCGTCCTCATTCTCGGTTTCTTCCACTTCTACACGGGACGTCTACCTCTCTTTCTCTCCCTCTATGTCTTCTTCTTTCCTTGAAGAAACCCTTGAAGAAAGCCTATAAGCGCGACACCAGAGACACGAGCATAGACACACACAGACAGAAAGATCTTGAGCAGACAAGCTACCGATGAGCATGCATTCCGTAGAACGGTCAAAGATTGCGTATGCAGTTAGGTTTCTTCCACTGTTCTCGACTGGAGCTGATTCGAAGAACTGCTCTCTCTCTCTCTCTCTCTCCTTTTGTGTGTGTGTGTGTGTCTCTCCCGGAAGTAGCGAATTCTGTTCGGGGTTGTGTGTTTATGTATGTCGTCTAATTTGGAAGACGAAGTGATAGTCTTCTTGTTTTGCATGGTTTCGAGGAGAACAATAGTGGTCGCTTAGCCGATGGAATGATTCGGTGACTGGTGGAAGACGAAGTCGGACGACTAGACAAAGAGAGGAGAGAAGAGAGAACAGAACAGAAGAAAGGAATCAAAATGGAGATGGAGATGGATAGGCTTGAGAACTGCTTGCTTTGCGCGATTTCCAGGAGAACAGTAGTAGCGACAAGCAGACTTCTGATTATTGTAGCCGATGGAATGACTTGGTAACTGGTGGAAGAAGACGAAGTTGTAGAACAGGACAATTTAATAAAATACAAGACAAGACAAGACAAGGAAGCAAACAGGAGATGGAGATGGAGAGCTTGAGAACGGATTCACCCCTTACTCGGCGTGTTGTCAGGTCTTTTCTCCAATTTCTGAGCTCAGGTATGATCCTCATCCTCCTACTCCTCCTCATCATCATCTTCTTCGTCTTCTTCTTCTTCGTCTTCTTCATCATCTTTGGAAGATTGTCTGAGTTGGGTTTCTGTCATTTTACTAGGGTTCCAAGGTTTTTGGAACTTGCGGGGGCAGTGATGGATGCAAAATTGAGGTTTTGGGAATTTCTGCAGCAAGAGTTGTGTTCTGACAAATTGTGTTTCTGTACTTGGAAGAAAAGAAGCACACTATCAATAACAGGAAGTTCAAGGAATGGAACTCTCTCTAAAATAGGAGGGAAGTTCTCTTTGTGCGTGCGTGTGATGAACATTCCATGTGTGTGCTACATTGTTGGTTTCTGTGATGATGGCAGTACAAGCAGCACCTGGTGTTGACAGGGAGGATATTGAAGTTGCAGCCCAATGTTTATCAGAGGTTTTCAAAATCAATCAACAGCATGATGGAGATGATGACAACAGTCCACTTCCCTCATTGCCTGATTTGATCAGTGCCGCTGCACATACATATTCTTTAGGGTTGGTGCAATCTGAGGATTCAGATAGAGTCATGGCAGATGCAGCTGCTGCAGAGGAGCCCATAGCAGCAGAATCTCCCATGACAGCCACTACCCCAGCAGCAGCACCAAATTCTTCTTGCATGTTTGCCTTGAACAATCAAAGTGCCAGTACAACATTGGTAAATTTAAACAAACCTCCAAACTCCCAACTCTGGAAAAGAAATGCTGATAAAATCTTGAAACCCAAGTATCAATCTGTGCAAAGATGATGATGAGCAGGTGCTGTCAAAGTTGTGAATCATGTAGGTTTTAGCATTGCATTTCAGGTCTGTCTGCTGCTCTTATGAACAGTGGATTTTCCCCCTCTCGATTCAGGTTTTGGAACTAGTTAGTTTCTGTCACTTGATATCTCCATCAAACAGTCACCCAGTCCTTATGCTTAGATTGATCATGTGCATTGTCTTTGACAGTCTTTTCATGATGTGTTTGTAGCAGGATGTGAGGACAGGCAGTCAGCCATCTACTGCAGGTGCATAGCTCATATCCCCATTTCTGGGTTTTTGGAGTACTTATGTAGCCTGAACCAACAGCTTTAGAAGAATCATACAGTTTCATCTGCTACAGCACAATTTCACATCATGCAGTCTGCTTATGGATTTCTTGCATCCTCTAGGTTTGGCGTACCTGTTTTGAGAAAAGAGGCCAAGCTGCTGCTGTTTTTTTGTCTCTCTCTCTGTCTGTTTCATAAATGCACTTGCTCAGTTTTGCTGCTTGATGATGACTTGAGTTTCACAAAAGATTTTTGTTTCATTTTGAGATTGATCTTGTGCTGCAGACACCATAGGGTCATCGAACCCCTGTCCTGCAGACTTGTGGGAGCAATTCAGACATGGACTTGAGTGGTGTGGTTACTTTGGTGGGGTGCCTGAGGACTCTCCAGAGTATGTGACTAGAATGAGAGCAGCTGAAACCACATTTCAAGATTCTTTAAAGGTATATGTAGCAAGCATTGGCAAATGCATCATCCAACAGCATGTGAACATTTGATGTCAAAAGAGTGTTTACTCTATGAGCATCCTGCTAAAACTTGATTTATTGCCATGAAGCAGAAGTACAGAGATTCTGCGACTTTATCAACTGATCAGAAGGATGCACAAATTCTTGCTGAGGCATTCAAAGTGCAAGGTAACTAATGTCTTCTTCTTGTGTCCAGCCACAATGTAACATTCTACCAAAACAATTGTACACTTCAGCTCAATATAAAGGCTCCATCAACACCTATGAAGATTTTTTTCATATGTTGTAATGGCAGGGAATGCATCAATGAAGGAGCAGCGGTTTAGTGATGCCATTCAGTTTTACACACTGGCAATTTCATTGTGTAATGACAATGCGATCTTTTACGCAAACAGGTGCAATAAAAATGTTCAATGCCTCTGCATCTCGTTGTAGGTTTGTGGTGCTTGTACTGCAGAATAATAAGAAATGCAGATGGAGCGAGTTTTGACCACTTCTTGGTAGCTTATGCACTTGCAGGGCAGCAGCACATTCAGAGGTCAGCAAGTTTGCAGAGGCAATAGCTGACTGTGAGGATGCTATCCGGATTGACCCCAAGTACAGCAAAGCCTATAGCCGCCTGGGCTGGGTGTACCATGCTCAAGGCCATTTCCAAGAAGCGATAGAAAAGGGGTTTCAAAAAGGTCAGTTTCAAACTGGGTGATGTTCTGTTTTGTTTGCTCCAACCACAAATGATTGAACACATTGTTGTGCCAACACTAGATGAACTTTGAGTACAAGAAATTCCAGACATCAATGGCAATTTTGTTCTCCTAACTGAGGCTATGGTCAATTGATTGTGGGTTGCAGCACTAAACCTTGATCCAAACAATGCCACTGCAAAGGAGAATTTGATGGTACTACCTTACCTCTTCAGGACCATGGTGACAATTGTTAATTCAAACATGGTGTCATCATGCTGAACTTAGTGTGCATCAAAATGTCTATTGGGAGTGATGGTCTTGATTTCCTATTTGCTCTCATGATTGCATATGAGCTTGCCTCCTGAATTTCTTATGTGCTCGAATGAAACCCAGGCAGCTCAGCAGAAACTTGCAGAGCAGCAGAGAGATCAATCATATCAGCAACAGGAGCCACAGCAACAGGGTCAGAACCCATTTGGTCAGGTATGTGGATTAGTAGGGAGAAACAGAAAAGATGAGAGATTCAAATCTTCCAGTTCTTCAGGAGAAAGAGAGGCAGATGAGTCTTTTGAATCTCTTCTCCTTGTATGTTCTTGTACATTTTATTCCTTTTCTGCGTGCTCTGAGTGTTGCTGCTGCAGGGTGGGATACCTGGGTTTGGTGGAGCAATGCCTGGAAATGTACAACTTCCTCCAGAGATGGCAAACTTGATTCCAGGGATTATGAACTTGGCTGCCCAATTTAATCAAAGGCAACAACAGCAGGAAAGCAACATGCAACCGGGGGATGAAAGTCATGAAAGTCATGGTGGTGAACAGGGCCTTGGTGATGATGATATCAGAGTCGATACAAGCATCAACTTCACTGTAAATGGACAGGAATTACCTCCTGAGTTTGCAGGACTGATGGGTTCTGTCTTGCAAATGTTTGGTGGGGTAAATGGAGGAGCTGCAGGTTCAAACCCTAATACTCCAGGTTCACCAGGAGGAGGTATCTAACCCAGTTTACAAAATAAAATGCTCTCCCAATGGAGCAGAACATTTATGACTTCCTTTGGCTTAAGGAATACACCTTAAATTGGGGATTCTCAGGCTGTAAGTACAGTCAGTCAAAAGTTAGGATAAGTGTTGTTGGGATGGTAATGTGAGCAGGCTCTAATTTTGGTATAAAACATGTGCACACATGCATACACTCAATTGTAACACAGTCAATCAATTCCTGTATGGTCAAAGCTGTTGTAGGCTAGTTTACTTCCACAAGGAAGTGTTTGACCAGTACAAAACTGTTGTAAGCTAGTTTCCTTCCTGAAGGAAATCTGTCATACCAGAAGCATTTTTTTAACAGTTTCTGAAAGAGGCTGGGATGTTTCTGGAACAAAAGATTCTAGTGGTATTTGTACATTTTGGGAGAAGAAATGACCAGCCAACAATATAGATGGTTTCAGGTACCAGTGCTGTTGATGACACTATAATGGATGACAAGTTTATTCCTACAGGAATTTTGTGAAAATGTGATTGCTTCAACACTTGATTACACAGGTGATTAATAACTGCTAGTGCTGAACAATAGGAGCATTCCAACAAAGGATTCAATGAAATTGGCAGGGCTGACAGAAATGCTTTTATTGTGATTCCAGTGTAGGTACACATGATGGCCAATGTAGGTAGACATGATGCAGGGATTCAAATGACTGGCCAGGATTGTAGGTTGTTTCTGATGGGCATGCAACCCTAAGTCCAAACAGTAAACTCAGGACTGACTACAAGGAAGGCCGCTGAAAGGCAGAAAGGTCATGAAATGTATCTCGCAAACCATCATACACTTTGGTGTATATGGGATACATCTCATCATAGATTTTGACATCATTAGGTGATGGATCATATGTCTGTTCCTGCTGCACCCAGTTTCCTGCACAAATGGCTCTGAAAATCATCAGAAAGCCTCTATTGTCATTTGCATTCTCCCACATTTGAATTCGGGTCTGTGTAGGGAGTATATTAACAATGTTGCTGACAAGGGTTGTTCCTTCTCGCAGTAAATTTTGGCTTGGCATTTGACATGACTAGAGCAGCAAGCAGAGGAAGTCAGATTGGGGTAACTGCAATATCATCACCCTGGCTCTCCTATTGAAGGCTTGAAAAAAGACTCTGGCACAGAAATTGCTGAAGGGAGACACGAGACTTACCACCAGGAGACAGTGTACTGTGCCAGCCAAGCCACTGGCCCGCAAGTAAGGCAGCTCCTTTCACACCTACCTCCTGAAATATACAAACCCATCTATTACTCTTGGAGCTTACCTTAGGAATGAATTTTTGAGCTTGAATTTTTATATCAAGAACATACCAACAAAAGGGCATTTACAACAAAGAAGTGTGAGGAATAGGTACCTGAGGATCCATTAGCACCTCTACTGTCTGACCAAAAACCCCTGCCATTATCGAAGGCCAAACTGGTGACCTGAATCAACAAAACATGCATTAAGAATCTATAGTCCAATGAGGAATCCTCCCTGTACAATTTGTGAGGAAGGTAGTTAGACTCAACTATTGACACTCATGAATTAAGAGGTAATTTGATGGTGATTGAAGTCAACCTAGCTCCACCACCAACCAGTCGAAGAGGAGCACATCTGGTATCTGGAATCACACAACATCATGTGTTAATGCTTTATATTTCTGCGATTGAATGATTTGGCAAACTCCTTTGTTGTTGCCTTCCCAGTTACCATCAATGGATATAACTGTAGTGGGTATGAGCAGTACATTGCACATACCACTATCATTTAGCTCTCCACCAGCCAATGCATCACAGCTAGATCTCAATGCAAAAGCCACACCTTCCATGACCTGTTTGCATACACTTCCCATAGCACAATGTTTGTATTTCAACCTGATCTTGACCAAACAATAAATGTAATTCAGAAAGAAAATTCCACCATAGCTTGGAAGAAGAAGATGTTACTGACAGCCCGCAACATTTGCTCACGAGTTGTTGATGCTGAAATCCCAATGAAGCATGCACGTGCATTCCCATCCTCAAATGGACATCTCTCTCCTGTGCACCCTCAAACCAGACACATGAATCAATCCAATTTTTTCACTTCATGCCTATGGCAAGCTCAAATATTACATGTGCCCTATGGGGTTTGTGCATAAAAGGTGATGCAACAAAAAAGAGGTACCATTCAGGTAGGGCAGATACAGAAGACCTCCACATCCGGCCCTCTCCAACTTCACCAAGCTGTCGATTTGTTTCATACTCACACTACCTGAAATTGCAATATGGAACTGAAATGAGCAATGGTGCTGTCTTCCTAAACCAACCAGCACTAATCTGCAAGTTTGAGTGTAGCTTCAACCTTCCAGCATCCATTAAAAATGCATAGAGAGAGGGAGGCACCTGGATAGCCAGTAGATGCTGCCCATGCTAAGTTTCCCCCTGCTGTCATTATTGATCCTGCATATACAGAAATTTCCATCAATCTATACATATTGCACATAAAACCATCTAACCTCAGAGTACAATGCATACATCTATGATGAGAGAGGAAGAACACATTTTGCTCACACCCAGATCACCAATGTTTGATTCATCAGCAGTTGAAAGGTTTTGGGTGGGGGAACACTAGACCACTATCACTAGATTCAACCAGTTGTGCACCAACCTCATCTGTGTGTGGCAGCACATACAAATCCTCAGCAAGTCCAAACATGATGGTACCTGTTTTGAAAACTAGGGATGACTCAGGGTGCCCAAGTGTGAACACTCCAGATGGTCTGGGCATCTGCACAATGAACATAATGTTTTGCTCATGGCAATCTGACTGTCAAATACATGGGTAATATTGAGATGTAATGAAATCACGTGTCACATTACTATACATACAGGCTTAGTCTTAGGAGGTTGTCCTGCAGAGTGCTGAAATGAGCCTGCGACCCATCTGGACACAATAGACATCACGAGGTCACATTCAGAATCATGAAACTGTCAAATCATGTGCATATCAGCAGTGGTCAAAGGGAGATCTTGTTTGATAGACATACCCTGAAGTGCCAAGGTATGCATACAAAGTCCCCAGAACTCCTGCTCCAGCCCTAGAAAGCACAAAAGTCATTTTCCACCTGCATCATGTCCTCTTTGCTTTTGCAAACAGCTAATTCTAAAATGGCATCCAGCATTCCACTTCCGCACAAGAACCTCATCAATCCATGTATCAAGGCTCCTAAGGACTGGTCTTTTTCTGTAGGTTGAAATCAAAAATGAGAGAAAAAACCAAATAAAGACCTACCCAAGAGTGCATGCACCTGCATCCCCACAGCAGTGCACTACAGGTATCCCCTGCAAGCTCACATTCCCCAACTCTTCTGCTGCCCATGCACTCACCTCCCCTGTTACCAATTCCCAATCGCAAAATTCATGTCTGCCCAAAAGATGCTGGGGTTCACTTGTTTCTTCCTAATCCAGAAGCAACTCAGCAAGGTGAACTCAATTACTTCCTGAAAACATTGTGAATATCCTGGTCAGACGAGAGCTATACAGTTCAGACTACAAACCACAAGGGATGTTGGGGGGATGGATCAGTGGAAGCTTGTCAATCCAGTGGCCCAGCCCCACATCATGCATCAACCCTGTTGCATACTGCACCCCTCCCTACTTGTCAGACACTCATATTCAGAGACTAGAAAATTACCTACTGTGACTACAAATCCAACAAAGAATTGCAGCACTGAAGTTGAGAGAAGCATATCAATGCACAATAGCAACCTTGAAGGATAGATCTGTGAGGCCTGTGGTGGAGGCAGTGGTGGAATCAGTGACGCAAACTCCACAAAGCTTCCAGACAACATAATCATGCCTGTCATCCTCCATTTGGTCCCCCAATCCCATCATGCGGAAGTCTTGAAGCTTTTCATGCTGGATATTTTGTTACAGATAGAAGTAATCCAAATAGCAGAGGAGCTGGTGGTGCAAACTACAGACCCGCCAAGCAAAAGCGTTTGACAATGCTGAGCTGCATTAGAGTCATGCTTGTCCAACCACCGCAGCTTAGCTAAAACACTGTAGCCCACCAGATTGTGTCAACACAATGTCCAGTGCTATCAAACAAACACCATAAGAGAGCAGCTCATGAGAGACAAAATTTATGCCACCCTTGCTTTCAGAAGAATAATTCCTTTTAAAGTTTTCACCTTGAGAGTGTTCCAGAGCTGCAAAGTTATTCATCCCACCTTGTTGCACCTTGATGTGATCCAGAAACAGATGCTAAATAATCAGCTCCACCTGCCAACCGAGCAATCTCAAAGCCCGAACCAAATTTGAATCAGCTGTTTTCTTGAGTCTGCCTTACAGAAACATACCAGAGGCACTCATCCCAACAGGCAGAAAATGACACATGGATGACTTCTGAGCTGACAAAAGTGAGTACTGATAAAACATGTACTTGTATGGATTTGCATAATGACAGATCTACTTATTGAGCTCGAACAAAGCACAAAAATATGGATCAGATGTACCTCAGTCGCTTCTGCAACTGCTCTTGCATCTGAATAGAGAATGGCTGGAGGTGCAAGTTCCAATTTGTTCTGTTCTATCACCATAAGCAAAACAGGCTCAGATCTTGACTCACCACAGCAAAGCATATTACCACCAGGTCACTTGAATGAAGAAGGTGAAGGAATGGTGGGGGTTACAGCATATGTACCTGTGGGAGAAGGATGACATTCTGCATTTGGCCAGTAACAGACAGAGCCCGCACAGTTCCGGAATGGCTCACTGCTGCCATTGCCATACACGTTCTCACCACCTCCACTGTTGCATCCCACCATCTCTCCATTTCTTGCTCTGCACTTGCTGTTCCCGCACTGCTTCATTTGCCATACAGGTCAGAAACCCTAAAATCTGAACACTAAAGCAATAAAACTTGCAAAAGCCAGAAAATGAAGTGCTGATGAATCTCGAGTCAATCAGTTTCACTTTTGTATAGATTTTTGGAAAATTTAGTCATGAAAATTAGTTAGTTCTAGGGGTGCAGATTGAGAAAAGCATGAAGAAAAGTTAGGAGAACTCCAGCCTCATAAAATTCTCAAAAGAATTCTCCATTTGAAAAAAGACCCTACCCACAACTGCTTCTGAGCACGAATCTGACATACATTGCCTCCTCCTTAGCAGTGGAAGGAAGTCATACTCTTTGGCAAACCATTACAGCTGTAGTTTTATATACTAAGAACTTTTTTAGGTCAAAACAGAATAGATTACACTAAGAACAATTCTAGGTTGAAGAAAAATGCATACAGGGAGAGAACAATGTAGTAGGGTTGAGGGTTTACTTACAGACATGAAGGAGATGGTGGTGGATGTGCAGAGAAAGCAGAAGTTGACACGCATCCTTTCGAGGTGATCAAAGCTGCTTTTGTTCCACCAGTGCCCACATCAATTGCTAACACCCATTCCTTGTTTTTTGATTTTGTGTTGCATGCATAAGCTCGCATCATCACAGTGCGACTGCTGCAGCAGCAGATCATCAGCTGCTGCTGCTTGTTGGGTGTTGATGTATTTTGTGTCAGAAACTTGTTGTGACC
Organism: Sphagnum contortum; assembly: GCA_963920785.1. Classification (NCBI taxonomy): domain Eukaryota; kingdom Viridiplantae; phylum Streptophyta; class Sphagnopsida; order Sphagnales; family Sphagnaceae; genus Sphagnum; species Sphagnum contortum. The sequence goes on from OY987276.1 coordinate 10,435,266, forward strand.
ATGGAGTTGATGATGCTGCTGCTGCTGCTGCAAACATAGATCCGATACTTGCTTGTTGATGATACCAGCCAGCAACATGATTGCAAATCTCCTCCCCTGTTGCTGCTGCTGCTGCAACAACCAAGTATAGCTCCGGCCAGCTCCAAAAACCCAGCACCAAAAAACAACTGGAAACAGGGGAGAATGGACTTATGCTTATAGTCATCCCCCGTTTGAACCCCTTTTTGGTCCTCTTTTTTCCGCCTCATGCCCACTTTGTTCTCATAGCTGTTTTTTCCTCATCGCTGTACATCCCCAGTTTGAACCCATTTTTGGTCCTCTTTTTTCCGTCTCATACCCTGTTTGATGCTGTCCACAAAGTGTCAAGAAAACTAGGGACGAAAACAGTTCGAACCAGAAGACAGGGGACAATGAAGCTATGCTCATAGGTAGTCACCCCATTTTGAACCCATTTTTGGTCCTCTCGTTTTCCTTCTCATGCCCAGTTTGATGCTTCCCACAAAATGTCAGCCAAACTAGGGACGAAAACAGTTCGGGGACCAGGAAACAGGGGACAATAAAGTTGCTTCTCATCCCCATTTTGGACCCTTTTTTGTGCTTATGGTTTCCGTCTCATACCCAGTTTGGACCCTTTTTTGTGCTTATGGTTTCCGTCTCATACCCATTTTGGACCCCTTTTTGTGGTTCGCACAAAGTGTCAGCCAAACTAGGTGCGAAAACAGCTTGGGACCTCAGAAAGGTCCTCTGTTCTCCGTCTCATGTCCCCGTTTTGACGCTCTCCACAAAGTCAGCTAAACTAGGGACGAAAGAAGTTTGGACCTCTCCTAGTGTCCTCTGTTCTCCATCTCAACAAAGTGTCAGCCAAACTAGGGACCAAAACAGTTTGAACCTCTCTTTGGTCCTCTCTTTTTTCCATCTCACACCCAGTTTCAGGGTATCCACCAGTCTTCAATGGGTATGTCCATTTTGAACATATGTAGTTTTGAAAGGGTATTAAGATTAAATCCATTTCCATATACATCAATTATTACTCCCAAAAAAAAATGGTCGTAACAATCCCGGGTATGAACATGAACATTTCAAGCACTACATACTAGACCACATACCCTAAGGTGATCTACTATATGTTAACCTTGGTAAAGAACCATGGGCATCTCTCAAGTATGGTTAAATCCTATACCAAGAAGGTAGGGGTATATGTCTTACTAGAGTACATAGTAGTTAGTAGATACCTGGGTTCGTATCCGGCCCAACCTTATATAATAGACCAACATTATTGGTACATTCACAAAGTCAATCAAATTGGGGATGAAAACATGAAATTTAGGGGATCAAACACCACACTTAGGTGAAATTATGGATGAACTTAGGTTATTTATGGATGAACTTAGGTGAACTTATGGGTTGTTCAATTTAGGTTTGATTTGCTCTTTCAATTTTGGGAAATGATTTTTTATTTTTTTATTTTTTTTGGGTTAATGGCCTTTGGTGCAAAAAATGCTTTGACAAAAAAAATTCCCTTGGAACACTCATGTGAATGTTATGGATGGATGGATGGATGGATGGTGAGAGAATAGACAACCAAAGAAAGAAAGAAAAATTAGCATCCATTTGAATGTTGATTACAATTGCCATCAAATAAGGTGGAAGTTTTTATCATCCATTTCAATATTGATCCAAATGGTCATAAAATAACTTGGAATTTTTTTATCATCTATTGTTGAGTACTAATCAAAATGGTACTCATGAGGAGGTAATTTGGCAATTTTTATCATCCATTCAATATTGATCAAAATCGTCATGAATTAAGTTTTTAAATGAATCCTCCATTTGAATATTGATTAGAATAATCATGAAGAAACTTGGAAATTTTATCATTTATTTGAATACTAAAAAATGGGACATTATATGTTCAAATTTTTCATTACTTGTGTCAAACAAGATATTGCTCAAGGGGGTATTATGTGAAAGATCCTTTTTTTTCTCACCTTATTATTATTCATTTTTTTAATATGCACATATTTAAACAACCTTTAATTTTTTTTTTATAAAATTTTTGCATCAAATTTTGATATTGTATATTTATTCCAATACCAAGAAATTTCAAGGATGATGATATGGATGATATATGGATGATTTTTTGGAATCTATCGTATCATTATCCTTGGACAATTCCAAAAGCAATTCATACCTACCTCATTTTGAAACCTATTTATTTCATTTTTAAAAATAATAATTACCATCTTTCCTCTTTCCTTGCCTAGTAATTTATTTCATTCTTTTCCTTATAGTAAATACCTTACTCCTTTCCCCTACTCACCAACATGGATAGGAAAAGGCAAATTAACATGTGTTTTTTCATTGGCCCATGATATTTATATTAATTCCAATTAAATTAAAATTGGCATTGGCATAAATAATAATAATGAAATGTTGGAGACAATACATGGGAACATAAAATAATAATAATAATAATAACAATAATAATAATATATTTTCACTGGTACTACAAAACAACTTAGAGCCCAAGTTTAAATTTTAAATTTTAATATTTAAAGTTATGAAAATTGATAATGATACAATTGAACATAGTAAGATCATGTGATTAGACTTTTATATTTTTTAAAAATAAGACATATGTTTAAAATATCATCCAACCAACTAGGTAGTTGGGAACTTGACAAAGCAAAATACCCATTTAAAATGTAATTTTTTTTTTAAACGATTCAACTATTAATGGTGTAAAGAGATCATTCATTTCACATTCTTTCACATTTTGTTATTAGTTCATTCATTAGCACTAGTTCACTTACTAACCTATTAATTGAACCAACTAACAATTCATACCTAATTTTTTTTATACATATGTTGCATTTTTTTTTAATATTGGAGATTAATGCTTACCTTATATTAATTATATCTTGGTTTTCAAAATAAAAATAGTTTTATTAGAGAATTAATTAGATTAAAATGTTTACCCCAACAATGAACCAAAAAAGATGTTGGATGTTAGTAATAACCATTCAAAGTTAAAGATTTTTTTTAAAATGTTAATTGATACTCATATCAAGTTGTTATCTTTTACTCATATGAATGTCAAGAAATTCAAATTAAAAATAAATTTTACCTAATTTAAAGTTTATGTTTTAAGTTACGATGTTTGAGAATGAAATTATTGCATGAGAAGGAAACAATTTTGTGAATTTTTTTCAAAAGTACTCATATAATAAAAACATTTTGATGGAAGATAAATTTTAGACGATGAAAACCTATTAGTCACATTCCAAAAACATTCATAATTTTAAAATATGAAATTCTATAACTTTAAACACTCAATTTTTTTTTCAAAATTATTTCAATTTTTTTTTTCAAAGGTCTTTTACCCTATATAAAAGGAGGTATAATGTAAATGATTTATTAAGCAAAGTTTGTAGCTTGTAATACAAGAAAATTAAATATATACAAAATGAAACACTAAATCTATAAGAAAATTTTCACACTTTAAGAAAATCATATTTATTCCTTAATGATTAACCAAAAAAATTGTGATGTATTGAGACAATTATAAGCATTCTTTACAACAAGTTACAAAAGATTTAATCCAAAAAATTATTTGCATAAGAAAATTATTTGTGTAAAGTAATGCCATTAGCTTGTTCAATTTTGTTTGGATCCAAATATTGATCAAATAGTCACATTACGTTGAAAATTTTACCATCCATTGGATAGTGATCAAAATGATCATTAGGTAACCTAGAAAAACCACCATCCATTTTGAATATTGAATAGAATAATGGTCATTAGGCAACATGAAAAATATATCATCCATTGAATCCTAATTAAAATGATCATCCACTTGAAAATTTGATGTAAAATCTCAAATTGATTGTTTAATCTTGAACTCAACCATTGATGTAAGGATTTTTTATAGATGTTAAAAAGTTGATGATTTAGAGAAAATAAGTTGATTGCAATAAAGATGTTTTGGCTTGGTACAAGCAAGAGTGAAATCAATATGTTGAAACTTAGAATGTGTTTAACCTACCCTTTTTTTCTAAGTATAGTAGGAGCTCATGTTATGATGTGGAATTTTGCATCCATGTGAATAATGTGCATTACATTCATGAGCAAGCTTTACACTTTTTTTTGTAAAGCCCACTCCCTTCACATGATACCATATTTCTTGCAATTCTCTAGCCTCTCTCTTCATTAGAACCACATCATTTACATCTAACATCTCCATTAATCACAAATTGCCACTCCTTAGTTTAAACCCAAAAGGGCATACTAATGGGATCTAATTTTGTTTTTGGATGTTGAATTGTAAGAATAATAATCATATGTAAGTTGCAATACGATTTTGTAACATATTACAACATCTACCTTAGTTATAGGAGTTAGGGTTAGTGAGTAATAAAACAACCCATGTGATGATATTACATTAGGGGAAGGCTTTTTTTCTTTTATTTTCTTTTCTTTTTAATTGCTTTCTAAAAAGGAAGTTACAAAGTGGATGATAGGTTTATTATCGATTTGTTGAAGGTTAATCTTAACCCATGTTCATGCCAATAATGTCATAGTATTAGTTTTTTGTAAGTAATTTAAATTTTGTTATTTGAAATACATTATTCAAATAGAGAAGTTGAACACTATTAAAAATCCATAAAAGCATTGGGTGTGGAACACAAAGTGATTAATTATCATTGGTACTTTAAAATTCCTAAATTTAGGTGAATGGTGCATTTATTTGATTTGTTTCTTAATGTTGGGAAATATATATATATATAATTTTTATTTTTTAATTTATTTTTTTTGTTTTTAAAATTTCAAAAAATCTCATCATCTTTTTTGACAAGAAATTTTGAGAATTTTGGGGAATTTTTGAACTTGTAAACTCAGCTAATTTTGCTAAAATATTTGGAATTTTTTTTGCCCAATTTCTGATATCAAAAAATTGAATTAAAAAAAATACTTGGTTGGTGAAAGGGGACATTGGTGCAAATGAAAGTTTATATTATGACTAGGTTAACTTGTAACAACAAGCCAAAAGTATTAAAATTTTAACATCAAGTTGAGGTTGTAAATAACTTGTTGCATTATCAATCTACCATTTGAAGATGGCAATTTTATTTCATTTTAGTTTTTGAAATTTTGGGTTATTAAAAACCCTAACAAACTATTCACATCCTTGTTAAAAAACAAGGTTTATTTTAAACACATTTTCCTTCCCAACCCCACCTACATGCATATGAAAAAGACAAATTAACATGCGCTTTTTGTCGACATCATTTATATCAAAATAATATATAATAACCTACCTCTTCCAAGCCTATCTATTTAACTTGTTTCACATATGCATCCCCATGAACATGAAGAGACATCTTTGAAACATAACATAAGTAATGATGAACTATTGGGAACCATAGGGGATTGGGTTTAGGGTTTGGAGGGGATTTTGGGCAAAGTACATTTTCGTACTTGTGATTGAAGTTTGGTAGTATTTATTTGTCAAGAGGGCAAAGCTAATTTTGTTTTGGGGAGCTTATTGTGCTAGATTTTGAGGATTTAGGGTTTAGGGTTTAAGGAGTATCAAACCTTGCACCTATTGCACACATAAAAGTAGTTTTAACCACTCGGATGCCCACACATCGTTGGAAACACGAAGAGATTTAACATACTCTCATCTCTCATTGAAGACACTTCTTCTAGTACCATAATGCTAAGGTTTTGTTTATCATTGAGATCAACTATGTCTTTTAGTTGCCTTTGCGATAATCCATGGAAAGTTGGAAATAAACTATGCATTATTGTTAACCATGGGCCAAATAAAAGAGGAAGATGACTAGCTTGAATGTCACATTAACATTTGACAGATTGTAGGAAAGTGTAAATAAACAAACAAACAAAAACCCTAAAAAATGGATTGAAGCAAGGTAAGATGTATGGACTAGAGAATACCATCTTAGAATTAAGAACCATCTTCAACCTGACACTTTCTTCTTAGTGAATTCATTTACCTGGTATTGTGCTCCTAGTAGAGAATCCATGAACGACAAGTGAATTTGAACACAAAATTGGGACTTGTGCATTGATCATTTCTTGCATTTCCCTGTAAAACAACTGAAAATTGCAGCCTACAATTGCAGCCTGTGTTTCTTGAGTTTGGGTATGAATTGGCTGCAATTGCAAGACTTACAAACAGACCTGCAATTTCTACCAAACCCAACTTCAATGTTTTTGTACACTTGCACTTGCCTTCTTGAGACTATTGCCTTGTGCCTACAATTCTGCCAACACATTCCGGACAACTTACAAACATCCGGTTTTCCTTTCACTAGGCATTTTCCCACCATGGCATGTCCCCCATCTTTGCAATGGTTTCAATACATCGGTAAAGAGGAGGTACTTACACTTTGGGGACAAATGCCACACGCATGAGAGCACACACTCCTGGCCCACAAATCTGCAATTGTCTACTTCCAGGTGTAAAAATTACAAACACCTTTCAAATCTGTCCCACAACATAGAGGACATACAGTGGGCAAGGAATGTCAGCAAAGTTGTGAGATAGGTTTCTGACAAGAATTCACTAATCAATTTTTTCTGGGTACCTTTGGTTCTGCCCACACAAATTGACTGACTGATGTCGTCAGTGGTGGGATTTTTCACCTTAGCTTTGCTATGCGATTTGATAGAACTCCGGAGTGCCATTTTTTGCACCACGGAAATGGATATCAAAGTTGTCAAGAAAAACTCTGGCAAAGTAGAACAGAAGAATGGGTCACACTAGGGAGTTAAAGCCTTCTCTGAAACTGTACAGCTCATTCACTTGTTTTTTGGCTCAGAAATTCTGATGTCTGTAACTGCAAAGGTTGACATCATAAGCATTATAAATCTTTGCTTCGACGGCCTGGGTGTTGAAAAGTTGGCCCAAATCCAGGGCGAGCACCCTCTCGTTGCCCACGACACGACCGACCTTGGCCTGAGTGTTGCCATAAATCTTGACCTTCAGAATCACCCCTTTCCAAAAATGCCACAGGATCTTGGCCATGGCGTCGTGAACTCCAATGCTCCTCTCCTGGAGTTCTGGGAGGAGTTCCAAAGGGATGACGGCCTGGCAAAAAGTGAGGACCGCCCATAGGTGATGATGGTGCCATTCCACGGCCACCTCGGCTCAGAAGAGGAGGGCCAGAACGGGGTGGTTGGTGAAGAATCCCAGTAGACCCCATGGGTGGTTCTGGAAGAAGTCCTCTCGTAATGCAGGTGGCTGAGCTAACAAAACAGCCTCTCTCTTTTGCATCGGCAAGTAAGGCTGCCCAATCTTCAGACTGCACAAGAGCTGATGCATTACCAATTACCTGCATAGAAAACATGTAGTAACAGTCAATCAAACTTATCAAAGCTCTTGTCATTTGCTGATAAAAGGATTCCAATGATTGTACAATGATAAAGGCAAGAAGACAACAAAGTGCAATGACCAAAGAACAGTGCATGCTGCATCATTTTGTCTTGATGAAATGCACTTACCCACAACGACCTTCGTGCACGAGTAAGAGCAACATTCATGCGCCGAATGTCAGCAACAAATCCAACACCATGGCTTGAAGCTCGCACACATGACATAATAATCACATCACGCTCTTGCCCTTGAAAAGCATCAACAGTGTTTATGTACACCCCCTTGCTAGCAGCATTTGAGCCCACCACTGTCACAAATTCCTTCTCCAAACAAGTGAGCTGCTGCTTATAGGGGGTAATAATACCTACACTTACTTTTGCAGGGGGTACATTCCCAGCAGCAGCAGCAGCAGCAGCTTCAGCTAACACCTTCTGTAAGTGTTCAAACAAACGGATTGCCACTTGAGCCTCCATTTTGTTTTGATAAGAGACAGAACCCCCATGGGACTCCCGACCATGGCTGACATCAAAGAACAGATATGGTTGCAAAAGCGAGTCCTCGTGATATATTTCATCAGGCAGTGCTTGAACACCCTCGCTGTCCACCAATCGCCCTTGATAAAAGTAGCGTGATGGGAAGTCACGAATTCTTGGATGCATGCGATATTGCACAGACAGAAGAATTGCCGGACACCCAGCCTGTTGGAACCGCTCAAACAAGCTTCGACTATACTGCATCGTGTCTGCAGCCCGACTAATGACTGTTGCTGGAAGCTGCTGAGGATCTCCAACAAGAACACAGCGTGCAGCTCTTAAACTGAGAGGTGGCAAAACTGCAACCTCGCTTGCCTGTGCTGCCTCATCAATGACCACCATATCAAACCCATGAGCCAGCGAACTGAAAATCTTGCGTCCGCTGCTAGAAACAGTAGTGAACACAATTTCTGCTTCATTTGCAAAACTAGCTTCCAGTTTTCGACGTGCCTCTTCAATCCGAAAATTACTGCCTGCGCGAAACTTGACTTCAATGATGAAAAGCCGTGACATCTCTACAAGTACTTTGTCTCTCTCCTCTACTACAGCTGCTAGCTGCTGAAGCTTTCCATCTCTCATTTGATCACGAGCTGCCAAGACATCTGGCTCCACCCCCATATTTCCCTGCAAGACCCTCACACTAACTTAGAGAACATCATGTTTTCCAAGTCTCTTCTCATACTACGGCATGCTAGGAAGCACAGAATCAGCAAACAAACCACAATAGGAAACTCTGCAATACCTGAGACCGGACTGCAGCAGCTGTATCAATCAGATCTCGCTGAAGGCCTGCGACATGTTGAGCAAGGGTGACTTCCCTGGTTCGCAGCTGTTGTAGCCAGCCAAGGACCTGGGGTTGCTCCATAGCCAAGAGCTGTTCAGTCCGCCGCTCTACAGACACAGCCTGTGCTGCGCGAGAGGATGTGTCAACTCCCACTCTTGCAACATCAGGACGGTAAACTTTCATTTCCCCATCAATGAAGCCACGATCCAGGACCCGCGAAAGAAGCTCATCTGTAGCTGCATTTGAGGGTGCACATACCAACATCCGAGGCTTTGGACAAAGCTTTGGAAGCACACGTGCTAGGCTACGATCCATCTTCTGTAACACTTCATCAATTGTCCCCCACCCATCCCCATCATACTCACGGTCACTCCCATTGCTCAAAGACAGTTCCTCAGATGCCACAAGACTCCCTGGGGCAAGCTTCTGAAGGAGAGCTGCATAGTAGCGTTGATATTGTACCAAATGGATGACATTCAACATGCCCCATACAGTATATGTCTTTCCAGTTCCTGGGGGACCTTGAACAAGAGTGAAGGGCCAGGGGGAGCCCCCACCTGCTGATGCTGGGGTGTTACTTAGCTCTGAACTCCCAGCTGCTGTGTGTGCTGCTGCCCACTGTATGGCTGCCAGCTGAGGTGTGTTGAAACTCCTTTGCAGGTGTTGGACAAAGGCTCCTGTGAAACAATCAGGCATGGCAGGAGGAACTTGGTCGGCATACCCTGGGAAAAGCTCCGGATGGGGCCGTAAAATGGCATTCATCATCTGTCCACATGTGACTGACCTTGTCAGAATGAAATCACCATCTCAAAAACAAACTAACACTACCTGGAGCTGACAGTGTATGGAAGAAGTCTTCTGTTCCATCATGTTCATTCTATGCATCATCAGCATCAAGCAACCAGGCAGGTTTGCCTAAAAAGGGATATACTTACCTGTGGGCGGAAAGCAGGGAGAAGGTGCAAGGCTGAGTATTCACGTTGAATGGTTGTGATGGACCCAAGTCCAGCTAAGTACCAAATTCCTCCTTTCTGTAGCTGCTGCAACACATACACTGCATTGGTGATGCTATCCAGTTCGCCAACACTACTCCCACAGTCCAACAACACCACACCTGGACCAAATTAGCAAATCTCCCAAAACTGCATTCCCTTGAAAGACCAGCAACAACATCACTGCCTTTTGAGCAAAGTTTCCTTTACAAACCTCTCGAAAAGCTTCAGTCAACAATCTATTGCACACACGTAGAGCTGAAAAGACAGCAAATTTCAGCACAGAAAACAAGTGCTGCTTTGCAGGGCAAAGTATACTAATCATCAAGAATTGATGCTTACTGGAATGGGGGAACTCTGGCACTCTCACCCCAGAACTATCATGCACCTCTTACTGTGCAAAAATATCCCAGTTCACCGAAATGCTACACTGAGCGAAAATTGCTAAACCCCCTGGCTACATATGGAACTCCTGCAGTACTGACAAGAAATGTCTATGAGCATACCTTGGATGATTTGCTTCATCCTGAGACACATGAAAGTGGAAAATAGCTCCAGGTGGGTCTCTGACATCAATGGGATGAAACCGACGCACAAGACCTGCAATACGGCCTGCTATTTGACCTTCCTCCATCTCCTCCACTTTCCCCCCCTTCAAACGGCCTTTCCTTCTGCCACCTGTGATTCGGACAACCAGAACAAGCCCACTACTTGACTCAATACTAGGATCGATATGCAGACACAATGAGATAATGTGCAGATTAGGGTTCGGGTTTACCCTAAACCCTGTCTACTACTGCATTTAGAAAACTTTTGTTGAAACTCCCAAGATGCATAAGACCTGACACTTGGGAATTGCAGGGCAACCCTTTTCCATGTCAGTCTCAAAGAAAGGGTGGCTAAGGCACTATCAGCATTTTGATAATTTGAAGTTACTGGTATTCACATTTGGTCATCTAAACAACAGATCAGGAGATCAGCTGTTGGGTAGTCCACCCTTACCTATTCCAGGCTTGGGTGTTGAAAGAACAGCAACATCTCCTTCCTTGAAGTGGAATTGTCGTTTTGGTTCAACAGGCATCAAAATGACATCATACCAACCTGCATCAAGAGCATCATACCCCCCACAAAAGTCTTGAATACTATGAGGTTCTGTAAATGGTCTCACACCCATTCAAGCAAAGTAACATCTACAAGAGAAGAAAACACTCTATAAATTTGTCTTCGCTTTAAGTGGCTTCTCAAATAGGAAGGGGTGGTACTGGGTTGCTTTACAACTGGCTCATCCAGCCACACATCACAGAACCATACATAAATCTAGAAACATTTGATTACTTCCAAGGAAGTAGTATCCCACAAGTGCAGATTGTGGCAAGAATGCTTCTAAAGGCATTCAATGGACTTCACCTGCAAGAGAGGATTGAGACAAATAGGCCCTTATGGAAAGGTGGTAGAAATTTTTGCCACTTTACCTCGTTCACGCCGTTCAACAGTTTTTACAGATACAGGCACAAAGGGATCACCACTAGACCCTTCCACAAGCTCCTCCCAAGAATTGTGTAGCTGAGCACGACATTCCTCAAAGAGAAGGGGCTCAAACACTCCCACATATTCATCAAAAGATGCAAAGCTACCAGGCACGCGCTGAAGTTCCGAATCCCCTGCAAAGAAAGAATAACACCCAAATTTTCACCACCTGCTGGAGAAGTTTATGGTGGAAATGGCAAACAACTAAGAAATAGGTAGGAGACCTTCACAATACACCCCAAATGTGCAGAACCCATAAGTTGACAAGTACAACCTCTGCCACGCACCAAGAGTTTGAACTGGAGTTCAAGGAGGGTACAGAGCACTACACAAAATTGGGGACTTGTTCCCTCCACCCTCATAGTAACACCCTTGACAAATGGGTATGCTCTGAGTATATAAGATACAGGAAGAAAACTTGGATGGGGGAAAGCTTAGAATGCATGGTGAAATCACCTTGTCCTTGCTATATACAAGAAGAGGCAACACATAATAGCCCCAGCTTACAGACCATGAGTTCTTTCAACATTCAAAGGGTCCTAATTTGGTTACTACCATGGAAGGTTCACTACCACAGTCTTGTTGTTCTTCAGTGGCCAAGTCAAAGGGTCATGAATACACATGAATTGACTCATGCTTTAGAAACTCTCCAACAAGTAACACTCTGCTGGAGTGGGCTTTCTGAATCATAAAAACACCCCAACAAAAAGCTAGGGCTTTTAGGCTCAGCCTGGAGAACTGCAAAGAAAAGGTTGCATAACAAAATGATGCAGGAACTAGCAGGGTCCTTTCATGCTTGGGCCCTCCCTTTTAGTGGGTGCACCTGACAACAACACGAGGGTCCTTTGTGCCTGCAGAGAGGGCTGCCTTTGGTGGGTGTACCCTGGGGCCTGCACACTGCATCAAAACTGAACACTGACCTCTTTGTTCCCACATAGTGAGCATCGAGATTGTGGGGTGACATTACCTCTTTGCAACAACAGTTCCAAAGCTAGACCTAAGTCCAACTCTAGCAACCACCCACTTCAACATCCCCTCCAAAACTCTCACCCAAGTCAGACACTAAGAGATAGGGGCTCTCTTCTGCAACAAGAAGCTCAGTGTGATTATCACTAGAAAATGCTTCTCTTTTCACCATTGCCAACTACTTTCAAATCAAATTCCTCTTCTGAGAAAGATATTGTCATGCTCAAAGCCTTTTTCTGTTCCTCATGCTTTGACAAAACTTTCCTAGATAACAAAGTGCCTCCCAGTTACATACAGCTCAAGGAGACAATCAACTCCAAGATACATATATATACATATGTAAATAAGAAGGCAGTACCGCCACAGTGTCTGTTCTGAAACCGAAAAATCCACTTGAAAACCCCCTCCCTCCCCCTGCCACCCCCACAATCATTGCTGAATGCACAACCCACTGCAGCACATTTCTTTTACAGAGTTTTTTTGGTTCAAGCATGCAGGATCCAAATCCCTTCAAGCAGAAGGGAACAAAACCCTGAAAAACAAGATGGGGAAGTAGTAGTATCCCGTAACCTTACACAAAGGTATCAATGATACAGATTAGGGTTGAAAGAACTTTCAACCTACCTTAGCCAAAGCCCCTTGGATTTCCTTCTGCATCCTTTGATAGAGAGAGAGAGAGAAGGGAAGGGAAAGAGATTCCCTGCCCTAAACCAAAACAGACAGTTGGGTGGCTAGATCAAGTGGGAGAAGAGACAAGACCAAAAAAAAAAGAGGGGAATTCAAGGAGAAAAGTAACAAACCAGGAGTCTGCCACAACTTTCGACATGTGGCTTCTCGTTGCAGACGCTCAATTGATGTGTCTTGGAGTGGGGATCTCATGTCATTTCTTGTAGAGAATCCTCTAGCCGAAGATGGCCTCTTGAGCTTTGCCACACCTGATTCCTTTGTCACAGTTGTTGGCCTGATGAATTCAAATTGCTGCTCCACTGATGACGACGTGGTGGTGGTGGTGGTGACAGGAGGAGGAGGAGGATCCTCAACTGTGCTAGATGAAGAAGAAGAAGGTGGCAACGGCGGCAGTGGCCTCACACCTAGCTTCCTTAGCTTCCTTGTTCTTGTGGTCCTGGTATCAATCTCTCTGTGACCAACCTCCGCTTGTTTCCCTTCATATTGCAGTGCATTCAATTCTCTGGATTCAAGCTTCTGGTCTGCTTGTTGGGTGGGGGTGGTCATCACCATCTCACTCAACTTTCGCAGTCTTCTTGATCTTGTCATGACAACACCCACCTCTTCTTCTTCCTCCTGTGTGGCAGCAACTTCTTCCTGCTGCTGCTGCCTCACTGCTGCTGCTGCTGCTGCCATTGCTTCTGGTATCATCCCCCCGCTCACTTCTCCTAATTCTAACTCCTGCTGCTGCTCTGTTTGCTGCAGCATATCAACATCCACACTCTGCTGTTCTTCTTCAGCTCTATTAACCTGTTTCTGCTGTGAGAACTCTTGCGCTAGGGTTTTCTCTAGGGTTTTCTCTACTGGAGCAAGAGGAGGAGGAGAATTAGAACTAGAGTTGCTCCTCTCTAGAAGTTGTTGTGCCCCAGTTGTGGAGCTTGTGGCTGCTGCCTCACTACTGCTGCTATTGCCCAGAAGAGACTCCACTGCTGCCAGCTTCCAAGTTTCCACAACCCTAGGTCTCTCCAGATCTTCCTCCTCTGCCTTCTTCTCGCCAATGATGACCCCAGCGAAAGAGTTGTTTCGTCTCATACGCTGCGATCTCGGTGCCCGAGGTTTCTTGGGCGGCTCTTCGCCATCCAACATCATCACCGTTTGCCGCCGCTTCTTCTCATTACCCATCCTCAGCTGCAATCCCAGGCTTTGCATCTTCTTCCCACCTGCAGTGGCAGCAGCAGCAGGATCATCACCAGCACCTGCAGTAGCAACAGCAGCATCACCATCCTCTGACTGCTGCTGCAGAAACAACAGCTTCTTCTCGATTCCAGGGTTAGGGTTTTCACTACCCCGGACAGATTGCTCCGATGCTGCTGCCGTTGCTTCTTCTTCTTCTTCTTCTTCTTCTGGAGAAACTATTCTCGTTTCCATACCACTCGCAGCAACAGCCGCAGAAGACAAATCCTTGGAAACACCAACAATTTTTTTCAAATCCACAAACCCTTGTTCTTCTTCTTGTTCTTCGTCATCATCATCAGCAGCAGCATCCGTCAACTGCAAATCCTTAGCACCTACAGCAGGAGCTGCATCCATCGACTGCAAACCCTTGGAAACTGCAGCAGCAGGAGTACCCATCGATTGCAAATCCTTGGAAACTGCAGCAGCAGGAGCATCCATCAGCTGCAAATCCTTGGACACTGCAGCAGCAGTAGCATCCATCAGCTGCAAATCCTTGGACACTGCAGCAACAGGAGCATCCATCAACTGCAAATCCTTGGACACTGCAGCAGGGGCAGTACCTATCAACTGCAAATCCTTGGAAACTGTTGCAGTACCATCATCCATAGAACTCATCAAGTCCTTGGAAACTGCAGGAGGAGCAGCATCCATCAACTGCAAATCCTTGTACACTGCAGTAGTAACATCATCCATAGAGCTCATCAAATCCTTGGAAACTGTTGCAGTAGCAGGAGGAGGAGGAGGAGCTGCATCCATCAACTGCCAAATCCCTTGCAAGCAAGCAGCTGCTAAAGCAGCAGCATGTACACAACTCCAGAAAAAAAAACTCCTTACAACTAGAAACAACAAAAAACTAGTGACAAATTGGAAGCAGCAGCAAAAGCAAAACCCACAAGAAGAAGAAGAAGAAGCAAAATCCTTGCAAATCAAGAAAAGAAGAATTAGCCATCATCATCATCATCATCTCTCCTCCTCCTCCTCCTCCTCTTGTATATTCTCCATCTCTATTTCTTCTTCTTCTTCTTCTACTCCCTCACTATGTACCTATTAAGGATGGATTCAAACATACCCAACTTCTCTCCCCAAAGAAGAATCCCCCAAAACCAAATCAAAAAAACTAAAACAAAACCCCACCCAAAACTAAAACCCCCATTGCCAGTTCCAATCACACAAAAAAACATAAATCATAAGCTAAAGCTCCCTAATCACAACTTGTTCATTCACAAAACTCCTCCTGAGTCCTAATCACAAGCTTGTTTATACTAAATTATGAATACTATTTTGTCAACATGTTAAGAAAACCCAACCCAAAAATAGATGAAATCCATACAAATTATTATCTGAGCTTAGCCTACTGCATCTTCTCCTCTTCAGAGATCTTGTCTCTTACTTCAGAAATCCTTTATTTTCTGTGTGTGTGTGTGTGTGTGTGTGTGTGTGTGTCTCTCTCTCTCTCTCTCTCTTTTCTCTCTCTTTTGTTAATGAATCTCTCTTTCTTGCAAAGGCTGAGAGCAAAAATTTTGCACTCCAAATTTTGTTTTGAGCTTGTAAATGTTTTGCAACAGAGTTTATATAAGTGGGTTGTTGGTGCTACTAGTGCCCAGCAATGGACAGAATTTTTGCAAATGAATGTGGGAATCTGGATGTGCATATGGGAGTATTTTATGGCTACTCTTTTGGATGAACATTCAGATCCTTTCGATGAAAAAGCAATGAATATGGGGAATGTGGATGTCATGTCTGTCTTAATGGGTACCCTTTTGAATGGACAGAAATTTTGCAAAGAATGAATGTGGGTGTTATGGGTGGTATTTTATGGGTACCCTTTTGGATGGACAGAAATTTTGTAATGAATGAATGTGGGTGTTATGGGTGGTATTTTATGGGTACCCTTTTGGATGGACAGAAATTTTGCAAAGAATGAATGTGGGTGTTATGGGTGGTATTTTATGGGTACCCTTTTGGATGGACAGAAATTTTGTAATGAATGAATGTGGGTGTTATGGGTGGTATTTTATGGGTACCCTTTTGGATGGACAGAAATTTTGCAAAGAATGAATGTGGGTGTTATGGGTGGTATTTTATGGGTACCCTTTTGGATGGACAGAAATTTTGCAATGAATGATGTGGGTGTTATGGGTGGTATTTTATGGGTACCCTTTTGGATGGACAGAGTTTTTGCACTGAATGAATGTGGGTGCAATGGGTGTGTTTTATGGGTACTCTTTTTGGATGGACAGAATTTTGGCAATGAATATGGGAATGTGGGTTGGATGTCATGTCGGTATATAATAATGCGAATGTGGGTATTATGGGTGTGTTTTATGGGTACTCTTTTTGGATGAACAGAATTGTGGCAATGAATGTGGATGTTATGGGTGAATTTCATGGGTACTCTTTTTGGAAGGACACAATTGTGGCAATGAATGTGGGTATATATAAGGGGTGTCTTTTATGGGTACTCTTTTGGATGAACAGAATTTTGGCAATGAATGTGGGAATGTGAGTATTACGGATGTATTTTTACAGGTACTCTCTTGGATGGACAGAATTTTAGGAATGAATGTGGCAATGCAAATATTTATGTGTGTATTTTATGGGTACTCTTTTAGTTGAACAGAATTTTGGCAATGAATGTGGGAATGTGAGTATTATGGATGTATTTTACAGGTACTCTCTTGGATGGACAGAATTTTAGCAATGAATGTGGCAATGTGAATATTTATGGGTGTATTTTTATGGGTACTCTTTTGGATGGACAGAGAATTTTGGCAATGAATGTAGAATATGTTATGTGCTATGGATGTATTATGCAGACTATTTTGGATGTGGTAGACCTTGGTAGAGGTCGGCTGGTGTGGATGGATGTACTTCTTATGGGTATAAAATGTGTAAAGCCCCCCACAAAGAATTGGAGGTGTTCTGGGAATGTGAGCCTGGCATGACCCTAGAGAGAGAGAGAGTCTAGGGGCAAACCCTAATTTCCAAAAAACCACACCATTTGAAGTCCTCCTTACTCCTTACTCCTTTCCTATTGTGTTCCATGGCCCATTTGCTAAAACTCCAAGAACATGCCAACACTTGTCTAGACTTGGTTTTAGGCCCCATAATCAAGTTTCAACACATTTCAATGAACAATATAAGTATATAGTAGTGCAAGAGCTTTCAAGGTAGCTTCAATCTCTCCTTTGTTTTGTCTTTATGGGGGTGTGGCCCCCAAAAGGTCCATTGATTATTGACATTTGTTGGCACCTTACATTCTTTCCTTTTCCCAACTCATAATTGCACACTACACTCTCTCCACATCAATTTACATGAACACCTATCCATTTTGCTTTTTAACTTCATTCACATTTTCTTATTTGGCAAAATTGGGTTGGAGTTGGTGACTTGGTGGGTGACCCATTCTTATTTGCTCATGGTACCTATAGTTACTAGGTATATACATTTTCATTGTTCAAATGACACTTGGGTTAGGGGCTCTAGTGTTAAGTTCCCAAAACACCAAGCCAACCACTTAGGACCTAAATTTATTTACCAATCAAGACCTTTCCAATTGTACCCAAGATCAAAGGCCAATTGTGGTTTGAGAGATCTTTGGTTTGCGTGATAAGTAAAACAAACACAATACCTCCCTTAATACTTAATAGTAGGATTATGCATGGTGTGCTAAAGCTACATTTTTAGGCACCCAATTCCCCCAATTCATCAAATCACTCGACCAAGCTTATGCCACCCACACTAGGAACATCAAAATCCAAGCCATAGTGCAACCCATGTCAATGGAACAAAAAAGAACAAGACATAACTCTAGTATAATCAATTAGGCCATAGAGATCAACTAAACTTCAAGATGTTCAAAAATATTTGAACCTTAAACCAAGATGTCAAAAGTGATTCCAACCTTGTGCCAAAATGTTCAAAAACATCTCCCCTTTGGCCAAAATGTGCAAACAATTTCAACCCAAGGCAAAAAAAATGCCTAAGCCAAAACACATTATTGTCTTGAGATTAAAATTTTCAATTGAAGGTCTAATTACACTAAACCAAATGTATTGATCTTCAACTCATGGTTTTGCTTCTACGGTTTAGGGCTACTTCACATTGGGTTGATGGACATTTAACCTTTATTTGCAAGACATGTGACTTAGTGTGTTCAAGGGAGTTTTGGCCTCTTGCTTTTTTGGCTTAGGAATTTTTCATGGTTCTCATGGCACTTTTGGTTTAATGTGTTTGCAAGACATTTGGCCTATAGTGTTTTTTACGGTCCTTTCACCAGACATTTTCTCAAGACATTTAACTTAGGGTGGTTGTGGGGATTTTTCATCAATGGGTTAGGCCAACTAACTTAAGGCATTCATGAGATTTTTTCACCAATGTTGTAAAAGTTTCGTACACCTTTTTCTTGAACACATAAATTTTCATTCATGAACTTGATTGCCACAAAGAGAGGCCCAACTCAAAAAAAAACAATCCTCCCAAACATGCTTTCAAAGTCCTAAAGCCCCTAGGTCATTGTGTCTTAAGCCCCCAAACCTTCATGTTTTAGGCCTTTAGGTTTTTGAATCATGAGCCCTAAATATTTCATGTCCCTATCCCTTAAGTCCTATTGTCGAGGCTTATATGGCCATGGAATTATAAGCCTTCAAGTTGTCATGCTAGACCATTTGTGCCTTGACGTCTAAAACTATTATAAATGTCAAGTTTTAAGACTTCAAGTTTTTAGGTGTAAGGATTAGTGTCCCCGTGCCTAGTCCTTGCCTTTTTACAAAACTTATTATAGTATGTCCTAAGGTTGGACCTTAAGACAAAATGCATTCATCTAGGCCACAAGAACCCAATCCAACCATATATTGAATTGTGGACCTTTGCCCTTGGTAATCCAATGAAGGTTGACAATTGTCCTATGATAGGTGTCCTCATCCCATTTCAATTTCAAAGTAATCAGATTCATGTTTGTGGTGCATGGAGCTTGGAACTTTAACATAACAAACTTCTATATGTTGATCAAATATGCTTCTTGTATGGTAAATATGGGTATTTTTTTCCCCCTAAATATGTGATTTATATGGTTGATGTATTGTGATTCTTTTGAGGTCCCTAAAATGTGTTGTTTTAAATTTGGGAGGAGATCCAAGCTTTATTTCCCTCTCCCCTTTAATGTAATTAAGACCTTGAAATGTGTGTTTACCATCCAAATAATCATTCCTATTACCCTTTTGAGCAATTTCAACCAATTCTTAAATTTTGGCTTCAATTTTGAACCTGAAAATTCAAAATGGTAATAAAAAATCTTGTTCACATGTGCCAAATAACAATGCCCAACAATTTTTTGCATTAATTTAATATTTGACATCGTCTTATTCAACCATAATCATTTCCAAAGAATCTTATGCTTTAATTGGCTATTAGGTTACAAGTTACAAGCCATAATATTTGACATGTGTTTCAATTGTCATTTACTAGATATGTAGCATAATTTACCTACCTCCTCACCTACCTACATACCTTAAAGTTTTCTAATTTAGCCTACTTACCTAACTATATTTACATATAAATACATATTTAAATAATAAATAGATAAGTAATAATACCTAATAACTACTTAACATAATCAAATTATTCAATTATTTAACCCAATTTACCTACCTATTACTTACCTATGATGTATTAACTTAGTTTACCTACTAACACCTAAATATACCAACCCCCTACCTACCTACCTACCTACCTACCTACTATTAACCTTGACCTACTTATTACTAATGTTGGCTTTCCTATCACAAGCTTATTTACAACCTATTTACATACAACCCAAGTCCATTGATTATCTACCTACCCACCTACATATATATTAATTATCAACCCCCAACCTACTCATATATTTTTAAATATATCCCTACACAATACACCCACACATATATTTCTCATATATTTTAATATATTTTTAGAGGTTATAATTTCACATCATAAATGTTACCAATAATTGGTTGTTGTTGTTTCTAATGAAATATTGTTAAATTGTGGATGTCACAACCCTAACTTTGGGTTCGTGATCAAGGCAATGGCTTGTGAAGGTGTGGGCCAAGAGTGAAGCCCATAAGTCACATTTCATGCTCCCAGTAGTGTAGGAGAGTGTGAGGGAATGAACTTCACACTCCCAAGTGAACTCCCACTTCGGGAGTTAAAGCCTCGATGGACTCTCGAATTTTCAAAAAGTGGTTGCAAGGACCAAAATTTATTGGATTCAAAAATTCTTTATATCATTGAAAAGCTCTTGGAACGTATGCGTAAAATGGGCTCACATTATCCATTTTGATACTTAAAACATAAGTTATGGTCAAATGAAGGGTCAAGAGTCAAATTGTCAAATTGACTCATGACCACTAAAAATTTAGAATCGCCCCGATTTGTTTACATGAAAGTGATGTGCAACATATCATTGGAAAGCTCTCAACAAGGGCTACAACTTTGCTTTAGACCTCATTTCAATCGGAGGTCTGCACACAAAATTATCGACCTCCAAAACTACAAAAATCCCAATTTAGGGAATTTCACAATTCTAACTTTGGAGTCCCGGGAAAAAATGGCATTTGGGTGTTGGTCCCATGGCCAAGCATAGAGAATATTATAAAGGGGAATGTGGTGGCTTCCCCCAAGTTTGGGCCGTGGTGAATCTTGTGAACTCGTATTTGCCCGTGGCTCATATGTGCATCAAAAGTGTTTCGATAATTATCGCAACCTTAGCTTTGGGCTCACGACCAAGGCAAGGGGTTGCAAGGTTGCGGGCCAAGAGGAAGGAAGCTCGGGAGTCAAGGCAAAGGCATGGCAAGGTTGCAAGCCAAAAAAGAAGGAAGCCCGGGAGCGAAGGCAAAGGCATTGGAAGGGTGCGGGCTAAGAGGAAGCTCGGGAGTTTAAGGAAGTGCGAGGGAGTGTGAGGGAGTGAACACTCACACTCCCAAGGCAACTCCCATTTTGGGAGAGGGAGTCCCGGCGGACTCCCGAAACTTCAGAGGGCGAGTTGAAGGGTCAAATTTCAATGAATTTTTGCGCTCTTTACACCGTTGAAAAGCTCTTGAAACGTAAATGTTTAAAATGGGCTCGCATTGCTCATTTGGACATCTGAAACACAAGTTATGGGCAAAAGAAGGGTCGGGAATCAAACTGGCAATTTGACTCCCGACCACTAAAAGTCAGGAATCGACCTCTTCCCGACATCCGATTTGAGAGTGCAACACGGTGTTGGAAAGATCTCGACGAGGGCTACAACTTTGTTTCAAACCTCGTCGCGATTGGACTCTGAAGTCGGGAGATATGAGCGTCCAAAGTCCCGGGACTCCAACCCGAGACAATTTCAGGACTCCCACTTGGGAGTCCCGGGTAAAAGAACCATTTGGATGTAGCCTCCGTGGAGAGCTGCAGAGTATACTATAAGGGGGAAGGTGATGGCTTCCCCCAAGTCCGGGCCGTGCTGAGTCTTGTGTGTCCGTGTTGCCCCTGGCTAGTCCTAGTAACAAAAGTGCTCCAACTATGCACTAACCACTTTGTGTGGGGTTTATGCAGGCCGTGTGAGTGAGTAAAGCTTCTCAAATCTTCCTAGTCCCATCCCGAAGCTCCAACACGACCCTCTACCCCTCCAAGTGTTGTGAGCTAGGGAACGTGTCTCGACTCCTCCTTCTTCTGCTATCTTTCATTTGGACTCACATTTGGGTCCTTTGAGGAGTTGGGAGTGCGTCAATAATGCACTAACAAACTTGTTGTTTGGTTTATACAAGTCCATGTGAATAATTGACTTGCTTATCACTTTTCATAGTCCCTATCCCGAAACTCCAGCACACCCCTTTACCTTCGAAATGTTGCGAGCCAAGGAAAGTACCCCAACTCCTCATTTTTTCGTTGTGTTCACCTTGGACTCACATTTGAGTCTATTAAGGAGCTTTGGAGTGTGTCAATGGCATTCAACAACCTAATTACCATCAAAGAAAAATGTTATCAAATAAAGAGGAATTTAAAAAAAAATGAAAACACATGAAAATAAAACTTGTTAATTACCTACCTACCATCTTATAATAACTACCATCTTATAGCAACTATCGTCCTACATCAACTATTATCCTACAAATATTGTCATCTGTAGATTTGAAAGAAGACCCACAACTGCTTGCAGACCCTCGATAGTTGCTACCTCCAATTTATAGCACCTAAAAACCCTTTGCAATTTATGCTTATCATTTATAACAATGTTGCCTTCCTTTCATACCCGAAATTTCATGTCTACTTCTTTACTAATGTTTTCTATTATCAATTATTGCCCTATGGCAAAATGCACTTTCTATTCCAAAATTAGAACAATTTTTTAAAAAAAAAACTTTATAGAAAAACTAATACATAAGAATAACAAAAAATTATATAAACTTGATATGAGTTACTCTCCCTTCCTTTATCACATTTCAATTAAAACTCACACCAAGAAGAAACACTAGAATCCATGCAATTTCAACTATTTTCCATTACATAAGAACAAATACAACTTTTTCCCATGTTCTTCTCTTTCTTCCTCACACAAAATTGTCATGCACAAACATCCTCCTAATGTTAATTATCTAATGATTTAATCTTCTAATAAAGTCCTTTCTTTTTCTCCCTTCAAAAAATATATTAAAAACCTATAAAAGATATTCACCACACAAAGGTGAAGTCCTTATCCTTTTAGATTATCTTATCATAATCCTTTCCACACATCCTAATTAAAGGAAATCCATCCATCCCCTCTCCATTTGGATTAATCAACCTAAATGGCTTCACCCCTTAGTAAATAAAAAATGGTAAGCAAGATATTTATCGCTAATATTTACATAGTTATTAAGATGCCTTTCTAAGTGAACTAAATTAAGATATTATTTTTAATAACTAATATTATTTTTATTGAAATTCCTCCCCAAATTAACTTTTGATTATTTTGTCCCATGAAGGTAATTCATTATATTGATGGTACCATCGTAAAAAAAACACTTTCACTCTACAACATCCTGATATTATTTTGTCGTTTAACAATAACTACAATCCAATGACAATAATACTACTGTCTCTTAGCATCAATGGTGTTTAACCAACAAAGAATAATTTTCTACTTTAACAAATACAATGGGTTATTTTTGGATGAGAATAATTTTCAAAACCATACCATTTGAAAGATAAAGAAATCATTAATCACAACCTAGTCATAAAGATTGACAAAAATTGTTAAGGTTCAAACATAGTTACAAAATCAACCATAAATAGTTGCATGCAATAATTAATTGCATGTCATTGCGGTTTCAATGGTTACAAATGACAATATTTCTTCCATTGACTTTTTTCATACAAGTCTTCTATTGCTAGAAATTTATGTTAAAGCCATAAGGTTTAATTCTCTTCGATCTTTTTCACAATCTAACATGTTTGTTAACACATGGTGCCATTCAAAGTCCCTAATTTTTTCAAAAAAATAATGGTCAAAATGATAACATTGCAAGCATGTCCACACCTCATTGAATTGTCGCCTATTTTTGAACCTTACATCTCTAGGGCACAAGATATTCCATCTAAGAAACCTAAAAGGCTTTGTAAAAAAATTGTTGTGTCTTGTAACATATTCAAACAACCAAACTTTCCTTGGGTAAAATCAATTTTAGGGGAACATTATTTGGTGTCTCAGACATGAGCAGAACGATGACATTCACATTGGAAAAGACCATGGGAATTGGGAAATTTTGATTATTGCAAGATTCCAAGGTTGACAATTCTCAGATGAGGGATTTACCGCATCAGTACCCTGGTTCTGAGGGTGGTGATCAACATGGCTATAGTTCAGGAACACTTGGCATCTCCAGCTGCCAGACACAACACAGCTGCACACTGTGCAATAGAATAAAAGGCCTGCTTGCTTGCAGGTCCACCAGGTGCTACTGCACTGCTAGCTGTATCAAGGAAGCATCCAGCAATGTTTCAAAGCTGGTATTTTCTGACTGCACTAGTGCTGCAAAGAAACCTTGCAGTGTCTGCAAAGCACAAAAGATCCCCTCTTCAGCCATGATATGATACAGTTGCTTGGATCAGCAACGGCGTGATGAAATGAATCAACTGATATCGGGAAAAAGAGCATCCAGGTCCAGTGCATCATGAAGTCACCTGCAATGCTTGACCCTACAACTAGGAGCTCTTTACAAGCACAAGTGCTTGTGGAAGCACACGTTCACGTACAGACATGCCAGCATTAGCATGATGCTGCTTGTCCACCATCATAGTGCGACAAAGTTCCAATGCTAGTGCTTTCATGTGCAAGTCTGCATCACTGACAACAAAATGCACTTCAAGGCCACTTTACAGTGACAATCTACAGTTCTTAGCTTACAACTTCCAAAGTGATTAAAACAATCTTTGCAGATATAGCACAATGGACAAAGTATGTCTCACTTGAACAAACATACCTCATTAGAGAAGAAAGCTCAGTGACAATTGATTCATAACTGGATGGGGTGATTTTATTGCTGTAAGCCTTCAGCAGGGCATTCAGAGTGCTCAGAGAAGCTTGGCGTAGTGCTCGGTCATCCTATCATTCAAAAAATCCCACATAATAACATACCTCCACAAGTACAGATGTGTCCCAATCAACCTCCATTGCCTTCAGTGAATACCATGCAAGCCACACACTGACTGATCCTTGGATGCAATCTAACACACTAAGTGATATAAAGACACATACCCTGCACAAAAAATTTGTGAGCTCTGTAACAACTTGTTCCAGAACAGATGACAGGTCTATCTTCAGGGGAGACTCGGCCATGGTTGCAAAAGCCTGCCAGAAAATAGTTCCACACACACCACTCTTGAGACTGTTGACATGCATTATATGTTACAATATTCAGTGTTGTCCTTACACAATGCAAGTTCAAACTTGCATAACAGATGAAGCACAACCGCTAAATCAATCTCAAAAGAAAGATAAGGCACAGAAATCTATACCTTAACAGCAGTAAGGTGTGTAATCTCATTGTGCAAACGTTGCAAGAGCAGTGGCAAGCATGTGCCCAGTTCATTCTTCAATTGATCTCCGAGAGTGGATATCACCAGACCCATGCAGGATATTGCACATTCCTTCACTTCCTGCACTGCCTCACTTCCCTTTTAGCTCTACTTCACAAGACACCCATTCTCTGACCCAAAAGGACTAAGGCTCCCAGACACAGCACCAGAATCAGGTCTTCTGCATCTAGAGTCACTGATGCAAGCAATGTTTATGCAGGAATTAGAAAAAAACAAACCTGATCTTGATCTTGAGCTGTCAACCGCTTGAAGATGGCATTGTAGATGGGGTGAACAAAAGGGATATAGTTGAAGACAGGAGGCTGCAAATTAATGAGAAGAGGGTTTAGGGTTCTCACTGAACAAATGTTACATTCCACTTTCAAAAATTCTCATAGCACAACTGAGGTATGACAGATATATGGGCTACCACCAATGCAGGACTTGAGAAGAAGCCAGCAATCTCTTGAGACGCCGTCACTACTTTTGCCAACCACGTGCTTATCAAGACAAAAAGTCTCAAAATACATCCAGTTGACTGAAACTTCACAGGAGGTGATTCATTGCACAAATTGCCTCCTGTGAAGGAATGTCTGAACCCCATGAGTCAAACAGTTGACTCTCACCATGTCAACCTTAACAAGCTCCCCACAAACCCACAGAGCTTCTGCAGTGACTCTGTAGTATTGCTCTCCAACAGCAGTGAGAACTGGCCCTGACAATGCCTGCATTGACCACATTTGGATATATGAATCTTCCTAATTGTATTAGAACTTCTCTATACCTGTGATCTAGAACCTGAATCAAATTAAGATATAAACCATAATAAGCTTATAGGGATTCAGATCTGGAAACATCTGATTGAACAGGAAAAAGGATACCCCATTAAGAAAATCGTACAAGCATGAAACATGATTGACGGAAGTCAACTCATGCTTCTGCAGCTGACTTACTCAAGTGCCAAAAGGCTGGTTAGGGGAATTTTGACAAAAAACACAAGATGAGAAAATGATTCTTCAAATAGTCTGAGAAAATCCAGAGAACAAACCCTTATGTGTGGATGAAACACTGCTGATGAGTGGGATGCCATTACAAGTCGTGTGAATATCAAAGCCTCGATCTTCAGGTTGGGATTTGATGTCTTGTCCTGTGACAAGTACAACAACATAAGCAGACTGCCAGATACTCTCATATGTCAAGCAGCTTTAGTGCTCCCTGCCATAAGCAGCACTTACATTCAAAGCCTTCTCTATGCCCGGCACCAAAGATCACACATGGTCTGATAATGAGTCTGGTAGCACAATGACCAGCTCCTTCAGTACTGAGAATGCCCCAACCTGTTCCCACCACACCCCACAACTTTTGCATGAGTTAAGAATGCAAACCACTCTTCAAGGTAGAAATGAAATAACTCTTTACCTTTGTGCAGGTCAAATGCAGATTAGATACCAAAAATGTAGGTTGGGTAACAGCTAAGAGACAAAAAAGATAATGGTACTGTTGCCAAAGACGATTCTCACCTTAGTCTTCACTGACTTCTCCATGAGCTGCTTGTTGAGTGACTCGACCACCTTGATTACATCCAGTTGCAACACGCTGCCAAACATTTCCCCACAATCCTTGAGACAGATCACTCAAATTGAAGTAACTCATTCCCCATCGCATCCAAGCACACTCTAGATGCTACATTGCTAAACTGTTGGAAGCTCAATTTGGACCCTTCATCAAGATGCGGATCCCAGGGGCAAATGTGAACTGAGACTGAAGATGAAATCCATGGACACACAGAAACCGACTAAAGAAGATGACTGATTTTTTACCCGGATGACCTGATGTCTCCAGAGCCTTTGGTGACATTCCCAGTTTGTCGAAGCAAATCAATAAATGCACTGAAAACATCAATCTGGAGGATAAAGACCAACAGGTTGAGAAGCAATATACAGACAATGATACAATTTATATATAAGATCTGCCATTACCAAAACATTATGAAATTGCATGACCATAGTACATACCTTGATATTCTCCGCCCTTTCCTTAAATCGCTCAATCAATTTGGGGCTTGCCTGTTACACCATACCAAGGCATGTCAGCTCAAATCAGACATTGTCCCTATCAGGTACATAGTATCCATGCCCTGAGATTTCTCACAAAACTTAGACCCTCAATCTGATCACTCAAAAAGATGAAAGGAGGATAATATTCCAAGTGCAACAATCTCAGGGTGAACTATCAAATTACAGGCCAATCCCAAAGGTCACTTTCTCAATGAGTTTGGTTGCATGTTGGAAATAAAGGGCATACTTTCTTATAAAGAATCTCAAGCATCTCAGGGCGTGAAGAGATCACAGCAGATAAGCACTTAGCAGCAGCCCTCCTTACTTTCCAGCTCACACCCTCATCATCACTGTACTCATCTGCACTTTCTCTGCCCATCCAAAAACTTCTCCTATCAAGAGTTAATCTTCCAGCAGGAAATTGGATAACAAAGATTACTCTGCTAAAGGTTGAGATGACCAGGAAGGCAATGAAGTGCATGAGAATTTGAACTCATTGTTCAACTTGACAATTTTGGCTCCAAAAACAATCTGCCAACACTGCAACATACAGAAATCCAAAATGCAACAAAGGTTATTCTTACTCATCCTCCTCTTCTTCAGCATCCATGTCATCAGTGAAGTTGGGATCATAACTCAAATACTTTAAAGTAAGGTCCAAGATTGTCTTGGTGTGTGGTGCAACATCCCGAGGGCACCGTACAACAAAATTCTCCAACACCTGGAAGACAGATTTCCAACTGCTCGACTGCCACATCACCAAAAAGGTAAAGAAAAGTTGTATGAGTTGCATCCCAAACTCTCCATAAGTACCAAGGCTTCCTTGCGCTGTGGATTCACACCGAGGCTAGCTGATAGAAGCCATAATACATACAACAGTAAAAGGTCAAACTGTCTTTGCAAAAATAGAGAGTCAGTAATTTGCAACTGAACTTCATGAGACTGCCAACAAAACTCAGTCTATGCAAGATGTTGTCACCAGAGACCCACAAAACACTGCATCATAGTGAAGTCATGGCTCATGTATTTATCTGGTCCTGTCTGTGATGTGGTTTGGCACCAACAGACAGCCTGACAGTCTTCCAATTACCAGTACTAGTGTTTGATGCTCACATGTGAGGCTACCAATTTCTACTGATTTCTACTTCTCTAAGTTACCGAAAGTCAGGATGGATACCCATAAACAAGCACATGCCTAATACTTGTCATGCATATAGAAACAACTCTCACCAAAAAGCTCCTATCATTTGGATGTTGGTCCGGGTGATCTCTGGCTTCACTCCTTTGTCCTTCAAGATTTGCACAACAGTAATAGTTGCCCTAGCAAGAAGATCATCTGACATGCTGGCCACAAGTGATGCTGCAACCAACATTCTGCTCATCAGGGCTTTGCTCACCTTTGCCAGTTCCAATCATAAAGCAAGTATTCACATGAAATTGCTTTAAGACATGCCAACAGGGTATTTGCATCCATTTTTCTGCAATTAGCTGTGTTTGATATGGACTGAGGAA
Source organism: Sphagnum contortum (assembly GCA_963920785.1). Lineage (NCBI taxonomy): Eukaryota > Viridiplantae > Streptophyta > Sphagnopsida > Sphagnales > Sphagnaceae > Sphagnum > Sphagnum contortum. The sequence goes on from OY987276.1 coordinate 10,464,002, forward strand.
TGAAGTGACAACAATTCTGTTCTTGATTATGTAACTCACAACTTGGAATAGCTGAGAGGGGCATGTATGAGAATGAGCCATTACCAAGACACTGGATTGCACGCTTGCCGAGGCCAGCACGATGCAATTTCAGTCACTCCAATAGGGCACTCAACAGATTTTCATGATCTGCAGTCATGAGAACCCCAAAACGGTGCAGAACATTGCACAAAACGTCCAGACACTCACTCCCAACCATTTCAGGGCTTGTCTCCTGACCCAACCATCACCTTGCCATGAGAACTGTCTTTTAGAGAAACCTCTTTGTCAACTCAGTGATCTAAGTGAAGTCATACTCTTCTCAGCAGCATACATAAAAGGCTGGCTCCTTGGTACTGTCAAACTCCAAACACAAATCACGATTATAACACGCACCAAGGATGTGATACCCTTTGTGAGCTTAGGGGTGAGTGACACAACAACACATTGAGCAACACTGCCACTGGAAATCTCTGCAACCACTGTCTTAAGAGCGATGCTAGCAATGTCTCGTTGTTGCTCTCTGCCTGTCAACAGCCGCTGGCACAGTGACTCTACTATCTCCACCACTCTACCCTCATTGACCTTCTTCACCAATGGTACCAGGCTGCATCCAGTACAAATCTGATCAGTGTCTCAGTTCATTGCAGTTTCCCAGTGTAGTTGTGATGCAGTTGCTGCATGGATAGTTGAAAATGAATTGTTTTGACAAAGTTACAATTGAATTGCAATGAATTGCACTATACATATGATGAGTTCAGTTACAACTTTCGCAACTTTATGAAAGTTTGTTTGATAACTATCATACTATAGAAATACAATGAATTGTAAATGGTCATTGCAAAACTCAAACACCAAACTAACAAGGTCAGTTGCAAAACACCCTTTTGTTTTTCATAATGATAAAAAAAAAAAATTTATTGAATATCAACATGATAAAGTAGACAATTGATTGATCTTTGTAATTTACTTGGAGGCTATTTGTAACTTAAATGAAAAATAACAATAATTTTTTTTTTTTGATATATAGAACTTGTAAATATTAATTATTTCAATTATTGATATGAATAGGCTTTTTTTTTAACTTTATTAAAATGATATTGAAAGAATCACATGTTTAATATGCATTTTAAAGTAGTTTTTTTCAAAAATATAAATATTAAATTTTTTTTATAAAAATTACAAGTTGTTGAAACTTTAGAAAATAAATGAAAGGAAATAAAATATTGGGTTTTTTTTTTCATCTTTAAGTTATTGGAACCCTAAAATGTACATATATGTTTTCAACTTCTACATATATTATAATCATAATATATTAGACTTCTAATGTGAAAGTAGGTTTAAACATAATTTTGATCAATGGATTTCAAAACACTATTTCAAATTTAGTTCTTCATTATAAGAAGCATTTGTTTTGTGAAATTTGTAAACACATGAGGTTCACTTATACAATTTCACACTTTTATGTAACTCAATTGACCTCTAAAGACTAAGACTAGAAATTGCTCAACTTGAGAGTGGCAATGTTTTGTAAAAGGATTTTGTGATGCAAACAAAAGTAGTGATCATCTAGAAAATAATTTAGCTAAATTTGATTACATACCAAATATGAAAATAAAACAAAAACAAGATCCTTCTATATCCTTGGAACTTATCATAAAATTTTGTCAATTTGAGATTTATTTTTTTTGTGGAAATATAGCAAATTTGGGCTTTTAAAAATGTTTTTTTTGTCTTTTAAGTCTCTTATAGGTAAAATCATACTTTTCAGGTCAAAAATTGGCAAAATTCTATCCCCCTCTCAAAAAACCCTTAACCCTAAGAACAAACCAACAAACCCATTTCTAGGCCTAAACCCTAAACCCTCTAGAGGATAGGACTTGAATTGGCTGGGTTAATCCTCAGCATTATGGCTATAGTGTTTCTTGAGGGAATTTATTTTGTAGCTTAAGTGGCAACCGTCTATATGAAGATATTGAAAAAATGGCAATCATCCCAAGGAAATTTTTTGGCAAATTTGGCTATAAACCAGAAATGAAATACAACTCTTTAACCAACCTTCTATATTTATGGCTACACGCCAAAAACTATAATGGCCTGCACACTGTAATTTGGATAAATTGTGCATTGTTGATCAACACCGCAACTACCTTATTTTTCTCCTGGCAAAATTCAAAATTCAAAAATGAATTGATTTGATTTTGGAGAGTTTCAATTGCCACAAACAAGAAAAAAAAAATAGTAAAAACAGCCAATTCTCTCTATATTTGGTTTTCAGTGTGATAACCATAAATAAGAAGGTTGATTAAAGATTTGTATTTCATATCTCATTTATAGCCAGATTTGGCTATATCTTATTCGGTTTGATTGCCACTTACACTACATTAAAAAATTTCCTAATAGAAAACAATGCACTGCACAGTAAAGCAAACAGTGTGCATACACTTTAAAAAGCAACATCATATATACCATAGTACCTAGTCTGGTTAGGCACTAATTAATTAATTATTTTTTGGAATTGCCAAAACTTCTGAAAAATACCTAGATATTGTGCCAAAAATTATGAAAAGAACTCTTAAGTGCAATAGCTTAATTTTTGTTTGGATTTTGTTGCTTCATGAAAACCTGCTTACTTACATGCAAATGAAATCCATCCATCCATCATTGGTGTCAGGTATTATTGCAAAAGATTATTAGTTCTCTTTTTGTACATTTGTTGATGGAAAACTCTTCAGTATAAACAAGGTTTTCATTGGTTTCATGAATTTATTATATTCATAAAAAATTATCACATGAATGAATACGAATTTCATGACATGAAATTCACTATGCCAATTTTGAAGTCGACCAGATGAATGATGAAAGGCACATGGGTGAAATTAGATTCCTTGATGAAAAATGCAATACAGGTTCCAATTCTGTCACAATAGTTTGTGAAATTTAGTTTCAGCATTTTGTTATGATATTAGACAAGTGTATCCAATTCCTTTTTTATAAACATGTCTATATCTTTCCAATCTGAAGCATACAACCCAAAACAAAAAAAAACAAAAAAAACTTGTAGTTAGCCTCAATTCTGTTTTGCATATTTGGGAAAGGTCTTTTGACCTGTGTGCTATGAAGACTTGTTGATGCCGCTGATCTACAAGTGTACCTTCAAGTACATCATCTACTCTCAACCCTAAATGCAACCCTAAATTTTGTGAACCCTGACAATTTGTTATAATCAGAGCATGTATAAAATCTACAATGACGGCATTGCAACTGTACGAGCATGGAAACAAGTCCACATGCCAGAGAAATATGTGATATAATCAAGCTTTCAACAGACAACAGGGTTCCGCCATAAACATTTCTCAACCAGACCATACATGAAACTGATAAAAACACACCCAGAAATCTTTGATCTCTTCATTGATTCAAGGGTATAGTCTTCCCTAATTTCAAATAGGGTCCACTCACCCCCAATGGTCCACAAAGCTTTGCCTAGTTTTACATATGATCCAGTCACTAACTGGCATGAGCTCATGGGAAGAAGCAACAGATTTCAACCACACAAAGAAATGCTTCTCCAAACAAACAACATTACAGGGAAAAATCAGAGACTCCTGGAAGACCTTTTCTCTGGACCTCAAGCTGACACACCTCTGCATGAAACAAGGATGCTGAAGCTGGTTGAAGCCAATATAGTCATTTAATGTACTATTGAATTAGGCACACATAACCTGGTCACATGCTTGCAAGGCCTGCCCGGCAAAAAACCGTACATCCACATCTGGGTCTTCATGGAGCTCCACCAAGCAAGGTCGAATTGTTTGCTCCACCACCTGCAAGAACAAAACCTCAGACTCCACTCATTCACATAAACACCACATCTCTCACCACCCATAGCCCAAGTTTTCCGATCCAATGTTACTTTCAGATACAGAACAGTTGTGAACTTAGTTGAAAGAGATGTGAACTGTGCTGTATCACCAGCATTCTTGATTTACAACAATGCTATGTTTTTCTCAAGCTTGCAATGGAACTTTGCAGGTGTACACTACTTACCGTAGAATCAACAATGGGGATCATGGATTGAAGCATTTTGGCAACATTAAACTTGATATTTGGGACCCTGTACAGAAAGGAGCACAATAGAAGACACTTCCAATTAGATCAAGGACAACTGTGTGTTAAGTCAGATCTTCCAACATAATTAAAGCAAACAAAGAGACATTGCCATTACACCCATTTGTTGATTGATATCATAAATGGAAAGGATGCCACACAAACAACCTACCTGTCCTTGGCAGCATTGATAACAACAGGTAGCATGGTTTGACAAGTGGCTTCTGAGCCAACAACAGGAGCAAGCAGGGAAATGGCAACCAGAACAGTCATGCGGTACAGATAGTGTGGATTTGTTATCATCTCCAGCACCTGCACTACAAGTCAAGCAATCAGCAACACTGTCTTCCTGCACCTGTCACAATGAATGTATCCAGTCTCTGAGGCACTGAGACCTGACATCATGTGCCCAACTACAGTTCCTTCCTCCACAGCCAGGCTAAGTCCAAAGAGTTTCTACATAAATTCAGAGATGTACTGCCTCTTGATGCAAGAACCAGAAGTGGGATGTGAATGAACAGAAAGATAGACATATTGCAGATATGTACTGACCAACCCACTCACCTGGGGAACAATGTGTTGCAAAGCCCATTCTGGGCCAAATTCTTCAGCAAGCCGTTTCAGATTATTGGCAGCTGCTTCCCTGATGGAATAAACCTGCACAAAAACAAAGCAAGAAGATTAAAAATGTACAGAGAGGGTTTCCATCCATCCCATAACCAATCTACTGATGCTATTTCTCAAGGCATCAGAAGGGCCCAAAAATTGTGTGACCACTTGTGAAATGCAAATGCCCAAGTTCCCATCATGCTCATTCCTCTTCCTCTCCAGGATCTAGCTATTTCTCTCTGTCCTACAGAAGTACAGAAAGATTGAAATTTTTGATGTTAACAATTGAGATTGGGAGAAAATAAATTGCAGGACCACATCAACTGTTACTATCCAAACTCAGAGTGCTGACACAGACCTGATCACCAAGCCACTGCATGCAAAGGGCACCCAGTTTGTCGTCAAAAAAGTCGACACCTAGTTGGCTAGCCAAGAGAGGAATGTACTCAATGATTGCCAAGCGGACACGCCAGTGCCGATCTTCTGCTAACTCAACAATTGCAGGCAACAATGACTGTGACAGCAAATCAATGCCTATCACCTGCACACCGAACAAAAAGAATCCAGCATATAATTGCAAGAGTACCTGACATCCATTGACCTATCAACCTTTCTGAACAAGAGATACATCGTGAAAGAGAATCTGCTGCAACCTCATGGCATAACAGCAAGAATGCTTCCTTAAATATTTCCTCCCAATAGTCCCTGGGGAACACTGGACAGGTTCACGCATCATATTCAATTTGAAGAAGGGAGGGACAAGATTGAATTCAAGGTGAAACTAGACCTGGTTAACTTGATCAAGCTTGCTGATGATATTGAGTCGGACATCTGGAAATTCATCCTTCAACAGTGCAAGAAATATTGGTAGAAGCTGGTCAATAGTTGCTTCCTGCAAACAATATCCAGAATTTCCATCAGAATTTACAATTGGTTCTACTAACATCCTTTACATGCCTGAAAGAACAGTAGCACCACTCAAATATGTGCAAACAGAAAGGCTCAGCAATCTAACAGCAAATCTTATCCTCAGTCTAGCCAGAAGTTAGGAGTCCAAAAACCCTCAAAACGCAAACAAATTTAGTCATATTTTGACTTCTCCCAACAATTGGCCAAGACAACATCCAAAAACACAAAAACACCAACATACCTGAGCACTACATGAATTCCAAGTAACTATAACTTGACAAAATATCTGGTGCACAGGCACTTCTGAATGACACAAATGTGATCCTGAGAACATATAGAACGTAAGGAACAACACCTTTCCAAGCACAGGAGCCATGCCCATGATAACTGATGCAAGTGCAGCACGGACATGTTGTGATGAATCAGTTGACAATTCCTGCAAAGGGTTGACACCTCATTAAAATGCTGTGTATCCACATTCTTTGCTTGCAGAAAAGATCTGAACCATCAACACTAACAACAGCATCCACTGTGATGAGTAATTTGAGAGAACACTCACCTTGACACAAGGCAGAATGTATTGTGAGGCAACCTGTGGACTGACAATGCTGCAAAACTTGGTCACTTTGCCTGCAGCTGCAATACGAACTTCTGCCTCGTTGTCCCGTAGCAGCCGTCCATATGCAGGTACAAGCTCCGTTCTATTCCCAGTAGACACAAGAATGAGTGTCCATTCTGTCTATATTTCTAGGCAGGCACATATACATATTGCCTGGTTCTCAGTCCTGGCAGTTGAGGTAAAACTTTGTGATCAATTTTTTTCAGCTGAAGGAAGGACTTCTTCCAGTTTCTAGTACACTCAGAGGAGATACAACTACATGCCTGCCTATATTTACCCATACCACAGGAAAAAGGTAGGCAGATGAAGCCCACTGATTTTCACCTAGTTGGCTCTGGTCCCACGGCCTCACAGAGCTCATACAATTGGTTGGCCACCATGTAACGAACCCGCCACGACTTGTCCTGAAAGAACAATAGCATCATGCCCTGTCTTGAGTAGAGAAATAGTTCTCAAACACTTAGATGAAGCAAGAGTGGTTGGGTAGTACGTGTGGTGGTGGCGGTAAAACTTTTCAGCAAACAGAGGATTCCAAGAAGTTACCAACTAGTTCCTAGCAAAGAAAATCATACTCTCGCCCTCCAGTAGCCAGTCCTGATGCTGGCATGTGAGAAATGACCTACCTGGGAGAAGCCGACAATGACAGGAAGCACTTGTGCTACACAATCGGCAGGTTCCAGGAGCTTGCCAAGCGTAGCACATCCCTCCACTGCCAGAAGCCTCACTGAGTCTTGATCTGCAACCACACATGGATATTCATGTTACGAATTTACTGCATGGGACTCAAATGTCAGACAATAATGGTACACACTGAATTGCAGTTTTTCTGGTTCACAATGCTGAACATGGCATCATCAGTAGGCCAGCACACCACAGACAAATGCCACATGATTATCACAATCACCATCAGTCAGTATCTATAACTCTTGGATCAGAGGGAACAGTAGTATCCCTGGTGCTCAAACTTCTCATTCAAAAACAATTCACTTACGCAGAAGATTCCTCTGAAGATAAACTTCTAAAAACTAGTAAAGGAAAGTTGAGACTTTCAGAAGAAATATCAGACCAAGAACCAATGCACATATGTGAGAGACTTTGACAGACACAAACTGATTAATATGGACAATCTCTCCACAAGAGAGAGATTCTACTCTTTTGCACACTCCTATTCCCTGCCCAGACCTAGCCCCCAAATGCAAAAAACTAAAAACCAGTGTATTGTAACAAACAGCTCACTGTGTTATTTACTATTGAGGAGCATTCAGTACTGACATACCATCTTGGGTGAGATCCCTGAAGAAGGTCATGATATCCGATTTCAAATACAATGGTTCCACAGTTGCTGCAAACTTTCCAAGATTACTTGCAGCAGAACGCCGCACCATGGGCATGTCATCATGACATAGCTGATTGTAAACTGACCGCAACTCTGCCCGGAGTAGTTCAGGCGCACTTGGATAAGCAATGTGAAACAGTCCACAGGCCGAAACCCGTGCTGTGAACCATTCTCCAGCACCAAGCCTCTACATCCCCCCCACACACACAAAATGCTCATTCAGATGAATGAACCCTGATAATAAAAAGATTCAAATGTACTTCCTGATTTGCTATATCATGGACAAGAAGTTTCGCACAGTATTGAGGTTCTGTAACTGATCATCTAGTCAGACTCTCTCAACACCAACAAACCATGATGCAAAGCAAGGCGGACATATAATAAGGAACCCTAAAGGCATGGAATAGGTTGTAGTTTGAGGTTTCCAGCTTGCATTGCTTGGCTCCAGGATACATACCTATGTCCTTGAAAAGTGTGGGGAATGCCGAAACCCTAAAAGAGAGAAAGAGAGAGACAGAGAAGAAAGAAAGGGAAATGCACAGAAACCCTGATACTGACCTTGACAAGGGGAATGAACCAATCTACCACATCGCGCTCCTTCATCTGGGCTCCAATGCTACAAAGCGATTCCACGGCCTTCTCCCGGACGACCGTCTCCTCCACAGTGCAAAGCGTTTCCAAGGGCGGCAACAGCACATGGGCGTGCTCCACTCCTCCAACATAGGGGATAAAGCCGCCCAGCTCATCCGCCATAGCCAAAAGCACTTCATCGTCATCATCATTGTTCTCGCTGAGGAAGGGTATAAGCTCTTTACGCGTCCGCTCCTCACCGAGCGCCCGTGCGATGGTGGGAAGACGGCGGATGGAGTTCAGCCGCAGCTGAATATCATCATTCTTCAGCTCGTCGATAAGAATTGCAATGGGATACAAGGGCTCCTCTACCATCGCCATATTAGCAGTCATCAAAACCCCCCCTTCCCCTTCCTCACTCCCTCCGTCCCTCCCTCCACCGCTCCCCCACCACTAAAACCCCCGCCTCTCTTTTTCGTTCCTTGTCCGATCACTTTTCCAGCTGAAGCTTTGTGCTAAAAGCGGCGTCCACAAAATGGAACTTTCCTGTCTCTCTCCTCTCTCTCTCTTTCTCTCATTGCAAAAACCGCTTTGCGTTCTCTCTCTCTCTCTCTCTCTCTCTCTTTCGCTCTCTCGCGCATCTAGACCTATTTTCCCGTCTGCCAAAAACAGTCCCGTTCGCCGCGATCGAACGAGACCGCTTCCGTTGCGCTCGCCGCCAATCCGCAGTCGCCACCTGGCAAAAATAGTACGTCCACGTAGTGAAAGAACTAATGGAATTCGAACACGTGGCAGAAGCTTTGGAGAATCCTCTAACAAGGGTCGGGTAGCCTGCTTAACCTAGCAAGGGGTTTTTTTCTTTTCTTTAGGCGAAATTTTGCCAAATGGCGATTTGTTTTTCAAATTGGCAAAATTTTAGCTTTTTTCTTTTGGGGCAAGGGTGGGGGGGGGGGGTGGAGGAGGTTTAGTCGCCAAATTTCAAAAAATAAATGTTTGGAAAATATTAAATTCACAACATTCTATCCTATGTTCGAGTCAAGCAAGTAGCCAAAAATATAGAAAGGATGCTAAATCTTTTTATTTACTTTCATATTTTTCTTATCGCCAAATCTAGCTAAATTTGTCCTATGGATGATTGCCACTTTGGTTACATCACAAAATTGAAAGGAAAAAAATAAAAATAAAAATAAAAATCTAGTACACTGAGCTTCCAAGGGTTTTCTTATTAAATTTTGTGATGTTGCTCAAATTGCAATTATCCATAAGAAAATTCAACCACGTCTGGCAATATTTTACATATGAAATTAGAAAAATCTTAGGCACCTTTTCATGTCGATAGGCAATTGTGGTGGGAAAAAAAACTATATAGTTTTTTTAACAATTTTTTTAAAGAAAAAAAATTATTGTCACCAAAAAAAAAAATCAAAACATTTTTTTTGCAAATTGGCAAAAACAATTGCCAAAAAATGAAACGACACCCAAAACATGATGTGCCCAAACAAAATTCAACATTGTAATGAAAACCTCCAAGATTTTTCTTAGTATATATATATAGTGGATTTCCCAAAACATTTTTAAAAAATACCAAATCAACCCTCACCCCTTACCTCTCCCAAATGGGAAAAAAAAAAATGAAAACCTAATTATGATTTAAATTATTGTTTTTTTTAATGACATTAATAAAAAATTCATTTTGCAAAGAGGAAACACAACACCTCAATTAATAAATCCTTTAAAACACCCATCATAGCACAATCCAACAAACCAAGTAGACATGAAGCAAATGAACAAGTTTCTACACCAAACCTTGTTAAAGGTTTCAAAATGTGATTCATTGTCATGAGGAGCATTCCTAATTGAATTCAAGCATCAATCTTAGGTAGTGTTATTGCAGTTCAATAGGCCTTTCAACATAAAGTTTTGAACTTTCTAACTTTGTGATCTTGCGATCGCTCTTATTATTAAAGATTATTAAACATAACATCATTCTTTTCTCTCCAAATTACACAAAGGGTTGGTTATATACCTCGCAACAATAGCTTAACAACACTGTGAAATGAAACGCTTTTGGCACTTTAGCACTGAATATATTGTGCTTCCATTGTATTCGGCAAATTGCCAAGCTTGATGTCTAATCCCCATAGAATAGATTGTTAATGATCTTGTCAATGATCTCTCATGCCTTTTGAACATTTCCACATTCCTAAAACTTGTGCATGACCAATTCCTTCACATCACCACAAAGCAAACAATTGTAGTTAATTGTGTTGTCAAATTTGGCCTTCCAAACATTAACAAGCACAACATTATTCCAAACCATCCATATGAATCTAGCCTCTTATATATACATATATATATATGATTGTGTCATGTGTCAAACCATTTGAGTTTTAAACCTAAAGGGAACACTCCAAACGACCTTTTCTTCAACAATGTTCACTTTGGTTTGGAGGCCCTTAACAACTTCCTTCCCACAATGGTGTTGGTTTTTTAATGTAATGGGTTCTTGTTAGTTTGAAAAAAGACCTCTTCAAATGCCTATTGCCTTGTTTCATTGGTTGTCAACATTTTTTTTCCCCTTGCGTTCCTCCTCAATTTTTTTCCTACAATTAGTATCTTGTTCCATGAATGTGGGTATTCATTTCATGCCTTCGTGAAGACCTTGCTAGAATTTTTTGGGTGCTAAACTAATGACCTCTATAGAATGAAATTTCCTTCTGAAAATTTGGGAGAGAATTTTGTTTTTAGTCAAGATTTTCCGTTTTGTAGTGGGATTTTCTAAAACAAACTTCTCCTATCTTTAGATTTTAAATAAATATTTTTTATCATCTAGGTGTTTTTTTTTTTTTTTACCGAAGTCATTTTTTCAAAGTTTGGAATAAAATTAGATTTAACTTTTGAAATATAAAGGTAGAATTGTCATGACCAAATTTATAAAAATAACCATTACAAAAAAAATAGAATTAAAAAAATGTATGAAAGTTTTAGATACTAATACAAGTAAAAATCAAAACATAAACAAACTATATTTGATTGAAATGAAAGTTCATATCAACATAAAAACAAAACATGATGCAATAACATCAACAAAATCATATAAACAAAGTAATTCAAAATGTGTTTGAAAAAAATAATTGAAAGGAAACAATACATATATGCACAAATAAATTAGAAAGTACATGAAATATTTCAAAGTTCATATAAAGAACTTCAAAATGCATGAAATAAAAAATATTGAATGATGCAACGTGTAGGGAGTCGAACATTTAAGGTACATTCATTCACATGATGAGCATAGATAGGTTTATAAACCTTCAACTTGCTACAAAATTTTATTCAAAGTTGAATCAACACTGCTATATTATTCTATAGTAGTTGTATTATTAATGCAAAATCCAATATTATTTTTTATCCTCATCAAAGTCATTTTGCAGAAAGAGAGGTTCTTTACCTTTGTCATGTTTGAAGGCCATGCTCATGACTTATGTCAAGCTTGTAAGTGTTTTGACCATCCCCATTTGAATTTCCTTTATTGCCTTGTTTGTAAATCTGAAATAGTCCAATTATTTTTCTAATATATTGTCTTGAGTTTATGACCATTTGTCCTCCAAAGAAAATTTGGTTACAAACATGCAATTTCATGTGTGATTTCTCAAATCCACAAACATTTTACTACCTATTTCTAATGCGTCAACCATGTTCATGTGAGCTAAAAGTTAGTTAAGTTTTATTTTAGTGCTAACAATGTTTCTTGTTCCTCCATTTCCTACATTTCCAAATCCTTTGTTAATTGATTTCAATATATAAGGCCTTGTATGCAGTGGGTTTTCATTGATATTTGCATTAAAGTTGGGGTTTCCATTGGAATTTGCATTGGAGTTGTTGTTTTGATTAATGTCTGCATTGGAGCTGTTGTTTTCATTAGAATTTGAATTAGAGTTATTATCTTCATTGATATCTAAATTAGAAAATCTTCATTGATATGTGCATTGTGTTTTATGTTGGTCGGCATTGGGATGTCATTAAGGTCTATAATAGGTTCATTCATGGCCTGTATGAACAATTATGAACATGCAAGAGGCAATATGGTTTCAAAACTTGAAACATGATGTACAAATACCTAAGCTAACTATCATTGGTTTTTTGGGGACATTCATTTCCATTGTGAACATGTTTTCTCTTTACATTGTCGAGATCAATTGGGTCTTCATTGTTGATTCTGATTGGTTTGTGGATGTTTGATTCTTGCATGAGATCATGAATGTGTGATGGATAGAATATAAAACTTTCTCCCATGAATTCAAAAACCATGTCATAATGGGTTTTATTGAAATATTGTGGCAAATGGAGAACAATCTTTTTATTTGGATTCATTGACCATTAATCTCCATTTTACCCTATTCTGAACATGTGATTGAAAAGCTTATTAAATTCCCCAAAGATCACTTTAACATTCATGACAAGAAAAAAAAAAATCCATTTTATTATAACAATTTCAAAATGTTTTTGTGGTTCAACCTTGTTTAACATTGCAATATGCTCATCACACTTGGCCTTGATGAATGACAGCATCTCTTTATGCTCCCAATTTGGTTGCCTTGGTTTTCTTGATTACACTTCCATCAACGTGTTTGATCTTGCCTTCTTATTTCCTTTGTTTTTGTTTTTGTTTTCGTTCAATCTCCTTTTTCAATATTGTTGATAGGTACAATATCTACATCAAATTGAAAAATTCAAACTCTAATGCATTTGATTTTGTGTTTTATTTGTGCATATCCAAATAAATTCAAATATAAGTTCCAATTAAATTCTCGATTGTTTACCTTTTGTGTTATGTTGATTGCTGCAATTTTCAAGACTATAACTTGTTGTGCCAAAGAAATCCATGGTGAGGAACTTTGTGCAACTTTTGTGCACTATGGAACTTCAATGGACTATTGTTCATGGATTTTTTATGAAACTTGGTGTTTTATGGAACTCCAATGTTTTGGCAAGGACCTTTGGAGTGGAATTATATGTTTTAGATCTATTATGAAAATGGTAAACCTCATAAATGGTGGAGCAATACTATTGGGCACTTGAGCACGATTATGAAGCTCTATTAAAAAAAAAGGTGGGCAAGGGAATCTATCTATGAAGGAAGGTTGTTTGTTTGTTTTGTTTGTACCAGTGAGATCCACTAAACCGAGATGCTTCAAACCACATTCTTGGTCTCTTTGGAAAGCTCTCGAAGAAGAAGGGTGCATCAGCTTGGTTTCATTGTGTTTGGACTTGCAGTGCAAAAGTTCTTGAATATTGAATGATTTCTTCACTCAAAATTGAATTAAAATTGTCGCTGAAAATTTCGGAGGAATTGGAATGTGCCTTTGGTGTTGTTGGAAAGATCTTGATGAGAAGGATTTAATGGAATTTAGTTGGTAATATTTGGGGATTGAGAATGTGGGAGATATTGAGTTTTAAATGTTTTCTTCCCCTGAAAATTCAAATAAATCCCAAAAAAATAGGTTTTGGAAGGAAAAATCAGTTGAAGACATGGTAACATTTGGGCCAATTGCACATGCCACACTAGTTGATAATGGTAGGCAAGGGGGTTAAAAGGCTATGGTGAATTTATAGTTAATATCAAATTATACACCTATTTTTGGACCCTCAGACATAACATTACATTTTTGCATTGTAAATATAGGTTTTAGGAAGATTTAATAATAACTAACATTTCTCTGAATTTTGAATTAACATTGCATGACACAAAAAGGTCATTTCAACGTTTATGTTACTTATCATTTTAGGTTTGAATTGTGTTCTATAATGTCAATTTTTAACACCCATTTAATGTCAACTTACCTCCAAGTGTGAATTAAGTTTTAATAGGATGGTCTACATAAATATATATAATTTTTAAATTTTAAATTAACATATTAAAAAATTTATAGTAAAATGGGAAATGTCACTCACCTTAAAACATGCTCGCATCATCCCTAGGTTTTAAATATGCACTATTGAGTTAGAGGATTGCCCACCAATTTGTTGGAAAAAGAAAAAAAATAAGGGATTTATAATAAAAAAACAAGTTTCCATAGAAAAGGAGGGTATATCTTAAAACCTTCTTGGGAAATTATGGGTAAAGATGAATATTATATCACATGGTATTCTTATATTAAGGTTTTTAATTAGGGTTTTCTTGGGGTTTTTTTGTACTTAGGCTCATGGAAACACACAAAGAAAGCCTTTTATTGCTTTTGGAAAGAGCATTAGGAAGGTTTTTTCACTAGAAAGACACAAAGAAAACCTCTTATTGCTTTTGGAAAGAGCGTTAGGAAGGTTTTTTCAATAGAAACACACAAAGAAAATGAGCCTCTTTTTGGTTTTGGGAAGAGTTTATGGGAAGGTTTTCATTGTAAAACCTTAATGGTTTAAATCAACGTTGGAGGTTCCCTTGTTTTGGAATGTCAAACCCAAAGGATTTGTTGGGTTTTGGTTCTCATCACTTGGACATTCCTTTCATAGAACCAACATGAGATTTAGACCATGGAACTAGCCTTTCACTCCAATGGAAATTGAAATTGGAACCCACCTTTAAATGAATTATTATTTTTATTTTTATAAAAAAATTATCTTCAAAAAAATGGAGAAGACGACCCCATGCATCAAAATTGTTTTGAAGGAGATGAAAAATTGGGAGATGATTGTGCCATTTTGGCAAAAAATAAAATAAAATGCAAACTACTAGAAGAATATGGGCTAAACACCATGTTTCCTTTTAAGATTAGGGGAATTTAGTTCCTTTAATCACATGAGCAAAATCCTACACAGCTTGACCAAATGCCCACTAAACCCTAAATCCTCGAGACCCATGCAGCTGAATGTAGTTTTTCAACTGATGTTTGATATAGATTTGTTGCTCCTCATGCTATTTTTGTTCTGAGAATTGGGCTTTACTATTTTTGCTGGTATGAAGAGCAAAATTCTACACAGCTTGACCCAAAATGACCACTAAACCCTAAACCCTGGACAACCATGCAACTGAGTGAAGTCTTTGATCTGATGTTTGATATAGATTTGATGCTCCTCATGCTATTTTTGTTTTGACAATTTTGGGGTTTAATACTTTGCTGGTATGAAGAGCAAAATTTTACACAGCTTGACCAAAATGCCCACTGAATCCTAAACCCTTGAGACCATCTATTCACCTGAGTGAAATCAGTGTTGAAATGTTGCTGCTGCATATGTCTACTTGGTAACCATTTGAAACTACATCCTAAAAAATCTATGAAGTTTATTGGAAGGACACCAGAAGTGATGGCCCAGTCTTCTGTGTGTCCTAATTTGGTGAGTCCCATTCTCTTTTTTCCAGAGCTTCTGGAGTTTCTATATTGATGCTGAAGAAATGGAATTGCAACTTTCTTTCCATTGCCATTGCAGAAGTATCCAAGAACAGATTGATTCTGAGAAGTTTTTCAATGGAGCAAGTTCCTTCAAAGCCAGGTACAAGAACTTTGTTGATGATGGCAGCTGGAATCACACTTGGTAGATTCATTTGCTGCTATGTTGCTGAATCTGAAATCTCGATAACCTTCATATCAAGTTATCTCTGAGTGGAGACACAAACCACCCACCCACAGGCCTCTATCCCTTTGGCTCTGTGTGTGCATCAGATCAAACTTCACTGGAAATGAGGTTGATGTCTGAATGGCAGGACATGCACAGTAGCACTAAGTTTTACTCTTGAAAAAGTTCCCACTGGGTGCTAAAAGAACATGTTCAGGCTGCAGGAGACCGCAACCTCTACCCTCTTTGTTGGCATGTCTATGCCTTAGGCTTAAGTGCTTGCTTGTAGCTGAGCTACTATTTCAGATAATGCTATTGCAAATATTGCAGAGATCCGAACTCACAGAGGATGTATTGTGGATCTAGTCTTCCTTCACCTATCTTCGGCACCCTTGTTCATTCAGCTACTGGTGATGGTGGATTATGGGACTGCGAAATGATGGAGAATGTAGCAGTGTGAAACATACGAAGGCCACTGCAATTTTTATACAATCACTGCAGATGGGTGTTGATCCCAGTGAGAGTTTTCATGTCAGGTAATTATAATCTTGGGAATAAAGAGCTGTTAGTCTTATTTGCCGACAATTGATCATCAGGTCAGGTGTCCAGAGAGATGAGAAATGTCATGGTTGGGCTCAGATGGGAAGGAGTTTTGCTTATCAAATCTGGAGTGATTCATTCGGGAAGATTGCTACATCCAGAAACAGGGTTGTCATCACCAACAAATTCTGTCTGCAGGCCAGCTTCCTTGCCTGCATTTCTTCTTTGAACCATGATCATTTCAGGCTTCTGGCCAGTTGTGACTTTCAGTTGACCTTGAAATACTGTCTGTGTCCCTTGTCAACATTGGCTGCATACCCCACACAAGTGTACTAGGACATGCTGGATTCTGATACATGTACAAGTTGCACTTGTGGCTGACTAGATGCTATACAGAATTGCTTCCAAAGAAGTAGGTCCCACATAGGTGAAGGTATTGTTGCATCATTTGTGTCTTGCAAGCATGTAAATGGAATTGGAAGGAAGTGGCTACTGGAAGGAATCTCCTTTCCAAAAACTGACCACACATGGGATCTCTGGCTTGGATCCTCGTGTGGCTTGCAGTCCATGAATGGGGCTAGCTGTACATTTCCAATCCAATTTTTGTTTCATGAGATTGTAGTTGTTTTTCTAGTGCTTGTCTTCAATTACCAATAGAACCTGGAGTTAGTGACCTGATGCCTTTCTCACTTTGGATGCCAGGTTTTGCTTGCAACATTGTTCTATGATAACTTTATATGGAGGTGGTCTTTACAGTGCTGTTCTCTTTTGCTGACACAGATCAAGTCAGAGGAAAGGAAACCCGCTCAAGTCTTATTGGGAGTGTTGGTGGAATTTTCAGACAAACAATCTGGTTGGTGCATGCTGCTTGATCAGGAGTATAATCCTATGGTGTGCTGGGTGATACACAATCCAAGTTTCTTTCTTTTTGTTTGACTAGACCCACAAAGCTGTTTTAGCCTTATTTTCTCTGAATGCAAAGTTGAGGAAGATGATTAAGCTGGATTGCATCGAATACTGGCTACGTGATACTAGGATTTGGCCTCCACAAGGACAGTCAGGGTCTGACCAACAGACCTTATGCAAAGGCTTGCTTTCTATGAAAGTATTGTGGTGTCATGTCTGCTTGGCACCTGGTTTGCAGTTTGACCCACATGCTTCAGTTTGCACCCATCTCTTCACAAATTCAAATTGGGGAGCTTTGTTGGCTTATTTATGTGGGGCTTTTTTGGTTGCAGGAGGTTCCTCCCATGTCGTGCTGTACAGCTTTTGAGATGGGATGGTTGGCAAACAGTATTCTGGATTTCCTTACGTACTCAAGGTGCTGGTATGCTCTCAAGGATATCAGTACCTCTTTCTCCTTGGTATGGATAGTCCTCAGCTCCTGATAACCACTGCATTTTTTGAGGAAGTAAAACCTTACAAGACAGTAGAACCCAGATGGACATACCACGGCTTATTGTACCTGGATTCTTGATCGGATTGTTTGTCCACCAAATTCAAATAGTGAATAAATACATGGGCAAAAGAAGATATGATGCCATGAATTTAAGGGGCTTCAGGGTTTAGGGTTAGCTGTTTTGCAAGGATTCAGCTATCATGTTGCACCAAGCTGTTGACGGTGTTAGATCTCTTACAAACATGGTTGCAACCCATCAGTTGAAATTGGACTTTTTGTCCAACTTCCTAACCTCTCAAATAGGTATTAATGCAATCTGAAATTTTGTTTTGGTGATCTTCTACTGAAATGGGTGGCAACTGATGGAGTTAGATGATTTAGTTATAATGTTTTAATGCTCAAATTGGTAGTGGTTGTTGGGCAGAACAGGAGCTTTAATGTGAGCCAGCTTGGTGTTTACTCTATATTGTGCATAGAAGTACCCGCAATGGGGCACATGGTAGTAGATGATGCTATAACCATTTGTCAGTAAGTAACAACTATTGTCCTCCTTTTCCAATATGCCCTTTTGATAGATAGCTTTCATGGCAGAAATATAACTCTGTACTTTGCAGTATTATACCTTATTCAGTCATATTTTTTCTTACACACCTGACTGCTTCTGTGACAAAAGGAGGGAGATCCATGTAAAATTTTGTTCCTCTGGGTAGACTTTAAAGAGGAAAAAGGAAAAGGGGGGTGGGTGGGGGGGGGAGAATCCATTGTGAAGCTCAAAAATCTATGGAATGCAAGAAAAAAAAGAAGCATCTTTGCTTTTCTTGCTTTTTGTTTTGGTTTCAACTGCAATTATGTTTTGGGTGTGTTTGGTTTTTGTTTCATATAGCCCTCTCTCTCATTGCTCCTCACCATTTTTTGGCCTGGGGCTAATATCCTCTGCCTCAACGAGTGGGTACCTATTTTGTCCTTTGGATTACTTTCTGAAACAGCCATCAAATATTGGTTGCCTGTGAGCTGAACTTTCTGCAGAGACTCTCAATTGTCACAGTGGGAAGTTCATTAGTAGGTCAAATAAGAAGTGAGAAACTCACTTGAGAGGTTTTGGAATACAGCAAATGGATGGTTGGTTCTGGTGAGAATAAGTGGTCGGTAAAGCCTGAGGCCTCACTGGAACAAGGGCCCACACAAGGCGGAGCCAAGCGTGGGCATGATTCCAATCCAATTAAGGCCACGGCTGAGGTCTTTTTACCTTGTGTAAAAACTGAGGCAGATTTTGATGTCATGAACCCAGTGGGAACTGGAAGAGAAACTGTGAGTGGGGGAGGTGGATGGGAAATGGGAAACAGTGGACTTTTCAAAAAAGTGTAAAGCTTATCATGCAAGTGTTAAAGCCCACCATTGTTGTGCAGGTAGAAGCTCCTCATGGAAGTGTTAAAAGCCCACCATTGTTGTGCAGGCAGAGCTTGTCATGGAAGTGTAAAGCCCACAATTGTCATGCAGGTAGAGCTTGTCATGGGAAGTGTAAAGCCCACCATTGTCGTCGTGCAGGTAGTTTTTAGGCACAGTAATGTGGCCTCTGGGTATACACGAAGGAAAATGTGCCAGGTTTTTACTTATCACAAAGTAGACACAAAACTGTACATGAACTACATTGAAATATGATAACAATCATGATGAGGAAAAAACCATTGGTTGATCTGGCGAGAAAAAATGTACAGAGAAGAAGAGTGTATGCTAACTACACAATCAAGATGAAAAAAGGGACTAATGGTATTGACTAAACACACAAGGGAATAAACCCATGTGAGGAATTTTCAAGAAAAGGAATGCTTGCAGGTGAGCATGTCATTTTCTGAGATGCACTTTGGGTTCTTCCTCTCGGTAGAGGTGGGTATGTCTGTGTGTGTGTGTGCACATAAACTAAAAATCTGGGCAGAGATTTTTACAGTAGTAGAAGAAAAAAAAACACCACTTTCCAGCCTAGTCTCCATTAATCAGCCATAATGGGTACAGCATGGAAACTTGATAAGTGCTGCCAGAGAGAGAGAGAGAGAGAGAGGAAACCATATATGAAGGTTAGAAAGCACAAAAGAGGAAATGGGTACTTGAGGAGGGCCTTTGGTGTTGTTGTCAGAGTGTCTGCAGCATAATTCAGACAGCAAAGCCTTACTTGATAATACATTGACAGAGCTCTGCTAAATACCATAAGACCTGGTGCTCTTGATGTCCCAGGCTGTGCCAGACCCAAGCCCTTAAATGCAAAGGCCAACCATCTGCACTACTACTGCTACTGTTATCCATCAAAACATCACACATACTAAGTGTAGCTTGTCCCATTAGCTTCAAGTGTGACTTTGTTACCCAACAAAATTTTCCTTTCAAAACCATTGAATATCTCCCACACCTTAAGTTTTTTTTCTTTTTCTTTTTTCCAAATCACCTTCATTAAATCCTGCTCGTTGAGAGCTTTCTAATGATACCAAGAGCATGCACAAATTCCCTTATAATTTTTTATTTAAATTAAATTTTCTTGAAAATTTTGTGGAATATTCAATAACTCCGCCAATAGGTCGAAATGTGATGAAACTAACTAAACTCGGTGCACCCCTCTACTCATCAAAGGCTTTCCAATGTATCAAAGAGCTCCACAAGAGGTTGGCATGGCTTGAGAGATTTCAATGTTTTTGACAAACAAAACAAAACAAAACAAAACAAAACAGACTACCTTCCTTCATAGATAGATATACACACGCACACTCCTCTCTCTCTCCCTCTCTCTCTCATGCTCATGTTTTTTTGGGCTATGATTCTTGCCATCAGCAAAATGGGTGGAACTTTTGTTTATATATTTGTTTTTTTCCTTGTCTTGGTAGAGAATTTTGTTTGGCCTCCAGAGTAATCTTCCATGTATAGTGTGCACACAAATTCAACAAACAACTGGTTCCATGATTACTTCCCACGGGAACCAGTTGTCAAATGAACTCATCCACGGAGTAGTTAATACTAGTAGTACCTATTTGTTCCTAGGTGGTTGGTTGCTCCTGATTGCTTTTTGTATAGGAGAAGCGACTGAGTACAGGCCCTTCCGTGATTTGAGATCTGTGCCCTAGGCCAGTAAAACAGGTTTCTTTAGGCAGATAAGGGAGATGAAAATACAAAGGAAAAATCCAGGCAGTGCTTTACAGAAACAGGCACGCCACATTACTACTATAGAACGTGGCCCCCCTATAAGGCCCTACCATGCCTTCTTATTCGACCTAGGAATTAGGCAACCCCTAGTATACAACAAGCCATCATTCCCTTGGGTGATAACATGTTTGTTTGCCTAGGGTATGTTCCAAAGCATAAATCGTTGTTCCCACCAAAGGATTCACCAAGCATGCATATCCTTCAATGTCGATGTTTTCTTTTCTATAAGGCGATTGAATGTGTTCAAGTGAAAGTAGCACACGAGGTGAATGTCCACCCACTAAAGAAAATTTGTCGAAATAGTGCCAAATTAGGACAAAACAACCAATTACATTTTTCAAAGGGGGGCGGGGAGGGGGAGGGGCTTGCACAAGTTTGTCGTACTTTTAATAGTTGGAACTCAAATCAAAACTTGGGTAATTAAAACCAATACTTTGGGTAATGGATCCTCGGAAAACCCCTCAAACCCTAATACAACCCCCATTGCTAAAAGACTCTCAATGTTATTTCTTTTCCCTATTCTATTCTTGTTGGGAGCCCATCCTTTTTTATCTTCGTCTCTTTACCCTTGTCAGTTTTTTTTTGGCTACTTGGATTCATTATGTGGTATGTGTGTGTGTGTGAATTTTGAAATGGGGTTTTGTGTATTAGAACCATGCATATAATATAATATACTTTGGGATAGATTTTTTAAGGACTTTCATATATTAAGAAAGTTAAAGGCTAGAATTGACAATTTTAGTTTCAACCTTTTGGACATAGGGAGCTATGAACTTTTTTGCTTTAAAAATGACAAGGTTTCTTTGGTAGACCCCCTTAAGGCTGCTGATTTTGGCTTTTTGGGATGAGTTTTTGGACTTATTATGTTGTTTTGCTTTAGGGCATTTCAAGTCTGTAAGGACAAAATGTCCAAAAGGTTCCCTATTCAAAGTGGACATCTTGGTCAAATTGTACTCCTAAGAAGCCAACCACATTACTTACTAGGTATAATAATCCAAAGAACTCTATAGTTCTTTTGCCTCAAAACAACTTCTTAATAAGAAAAGAATTTGAATGACTTCTTTGGCGAACTTATTGTTAAGTATCTTGAGTATTGGCCCCATACATTGCCATTTGTGGGATCATCAATGATGAAAAATAAATAAAAAATTGAAAATTGAAATTGTGTATGTTTCTTGTTTTATTGGAAAATGATCAAAATTCTAAATCATATAAAAATATGTTCGCTATTTCATGGTCTCATCTATTGTAAATTACAACTTTGTTTTGTACATCGTTTACATTAAACCATGTTGGTATGTGGTAAAGGACGCTTGAAATATTACATATTTACAATTCGAATGTATTTCTAAGAATTTCAAACTACACATATTTTTCATAGTGAGTGTTTCTTAAGTGCGACTTGTATTTTCCTATCACTTTTTTTTTGTTTTACCATCAACAAGTGTATATTTTAGAAAATTAAAGGGCCTCTTGCAAATTTGACATTATTCGACAAAATAGTTATGTGTTTTCAAAAGTCCTTAACTAAACATAAAACTGATTTGAGCAAAAAAAATTATTTTAATTCCCAAACCACTCATATTAATTTTTTAACAAAAGTTTCATAAATATTCATGCCTATTATCTAGTGTAAACAAAAAGCACATGAATTGCAATGTATCTTTTTTCTCATGATATCGTATGGCATTTCAAAAAACAAAATCCCCATTGCAACAACCATTATTTTTTCAAAATGTTACCCCACATTTTTTTCTCTTTTTCCCATGTATTGGGTATCACAAATATAAATAATTATTGGCAGAGGTCTATACATTTGGTAAAGATTGCAACCTTGGGCCTTACCCTACAAATAAATAATTACCACAATTTCCAAATGGTAATTGCATGAACATATTCAAAATGCTTGGAATTTTCATTAGAACTTGACACCCTTTTTAAATATTATGGCTATGATCACACCCATCTCAAGGTGATACCTTGTGGCATTTGGTAATGTTGACTTGTTGATTGATGCAAAATAGGTTGGTTAATTTTGAAAAAAACAAAATCTATATCACATGTTTAACCTTTGACATATACATTATTGCTAATTGTGAATTTGTTATGGATTTCCATGCAGGCACCATCGACCCTTTTTTGTTCATTTTGGTTAATACATAACCATGAAACAACAATGAATAGGTGCATAAACCAACGTTTTCACATATGACCAAGAAGCAGATTATTAGATTGTTTGAAACTCATATTATTTTGTAAATGGTTGTTAATTCAATTCATTTACATGTTATATTAGACCTTACCTATTATGACATTGATTTTATTTTATTTTTGGGTTTTCTTAATGTTGATTTATTGGACCCCAACTTCTAGGCATAGAGGATTGAAGTGGCAAAGTATCATGTGGACATATTGTTAACATGGGTACATGTGCCAATTAGATAGAATACCAGGTATTTGATACTAAGGTAAACCACATAGGTCACATCATTGAATTGGATATGAACATATGAAACACATAAAAACAAACCAAACTAAAAACACTCCACCTCAAGATAGTAATATATTCTATCTAAGGCAAACCATTCCCCACACAAAACATAGAATGTTATAAAAACAATTTTAACAATGAAATGGATTGTCACAACATGGTGTGCTTGTATTTTAAGTTTTTGGAACTAAAAAGATAAAATAACATCCTTTAAAATGGCCTAGTTGGAAAGTTTATTGTTTCAAAATCTTGTAAAACGAGTATTAACAATGAAAGGATCCTTGTTCTCCTTTTCATTTTGACATTAGAAAAATGAAAATATCTAAAACACCCAAAAACAATAAATTTTGATTCATTAATCTAAGTATAGTGGTGGCCACCATTAATTAAAATGTTATTCATGGAAATATGGAAGGGCTCTAAACACATTAATGACAAGATTGAAAATTAATGTCCGAACCATCAAATCCTAAAATCTCAATAACTAATGACATTTTTCATTGTTTTAATTTCAGATGGTAGAGTAAAATGAAATGTTTAAAGTGTAAAAAAATCATAGGCATATATCTTACCAACCAAACCAAGATTAGAGAGTAATCAATTCTTCAATTTTGATTTCATGAAATTGAAAGTAGAAAAGATGTAATCATCTTTCACAATCCCTAAAACACCATTTGCAAGTTCAATGAGTTTCATCTATTCAAACAATCGAGACTTCAAAATTTGGCTACAATTATACCACTTCCATGTCCAAGTGGTGGGATTATAATCATTTAAGGGTCTAATGGCAACTTCACAATTGAATTGCATAATAGTTACAAAGAAAAATAGATTGTTGTTTAAACAAAACTTGATTTAGCAAAGGCACATGTGATTTGCCACCTAGGTAAATTAACTTGGGGCAACAATAGTGTGCTTTTAGGATGTACAAATCAAAGTGAATATTAGGAAAACTTTTGGTTGTACCCATTATAGAAGGTAGATGATGTTAGTAGCATTCATCAACTTTTTAAACATTAATTATTTATTCAATTCACTTATATTGACTCTCTTGTGGCTAAAGTGCATTAGTCGTTGACATCTTGGCACACAATTGCCCAATTTTATACTAGTGACCGTGACATCATTCTAATGCATTTTTAAAATCTTGTGCAACACATAAAAGTAGTGGTTGAAGCAAAAGGTAATAAAGTCCATTTGCATCATGTGTTAGATACAATATTTTGTATAGGAAAAAGGCTTGTGTATGGAACCTTCCAAATTTGATATTTCGCTCAAGGCTAGGAATTTAAGGGGCCAGGTTGAAAATCTAAAAGGTATGCCCTTCACCATATGCATGCCCTTCACCTACATAAAGCAATGTCCATTTTTTAGATCATAAGATCCAATGGCCTTTATTTTTCATCATCTCTCCATCGTCATACTCTATCATCTAATGACTTTCATCGTTCCATTGAAAGTGAGAAGTCTTTTGCATCATTTTTGCCAAAGTGGGTTGCACAACATTTGCAAAAGTAGATCCCATGATGCAAAGGTGTTAGGGGTTTCTAGTGGAGCTCATTTTTGTTGGTTGCATTGTCTCTTCATCTTTTGATGTTGCATTTGTCTTTGTTTTCTTGGTGTTGCGTCTTTCGTTATTGTCTCGGTCTTGGGTGTTTGTTTTTGCTCATGCACATAATAGTCTTGCTACTTTGTTGTGCTTTAAAGGTTTTTTTTGTTTGTTTTTTGTTGTGCATGCAATAATGTTGATGCTTCATTGTGTTTCAAAGGTTTTTGTTATTTTGCTTATTTGTGAATTTTTCATTCAACATCTCCTATCGTCTCTTGCTACTCTGTTGTGCTCTAGGTTTCAATATAATAGGCATGTTTACATTTTATCGTACGATCTCCATGGGTTTGATTCAACTATAGCTTTTTGTGCATCACAAGTGTTGTTGCATTACATTCACTATTGCATCATCAATTCCATTTGTTCTTACATCGTCAATTCTTCTAAATTGCAGATGTTCTTGCATTGCAATTGCTCTTACATCGCCATTTTTTAACATCACAAATGTTCTTGCATTGTAATTGCCCCTACATTGCTGATTTTTTTATAGCATGGAATCTTTTCTTTTTTGCAACTTATGTTGTTTCTAATTATTGTGTTTTTATGTTTTTTGTAGGTTTCTCAATTTTTTAATTACAACCACACAAACATCACACATGTGATTGTGTTTTACAAGGATGTATACCTTGTTTTTATTTCAGGTTCTATTTGTTTTGTTGTGTGCATTGATTTTAATGTTGATTTGTTTTGTTTTGTAGAATTTGGAATTCATTTTCAATTTGTATTTCTATGGCATGGGTGTTTGTGTGTTTACAACCATGAACATTGTTATGTAAAATATATTTTCCCTCTTGTTTTTGTGTTTTTGTACAATGTATAATGGTCCTCCTATCAATTTTCCTTATGGTTTTATTGCTAATGTTTATACATTTGATTCCATTTTCTATCCTACCTCTGTATGTGTTTCTTATCTATATGATTGTTAATTGACTACTACATGTGATTTCATGGTTATTGGATTTAATGTTGAGGAAAGGACAAACGTAATTCTCTTGTTAAGGATCTTCTTATGAAAAATCACTTTTTGGATCTTGATGAAAGGGACGTTGAAAATATAAACAAAAGATGTTGGAGAATCAATAAGCACCTTGAACTTTGGGCGAGAAATGCATTTGATGAATGGAAAGTCTTTTGTGGTCTTGATATAACAATATCAATCACAGATCTTTCAGAAAATGAATCTTTTGTTAAGGATTTGGTTGATATGCTTTCATCTTTTGTTTGCAAGTTGCAAAAAAAGATGGTAGCTTGTATCCTCCAACCATGTAACTTCTACCCACCTGTGTTTTAATTTTTATTTAAATTTTGGTTTCTATAATTGTGTTTTAGGGTTTAGGACTTTATGAAAATTTCCCAAACCCTAAAATTGTGTACATAGTTTTTTGTAGTTTTTTTCATCCTAACTATTTTTTGCCCTTGTAGTTTTCTATTTGGAAGATCAAATAGGGTTCTTTTCTACAAAATGCACAATATTTTTTTGTTATCGCCTTATTGTTTTCATTTTTTATTTTCAAAATTTTTGAGCTATGCAAGGCACACTACAACCTTCTATGTTATAACTGTTATGATTTTGGACTTGAATCTCAAACCCTAAACCTAATTAGTTTCCTTATTATTTTTTAGTTTTCCAATTATTATTTATTTTTATAATTAGTCTTTATATTTTGCAAGAATCATGTTGTTTTCATTTTGATTGTTTTTCTTTTTGTAATATCCAAAATCTTATAAGAAGTATTGGACATAAAATTACGCAGAAACAATAACAACAAATTGTGGAATAAGGTAAAACACATATTGTTCCATAAATAACATCTTCACATATGCGAGGCATCATTGAGTGAAAGTTGTTGGTGATGAGGCAATTTTGCGATCTTCAAAAATGAGTCTTGCCAAAATTATCAAGAAGTTAGATGTTTTATCTATTCAAGAAGAATGTAGAATGTTGGCACAAGTAATCACTAATATAAATTATGTTGCTTGCAATTAATCAATATGCAACTAGCATGCAACTAATTGTCGTTTGCAACTATAAATTTAGTATTGTATCATTTTTGGGCCATACACTTGTGTGCGCAACTAACGTGCAATTAAATGTGTACAACATGGACACATGTCATAAAAATAATGGCCTAACTAATACATACTTAAATTAATATACTTAATATACCTACATAAACTATGTATAATAGTATTATGCACCTTTAATTCTAAGGTTAAACCCATGATAATTAAAGCTAGCCTAAACTAACCATGACTAAATTAGGTTAAATTAAATTAGGCCAAACTATTTATGGCTTTAAAATTTCATTTAAATTAAATTACACTAAAACTAACCTAGCTAAATTAAATAAAGTTAAACTAATTAATGATGGTTAAACTAAATTAAGTTAAATTATATTATATTAAACTAACCATAGCTAAATTAAATAAGTTTTAAACTAATTAATGATGGTTAAACTAAATTAAGTTAAATTATATTATATTAAACTAACCATAACTAAATTAAATAAGTTTAAACTAATTAATGATGGTTAAACTAAATTAAGCTAAATTAAATTACATTAAACTAACCATAGCTAAATTAAATAAGGTTTAAAAAATTATGGCTAATTTTTTAAAATTAGGCTAAATTAATTATAGCTAAACTAAATTTAGCTAAATTCAATTAAGCTAAAACTAAATATGGATAAATTGATTATGGGTAAATTAAATTAGGTTTAAATTAATTGTGGCTAAATTAAATTAGGCTAAAATAGTTATGGTTAAATTAAGTTAAGGCAAATTAGTTATGGCTAAATCAAGTTAGGCTGAATTACATTAGGTTAAATTAATTATGGCAAAACGAAATTAGGATAAATTAAATTAGGCTAAAATTAATCATGGCTAAATTAAATTAGGCTAAACTAATTATGGCGAAAATATTTTTTTGCTAGATTAAATTAGGCTAAATTAACCATGGTGTAAATATGTATTGCAAGTTTTCAAATTTTATTTGTCAAATATATTTATTTATTTTGGGGAATAGAACTTTTTATTTTATTTCATTTGGAATTTTTTTTAGAAAATGTAAATTTGATTAAACAAAAAAAAATCAGAATTGATTAATATGATAATATTAAAATTTACTATAAGTAATCATAATTATTAAAAATGTCCTACAAACATCTTTGAAGTGCAAAGGAAAATGAGTGTTGAAAACTAACAAGAAAAAGAATAAAAATAAGTTTTTTGAGTTACAAAACGTTTTTTTTTTTTCCCTTTTTATTCTCTTTGGACCCCTCCTATTTTCAAACCTCATAACTTTCTTATTTGTTATTCAATTTAAATGATTTAAAGTATATAGGAGCGCCACCTAAAGTTCTACAAATCATCTTTCATATCTAGTAGCAGTAGAGCAACATGCAAGGAAATGTTTGGGTGTTTAAGAACTAGCCTTTGTAGTGTTCAATGGTTTGTTTTTTGGAGTTTTTGACCCCTTTACTTTGGGGAGCCGTAACTTTCTCATTTTATAATTCGTTTTTGACAATTCTTAGTGTGTTAGATGCGTCAAGAGGAGCATTTCAACTTTTGTTTAGACACCAAAAGTAATAGAGCCTTCCTCAAGCTAGTCTACCTTAATACAATAGTTGCATATAATGTGCAACTAAGTTGGTTCACGAGGTTTGCAATGGAATTTTTTATCCCATATCTTTTGGCTTCCAATCCAATTTTGTATAGTATGTAAGTAGGTGCAATAGCCTTGTCTTAACCAAATGCCAAGTGCCATTGTGAATGAAAAATAAATAAAATTTTGACCTTAATTAGATGGTTAATTTATTTTTAAATTTGAATTATTCAAAACTTATCTATATAGCCTAAGTTTAGCTACTTTCAACCCTTACATGCCTAGATAAATCTACCTACCTAGTAAGGTTAATATTACTAGGTGCCTAATTTATCTAAATACCACTAGGTAAGTGGGTTTACCTAGGTATTGCCTACCTACATAGGCACCACGTGTCAAAATCTTATTAACCTAAAATTGGATGATTTAGATTTCATTAATTAATATTGAAAATAAAAAATTAAATGGGCCTTAATTGTCACGTGTCACCATATAATTAATGTTTTAAAATGAAAATGTGTCAAATGGTCAATGAACGTCCATGATGGGCCACGTGTCATCATCATAGTGGCATAAACTTTAACAATTGATATTAATCCAATGAATTTTTAATTTTGACACACAAACAATTAAAAAGTGACATGTCCATAAGCAAGTCATCCAATTTTTAAACAGATGTCATATTTTCATGAATTGAACTATAGTTGCAAAGAAACATAAGGTGCAACTACATTTAAACATAACCTATTGTTTTACATATTGGCATTAGCTTGTAGTTGATTGCCAAGTTTTTGATGTGATTGAGACTTTTAAAAAGCTTGATCATCAATGTCCATCTAAATGGTTCGGTGGGAAATTAGGTCTGCATCCATTGTTTCTACGTCCTAAGCCTAGGTGGAAGGCTTATGATGAAAGTATGGTTTACGACTATTCCTATTGGTCGTACCTAACTTATATGATTGTGGACAAGTTGATTGTTGATTTCCTTAATTTTCATGAAAAAATGTTGTCAAACAAAACAAGTCAAGGTGTTGGAATTATAAGAATGGAAGAGGCACTTGTACCTCGTGAGTATGGTATGGAGGTAATAGGTCACATGGACCTTAATTCAAATGGCAAATAAGTTTTTGAATCTTTTTTTAAATTTTATTTGAATTTGTTTGATGTTTTCCTAAAGTGGCAACTTGTTGTTTTTATAGGTATAACCAAATTGACAAACATTTACATGATATAATGCAATGGATTTTTTTGGTGAATTTAGATTTGGCCAGTTACTATGTTTTAAAGAGGTTTTCAACAATGAGAAGATTGCATATGAAAAGACTAAGGTAGGTGGAAAAAATGGTTAGTGATTTGTTATCTTTTATTTCTAGTTTTTTTGTGTTTACTTTCCTTATACAATTTTTGATTTTGCAAGTTTATAATGATTTTGTTGAAGAAGCGCATTTTGATACTATTGGTGTTACTAGTGTTGTATTTATTGGTGGTATTGGTGTTGTGTTTGATAGTGTGGTTAAAAGTTCTCCTATACCTTGGGTTCATGATTATTCCATTGTTGTTGCATTTGGAGGACCTCTTTCTAACATCCTACCTAATGTTCCATCTTTTAGTTGTAGTGTTATTGTAGGCTTTGTAGATCACGACACAATTGTCAATCAAGTTTTTGATGCATCTAGTGTTGATTATATGGATTGAAAGAAGAATGTAGTGCAATTCGCAAATTTTGGCATTGGCAAATCTAGCGAATCTAGATCTGTGATGGATTCAAAAGATTCATTTTGAAACACCATGTTTGAGAAAGAGCTACCCAAGTATAAGGATTGGTTGGATACCATTTTTCCACATCACCCTCTTAAAATAATCAATGTTAACATTGCCTTCGGCCATGTTTTTATTCGTTTGTAATATTGCCCTACTAGCATTACATATGTAGTTGATCTTAAGTCTCTCCTAGTTTAAGAAATAAGGTTTGATTCTAGATGTTTCATACTCTTGACAAAATTCATTTGATAACTTTGATTCTTGTTTGTACATCAATAGAAGACCCCTCTTTTAACCAAAACATTTTCAACTAAATGTGATTTGCAACTAAATTTTTATTTATTTATTATTTAATAATGTTAATTACCAATGAAGTCGACTCATCAATTAAAGGAGCTTTCAACTAGTTGGTGTTTTGCCAAATATTTCATTGAATATTCTTGGCATCAATATTGTTTATAAGTTGAAATGCCTACGACATTGGTAAATAGTGAAAAATATGTTTTGAATTAAAGGTCGTTCTTGGAATATTTTTAACATTTAAGGTTCTCTAATTGACACATAGTCAAGATGTTACCCAATGTTCAATTATTTTGGTGACACAATCAACACATGCATGGATGATAAAATGTATTAAAAGATGGATGAAATGTAGTTTCATTTGCAACTTTGTTGCAACTATCTTTCAATTAATTAAACAACTAATAGGTGATTTTGTTTTTATACATATCATAAATGTTAATATTTATGCTAAAATTTGATAACATTAAATTATATGAAATTTTATTTGAATAGGTATGTGTGACATGATTTTTGTAATGCATATAAATTTTGAATAAATTCTCTTGAATATAAATTAGTAATTTGATCTTGTATATGTTCATACATGTAATATTTGATTTTTATGTAGATCAAATTTAGTTTATGATATATAATTGATGATAATTAAATTGTGAAATTTTACTATTCATTCATTTCATTTCATGTGATAGTTTAATATTTATTGAAAATTAGGATCAAACTATTTTAAACAGTAAATTACATGTGATTTTTATTTGTAAAAGTGAATGGTTATATGTATGATGTAATTTTTTTTTATGCATTCAAACAATAGTATTCAATTTTGAAATAAAATAAAACAAAATTTTGAAATATAAGTTGATAATAATGCATATGTTCAATATATGTAATTTTTACGCTTGTGTAAATCAAATTTAATTTACAATATTCAAATGATGATAGATAATTAAAAAATTTGTGGAATTCTAATGTTTATTCATTTTTATATATATGATAACTAAGTTATATTTGCTCAAAATTTGTATCAAAATTCATTAAATTGAAATTACATATAAATTTTATTTGTAAAAATGAGGCATGCTGAATATGTTCATTCAAACGACAAATTGTATTAACCTTCTTTTTTATTGGCAAATTTTTTCCAAAATGTGAAATTACAAAATTTAAAATTGGAAGTTTTCTATCATTAGAACCGAGGGAAAAAAAAGTAAAAATTGTTAAAATTCTATGATTGATTTTTAATGTGTAGAAAAAATATTGAATGGTGATTAAAAATATGTATTTCATATTTGGTTTATAGCC
Source organism: Sphagnum contortum (assembly GCA_963920785.1). Taxonomy (NCBI): domain Eukaryota; kingdom Viridiplantae; phylum Streptophyta; class Sphagnopsida; order Sphagnales; family Sphagnaceae; genus Sphagnum; species Sphagnum contortum. Next base: position 10,495,913 of record OY987276.1, read on the forward strand.
AAATTTGACTAAGTTTTCCTAAGGATGATGGCCACATTTTCTATATCTCCCTATGGATGATAGCCATTTTGACTAAAAAAAACACTTGGAAAAACATTGGGTGCAATGGTTTCAAAACAAACATCATTGCAACCCTCAAAAGCCAAATCACCAAATCAAATTCTAGTTGATGGGAATGTTTTAAGTGAGTTGCAATCAATCCACAATAATGTTTAAAAGATTTGATTTGTCAATGTGCACATTGATTTCAATTTTATGGTTGCAACTATATGGTTTGAATGTTAATATCAGGCCTAGGGTTCCATATCTTGCATGGAAGGAATCTTAAGATCATGCAATTAGATGTAAATACATGACTTGTAATTGATATTTAGAGTTTGAATGAAGGAAACTTGAATGCATTAGAACCATGATTGAATGAAACATTGCAACTTGCCAAAGATAGCCACATTACCCAAGTGACTCATTAAGTGAAATGCATGGGGCATATGGACTAATGCCAATTTCAATGGTCTAATTGTGATACAACTGATGGTAGAGTTATAGTTCTAATAATCTTTATGGTGTGAACATTTTTCATATAAATAGATTGCAACCATATGAATTAAAAGATGAAGCTTATAATAAAAATGGTACATGGCAAGGGTGCATGTGAATCATATCGAGATGTACATGTATAATGCGAATTTGTGTAATAGGTGTATTAAAATCTTATGTAGATTGTATTTCGAGCATATTAAAATATATCAATTAAACTTAAAAGGGACAGATGTATATTTTGAATACATTCAAATTGTATTTCAAATATACATACCAAACATATTAAGGCAATATTATAGGTGTATCCAAGGTTTATTATACTAATTGGAATTATTATTATTATTATATTAAATAAGAACTATAGAAATAACTTAATAATAACAACAAAAAATAGTTATCATGTGCTAGCTATTAATTACAGTAATAATTTGATAAAAAATAAATATTAATAATTATTTTAAGAAAACGAATGAATGAATAAAATAATAATAAATTATTTAAAATTATTATTATAAGATTATTATACTTACTAAAATTACGGATTTTGTTATTAAATATTGATTATTCTAGTTAGTAATAATTATAACAATGGAAATCTAATAACCCATACCTATACCATAAGATCGTGTCTTTCCTCCTACAAAAACACACTAATCATTCATTCATGGAATTATAAACTATAATCATCAAACATTAAATATAACACTTTGATTCTAGAGTGCAATCAATGTATCCTAGAATTTGATGATAATAACATGCCTTGAATGTTCTTGCACAATTGAATGCACTAACCAACAACCATAAATCACATTTGCTACCTTTCATTCCCCTTTATATTTGTTTTCAATGAAATGGTGTGAAACACAAATGTTGTTTCATATCATATTAGTGATAACATTTGTATAATCGACCCATTTTTTGTATAGTGTGAGTTATAAACCTGAGATAATGTTGCTTACCTCTACCATCAAAAGCACATGTTCACATTTTTAAAATGAACATGTTTGACTCCTTTCATACTCTTGACATGTTAAGATTTTTTTTGAAATTTATATGGTTGCAACTTTGCAAAAAATTGACCACATCCCAAAAACCAAATTGACATTTTAAATTATTATGTTTTCATTGCATTGCTACAAAGATGGAGAAAATTTTAGGAGTGTCCACACCTTTTGTGACTCCTATTATTGTGTTTGCATCCTATGGTAATCAACTTATTTGCAGTACAATTTAATTAGCATCAAGACAACAATTTTTATTTTCTTTTAATTAATCTTTGTCATGTTTGTTAGTATCACTATCTTTATTTTTTTGGAATCCATTTAAAGTCTTTATGATCTCAAGAAAATTCTTTTTGTTATATGTAAATTATATTTTGGTTTTTAGTATAGGTGTAACTGATTGAAAAATATCCACTCATTCTTTTTGGGGTCTCTATGTTGTTGATTATTTGTTGTTAGGACCAATCCTACCATTTTTTTCAAATATTTAATGTACTAAGTTTAAATTATCTCATGATCATGCCATATCAAAATTTCAGATGTTGAATTAAAAGTAAAGGTTAAATTTCAAATGTCCTTTTTGCTTATCGAATGTAAATCATTCATTCCTAGAATCAAAAGGATATTCATGTTATAATTAAAAGAACAAAACTAGGAGTTGAAATTAGTGAACTTTTTAATTTACTGCATCTATAAACACATTTAGTTCACACGTTTAGTTCAAATGTGCTTTTGGCCTTCAACTTTACAAATTTTGAATATGTTTTTTTATAAAAAGTACTTCATTTTGGTGTGGTGGAAAACATGGACAAATTTTTCGACTACATAATGTCAATGAAATAGTATTTTCATTGATTTCCAACACTTTATTTTGAATATGGCATGAATTAGGTTTAAATCCAATATTTTGTACATTTACGAATGGTTTTATCTTATGAAGTTTTTCCATATAATGTAAAGTTCAATCTACCATACAAGCTTGGAATGTTTGTTGAAAATTTCTTCATTTGTTATATGTGAAGGACATTCTTTTTACACACAAAGTTTCATGTAGTTTGAATACATTGATGAATACAATGTTGCCAAACTTGGTTGGATGAAACAATTTGAAGTCTTTCATGGTCAAATGTGTCAAATGCAACAAAGTGTAGTATTGTTTGACATTAGTGCCCTTGACTCCTTTTATTGTGATTAGACCCCCACATGCGCTACTTCAATTTAAAAATCATGTGTGATTTGAATAGATGAAATTGTGTTAAAATCATGGGAATGGATGAAAACATCCATTATATGGTAAAATGGGGTTTAAAGAACCAACACTACATATTGAAGTAGTCCTTTATAGTTGGGTTGATGCGGCAAATTGATATTAGTCCTTCATTCCATTTTGTACTTCATTATTTATGTGGAAAACAATTTCAACTTGTTTGCATGTTGATCGTAATATCTAGTTGTATAACCAATCAAATTGTTTGATATCATTATTCTCATTATTCTTTGTATCTTGTTTGAAAGTGGGTGTTTCATTTGTTCAAACTTATGCTTAATTAAATTTAATGTGTTCACAAGATGATGACCAATGAAATGACATTAAACAACTTTATGAGTTAGTTTTTCACTATTTTCTTCAAGGGAAAAGCGAATTCATCACTAACTTAAGTAGTATAGGTTTTAGTTAAAAGACCACATTACAAAACTTCCACAAAATAATTATGAAAGGTTTTCCATAATCTTGTGTGATGTTAAGGATTCAAGATCCATTGAAATCTATGTGTTGTCCATGGTTGTAGTTGTTATCTAAAACTTATCAAGGCCAAGTAATGTACAGAATGAATATGTTCTATTTACAACAAAGTAAATATATTATGAAAAGTTGTTTCCAAGTATTATTAGTGGAAGTATTGAAGGTGTGTGATTCAATTTAGATATGCGTGTGCATAAGTAAGGTAGAACATTAAAGTGAAAGATAAAATATAACTTATAGGAAAAAAAAAAAACCTCAAAACCAACAAAGAATTTGTGTAGATGAAGAAAAAAAAAAAAAAATTCCTTTTTTACTTCATCATTATCCTTTGCAATAATGCATTGACATTTGTAATTAATTGTTAGAGGTAAAATACCCACCATGTGTGTAACCTTAAAACACATTGTCAAATCTCTTCACATTCTATTTTGTCAAGTATTCAATATCCTTTGTACTTAATCCAAAGTACTTAATCAAACTAAATACTCAAAACATTTAAAAATTTAGCTATAATCTTTGAAACCTAAGCCAATATCTTTGGCTTGATATATGTATTTAATAACAAAGTTCATGTTATCTTCCTAAAAGCCAATATTGTCATAAGGTAAATAACATCATTTTAGGAAGGATTTCAATATAGAAAGGTTTTGAAAATCTAGTTTGGCTTCCCCCTTTCTTACTTCTTTTGAAAGTTTTAGTTTATATTCCATGAAGGGTGCAAGCATGCTAAAGTAGGCCCCCAAAAAAAAACCATCCATTGAATGTAGAAAAATATAATTGTTTATTTTTTAGGTTAAAAAAAAGAAGACATTCCTTGAAAATTAAGGTCTAAACTATGTGAATGTGTGTAGTGTGACATGAATTTAAAAATAAAATAAAGATGTACTTACTTTCTTTCAATTTATTTTCATTTTATTTTTTAATATTTTGCAATGTTGTCCCAAATTCCACAAAGCAAACATTAAATACTATCATGAACTTTCACTTTTGAAACCAATTCCTATGGCACATTTAATATATTTTAAAAGCATGTTTTACTATGTTACAAACACAAAATGCATGTTTTGTGCATATAGAAAAATAGTTTCCAAGCAATTTTGTAAGAAAAAAACTATTTTTGAAAGGCTGAACATGGTCATAATCAAAATATTGAAGTTTTCAAAAATATGTATTAATATGCTTGACACATTGAACATTAGTAACACATCATTTGAATAGTTTCATTTTAAAAATATAAAGTATAAACTTGTGAAAAATAAATAAAAATAGCGAGAAATAATATAATACATCACGAATGACCACACATGGTTTATTTAAATGACAAGTACATCCCAAAACTTATAGCATTGTTGAAAGGCTTCAAATACCCAAAAAAATAAAAAAATAAATAAAAAATCTATTTTCACTCTACTTGATGACGAAAGAAATAACATCAAGGTCCTCTTTTCAGTCATTTAATTGTGAAAACTAGCAATCACAAAAAGAGATGAAACTACATTCCCATGTGACAAAGAAATATTTGACATTGAAACAAAAAATTGGATCTTGTTTATGATAGCATGTTGGTAATTTCATGTGTTCGCATTAATAGGAATGTAATGTGAGAGAATGAACATCATTTTGAAACTTGTTGAATAAGGATGGTTTATTGTCCTTGATTGTAGTCATCATTCAAATTAAAAAGATGAACACTAGAGACAATTGCGATGGACAATGAGAATTGTGATGATATAGTTGAACCGATGCACGCCTTTTGAAAATTGCGTGAATTTGAAGTAATGCATTTTAAGCACTCTTGTCAATTTTTGGGACCATCAAGCATTTCTTTGGAAAAATATGATGTTTAGGCATAAAAGAATGTTTTACATATTGATCAAGCACTTGATTTTGAACTACTTATTGCTAATAGGTGGTTCAATTAGGGTAGACTACATTTTGGCAATGCTAGGATACAAGAAGCCAATGCTTCTAATGGTGTGTTAAAGGTATCAACCTTTGAATTATGGAGTTGATATTGTGCATTTGCAAGCTCACAAGAAGGGCAATTTACAAGTGAACATATCTTGTAACCTTTGGAGGAAAAAACATTGGGATCATTGAAAACTTGACATGAAAATCAAGTGTCACAAAAGAATATAAAAGCGTGGGAAGAGCCTTTCACAACACTATGAAGGTTCTATGCAAAATGCCACCCATACAAGGACCTTACCATTCAACTAGGGAAAATACATCAATCCAACAAAGAACTTAACTAAGTTAAACCACGAAACCCACAAATGGCAGCAAAATTGGATTCAATGTGACCTTAAGTAGCATCATACAAATTCTTAAGAACTAGAAGAATCACTACTTAATAGATGTAAGGTTTCTCACACATCTCTTCGATTAACAAACTGTTTCATGGAGTTTGACTATGTAGGAAGAAACTCTAAAAGTATTGGATTGGGTTCCAAATAGTGAATTCAAACTCAAAACAAACAACGATTTAAAACCATTCTAATAAGTACACAAATTGTCACTGCAAACCACTCAAAAACCCTAATTTGCTTAATTGTCTCTTCCATGAATTTAACCAATGATGAGCATTTGCCTCAACCCAATGCTCAAATCCCTGGCTTTGAGTAAATTATTCATACCATTTCAAAACCCAATTTCATGAAAGCATCATCCCTTCTTGCCTCAACACAAAAATCTGGCAGCCATGGAAATTACTGCGTGATCAATGGACCGAAATTTGAACATCATTAAGAGTATAATGGGTTGAACACACAAATGCTCAACTTGCCCAAGAGTATCTTGTTACACACTAAAATGTAGTGCAAAAATGAAAATGCACTGACTGAGTTTGAGAGAGACAAAATGAATCCAAAACTGACACAAACTATTGGACACAAAATTTGGCAGCCTTTGAGGAATTTCTGCATGCACTTACTTTCCTCCCCCTCTCCCTTGAGTAGGGAAGCCAAGCCAGGCAGCCAACAAGCCAGTCATGATGATGCCCATATGGACCCAGAGTTTTCCCCAAATCATTGGAACAAAAATTCAACCAGATTTGGAGAAAACTACGGTCCAAAAGAAACCAAAAGCTTGCAAAGGAGGATGAGCAGCTTGACTTTGTTTGGTAAAATGTTTTTTTTTTCCATGTGTGTCTCTCTCTAAAATCAAATCGGGGAAAATGCTACAATTGAAAAATGGGAGTTCTTCACTTTCTTCTTCTTCTTCTTCTTCTTTTCAGTAGTAGAGCTTTCTTTCCTTCAGAAACTTTCTGAATTCTGCTCTGTCGACACAAGTTCTTGCAAATTTTCTGATCGGTAGTAGTAGACCTTTCTGCCTTTCTGCCTTCCTTCCTTCCTTCCTTTCTTTTCTGAAGTTCTGCTACGTTGTCAACGTAAGTTTTTGCAAATTAGACGTAGTAAAGCCTGAAGTTCTGCTATGTCACCCTTAAGTGTTTGCAAACTAGAAGACGTAAGAAAGTCTGAAGTTCTACTATGACATCAATGTAAGGTTTTGCAAATTAGATGTAATAAAGCCTGCTATGATGTCAACGTAAGTTTTTGCAAATGAGCAAATGAGATGTAATAAAAGGCTGCCTGATATTGACTGATGTTGGTCGGATGTTGTTGTTAGCAGGTAGCTAGCTAGCAACCAACACTTCTATTCCGTTGATGATGTTTGGTTAGAGGAACAGAACCATCATGACCTACCAAAGTCTTGTACTTATCCTTGCGAGTGAAGTTGGTACATTGGAACCCGAGTGAATCCGCAAGCACCTTTTGGATGTAATTGGCTACTTCATGGCTGCTTTTCCCACCCGCACAGCAAGTCATCTCAGGGGGCAGCTGCTCCAGGAAGCAGACTTGGTAGCTGGGAGCAGGATTCATGAAGAAGAAGACGGGATCCAAGCACTTCCAACCGCGGGCAGTAGTGCCATGAAACAACTGGATTTTGATGTTCATGGTCACCGGCACAATGTGCTCTGCAAGCTCTGCAAACAGAGAACTGAATCTCAGAAGATAGGGTTCACGACAGGTGGTACCCTCAGGACAGACTGCAAGATCCCCTTCCTTCAAGAGCGTCGTCATGGTGAAAGCATCTGTGTCCCTGCATCTCGTCAGTCTCACTGTTCTTATGGGTGAAAGAACCTCGCACACTCGTGAAATGCTGTATGTCACTGCTGAGATCCTTCTTCCTGCTGCAACTGACAAGAAAATTGGGTCCAGAAGTGTCCGATGTGAACAAACAAACAGTATTCCTCGTCGAGGACCAGCACCAGGACCATTGTTGTTGTTGGTTGGAGTTTTTGTTGTGGGTGGTGGTGTTCCTTTGATGGTTACATTGACACCCAGTAGAATGCCTATGAAAGGTGCCCACTGAAATGGTACGAGCAGACCCACAACGATCCGGGTCACTGCTAATGTGAGTCCTATGGGCGTCCATAGAAGAATCACCAGTGACATGAGTGGTGTGGGTCGACATGCTAACCTGCCATCATGAAAGATCAGCGGTTTCAAGTATTCTTCCTTTGGAACTGCCTCTGTGGGTTCATCGCTTGGCACCACATACGCTTCCTGCATGAAAGAAAGCTCGTGTCATCACAAGTCATGGCAACCGTGTTTTATGAGCTCATTTTTTTCTTTTGGGTTTCTTTTCAAGATTACAAATCTGTGCAGAGATGATGGAGATGGCTTTCGGGTTTCTCTTCAAGATGACAAATCTGTGCAGAGAGAGATAATGGAGATGGGTTTTGGGTTCTTCTCAAGACAACAAATCTGTGCAGAGAGGGATGATGGAGATGGCTTTTGAGTTTCTCTTCAAGATGACAAATCTGTGTAGAGAGAGACGATGGAGACGGGTTTTGGGTTTCTTCTCAAGACAACAAATCTGTGCAGAGGGAGACGATGGAGATGGGTTTTGGGTTTCTTCTCAAGACAACAAATCTGTGCAGAGAGAGATGATGCAAATGGCTGCTGGGTATCTTTTCAAGATGATAAATCTGTGCAGAGAGAGATGACAGAAATGGCTTCTGGGTATGTTTTCAAGATAACAAATCTGTGCAGAGAGAGATGATGGAGAGATGGGCAGTGAAGAAGAAAGAATGGAAGGGAAGAAAGAGAGAGAGTGTGACTTACTTTGCAGATGGACATGAAAGGGTAATCACTCTCACGATCCCCCAACCCAATATCCGGAGTCTCATTTGCAAAGAAATTCTTCACAGCGGAGCGTTTGTTCATACCCACAAGCACGCCAGAAGAAGAGGAAGCGACAAAACCAGTAGCATAACCACCACTGGTAGCTTGAATCTCCGTCCCCATGACGGCTTCGACATCCAGATACTCTTTGAGGAAAGGCTCCACCATGATACGAGGATTGGCAGTCACAACGTACCGTCTGCCACAAGCGATAAACAAACGGTAACTGATGGAGTGCATATCTTCCAAGTAGAACTTGGGCAACACCCCACGAGCAGCTGACTCGATGGCCGACAAGCGCAAGCCCGCAAACGAGAAGAAGATGAGCATCTTGATCCCTACTGACTCGGAAACGAAGTTGTACGCAAGCCATACCAGAGGCGACAACAGCAGCAACACAAGTGCTCTCAAGGGACTCCCTGCTTCCAATGCGATGAGCATGAAGTAAGGGAAGGAGCTTCGTGATCTCAACAGTGTCCCATCCAAGTCCGATACTACGGCTTGTGTTTCTCGCCCATCTTGCCTGCAGTTCTCCACCACGTCGAATAGTGCCTCAGAGTTTTTGGTGCAGTAGAGCGCTTCCGCATATGTTTGTGGGTATGAAGGCATCTTGTACTTCCCAGCAGCCCAGCGTGCTGTCCAGGCCTGAGAAAGCGAAGAAAGAGCAACAGCCCCAAACTCCCCCAGCATTACCTCCAACACCACTCGAACCTCTTCTTCTTCTTCTTCTATCTCTCTGTCTCTATATGTGTGTCTGTGTCTGGTCTTCAAACTGCGGGGGAGTTTCAGATCTGGAAGAAACCAAGTGCTGGAAGCTGCTGTTGCTATGTAATCTATATCTCAGGGATGATGCTGATGATTTCTTCTTCTTCTTCTTTTTCTTCGTCCTCTCTGCTGCAAGTCCATCAAGTGAGCTAATACTCTTTCTCTTCTTCTTTATGCTAACAACCCATCACGACTACGACGACGACGACGACGACGACGACATTGCTGTTGCTACTGCTGAAACCTTTGCTTGCTATTACTACTGCTCAGCTGATGATGCATGCATAAGAGGCACTGCCCCTCCTTCTCCTCCTTCTCCTCGCTTCACCACCACCACCACCCTTCTTTCCTTCCTCCCCACAAGGCATGAATGAAGAAGACTACTCCATGTGCACTTGTGCAGCTACCAGTCCACGTTGTTGCTGTTGTTGTTGTTTGTTGTTCGATCCAACAATATTTACTCAAGTCTCCTTCTTCTTCTTCTTCTTCTTCTTCGATCACACACCGAAAAAAAAAAACACCCAGTATATAATAACTATTCTGCAGCACTGCAGTCTCCTCCTTCCAGCTCCGCTTTAGACCTGCAACACCAACTCAGCAAAAAGCAAAGCACAGCAGATGAGCACTTCCAGTACTTCTCCACTTCCCCTTCTCATTACTGTCGAGTCCAACTCTGCACACTTTCACTTCTCCCCAACAATTAAAAAAGAAACTAGCTAGCTAGCAAGCTAGCTACAATGAGCTTTCCAGAAAACAAAACTCTCATTCATAAAAAGAAAGAAAGAAAGAAGATCAATCTTCCCCCCCAAGTTCTCACCTGCAACGTCAACACCCTTCTTCACTCACCACCCACCTCTTCTCTTGTGAGGGTCTTGGTGTTTCGTTCTTTCCTCCACACAATCAATAGGTTTTTGCAGAATGGACGTAGCCACAGACGGAAAAAAACACAAAGAAGCAGCTGCTATGGAGTTCACTAAACCACCTACGTGCTTGGCACTTGGCATGCAGGCAGAAGAAGAAAGAAACAACAGCAGCAGCAGCTGCAACAACAACAACAACAACAACAGAAGTTTTGTTGTTCACCACCAAGAGAGCCAATGCTCAGACTCAGAGTCCTTCTTCTCCTCCTCCTCCTGCTCCTGCTTCTGCTCCTTCTAGACTTTTCCTTGGTTGTCGTGGTGGTACCTCACCGACTACGAGGAGGAGCAAGTAACGAAGGAAGGAAGGAAGAGGAGGGTAAAGCAAGGACACAAACAAGAAGCAAGCAAGCAAATGAGAACAACAACAGAACAAACAAAGATGTTGTTGATTGGATCTAAATACTAGAGTGTAATAGTGGGTGTGTGCAGAAGAGCGCTGCAACCGCATGTGGCTGCTTGCTCATCACATTCATGGCGATGGCAGCAGCTGCTGTTGCTCTTTATGCAACAACGAAGCCGCCATCCTACCACCCCCCCCCCCCAACAAACCCTCCAGCCTCAAGGGTCCCAGCCTAATGGACCCTTGAAGGGTCCCCGGCCTTAAGGACCCTTGAGGATACCCGGCTGGCCTCAATGGTCCCTGGCCTTAAGGACCCTCGAGGATACCCGGCTGGCCTCAAAGGTCCCAGGCCTCAAGGATGAATGGCCTTGACCTTTCAGGATACCCAGCTGCCATCGAGGGTCCCTGGTCTTGACCCTTAAGGCTACCCAGCTGGCCTTGACATTGGCTGGCCTCAAGGGTCCTCAAGGGGCCCATATCAACTCTGGCCTTGACCCTTGAGGGTAGGTGGCTGGCCTTGACATCGGCTGGTCTCAAGGGGTTCCCCAAGGGGTCCCGATCAACTCTGGCTTGACCCTCTTCTTTTGAGGCCTAAAAGAAAAGAAATCGTGAACTAGGTGGATAAGGTAAAAACCAAGTAAGTAAATTATGTCCCCCAAAAAAAAAAGAAAAGAAATTCCTATTAAAAAAAGTCAAAAAATATTTTAAAATTTTTTAAAATTTTATCCTTTTTTTTCTTTTTTTTTTTTTCTTTTCTTCTTGTTTGCAAAAGCCTTGAGTTCCTTCCTTTAATAGGTAGGTAGCTTCCACCTTAACCTACTAGGGTCAACTTCCATATTGACAAGACAAACACCTAATTTCTTTTTTTGAAAAAGAAAAAGAAATTCTAAAATTTGAAATATATTATTATTATTATTATTATTATTTTCATGATCTATTATAATATTGTTAATAATGAGGAGTGAAATTATTTTGGATTGTAGCTTGTGATAATTATTTATGATGCTTTTCCACCACACCCTCACCTTCATAAAAAATTTCTCATGAAAAATAAGTTTAAACTATTTTTAAAAAAAAGGATTATCTAATGATGAAATCTAAACCCAAGGGGTGGTAAAAAGTACTAGGGGGGGGTACATTGTACATACTGAGTAAAGAGTTTAGAAGAGCAAAACTATTACAACATGTATGTGCTTGGCCTAACAAAATGATTTTGGCCCAACATTTATTAGTTTGCTGAGGAGACTCTCGTGAAAGGAACAACATAGCCTAACATCACCTGGCTTTTTGATTTGCTACATGAGTAGCTTTGATTTGTCCAGGTGAGAGTTGGAATGAGTTCCTAACTAGTCTCTCTCCCCCACTTATTTGCAATCCCAATTTTAGTTTTATGGGTGAGGCTGGAGATCACGGAAAAATAATTAAAACTTGGATGTGAGAAACATTTTGGGCGGGGGTCATCATCTACTGAGCACACTTCTTCTCTGCAGATGCTCTGACAATAAGTCAATCGTTCCCTTATTTGGCGTACATAGTACATATCAAGCACATGGAATTATTTATTTATTTATTTAAAAAATTGTGACACATAAAAAGATGGGAAATTTTCCCCCAAATTGGAGTCAAATTTATACAAGAGAAAAGAAAAAATTTCCCCTTTTTTTTTGGGTCTTTGTACATACATACCCTTAGTCACAAGAGAAAAGTCTATTTTAAAAAACAAGTTTTAAAAATTAAAAAAAAATTCTTTGTGCAAAAATCTTGAGATCCTTATATAATAATAATAATAATATAATATTACCTTCTCTAATAATATATATAGGTAGTACATAGTGCAAACCAAGTAGGTAATAGAGTTGGCTCATGTGTATTATACTCTAGTAAATCACCTTTTTTTTGTCTTTAGAGCTTGAAATTGTAAGCACTACTAGGGTTGAGTTAGCTTATCACGCTCTACATACATATAACTTGGTCACCAAAAACCTCTCAAGAAATTCTTTCTTAGTGTTGTTGTTGGAGGAGAGGGCTTACAATAATTTTTGGGATCCTTGTTGTGAGGGCATTTTGGAAATGAAATGTATGCTTTATGAAATGCTCACAAATAGTGGCCATTTCATGAAAGGTTTCCTTTTGTTTTTTGGTGTTTTTTCTTGTGATACCCCGATGGGCATAATTGCACATACCCAAAGTTTCATTCCCAAATCATAGAGTCAAGTTATGACAATTGGTTTTGAAAAAAAAAAAAACTAAGCAACTTAAACTCTCAAGCTTCCATCCTAAATATAATTGAGATATAAACACTACGAAATTATATGGGTTTTTTTCTTCTTCGGGCAAATAGGCCTTGACACTTACTTGACTTTGGGGTTTAGGTTTTAGGGTTAGGGTTTAGGGTTTAAACCCTAAACCCTTAACACTTATAACACTTGTGTCAATTCAACATAAAATATGTCACATGTATTAAAAAAAAAGGATGAAACCACAAAGTTAAACTCACATATATGTATCATGAACCATGGCTTCGTCAAACATGGTTCTATATTAAAAAAAATGGATGAAACCATATAAAGAAGTTCAACATGAATGAATATGTGACACGATTGATGCAAGTAGTGGTAAAGTTGCCCTAGTCTCCAACAATATGCAACATCCGCAACCATCAAATTAGGGTTTGTGTATGATAGTATAGTAGAGTACTTGGTTGGTGCTTGGCTCTCAAAGCTTAAGTGTTTTTTGTTGTTTCTTTTATTAGGGTTTGCTTGTTTGTTTCGTTTTTGGGTGCAAATTTTCAACCTCAAAATAATAATAATCATAGTAATAATGATCATAATAAACTAAAAATTCCCTTTTATTCTCAAAAAAATCAACATTTTTAAAAATAAGGATAGTATATAATAGGGTACTTGGGTTGGTGCTTGGCTCTCAAAGCTTAAGTGTGGCTTTTTTTTTTTAGGGTTTGCTTGTTTGTTGCTTTTTGGGTGCTAATTTTCAAGCTCAAAATAATAATAATAGTGATAATATATTATTATTATTATTAAAAATCCCTTCTATTCTAGAAAAAATCAACAATTTTTTTGTAATTTTCTTTTGGGGGGGGTTGGGGGGGGGATTATTTCACCTTATAATATTTATACATTCTTGACAAACTTGTTTGGTTTTTTTTGTGCCCATATCTTTTTTTAACGGTTTTGACAAACTTTTCACTTGTTAATACTAAATCTTTTGTGAGCCGATCACTCCATCAACAACTGAAAAACGGAAAATAATCACATCCGAGCCCAGGCTTCAAGTTTTTTTCCTTTTTCCCCAAGTACACGGCGGAGACGACAAGTGGTATGTTATGAAGGGCAATGATTTATTTTGGGGGTTGGGAGGGGTGTGGAGTCAATCGGTCGAGAGGTGGTACGATGTTAAGAACGGAGGATTTTATCACCGAAATCTTAAATTCTCAAAATATAACAAGTAATTTAGTACTTATTACGGAAAACGCGGGGGCTTCGGGTTTAAACTATGGCATTGAGAGGGAGAGAGACTCACTTCCGTGCGGGAGCAACCCCAATCCTCCTCCGACCGGATGAGAGTAACCGCACCGGCCTCATTTTGGTAGCCAACCGTAGGACAACATAAGGGAGCCTCGGTTGGTCGAGTTTAAGACGCGGTCGTGGTGGTGGTGGCGGTGGTTGAGTTCAGAGATGTTCGGAAGAAAAAAAAATGATGGATGAGTGATTTTAAGGCAAAAAGGATGGCGGGTAGTCAAGTTCGTATTTAATTAGTTTAGTTGTTGGGACCCCCCAAAGTTCAACTTATTTTCTTGGCTCTTCGGCTTCTCTTGGATGGCCAAATTAACCTTCCCCCCCTCGTCCCCACCTCCCTTTAAACCCCAAAAACCCTAAACAAAAACCCTAAACCTCACAACCCTAAACCCTGAAAACCCTAAACCCCAAAAAAGGGATTAAAAAAAAAAACCACCCTATAATGAAAGCCATGACGAATACAATTTCCCAAAACAACCCAAATGCATACTTTTTTTTTGCAAGTAAATTGAGTCCAAAGAAGGGTTGGGGTAAAAGAATTATGAAAAATTAGAAATAAATTTCATTTTATTTTATTAAAAAAAACCTTTGGTCAAAGGAATGAAATTAATTTAATTTAATTTTTAAATTATTTTTTAAAATATTAAATTTTTATTTTTATTTTTTTTAATTAAAAAAACCTATTGGCAAAAACCCTAATAATTATTCTTGCTTATGAGTAGAGCTCCTAACCTATCATGACATTTTTATTTTGGTTGGGGGATTGTTGTTGGGTATGCTTATTCCCTTGTAAGACAAAAGCAAAGGAGTTTGCTACTAGCCCCCTCCTACTACTACTATAAAGTATTGCCTTTGTACTTATGGAACTTACAGCTGGGTAGATTGTTGACAAATTGCTTGTAATACAAAACATATCACACTACTACTACTACTACTACTACTACTACTATTAGTATTGTATATTTATTTTTTCTATTTTATTTTATTTTATTTATTTATTTTATACAGATGGGTTTTCTTACTAGAAATGCTCAAGTCACAAAAAAAAAAATTAAAATTAAAATTAAATAAAATTAAATAAAGGCCATAATGGAACAACTCAAATATTCTAGAAAGAAGGCAACCTTTCAATGGTTCAAAAACACTCCCCAAGTACACTCCAAGAGCATATTGAACAAAACAAAAAACACACACAAAGATGAAAAAAACTCAAATAGGTATGGATTTTTGAAGTTTGGAACAATTTTTTTTTTTTTCCCCCTAAGAACAAAATCTTGAATATTGAATTTTTGAATTTTGAAACAATTTTTTTTATTAAAAAAAAATTCTCAAGAAACAAAATCTCAATTATGCATTTGAACTTTGGAACAATTGTTTTTTTCCCAAGTAAAAAAAATCACAAATATGAACTCGAACTTGGAACAAATATTGGATTTTTTTGTTAATTTTAAATTTTAAATTTTTTTCCCCCTTAAGTTTGTTTTCTCTTTTGTTATCAAACCATGTTTTTTTTTTAATAAATTTTTTAGCAAGTAATTTGTTTTCCCCCCACTTGACCTAATTTCAAACTTGTAATGGTAATAATACTAATACTAATACTCCCTTTGGTATCACTTTGCCTTCTGCCATCTCCAACAACTTTTGGTGCAAAGAATAATACCTACCAAGTGGGTAGGGAGCCAAAAGGGGGGGGGGGGTGACAGAAATGCCAGCTCAAAAAACAACCAAACTAAGGTAGCCCCAAGTAGTAACTAACAATCTAAGCACTTGAGAGAGAGAGAGAGAGAGAGAGTCAAAAAAATAGGTTATAAACTCTTTAAGGTTTCCTTTTGGGGAAGGGGATGGAGAGGAGAAGAAAGGAGAGTGTGAGGCCTTCACTACAAGACTTAAACAATGGGTTGGTTACCCATCACTCTTGCACCCTCTTCAAACAAAAAGAAAAGAGGAGAGGAGAGAGGAGAGGAGGGTTTAGGGTTTAGGGCACATACATGCATAGTTTTGAACTTCAAAAGTGTGTGATTGCACATGGTTCACCAACAACCCTCCTTCTCTCTATTGGTTTTGTCCTTAGGCATAACACCTGAATTTGGGGAGAGCAATTGACAATTTGGAGAGCAAATGTTATGGTGGTGTTATGTTCAATGTTAGACACTAGTTAATGATCTTAAACTTAGTCATTAGTCCACACTTAAAATGTTAATTAATATTTAAATTTTATGAGAGATTTGCATTGATGTTAAGATGTTGTTAGTAGTCCTTGTTAATTAACTTTTAAATCTTTTGAATAATTATATAGATTTCGAAGCCAAAACATTAATGTCAACTAAAGTCTCCAAAAATGAACGAAATAACTCAATGTTTAGCATGCATCCTTGTCTATCCTTATTTCTTTCACTCTCTTTTAGAAGTAAAGGGCAAATTTTCCTTCGCAAACGATAAGTATAGTTATATGGGTAAATATCAAACACACCTCTTAATCCTCAAACACACATTATTGGATTTGAACCCATGACACTTTGTAAAGGAATCATGCACCCTAAAACCCACTTGGGTTATTCATTTGATGTAGTAGCACCAACACAAGTAGAGATGGTGGGTGCACAAGGAACCAATATGTATCATTCCCCATGGTGGCCTTATGCAATATGTTCATTCCATGCATTGGAAATGAATGGGTTTTGATTTTACTATTAAGGTGCTTATCATACCAATTTTTCAAAACATGATGTTCCCATAGAGTAAGTATAATTGGTTTCCCTCTAATTGACAACCACAAGAGATCAATGTATTTCAATTCTACGCTAAGGTATAATCAAATATGTTTTTTTGAAAATGTTTCTTTGTCATAACCCAATAATTTAACAAGTAAAAATGGGCAAACATGGCATGATGAGAACAAATGATAACCTTCTTCACATTCTTTTAATGTCATTTTTTCAACATGTACATGTTGTTTGCTCACAATGACCCAATAAGTGTTGTTTTCTTCAACCATCCATCAACAACACATCCTACAAATGGTGTATCCCATGATCCATAACCATACCTATCTCGTTTTCACCATCCTCACCGCCATGCTATTTGAATTTTGAAACTAAATATGTCCATAAAACATTGTTGAACTCCATTGTTTGGATGTAAATTACGTCATCAAATTTATGTCATGGCACAACACATCCATGACCTTGTGTCTTATTGTCTAGATAAAAAATTTAATCACATGTAAATTCAATTTTGACACATTTTTGAATCATTTGATTTCCATCATTTGTAAATGATTCATATATTGGAACATATGTTGATTTACTCCACTACGAGGTCCATTTTTTTGGGGGGATTCCAAATTATTCCAATATTTAAATTCAATTACATCCAAAATTACTTCAAAAATTTGGAAACATTTCATTAATAAGGAATATTAACAAACTTGCCCCCCCCCCATGCAAAAAAAAAAAATCTTCAAAGGGATTTCAATTTATTCCAATATTTAAAGCCAATTACTTCCAAAATCACTTCAAAATTTTGGAAATATTTCATTGATAAGGAAAATTAACACACTTGCCCCCCACCCCCAATGCATAAATAAATAAATAAATAAAATTTTAAATTTATGTGCCTAATAAATTCCAATGACAATAATTTATTGGAATTAGTTTAGGTAGGACAACTTTAAGTTTTATAAGTCATGGTTGTCCCTTGGAAAATGTAGACCAAATTTTTACTATGTTCTCCACCAATTTGCATCCCATTTTTCTTTAATTGAATTTGAATTTGAATTCAATTGTCAAATTAAATTTAGTTGAATTCAAAATTCCAAACAATGTATTTGAACTCAATTCAATTTTGAATCCAATTAAAGTTGTGTAGGGATTTTGAGGTGGTAGGAAAATAGAACATAAGGATGGTGAAACCCAAAAAAAAAAAAAAAAACTAATTATCTTTTGCGATAAAATTATTCAAAAAATTGTTTTTCTTTTTCTTTTTGGCAAGGTGTGTTTTCAAAGAGGGTATGGTTAGAATTTGCACCTACAATCCCACAACTCACAACCCATATTGAAGAAAAAAATTGTGAAAAGAATCCACTAAGATATGATAAAATTTGACTCCAAAAATGGCAATTTTGTCTTGATCTTTTAGTATCCAAACCCTAAACCCTAAACCCAAATGCTGGATGATGGATTTGCAAAAATATACATTAGTAGGTCATTTGAAATTTAAACCCTAAAATTGAACTTGAGCTATTTTTGCCTACTATGTAACCCCTTACAAGTAACTACCCACCACTAAATAATTATTTATTGGGTTAGGTTAATTTAGCCACTCAAGATAGTTTAGAGGCTCACAAAACCTTTCTTCTTAATTTAGGGCAAGGCCCACTACATAAACTAACCTATAAATCCACACAAAAGACAACATGGAAATTAAATACAAAGCGTGTTGGGTTCCATAATTAATGATTTTCTTATTGACCCATTGTCCTAAAACAAAGTGTGGGGGGGGGAGGCTACCAAAATAAATAAATGCACATTTTCTTAGGACAAATTTAAGGACAAATTTATTTATTTATTTATTTTATAAAAAAACAACACACCCCCAAAAAGTTGGATGGACCCACAAACACCTCCATGAAAGGCTAGAATGGTGACCCACCCTTAGATCATCTTCACATAGCCTCTTCACAACCCTTAGATTCCTCATTTTCTGAAAAATAGAAATTAGGCAATTTTTTTTAACTACATACTTGTGTCAGAACCACAACTAAAAGGTTGGTAGTTGTTGCATTTAGGGCAAATTATAGTCACCTAATATTAAATGTTTGGTAGCACAATGTGGGGGGGATTGAATTATTAATGTGACCCAAGCTAGCTACTCACTTAGTGCACCATCTATTATTAGTTGTGGATGAACATGAACCATGTTCATCCATAAAACTAATGGTTCATCCATAAAACTAAGTTAAACCAAAGGTTCCCCATCTTGTAAAACCCTCCTAACTCCATCCCCTCCCTCTCCCCAAGCCACTCATTCACACTACCTAGGGACAAATTGTGCCATGTATTTGGGTAAGCATCATAGTTAAGTAGATAGACTATTAGTGATTTCTATATTGGTAGAGAAAGAGCTTGGAGAGCCATATGGTTTAGGGTTTAGAGTATCATATGGTTTAAGGGTTTATGGGTATGACTTCCTTTATCAATTTATCAAGTATGGTTCATACTAGGCATACTAATTATTTTGTTGTTGTAAAAATAGAAAAGAGGTGAGCACCATAATTTTGGAGCACCCATATTTTGGAGGGCACACCTTCATGTTCGTGAAAAAACTTGAATTAATGTACGGAGCCCCCATTGAGTGTGTATTATTATGTGGGGTGGGTAGGCAAGTGAACCCCATTGGAGGAGATTGGTTTTTTGTGTCGAACATAGAACCTCAAACAACATAGGTGCCTAGCCCCCATTTTTCCCTTTTGGCTTATTGGGTACCACTAATGTCCTATGATGGAATGGTTAAACCCTTGGCCATTGTGTTTGGGTAAGGAACTCGGGGTGAGGTATGCACCCAACATGTGCAACACAAACTTGGAGAATAAGTGAAGATTGTACACTAGATGTTGTTGAGAAAAGGTTGCCCAAATAGAAAGTATAGTAAGTTTGCAAGTAGCTTGATGCATTTTTGGGTTGGACCCAAATTAGTCTCTTTGGGGGTGTTCTCGTGCCAAGGTTGAGGAAAAGTGATGTACATTGCAAAAAATTTATGGCATGTGTTTTTTTTTTTGTCTTTTTTAAGTTTGCAAGTAGCTTGATGCATTTTTGGGTTGGACCCAGATTAGTCTCTTTGCAGTGTTCTCTTTGTCAAAGATTCAAATGAAAAAGGCATAGCTGTGCATGGCCTTTTTTTTCAACTCAACTCTTTCAAGTTTCCGAGTAACTTGTGTTTTTTTTTTGTCTTTTTAAGTTTGCAAGTAGCTTGATGCATTTTTGGGTTGGACCCAGATTAGTCTCTTTGCGGTGTTCTCGTTGCCAAGGTCGAGGAAAAGTGATGTACATTGCATAATTTTATGGCATGTGTTTTTTTTTTTGGGTCTTTTTAAGTTTGCAAGTAGCTTGTTGCATTAGTCTCTTTGCAGCGTTCTCTTTTGTCAAAGATTCTAGGAAAAGGCATACCTGTACATGGCCTTTTTTTTCAACTCTTTTAAGTTTCCGAGTAACTTGCTATGTGCTTTAATGTACGGTCCACCACAACCACCACCACCACAACAACAACAACACCATCGGGATACTTAAAGCTTCATGTTTTGGGTTGACATTCATTCTTGTCTTTCTTAAGGTAAGAAAAGGCATTATCCTGCCATTTTGACTTTGAGAGAGGTATGGTGAACTGTCAACTAGAAGTATGTATGAATTCAGGCATGACAAATTTGCATTGACCACACACACACACACACACACACAAAACAAGTTTCATCAACCTAGAAGAAGCATGTATGAATTCAGCAATGACAAATTTTCATGACCAAGTTTCATCAATTAGAAGTATGTATGATTGAATTCAAGAATGACAATTTCATGACAATTAGAAGTATCAATCCAAGAATGACAAATTTTCATGACCACTACCCACATGGAACAAGTTTCATCAACTAGAAAGTATGTAGCAATTCAAGAATGACAAATTTTCATGACCAAGTTTCATCAACTAGAAGAAGTATGTATGAATTTGGGAATGACAAAATTCATGACCACTATCTACATGGAACAAGTTTCATCGACTAGAAGTACGTATCAATTCAAGAATGACAAATTTTCATGACCAAGTTTCATCAACTAGAAGAAGTATGTATGAATTTGGGAATGACAAAATTTCATGAGCACTACCCACAATGGAACAAGTTTCATCAACTTATGTTCACAGGGCTTGCAAGTCGGTTCAAAGGGATTGCAAACCTTTCGCCATGGTGAGTTTGCAATCCCTTCAACTATGGGTATTGCATTTTAGTAATTATCAGTGTTGTGCAATTATTTGATTATTTATTTTTAAACCACTTTAGTTATTTTTAATAATATTCCAGATGTTGCAAACCACCAATTTTTGGGTTCCTTTGAAAAATCAATTGTTTATATTGATGAAACTCAAGTTCAAATCAACTACACAATTCATATTTCTTGTAAAAATCTTCAAGCTTAATTATAAGTAATCAACTAAAGTTGAATTCTCTAAATTGAACTTACCAAATCTCATCCCCACCTAGCTCAAAATGCCATATTATTATTATCTTGGGCTTTGTGTTGCTTTGCACTACCAACAACCATAAATTATTATTTTTCTTTTCTTATGTTCCAGTCTATGGTTTCCAATAGTTCGTCATTATTTATGTCAACCTCAAATTTAATCTAATTTGAATTAATAAAAATATGTCATGAACATAAAAAGGCATATGTTAATTTGGTTTTCCATTCCTATTGGTGGGTGGCGGAGAGGAATGAAGTAATTATTAGGAAAATTAATAAGAAAAAAAGATAGTTAGGCTTGAAAATGAGGGTAAGTGGGAATTGTTTTTGGAATTGTTTAAGGATGAGCATAAGATAAATTCCAAAAAATCACCCATATACTAGTCCTTTGAATTTTTTCATCATTGAAATTAAACAAATAGTTTTCTCTCATGTTTTGGATTTGTGTGGTCACTTACTTACGTAAGCAAATTTGGTGTCCTATTCATGCACTTTTCCAAGACTTTTTGTATTTGGAATAGATAGCAATTTGAACTTTTTTGTGTGTGTTTCACTTGTAATGTGAATGTACAATGAAAAACACTCGCTCTTGATATATGAATCACCAATAAAGAAAAGAAATTATTTTCTAGAACATGCACTACTATAACCCATTACCACCTAACAAAACATTGTGTTCCTAAAAGACCAACCCTACCCATATAGTACATAACAATTGGAGTTATATTTGCTTTTTGAAAAAAAAACGTTTACACTTCCATGATGTAAGAAGATGTAGGTGGAATTCCACATGGAGAATGCCACATCATAACTTCAAAAAGGGCATGGTTCAACAATGTAAATTGGCAAACCAACAAGCATCCAACGCTTTGAAAAAATGTCTTTTGCAATATAAAGGCATTTCATGCTTAAACTTGGTAATAAAGACATCAAAGTTATCAAGTTATGTACTTTGGATCCACCAAGGAATGTGACAATTCACATGTTTTCCATGTTAATTCACATTACAAGCAAAACCAAATGCAACTCAAATCATCGAACCAACAAATGGCTACATGTCCCACCTAGGAAAAACCATGAAAAATTGCTTAAATAGGACACCCAAACTACTTTATGTACTACATAATCATCCCATCCCACCTAATAACATGATGAACTAGTTAGGGTCAATCATCGTTCTATTGGGTGGTAAACAATTTGACCAAAGGATGTTCCAAAGTATAATCGGTTGTTCCCATTGTTGATTCACAATGCATGTGCATCCTTCATTGGTGAAGCTTGTTACAAGTTAAATTGACTAGACTAAAAGTGAAAGGAACATGTGATTGCTTATCCCACCTATGAAATTATTGTCAAAGTACTGTTGGAATGGGATAACACGACGGGTTACATATACACGGCATATGTATTATTGTAAATGTAAAATTAGTATGTGGTAGGTGGGTAGGTAGATTCTAATTTATTTCCACTAGTAGATAGGTGGGTAATTACCTTTACTTCAAAATAATTACTATAACAAGACCTTTGGACTTTAATCTCATTAGCACCTTTCTAGCTAAACTTTGGGTTCACATTCTTATGACACTATTGTGACATCGATCTAGCTATGATTTCAATGTTGATTTAAGAAATAGTTTTTTACTTAGGATTGTACTTAGGTGTTCAATCATGTTCTTTTCTTTGAATTGTTTGTATCCCACTTTGTGATGTTTCCATAAACTTTTTTTTTTTTTTTGCATGGTATCAAAATGGGAATTAGTTTTTTTCTTGCTACCAAATAGTAACTAATTAGACAACTATTTTTTAGAATCTAAATATGTGTAAAAGCATATCTACCTACTAAGGTCATGGCTTATGGAGATCTAATAATACTAGAATCTTATCAATAGGAGGATTTTTCAACTATGGTGTTTGGAACTTTAGAATGAAGAATATCCTTCATATAGGTAAAGTTTGGAAAGGTGAAAGCATGTTAAGGTGAAACAAAAATGACACATGATGAAAGTCCATAATGGAAAAAAAATTCAATGGATTTTTGGCCAATTTTAGACATGTTGAGAGGAAATGGATGTCAATGATAAATCAATGGTTTGTTCATAATAAATTAGTGTGGATAGTTGTAATATATACATGTTTACGATTTATCACAAAATAAACTCCAAATGTTATAATCATGAAAAGGGCTTACTTCAAACTCACCTTCTTTAGGTGAAAAAATGGTTGAAACTAAAAGAAAAAACACATTTGATTCAATCTTATGTCGCATTCATATGTCCATTATATATGTTCAAATTATTGGCTATAGATACATCTTGTGGTGCATTTGATGAATTCATTTGGTGTGTTTTGGAAATTATGCTGAAGATTTGTAGTACTTATAAAAGTCCATTATGAATTGAATTTCAAAAAAATTGCCATGATTTTTTTAATATTGTGTTTTGATGCCTAAAGTTGTTATTGATATGAATCACATTCCATCGTTTGCATACATATATTGAAATGAGCTACAATTGAAGTTTTGGAATTTGTTAAAATGGAATTTATAATGTCCTTTTTCATCCACCTAAATGTGCTTTCACTTGGAATATACCCAACGAAAGAACAATGATAACAATTCATCATCAAGGGTAACTATTGGAGCAAGATTAAAAAATTCAAAAGAATTTGACATATTGCCATCATAGAAAAACAAGCAATTTCAATGTTGTTAATTGGATTAGCACATTTGTGAAATATTGTGTTTATCATCATATTGGTGAAATGACTAACCTTGTAGAATGTTGGGAGATGTTGGAATTTTTTTGTGAAATTAAAATTGCAAGAAGGTGCCTCCTTTTCAAACATTACTTGCATAATCTATGGCTTACTGAAGTAAAAAATGGATGATTTCTTGAAGGAGTCAAACACATCATCATTCAATTTGCATATGTTGAATAGACCATTCCAAACAAAGAACATGTGGATGTAATCTTGAACTCCTTGTTACCAAATTGCTACATTGTTGTTCAATCAATTGTTGTATGTGAGTTTCATCCAAGTTTTGTAGATCTTGAGGCCAAGTTACTCAAGGAAGAAGCAAGGCTAATAAATTTCCAACAACATGAGAATAACTTGAAGAAATTCTATAAGTAATATGTTCCAAACATGATACCACTAAAAAAAAAAACTATTTCCTACATAGTAAGGATGGATCCTTTAGTAAATTCAAAAAAAATCATCAACTAGTCAAAGCAAATAATGGGTGTATAATCAAAGCTCTCCAAAGTGATGAAGGTGGTGAATACATATCCACTAGGTTTGTGGAGTGTTGTTGTGCCCATGGGATCAAGCGTGAAACTACTACGAGTCATACACCTCAACAAAAATGTTTATGCCAAATATCTCAAGCATTCATTAATTGAAATGGCTCAAAGTATATTGTTTGAGAATAAGGCACCAACATTTCTCTAGGGAAAGGTGATGAAAATGCATGTTGTCTTTGCAATAAATTAACAATTCATGTTCATAAGACTACTTTTGCACCCAAAAAAATATTCACATGTATCAAACCAAAGTTGTCACATATTTGAACATTTGGTTATTGAATATTTGTGCACATCCCATGTCCACTTAGGAATAAGCTATTGCTTTGAGAGTTGCATGTGTGTTCTTATCGGCTTCGATGAAATAACATATGGTTATAAATGTTACAAGTTGACCACTAAAAAAATGTCTACATCATGAGATGTTTGTTTTGATCAACATGTTGCTAGCAATTAGACTTTAACATATGTTGCTTGTGATGAATCCACCATCCTCATGGGAGCTACATCATCAATATTAGAAGGGGGAGGTTCTACACCACTGCATCAACACTAAGACCCAACATTTCTTCCATATCAAAGGCAACATAACAATGATCCAATGCATAAGCAAAAAGTTCAAAAGCCAACCCCACAATACTCAAAAAATGAATATGTTTAAACAAAAGAGGTTATCAAACATGAGGACTCCAACATCGAAATTCACCATGAATATCTTACTGAAATTGAATCAATAGGAGAATCATCAAGTGAAATTTGTAACTTAAGAAGTCCTTTTGCTCAAGAAAATTTCCATGAATTTTATTTATTTTTCATGAATATTGCCAATGTTTTGTAAACTAAAAATGACAAGTTAGATCTAAAATTTCATGTTGCCACTAAGTTAAAGTCTTGGATAAAGGAAATGGACAAACAAATGAACTTTATTAATAAAAATTGCATGGCCCCATGGTAGATTAATTTCTTAACAACTGTCCAAATACTATAAAATGGGTTTTAAAGGTTAAACCAAGAAATAATGGGGGAGAATTTAAGTACAAAGCTAGGTTAATAGTAAAGGGGTTTTGAACATCGAAAAGGGATAGATGTGATAAAGCACTCACCCCCATGGAAAAATGGGCAACCATGTGAACTATTACATCCTTGACAATTAAAAATAATGGGGAGATATCATATATGAATTAAAAACAACCTTTTAAAATAAAAAATTAAAAGATGATGTCTTTATGGAACAACCAAAAGGTTATTCTCATCCAATATTCAAAGTTATATAAATTAAAGCAAGCCCCTAAAGTTTGGTACAACAAAATTTGATGAATATATTTTAATCCATATTTAAAAGATAATAACTATTATTATAAATTATTTTCTCATAGTAAAAGTAAAGATTGCAATTTTAATATTATAAATTGATGTTTTATTCATTACTAGGGGTAATATTGAGAAAGTTTGCATGGTTGTAAAATAAATTCAAAGCATGGTTTTAAATGATCAACTTAAAACATTTGTTTTGGCTTATTATGTGACCTTACACTAGAAATCTTGGCTGAAGTACAACCAAATTTTAATGGATCCATTGGAAGATTAGTATGACCTTGAAAAAATGCATAGTTTATAGCCTTGGACAAGTTTAGTAAACATAGTCAAATCTTATATTGATTGTTCCATGTTTCTAATTGACAACATAATTTGATTAGTCTAGGTAGGTTGTGTCAAAAGTTAGTTACATGTTTACATCCTAATTATTATAGGCTAATTGGGGTAAGTTAACTTGATCCAATTCCAATGTGAATGTAGTTCAAGATATATAATGTATGGGATATAATCCCAAGTTGTGTGATCAAATCTCAAATCACTTTTGAGATTTGAGATTTCATCACAAACATGTTTTGTTGCTATAGGTTTTCTATCTTTATATGCAAGTTTCATTTGCCTTCAATTTGTGTGATTTGCATTGTGTTTTTTGGACTTGGATTCATGTATTGTTCCAAATGTATAACATTTTGATGTTTGGAAGTGTTATATGTGTGTTGATAATGATGGTTGTAGGTGCCAACATAGCAACACACAAATAGTTGATATCACTAGTTTCCCATGTGTTTGCAATCCTAGATTTAGTTTTAGGGGTGGGGTTGGAAAAAAAAAAGCTAAAACTTGGATGTGAAAAATATTTTGGTAAGTCACATATTGAGCATTGCCAAATATGCTTTAGGTTGGATAACAAATTACCTAGGTGTGGAATTTAGCTACCTAAAAAATGTTATTTTTTATTTAACAAATAATACGTTTTGAGCATCTTGTGATTTTGGGTTTGAACACTAAAACCCACTCACCTTTATGGTCTAGGGGTTGAAATTGGAAAGAAATATGAATGAAAAGGAGGTGGATGAAAGATTGTACCATAGATTGGTAGGTAAGTTAAATTACTTAATCAATACATGATAATACTTGATTTTCATGATCAAAGTGGCAAGTGGATTATTTCCAAAACCATAGGAATTTCATGTGAAGACATGCCTCAAAATGCTT
Source organism: Sphagnum contortum (assembly GCA_963920785.1). Taxonomy (NCBI): domain Eukaryota; kingdom Viridiplantae; phylum Streptophyta; class Sphagnopsida; order Sphagnales; family Sphagnaceae; genus Sphagnum; species Sphagnum contortum. The sequence goes on from OY987276.1 coordinate 10,523,005, forward strand.
ATGGCATACAAAGATGTTGATTGACAAGGAGAAAGAGAGATTGAAATGTCAACATGAGGCTACATGTTTTGGTTGGTGCAATGCCATGATTTAATTAAGTAAACGACAACCCATTGTGGCTTTTTTGCATAATGTACACGCAAAACATGTGGAATTACACTACCATTATGTTTGAAAATATGTCAATTTTGAAAAGGTGGAAATTAATTGCATTCCAACTCATGCATATATATTTGACAAAGGTGTTTGGCAAAATAAAGTTTGAAATCGGAAGAAATGCCATTGGTGTAACTAAAGTTGAAGGTTTTTACTTATGAAAGGAATTTTCCAAGTGCTTTGGAGATTGACTACATCACAATGAATCGATCCATATTCCATATAGAAAATTTGAGCCGTTTGCTCTATGTTCCTTGAGTATAGGGTTCATAATAATATAGCAAGCACCTCACCATATTAGAGAGGGGTTATTCTAAATATAGATTCAATACAAGGTAGATTAATAAGTAAACCTTAATTTATTTCCATTAATAAGCAAGTAGGTAGTTTCCTTTACTTTAAGACAATTGTAATAAAGCTTTTGGACTCTAATTTCATTAGCACCTTTTTAGTGAAACTATGGGTCTATGTTTTCAATGATGTTATTGTGGCATTGATCTAGTTGTGACTTTTGTGCATTGATTTAAGAGGTATTTTTTAACATAGCTAACTAAAAATATACTCAAAACCATAATCATGTTCCTTTATATTTGAATTGTAATTTGTCTTCCACTTTGTGTTGTTTGCACAAAATCCCTTTTCTACATATTTAGAGGACATATGATTAGCCTAGTACAATATATCCAATGAATAACCAACTATGTTAAAATATATGCTTGGTTAATAGGTTTCCAAGATACCTTAATGATTGAGTGGTAATTAGGGAGTTGCAAAGGTTACATTTGGATGCAAAATTAAAATTCTATTTAAATAAGCATGTATGTGTAAAACACTTATGTCATTTCAACATGAATTTAAGCATCATGATGAAATGAATCATTTTTTTAAATAAATAAAAAACTCCACTAGAATCTCATTGACCAATGTCAAGGTAGGTTCCTTAGTTTGTAGTGTTAAACTTGGACATTTGGGTTCAAGTTCTTATGACTTGGACTCAAACTAACACACTTTAAGTGGATTGAACACAAGAATCAAATCATGGAATTAACCTTTTTGTTAGAACCAAAATAAAAATTGGAACATGAAAATAATTATTGAACACAAGTTTAGGTGTTTTAGGTAGGCAAATTAATGCCTTTTGAAAAGTTAGCAAATAGGTTGAATTTTATAAATAAGTGATTTTTTGAAGGATCTTCATGTCCTTTAAAAAACATCCAACAAGGTTGAATTTCATTTGCAAACCTTGTTTCACCATCCACAACAACACAAATTGGGTTTTGCAATTAGCTTTTACAACTACATAAGTTAGTCAAAAAGGACATGTGCAACTAGTGATTAGTGAATTGTTAAACCCATATCATTTCACCCATTTTAATTGCAAGGGATGCACAATTGTAAAGCCTAGTCATTTTAACAACTAGGATTTTTAATTTTTTTTTATAATAATGAAATTTCATGTCATCATTAACCTTGATATGATGTGTAAAGTGCAAGCCATCTCAACTTAATCATTTTATTCAAGCAAGTGTTACAAAAGACACATTGATGGACGGATGACATGTGTCAAAAATCTATAAACATGTTATGAATCATTGCACATGACCAAAAATCAACCTAGTTTCGTCCATGTAGTTAGCGTAACCAAAACTCAACCTAGCCTAACCTAGCTAGGTCAAGCAACCTAGCCTAGTTCACATAGCCAAAAATCAACCTAACTAAACTAGCTACCTATGTTAGGCAACCTAAGCTACCTAACCTAGTATAGGTGGCCTAGATTAAAAACAAACATCAGACTCCTAACCCAAGAAGCTTAGACTAGGTTACCTAACCTAAGTGGCTTAAATATCATATGTTGCAAGAGTGAAGACTTGAACCCTTCACCTTCATTTTGGGGTTTAAGTTCTCATCCATTGCATTACCACATTTTTTATATTAATTATATTTAACACAAAGTTATAAAGCTCAAAATTTGTAGCCTTGAATTAACCTTGGGCACCCTAAGTTGACCTAGGTCAACCTACCTATCATTTACTGACCTTGCTTTAGACCTAGACCTCCTTAGGTTGATTTAAGATGAACTAGTTTGTCAACCTACATTACTTATTAACTTAGCCTAGGTTAACCAAAACATTCTTAAGCTTAAAAACTTAAGATAATTATGTCACATTTAAACGCATCTAATTGCATCTAGTAGCATCATAGTTGCATCTAGTCGCATCTAATTGCACAAACTTGAGGTGGTTACAAACTTGATAAAATATCTTGTAATGAGGCTACCTAGGTTGACTTGACAATAAACCTAAAATTAGGAACCTAGGCAAGCTTACCTATGTTAACTATTAGTAGGGTAACTTATTTTAGGTATATTTGAACATACTAGATGTAGTAAATTTCTTATGTTTAATTAAGTAACTTACAAGGTAACCTAATTACAAAGTAAGTTTTTACTAAGTAGCCTACATACATAGGTTAACTTAACATGTATGTTAACCTAAGCTAGTGTGTTAAATAGTTCAAAATTCAATGAGTTATGTGTCACCTTTTTCAAAACGACTATTAACATTGTTGTCATAATTATAAGTTAACAATAAATTGTTTAGTATACATACACATGCATGTGAATTCATAACTTCAAAAACCTCATGGCACAGAAAAAATCATGGCATGCCATGACAAATATTGGTGCCATAAATTCAAGACACAAAAACTTATGGTGTCACAAAAAATCATGGATTGCCATGAAAAATTGTGACATTTTGTCACCAAACGGCATGCCATGTCATCATCACATAGAAAATTGAGTTGTTATCAATTACAAAGGACAACAATATGGATGAAACACACTACAATATCCATAAAATGTTGTCACAATGCAATTTTTGTAAGATTTTGGAGTTTATAGTTGACCATGTGATTAAATATAATCGACTAAAATGAAGAAGGATTCAACATTGCAATGTTACATATATTATAATCACATTATCTGAATTTCACGAATAATTTTTGAATAATGATAACTTAATGAACTTTCATAAGAGTACCCAGAAACCTATAACAATCCATAATCGATGAGTATGGATTCCATGCACCCTCATATAATGTTTTTTAATAGTAAAGGATTCGATGGTAATATGATGTGATAACATTGATACCAATGAGGAGTTTTTGAAAGGATTTTGATGATCAAAAAAATTTATGTACCTTAAATTATGGTTTTTTTCTTAAGTCTTTTATTTAGCAAAAGTAATAATTTAGGAGCTCATTTTTCAAATTTAAGTTTTTCGTAATGTAAACTAGGGTTGAATTTTTTAATAATAAACTCTTGATGATAATTTGTAAAATGACTTATGTGATTCAAGGTGTTTTATTTTCACATGCACTACCTTTGTAATCATAGTTTAAACAATTATGGGCTTCTACATGTGCCCAAAAGTGTTACACCTTAGTAAGTTTTCACCCATATTTTCAACTAGTTAATAAATTGTGAGATTAATTCATCAACTAAATGACATGAATCATGATGTGAAGTTAGTGTCACAAATCATGAGGTGTTGCGACTATTAATCAACCTTGTTGCCATGTGGCATGCCAAGTCAACATCACATGACCATAAGTTGTTATTATTCACCAAAAGTTGCAATAATCAATGGAATTTTGTTATTACCTAATTTTGGATGATTAAAAACACATTAAAATTTTGTTTTTGAAAATTTGATATTTGTGTAAAAACCATCAAGTTGTGATATCAATTACAATCGCAAAACCATAATTCCACGTGGCACACACTCTTTTACAACTACATAGTCATTAACATGAACTTGTAGTTACAATTATAGTAAAAAAAAACAATAGTCATTTTTTTAACCAATTGTAGAAACCAAGATGTGTTGTTGTGATCTAACTTACATAAACCAGGTTTTGGTTATGGTTACATTACTAGAATTCCATGTTTTTCAAATTGTGCAAGTTGATTGAATGGTCGTATTTGGCAACACCATGTGTACATTTTGACTAAAGGCCATGGTTTTGAAAGACATGGATATCTTTTAACCATTCAATTTGACTATGATGACTGATTTAACCATTTGTCAAATAAACCATACAATCTACTCAAACCAAAAAAAGACCCCCCTAGTTAAAAAGACAATTATTTCGATCAATAGGGCTAGTAATAAATACATGAAATACATCTTTCAAGTAATTTGTTCATCCATCTTGGATGAATAATGGCATCTTCCCAAATTCTACAATCGGACATGTGTAGTATCGTCATTAGTTTTTGCATACTTTGATGTTTTCGAATCCCTTGTGTTTCTAAACCATTTTCAATGGTTAGTCATGTTTCTAAACCACTCTTCATGGTTAGTCGTGTAGTTTGAAGTTTTAAAGTATTTACTATATGTTGCTACAATTTGGTAGATTTGATGTCATTAAATTGATTATGTGTGTTGTATAAAAAGAAATGCAATTCATCACCTTGGTTGTTTGTTGACACATTTGCAATGTTGCAACTATCCTCTCCTAATGTCATGTTGCATTTGCTAGTTTATTTTGCATGTATTTGAGGTTTGTAACAATAGTAACAATTTAAGTTATTCCCAATTGTTGGCCTTTATGACTTCCATTGTGACCCTTTGACTCCCTTTTCTTTTGGGGTAACTTTGTCCACCATTTTAGGAATGACCTTTTTGTTTGTTGGTGCATTGATGTTTGCCACAATTCCATGCCATCCTCCAAAATGACCTTTAGACATACCACTTTTTCCTTTATAACTAGCATAAGGATAGACTGCATTTTTTATAAAAAAAAATGTAATCACCATATAATGGTTCACAACCACCTCCTTATTATTTTGCTTAAAAACAAAGGTTTAATTAATCCAGATGACATGGCACTAGATTGGTTATTCAAGAAAAATATTTTTATGGACATGATTTACAAGTCAACATAAAATTCTTGTGACTTAAAAAATGTTAATAACATGTAATAGTATATTTAAGATGTTTCCCATAAATATGTCATATTCAAATCATTTCTTGAGTCTTTTAATAGTCCAATAAACAATGAAAAATATATTCACATTATTTTATAAATATTTTTGGGTATTCTACACTAATTATATTCATTTAAAATTTATCCAAATGTTCCCATAATATATATATATACACTATACATTTTTATTGCCTTCAAGATAAAATGAAGTTTTGATTGCAACTTATGTGAGTCTTAATAATATGATTGGACCCAAACATCTTATGGTTAAAATACCCATAACTTTCATTTATTTCATTAATGAAAAAAGATATCAAATCTTGAAAGTTAGGAAATGTTTTTTGAATCACAATTGAGATTTGGAATTGATTATGATATTTCCAAGACCATTCAAGGACAATTGGGGTTTTCTTTCTCAAATTTATGAAGTAAGTGGGTTGGCAATTATCCACAATTGGGTTTAGTCAAATTCAACTACATGTTAAAAAAAAAAGCAAATTTTTTTGGGATTCCCCCTATATTGTGTTGACAAAATAGATTTTAATATCAAATTATGGCCATATTTCACAACTTTTTGCCTCCAAATTTGGTGAAATTGAGAAAACAACTCCCAAAAACTTGTTAAAACCTTTTGCAATTCCTATTGGCAAAAAAATTCCATGAAAAAAAAACTAGTCACAACTATTAGATTGCCATCATTTACAATAGTTCCAATATATGGAAAGGCATATTTAGGGTTTTTGACCTTTATAGGATAATCACTTATTCATCTTTTTTTTTTTACCAAATTATGCAACTCTTGCTTACATTACATTTTATGTGTTTATGTATTGTTGCTACACATTTTCACCAATGCATCCCAAACTTCTTTGAATGATTGTGCATCTTCTATGTCATATTCACCATTCAGAATTTGATTAAAAATGTCAAAATATTTGGTTAAATAAAAGGGATCTAACAATTTTTTTTTAATATTCCAAGATTTCAAAGTTTAAAAGTAATTGAAAAAATATTAATGTTACGAAGCAAAAAAGCAATCGCATCTAGTGGTTGCAACATTCATTCCTTCCCCATTCCTTCCCAAGAGGTTGCGAGTTTAATTCTCCAAAATTGAAATAATACTTATTTTTTAAAAAAAATCAACATTCCCTTTTGGGAATTAAATAATTCCAAACCACAATGGTGTGTGTGGCATGTGTTAAAACAACTGTTTAAATTAATATTTTAGTGACATTTTCAATATTTTTAAAAAATAGCTATTAATGTTTTATTAGTATTGCAAAAATACCCGCTGAAAATAGTTTAAAATTACCACACAAAAAATAAATATTTTTTAAATTGTCAAAAATAATAGTATAAAATAGTTATGCAACTATTGTAACAAAGATAATATTTTAAATACCCATTGAAATAGTTTTTAAAAGTATCAAAAATACTTGTCAAGATTTTAAAATAGTTGTAGAATTGACAAGGTGGCACTATTAGGTCCAAGCATGCTAAAGTATGCCACAAAAGGATGTTCAAATATGTAGAATTTGAAAATGTCAACTTTGGGGGCTTGTAAGTATGTGATAACTATTGATGTTGAAATTTAAAATTGGATGAGTGTATCAATTGTGACATGGACATGTTTTTACATATATAAGAGTAAAAATAACATTTTTTATGTGGTACTTTCAATGTACTTTGCAAAAACAAGGCCTTTTGCACATTTGATATTTTTTTCCATATTTATGAATTAAAAATTTGAAAATATAATGAGTATTATGAATTAGAATTATCCATTACTAAAGTTTGAAAAATGAATTATCATATATATGCATAGGGAAAAGTAAAATTTAAATGCCAAGCAACATATTAACATGGAAAAGTACTTTGAAGGGGTTATCATTATCAAAATATGACAATTCAACATGTAAAAGATACCCAACTAGGGCCTTTATCATTCAACTATATGTTGTTTTTCTCCTCCACCAACTTTGAATTTCTCCAAGCGTAGGCTCATGGTTAGCAATAGTAAAGATGTAAATATTTCATTTATAATAAAATATCTTGAACTTTTAGTGTGCAGCAACATCTAGCCATCCAATTATCTTTTAAAAAATGATGACATTCATTGGATGAGGATCAGGAGTGTGGAGGAGATAGGTTGAAAACAAGGTTCAAGATTAAGATTTTAGGTGAGGTTCAAGTTTAGGGTTTGAGCTTGGGTATGGCAATGTCTTGAGATTGTTGGTTTCTTATAAACTTTGACAAAGCGAGGGGCTAAGTTTTTGAGTTATTTTGGTTGTTCGCCTTCAAGTCTTCAAGTTTGTTGTTTAAATCTTCAACTTCTCTTTACAATTATTTTCATAAAACAATTATTTTTAGGTTTGCAGTTTTTTTTTGTAACTTACAACTTTGTAGTTTTCGTTTATGGGGTCGGGAAACGGATAAACTTTCTTGTGCCTTACTACATTTGCATTTGCTCCAATAGCTATGGGATCCTCGACTTTTATGTGGAAATTTGCACCTTTTCATGCAAGTAGAAGTCTAAATTTTCATTTGCCACTTTTCCCAGGTCATGTACATTCATCTTTTGAAGTCTATGATGAATGAGTGACAAATTTTCCTAGGTTTTCTACATTTACCATAATCTCATCCTTATGGTTTCCATGGGTAAGGAATTGTGTTATATTGTCATGCATTAAATCAAATTTAGCTTCAATTGAGCCATCTTCAAGCTAAGACCAAGGTGCTTGAAAGCTTCATTGAAGGTCCATGTGATGGTGTTGGCAGGTTCAACAACAACCTTGGTGATGGAGGCAACTACTACAATGGTTGGAACTACATATGTTATATCTGAACATCCTATGCAACTCCCAAGTTAAAAGGGCGTTGAAATTAGATTTATGTGCCCAAACACTTTGACTTTGTTCCAAGACTAAAGTTGTTACAACCATTGCATACTAAACAATATTCTACAACTATTAAAGTTTCTTGTTTGTTTCCATTTGCATCTATATGTCCATAAATTAATAAGTAGTAGGAAACTCATATAGTGGAGGACCATTGTCACATCTTACTACAAAATGCCATGGATCTTCATGTTGAAGATGATCTATGTACCAATGGCACAATTGGCAAGCTTGTTTAATGCCTAGAGGGGATGATTTACATTGTTGAAGTCATTAGTTTGATTTGGGAACTTTGTACTTTGAACTGTACGTGTATGGTTCTATCATAACTTTTGTTAGCATGATGAATGGAAAGTCACACCCTTTGTTTTCACTTAGGTTCTTTATGTCAAATTGAATTTGAAGATGATAAGTTGAAGTTCAAACTGGAGAAACTTCGTGTTGGCAAGAACTTCGAAGAGCTAAATGGAGATGTTGATGTCCGGGTATGATCCCTATGACCCAATGAGTTTTCTTGGTATGGGAATTGCCTCGATTTTGTTAAAAGCCATTTTGTTGTTATGTGCACAACTTGCATCCTTCACTTCTCACATTGGATTGAAAGTTGTACTATTAAAAAGGTGCAATAATGTGTAATTGATAATGTTGTGCAAATTGCAAGCTTGTTGAAAGATTATGTTATAATAATTCAGGAATTGGAGTGTGAATTGCTTCAAAACTATAATTTGAAGCTTCCATCAGTCCCATCTTCAAAACATGTTTCTTCTTATTCCTCTGACATCTATGGAAATAACATATCAAGACTTGACTTTGAAAGTGCATGCACACGTTGATGGACAAATTTTCTTACCAGATGGTAAAATATTTGTCATTATTGTATGTTGTTAATAGTGGATCCCCTTCATTTTGCTTTAAACTTTGAAACATTAAAAAAAATTATGTTTGAGATCAACTTCCATACTACTTGTTTATTTTTAGGTGATCTTGCCTTACATTAGACTCTTCTATTCAAAGGACTTTATTGTTACACCTTTTGGTCATAGAAAATTCACTAGATACAATTTCAACATTGTTAAAGTCAAAGAATTGCCATTTTCAAAATTTTCCATGTTGTGAAGGTTGAGATAGAGATATTTCAAAGATTTGATTTGGTATACCTAAGGCTTCATTATGAGAGGAAGCTTGAAGAACTATAAGAAGAAAAGCAATATTTGCAAGTATGTTGGTGCAACACATCATTATTCATTTGATTTTACAAATTGTTTGTTGCAAAATGATTATCATTTGTCATAATTGTTGAACTACCTTGAACCTTCCAATAATAACAGGTGAAAACCTCTTATTGTCATGTTGTGTTCTAAGTCAATTTAAGAATATTTTTAAAATTGAACCTGCAATAAACTAAATCCAATGGGTTTTATGGAAGTAATAATTGCTAAATTCAAAAACCAACAATCAAGATGTTTTGATTTGGACTTTGAACCATTAGGTTGTAATAATATTCCCTATACTATAAGTCCATTTTTTAATTTATAAAATAAAACTTTGACCCAATGGTTTTTGTAAAAATCAAGATTTGACCACACTACTAACTAAGTGTGTTGGTGTTCACTAGGCTATTTCATTGTGGAACCATAAAAGTGAATTAGTTCACTATAATTTCAGTGCTTTTACCTTTGTTGGTAAAAATGGTTCACTATATGGTGTACATGTTTACTAAGGGTGAAGTTTGTTTACTAGGTTTGTTTCTTTAACGTTAGATTGTTTATCACATTTCAAACCCAAAACTTGTCTGGTGAAAACATAGCATTATTTCCAAACATGATTAACCGGTCTACTTCAATTGTGCCCAAATTCAAATTCCAATTGAGCTTCACAATCTGGTTGGTTCAAAGCGGGGCATAGGGAACATGGAAATCGTTCGCATTAGAACGTAGATAACGACCAGCATGAGGAGGGTTTTTGTAGCGATGGGAATTTCATTAGCTCAGAACGCACCGGGAACGTAGCCTTCATGTTCATGGCGACAAAAGCGGCACGTGCAGAGTCCATTCTTTTTCCTCTTCAAGCTCTTTCCGCCACTTCGCTCGTGTTTCATGGTGTTTTCTTTGAGAGGTTCTGTATTTTGGGGTTGCGTTCATAGGTTTGTGATTGAATTGTAGTTATTGGAAATTGGAACAGAGCAAACAGACTGAGGAGGAGGAGGAGGAGGAGGAGGAACAATGGGTAAAGGACAGTCGGGCGAGTTGTCGAGCAAGCAAGGAGGTACAAGGGATCGGAAAGGCAATGCTAACAATAAAAAAGAGAAGAAGTATGAGCTTGTGGCACTGCCGACCCATGTCGGCAAGAAGCAACGGAAGCAGAAGGGACCCAAAGCAGCCGCTCGTTTGCCCGTGGTTCACGCCTGCCACCAAGTGCAAGCTTTGGTTTCTGAAGCTGGATCGCATGAAGGATTACTTGCTGATGGAGGAGGAGTTTGTGGCGGGTCAGGAGCGTTTGAAGCCGCAAGAAGATAAAATGGAAGAGGATCGGTCCAAGGTGGTCGACTTGAGGGGATCTCCCATGAGCGTGGGCAATTTGGAGGAAATAATTGACGAGAATCATGCCATTGTGTCCTCGTCGGGTTTATGGACATCTAATGTGCCTCTAGCAAGGTACATGCTCCTACAATTTTCCCTCACAGGAAGAAATGCTCAATTTGAACTAATTTCCAAATTTATCTATAGACCAAGTCCAATGATAGTCCACCTTCACAATGTTGAAATTTCCTATGCAACTCAGGTTTTTTAATTATACACACCGAGTCAATCTTCCACCAAGTGTACTAATCTGCAATTACCCTCTTTATGGTGGTCTGAAATTTCTCTACTTTCTAAATGACTTTTGTTTAGAGCATTGAACTATGTTGGGAGTTTTGTGTATGAACCCAGTTAATGTTTCTTCATGTATCTAGTTAGTTTCCAGGTAGAGAAGAGTTGCAATGTCTCAAACTTGCATTCGTTGTGCATTTTTTCGTCATTTGATTTGCATGTTATGAGCAAAAGAAATAATAGATAATCAGAGAATAATCAAGTAAAAAATCAGCTGGCTAAGACAAGACATAGCTCTCTGTGGCTAACAATGCACTATATGAAATGTGGGCCTGAAATGTAAGCAGCCTGAAATGCAACGAGTAAATGATTGCATTTACCAAAGCGTGTAAGCACCCTGCAAGATTGGAATTTGAAGTAAACAAAGGTGAAAATGAATGGATGGTCTTGAGTTGTAACAGTTGCTATGTTCCCTGGGTACAATCATCAATGGATTTAGAATCATTGCCACATAGTATTACATAACCAGTGCTTAAACCCAAGAGGTGATCATAACAAGCTTGATCCTTTGCAGTTGTAGCTCTGAATGTACCACAAGAGTAATTCTTCTACCAAGCATCAGATTATGAGGTCATTGGAATTGTGTGCATGAACCTGCAGTGATCTATTTTCTTGGCAGTGGAGGATGTAATGAGCTGAAAATGTTTTGTTTGTGGAAATAACTACGAATCCAACTCTTGGAATCATGCACAGTTTGCTTGAAGGAAGATGCAAAAGGAAGTTCAAAGGATTTTGAAGATCAAGGATTCATGCTGCCTCCTTCGAATTAGAAAAAATGGAAGTAGGGGCAAATTGTTTACAACTTAAAAACCTCACACTGGTGGTGGTTTTGTGCAGGACAGGTTTCCTCAACTATTTTTACCTGAGAACATTTGCTGAAATTTTGAGCTTTGTATGAACCATTTGTTGGTGCCATTTCTGGTTTGATACCTATTCAGGATGTTGAAAGTGATCAAACTCTGTCTAGAATGGTTGGGGCCTGAGTACTATGTCAACATCCTATCGTTCGTGGACAAGAACCAATTGGAGCCAGGCTGTGCTATTCTGATGCACAACAAGGTATTCTTCTCCTTTTATCTAGTTCACATAGCTTTCGAAAAGGAGCAATGGTGGCCTGACATGTTTGCACGCACGTTTCTGTCTTTACCTTTTTGCTGTTGCAATTGTGCTGGCTCCTGTCCACATGACGGGCAACCTAAGCGCTTGGGCGCTATGGAATCCAGTATATCTGGTGCTATAAGTTCATCGTTTCCTATTGAAGGGGGGGAATTATCTAGGATGTTATTTATTGGAAGCTAGGGGCCAATGGACATTTTAGGGTTCAAGCCTAGGGTACTGAATATCCTAGAAGTTAGCCCATTATGTTGTGAGATTCTCAATAGTAAGGTTCGGCAAGCCAAGAAGGAGTTCACCTTGAGTTGCAGATGTGGATGAATTGTTCAAGTTGTACCCTGATATTGAAGTGTGGAGATTAAGCAGTCGCTTGCCCGGGTGAAGCACGAACCCCTCCTCATCATGGGCTTAGTCAATGAACCTTTGATTGTGGTGGCATTTGATGGCAAGGATCATTTCTACTCCTTGGTCATACCAATTATTGTTCTTTCCTTCCAGTTTTGTTGCTCTGCACATTTTTTGCAGTTCCCCTCTCTCTACTAGAAGCTAATCGAGTGCTGCATATGACCTCCAACCAACCCTCCGTAACAATGGAGAAAAACCAAACTCTATCTTTGACAAGGAACTAGTAGTTCAGAGGAGGGAAGTGTTAGCATCTTCAGGGCAGAAAGTTCTATGACCTCAGTCTATCACCATGCATATATGTAGCATTGTTTCTTGAGATACATGGTCTAAGCCATCATAAATGGCCAAGTGACACTTAAATAAGTGATTTCTTGTTGTATTTTGGGTGTTGTCAGTGGTAGGATTGTTGCAAGATGAGGTGGACCCCATGGTATCCGTTATGAAGGTGGAGAATGCCTCTTTGGAGTCATATGCAGATATCAAAGGTCTAGATTCATAGATTCAAGATATTAAGGAGGCAGTGGAGCTGCCTCTCACACATCCAGAGCTTTATGAGGACATTGGTATCAAGCCTCTTAAGGGTGTTATCCTTTATGGGGAACTTAGGACTGGAAAGACACTGCTTACCAAGGTGAGCTTTGTGAGTGTAGGACGGACTGCTCAAGATTGAGGGATTTTGTTGTTTTGGGTTGTTATTGGCACCTATGCATGAGGTGCAATCTAAAAGTAAAGACCTGGGGTTGGAATTTGGAGCAAGTAGTGGCAAATTCCACATTGGCAACATTTTTGCGGGTGGTTGGAAGTGAACTGATACAAAAGTATTTGGGGGATGGTCCAAGTTGGTGCGAGAACTCTTTTGTGTTGTTGATGAGCTTTCCCCATCCATTGTCTTTATGACGAAAGTGATGGAATCATTGCTTCTAAGAGCCCTTCACCAAATTTGTTCATAAATTTATTGATGTGGTGTGTCTAGGCAGTCTAGGGCAACAAAATGTCATCCAAGGGTAGTGGTGACTCTTCATTTGTATATAAATTGCAAGCACACTGAAAGTTCAAACAAGGATCATCAAACCTTACAAGTTTCTATGCATGTTTCTATACTTGTCATCTTGAGTTTTTAGATGGACACATGGAAATTACAAGATGAAAATATTATGGAGTTAATTACCCATATTTAATGGTTAACAGATGGAAAAATCTCCCTAAATCAACCAACCATACTTTGTGAAATAACTTTCCTAAATTAATTAAACATAATATCAAAAAACAATTTAAATTAATTAATCACACCAGGTGAAAAAACCCTCTTAATTGACTAGTGTTGTAGGTTGATTTAACTAATAGGTGTAATTTCCACCTGAATTTGGGCATCACTTGTTTCCATCTTGTTTCATTAGCTTAATTGACTTGTCCGTAGCAACTGGTCCCTGGTCACTAGGGGGTTAACATGTTTTACCATGATTGGCCTGTAGTTAATTTGTCATAGTTCACTCAAATCTGAGTGAAATACAAGGTGAACTACCCCCCACTTTGCTAATAGTGCCAACATTAATACCAATCAAATTATGCATTTGATGCCCACCTCAACGTTTTAATAAAAAATAATTTAACATCATTTTGTTTGGATTTGTTGGTCTAAGGTTATGAGCACATGATCCCAAATAGAAGGGAGGATAATGTTAAAGGGACAATTTTGATTAATAATTTAATGATGGTTTCCAATACATAAAAAAAAATTAATAAAAAAATAACTAAAAACATACAAGCATATATTGAAAATAACCTTAGAATTACCAAAAACACCTACTAAGAATAGCTAAAAAACTACCAAAAATACCAACAAAAACACTTATAAAACATAATTTCAAAACTACTACAAATACCTACCAAAAATCATTAAAAGTCCATTGAAAAATAAATACCCAAAAAAAAAATTTAACTACAAAAAATGCCTATCAAAAGTAATTATGAACTACCAAAGTTAACTACCAAATTTTATTTTATTGTTGATTTAAAAAATCCAAATAATTCCAATTGGGACACTTCATATGGGTTTGGAAAGTTCATTTCAAGGGTTACAAAATGAACACTTCAAATGTTCAATTTAATATATTTTTAAAATTTGAAGAAGTTGTGTGTTTCCAAAGCTTCTTAATTAAAATATTTCATTAACTGGCATGGATTAATAAATACAATTGTACCACTTTAGTAAGGACATCAACCTAGTGATTTTTGAATGGTGATTAATTTTTGAAAAAAAAAATCAACATTCAGTAAGGGTGTTAAACAACCTTTAGGTCAACCTTTATTTACATTCAAAGGCTATTGATTATTTTGATAGTTTTTAGAAAATGGATGATACCAACTTTTGTTTAGTATTTAAAAGTTTACATTTTTGGATAGAATAATATTTTATTGTCAAACATTTCAAGGGAGATCACCATTTGAATGTTCAAGTGATTTTTAGTAAATTTGTATAGTTTATTCCATTTGGTACGAAGGAATTAATACTTTTGCAAAAACATTTATGTTTCAACATTTGTTGTTTTAAAAAGCATTGTATATAATTGCAAAGATATGTAAATCCATTTGATCATTTACATTCAATTAATGGTTCTTTTGTAACATAATTAGATTGACATTTTAATATAAGCTTCATGTAAACTCACTTGATAGATTTATTGAAAGGTTTTTTCAACAATATCCATAATCATTGAGGGGTCCATTCATGATTGGGTACCAAAAATGAATGTTTGATTTTTAAAGGACTTCAAAGGATAATTATACTGGATTTAATTGCCAATAGATAAAATGATGTCGTGTACAATTAATAAAAATAATAATCTGGACATTATATAAATATCCTTTTGAATATTTCAAATTAACTATACTAGGCATTCAAATTGCCTCATTATAAAAGGAAGCAAAATGAATGTATTAAATAATGCAATTGAATGAATAATGCTTACATCTAAGTTTGGCCATGTTCATTGGATGCATTTGATTACATAATAAACCATATGAAAATTTAAGCAACATAATTCAATCTTTGTAGATGCAGGGAAAATAATAATTATTTAAAACTATTTGGTTGATTTTTTGTATTCATGAGGCTTAAAATTTGTAGGTTAAAATGTAGATCACATGTGTAAGAAATAATCATGCAAATAAAAGATAAAATTGTCCATACAAGCTTATTAAAAAATTATCTACATTTCTATGTTTGAACCAAAATTTATATGCACATTGATGTACACATGTGAAAAATCATTGCCATCACATGAATTATCTTACTTTGGACTATTCAAAAATTCTCATTCAAATTTGTCTTGTGTAGATGCTCTTTGTAGAATTTAAGTTTCCTTTTCCCTTTTTTTGGAACCCCAACTATGAATGAACCTTGAATCATACACTTATAAAATAACCAATACAAAACCTTATTGATTTTTTCATGCCAAGTATAAAAGTCACATTGGTGTTGAGAAATTTGAGTTTTTGTGCGAGTAGGCTTTTGTTTTTCACTGATTATGAATTCAAAATATTCCTTTCCCATTAGGAAATTCATCATTTTGAATTTCCACACTTGGAAATTATTTTTCTCTATTTCTCTTTGACAATTTGGGACAGACCATTAACGATTTCCCAAAGTTACAAATTCAATCTCCCTTTGAGTTGTAAGAAAAGAAATTTCCCCAAACATTTCTTTTGCATTTGGTTTCCTTCAAGGTTTAGGGTTTTGAATACCAAATTTTGGTGTGGACTTTTTAACAATACAATTTGGGGAATATTATGCTTTGCAACTCCAACAAAAAAATTGTGTGCCCAAAACTCAAATTTGAAGCTCAAGAAAAAAATCTCCAAAGGTTTTATGAAAAAGTCAAAAGGTATAAGGTCATTGCTCCATGTTACCCATCCAAATATGAAAGACAATTTTAATACCTATGTACATCATCATGGGTATAACATATGTACCCCCAAAATAAAAACCAATGTTTGATACACATACACATATATTACCTCATACAATAAATGGTTTATATATACAACCTTGTACAATATGTATTTTCTTTGTATGTTTATTTTTAAATGTAGGTATTTATATCATATTTTGTAGAAAATTTGAACATGTCAAATTTTCTTACATCAATGTCTTTCACATTTAATGTTAATTCTCTTTCGAACATCGTTAAAATACTTTTGCACACAATTTCCAATCTAAGCACTTTTATGATCCCCCTTAAAAACCATTCCAACATAATATAATCATGATAAAAATAAGAAAATGAACATTTCAAGCTTTTTCCAAACTTGAACATGAACTTCTCAAAGAGTTCCAACAATTTTTCTTCACATTCAACTTTAGATTCAAAATCTTTTGCATTCAACCTACAATCAATGTGCTTGTGATTCTCAACAATGTCATTCTTGCAAGAACAACACTATTGTAATTGAAGGCACCATACACACAAGCTTGAACTTTTGGCCAACTACTACCCCACTCCATTGCACTTCTTCACACACAAAGCTCCATGGATTTCTTTTGCAATCTTTGGCTGACCTCACAATCTTAGAAAGGTCCTCACATAAAACAATCTAAACAACATTCTTTACCAAGAAAACCAACCCAATTGACTCAAGGTTTTGCCATGTTCCAATGCCTATTCTTCTAATATTTCCATTCCTATAAATTTAAATGAAATTTGTTTTCTATTTTTCTTTTGATCACACACTCCAAGATCTTTGTACAGCTTCTCCCAACTATGAAGATGGAAACGACTCTTCCACTTCAAGTGCTTGAATTCCAATCTCCTCACTCACTAAACCATGCTTTAATACCATGTTTAAGAATAAGTGATGACTCAAATGGAAACCAATTTTGTCATTTGTCCACAAAAAGAGAGGAAATGTCTCTTTTTGGTTCTTTTAGTTGCCAAAAATTCACTTTGTTTTAAATTTTTTTTTAAATCACCCGATTTCTCTATTGGGTTCTTAGCATGTAACAAAAAAAAAAGAAGTGAAGAATGTTTAAAATTATTTTATATTTTCATATCCTATTTATAACCCAAATTTAGTTAAATTGTCGTACAGTTGATTGTTAGTTCAACTATATAACAAAACAATAAAAAACATTATTGACCAACTTCACATACTTACCTACCTACCTACCCATTTAATTATCAATCACTCATTGTGTATTTAATAATCACTCATTCACTCACCCATCCTCACCTACCTACCAACTTACCTATTTACCTATTTACCAACTATCCAACATAATAAAAAATGAGAATGTGCAAAAGAAACTTATCATCATCGTAGGGGTGTGAATGATGATGAAAAAAAAACATTTGAAAATTTAACTTTAAACCTAGCCGTTTGTTTGTAGGCATTTTAACATCATAAATGTAAATGAGAATTTAAGAACTAACTTAACATTGTATTTTATGATAAGTAGGTTTAGGTCCTAAACAAAATAGCTTAGTGTTAATGGACTTAAAAAAAAACTAGAATACCCAACACCCAAATGTAATTGGAGAAATAGAGAGAAAGAGTTTTGGGTTGAGGGTTACTAGTTCCTACCTACCTTGTTAACCCAACACTCTCTCTTAAGGTTAAGAGTTACCTACCTACCTACCTACCTCTTTCTAAGCACGCTGTGCGTGAGGGGAGGGGGGTTTTGAATCAGGAATCCGTTGCCTCAAGACTGTTCACAGTTGCAGAGAGAGATGTTGCAGCGATCGTTGCAGCAGAGAAGAAGAGGAGGGAACGAGGGAGAGAGAGAGAGAGTTTTGTGTGGTGTTTTTTGGTGCTAGTTTTTCTTCATGGGTGTTTTGAAAGGATCGGGAGTAGGAGGTGAATGTGAGAGGAGGACTTTGTCGTCGAAGGAGAATCCTGGGAGGTCGGATGGGATTGATGGGGAGTATGGCAGGATCATCATCAACAGCAGCCAGGAAGAGATCAGAGTGGGTATGGAGCTGCTGTTGTCTGATGGGAGGCTTTCTTGTGTTACTGCTTTTGCTCACTTGCATAGGAGCGGTACTTTGGCTGGTGTTTCGACCTCATTCCCCCACTCTCTCTCTCCAAGCCCTCAACATCACGTCTCTCACTGTAAGTTGTAGTTGCCACTTCTTCTCTCCGCCTTTCTCTCCCTCCCTCCCTCTCTTGCTCTTGTTGATCGTCACACCTATTGGCTGTTTTTCTTGGAATTTCAATAGCAGTTTCAACAAATTGTGTGGATTCTCCTCAATGGACACAATACAAATCATGAGGAAACAAATTGTGAAGAGCATTTTGAAAGGCCAAGTGTGGCCTGCATGCTGCCAAGAAAGAAATGTCCTGCTGAAGTCCAATACAATGATGTCCCAAACCCTAAAACTAGGTGAGGCTTTTACAGGAATTGAATTTTCACCATTATCATGGTATGAGAATCGGATCCCTGTGCTGTAGAATGGCAAACAGACTTGCACCAGGAAACAGTAGGGGATGGCAACAGACTGCACCAGGAAAACAGTTTATGAGTTTCTTGTAAGTCTGTTTGTGCTGCCAATCACTTGTAAATTCATGTCCAGTTGTGCTGCCCATTTCCTGTAAGAGTATGTCCAGTTGTGCTGCCAATCATCTGTAAGAGCATGTCCAGTTGTGCTGCCAATCTCCTGTAAAAGCATGTCAATCAACACCAACAAAACCCTAAAATGCAATCCTTATGAATGTGCACTGATCAGATATATCTGGTATGGGATGACTGGAAAAGCTTTAGCAGTTAATGAGGTTGTTCATAAGCCAATTGTTCTGCCCAAGATCTAATGATAAAGAAAGCAAGCCAATCAACAGTTGTAACCCTGAAATTTCAACCCTTCTTGTTTTTGTAATGGATTTTTGTGGTCCCAACATTGTGCGAGAATCTCATGGATCATGAAGTGATGGGGATCAATTTGTTAGCTCCAAGCCACAGCCAAGCTGAAGAAGGAATGGGCAACAATGTACTTACAGGTGAAATAAATGACACATGGAAAGACTGCAACAGATGAATCATCTGCACTGTTGTCCATGAACTCAACATTGGTGTTTTCTGCCACAAACACAAACCAGTTCAGTGTCAGCTATTCAGCCATGATTCTGAATGCCACGTACCAAGATGTGGCAGTTGGCCATGCTTTGGTGGCTGCTTTAAAACAAGAATCAAACAGCAAAGTGATGGTATCAACAGTTCTGATAGTTGATAAGGTGAACCTCAATCAACTCACTGGCATTGATATACTCAAAGATGCTACAAATGATCACTTGCCATTGAACCTCACAGGGATAGTGGACACATGTGTTCACACTTTTGGGTTCAAAACTCCCCAGCTTCAGGTACATGTGTTCCAACTCAATTTCTTGAATTGCTGTTTGTGCTGGTTTCATGCACAGGTAACCAAACTATAAGTGTCTGGAAAACTTGAGATTCGGTTCCTGAATTCAGATGAACCACTGTACATTGTGTGCAATGGCATATTTTTAATTGTGCAGATTGAATTGAGGTGTGTGATTGTCCTAAGATATCATGAGCTTCAACTTGCAAGCAAGCAGTGTGGCACAAATGTTGTCCATTAATTTGATGACCTGACATGGGGACCTCTGTCGCCAAAGCTCTTGTCTGCACTACTAGAGGATTTTTTCAGATCCCTCAAAACAGTGACTGACGGCACTCCCAGGTGAGGTGAGGAGGAACATTCACGGCATACACCCTGCAACATACTACAGTTCTTTTGCCACTCACTTGGAGCATCATATAGGATATTTTTGCTTGCAAAAAGAAATTTTATCTCTTACAAGACTCTTATGGACCCCCATCTCTCTTTCCAGCAAAAAAATCACAATGTAAGTCTTGGTGAGACTACTAAAACTCAAGAAAAGAATTCAATTTCAGTTACAGAAATATAGTACCATTATAATGGACAGTGCTATAGATATTACTGTGCAACCAAATAGTGCACAAAATTGTAGGTCACACAGCCATTTAGGTACCTTCCTTTGGAGTTGCAGAAAGGAGAGCAGTGTTATTCTCAGTGTTGTCATTGAGCCTGCATACTATTGATATGGAAAATGACTAGAGACTTCAACATAGAGGCAGCAGTGAAATTTCAACAGCATGTTGCCATGGTTTTGGATGTATACGTGGACAGCAAGGTCTACCATGTGGTCATCATGCAATAGAATGTTCTGTTGTTGGAGTACCTTCCAATAATTTAAAGGCAGAAAGAATAGCTCATCTATAAAGTCATAATGATTATAACCTGTCCTCAATGTAGAGTATTCTGTTTTGAGTGAAGTGACTACACTATGCAAACAAAAGAATGGCACTGAATACCTGTTGTGGATGAGGTAGGTGCACCGGGTCTTCTGTTCCTGGAAGGCTTGCTCCATGTCAATTCCTGAGACATTTCTGTTGTCCACAGCTATGAACTGCACAAAAAGCATGGACAGAACCACTCAAATTCAAAAATTACGTAATTCACTTCACAAGGTTCAGTGCATCTTTAAATCCCAATCCAATGCTCTCAGCTGGATGCTACTCTCACAACTAAAACAAGAACAACACATTCAAGTAAAATAGGGATCAAATCATTCAACCTGTCTTGTTGCCATTTTCAACTTCCCATTAATTATCCAGAAGACAATAAACATCAGCCTCTCAAGCTCTCTACTACTCTTTTGCTACATCCTTTGTCTAAAGCAGTAGTCTTCTTGTTTTCCGAAGTCACATAATAGCGTGTTAGATAGTGGAAAGAATCTGAACAACTACCACCCTAGCTTTCAAGTACAAATGCACTTATATACACATACCCTCTGTGTGCAAAAGCCCTAGAAGGCATATATACACATCAAGAGGACTTCCATCCAGCTCTTCAGCCTCCACTATCAATGAATGTATGACCAGATGAACCCCCAAGAGGTGGCAGAAAATAGTCTTGAAGGAAAAAATTTTGTCAAAAAAACTTGAGCAGAAAACAACAGTCACACAACGAGCATAACCCAATATCTGAACCAAAAGGGTCTTTGCTTGATCACACAATTTGAACTGCAACTACTGAGACCAGTCTCCATGATCCATATCAATCTCCTCTCCATTATCTCCATCTCCTTCAATGTCTTGCTCAGCAACATCTTCATCACTGCTAGAGTCCTCACGATCTTCATGGGCCAACAGCAATCTCGCCACAGCAATATTCCCAAGCAAAGCATTCAAAAGTGCATGATTCCTACGGAGGACTCGGCTGACTCTGAGGTGCCTAATACGCTCTGCAAATGAATGCCAGCCACTTCCCATGGATTCCACTTCAGATGACATGCATGTCCCCACAGCTTCTGCGACAGTCTCCTGTGCCTTCATCTTCCCTAGATACTCAAGAATATGGCGATTCTGCTCAGCACAAATGTGCAACTTAAAGTTTGAAAGTGACCGGCCAATTGCACTAACGTAACATATACTGCAATCCAAGAAACCCAACACCCACAGCAATCAATAATGCTTAGGGCCCAAACAGAGAACTGGAATGAAAGAACTATATTTTTTTCCTAATGCAGACCAGCTTGCTGGGATTTCTACCTACAGAAAGTGAGGCAGCTGGGCCAAATCATCTCTAGCTCAATAGGAATTAAAGGCACAGGGAAGTAAAATAGACAAAAACGAAAGCCTTTGAATGTCAAACAAAATCTGGAATTAATTTGGCAGGTCAAAGAAACCAAGATTACAACTGCATTTACCAAATGTAGTAGAGCTGATCAATAGCCTGAGTCTGCACCCGGCCCAAAAGCTCCACCTGAAGAACACCTCCAATACACAGCACAGGGTGTGGCAGCTTGAAGACTTGGATGGAATCCACCTGCCAATTTCCCCTCATCAGTTTTCTTAGTTCCTTTACTGAAACCTTAGTCCCACAATGTCCCTAACTGATCAGGGTGGCACACCAGCTGTTCACCTCAATCAGTACTAATGGCAGGCAACAGAATTGAACCACATACATTGAGCACTTTGGTGGCTGACCAAGACACTTGAGGTCCACTGGGTCAGAAAACCAAATAACCCAGTTCCAAAAGTCAAACGTCTGCAATGAGGGCAGTGGCAGATATGAATCCTACCACTGTTGCCTTCTCACATCAAACTTGCAAAAAAATCTAGTTTCCACCAAGTATTGAATCAGTTGATACTTACTAAGAAAACTTCATACCTGACTGTCAACTTCAAACAAACAAATCTTTCTAAAATAAATGGTTTGCACCCGATATCCTCTCACAATTTCCCAGTAACTTTCTCCTCTGGCAAAGATGAGAAAAGGTTGCAACTGCCCACAGACTAAATCTGGACATACCTGCTCCATGGAGAACTTTGGCGATTCATACATCCACAAAAACTCCTCTGCAGGGATGCACTGAGAGGCTTTGTTAACTATACTCTTACTCCTTGATGGCTCAATTGAGTGGCCCAGCCGAATCCGCACATACTGGGCTGAGTAAATTGGTTGATCAGGCTGGAAAAAGGCTGTCATGTTCAACAGACACAAAAAAGCAGATTCACATACTGAGATCAAGCGCATCAAATATACCTGAATATAGACTTAGAACAAAAGCCAATGGATAACATAAATGCTGGATGGAGTGGTGAACCTCCCAACAAGTCTTTCCATAAACAGTACCCAGAGTGTCAAGAATGTCAGCAACATAGCTCACTACAGAAACAAAAGTCCAGAGAGATTGAACATTGGTCATTGCAAAATTTGAGAACATCGTCCAGGTCATCAGAGGAAGGTGACATAGAAACCCTTAAATATCACATTTTCTGGAGCACAATGTACTTGTAGACAAAAGGCAGATCTATCAAAGTACAGAGACAAGTCCACAACAACACTCACACCTTGAAAGTGTGATTGTGGACAAGTTGGTAGTATCATCACTCAAGCTGGAACAAGCTTGTTATGGTAAGCTTAACTTCATTTTAGTTTTTCCCTGTTGCATTCCACTTCACTTCATTTGGTCCCACCAGAGATGCCATTGAGAGGCACAAATCCCGTGATAAGGGTAACCAGTAATTGTGGCAACACTTTGAAGCTAACACAAATATAATGTCATAAGCAATAGAGTCTGTGACCATCTCAGATTGAATTGTCTGCAGGTGAAACTCTGCATTGCTTCCAGCCCTAACCATAGATGTACAGAGTCCCATTTTATAAGGAGGTTTGTGTTCTCATAGCTGACCTGAGGTCCAATTACCAGTCATCATGCCAAAAACAAAACTAGCATCTTCCCTTCTGCAAACATCATTTGGTTGCAATATCTGGGAAGACATACATTCATAAGTACTAAGAAATTATTTATACTTTTATATCTATACTTAGAACTTACATCAATTTGAACAAAATAGAGGCATGAAGCAATGATAAGGCCGTAGAGATTTCAGATCCAACAACAATATATCAGCAGACAAGAAAGACAGAAGAGCCAAACTCTTAAAAACACAAAAGATGTGAGGGAAAATATGTACGGAAACATGTGGTATATATAGTAGTGACCAGCCTAACACACCCAATGATTTCATCAGCACCTGGCAGAAGGTGAAGCTCAATGCTGTACACTAATCAAATACCTTGATTTTCTGCCAAAAGACCAGTTGTATGTGAAAGATTCGGCTATGATGCTAGCTAACTCTGAAAATACCTCATGAGAATCAAGGAATCTCAATACTCATGATTAATAAAGTCGGAACAAGGTTAAAAAATTTCCTTGTAAGTAAAAGAAAAACTTCCAGATAACTCCAGATGCTGGCAAACTCAGAAAAAACACAAAAGAGAAGGAGATGCACAAAGAAACAAGAAGAAAGATGAACACAAAGAGAAGAGAAACCAAGAACCAAAATAAGGAAAGAGAATATTTTCTTCACCTAGGATTTCTCTTCTTGCTTAACAATAACTTACTTTCAACCTGTTTTATTAGCTTCTGGAAGAGGCAGAATGTTCAGTTAGAACATAGAACCTCTAGAAATTTGATATATTACAATAGTACTTGAAAGAATCCCCAGGTTGCCCAAAAATATGACCATATGAGCATTTATAAAAATTTGGAGATTGGAACATCAACAAATCTCTACTAAAGATTTTCTGGACTTCCAAAAGGCTCAAGTTCTTTGAAATATCTATAGTTTAAGACATGATGGTCTAAAGATTAACAGCTATAAGGGGAGAAGACCAAAGCCCTTTTAGGATAGATTGAAAACACCGTGACAATAGGGAGGGTTCAAATAGATGGCAACCTATCTACTCCATGTGAAAGGAACCAATGATTGAGATAATAAGATCTACCAAAACCTAAGATTAGAGGGGTTAGGATTATACAATCTATGCTTTATGAGCAGATCTAAGACATTGACTAGCTGCAAAACTTTCTTCGATTAATGCAGCATAAAGAGGTCTATGCTGAACAGAATAATTAGTGAGCTTTGACAATCTTTTCGCTCCTCTATATATTCTTGGGACATTTCAAAGATTGACTTACAAGTCTGAAAAACATACAGCATTTACTGGCTCCAATATTATAGATTATATAGATCACTTAATCTCTAAGAGGACATAGGTTGGCAAGAGTTTTGCAATGCTCTTGCCTCAAGAGTCAGAGACTACAGAGTGACATTATTTGGAAATTAGGGAGGTGGGTTGTATGCACAAATTCCTGACAGGAAATCTGGTAAGACAAGCTATTTTCATGAATTAACCAATATACCTATCAGTTCTTTCTGCTTTCGTCATCATAGGCTTGCCTTGGCTCTTTGATAGACCACATCATGCAATAATTTGCTCTTTCTGTGGCCCCAAGTTTGGTTTTTCAGACTTTTCATCTAAGAGATCTCCACTCCTAGTTCACACAACAGCCTCACAGTGAAGTACAAGTTAATGCCAAATTCATCACCGTACCTTGAAATGGCTGGATATGGACTTCATGAACAACGCAGAGGGAGGACACCAGATTATAGGTCAAAGTCTCTGGAACATTAATATCACGTTCACCAGTACTTGACCAATAGGATGGTGTCTGTTCATCAGAATAGCGAGGTCTAGCATACAAGGTCTGGAATATGCTCTCTTGTGGATAATTGTCTGTGCTTGAAGCACAAACAGCTTCCTTGATGCAGCTCTTTTCAAGCAAAGGCTCGCACTTGAGCTCATAGAAGAGGTTGCGATAAATACGATCCTCCCTCTCCAAATTTTGTCTGAATGAGGACCCACTTGAATCTGCTGCTTCACTGTCCCGCATTACATCTGTCTCCACTAATTCATCAAACCTCCTCACCTCTGGGAACTCCTTGACACATAAGGCATTCCACAGTTGCCCTTCAAGCACTGACAGCCAGAGAAAAACACAATAGTGAGCATTCACAAACTGTCATCATGTGCATACGTTGTTGGCATACATACCGCACCTCCACAGAGGCTCATTCAAAATAGAAAGGCTACGGAAAGCTGCAGTTAGACCTGACAGGAGCAGATGTGTAGTGCAAAATAACTGCAGAGCATGTCAAACTTGACACGGACAGTTGTAACTTTCACAACAATTTGTGGTTTACCTAAGTTCATAATCATTGAAGATATGATGAAATTTCTCACCTCCAATTACTTGGGGAAAATAGAGAGATGCCAATCTAGTGAAGGTGAGGGAGAAACACTGACCAAAACGACGCCATGTACGGCACACTGCAGAGGCACATGCAATATCCTTAGCAGTGTTGAGATACTGCAGAACATGAATAGCCACATCATTGTCCAATTGCCTCATCATGTCACCTCTCCCTTCCATCATGAATTCACTGCTTTCTTCCATCTCCATCTTTCATCAGCTACAAGGCAATGAGAACAACCACTGCCCATACTTAATATCTTCAAAGCCTTCCTTGGCTTAACCACATGCTGACACCATTATGGATAGTACAATCAAAGAGATGAACCAACAAACCAAAGAAGTCCCATACTAAGCTTCAAAACTCAAAACCTGAGGAAGAAAGCAAAGAAAGATGATAAACCTAGCTCGATGGAACACCAGGAAAATGAACTAGAAAGCAAAGTGCTGCAAGTGAATTGTATAACACAGTCCATAATCTGACAGACGGGGGTACAGCCAAAAACAGTATACACCCCTTCTTGCTATGCACCCTTGAGTCCCATCCAAAACAGCTTTATGAATTTAAACTGTAAAAAAATTGTCTGTTACTGTACTCCAAAATTTCTACAAAGTACATCCCACAAACCCAAACCACAAGAAGAAGAAGAAGAAGAAGAAGAATTGGTTACCCCGACAACTCTGGGAAGTATGTAACAAATCCCCAAAACAGTCAGATCCGTGAAGCAATACAAACACGAGCAGACAAAGAGAAAAGAGACAGACTCCAGGCTTCAAAATTTCTTAAAGGATGACGAAAAACCTGCCTGAAATCTGGCACTCTCCTCTTTCTCTATTGCCATCATCGCCAAGCAAGAACCAAGAAAAAGACACCGAACCAGATAGATTGAGGTAAAGCACAAATCACGCAGTAGCTGTTCTTAGTCTCCACATAAAAAAAACGAACAACAATAATTTGGAAACTTGCCATACATAAAAACCCAAACATCAGTTCGCAACTAATACAAATGCAACAAGCAAAACATTTTAATTGCTTCAAACGCTTCTCTACAACAACTCCGATAAGGCGGCGCGGCGGGAAAGAGAATAACAGCGCTGAAGAAGAGAAAAAGAACATCGCACTTATTAGGTTATGCAGATCTTGTTTCAAATTCCTCCACCAAAGGCCAAAAGAAAAAAAAGTCGTTTCAGAAAGATCACCGGAAGAAGACAGAAAAAGAGTCAGAGAAAAAAGAACCAGAGAGACACACAGAGAGCGAAGGACGGACAGACAAACAGAAACAAGAAAAATCAATCAGGAAAACAGAAGCAGAACAACAAATAACCAAGGCTGAAAGCAAAATCAGAGAACGTACATGCTCCAGGCCGCAGCAGACTTGTGATCTTGAGTTTCTTGAGACTTGAGTAGTAGAGCCCCCAGACGACGACGACGACGCTCCTCCTCCTCCTCCTCCACCTCCTCCACACCTCGGGCTACCAGTCTTTCTGCTGCTGCTACTACTCCTGCTGCTGCTGCTGGTTCTATGTCTAGTACTTCTACTAATACTACTACTGGGGATTGCAACCCCATCTGAAAAACAGAAACCAGAAGACACAACGCCCACAACGTCCGAGGGAGAGACCAGAGAGGGACACGAGAGAGAAGAGAGAGAGAGAAAAGGGAAGGGCACAAGCCAGAGAGGTAGGAGTGCATTTTGAGCTAGCAACGACAACCAGATCCGGGTATCAGAACGGGTGTCTCCACGGTTGTCATGGATCTCTATCATCGTCCAGGTTAAAATTTTTTTTTTTTAAGGCTTTTATTTATTTATATTCTGTTGAGGTCAATTTTGTGATGTGGCTAAAATGGTGATCATCCATCCGTAGGGAAGATTTAGCCAGATATATGGCTACAAGCTAAATATGAAAGTAAAAATTTTGGAAACATTTTTCTCTATTTTTTGTTCTCTACCTACTTGAGAACTGAGCTGTTTTTCTTTCTTTTATTTTCTTTTTTATGTGATGAATTATTTTTTCTTTTTATAAATTCGAATTCTGGCTATTAGAGAATCTTAAGAAACACTGGATTTTAGCACTTTTTACTTTAATATTTTGATTTTCTCTTTTTAGCTATATATAACCAGAGAAAAAAGGGGCTGGAATTTTGGGCAGCCCAAGGACTTCTTTTTCAATTTTTGTGTTATATCAAAAATTTGTCCAAAATAATCACTTATTATTTGGGGCCCCAATTTCCAAGGGTATTTTTTGGTGGCAAATTTTTGCCATTTTTCGACCTGAAACTATTGATTTGTAGGACCAATGTTTTTTTTCCCCTCAATTTCTGAATTTTTTAGCAAAATGATTATAATATTGGGAATTTCCAATCACAAATTCTCAAAAACCTTTAATGAAAAAATGGCCCAAATTTGTCAGATTTTTTTTTTCTCAAAAACTACCAAATCTCCAGATTTCTACAGATTATAGGAAGATGCTTATAATATTTTTCTTTCCATATCTAGTATATAGCCATATTTGGCTAAATTTTCTTTTATATATATATGATCACCATTTTGGCTACATCACAAAATTGATAAAAGAAAAACCTTGAGGGGGGGTGGGTGGGGGGCATGAAGAAGGACTGCAGTAGGTAGGTGCCTGCTGCTTACTCTGCACAGGCGGGTATTAGACTGTTTTAATAACCGTCATTTTCCATTTTTTGGTATAATTTCGGAATCGTAGAACCTCCGGTTCTCATAGTTGGACCAATGCAAAAAATGAAAGAAAATCCAATTCCAGTTATTTTTCAAAAACCCTCAAAGAACTGCTGGGAACTAGAGAACCGGTGGGTTTTGGGCGGTTATTTTACTTGTTGACTTTTTTTGGAGAACCGTGGTCAGTATCCGAATCGGGTATTTGTTGATGAAACCCTAGCAAACTTCATCCAACAAGGTGTGTTATATACACAATGGCCCTGTCATTCATTTAACATGAACAATGGATATTGTATGATAATTTGATCGTGGCAAGGGGGAATTTGTTTTTTTTTTAAATAATAAATATATTTTAATGTACATCATCATGTTGTTGTTGTAAAAGAAAAATTATTATAATTATTTTTCACTTTTTTTTTTTAACATCACATTAAGTTACAAAGAACCCAAAAAGGGATCTCACATTAAATGACGGACAAGTTTGAGGAATTTATTTAAAGGTTTTAAAAATTGTTAAATCAAACTAAAACCAATATAGAAATGTTGCAACATGATTTTCCCCTTTGTGGAAAATCTAATGACTTTTTCTCCAAAAAAGAAAAAAAAAGAGAGAGATTATTACATTTTCTTTTTTCATACTCATTTTTCATATTTGTGCAAAATTTCAAACCCAAAGAAAATGAAAAAAAAAAAACCCTAATCATGACATGTGTATTTGAATGTTTTCAATCACATTATCACATTTTTAAAAATTAATTACATGAATTTTTGCATATGATGGGTGGTGGCTTAACCATTTTGGAAGAAGAAGGTAGTTTCATATTAGTTTTATGGGCTATGGATTTGGGGCTTTGAGTGCATATATTGCGATGAAGACAACAAAAAATGTCAAAAGATGAATTCTTTTGTAACCAACCAAATTAGGATAAATAAATCATCTCACCTACTTTTCTAAAGGGCTAAAAAATCCTTTGAAGCTATTGTAGTCTATAATTGATTCTCTCAACACCATATCCAGGGCTAAAATCCTTTGAAAGCTATTTAGGTGGGGAGGGAACTACTAATAGCAAACCACCTGGACCAATCATTATGACGAGCCAGTGCAAAACACTGACAAGCTCTATAATTGATTCTCGACACAATATCCAGGGCCGACAAAGCACCCAGTAAAAAGAAAAAAAGGAAAGGAACAAACAAACAAAGAGGATGAGAGGAACCCAACCAAGTCCAAGCCAGAAAAAGCAAAGCTCAAAGTGGGGTCTAACTACGAGAGACATAAGAACAAATCATGTTCCGAAGCTGCCACTAGTCACAAGAAGCACTCTCCACACTCCAAAAGGTTTTGCATTGGTTTTGGGTTTCAAGTTTTTTTGGCTTGAACTAGGAACACAGCTGGAGACTTTATCGTACTCTTTACGATATGTGCACCAATAAATAATCCACGATGAATTATTTTTTATTTTTTATTTTTTAAAAAACAAGGGGGTGTGTGAAACTCTTGCCTTGCCATTTGCATTAAAAAGTATCTTAAGGCAAAAAGAAGAAGAATTATGGAAACTCAAACATTTCACCATGCAGAAATATAATCTTCAAAAAATCATTAATTACGGCATTTTTTTTTCTTCACGCCTACACCCAAGCCTATATGACACCCTTTGTATATATTATCGTAGTACCTGAACATTTCAGCATAAATTAATTTGTTTTTTTGCTTTGTTGAATTTTTAAAAAAATATTTGTCACTTGTGCCAAAATAATTATAATTTTTTTAAAAAAATCTATAAGATTTTGAATGTCAAGTTTGAGCCACAAAGCTTAAGACTAAGACTATCCCACAAACTTTTAAAAAATGTGTTTATTATTATTTATAACCGTTATCGGCTGAAAATTTCAGAATTAAAAACCCAAGTGCCAAAGTTTAAGATTTAAGATTTAATTAATTATTCAACATTTTATAATCCAATAGGGAGTATGGTACTAAACTAGAGTATAACCCTTGTTTGTGTACTAAATAGGGTTTAAAATGAAATGCCTTCAAATAGAGGGCATTATGTTTTTCAAAATTCTCATAAGGAAAAATTCCATGTAACAAGGCACCTTCCAACTATGCTACAAAAACCAGCCCAATGCAAATACAAGAGAAAAATAAGGTCTAATTATTTTTTATGTATAGGAAAGTTTTTTAATGCAAATTTTTAAATCCGTAACAATCATATTCAACAAATTATAATTCCCATATGTTACAAAGAGATGTATAATTAATTAAGTCTCCAAAATTTCCTTTGAGTTTTCAATTTTCTCTAATTCTTTTTTTTTAATCAACGTATGTCTCAATTAACTCCATGAGTTAGAAAAATACTTCGAGTTGATCCTACAATTTAAAAAAAACCCGACTTTCACTTATAAATATTAAGTTCTAAAAATCATATTATTGAAGCCTTTATTTACTTAAATTAATAAATAATCTAACAATGAAAAAAATCTTTTCATTTCAATTTGTGATCCTATAATGCCCAAAATTTGACGAGAAATAATTAAACCAACAATGAAAAACTTAGACTCTAGTTTATCTTATCATTGTATAAAACATTATATTTCCTTTACATCCATTTATTATCACATGAATACCAATAATTATTAATTGATAAGCTTTTTGGCTAGTTCAATTGTGTTTGTAATCATCTTGAAAATATCCAAGTTTCAAATATTCATAATTTCCTCCCCCTTTTCCATAATTGCTTACAAATTATAGTTAAAATTGTTGATTGCTATTACAAGAGCATAAGAATTAAAGATTTTTTGGTCATACTCCTTTACAATATCAACACCTTGTTCATGGCCAATAAATGAAAAAAATAGATGAAAAAGTAAATGCATTATAAGATGAATTAAAAAATAGTAAAAAAATCATCCACTAAAGTCCATTTTGTGATGGTGTTCATTTGACTTGAACCTTAATATCCCTAGCATTGAACATCTTGCATTCCAATGTCAATACCATTACAATTTCTTGGGGTATATGTATTCATATCCAACAAATGGGGAATTTGTGCACATTAACAAAAAAAAGGTTTGATTTTATTGCTACCAATGTTAAATAAGAATGCACATGTAATAGTTACTTTTTTGTTTTGTTAATTTTTAAAAATATGTTTTAATTTTCATTTAATTTAATAGTTATATATTGTGTTTTTTTTCATTTTTTCAGTTTTACACAATTGTTATCAAAATAGTTATTTTAAAGCTAACTACAAGGTTTCACACCAACCATCTCATAGATGTTCTTGGTGTTGTATTCCTTGTATTGGTTACAAGACAATTATGAATTAATTACTTTCCCTAAATACCACTAAAAATAAAACATCATTTAACAACTTTAATTTGTGATTAAAAACTAATCACAAAGCATTTTAGTAACTAAATTTTCCATTAGTGGCATAAGTTTAGTTGTACCCAACATCATTCACAAATAAAAACTCAACATGGCATCAACATAATGCACATGGATGAAGTATTTGGTGAACCATATACACCATATATTTCTCCATTGGTTGACCAAATAGTTATTTATTATTAATTTTCACAATTGCATTGTTGAGTAATTACATGTTGCCATGTGGCATGTTTTTATAATTTCAAAAAATAAAATAAATACTAAAAATTTAATTTTCCAAGTCCATTTTAGAAATTTAGATTAATACACATGACGAACTCAAAAAGTTATCACATGGCACATTAAATGAATCTTCAAAAATTTGAATTAAAAAATACAAATTTTAATCTCGATCACATGGCTACTTGGCACCTAGGCCTAAGCCACATGGCATTAAAACTAAACTTAGGTTTTAATAACCTATGTGGCACTTAGGTTAAGTTTAGATTTAGGCTAAGTTTTAATTTAGGCCACATGGCATCTAAAGTAGGCTTAGGTCTAAGCCACATGTTGCTTATATAGGGAGATTCATATATTTCATTTTAGATTTAGCCTTTAAGGTTGAACTTTTTAACTTGGTTCATCCAAAATGGAATCCATTTTGGTGTTTTTGTGTTTTTTTCAATGTTTACAATGCACCTCCTCATATAGTTTAGAAAATTGAATTAAAAAAAAACCTTATGGGATAAACAATTTTGATTGCAATTTAGTTGCAACCATGACACAACTATTACCTATTAGAAATTACTTAACTACCTACCTACTAAACTTACCTGGCTACTTACCTAACTTAATTTAAAGTAATACTTGTTGACCTAGGTACTACCTATCAACCAATACTTAACTTAACCTATTACTTATTAACCTCATTTGCTACCTAATAATTAACCTAGCCTATAAATTAATGTACCCTACATGACACCTAAATTAAACCCACATAACATTTATGCCTAGACCACATATGTCACATGACATTTAGGTTAAACCTTGGCTAAACCTTTGCTCAATTAAAAATTGACTAAACTTTGAATGAATTTTGCCTAAACTTTGTTGAGATTCAAACTTGGCTAAATTTTTGCAAAAATAGAATTGGGTTAAATTTTGTTTAAACTAGAACTTGGATAAACATTGTTTTAAAAAATTTGGTTGAATTAAAGTTTGTTTAAACCTTGACAAATAAAAATTCGACTAAATAAAAATCTAACTACACACTAGTTAAATAAAAATTTGAATGAATTTTGGTTAATTAAAAAAATGGCTAAACCTTCATCAAACTAAAACATAGTTAAACCTTGGCTAAATCCAAGTTAGATTAAAACTTCATTAAATTTTTTGACTTAACAAAAATTTAGCTAAAATTTGGTTAAAGTTCAATCAATCTTTAATTAATATTTGACACCAATGTTAAGTTTGCACAATCATTTCTTTTTATACATGTTAGTACAACTTTGAATGGGAACATAATATATCAACATTAGATATAATCACAATATATCTTAATAGAACTTGAACATATTTTCAATGCAACTTTAATGCACATGTATACCTTTTTAAAAAAAAAATAATAAATCTAATATACCCTTAATAACTTAAATAAATATAACCTATGATATATTCATAATACAACCTAAGTAAGTTTATTTTTTAATTGCATTCTAGTCATTAATATGACTAATGGGATTTAGTAGCTATTCATGAATGAAATACAATTGAAAGTCATTCACATGAAAGGATAAAACTTCATTTAGTTATAATGTAATTGCAACATAATTTTAAAATTCTTAAATATGGTTAATAGTTGTGAAAAATGATGCGAATGACATATAATCACATGTAGTTACAAAATGATGTGTTACAAAATACAAGATTTTTTGTAATGCAAATGACCATTATAACTAAAAATAAAAATATAGTCAATGAATTGACAATCTTGGAACATGTAAGTTGAATGAACATGTGTTGTGTTATTTCAATCTTCACGATCAAGCAAACATGTTGAAGATGATAATGCTTACAAATGTGGAAACAATAATGAAACCTCCCTATGATGCAAATCTATTGACCTGGCTTTGGAAAACCATTGAAGTTTCATGAGTTTTGGAAGGTTATCATGTCTAAGTATACTTCTCAAGGTTAATAAAATAAATGTTGTTTGAATTCATGAGAGTGTTGAACATGAATGTACATTTTTTGACATTGGCTTTTATTAAATCTAAGATCTGAATCATTTGGTGTAACACTTTGATACAACTATTGAACTATATTTCCAAACACTTTGTTACTTTAAATAATTTTCCATATCATGCAATTTAAAATGCATGGTGTGCAAATCCTTGAAAAAATTACACTTTAGTTAGAATCCAACATGTTGCTTCCTAGTTTTTATTAAAACTTCTTTTGATGATTCATGTGATTAACTCGTAGATACCTATAAATTGTGAACAAATTGCATATAAATATTTTGTTTACTTAAAAAATGTTGCAACCTTTGCACTATTAAAAAATCCTTCAAAAAATACATTGCTTAAGTATTTTCAATTTCATTATTTTGTCTATAGCCAGATTTGCCTAAATGGTCTTCTCTTCACTTTAGATAATAGTTCACTCCTTAAATTTTCCAATATCTTAGAGAAACTCTGAAAGGTTTCAGATTTTCAATTATTATTTTTTCAGTCAATTCTTAAATGGATGGTGCTCACAAATTTGACAACCATCAATTTTTTAGTGTGAGTCTTTCAATTTGAAAAAAAATAACAATAAAATTATATATATGTATATAAACAAAAAGTGAATAGAAGAAGCAAATCTAAGAAACTTTTAAAAGAAGCAACCCGAAAGCTTCTAAAGGAAGCAACCTTAAAAGTTAAACATCTTAGCTCAAAGCTCAAAAATGTTAAAAACTTATTCTTAAGTGAGAGCATCTCCACCTGTGCTGAGTATGTCACTCTGGATAATAAAATTAAATGTCTAAGTTTAGCTGTTTTTCTTTTGGCAACCGCACCAGTAAAACTGTTACTGCATATATATATATGGGGACTACCAATAGCAAACCACCTGGACCAATCACTATGATCGACCAATCAGAAAATACTGAGCGACAGTTAGGTCCAATTTATTACATTCTTTTTTTTTTGGAGGTGCACAACTGTGTCGCGCCTTTTACCAGCCACAGCACGCTGCACGAATTTGGTGCAGAAAAACTAATTTGCTGAGTTAAACCGACACATTTTGACCTTTTCGCAATAAATTTTGATGTTTGGAGTCATGATGAAGAAGAGGGGAGATCCCTTGAGGAATTCATAGTTTCCCTCCGAAGAGGGAAATTACTCTTTGTAAGGCCCTCCACTATTAGTGTACTTTATTTAAATTTGTAATGTAGCTGAAGTGATAATCATCCATCCATAAGATGATGAACATATAGCCAGACTTGGCTACATACTAGATATGAATGTTTGTAGGAGCAAATAATATTAATTAATTAATTAATTAATAATGGTGGAACTGATCATAAAAATCTGGTGATTTGGATTTTTCTTCTCTTCAAAAATCTGGCTAATGTGGGCCATTTTATTTTTCCAATGAAAAGAAAGTCCTTTGTAGAGGTTGAAATCATATTTTTCAGGTCCCAAAAAGTTGGCGGAAAAAAACAAAGGGGGTGTGTCACACGACGGACGGACGGACGGTGTCCTTGCCATTTTACATTAAAAAGTATCTTAAGGAAAAAGAAGAGTTATGGAAACTCAAATATTTCACCATGCAAAAATATAACCTTAAAAAAAAAAAAACCTCTAAAAGAAACCAAAATCCTTCGAGATTTTGGTATAAACTAATCTCAAGTTTCAACAAAAGCCAAAATATCATCTTTCAAAAATCCCCATATCAAAATAATCGCCGTCGTCACCGTCGTCGTCGTCGCACTTGTCGCCGTCGAATCGCCATCGCACTTGTCGCCGTCGAATCGCCGTCGCACTTGTCGCCGTCGAATCGCCGTCGCACTTGTCGCCGTCGAATCGCCATCGCACTTGTCGCCGTCGAATCGCCATCGCACTTGTCGCCGTCGAATCGCCATCGCACTTGTCGCCGTCGAATCGCCGTCGCACTTGTCGCTGTCGACGCCCTTCTTGTTCGTCATCGTCCTCGTTGTCTGGATCTTGTTCTTTTTTTTTTCTTTTTTTTTTTCTTTCTTTCATTCTTTCGTGTTCTTTGTCCGGATGAGAGGATTGGCATCGAGTTCTCGATTCTTTTTTGTCGCAAATTCCTCTTTGCATTTGTCGTCGGGCTTGTGGTTTTCTCCCGCCGCTTTGGATCGAGCTCCTTCTTCTACTGCGCCAATCTATTCTTCTTTCTTGCCTCGCCTCATGACACAGGTATATTACAGTAACACAAGTAGTTCGGATTTGTTTCAGCAATTGCTGTGATCAAGTTTGTGCGTGCGCGTTCTGCGCGTGTCTTGTTCTCTTCTTGTGCTGGAAGGGTTTGGTTCCCCTCTTCTTCTTCTTTTTCCTCTCAATTGTTTTCTTGGGTCCTGGAGACGGTTCTTTAGCTAAACCCCAGCTAGGGTTTTTGGGGACTTGCCTGTACCGTTTGGTCGGCTCACTGCTTGTGTGTGTGTGTGTGTGTGTGTGTGTGTGTGTGTGTGTGTGTGTGTGTGTGTTTTCTTTTGTTGCAGCGTCATTCAAGTAAAAAAAGACATGGGAAATCCAAGCCAAAATTCGGAGGATCACAAGTTGCTGGTGGAGATTCAGTTGCTGCTGACGCTGCAGTGAGAGGACAGACTCAGAGTCCTCCTGCTCCAGGGGCTCAAACCGGCGATCCTATCCAGCAGCAATCCGGACTCTCAGAGGCACTGAGGGATATCCGTTTGGATCAAGGACCTGTAACTTCTTCTTCGTCTCATGGGGGGGCCGCCTCAGTAGCTGCAGCAAAGAGAGGCAAGAGTCCTGGTGATCACCATGGTCATCGTCATCATGGGAGAGATGATTTGGCAGGTCCAACAAGTCATGAATTATGGGTGAGGAAACAGTCAGCTGCAGCAATCACTGTAGAAGACACAAGTGTAGTGCCTGGGGAGCCCACAGCCACTGCATTGACTACTAGTGCAGGAGCCTCCTCACAGACCCAGGTTGTTGCACCTCCCACCAACAGAGCAGATCATGTTCATTACCCCAGCTTAAAGAAATTGAAGGAGACTGTTACTCATGCACAGCTGAGGGCAACTTTTTACCCTAAGTTTGAGAATGAGAAATCTGATCAAGAGGTAAGAAATCTACAGCTCTCCCTCATGGTCTTGATCACATATCTCAGCTCAGAAATGTTGTTGTTCTAAAGTGGGATTGGTCCTTTGCATCTGAAGACAAAAGTTGTTCAAAGGTTCTGGTCCTCAGAAGAACATGACTCAGCATTATCCCTGCAGGCTCAGCTCATGTGAGTCTTGACCTGAGGTCCAGTGAGTTTCTCTGAAAGGCAAACAAACACCAACAGTTGGGCTATCTAGGTTTTGCCCCCAATAACTTTCCCTGATTAACATTCAGCATCTAGAACTGTAATTCTTGCCTTGAGGACTTGGATACATGTAGGTTATCACACTTCTGATGACTTCTCAATTTGGTTACCAGATTAGATTCGTGTTGGTATTACCGAGCAGGGATGCACAGTAAGTATTGAACTTGGAACCAACACGACCAGTACCCATTGTGCCACCAGGTCTACAGACATCATGCTGGGCTTGAACCTGTAGCCATTGTTTGAAAAAAACTAGGAGCAAGATGGTTTTTCATGGCTTTTGGCTCATGTCTGTTGCTGTGTGATGTGTAACAGGTGCGGTCAAGGATCATTGAGGTGGTCTCTGCTGGGCAAGGAGTTTTGGAGGTATGTCTTTCTATCAAGGCTTACACTGTTTCCTACTTGGCAGTATAAGACACAATCAGATCAGATTTTGTTAGAGTTTGATCTTTGAGCAGAACTAGTATCAGAGGTATTGGAACCCTAACACATGGATTCATCAGGTGTGGAACTGCGTGTGTCTAGACTCTCTATGCCAACTGGCTTTGTTATATTCATGTATGCCTTGAACACCATTTGCAGGTTTTCTGCCCCTGGCTTCTTAAATGTGGAACTGTTTTTTGGTTTTCTTGAAGGTGACATTGAAACACTCTGGTTCACTTTTCTTGTACTCAGGCGATAATGGTGGAGCATATGCGAAAAACAGCTACGGGAATCTGTATGTCCATCTTTCAACCTGTGCACATCTTGGTCAATCAATGCCCATAGGCATGATAGTACAAATTTGGAAGTACTTGTGTCTACCATTGGTTGAGGAATTGGCAATGTGCTAACACACCGGAATAGTCACAATAGTGGAGGACAACAAGAAGAGGCTGGTGCATGTTTGTAGCAAGTCAGGTCAATTAATCTGCTCAGGGTACTTCATTGTATGTTGCCTGCAGGTACACAGCTGTGGGTGTGTTTGTGTTGGGACGAACTTTGCAGGAAGCATGGGGGTCACATGCAGCTCAGAAGCAGAAAGAGTTCAATGCTCACCTCCAGGTGTTCTTTTAGCACCCATCTTAGCTCAGAGTAACCTGCTTGAATGGTCACAAGCTGTTTCAGTCATTTGTTCAAAACATAGCAGACTGGTGACAGTGTGGGTGCTCTTCTGCCTTTGTTGGTATGACCTTCCCAATGCTGTTATGCTCAGCTCTCTTGCTGCACATGGGACTGGCAGTTCAATGTTCAACACAAGAAGCTTATCAGTTTTCAACATTTTCAATGCTAACAATCAGAAACAATGACAGGAACATCACATCTGCATTGGCATGGAGCTTGTAACTGCTGTTTTGGGGGATCATGGACAACGCCCTTTGCATGACTATGGTATTCCCTCAATACCTGCATCCTCTTGCTCTTGGTGTTGTCATTGGCTGGTGTCTCTCAGCTTCAGCATGAAGCTTGCTATGGTGGATTTATTGTTTGGGATATCCAGTCAGACAGATCAACTGGATCTAGATTGCATGAAGTCTCAGCTCAGTTCCCATAGGTGCTGGCTCCCTCATTGCTGCCTTTGTGACCCTGATAATCTTATCTCAACTTTTCTACCCAATTTCTCAAAGTTTCCTGCCAATGTTAAGCAGCTCTTAGTGTTCCAACTTTGGATATCATTCCAGGGGTGAGCATGGCTTTTTACAGCATTGTGTTTTTAATTCATCCTTTGCAGCTGTGCTCATTGCCACAGTACTGAAAGGCCATTAGAAAATGGTGGTGACATTGGTGGGTGTGACCAGTGGTAGTAACTGCAGTCACCAAATTGAAAGGACGGCCTCTCTTTTACTCCACTCCTGATGTAGTAGCATTCTGCCATCAATGGAGACTGCCAACAAATCATTACTGGTTATTTTCAACAAGGTATGCACTCAGTAGCATTCATGAAACAAAGCAGGGATCAAACAACTTCCTTGGTTTATTGGTAGGACCCAGCAAGAAATGCTACTGTCGTATTTAGGTGTGCTGCTTATTCTGACTTGACACTAAGAATGACATGGAGCACCTTTGAGAGCTTCATTCATCTAACGTGCTTGGGATGAGTGTAGTGGTCTGGAATTTTCTCATGGGGTTCCCATGAGAATATTTTCCCATGAGAGGCCCATGTGCTGAAGCCCAGTTTCTCATGGGTCTGGACTTTGCTGGCAATCAAGATTCTTTGTTGTTAAGTAAGCATCATTGTTTAGTCATCTGCCATAGCTGGACCATGGATACCCAGGTCTTTGAGTATGCTACATCTTTTGTTTAAACATGCTGTCCTCACCAGCAATTGTGATGAGATTCCTATCTGTGCTCATGCAAGTTGCAATTAGAAGAATAACATTGCACAGCCTCTGATTATGGTCTTTCATGTGAATCAATTGGAAGGAACTCTGTGTCAACATTCTTTGCTGCCTATGATGCACTCTGTGAAGAGGGGCTTGCAAGCACAGTCACTAAGAGCTTGACTGAGATTGCAGACACATCCTTGCCAGGTTCCTTTCTGCCCCAAATATTGTTTTTCCCCATATGTTCCAGCTTTTGTTGAAGTGCCTTTATTGGATTGTCACTGGTCTACAATCTGAATTTGCAGTTGTGGTGGAGGAGACCATGGTAGGAGCAACTACTTAGAGTTCAGCAGGGACTGTTGGGGTTTGGATAGACCTTCTGTAATTTCATGCTTTTGCTTTTGATTCTTGGATTGTATCTATATTCATGTCCAAAGCAATTTGATGTCTGTGCTACAAGAATGTCCATTACATTTCACATGCAGACTGGCATGCATAGAAAGCTGTGGAGTCACCTCTAAAGCATTAGTAGTTTTCTATTTAATGGTTGGCAATGTCAGACAGAGCTTAAGTCCAGGAACAAAGACAGTTGTCATACCGTATGGCTTGATGCCTAGGGGTATGTAGCATTGATGTGTTGAGTTTGTATCTGGGAAGTGCAGCAACAAAGAGACATGAGGATATTCAAGGGGAGATTCTGGAAGGGCTTGTGGCTCGTGTTGTGGCTGCTAACAGCACTACATGTCTACAACATACTTTGCACCAGTTCCCACGGCCTTCTTGCCCTAAAGGTACTGGAATGTACTGCAGTTCACATCAAGCAAGCTCTTCCTGTGCCTCTTTCCAACACTGTTCTGGTGTAGGATGGAATCTAATGTTGTATTGTTCTGTACATTTTCCAGCTTTGTCGCATTCAGGGCATGGCCTTCGGGAAATATTTTCAGCCAACCGGGAAAGTGAGAAGAAGGTACCTTATATTGCCTTTTAGATGTGTGTTTCAGTTGTGGGGGAGGTGTTGCTTGATGATTTCACTTGTACACACTGTCTAAGTGGCATAAGATAGCATATCTCATCTCACTGCAGTCAGCTCTGTAGAGGGTCACAGTACTCTGCTGAATCACCTAAGTCATGATCATGGTCACTGCTGTGCATTGTAGATAAGGTTGATGGCAGGTTGGAACTGAAAGAACAATGTGAACATGGTTGCAGCAAGTGGAAGCCCTTCTGCAGGCTGTGGGTCCAGCAATGTGCTCAAATTTGGCAGATTGGCTTGAGGATGAAGTCTCTGAAGTTGATCTAGCAAAGAAGCCAGGAGCTCCCCCTATGTTGGAGAGCTTTTTGCATTCAACTCCTGCAGATCTGGGTACCCTGAAACTTCAAGTAAGTCCTGTCCCCTACATTCATCTGTGTAGAAG
Organism: Sphagnum contortum; assembly: GCA_963920785.1. Classification (NCBI taxonomy): domain Eukaryota; kingdom Viridiplantae; phylum Streptophyta; class Sphagnopsida; order Sphagnales; family Sphagnaceae; genus Sphagnum; species Sphagnum contortum. The sequence goes on from OY987276.1 coordinate 10,564,425, forward strand.
ATATTAGGTACTTGCCTGGGCCTATATCCATTCACAAAAGATTCATGTATGATGATGGCTTCCACCCTTCCCTCACAGGAGCTTTTGTATTTTTCAAAATGGTGCAATGCACAAATACAGCTGTGAGTAGAGTTTTTAGTGTGTGACATTTGCTCTAAGTGTGTGAGCACTTGGCATTCATATGCTTCTTCATGCAGGAAATGGTTCGTGTGGTTCACAAGGCAAAACTTCCTGTCCGCTTCAAATGCCGGATGAATCTGCCTCAACAGACTGATATGGCTCACAACAATGTATTGTCCCATTTCAAAATGACTGTACATGTTTTGTCCGATTCAGCCTTCCGTCGCTACCAGAAGGAAATGAGGTATCAAGCATTCTGTAACGAGAACTTGGTATCAAGTTAGCATCTGAGAGATTTGGTGCTATGTCCCTCATGTGCTAGCCAACATCTTCATGACTGGGTCTTCCCATTGCTTCTGGAAATGCAACAAGAGACTCAGGCAGCAGATATTGGTATAATGGTTTGCGTTATTTTGGGTGTACGTTATTTTATCCTCATCTACACCCACCATCAGGAGCTGAGGAAGTTAGTGGGGAGTCATGGCATGTTGTCACTGCTTATTCATGATGAAGATTATAGCCTGACATGTTGTGAGTGAGACTCACAAGGTTATGGCATTCTTGTCATGTTAATTTGGTTTTGCTTGAACTGATAACATGGTCCTGTTCAAAGTGTTTTCAGTGTCTTCTCTGCAATCTCATAGATATATGTCATTGAGATTTTGTGCCTTCCTTGCAAACATTGCTTGCTGCAATTTTCAGACTGAACCTCACTTTTGCATGTCTCAGCTGAAAAGAAATCTACCTCAAGAACTTGTCTTGTTACAAGTAGAGTTTGGTGTGCTGTTCCTGCTTCTGGCTGAACACAAGTAGTGTGGTTCCTCTCCAAGGATCCTTGAGCCAGTTTGATTTGGATTGAGTATGCATTTCTGGGTCTCTTACATTGTGAGCTTCCCTTGTTGATTTTGTGTCATATTGCAGCAAGCATGCAGGTCTTTGGCCTCTGTATAGAGGTATGCCTCTTAGACCCTTGTGGAGCCACTTTCAATGCCAGTCATGAATTGGACATCTTATCTGACTAAGTTGGCTGTAGGGGATGGTTATATGCATACTTTGACACAAGACAAAAAGCAAAGATGTGATGAACTGCAATGAATTTTTGCTATAACTGTTTGCAGGATTCTTTGTGGATATTTCCATATACGACGCAACTACAGTTGCCCCATCTTTGATAGAGGAGAGAGCTTCTCTAGTAGATGGAAATGAAGTGGACACAGGGGATGATGTGATGGCTGATGGAAGTGAAAACTTGATGCTTAAGCTGAAATTTCTGCCTTACAAGGTACAATCTCAGTTACCAATGAGTCAGTACAGAACCTGTAATGTTCTTTTAGCTATCAACCAGGGGCCCAGGGAGTTTGAAGGTTTGGTTCTGTATTCTGAGACCTAGTTATACCTCACCCAGGCTTAAAAAGAGTTTACTGCTTCTGTTTGCAGCTTCGTACTTTCCTCATTCGAAATGGCTTAGCAATTCTCTTCAGCAAAGGATTTCCTGCTTACAAAGATTACTATATGAGGTGAGAGTATGGCACGGATTCTCTGATGGTTGAGATGATCCATTCTGTCTGCACACATCACTAGAAAGGATTTGTGCTTTCTGATCTCCATGACATCACTTCCTGTCATTCATATTAGCCTATTGCGTGCAAAGTGAAACTAGTTGTTTAAATAAGCCTCCTATTCTTTTCCAATAGCTCTTTGAGCTGCACTTTGAGGCCTTGTTTCTCTTATGTGTTCCCTCTCTGTTCCAGCCATCATGTTTCCTCAAGTTGATAAAAACCCATGTTTGGATGATCATGTGACAGGCAAATGAAAATCTGGGGCACATCAACAGAAAAGCAACGGGAACTCAGTCAACTATTAAGTGAATGGTATTACTCTTATTTGGTTTGTTCATGCTGTTCTCTTGGGAATCTTTTGCAAGTTAGAAAGGTCAAAGGTGCTGAATTCTTTCCAGTTCCATCCATCATTACCCTCTATAGTAAAATGCCCCATGAAGTTGGTTTACTTTGATCATAAGCCAAATTGCTGTGAACACTTTGAATGTTCAAAATGCAACCTCAGTGTGCCATAAGCTTAAAACTTAGCTAAGTTCTGGAAAGTCTACATTTCATTGCTTGAGAAATAATTTGGTGCTCTGACTGATTTGTCCATCATGTGTTAGAAATGACTGCATTGTGACAATAGAATCCACTTTTGTTGACTGTGAATTTTTTTTCTACTCTCACAGGGCTACATACATCACAAAGAGAATGAAGGGAAAGAAGCTCAGTTCTGATACATACTTGACAGAGACAGAACCATTTCTGAATCAATTTGCTCTGCGAAGTGCAAAGAACCAGCAGTTGGTGGGAGTAGCTGGATCGCATATAAATGTTGAGGAGTTTCGGGCAGATGTAGCTAGACAGCAGAATATTAATGCTGACAGTGATGATGGAGATTTGGGTCTTCCAGAGGAGCATGTCTCTACAGAAACTGAGATATCTTCTCATGCTCCACAAGCTGCAAAGGCACAAGGAATGCTTGTATTCTTTCCTGGTAAACAAAATCATGTCTTTCTTGCTGCAACACAATCCAAATTGTGCTTGACTTCCATATGGTTTTGATCTAAGTTATATGCCACTTAGAACTATCGTCTGTGGTCATGGATAACCCTGTCACTTTCTTCCACATCTGATCTTTCTGCTATTTGGGTGGGAATGACCAGGCATACCAGGGTGTGCCAAGTCAGCCCTCTGCAAAGAGCTCCTTGCTGCACCAGAAAGCCTGAGCAATAAACTTCCCATGCACAGTCTAATGGGCGATCTTGTTAAGGGTATAGTCTAACTCTGTTACCTGTGGAAGAGCATTCCAGAATGCAAAGAAGCTTTACTTGAGTAATACTGTGCATAGAGAACAAGTTCTGCCAGAAACTTTGCTCAACACAGTTACTTCTACAGTTTGATAACAGCTCAGAGAGTGGACCCAATTGCTCTACATCAAATGAGCTGGGAACTGTAGATCAAGGACGCATTATTGTACTTTGAAGTTTTTGTATATCATTCTGCTGCTTGCAGGCAAGTACTGGCAAAAGTTGAAATCTGAGCGGGAGAAGCAACCAGCCAGAATATCGTTAGCTGACAAGAATGCACCTAATGATGAAGTCTGGCAGCAGGTAGACAATCCAACTTTTAGCAGTTTTGGTGATGTTCTCACAGTTTTGGAGACCATGACACTACCTGCATGCCTACCCATGACATTCTAGTCCTATGTCCAGTGCAACTCTCTGTATGGACCAAATAGTGCAGCCAGGAGGTGCAGTTTCAGGAACTTTGCATCTAATTCACTGAGGGACATTGATATCTCAGTTTGTATTGAAGGTGCTGTCAAGTTATGAATTGAGCTCTTAGCATTGCTTTACATGTATTGCAGATTCAAAGTATGTGTGAGAGCACTCATGCAGTTGGTGTACCCGTGGTTCCTGACTCTGAAGGTGTGTTTTGGCATCCTACACTATTGTTGTCGAATATTGCACACTTCTTTTACATGAGGAACAGAATGCACAACTGCTAGATACAGTATCCACGCAGCTAATGATGTCCTGTCTCAATTTCTCTTGTCATGTTCTGGCTTCACTTGTAGAATTATGCGTTTCCTTGCCACAGGGTACATGTGAAGGAAACATGTGCAATGCCCAGTTTTCATCTTAGTCCTGTCCAATGGAACTCTGCATATTCCTGACAGAACAGGACTATCACTGATCTGCAGGTGCAACATCAAATCCTTATTCACGTGATGACCTGGCTATTTTTCTCTTTCGTGTCCTTCAAAGAACAGATCATCCGGTAAACTACTCCTATACACATTATTGTCTTCTTGCTTACCTCATGTTTTCTGTGCAGATGCCTTTTTCTCTGCTCATAGAGAACTTGATTCTAAATGGGTACAAACACCTCTCCTGTATGGAAAGTTATTACAACATGCAGAGTCCTCATATGCTGTTTGCTATGCAGGGACATCTTGACAAGAACTCTCCAAATCCTGGATTTGTGCTGTTGACATTCTACAACCTTCATGAAGGCAAGGTGAGAAACTTTGGACAGATAAGTGATGCACAGATTGGGTTTGTTTTGTACTCTGTGTAAATTAGCAATGGCAATGCAGTACACTACCCATCATAGGAATGCTTGATCTTAAAGAAATAGGTCCAGGTACAGTTACTCTTCTTTAAGCAAAAGATAAAAAGAAACAGGTCTCATAGAGTCCCTGTCTATTTCTGTGGATTCAATCTCAGGACCGGAAGGAGTTTGAAAATGAGCTGCTGAACAGATTTGGTCATCTTGTTAAGATGCCCCTGCTCAAACCTGACAGGTTAGTGAAGCTAAAGGCCTTTCAGACAACCTGCTTTCAGTGCAGCAAGAAATGGTTTCATAAGTGTGCATTTTCAATGATCAAATGTCAAAGAGCTCACTGTATATACTGGCGGCATGGTCCCAGTGGAGGTATTTCTGGTGTGAAAGCTAGATTGTCATGGAGAGGTTCCAAAATTTCTATGGTGAGATTAAAGTTTCGGGTTGTAGGGTTCATATAACTTTATTGGCTTGGAGTTTTCAGGTTGCCGATGCCTTCAGCCATTCTGGAGATTCTTGAGGAAGGACTGCAACTCTACAGACGCCACACTAACAAGCACAAAAGGTATGGTCATATGAATACCTATGTTATGTCCAGATATGGTCTAGTGCTTCTTGGATTCATTGACTCTGGCCAGTGTAGTTAGGGGACTCCAGTTCAGTGTATTGGTAGTTCTTGGTCGTATAAGTCTTGGTCACAAGATTTTGGGGTCTCCCTGATAAGTTAATATCTGGAGAACCCAGTTGTCCAGGGGTCATGAGTCATGACTTGCCAATGTCAGGGAGGATGACAGCCCAATTTGCTGCTACTTAGAGTTACCCAATCAAAGTTGAATAGCAAGCTTTTTTAGAGTAATTGGCAAAACCAGTGTACTCAATGGAAACCCATGTGATTCACTGATAGGCTATTAGCACCATTGAATATATGCAGGGTAAGCTGAGCAGATTCAGAATCCGGCTGATCTACAGAGGTGGCCACTGTGATTAAGATCATTCTGACATCAAAGTCAGCCCCCTTTGCAAGCTCTTGGCTCTTTATAGGAGTTTTCACTGGTGGGATGTCAACATTGCTGAATTTGTTTTACAGGCTGGAAAGTCTACAAGGCTCATTCACAAAAGAGTGGTCAACATGGGAGAAAAGCCTAAAAGATGTTCTTTTTGCACATGCCAACTATCTCAATGATGTCCAGGTGGTCATCATTTCACATCTCCAATGATTAAGTCCTTCTGATGCACACGTTGCACTCATCTGTTCAGTACTTATTCCTGTTACTAATACGTCAGTGAACAATGCAATGCTGGTTTAGGTCCCCTTCAAAGAGGTGGTGAGTACAGTGCAGCAGCAACTCCAGGCAATTGCTAATGGTAATTTTAGAATGCATATACCAGTGGAAGCTGAAGAGCAATCATTCAGGACTTTCACATTTGTGGCCATTGCTTTACAGCCAAACCAAGTGTTGGATGCGCTGAAAGAGGTCTGTAGCAAAAAGCTCTTCCTTTGACCACCTTATGTATTCATCATGATGTGGGGAGCCTGTTAAAAGTGGTCTTTTGATTTCACAAAGCTGTTCTAAACTCTTGCTCTCATGTGACGAGATTCAGAATTGGCACTTACTTCTAGCTCACTTCTCTAATCACCTGGTTGAGTTTTGTCTTGTTCAGATAACATCCAAGTCCCCTGAGATTGGGAAAATCCTGGCTGATGTGAACCTCAAAGACTCACTGGGGAGAGCACATGTAACCCTTGCACATAAGCGGGTGCATGGAGTAGCTGCAGTAGCAGCCTTTGGGGCTCTGCGAGGTTGTCAAACTTCAGTGGAATTAACAGCAGTTCTCTTCTCTGAAAAGCTTTGTGCGCTAGAGGTCCGCTTGGGTGATCAAACAATTCGGTCTCATAATACCTGGCCTCATGTGACAGTATGTTCAAACCTATCTCCTATCATTATTGTGCATCTTTCCTTTTCTCAACCCTCATAACTAATTTGTATGGAGGTATTTTCACCTGACCAGTAGAGGTTGTGGCATTCACCTTCAAGTTGGTAATGAAAGAAAGAACGGGCAGAACTGTAACATCTTCATCTATATCAGGCCACTCATTGCAAATGTGGATCTACTGAATGGGCTTGACTTTGAGCAGGTGTGGACTGCACCTGGAGTTGCAGCCAAGGAAGCAAACCTGTTGCCGACTATGGTGTCTGACGAAGCCAAACGTGTTGAGTTCAAACCTATCAGCTTGATGGGAGTTATCAATTTCTTCTGAACAGTCTGTTTTTAGACACATATAAGGGTGTTTACAATAACCATTTTGGGTACTGAGGGCAATCCAAAAGCAGCAGAAGTTTTTGGCAGATTTTATTCTACAATCAGCATTGGAGTAGGAACTTGAGGGACATGTAAGCAAATATGAGCTGTACATTGGTACACAGGTGCAACTTTGAAACCAACAGAGCACAAAGAATTTTGTTCAATTCCAGTTAGCAAATGGTTCAATAAAAAAAGGGTACATTGGAACGGTTCTCATTATACGATCCAAGAGTATGACTCAGAGGAAGAGGAGAGAAAATTGGAAGGTCACAAATTGCTTGCAACAGATTTTCCTTTTGCCTTTTTCTCTTCGATTGACAGCTTGAGAGCTTCTTTGCGGCGGGCACTGGCCAGCAGCTTCTGGTCATATGCACTCAATCCCTTGTCCTCCTCTACCTTCTTCTCCTCTGGTGGGGGTGGCTTACGTTTCCCAGCTTGTGCTTCTGGCTGCCCAAGTACTCCCAATGTTGTGCCAGAAGCTGTTGCAGCAACAAACCACCTGCAACACAAGGCACCTAATACTTTTCCTCCCAAGTCCAGATCGAATGTGTCTAATTGTATAGAGAAATTAGGCAAATACTCACTGAACTGAAAATTTTCACTTGGAACTGCAGAAGCTTTGCTGGTGTATACACGCAGGTACAAGATTGCAAATCAAAACGAACTGAAAGAAATCCTATGGGAGACCTGGCAGAGAGAAACAAAGATTATGTTCATCTTCTTGAGTTGAAGATAATCTACAGAAAAAGCCTGGGGACTTACAAGAGGAGAATTTCAGGTACTACATATGTGATCTTGTACACAAATCAAGACATAGACAGGAAGAGAGGGAGAAAACCAACCTACGAGAGACATCAAAAGCAATTGCTTGGGATTGGTCGCCTTCCAGCTGACATACAAGCTGGGGATAAGCCCTGGTCAGGAGGTTGGGTCTGTATCCAACCAAATCTTTGCTGTGGGATTCATACTGTACTGATTGCAAAACAGTGGAGCAAAAGAATCCAGAAGTTGACATCCCCACTTTTGCTACTGCAAGTGCCATGACGTTCTTCTTCCCACTTTATATCTGCAAATCAGGAACAATGTTAAGTCTGGCACCATGCTAATGCTGCAGTAAGTCTTTTGCCTCTGATAATCTCTGGCTGGCTGGGTTTGTATCCCAGCAGATCTCACAGGTGCTGGTGAGTTGATGAATGCATGAGAGCATGGGAAATTTACCATCATTCAGGTCATCACGGAGGTGATCAGATGCAATTTCTGTATGCCCAAATTAGGTCTTGAAGTCACAGAATTTCAACATGTTTTGCATCTTCAATCATGATGGATGTGCACTGCAATAAGTTGCAAAATCTACTGGCTTCTACAAATCTCCTCAATTTTGACTCATGAGGAGAGCCCAGGGATGCATAGCTTCTATGATGAGTCACAATTCAAAAGGAAAACTAAAAAGAGACTGCTGAAACAAGAAAGTTCATGGAAGCAAAGTCGTTTTACCCTTCCTGTGCAAAAGACAATATTTGTCCATGCAAAATTGGGCCTAACACAAAAGAGGACACAGAAATACTGCAACTAAAAACTCAGAGGTAGAAAGAAAGTCTCAAGCCTGGAGAAACATGAAAAAAAAAACTTATTTCAACTAGACCAAGAGTACAGGGGAGCTAAAGTCAATTGCAATTTGGAACCAAACAAGAGACAGCAAGCAAACTCAAGCTGATTTTTTTGTTGTAAGAAGATAATTTGCAACAAGATTTGTCTGAGGAGAAAATGCAGCCCTTCTGTGCTATCTCTCTCCCACAGTTATGTCTAATACTCATATATACACCTACCTGCAAGCCCAAAATGTTATGTGACAGAAGAAAAAGCAAAAAAGCCTTCAAAAGAATCTTCTCTTTTTCCCTCTTTTTTCTTCCAGACCAATCAAGGCCCAACAAAAGAATGGAGTTTCGTGAATGCTGCCTGGCATCCACTAAGCCCAGAAAACCCATCTCACCCATCAACAAGAAAATCCTCTTGTCTCAACCTCCAGGGAAAAAAAACCAAACAAACAAACAAACAAACAAACTCACATTGCAGATGAGGAGGTGAAACCCAATCTGGGAAGTGAGCAATAAGCTCCAAAATATCAGGTACCTCTCTGTCCCACCTCCTTGCTTGCTTGCTTGGCTTGCTTGCTTGCTTGCTTGCTCGCAAATGTGAAGCTGATCTCAAGAGATGGCTGCTGCAACTTTTGCCCTCAAGTGGAGAGCATCTATAACTTTGCTAGTAGCAGAATTTGGGGAGTTTTGTTTTTGTAATGATGATGTGTGTGTAGAGTGTTTCAGAGCTCTCTTTCTCTCTTCTCTAGCATCATTGAAAGACAAGGGCTGGGAAAACATTAGGGGAGGGGAGGGATCAAAATGGGATGAAAAGTAAGCAAGTACCCAATAAAAAAGCCTTGTTTGTTGGGATGGTGTGGCAAAACAGGAATGGTGTGGGAGAAGTCTGGATATGGCATACTGACAACTGACATGGCAATTCTTGAAGCATCCATATCCCCAGTAGCTAGCATATCCACTTATGAGCTTTTTGTTTAACTAGTTTTTTCTAGTTATATAAGGTATCATCATCAGCCACTCACTCTCCTCTTTTGATAGTCAATAATAAGTCACTCTTGGGTTCAATCTTGTGAACCCAACCCACCCAAGATTATTGACTCATACCATATGGAGAATCTTAGAATTTTTTTTAAGAATTTTTTTTTTATTTTTTTTAATTTGTGATATAACCACATGACTTGCAATCATCTACAAGAGGGGAGGAATTAGCCAAATTTGGCTACAGGTCAGAGAGGAAAGTAAAAATAAATAAAATTACAAATCATGATCATGCTATATTTTGGCAACTCTCTTTGAACCTATTGTTTAAATTTGGCAATTTATAAATAAATAATTTTTTAAAAAATAAATAAATAAACCCTCCAAATCTTTGCCCCCAAAAAATGGCATTGCAAATCATACATAAAAAAAAGACTAAGAAAAAGAAAGAAAAATAAATAAGTAACTATGTCACATAGTTCGCCAAGGTTGCCCTTTAATTGCCACAAGAACTTGCCCTCTTCACCCTAACCCTAAACCCTTCTTAGGATTAATGCACAACTTGACTGGGTTGTTAAAGGGATAAGAAGATAGGTTGTGGCATAAACAAGGAATAGTTTATCTAGTAACTAAATGAGTTATTGCCTTTTTAAATTGAGGGTTTTGGCAAGAATTTTTGGAACTTTTTTTTTTCATCCCTTGTTTGTTTGTGGGTATTTGAATATAATTTTGGAAAGAGCTTGCAAAAATAAAATAAAAATGTATGCATGTTTTTATATTTCTGAAATCTTGATGCAAGTTTTGGAATTATTAGTTAACATAGGTCCTATGGAGTTGGAGAACCAGAGGCGATGGTTCACTGGTTTAGTTGGCCTCCATTTTAGGGTTTTTTTCCTATTGGGTCTTCCATCTGTCACTTTTTAGGGTTTTTTTCTTATTGGGTCTTCCATGTATCACTTTTAGGGTTAACCTCTCTTTTCACTAATCCTTTGGATGGTTTGAATTTGTGTTATATTTTAACCCAAGTGGGGACTTATGGCTCATGGGTAAGCCCCTTTCTGGGGACCTGAAATCACAGAAGGTCATGGGTTCAAACCTTGTCTCTATCTGAGATCCGAGAATGCACAAGATTTGGTGAGTTAGAAAGGCAATTGTAAGAAACATGGACTCGTGTTTTAGCCCACCAATCCAAAAGGCACTTGATTTAGGATATCTCTTAAATAGATCCACCTCTTGTTTCATCAACTCTTTGGAAGGCTCATTTGTTTCCAAAATCATCTTTAAAAATGTCAAGGTTGGAGGCTTCGTCACTTGCTCTTCTTGCCACAAATTCAAAACTAGTCAACGGTGCAAAAAGTAATGGGTCTTCAAAATCATAAGGAAGAATGTCCTTTCTTGTCATAATCCTCAGCAATTCTTAGTTCCTAAACCACAAAAGTAAAAACTATTTTAAGGTTCTTATATCTCATATTTAACGTCAATGCAAGCATATTATGAATTTTTCTTTCATCAAACTTCTTAAGAAAATAAATAAAAGCTTCCAAAACATTACAAACTTCTCTTTTAATGTTGGAAGCCAACAAATCTAACTCGACATCTGTAACATCTTCTTCCATAAAGTTATTTATAGAAAAAGGTTCGTTTGTGGCTTTTATTCTAACTTGCAACTCATGGCTATGCTTATAAACAATGCATATTAATTGAATTTGTCCAAATTCAATTGAAATCAATATTTAGGTATGTAGGTTGAACTAAGTACCTACCTACCTATATACCTACCTACCCATTTAAACTAAACATCTATCTAGATAGAACCTATTTACCTACCTAGGCCAGATACCTACTTAAGTAGGTAGGTGGGTAGGTGGAAAAATAGGTAGATAAGTGAAGGAAGTAGGTAATTAGGTGTAAGTACATGAATATTTATATTTTATTTTGGGTTCATTGGCCCATCCCATATGTCCATGTTTTTAAATATGAAAATGTAAAGACAAAACACCTTGTTTATGTAATTTTCAAGATGGGAATAACAGCCAAAACATATTGGATAAACATTTTTAGTCGCAAACAACTTACAACTAGAAAGTTTATCCCACATGTTTTGACTTTCATTCCCATCTTGAAAAGTATACAATTAAATTGGTAAGTGACAACTAACTAACTAATTATTTATAGTAATAATAATAATATTATTAAATTAATATTAATTTATTTATTATTAAATATTAATTAATTAATTAGTTAGATAAACAATGATAATATTTAGTTTTAATTATATATGAACTATAATGATCTATCAACCAATTTCATTAACTAGTAATTGGCTAATATTGAAATAATTAGTTCATTATTAATAATTAATATAATAACTGAAATAATTAATAATTATGAAAAATTGAGTACTAGTTTTTTAATCTAATAATATAATTAAAACCTAACCTATGCTAACTATTTTATTATAATTATTCCCATTATTATTTTCATTTTATAGTTCATCATAAATATAAATGTAAAAATTGAATAATAAAAATAAAATTAATTCAATAATTATTGTAGCTAGTTGGTAGCCAAGGTTAACTCTTTTATTTTTATTATTCGTATGATTACTTTTACTCATTATAACTATTTATGAACTGTTACAATAAATATTTTATATTTGTAACGAGTATGTTTTTCATCAGAAAATATTATTTCCATTTTAACAACTATAGTAATTATTATAAAATAATAAACTGCAAATAAAAATTACATATCTGTAATTGATTGTAATAACTTAATTATTCATTAATATTAATTATAAATTTGGAATAGAAAACTTAAAACCATATATTAATATTTCTTGGTAATTATTATAATATAGTAATACTTCATAATTGATTACTTATAATAATAATAATGTAATTTCTAGCTAGCCTAGGTTACTATTTATTATTATATATTATTATCTCATTTTTTAGATCTATTATGATTTATTAAAATTTCAATAACTACATTACTCATTTGAAAAAAATAATAATTTAATAATATATTTGACTTTTGGTAATTATTGCAGTAATTATATAATAATAATACATTTCATTTGTAATCATTTTTAAAAGTATAATAAAATGGTTTGGATAAACTTCTAATATGGGCACAATATATTTAGTAAATATTTTACATAAAATTTTAATATACTCAAAATATACACTAATTAATGTAACCACAACATTGAGGCCATTTATGCTAATAATAAATAAATTCCCTGATAAATTATTATAGTTGATATATAATTATAATTAAATATTATTGTTTTTTATCTAACTAATAAGTTTAAATAATCTTTATTAATAAATAATAATATAATTAATTCAGTAATATAAGATATTGATCATTAATATTATAAATATTGAGTTAGTTGGATAGTTTATAAAGTGAATTAGTTAGTTCTCATTTAGTTGTAAATTAATTAATTAGCAAGTTTATTAATTTATTTTTCTATATTTTATTAATTAAATAATTAATAATTTTATTAGTTAATTAGTTAGGTGTCACTTACTAACTTAATTGTATACTTTTCAAGATGGGAATGAAAGCTAAATGTTTAGTCACAAACAACTTGCAACTAAAAAGATTATCCCATATGTTTTAGCTTTCATTTCCATCTTGAAAAGTATATAAAGAAGGTAATTTGTGTTACATTTTCATATTAAAATAGATGCACATATGGGATGAGTCATTAAATATGACTTGACCCAAAATAAAATATAAATATTTATCTACTTACACTTAATTACCTACTTCCTTAACTTGCCTACCTATTTTTCTACATACCTACCTACCTAAATAGGTATTTGGACTAAATAGGTATATATGTAGCTAGGTATCTAGTGCAACCTACATATGTAAATATTGATTTAAATTTAATTTGAAAATTTTCAATTAATATGTCACATGACAAATTTTTATTGCATCACGTGTCACAATTTAAGCCATCCAAACATAAATATTTAATGTTTTAGATTATTTCAAAATAATAATAAAATATTTTTAATTATTAAGAGTTGGTACATGTGGCAACACATAACTTGTTGTCATTGTTCACCAAAAAAATCACATCTTAGTTGCAAAAAATAATATGTACATGACTAGTCAAAAGATGAAAGCGTATTTGGTTGATTTTTTCTTTCATCCAAAATTCATTGTCGTTTGTGATTTAGTGTTAATGCGACTTGTCCAACATGACTATTAAGATTTTAGTTGCAAATGTTGCTAGTAACTAAAATTAGTTGCATGGACCAATTGTAAAATGACCATTTTCTACTAATGTTATAGAAATCACACAAAACAACCAAAGGAAGGCCATTGATGCCTTTTGCTAACCATGCCATTTTAACATATCAATGAAAAAAATTGCCCATTTATTAGTGGAGGCAACTAAAAACTTTTATGGCAAGGCGAAATAGATGCATCCAGCAGGTGTCAATTGTGATTTTTAAAAAAAATTATTTGTGCACCATCATTGTGGCCACCCTTTAATATGAAATAACATCAAATAACTAAATTTGCTCAAATGGGATTGGCAATGATAACATCGGCCAAGGTGTGGATGCCAAAAGTTAATAACATGATGTCAACCCATCAATGAAAACATTAAAGGTTAAGTGGTGGAAGGACATGTGTTTGTTCATGCAAAACATGAAACTTTGTGTTTTTCATGATGGAACCAAAAACATCCCAAACGACATTGTGAAATCCAATTCATTCCCCACCATGGGGGTAACAAAGAAGGTGGGTCCTCACTGAATGTAGAGGTTGGCCATAAATGCAATGAATGAATTTGAGAGTTAAAGGATGGGGGAGGCCCAACCTAGTGCGTAATGCAAAGGAGAAAACATTTGAGGTTAAACGAAATTAACAATTGGTTGTGTAATTTGTTTGAAATGATCTCTAGATGTTGATATTTTTTTCTTTCTACAAACTACCCAAAAGGGGGAACACAAAACATCACATCTAAAAGAGGGAGCTCACGTACCAACTTCAAATGTGCTTAGAAAGGGAGCAAATTAGAACTACTAGCACCTATCACCTCCAATAAGACATGTGATGATCCAATTAGTGGTGATGATAAGTGCAACAAACGCCTTGTTCCCCAAATAGGTCATTTGTGCAATGAATTATGTGGAGACGAGGTCAATCCCTCCATGAAAAATGGGGAGAGAAGCCTATTGGTGCACCAAGGGGGCCTATGAATAATCCAAAGAACTTTGGCCTAAAAGTCTCCCAAAAACATGCGTGAAGATCATGTTGAAAGAAGTGAATTGATGTTAAAAGATCAATCTTGGGAACCAATACTTCATGTAAGAAGGTTTCTATGAGAAACATCGAAAGAAGATCCAAAAAGCTACTTGGGTATCCCTTAACTTTGGAAATGCATCTACGTGGCAAACATTTTCATCCAATGTGTACTATAGAAAATAAGAAATAAAAGAAGTAGATCCAAACATGATGCCCAAAACTGTGATGCCATCTGAAGGGCAACAAAAATCAAGAAGAAGAGGAAAATTGAAGGGCAAAATAGAAGGTGACCAACTTGTGCATGTGTGGGGTTGGACCAAAAGCCCCACATAAACAAATTGAGACACAAAATGTTCAAAAGCAAGAGGAATGACAATGAAAACAAAAGAGGGAAAAACCCTAGTAGAACATCGTAGCACAAGAAAATGGGCTAGTGCAAAAAGAGGTTCAATGAATGAATTTCCTTGGTGTGTACTCACCAAAAAATGGATGATGAATAATTCTCCCATAGAGGAATGGTCATTGAAAAAAAGGGAACTTGTTGAGCATAAAATGACCAAACAAAGGGGAAAAATCAAGATAATTGATTTGTTGACATGCGAAGCTTTGAGAAGATGGTTATCCAAAGATGGTGTTTAAAACATTTGAGATGTCCATCTACAACATCACCCAATTGAGATACACGTCTATAGCAACTAACATGGGCAACATGAACTATATCTTCACACCCACCCCGAGCTACCACATCAAACTAATGATGCAACATGTAAACGAAGAAAATGTCATGAAACTGCAAACATAAAGCTCTGTTCATTAACTAGTATAAGACTAAGTTCACCCACTGCAATCAGTTGAATGCCTCCAAAAGGCTTGGCTAAAGCCAACAACTTGGTAGTGCCAAAAGCTTGAACATAAAACTTTGTTCATTAACTAGTAGAAGATTAAGTTCATGCACTACAATTAATTGAATGCCTCCAAGGCTTGGCTAAAGCCAACAACTTGGTTGTGCCAAAAGCTTGAACATAAAACTCTGTTCATTAACTAGTAGAAGACTAAGTTCACACACTCTAATCAATTGAATGCCTCCTAAAAGGCTTGGTTAAAGCCAACAACTTGGTAGTGCCAAAAGCTTGAGCAATGGACCTTAGGATATGACTTACAATTACATGGGAGCTCACTTGAAAAACATTGTTTTAAGTGTTTGTTCATCAACTTATTTACCTTAGTGTCAAACCTACCAAGGTATTATGCTACCTCTTAACATTATTGTTTGAAATTACATAGATTCAAGGTGAAAAAAGTTCACATTAAGGGCAATGGTTATATATCTATATATATATATATATATATATATATATATATATATATAATTCATTTATAATTTGAAAAAAAGTTGTTTGGTTTTCAAAGTTTGGAGATTTATTATTAAAAAAAAACCAATTTGGGTCAAATTTACATTTAAAAAAACGAAATTCCCTAATTATTTCCAATTTTCTTTGTTGGCAAGTGGTGAAAAATTCGCAAAAATAAAAATAAAAATAATCACTGCTAGGCTAGTAGTAGGTACAAGGTTTGAGTGAAATTAAATTGTGGAGAGCAAACTTACAGATGAATGCAATCATGACTGAAATCATCCAAACGGACAGAAATTCCAATTCATCCAAAGTGCAGGAGTCGACAAAGAACGTCGAGCGAGAGGAGGGAGGGAGAGAGGGAGAGAGAGTGTGTGTCCGGTGT
Source organism: Sphagnum contortum (assembly GCA_963920785.1). NCBI lineage: Eukaryota > Viridiplantae > Streptophyta > Sphagnopsida > Sphagnales > Sphagnaceae > Sphagnum > Sphagnum contortum. The sequence continues at coordinate 10,580,545 of OY987276.1, forward strand.
CGCAGTGCGGAGAAGAGGAAGAAGAGATTGTGAAGGGAAAGTGCGCTTGCGGCTGTCGCGCACTCTGTTGTCCTTCTTCTTGTTGGCGCAGATCTCGCTCTTGTTTGCTACATCTATCTTCTGTGTCCTTCGCAAGAAACATCTGCCCTTGGAAATGGCGCTCGCTCAGCCGGCCGCTAAGAAGGACGACGATCGCGAGGATGACGGTGAAGTGACTCTCTTTGTTCCCGATCTATCTATCTATTTATCTATCTATCTATCTACCTTCCTTCAACTTTTTGTGCAAGGATTCCTCAGAGGAAGAAGAGAGGTATAAAAGTCTGATAGATCTGTAGATCTGGAATGTAAGTGATCAGAAGAATATACGATCTCATGTGATGCTCACAAAAAGGACTGACACTCCTCCTCCTCCGTTCTTCGGATGTGCAGCGGAGTATTCGCCATTTTACGGTATCGAGAAGGGAGCTGTTCTGCAGGAAGCGCGTGTGTTTAATGACTCGCAGCTCGATGCCAGGCGATGTGCTCAGGTATGTGGCATTGCGCGGTTTCTAAAGACTTATTTCTTTTTTATTTGCCAGGATTCAGCTGCTTTTTAGGGTCTGAAGGAGGAATAAGAATCTATAGAAGTGGAACTACTTAGTTGATGATATTCTGTAGACTTTTTCATCGGCGGGGAACTGGTTTTTGTACTTGTGATTTTCAGGTGATCACGAAGCTATTGTACTTGATAAACCAAGGAGAGACCTTCACCAAGGTGAGTAGTAGAGAAGGATTTCTGAAGTGATTTATTTGCTGATCATCAACTGCAATTCTCATTCTTTACAGATCGTGAGACAAGCTAGCTTCACTGTGGGGATGGTTCAGTGCACAATGTAGTTATGCTTGACAATTAGGTTTTTTCTTTTTCATCAGATGGAGGCCACAGAGGTTTTCTTTTCTGTCACCAAGCTGTTCCAGTCCAAGGACATTGGCTTACGGCGCATGGTTTATTTGGTGATCAAAGAAATCTCACCATCGAGTGATGAGGTATTCACTTATGGCAAATGGCTCCAGTTGCATGCATTGCTTTTTGCATCAACTGGCGGTGGTTTAAGTTTCAACTGATATGGGCTCTGTTTTGACAGGTGATCATTGTTACAAGCTCCCTGATGAAAGACATGAACAGCAAGACAGATTTGTATCGAGCAAATGCTATCAGAGTGCTCTGCAGGATCACTGAAGGGGGGTTGCTGGGGCAAATTGAACGTTATCTGAAGCAGGCTGTGGTGGACAAGAACCCTGTTGTGTCTAGTGCTGCTCTTGTTAGTGGCATTCATCTACTGCAGGTAATGTTCTTTGGCAATACATTGACTACTTTTTGTCAGGTCCAATGTGCTGTGGTCATATCAATTTTTTTTCTCTGTACTCATTTATGGTTGTCTCCTGCCCGTGGGAGGGCAGACCAATGTAGACATTGTGAAGCGATGGAGCAATGAGGTGCAAGAGGCAGTTCAGTCGAAGGCACCTCTGGTCCAGTTTCATGCTTTGGCTCTCCTGCATCAGGTTCTCCAATGGCCTCCTTGTGTCATTTTCCACATGTTTGCAAATTTCATTTTAGGCTTCTTGGTTGCTAATATTTTTGTTGCTATTTGTTAGCGATGACAAGGTAAGATTCTGTTGGGATTCCAATCAACAACTTATCTCCATGGATTTAGAATGCTAAATCCCTGTTTTTGAAATGAGGCTGGTCATTTTGGTTAATCACACTTATGCTTGTGACATGATTTTTCTCATGGGCAGATTCGACAGAATGACCGCTTGGCTGTAAGCAAGTTGGTTAGTAGCCTCACCCGTGGGTCCGTGCGCTCACCCCTCGCCCAATGTCTTCTCATTCGCTACACAAGCCAGGTGAGGTTGTGAAGTTGATAGCATTGTGCTTCAAATTCTGTTCACCATTCCAATATGGGGTCTAAGTTTCTGGGTATGATGACTAGGTCATTGCAGAGTCAGCTCCAAACACACAGACTGGGGACAGGCCATACTATGACTACTTGGAGGGCTGCTTACGGCATAAGAATGAAATGGTGATCTTTGAGGCTGCACGAGCTGTGACTGAGTTGAAAGATGTCACCAGCCGTGAGCTCACACCTGCCATCACTGTCCTGCAACTTTTCTTGAGCTCTTCCAAGCCTGTGTTGCGATTTGCTGCTGTCCGTACCCTAAACAAGGCAAGTTTTTGTGCCCTCCTATTCTCTAATCTGCAAGTTGTAATCTTTATTGTTTTTTTATTTACTTGAATTTGACAGGGTGATCCTCAAAGATGCTGCATTGTTTGTATTCAGGTTGCAATGACCCATCCACTGGCAGTAACAAACTGCAACATCGACATTGAAAGCCTCATTGCCGACCAAAATCGCAGCATTGCGACACTGGCTATTACCACCCTTTTGAAGACCGGGAATGAGTCAAGTGTGGATCGGTTAATGAAGCAGATCACAAACTTCATGTCTGACATTGCTGATGAGTTCAAGATTGTTGTGGTGGAAGCCATTCGGTCCCTCTGCCTAAAGTTTCCACAAAAGTACCGCTCCTTGTAAGTTTCTCCACTCTCAGATTGGAGATCTTGTGTATCAGTTGCAGATTGTTTTGAAGAAGCTGAGGAGTGGATGTGTTACATGTGCAGGATGAATTTCCTGAGCAACATCTTGAGAGAGGAAGGGGGGTTTGACTACAAGAAGGCAATTGTGGACACAATCCTTATACTCATCCGGGAGATTCCTGAGGCCAAAGAAGGTGGCCTCTCTCACCTTTGTGAATTCATCGAGGACTGTGAATTCACCTATCTTTCTACTCAGGTCAGCTGGAAAAAGCCACATATCTGACTTTGTGCATAGTCATGTTTTGATGTGATTTTGGCATGTTACCAGTGGCATGATTCAGAGATGATGTTCAGGTTGCAGGAGCCATCACTCTCTGTGTAGGTCCCTTTATGTGTTGGGCATAAATGCTTGCTTGCATGGCTGCAACCTAAAACAAAAATGAAAAACTTTACCCTTAGAAGCTGCTTGTAGTGTGACTTCATTTATTAGCAATGCCTCTGGAGTGCTGGCTGAATATCACGACTGGTCTTCCTATTACACTTCAGGAAGTTTGACAAAAACTCAGGACACAGAATTTTGTCTTTGTGTTTGCCCTAGTTTTGAGCAGATTATTATATACTTGTCTACTCCTACATTCAGGGAAATAGTGAAGTCCGTGGGGAGTAATGGCAGCTAGTCACTGCCATTCATGATGCAGGTGATGGTCTGATACTTTGTTAGTGAGCACACATTCTTGTTGTGTTTGTTGGCTGGAACTGATGCAATGTTGATTTGGGTACTTTACACGACTTTCTGGAGTTTCTCTTTGCAATCACGACAGTACATTAACATAGCCTGTTATGTGCAGTGGAAAGTAGTGTTGTCATGTTTGTGATATATTTTAGAACTGATAGTTGTTTTCTGGCAGATTCTACACCTGCTGGGGAAGGAGGGACCAAAGACTGTTGACCCAAGCAAGTATATTCGCTACATTTACAACCGTGTCATTTTGGAAAATGCAACTGTGCGAGCAAGTGCAGTCAGTGCCTTGGCCAAGTTTGGGGTTGTTGTAGAGAGTTTGAGGGTACATCCTTCATCATCCATCCTGAATATGCAAATTCCATATACAAACATTGTGTTTGTGTTCCTTGTCTTTGTTGCCTGAAATTCTCTTTGTTACATGATTTCTCTGATATTGCATTGCTGTTTGTAATGTCAGCCTAGGATTCTGGTACTGCTGCGAAGGTGTCTGTTTGATACTGATGACGAGGTACTTGCATCTCTTCCCCTGTCCTTCAACTAGGCTGATCCACTGAACAGGCAGCTTGAGAAATTTTGACGAATGTATGCAATGAAGAGATTTTGTCTGGTTGTGCTCTTTGTGAGCACATAGAGGTCAGTTTATGGAAAGCAGCATAATCTGGTTACCTGTCTATGCTGTATCAGGGTAATTTTTGAAATCCTATTTTACTTACAGCTTTTTCAAGTGTATAATGATTCTGGTCTTGTAGGTGAGAGATAGAGCCACTCTATACTTGAATCTTCTTGGAAATGGTCCTGAGAATGTGAGCGAAAGTGCCCAATCTCTCATCTTTGAGAGATTGGATGTGCCATTGGCAAATCTGGAGGCAAGCTTGCAAAGCTATGTAAGTGCACTTTCCCAGCCACTGAATGTTGATGGGCCTGCTCCTTTAGGGCTTAATAGTTTTAAGTTTATGCACACATGCACATATTTCCTATTTGCTGAATTTGAGAGGATTGGCAGGAACCAAGTGAGAGGCCATTTGATGTGTCAGCAGTTTCAACAGAAGTCAAGCCACAACCCTTCACAGAGAAAAAGGCTCCGACCAGCAAAAAGGCTGGCAAGGATACCAATCAAAAAGCGACAGCCAATGGTGGTGGACTTCCAGGCCATAAGACCAGTGACTCCTATGAGAGACTCCTTAATTCAATTCCTGAGTTTGCTGGCTTTGGAAAACTTTTCAAGGTGCAGTATCACAATGAAAATCAACACCTGTTTGCCATGCAAATAGTAAAGTTTTCTTTTGAAGTTTCTCTGAAGTTTTCTTTAGCATTAAATGGATTCAATTCAAGGCTGTTTTTAGCTCAGCATTCCAAGTTTTGTTACATGTGGTGTTGATTTTGGAATGTGTCTGTGCAGTCATCACCGATTGTTGAACTCACAGAAGCTGAGACTGAGTATTCAGTGAATGCCATCAAACACATCTACTCTGGCCATGTTGTTTTTCAATTTAATTGCACAAACACAATTGCAGAGTATCTTTTGGAAAATGTGAGCCGCCGCATATCCATTTCTGGGCTTCTGTAATTGGTTATGAGGATGAACTGTATGGAATTTTGCCAGATTCTGAAGCTGGACTTTGTGCATATGTTGATACTTGCATTCATATTTCGGTGATTATAAAGGTTTGTAAAGGCTCTGATTAGTCACCAGAAGATAACACAGCTCCTATGGTCAGGTCTCTGAGCAGTGGTAGATGCATGCAGGTCACAGTGGTAATGGAGGCAATTGATGCTGAGGATTTTGGGGAGGTGGTGTCAAAGCCCCTGGTATCAATGCCATATGGGGCTCCAGGCAAGGTTTTTGTAGCTTTTCAGAAACCAGAAGGAGCTTGCTCTCTTGCAAAGTTTGCCAACACTCTAAGATTCTACGTGAAGGCAGTATGGCCCATACTTCAACCCTTCCAAGTTAATTCAGATTGATGTCTGTGTAATCCTCATTAGAAATAGGAAAGGAGACTGCCCAAGGAAGGAGACTACTCAAGGCATTGTTGCAATGCAGCACTTACATTCACACCCCATGTTCAAGCTGGAACAGCATCTGCATTGATGGTTGTTTCTTCAGATTTTAGACAAGCATAGCTCATGAGCTAAGAGAGGAAAGAGATTATTGCCAGATAGGCCCTGCAGTCCCAACTGTTGCATTCAAAGTAGGGATAGTATACTTTGACGCCTCATGTTGTTGGGCTGTTCTCTTCTGTCAATTTCTGGTCAAAAGATTTTCAACAGTCATCTTCTCACTATTGCACCTTATGTATGTATACCAGGTGGATCCAAGCACAGGAGAATCTGAAGAAGAAGGGTATGAGGATGAGTACCAGCTGGAAGACTCAGAGGTACAAATCTTCTGTGCATGCAAAAGATTAAACTGGAAAAAAATCTAGTACTGAGGTTATACTTGGAGATGATATGCCTGTTAAAATGTACTGTATGTTCTTGGTTGCAGGTTACAGCTGCAGATTACATACTGAAGACTGGAGTGTCAAACTTTAGGAATGCTTGGGAATCCATGGATCCAGACTCTGAACGTGTTGATGAGTATGGGCTTGGAGTGAGGGAGAATTTGCAGGAGGCAGTGAGGGCTGTCAGTACCATTCTTGGAATGCAACCGTGTGAGGTGAGCACCATCATCCAAAAAGCTCATTAATTAGAGTTTGATACAATTGTATCACTGTCCTGTACTCCAAGGAACTGGAAATCAAGGCATGTTTCTGGTTGTTTTAAAACCTTTATAATCAGTAGTGAATACAGCCATATATGTTACTATCACCTAGCTATGACACAGAGACACTAGTTCAACTTCCAAGCATATTGTGTGGCTGGAAGTCCTGTGATGGTTTGGCATAGTTCCCAAGCAGAGCTAGTAAGGTCTCACACTACAGTTCAACACCACAAATTTTATCTAACTGCAGGGGGCTTAGGGATCTGTGTGTGTTAGATTGGAAAAAGAAGTATATAGGTGTGACCTTGATGTGGTAGGTCTGGTTGTTTGGTATTCTGTTGCTTTCCAGGTTGGTTCCTTTCTGTTAATGTTCTCACTGCTGCTTGATTTTACAGGCAACAGAGGTGGTACCACCTAATGCACGCTCACACACGTGCTTGCTATCAGGAAAGTTTTTGGGTGGTGTTCAAGTGTTGGTGCGTCTATCTGTTGGCATTGAAGCTCAGAAGCAAGTTGCTATGAAGCTGATGGTGCGATCAGAAGATCCAGCAGTGAGTGACATAATACATGAAATAATTGCCAATGCTTGACCAGCATCTTTTCTCCAAAGTATTCTCCATGAGCCTACAAATGGTAGTCTTCAAATCATTATTTTTCAATGGGCTTTTAGAAAACAACATTAACACTCCTCTGCTGCAAGATCCACCCTTCCTGCAGGTGGTCTATATAGCGATTTGTCTAGTGTAACAGTGCACAAGGATTTCTTGGCTTCTCTGTACACGGTATAGTTGGTAAGCTCTCATGTTTCTTGCAGATTCTTTAGGGTTTAGGGGGTTTATCTCTTTAATATGTTTCATCTTAGTGGGCAAGATTTTTGCTATTTAGCCTATCATTGCATTGTATCAAAAGGGGAACTGAGCTGATTCCAGATCAAATGCGTGCCAATTCAAGGCATAGTCTAAATCTAGGCTCTGAAGTCCAAATTGTTTTTCTGGACCTGGTTGTGAATGGCATATGATGCTACTTTGCTGGTCTAGAATGTGAGTAGAGAAGAGTAATATGTTCTTCTTCTGTAGTTTTTTCCATTTTTTGATTGACATAATCCACCATCCGAAGCATGTTATTGTGACTTAGAAATCTGGGACCATATGATCACCAATATGTATTTCTACATGTCAGTTTTTAGCTCACCGGAAATCCCAGGACTTTCTGCAACCATCATGTGAGGATGATTTTATTCTGTATACCCTAGCAATGAGCAACACTATCTAAGACTGAAGTTTGAGTACTAAAAACCTGGTTCTATCTCTGCTGCATTCAATCTCTATTTGTTACAATCCTTATTCTCAAATGATCATGCTCTTGAAAATTTGTGTGTTCAGTTCTCATCTCTTTCTCTTTCCTTTGTTTTGGTTTTAGGGAGGCCATTGAATTGTTAGTAGGTAGGTATAAAATTAGCAAATGAGCAGACCGATCTCTGTGGTCAGCTAGCAAACTGAAAGCCTATGGAAAAACGTTTCTTGTGTGTCCATCATCCATTCCTCATATATCTATAGCACTTGTTCTTTGATCAGGGTAGGAATCTCAATATTAGTCTGAATGATGGATTACGAAAAATGAAAAAAAATAAATATCAAATGTTTTGCCACAACATTTCACATAAATAAACACTTCGATTGAAAAACAAAAAATTTACCTTACGGTACAAAGTATTGCACTAGAGACAATTAGTTTGCATGAAAAAATTTAGTCCACTGAATGAGTGAATGAAACTTGTGTATGTTTACAAAATCCTAGTGCAACATGGTTGTTGCTATCTCCCATTCTTGGAAACTATAAGTTTCAACATTCAAACATTACACCAACAATCTTAAACCTAGATTCCACAGATCGAACTCAGATGCTCAAAACAAGCCCAAACAAATCCTCAAATATTAGGTCATGAGAAGGTCAATTTGTGCATCTTCTTAGGATTAGTAAGTCACAAGAACAATATCTTACTTATGCACATCTGAATGAGTTATCAACTTACATGCGTCCTGAAATTGCTAAATAAGCTAAATTGGAAAAGATCATCTTTAAAAGCACAGAAAGTTTATGAGTTAAAAAGCTACAAATTCCAACTCCTATTGCTTCTCAATCAAGTTCAAAAGTTGCAACCCCTAGTTACCCCTTCTGATGTTAGTCATTGAAATAGTAAAGCAAATATAATGAGGTTGCCATCTGATCAACTTATGCATGCTTAACTAACCTCAAATATTTTGGTACAAATTAAGTTAAGGGACATCCCTATGACATACTCCAAGCTTTTTGGCATACCGTACTTGTGCTTTGGGCAATCCAAAGACATACCCAAAAAGTTGTACTGCATCAGAATTCTTTATAATTCTTTATCCATTTGACAAGTCAAGTCAGAAGATACTTTGATTACCTTCTCTCTCTTAAGAATTGAAGTACATCTATCTATCGAATTGTAAAGAAATCTCCACAACCACAAATTTGAAGGTACCATGACAATGAGTGCAATTATAACCTAACGAGAGTTGGCCACAAAGTGTCCAACCATCATCTTCATCACAAATAGCAATGAAGAACTGCCAGGACTAATCCATTGACTTCATGAGCTCTCAACAATGGGTGTAGATAAGCATGTAATGATCTGCCCAAAACCTACACAAACCATTGTACAAAATCTGCATCTTGAGTTTCTGTTGCATTTCTGGAAACAACAGGAAAACCCAGTTGTGATGTTGGATAGCACTCAAGGTGTAGCTAATAGAAAAAAATTCAATAGTACCCTCCAAGTTGCAACAAGCTTCCAACAGTGAGCTTCATTTTAGCTTGTCCCTATACAAGCAAGCATCTAAGCCGAAGGCATAGAGAGGCCAACATAGGCATGGAGTTGAAGTAAAGCATAAATAACGACAAAACAAGCCTCAGCCATCTTGGGCCCCAAAGTCTTGAATGCCACTAAAGTTCCTCTTTGGAAAGAGCATATTTACAAAACATCCATGTTACCTTATCCGAACACCATTTTCTTGGTACTGATTTCCACTGACCTCCACACGATTTCCATTCTTGTCAAAAAATCGCCCACCTTGTATAATTTGTGGGAAACCCAGTGCAACTTTCAGAAAAGCAGAGGCTGGAGATAAATAGCTAATACTCTTCCTGGTTCCTTGGACAGCTAAAATACGTGGTGCTAAGCTTGCAGCGACTGTCTCTGGTTCCTCCGCCAAGGTGTTGAAAAATCGATGAGCCACTACAGTTGAATCTTTCAGTAACAAATCTGTCAACACCATACCCGGTGATAAATTGTGCACCCCTATGCTGCTGAGACCTGCCCACCCCCAGAATTGCCTGCCCAGTAAGTGAACAATACCTGGTGCTCAAATATAGACTTGCTGAAACCATGAAGCTGCAACAAGCACACTGAATCACAGTTTTCTACAGCACATGTCCCATTACAAGCTATACATAATCAGGAACGCCACATAACAGATGGATGGTGTTGTTCAACCTAAAAGTCACTGCAACATTGGATATACAGTGTTGTGGGAACTAGCACACACTCATGATGATCAAATACTGTTGAGTAAGGCAAAATGAAATGAATTGTTCCATTATGTTGGTGAGTTGAGCTGGAAGTGGGATTTTCAGTATACCTGCAGCTTGGATTTCACTACTGAGTGAAGATGTCAGCTGTGTCAAAGCAACTTTTGTTGTCTTGTGTGTACATGCAGACTTTGTAAAATTAGCACCCCACTGAGAGAAGCCCATGTTGAAGATGTGATAGATCGGTAGTTCACTGGGTGGCTGGAGCCGCATAACATTAATAGCTTCTCGGCAGCACAGCAGTGATCCTATCACATTTGTCCCACATACACGGACAATTTCTGAGGCCTCCACATCAGCCAATATTTTCTTACTTGTCACCTCCCCTGCAAAAAACCAAATCCATTTGAAAACCATGATCTTCACACTTGAACGGTGGAGTCCCTAAATCACTGTTGATTATAGTTTCACTCTCTCATCAAGGTTGAAAATCCACTAGTGCACTCAAGTGTAAATACATGAAGAACTTGATTATTTCTATATTGCACTATTTCTATTACAAGTAGTACACTCCAAAACACAGCGAACTATTCTTGCATACAATTTTTTCTCTGTTTGGGGACCAAGTACAGCACAGTTGCACTCTAGTCACAACAAGCACAGTATCAAGTGGAGGATTGCTCATTAAGAATCACACTCATTCCTAGTGAGCGAATGAAGATCTTGTATGCTTCATCCTGCCCAAGACTCAAAGTACATTGATTTGAGTCAGATTGAAATCTAATTGTACTTCCTATCATTCAAAGCTTCCAAAACTCTCTGCATCTCCTTGAATGGTTGTGTGAGGGCACCATACCATACCAGCATTGTTGATCCAAATGTCAACAATGCCAAGTTTCTCAACAGCAAAGGAGGCAAAGGCACAAACATCTGCAGCATTGGACACATCGCAGCACATTCCATAGACAATTGAGCCTTCATGTTCTGCCTGTAATGTTCGTAATGCTGTTGCCAATTGGTCCTCATTTCGGTTACATATGATCACCTTATGCCCATAGCTCAAAAACTGGTGAGCAAGAGCATAACCCAACCCTTTTGATCCCCCTGTGATCACAATCCCCTTTTTCTTTTGATCAGGTCGTTCAGCTTTATGTTCTCGTGCTGCTTTCTCAACTGTTCTTGGCCTTGCCTGCAAGCAGTAAAAAAAAATGTCAATGATCTCTCAAATTCCCTTAGTTGAGTTGTAGACAGCTCAATTAGCAAGGACAATTTCCTAGACCTAATCTCTACAATCGGCACCATTGTGCAACCAGATTAGAGATGCAAATCTCCAGACTCAAACCCATCAAAGTTTCCTAGTCCCCACGAATCACAAATGTCTTGGAAGGAGTAGAGGAGAAAGAAACTGGGCAGAAGGAAGGCCGACAAACAGAGACACAGACACATAGACAGCCCTATGGAATCAACTCACTTGCACACTCGCATTGTGGCTTCCAACAATACCACAAAACTGCTGGCCTTTGTATTTTCTGCATCTTGCTCCAGCATTGCTACACACCGTCTCCTTCCACTGCAGCAGCAGCTGCTGCAGCTTGTTAGTGCTATGTCCTCCATGACAAAAGCTTGACAGTGAAGAACTCCTCATCAACGCCCAGGATGGGGCCAACAACCCCACAGTCATTGCCATTCCTTCTTCTTCTTCTTCTTCTTGTTTTTCTTCTTCTTTGCCCTGGATTCTGAAAACAAATTTGTGGCAACCAAATTCCTCCAGATTCCACCACCACCAACTGATGATGTTCGTCAACGAAAAATGAAAATTCCAGAGCTCCCCTTCGCTACATCAAAAGCATTGGAGGGACGGAAACGATGGAAAATCATTGCAATCTCAGCAAAAAAAAGTGAACGACAAAGCAGTGAAACCCAATCTCGCGAGAACTAACACATCCAACTCCTGTAAAGAAAAACAATTTAGGCTTCGGGGGTTAGGGTTTAGGGTATCATTCATTTGAAGAGGAATTTTGTTTTGATTTGTTTTTTCTGTTTTTATTTCATCATCAAATGAATTCAACATTAAATTTTCAATTCTAGTTTTAAAGCAATTTCCAGTGTTGGGCAGTTTTATCTGATTTTAAAAACTAACCTCTGGTTCTTCAGAATCAGCACCTGTGGAAAACAAATTTCCAACGAAGTTTTGGGTATTTTTTAGGGTTTAGGGTTAGCTCAATTTTGCTACAATATTCCAGTGATGAAATGGGCAGAACCAAACACATGACCTTGTGGTCTTCAGTCTGTGGAATCTCTAGCTCAAAATCTCAAAAGACCCTTTGACATTTTTGTGGAACTTGCTATTCAACTACAGTAACGACTTTGGCAGTTTGCATATTAGAGCTAGAAATTGTGTTGTAGCAAATCATTGTCAATTGTTAGACAAAAAAGCACCCATCCATGGAATCTCAAATCTTTTCTGGTTGATTGTCTAGTGGAGCAAGTACACAATGTGCATGAAAGATGCATTTCCATCAGAAGGGATACAATCTCGGGATAGAAATCCAAGTTGTTGCAACTTCCCAAACAGATGTGCAATATGAATTTGATCTCCAATTCTGACAATTCAATCCCAATTCTTTATGGATTGTGGAGAGAATACATGGCTGTGATACATTTCTACAACATTGACCATACCTCAGTAATGAAACTCAATTCTCCATGAAGATGTAGAGTATCAACAGCTGGACACAATTGTCAAAATAAGAATTTGATCTAAATAACATTTGACAACTGCATCAATAGAAGTTAAGAGCTATATTTTGTGGTTGTTTGAGAACCTCCATAAGTCTGGTCTCATGACGTAATAATACTGAGTAAGAGCATCAAGGTCTGAACTGAATTGAGCAGGTAAAGTTGAGGACAAACACCATGGCAATTATTGAATCTTGACAGTTTCAATGCAGAAGCTTACTAAGTATCAAATGCAGAACTTGTAGTCCATTGTAAACTTGGTTAGTCCTGTAACTTAGTACAATTTTGTCAACTCAAAAAAATTGCTGGCTCTCATTTGGCATCACATGAAATCAGCAATGCAATTCAAAGAAACAATCAAATCATTTTCAAGTCCAAATTTCATCAGGCAATGATCTTTGTTTGTTCTTGTTTACAACTCAAGAGTTCTCAAGTTTGCCTTATTTGAATAGAACACTGCAAAAAAAAAAAAAATGGTCAGCAGAAAATACATACAGCTGCAATAGGAATCCTTTACATCTGGGTCTTAAGGGCGCAGGGACCCACTGTAGCACAGAAGACAGAATCTGTTTGAGTCTTCACTATCTTCACTTTAAGAAGGGAATTTGCTGAGGGTCTGCTGTTTCAGAAGTAACTTAGAAACAACTTGCAAGGGGAGCACATGTTCTTGCTATTGCTCTGACTTCACATGTTTGTTCAGTCAGTCAATGAAGTTTGAACACCATCAACCCATCATCTTAGGACAAGATGGGTCATCCATCCTCATCAAGAAGCCACCAAAGGTCTGATTGGCAAATTGTTTGGAGTCTTCAGGGACTTTCATTGCATGGAATGGATCATGCACACTGGTTGGTTGAAACTGCAGCATCACAGATGTCCCAACTTCTTTGCAAGGTAGATGATGCCAAAGGATACTGTTTACACAACTCTGTCAGATTACACCTGCTCTTCATCATCCTCACTACTTGTCCAACCTCCAGCTCCCTTCCTCGCCCCTGAAATGTTCCCCAAGTTGGACAATTTTTACAGCTTTGCATATTACTTTTGCTACTTCCCTTAACATACTTGACACACTTAAACGACAAGATTCAACTGGAGCCTATCAGATGTTTATACCATTAGCTGCAGAGACTTTGTAAGCTCTGCATATGCAGGAGGCCAACCTGGTGCACTCTGCCATCCAATCAAAACTCAAAGTCAGAGCAATAATGACACATAAACCCAAAATTCACCTCCTACCTGCTGATTATTGTTCAACCACTGACAAGTCTCAAGCCTGTGACACCCACAGAATCCACCATACCAGCTAAAATTTGGCTTTGATCAGGGGAAATGCTATTACTTTTCCCTTTCAGAGGTCTGAATACAAACCAGAGTCTATAGAATCATCTGCAATCCAAGCTTGATATGCAGTAAAGCAATGTTGATTGCCATGGACAGCCGATATACCACTATGAAATGCAATGGCATTCATTAAAGTGGTACCTCAATGGCTCGAATCAAAAACCGCTCCCCATCTTCCAGCAAGCACTTCCTGCCTGCCCGTCCTCGAAGTTGACCTGCTGGTGCACCCAGCATGCTGCACTGCCCTGCCTGCACACATAGCCATGGTGGACCTAGATCAGAATCAAGGCCATTTGTTGGGCTTTTGAGCAGGGTATCATCACTTCATAGCTACATGTGGTGGTGAAGGAGATCAGATGGTGACAAGAGAAAGATACCTATGAAATTGCAGAGAAATGTCCACAACAACAAATGGAAGGCAATTGACAAAGAGTGCAGTCATAACCTTATGGGAGTTGCACACAAAGTGTCAGACTGTCACCCTTTTTTGAATAGCAATAATGAGCTGCCATGACTACCCATGGACTTCATCAGCTCCTCATGGTGGGTGTAGAAAAATATATTAAAATCAGCCCAAAATCTGGGCAAACCCTTATATAGAAACTGTGTCCTGAGTTTCTGTCACATTTCTGGAATCAATGGGAAGACTCAGTCATGATGTTGGCTAGGACTCACGAAATATAGCTAATTGAAAAAACTCAATACAATCCTCACTCAAGCTGCAATAAGCTTGTGGGTATAAGCTTCACTTTGTTTTAGCTTGGCCCTGTAAAAGCAAGCATCTAAGATGAAGGCAAAGAGAGACCCACATAGGGGGTAGTGGTTGGGGCCTGCTGCACCCTCAACACATCTTGGAAGCTCACCACTGGGGACAAGAGCAAGAGTGGGTTCCACCACCACTAATCAAGCACCATCTGGCAGCTGGAGTTTAATCAACAAACAATAGACAGACTAGGATAAAAGATTTCACAGCAGAAATCTCACATAACAGTAGGTCTTGAAAGCTGAAATAGACCTAAGGCATCTAACCCTTTAAGCACTCTCTTGAGACATAAGAGAATAAGTGCTTTATTGGTGCTGTCAAGAGGGCTTGTCCAGTTGGGCTGCTGAGGGAGAATTTGCAGAAAACCCAGAAACAAAGTCAATTCATGGGCATCTCTTGTTCCATGGAAGTAAGGATTATGCACCTGGAGAAGTGTCCAATAGCAGTTTGGCCGAAGACCTGCTAAAGGCTGCAGCATGGACATTGCCTCATTCCACTTTCCATCTGCACAATTCTCCACAAAAGGTCAGGGTTACTTCACCAGGAGGGAACAGTTATTTTGTAATGCCTCATCTGAGGGATTGCAACCTGGTATTAACAACTGCAGCAACACCAAGCTGACCATTGGCTTAGCAGTAACTGTAAATCCAGATAGCAAATAACAAACCACCAAGGCTTACCTTGCAGGAAATATTTGGCAGAAGCTCGCAGCTGCCATGCCATGAGATCACAATGAGCAACATTGGATGATACAGCAAAAGGCAGGTCTGATAACTTCACTGGTGCATCTGGTGTATTGGTTGCCCAAGACCCACAACCAGAATCATGCTCTTTTGCTTGCAACTGATTGATTGTAAGTAGTTCCCTCTTTAAAGCCTCTCCCATCAATTGCCACCCCCTCCACATGGACTCTGACTCACTGTTTCTTCATATATGTGACATGTTAGGCATTGGCAGGCATGGTGAACAATGCACCAGTAGGAAACACAAACCCCTGCAACATAAACAAGATCTGTGCTAATTCACATTGTCTTTCTGTTTCACTCTGCTGTGGAATTCTCTTCACATATACAAGTAGTCCATCCACTAGAAGCATGTGCTTGAGGACAAATTCAAGCCAATCAAATCTCAGTTTGACACATATATCTGTTAAACATCTCATCTCATATTGAGATAGAGGTCTAATATTAATGGACTTCAAGAAACATTTTCTGATGAATATCCATGGACTACTTGGAGAAGTGGAATTAGCCATTTACTTACGTTAAAGTATGTGGGCTTCTTGATGGTTTGCCCAGATGCAATATGAGGAGATGTGCAGAAGTTGAAGATGCATTCGGCACAACTGAATATGCCAACCAAGGATGAAGTAATGCTGCATCTCCACATCCCAGTTCCAACTGCAGAGTCCCAAGCACATCCATATGTTCTATTGCTCATATTGCTGATCAGCCTTTGCATTCTACATAGTCTTCCCCAAGAGGAAAAGTATTTGAAAAAAAGTTCTTGACTCACCTAATGATCCATTTCCCAAGAGAGGATGCTGAACAACTACCTTCATACCTGAAACTAATCATGATTTCTACTATCTTCCAATCCTTTCCTCAACAAGGAAGAGTGTACTGAGGACAGTGAATGAGCACATTGGTACACTGCGGTATAGGAAGAGTACCTCAAGAGGCATGGCTGCTGGTACATCAAATGGTTGAGGGAGTGGTGGGAAAGCTTCATTGCCAGCCTTTGCCAATATCCAGTCAAGCATGAGCCAGTGACTTCTGGGATAAACTGCTAAACCACCGCATTTCTGCTTTCCACTCCTATCTGCCACAGGCCACATCCTGTTGCATGCTAAAGCCCATTGCTACTTTTTAAATGTCACCTTGCACTCACAACTTGCAATTGTCACCAGAATGAAATGCCACCTTCCATACTTGAATTCAACGAGGATGTCAGAACAAACCCGAGAGTGAGACAACAAGAGTTGCAGTCCAGGACGGTGAATGATGCAGCTCAAGCTCATCAAACTGCAGGCCATCAACCTGTCTGTGTTCACCAGATTACAGAACTAAAAAAGGTGCACCAGATAAACCATGCCAGATAAACCAACCACAAACTATGGACACGACTCCTAGTTCAGGGGTAATATATATCCTGCGGCTTTTCCAGAAACCAACAGTGCAACTGCATTCACATCAATTCCCATCCTCATGGGATTTGTCTTGTCAGTCATGAAGCCACCTGAAGTGGTGCATATCCATGCATTCATCATAAGAATTATGGAGGGCAATGCCATGTATTGCAAGTCCATTTATAATGGTGGAAGGAACTAATCCCCTTCTAACTCTCCCTCTGCTGCTGCTTCTTTGCTCTCTCAAGCTTCCCACCAGGGCAAGGCCTTTTATAACAATGTCCAAATGCAGAAAACAGAGGGAGAGAGACAGCACCTGCCATGATTGATCCCACCATGGCTCCGGTGAAGTGGACCTATCAGTGCAACGGAAACCTGGCACGTGCAGCAGCTGGTGGTGCTCAAGCACAGTGACATCTGGCTCAACTACTCGATTTAGCAACTGCTTTTGTTGTATGCCAAAAACACCTGATTGCAGCTCTTCTGCAGCATCACCTCCTCCCATCTCCTCCCTGCTCCACAATTGTGGCAAAATTGCAAAGCCATCCTCGAACAAAGCCTTCTCCATCTTCTTTGATCCATCGAAGAAGGAAGCTCTTACTCCTGACAAAGTGCAGAATAGACCGATCTTTAACCCTTTGCCACTACTATGTACACGGCGTAGTACCTTCATTATCACTCGACGCAACAAGAATAACAGAACATTTCCGTCCACGGCAGGAATTGGAAAAAGGAATTCTCACCTCGCAGATGTCCGCGGCATTTGCAGGAGAGCCGAGACGCCAAAACGGGAGATTGAAAGGAGAAAGAGGAGAGCGTCGTAACGCGGACAACACAACAAGGTTTTGACGCCATCGCCATTGCTCTGCTGAAATGCAACCGAGCACTTGCCGACGTCAAGAATCGAACCCGCGACCATTCGTAAGGCACGCATGAGTTTAATACCTTACCTAGCCTACCTTCAAATTCCGCCCACTTGTATTATAAAAATATTTAAACATATTTCAGAGAAATTCCGTGAGAATTTTTGATGAATTGTACAAACAAACAGGGGGTTTTTTTTTAATGCGAAAATTTGGCAAATTTTAGGGAAATTTTGCACTAAAATATATTGGGAGAATTTGAATATTTTGTTGTAAGATTTTTATTTTTCTTTTTAATTGTAAAAAGAAAAAAGAGCAGTTTTAAGTCAAGTTCGTCAAATTTGTATTCCTGGTTATCCAGTTGGTAGTCCAATTATATAGAAGGATTAAAAAAAAAAAAGGTTGGTCTTAAAGATTGGTTGCTATTTAATGTTAAATATCTCTTGAGATGCTTGTAATTAACGCAAAAGCATAAATTTGTTCTTAAAAAAACCATGATCCATATACATGAATATGATCTTTAAAATTCAAATTGGACCAATGAAAATGTGAGAATTGGTCCATGTTGTTTAATTACATTTTACAAAAAAGAAGTTCCAAATGATTCAAGAACTTCACATGATACAAGTTGCTTCACAAAAGGAGAAAAATAATCTTTCATAAGACGAGAAAAATAATCTTTATGACTAAAAAAGTTTTGAAGATATAACTAAATCTAGTCTTATGATTTTTCTCGTTATACAAATTTAGGGTTATAGCTCCACTCTTGAATAATTTCAACATATCTCATGGAATAACTATAACAATGGGAAAAGAATGGACAATAGGCATAGATTAAAAAAAACCAAGAGTTGAAATATTTGCAAATCTCATGTGTCAAATCTTTAAAACCCTAACTTCTTGTGTCAAAATAGTCTCTTTTAGGCTAAAGTTAATTGACACTTGCCTATCAAAACTAACCATCCATACTTTTAATGTTATCTAGTTATTAAGAAAATGGCTAGATATCAACAAGGGTCTAACCATAGGTTATTCATAACCTAACTGAAGGGTTTGAAATTGGTGAAAACTAAAGCAATACCTTATTTGTCTAATATATATCTTGGAGGGACCCAATGAAAACCTTATGGGACATATATCTTACATATTTGGTATATGTTTTGGAGAGACCCAATGAAACCATTAGGGGCCAAATATTGCTTTGATGAAAACCAAAAAATGGATTCATAGCCTTCATGTTTTGGTGTTTCATCCCAAAAGGTTCTTGAATCCTTAAACATGAAAACCTTTGAGTTGTGAGTTTTTATTTTAGTTGCATTTCTCTAGTTTTAACTCCACCTTCAACTCCCTTTTCAATTTGAATTTGATAAATGTGCATTGGTACTTGAAAGAAGTGCACAATGAATTTTGATTTTTCTATGCAATAAGTTTTAGCTTAAAAGGTTTCCATTAACATTAAAATTATCCTTAAAGTCATCATGGCATTTGGCCTGCCGTTGATCTCTCGAGCTAAGTTTAGAGATATCCTTAAAAGTCACCATAGGGACCAAAAAGCCAATTTCAACATGATATTGCAAATTCAAAAAATACCTATAGAACTAGACACCCATAAAATTCACTCATTATTAGGGCCAAAATATCAAACTCAACATGAGATTGCAACTTTTTTAAAAAACATAGAATTAAATGCACATATTGTGCATTACAATATCGGCACTTACACCTATCAATGGCCACACACCTAAACAAAATAACATCACAATACCTAAAATGGTGCATCAACCCAAATATAAAAAAAACCCACCTACAAACAACAAACTACAAAAATCCAAGTCCAAAACAAATAAAAACATGAAATCGCACAAAATGCAAAATGAAAATTGTGAAAACACGTAACAACTGCAACGCAAAAAAATAATATCCTAAAATTTCAGATCACCATTTGAATTAAGTAATGAACTATTTATCATCACATGTGAATTTTTTTAATGAATTACATTAAAAAATAAAACTAAAAATGTGTAATCAATTTCATTTTTAAACTATGTAAATGTAATTAATGTTATAATGCAAAAGAATTCAAAATAAATGTTTGTTTATATATTTATGATGACATTATCCAACATCATGTGAAAGGGTGGTCATTAAGGCTTTGGATTGTTGGAAAAAACATGAAAGTTCAAACCTCATTTTTGACATCTTATGATTGTGATTTACATGATTTAAAGTACTCATGAAGATGTTACAAATACCAACAATAATACACGAATGGTTGCAATACAATGTTTTATGTTATTAATTTAATTTTAAAATTATATCCCCATTTTATTCTAGAAACCTTTTTAGAATTACAATTATACGTACAAATTAAATACACATAACTTAAGTAGTGCTAATGGGTATTGCATTTATTAAATGTCTATTGGGTAATTGAATTTCTACAATAGAAATACAAGTTCAAAATCAAAATCCATATTCATTCTTACTCCAACAAAACAAAGAATTACAAAATGCTCAAATTGAACCCACTGACCCAATGGCCCAAGCTAAGGCTGAAGCTCTGTCCATCAATCCTCCTCAGGAGTCCTAGGCCCTGTTCCTTTTTGTTTTGTTTGTAGTTGCTAACAACCATATGATTTTTTCTCCAACATGACAAAAGCTTCCAGCAAGATGAAAATGACTTGATGACACATTTAGTAGTAAATGCACTAATGAGCCAGCCATTAATTTTGACACAGCTCAAATTCTATACTCACATTTTATCTCAAGTTGGTTATATTTTATTCTAAGTACATAGTTGCACCTTCCACACATAACTCCAATGTAATATCCCCAATGTCATCAATTATAATATTGGGAGTGGGTCCATTTGTTCTTTGTATGGTCCAAACCATTTCCTACTAAACTTCCTTAGGTGTGACTTATTGCCCTTTGGAAATCATAGAACATAATCACCAAAATCAAATTGTTTTTTTGGATTCTTTTGTTGACTCCATAATGCTTTATTCCATTGCTGAATTCTTATAGTTTCTGTAGCATGCATTCTAACTTCCTACAACTTCTCCAGTTCTATAATTCTACTAGTTAAAACTTTCATTTAAGTATTGTCTCTCTCATTTCCAATAGCAACTGATACTATGTACTCTGTGGGCATCAATGGATGTAATCCATACACTAATTGATAAGATGTATACCATGTTACTACTTTGTAAACAATTATGTATGAAAATAACATAGTAGACAAATGTTCATCCCAATTTGTTATATTTTCACAAACTAACTTTGTCAATATTGTCCCAAGTATCTTGTTAGTAGATTCAACCTACACATTCCCCTAAGGATAATAGGTTGTAAAATTCACATGTTTCAATAGAAAATGATTTGTCAAATACTTAATGGCATCATTAATGAAATGAACTTCTTGATTTGTGACTATAATCAAAGGACATCCAAACTTGGTTAATATGCATTCATAGAATTTTTTTGTTGTGATTGTTGTAGTATCAATTATCAATGTTCTTACTTCCACCCACTTGGTAGCATAATTTGTGGTAACAAGAAAATATTTGTTCTATGTATATGTTCTTATTGGCTTAATTGGCCCCGCAAAATCAAATCTCCATTTCATAAATGGTTCTGTTAGAAGACGTGATTAATTTTGTAAGACTTTGAGTTGCCAATCCTCGTGTTCTTTGACATGCATCACAAGATTTGCAATAATCATGCACATCTTTGTACATAGTTGGCCACCAATATCTAGCATCCAATATCTTTCTGTGCATCATTTCAATCACAAAATGCCCTCATGAAGGTCGTTCATGCAATTCTTTCATCACCATCTATGTTTTTATTGTTGTCAAACATTGTCACAATTTATTGTCTTGGCCCATTTTATACAATTCACCATTCTTTAATGTGAAAGGCTATGCTTTCATGACTAGTATTTACTTTTGCTTATCAATAACATGCTTTCAATCTATTTTGTTCTCAATTTTTTTTTTTACATCATTAAGCCATTCAAGTTCTATTTAAAACATAGTAGTGACATACAAAATACGCGTATTTTTCAAAGGTGCTCAAAAAGAAGTATTTTCAAGTATTTTAAAATTTGAAAATGTGAATACGTGAAATACGTGAATACGATGAGCAAAACACTGAGCAAGCTGAGCTTAAGTTGTGCCCAAACCTTTCTTAACCACCTTGAGCATAGGCATACCTTGAACACCTGAAGGAAGAGCCACACTTTGATGCTTCCTAACTGAACCAGAAGAAACATTCTTCTAAGATTGGTTTTGGAGCTTTTCTTAAAAGAATACAAAGCCTAATAACAAAGGTCCAAAATTCCACAACTTCCAATGTTTGTGGTGGTGATGCTTGTGACCTTGCATCTTCACAGCTTGGTCTAACAACCCTAAAGGATGAGACACCTGCTTCAATCCTTCTTAACTGCACCAGGAGGGAAAATTCTTTTCAGGTCAGCTTTGAAGCTTTTTCTTGAAGGAAAAAATACAAAACCTAACAATGAAGAGTCCAAGGATACCACAATCTTCATTCAATGATTGTCGAAACAATCCTCGCTCATGGAGCTCATTTTCTTCACAGCTCAGTCTAACAACTTGAAGGCTACAGAACAGTTATTCATGCTTCAATAATAAATGCTTCCCAATTGAACAAGGAGAAGAAACAAGTCTCTTCTCAGATTTGGGTTTTGAAGTTTTTTTCTTGGGGAGAAGAAGAATACAACAAACCCCAATAACAAAGGTCCAAGAAGAATTCCACAACTTGTTTCTGATGTTGTTGCTTGTTGTAGTGATGATGCTGATGGAGCTCTTCACATCTTCACAACTCAGTCTAAAACCCTGAAGACGCTGAAAACTCATGGCTGAACTTATGTTCAATCTGATATTACTCATGGAACTCTTCACATTTTCACAACTCAGTCTAAAACCCTGAAGGTGGCTGAAGACTCATGGCTGAACTCGTGTTCAATCTGATGATGCTCATGGAGCTCTTCACATCTTCACAGCTCAGTCTAAAACCCTGAGGGAGGCTGAAGACTTATGCCTGAACTCATGTTTTTCTGATGTTATGATGCACAAAATCCATTGGAAATTCACAAAGAAAAGCAAGCCAAGATGACAGAAAGCTTGGATCTCTTGCAAATTGCTCTTCCATGAAAAATAGATGTTACTACCGCAGCAGCAGGAGCATTGTTCTTTGAAGGAGAGGAGAAGGAGAGTAGTACCCTACCTCAAAGCTAAAGTTAGAGCTAGAGATATCTTTGGATTCAGAGTTGTAGAGGGCGATGAGAACCTCCTTCATGCTAGGTCTTCTCTCAGGATTGTCATCTAAGCAAGCTCTTGCCACCTTCACCACATTCTGCAGTTGCTCCAGTGAGTACTCAGCAGGTAGGATCCCTCTGTCGACCATCCTGGGCAGCAGCACAGGCAGAAGAGATTGATCATTGGTCAGAAACTCTTTACACCAAGTGACCAAGCTCTGTTTTTTCTGAATGGCTCTTCTTCTAGTGATGAGCTCTAGCAACAAAACCCCATAGCTGTAGACATCGTTCTTGTCCACCACTTGCCCAGTTTTCAAGCAGTGTGGATTGACATAGCCGGCTGTTCCACGCAGTTTGTGAGAGGCAGTAGGGTCATGCCCTAGAATGAGAGCTTTATTGAGACTGAAGTCCGCAATCTTCGCTTGCATGTCGTCGTCGAAGAGAATATTACTGGACTTGATGTCTTTGTGCACCAAAGTAGGATGTGCATGGCAATGGAGATACTCTAGTTCTTGCGCAACGTCGATGGCTACACGGATCCTCGCTTTCTAGTCCAGGAATGTGGCCGCTGTTGCTCCTGAATCACATTCGTGTAGGTGTTGGTCTAGTGATCCGTTAGACATTAACTCGTAGATCAGAAAAAACTCCTGTCCTTCTACGCAATAACTAAGCAAGGCGACCAAGTTCCCATGGTGTAAGCGCGAGATCGTCCTGAACTCCACCCAAAACTCCTTTTCTGGCATTGCCTGTTGTTTTTGCATGGGCATCTCCGGATTCTCCAGAAAACCCGTAGTTTTTGCGGCCCGGTAATGGTTCTTTGCATAACCTTTACCACTATGCGTATTTTGGGCCGTATTTTTTAAAAAGCCCTAAAAAACGTATAATACACATATGTTTGAATTGAATTGAATGTATGTCACTACTATGATTTAAAACAAACTTGCATTTGTGGTTTGATCAAACACACTTGTGGGTTCTGTAATATCTGGTAGTTTTGACAATGCATCTACAATTACATGAGTTTTTCTTGGCTTATACACTATCGTGAAATCGTATTCTAAGAACAATAACAACCATCTAGTTATTTTCTTTGAAACTTATGAGTTGTTGACCAAATAGACCAATGCCATATGATCTACATAAAAGACAAACTTATTGCTTAACAAATAATGTGTGAACTTGTGTAAGGTAAAACCCATAGTTAAAGCCTCTCTTTTTATTGTACTATAATTATGTCTGTAACAAATGCAATCCTGTATCTATCCTCTTCAGCTATAAAAATTTGATATCCTAAATATCCATCTAAGAAAGAATATGCTTCATACCTTGCTATTATGTTCAACCCTTCATCTATGAAAGGTAATGGGTATGGATCCTTCTTTGTGGCTTCATTTAGTTTTTTGAAATCTATAAATTTTTTTAACTTGCCATTTTTTTTTGGTATTAGTATTATAGGTGACAACCATGTAGTTTCCTCTACAAATTCAATGAATCCAGCTGTCAATAACTTATCTATATTTTGTTTAACTAATGTAGCATAATTTGGATTTAATCTATATTTGGCTTGATGTACTAGTGGTATAATAATATCCAATTCAATTTTGTGTTTGTGCTAATTTTGGTGGAATCCCTTTCAAATCTTTGTATGTCCATACAAACACATCTTTGAATTCCTTCAACAACTATTCCAATTCCAACACCTTGCCCGTTTCCAACTATGCATTAGTTTTCACCATACGTGGTTTTGCATCAATTCCTAGATTGAGTTTCATCAATTGTTGATCTTCAATTAACATCCATCCAACTATTTGCAATTCCTATGCTTTGATTTTTGCTAAAGTTTCATCCTCTGCAACACTCCTTGGTTGATGTCTATAATACATCTCCGGATACACCTTATCTTCTAGTATTACTTTTGGTTCATATTTAATGTTAGGTACTTTCTTCTTTGTGCTTTATACTTCAGATCCTTTTTCCGAAATATTAATATTCATATTTATATCCATGATCTCCACATCTGCGGTTTTCATAAATTGAATTGTCTCAAGTAAACCAATTGTTCCAATTGAGAACACTTCTAGTCTTTTTACTTCACCTCCCAAATGTTTGGTGACTGTAATTATTCTGACTGTCCCATTCCCTTGTATGGTAACAATGTTACTCCCCCAATCATGTGCCATTTTAACATCCTTCAACCATGGTCTCCCCAACAACATGAAATAATTAAAATCTACCACACTATTTTAAAATACATAAACTAATTATGTAAGGAATGCCATGAACATATATTTTCAGATTTTTGATCAACCCCACGGGTTTAATGGTTGTTTGATTTGCCATCTTCATATTATATGGTGCAAATTTAAGCTTTGAAAGCCCCAACCTCAATGACGCACTCCCAATTCCTCAAAGGACCCAAATGTGGGCCCAAATGGAAAAAAATAGCGGAAGAAGAAGGAGTCGGGGCACGCTCCCTAGCTCACAACACTTTGAGGGGTAGACGGGCGTGTTGGAGCTCTAGGATGGGACTAGGAAGAGTTGACAAGCTTCACTCACTCACACGGGCTTGCACACAACCCACACAAGGTGGTTAATGCATAGTTGGAGCACCCTTGGTGCTAGGACAAGCCACGGGCAACACGAACACACAAGACTCACCATGGGTCGGACTCGGGGGAAGCCACCACCTTCCCCCTTATAGTATACTCTGTGGCTGGCCACGGAGCCTACATCCAAATGGCGTTTCTTTCCCAGGACTCTCGAGAGGGAGTCCCGAAATCCCGCCAACGGGGACTCCCGCGAGTATGGAGCCCCATAACTTTGCGAATAGACCTCCGATCGAGATGTGGTTTAAAGCAAAATTGTAATTCTCATCGAGAGCTTTTCAACGGTATGTCACACGCCCTTTGCAGACAAATAAGTCGGGTCGATTCTTGACTTTTTTTGGTTGGGAGTCAAACTGGCAATTTGACTCCCGGCCCTTCTTTTGGCCAAGATGTTCGAATGAGCAATGCGAACCCATTTTAGACATCTACGTTCCAAGAGCTTTCCATATAAAGAACGCCACAAGCCATTGAGTTTTGACCCTTGAAATCGCTCTCTGAAGTTTTGGGAGTCCACTGGGACCATCTCCCAAAGTGGGAGTTGCCTTGGGAGTGTGGGTGTTCACTCCCTCACACTCCCTCACACTTTTTTACATTCCTAGGAGTATGTGATGTGACTCCTGGGCTTCCTCTTAGTCCGCACCCTTGTGGCCTCTTTGCCTTGGCTCCCAGGCTTCCTCTTGGCCCACAACCTTGCAACCCCTTTGCTTTGGTCGCGAGCCCAAAGCTAGGGTCACGACACTCAATTCAACTGTTCTGTGATGATATTAATTTCAAAATCTCCATCTAACAACACATCCTCTATTATATTCTTCCCAATCTATACTTGGATAATTGCCATATGATTATCTATTGCTACAACATATGTTTTTACCTTTGGTACTAAAGAACCAACTTGTTTCTTTATGGTTGCTTTACTTACATTTTAAGGTTTCTTTGGTTTTAGCTTTTGCCAAAGACATCTCTTTAGCTCAAGAGCTATTTTTAGCAATCGTCCTAACCTCAAAATATAACTTGTTCCTACCATTTGCTTACCAATGTCTACAATAAAGTAACATTCATAAATGTGTTTGGGCCATCCTTACAATAGTGTACTTCAATTTTTACAAAGAGGAGGTACTCCTTTTTTTCTTTTGCCTTGGACCTTGGGCTCTGCCCTTGATTCCATGCGATAAAAGGCACTAATAGCCGTGCCTCCCTTATATGTAAAAACCTGGGTGCATTCTTTTAGTGTAGTTTGTAAGGCACCTTACAAGGTGTAACATGTGCTTTGATGAGGATGGGCATTTTGACAAATGAAATGCCTGCTCTACAAGCATTTGGTTTTTTGAAATGCTCATCATTGATTTTCCTAGCTATTATCTGAAAGGTTGGGTACCAGGTATTGCAATAATTTTTTTTATGAACAAAAAAAGTGTGACAAGTTTTATGCCATTTGAAGCCCTTCAGGGTGAGCTCTACAGGAATCTGGCCCACAGTCTGGTCCCTCTCACAGGGCCCTTATTCCTGTAATGCCCACCCCCCAAGGGCTTTAGCCTACACTAGTTACGGCTAGGAGAAAGTTAGGTTTGAAAAGCCAGCCACAGTGTTAGGGAAGAATTTGCTGTGCAGAGATTGAGGGTTGGGTGAGAATAGAGCTAGCGGTCATGCAGATTCATGGGTAAGATCTGGGTTGCTGCTTAATTGGGGTGGCTTGGACTCAGTCCTTTCTGCTGTTGAACCCATCACAGGTTTCTACTACAGGTACTTCTTTACACCTCCATACCCCTTGAACTACAATTTTTCCTTGAATCTTCTGGTGAGCAATGCCAACCTGACTCTAAATCTGTGAAGGATCCATGATGTTCTGTTGTAATAGTTCTTTTGTTTCATCTTTTGTGGCAAATTTGATGTAGGTTCTCACTTTTCACTGCATCTTGCATCCCTTGTCTTACTTCTACACTAGATGATTGTTTGTGATGGCTCGAGAAGCCAGAGTGATTGTAGCCAAGGAAGAAATTGATGTGAGGATTGGGGCAATTGCAGGAATATCACCAGTGTTGGTGCATTCCTAATAGAAGGATTGGCAAAAGCATTTGCATGATGCATCACTTGAAACTGATGCAAGACACAAGAGGATAATTGAATTTGGCAATATGCCTACAGAGCTTGCCAAGGTATGGCTGTGTCTGAAGCCTTTGAGCTTGCAGCAGATTGACAAGGAACCAGAAAATGAACTTCAAATGTTAGGTAAACGGGTCTGCATTGCCAGTTTAGGGATTGGTGTGGTGGACAAGTCTTTGTTGGATTTAAAGCTCCATGATGGGAGGCATTTTGTCATGTGCACTTTGTCTTTGATGAGATTTAAGCTCATTGAGAAAGACACGACTGTGGTGCAGTGACGCACTGGGCACCAAAGCTGTGTGCCATGTACCCCACACGCAATGACCCATGAATTACAATTAGGGTACATTGGCCAAGAAGCTCTTGACCTTGAAGCTGCCTAACAAAACAAGGTCCAAAGGGGAGCTTGAAATAGATTTGGGGTGCATGTTCCAGCAAGCTATGCTGGAGGATATGTTGAAGCAAATGGGCTACAAGTCCTCTCTTTTGGCAGTCATATTCTTAGGTCGTAGTTGGTTCAAGTGGGGTTGATATAGATGTGATTGGTAAGCATTTCTTGCAGGAAGAAGAGGGAGGTACTTACAATGATGTAGCTTCTTTTCCATTTCTGCAACTCTATTTGCTGGGAAAGCAGCTGATCATGACTACTATGACATCAACCATGCCAAACACTTGAGTTCTCTGTAATGAAACTGAAACACCTGCTACAACACTACAGTTTTTTGAATCATAATGCACACAGCCAGACTTTTTAATTGCAGTTGGACAGTACAGAATTTTTCCTTGTGAAGGGTTCAAAAAACTTAATGGCCATTTCATTGTTCAAAGCACTTGCTTTTGGATTTTTCCCTGTGATACCCAACAGCTATCCTCCAGGTATTACAGGGAAAGTTGAAAATGAGAATCAGCCCAGTGCTTTGAGCTCAGTAAGGCCTCAAGCCTGCAGCCTCAGCCTTCACCTTACACAAGTGGATGCCAGGATTGCAAATTGCAGAACATCTACTGACTGGTTAGGACTCTACTGGATCTGTAGAGAGGACTTAACTATGTTTACCTGGTGTGATCCGTCTACTGGAACACAGAACCACAGACTACTGCACAAAGTTTTGCAAGAATCAGTTGGGCTTTCAGGAGACATGCCAAAAATATTCTTGTTCTCTGTACATGTGTGTATTTTTATACAAATTGATGTGGGATTGTATACAATTTGGTCCACTGTGACGTTAATGCATTAATTGACAAGTGCAAAAAGAATTTGTTTAATACCCTGAAAACCTGCTACTAAAATCTGAATCAAAGTCTCTTTTTCTCCCTTAACCTTAAGGTCTTATGAGTAACAGGCACATAGAGTGCAACATGTGAGGGCTTGGAACCCACAACCGGTTGCAAACTGGTCATGAGGCAAGACAACAACTATGGCTATTGCAGATCAACAAGAATCAAGCCTGGCAAGTTGCAAAAGATCAAACTGTATTCAAGTTCAAGGATCTGGAGCTCGAGGTTTACTTCTTGCACATGGACGGCAATCTTGCAGGACAAGGGGAGCTGGAGAGCACAGAGCAGAACACTCACAGTAAAGATTAGGGCTGAACTACAAGAGAATCAGGGTCCCAGTGTTAGTCGGTTGTAAGAAATGGCACCAGATGACCGGCGGTTATCATGACAATTCTTTAGGATATGTAACCATGGAAGTTCTCCAAAAAAAATCCAAAATAACCGGATTCTGCCGGACAACCCACCCCATCTACGAAGCGTTCCTTATACGTGGGAACCGAATCGGAACGGAATTGTGAAGCTAATCCTGCGCTAGATCACTGATCAGATGCATGCTAGTTAGTTAGAGACCAACTAATAAAACGAACTCCTCGACACTCAATCTGCGAGCTCAACTCATATATTTTCACAACAGTATGCTGGCTTCGACTGAGCTCACAGGCCGCATGACTCGGATCTATACAATAGACTTTCAAGTTGCCCTGAACTTCATCAGCTATTTATTTCACTTTTACATTCTCCTCGTCTTGGAATTCATTCCCGCCTTCTGCAGTTCCTGCAAATTAAGAGGGTCCAGTAGTAGTACAATTAGACAAAAAACTACGTGTCAATAACAATCATGGTTACGTTGGGTGCTCGTATGGCAATTTCTCAAAACTAATCGATCACACAAACTTAGTATCTCAAGTGTTTAGTCTAGTACTTACCCATGATTTCTGCAATCCTTGATGATACATGTGATGATTCATTGGCTTCGACTGCGACTGCCTGCAACTGAGCGTCATGGGGAGAATTGCGTGGAAGAAAGTCTCGAGTAAGCTTGAGAAGATATCGGAGGAGCTTTACTGATTCTCTTGCCAGTCGCACTAAGAGCACGAGACTCAGGATAACCAGGATCAGAACTTGCGCATGTGGATCATCAACATCGAACTGCGGGCTTGGAATCAGCAGCTGGAGCTCATGGCTGGAGCTGGTCGCGGGTGCCATGTGTCGAGGAGGACGTGATCCCGAGCTGGGTGGAGCCTTCATAATCAATTTGTGAGCAGCAGCAGATGATCGACAGTAGTGCTGCAGCTCCTCCCCTCCTCCTGCAGCTTGTCCTGCAACAGGAAACAAAGCTCACTGGTATGGACGTCGTAGCCACAAAAAGAAGCCAAGAAGAAGAACCAGAATGACGCACAAGCCTGTTGTCCCGCGGTCTAATGAGCGAGAGAAAGCGTTCCGAAACTTCCTGGAGGGACTGAACATGCGCCTTCTCCTCCTATAACTTGCAAGCTATGCCATGCTTGCTTGTGCGTCATTCTGCAAGCCCCTTTGCTTCCTGGAAGATAAATTTTCGGTTTATTCCCGGTCCAACTCGTTGCAACATAATATATGGTATGAAAAAAGCCGCAAGCAGCCTGTCATGAGTCCTATAAATAGTATGTAAGTTTGTACAGGCTTGAGGCTTGAGCCCTGGGTTTGGGGCAATTTTAAAATAAGCTACAGCCCTGCCCCCAGCTCACCACATCTTGGGAATATCCGCCACGTGTTAGCAGCCTCACTCAACTTGAAAGCAGGGTTTCTTCAAGGATGTAGTCAAAGTGGCGATCATGCAGAAAATAATTTAGCCAAATTTGGCTGCATGTTAGATATGAAAGTAGAAAAAAAAAAAAAAAAACCTGTTTCTATGTTGTCTTGTCGCTACCTACTAGAAGTTATCATAAAATTCTGATGATTTGAATTTTTTAGCTTCTTCGAAATCTGGTGAATTCTGGTCAATTTTTTTCCATGAAAATTCCTTTTTGCATAGGTCGAAATTTGGCAAAAACTTGCCATTAAAAGAAATGCTGACTCAAAGCATGAGGCAAAACCTTATAGTAAGCCAAAACAAATCCAGACTCCCAGGGCGTAGGAGTGTGAGGGACCTCGTGCCTAGTATTTGTGGAACAGGAGGGTCCAATTTATGCCTACCTTAACTAAACCTCCTCTTTTCTAGGAGGTGCATTTCAGGGGGTATACTTGGGGCCAGTTTTTTTTTTTAATAATGTTTTTAATGTTTTTTCTCTTTACAATTTTTTTAAAAAAATTCCAATTTCGTAGGGTAGCAACAGAGGCCAGCATCCCCAGACAGATTTTGACTTAACTAGATGATGTGACTCCTGAGTTCAAATTTTTTCTTTATTGCATTGAGCTGGCTTGGTTCGCTCATCTCTAAAAAACTGAAACTATGGAGGCCCTCCAAAATCCAAGGTTCTAGTTTGAAGTATAGAGTTCATACCCTTTGGCGCACCTACATAGGTGGAAGGAGGACAACATTTGCCGAAACATATGGGATAAAAGTGAGGTGCTATGAAGAACAGGTTGGGGAACACATTGGGAACTTGGGGAACATATTGGGAACCCATTGAGAACTTGAATGTAACCTAGTGGGAACACATTGGGAAGCAAGGCAAAATGAAAAAATTCCTCGCCCCCCTCCCCCTCTCCCCCAAAACTTAAAAGGACAAAAAGCAAGGCACCTTGAGTGCATGCTCGGGCCTTCCCATTGGTTGCATGAAATTTCTCTTCCCAAAGAATTCGTCACCATTTTCAGCACGAGCTAATACCCCTTGCAAAGAACACCCTACCAATTAAATAACGAAACTAGTGGAGAAACCTTTAATAACCACTACACAAAATAAAATTTTGCAATTAAAAAAAAATCGTCGAAAAAGTGAATTAATGTTGCCTAATGAGAATTTGAGGTCAATGATATATTTTTCAATTTTCTAATGTTGCATCATTGGCTAGCATCCCAAGAGGGATTTAGCATTACTTGACAATAGGTTTTAAGAACCTACCCAAACAATAAGAAAATGATTTTTCATAATGCTACCAAACTAAAATCAGAGTTTAAATTTCGTGAAAATTTTATAAATTTTTTTTTGATGTTTGAAATCTTTTCTACTGTGATCAATTTCTCTTGTGAATTCATTACTTCTTGAGATTTTGGTGCTTCCATCAGAGTAGTATTTGGCATACCTGACCAGGTTGTGTTCCATCCTTTCATGGATGTGGATGGCCCTTCTGTTTGGGTTTGTGTATTTTGAATCTATTGAATTATCTCCACCATTGATTTCTTCAATGGCTCTTCTTTCTCCTAGTTAACAACATTCTTTGCTTTTCTTGGCTTTCTATCCTTAAACACGTGTTCTTCAGTTACTTTAATTTTTGTGGTAACATTAACATCCACCACATTCACATTTGAAGTGATTGTTTGTGTGTCAACAATAAGTTGAACCTTTGTTATAATCACATATTTGCAATGAAACATCTTTTGCATTTCAACAAACTTTGGACAATTTGTCATTTTATGTCCATTTAAACCACAAATGTGGCATGCATATGAAGATGTCTTCTATGGCTTTTGACTTGGTTGTGTTGCCTCTATGGTTACCATCGTGGTTTGTTCTTGCTTTTTTTTGCATGTCTTCACATTGTGATTCGTCATCCCACAATTTGTGCAATGTTTGTCAGTCTTCCTTATATTATTCTGTGTTTTCACTAGTGCTACTTATTTGGTATTATGTGGTACAAAAAATGCATTCCTTGTTTCTACAATAATCATGCCTTTGTCACACACATTGCCACCTCCTTATGTTGTTGTAATGTTGACCATTTCATCCTTGTAGCCGCAATTTTGAAGTATGATTACAAACTTGTTCTAAACACAATAGTCAAAAAATTGTCTATGGTTGGTACTTGTAAACCATGAGCTAACTTCTGAATTCGCTCATAGTAAACCTCCACCCTCGCAGTCTCCTCCTACTTCATATTTTTCAACTCCATGTATATTTGCTTGTCATTTTTAATCTTTCGATGACGTTTGTAAAATGCCTATGTAAGCCCCGAAAAAATATAGTGAAATAATTTTAACATGTAATTATGACACCAATCTAATGTTATATTTCTTAGCATATAACTAAATGCACTGATGATATACTTTTAAAAAGTCTTTGCATTTTCTTTTACTACATAATTTAACACTTTAACATGAACATCTGGATCAGCATCTTTTTTGAAATTAGGATACTCAAAAGTTATCATGTTTGGCTTAACATAATGGCCATCTTTGTGATCAATAATTGGCGCAATTACAACAGATCATTATCAATATCTTCCTCTTGAATTCGTTACACCTACACTTTTGTATCCTCCAACAACCATTGAGCTCATCGGTGGTCGACCTGGATTCTTATTCACATGAGTAGTCATTATCGAATTGGTAAACACCATCTGAGGTGTCGCAACAACTCTAATAGTTGTTGTTGGTAATGTCATATTTCAATTCAAATTCCTTTTCGTTGAAACTCCACCCAATCCGATATCCAATTTTGTTGCATATCCAATTAGTACTCCCTTTTTAACAACATATATGTTGGGTGCAACAATCGTTTCCATTCTTGTGGTTTTTATACCCACATCAAGTGATTGAATAACTTTTACTCCAACATGTTATCTTCGAGTTTCAACAATTGCCACTTCTGACACTATTGGTGGAGTTGTGTTGATTCAAGATTGATGATCTTCTAGTTTGTTGTTACCCATTGGTATCCTCTATGATCTAGAATGTGGATGTAAATGCACCTTTGGTTTTCTACTCCTAGTCTGAATAGATGGACAAATATATTGATTATGTGGTCCTAATTGGTTTCCCAACTCCATGCCTTTCAATTTGTTCTGGACTATAGGAATTCTTCATTCTTGTTCCTATGGTTGATACATTAATGTTCCTACCACATTTTATAACTCCACATGTTTAACAATACCTATTTTGATGTGAAAAGGCACAAAAGGACAATTCATGATCGCATGTCCTTCTTCACAAAATGCATAGACCCTTGAAAGTAATCTAACCATCTTTGAATCCATAAATTCATGATCCCGTGTTTTGGCTATGTACCTTGCTTGATCCAACTATGGATTCCCTTGATGTGAATATGACTGTGGTACTTCATCCAACACATTCATATGTGCCTCTGCATACTCAAATGATCGTAGGTAATTTTCCTTAGTATCCTCAACCACATCGATATTGGTGTTTTCTTCCACCTCCCAGTCTTCCACTAACTCATAGTAATCTAAAAATGTAGACCAATACACAAACATGGGGTGTATACCTCCTATAACATCCCTTCTTTGGATATTCACTAACTTTGGACTTGAAATTTCTTGTGGTTGATTAGGTACTACAAAACTCCCTACTTTGTTTTGAACTCTTCAACTTTAAACCACAAATTATGGCTGAGAAATATACTACACCCATTCATTTGGGTGAGCAATTGATTTCATCTTTCTTCATGGAGATTGTCGTCTATAACTATGTCTTTTTTGAAAACCCCTAGTCCATATTTCACATTGTACCACCTCTATGGTAGAAAACGACATGTGCCTTACATGCCTTTCTTCTATTCTCAAAACTCGTCTATCCAACATCAATATGGGGTTTTATAAGCCATGCACACTCCTCTCCATTTTCAAAATTGTCTTTTGTCTATCTTTCAAGAACTTGTTGATTTGCTTCTAAGGCCAATTATCAATGTAGATTATGGGTCACTGTGAGGTGACTTCCTATCCCTCTATTTTTGGTTCTATGAGGTGACTATACTTGAAAATACATATGGTACCAATGAAGGAAAAAATGCAAGTGTATTTATAGATGATAAATCACATTCGTAGTTGAAACCAACTAGCTTGCCTCCTATGCAACATTTTCGATTTAAAATTGATAGTTATGTTTTCAAACTTAAACATTCCAAATCTTAGAATTTTGTGTCAAATTGTCATTCATTTAAACCAACTTTTAAAGGTTCAACACCATGTTGTAAGCTACTTTGCCTTGCATTGAAGACAAGGCATTTCACAGCTTTGTACAAACTTTTATTCTCAACTATATTAATCTGGCAATTGAAAATGGTCTGCCATTTCTTTAAAATCTTTGGTGACAAAGGATTAGACCAAATTTTTGGAAACATCAAACAATGTTGACAAAATAAGCTTCACCAAATTGAAGGAAGATTTTGTTAGCATGTGTGTAATCCTTGAAAATGATATCAAAGAATTAAAAAAATTGACCAATGTTGCAAGCTTACACTACTACAAAATGTGGGTGCAATTTGTTAGTCCTTATTCATTAAACCAATGAATTCATTCAAAATCCAATGAAATCACTTGGCATTTAGGGATACCTTATGTTATAGTGTTCTTAAATGCAACCCTTATTAAAACCAACTTAATTAATTTTAGAAATTCATAATTATCAATGTAGGTAATGTTTTCTCCACAATATTTTTGTGAGACATCATAAGTGTGTTGGATGTTTCAAGGTGGCCCAATGTAAGTTTCAATGCGCATAAAGTGAGCCCCAAAACATATCACCCATTGAAACATGGTAGGTTTCAAGGGCTATGTTTTAGACCCATGCCCCCATGGTCCATGTGCCCCCATCCATGCCCATCTATCTTTATATGATTTGTAACATCAAGGCATCCCGATGTATGGCTTTTTGCACATTTGCATTATTGTTGTGTATTTTTCGTTTAATTTGAATATGCCATTGTCATCTTCATTACCATATCCCCACCATAGGTTTTCACCTAGGATTTCAATAATGCTTCAAGTTCATGGCAAAGCCCAAGAGCCTTCCTCCTCGTCACTCTTTACTTTCATTCATTTTCCTCTCTAAAGTTGAAGCATTCTATTGTATGAACAATCTTGAAAACTTATATGTAGCAAGTCTTATTGTTTTATGTGCTAATGTTTTTTGTTGTTTAATGGTTTACAATGGTTTCTAGTGTTGTTTTCTACTAATGACACTTGTTGTGGACAAAGGTTGCAAAGTTACAAACTAAATATTTTCTTACAAAAAGGCCATGTTATCTCTAAAAAACAACATCGATCTCAACCTTCCCCTCACTTTTGTCTATCTATTTGCCCCTCTTTCGCCCCTATCGCATTTCTATCATAGTTTTATCTTTCACACATGAAAAATATAAACAACAAAATCATAATAACCTAAACATAAAGGAAAAGGAATTAAAAACCTTACTCCTCAATGTACATGAAGGATAAATCTTGTCCAAATGTAAATACATGCCATAGTACATGGGTAGCTTTAGCACATGTCTTACCAATAATTATTTAATTTTAAACATTCCATTTTTCCAAAAAAGAAAATTCTAGAATATTACAAAAGATTTTCCAATATCTTTCACCACAATCAATTGGTTCTTTGAGAAAAATCAATTTTCAAATTTTCAAATTTTTCCCAAAGTAATATAATTTACATGTTGAAGTTTGCCAAGGTACTACCATCTACTACTACTGTGGTAATAGTAGCATTGTCATTATTGGAAGGAATTGATCAAATTCAAAAAATTGTAAGAATGGATTTGCATAAATTTTCTCAGCCTATTACATATATTCCCTTAGCCCAGGTGGGCTGTACATAAGGGGAAACATACCATTTGAAAATAATTATCAAGGATTCACTATAGAGCATAATAGCATAAGGGACTTTGGTTAGTGGAACTCATGTGTTAGTTCAATTGGTACCTTCCTGAGTGTGTTAAAACTTTAAAAGGAAGAGAAGTATTAAAAAGATAACAATTTTTTTTTTATTGTACTACTTATTGGTGAAGGAATTAAGAGGAAGGGTCTCTTGCTACTTTTGAAAGTAATTATTGTCATTGTCTAGGTAGGAGCAATGAAAACATGTGTAGCAATAGTGGAGGCTGAAAAAAAAGGAAAAACAAGAAACATAGCAAGAGTGGAGGTGCCTAGGAAAAATGAATCTCAATTGAAATTTACTACATTCAATCTATGATGATGTAGAAACAATAGTAATGGAAAAATGGGAAAGTAAGGGGAAAAGGGGTTGGAGGGTGGTGAAAAGTAAAGAACTCAAGAAAATTGATATTTGAGAAGAGATGGAAGAGGAATTAGTTTTTAAAAAAAAACCATTTTTTAAAAATCAATGTTGTACATAGTTTCTAGAATGGACTAGTGGGTGCCCGTGACATTCGGACACGGCGAAAAAAAAAAAAAAAAGAAAAGAAGAAGAGGTCGGACACTGTCCGTCGACGACGGCAGTTTAGGGCGGCAAAAAAAAAAAAAAAAAAAAAAGAGGTCCTGTCCGTCGAGGTCCCGAAACCCTGGGTTCCCGTTTTCGGAATCCGACTGTCCGGGCCGGTTCCGCCAGTCAATTAAAACGCGGAACCATCGTCGGACGCACAGACGCACACACATGTTGTAATTATATATAAGATTGGGATCTTTGTGAAGAGGGTATTTAGTCCACCACAATTGCATTTTAGGAAACTTATGTGTGGTGTCTTCCAAGACTAGAAACAAAAAGTGAAACCTATAATGTTTTAGCATTAGGATGTATAGGTCATGTTGAACCTAACACAGAAGTGATTGTGCCATTCAAGCCTCTAACAAAGTTAAGATCCAACTTTGGCATAATGCCCTAGCCAAGGACCTTTAGGAAGGTTTTTTATATTTTTCCTTTTAATTTGTTTAGTCTTTTGTGGTTGGTTTCGTAGATTATATACCATATGATAGTAAGTAGTTTTTTACTAAATGGGGTTTGCGCTCATATTATGCCTCCCTCATGGGCACTAAACATCCCATGTCCCTTAGTTCATCATGTCCCATCAAACCTCATCCTTCCTATCACCCATTTACTTTATCATGTGCCACCACAAACCTAGTTTTCACCCCATTTCCCATGCAAACTATGCACCTCCCATGAGTTCCCCCTCCTATTTTAACAAACCACACACCACCCACTAGTTCCCCTTACTAACCCCCAACCCTTCGAGTGAATGTGGGGCCTCAACCTTACACTTTCCAAACCCCTTTGATCATGCACATGTAAGATCTTTTTGCCCTTCTATTCTACTAGCCCTTCTAGTTACACATGATTGGACCCCCCAACCTACCTTCCTCTCCTCAACACATTTATAACCTTCATTTGAAGTCTCTTGCCCCACATGTTGGCACCAATTTACTAGTCGAAAGTTAGCTCATCATCAATGTTCCTATCAAGCACCCAATTCATTTAATGCAAACCCCCATGACCATTTTGATTCGATACTTTCATTGTTCCCACCCCGCCTACATTAGCTTGAACTTGAGTTTCATTTTTGGTTATCTTCGAATTCTTTCATTTAGGTTTTCATTGTCCTTAATTGAATAACCGCATCCCTACTATTCCACGACATGACATTTTGTTTTCCATTGGATAAGTTAACGCAAGACCCCTATGATGTGGTAGCTTGGTAATTACTTCTTCTATTATCCCAATGGTGTTTTGTTTTGCCCCCTTGTGATGGGGCAATGGGGCATGGGGAACACATAGACTAGATTCACATTTTTTTAACAAGCGATTGGATAAACTTGCAGGAAGAGTTTTCTTTGCAAGCCTAAGCTTTAGTGACAAGTTCAAGTTCAATGCCTCTTACTTAACATGATCCTTCAATTCATAAACACCTTTTTCGTAATCTAATTTTTGGACGTGTAGGGCAATACTTGAGAGCAATTCGCACATTGGCACCATTTTCCCCTACACCCATGTCCTCTTACACCACTTTAATTTTCATTGCATTACACCCTAAAATAGATGGCTACTTTTCATTTTTCCCAGAAAACTATGAACGAGACCAAAACCTCGAACTTTCTCTTGAATTCTTTCAAATTGGCACCAACGCATGCCCCATTTATTGGCAAGTGGTTTTTATGGGATAAATTTTTAACACATTTACGATTATTTTCCCTTAAAAGATTCAGCAAGTGGATTCCATTCGTTATTTCAACTTTGTTCTCATATTACAAAATTCCACCTTGAATTGCACATGTTCTTGGCATAGTTCGTTTCTTAATCATGACCAAACCTTTAGGTAGAATTGGTCCCATTTGTAATGGGGGAAACATTGTATTAATTCACAAGTTGCACCTTATGCCTTCAGTTTCGCGACACCTTCGCAACACATTTTTCCCCACATTAATTTGAAGTTGTAATTAAAGGAAATTGTGAAATAGTAATCCACAACATTAGGTGCACCCTAGACCTTCACCTTGATTGGGTTGTTCTTTCACTAGGCATGGCGATTGCCTTTAATTTAATGTCAAAAAGGGTCATATTTCAAAAACTTTGTACAACATGTGGATACGTGATCAAATTCATCCTTTTTGTTCGTGCATTCTATGCATTTGAGTCTCCTTTGTTTTACAACCATCGTAATTGTGAAGGCAATGTCATAGTCATCCCTTCTGCCATGGGAATCTGTAAAAACGATCCCTTGGGAAGGGCATTATTCACATTAGCCCACTTTAGGGCTTTGTGTTTTACAACTAGTCATTTCCCTTCTTGTTCATTTCCATCCATTATAAACAACATTCATGTCATAGGTCCTTATTCTATTGAATTGTTTACATATGAACATTTTTAAATTGAAGTCTATGCAATAGGTCTTTTTATACAACCTCATAAATGTGTAGCATGGTAACCCTTTGGCTTACCACTTGACTTCAACACCCCATCCCAATTTACCACCCCATCATAAGGAATTAGAATTTTGGAAGTTCCATTGGGCACTTCATCATTCACATTATCCTTCATCAAAGATGTCTTATTAGAGGATGTTCGACATGTCGATCTTCTCCTTAGAATGGGTGATGTTTAGGTAGCCTTTGGAATTTTAGTTCATTGTTTTGTGCAACGACTTTCATATTTCTTAAAATGTACACCTCCTTTTTCCACTTTCATAAAATCCCTCAATTCTTTTGACTCCTCCTTCCTTCAAGTGTTTGGGCGCCTTTTGGGTCCAAGATCCTTTGATAACCTAGAAAGACTTTTAACCCGTAAACAAGCTTCTCTCCCAATAACTTTCGATGGCATTGGGTTCATAACAATGGCCACTTTCGCCCCAATAACCTATATATGGAGTTGGGCCTTTGTAGCCTCAATCATAATTGGTAGGTTTATGGTTAATCAACGTCCCTTCCTTTTTGAAAGCTTAACACAAATCAACAATGACACCTTCCTTTTCTAGCAACACATCAAAGTGACACATGATCTCCTACCGCCCCTAATTTGCGCATGTCTTCCTCCATTTTAACAATTCATTGAACAACAAATGGTTCAACTTTAAAATTCCACCTCGGAGCATCTACACTATCATACCCTTTCTAGCAGGCTTTCTAATGGGATATCTAAAGCCCATCATGCCTGAATTTTATCATGTTCTAGCCAAGGGGCGGGTGGTTGGCTTATAGTTCAACAAATGTTCCCATGCTTTCGAGTAGCTTCCCCGATCTTTCCCATAGCACTTCAAATATGATTTGGATTTCCCCATCCCTTAATTGCAGATAATCCTCGATGTGTGTGCAAACATCCCATTGACCTTATGGGTATCCACTTCTTGTGTTGTGCTCATGGCAATGAGCACACATGAACCCATGATGCAATTTACAACACCTTTGTTGCCATTGCGCGGGATGCTAGCTTCCACATGAGGCGAGAATAACTACATGCATTTTTTCAAATATGTTCAACTCCCCCCATTGACAAATCAACATTGTGCTCACTAAAGATGGCATTCGCACCTTAGTCGACATTGTCATTGCTAACCTAACATAGTAGATTTATTTCCCCAATCTTGTGCCATCCAAGGATTTGTTGCTTTTGATGCAATTCGAGTCGAAAAACGAAGCTATTATGACCGACACACTGCTAATCAATTCCTCCCCTTAATAGTGGAAATATTTGGATATCTATATAAACATGCAAATATGTTTTTAAACAATTGTGCCAATGCCATTTGGAGTTTGAAAAGACCAGAGGGCCTTCCTCTTTTTGTTTTTGTTAGTTTTCTCTAGCAAAGAAATTCAATCACATTGCAAAGGTTATAAGCATCCTCCATCTTAAATTGGGCAATAGTTGTAGGCCTAGTTATTTCCCGAATTCCACCCCTTTAGGACACATCTCCCATCTCCATAATTGACTTATAGAAGTGGCCAATTTTTGATATGGAAAAATACAACCAACCTAATACAACCAATTGATTTTTGACATGAATAGGTTTTAACATCTAGTTTGAGCTAATTTGACGTTTTGTAAATTCTTCCAAACCCCCCCCCCCCCTCTTTTTTTTCTTCTCCTTTTTTACATTTTACTAACCTATGGTGTGTTTATCAATAACATTTTAGAGGGTTGCATCATTATCAAAAAGTTGTAACTAAGAAACATATGATACCTTTGGCCTTTGGCTGTTGACTTGAGAATAATAAGGAAAAAGATCAACTTTTAAAGGTGCATTCACACTTGGTGTTAAGGACTTTAGTATTAAGTCCCCTAACACCAAGCTAGTCATTTTAGGACCTAAACCTATTCACCACAAAGATTTTATGTTAAGTTAACATTCACTTGTGGTGTATTCACACTTGATGTTAAGTTGGTGTTAACTAAAAATCTAGGTGGCATCCAATGTTAAATGGGTGATAGCTTAATGTTAGGTGAAACTTAACATAAGATTTTCATGATATCTAGGTTTAAGTCCGAAATGGTTAGCCAAGTGTTAGGGGGGACTTAAACACTAGACTCCCTAACACCAAGTGTGAACACACCTTCAATATTAAACAGTCACCCATTTAACATTGGGTGCCACCTAAGATGCCACCTAGATTTTCATTTAACATTGATTAAAATAGGTGTGAATGCACCTTTAGAAGGTCCCACTCTCTCAAGTAACTCATGGCTTCTACAAATCCCAAGAGTTGCTAGCTAGCAAAGAAAGGGTTGCCACTAGTCACTACCTACCTACCTGCAGGATATGCCAATTGGGTGAGGAATCCAGCAAAATGACAAAAGAGTTGTTTTTTTAGAGTAGAGAATTGTTTTGGGGTCATAAATCAACTCATCTCATTTATTTCATCACACAAAAATCAATTCAAATAATAATAATAATAATAATATTGATAATAATGTTTTTGATCTAACATGAAAATTGAAATGATAAATGTGAAAGATTATTTTTCTTAATGAAAATTTGTACTCGGTGCATTAATAAAAAAAAACACATGTAAATAAATAACCTTCAATAATACTTAGATATATGCAACTATACAAAGGTTTTAAATAAATAAATAAATAAGTCAAAAAGTAAGAAAAAAGTAAATTTTAATAAATAAATAAATAAATAAATATTTAAAACTGCTACCAAACCAAAATTAGACTGCACACTGGAAATGTGACCCCAGAAAAACTCAAAATTTTCCCTTTTTTTCCCCCGAAATTTCGCGATTCTTATTATTTTTTTTCATTCAAAAAAAAGAATCTTAAGTGGAGTATTCCCTTTTTAATGCGTGAAATTTTCGCACAAAAGAAATAAGAAAATTAAGGAGAATGCTAGGACTTGCAGTGTGTTTTTTTTTTTTTTTTTTTTCTCGGCTAATTTTCGTATTTTGGCGACCAAAAAAAAACCAGTGCGAATGGTAGAAAGGCATTTGTTTTTGGTTCCCAAAGAAAAAGCGAAGATCGCCATCTTTTGAAGAAAAAGAAGTCACAAGTCGCCATATTTAGACAATGAGTTTCTATTTGTCGCCAGAACTGGGCAGGAATCTTTTTTTAAAATCTACTTTATTGTCAGATCTATAGCCAAATTTGGCTTATTCCTCTTGTGGATGATCGCCAGAAGCAAAAAAGAAGGAAAAGACAAGACCAGAAGAAGCTCAGGAACAGCAACAAGCTTGAGCGAAGCAAAGCAGCGGAGCAATGGCGCCGGGGAGTGGCACGCAAGCGGCAGTAGTAGCAGGGGCGATGATGGAGGAAGGTCTGGGGACGGGATCAGTGAATGGACGTGGCCAGGGAAAGCTTTGGAGCTTGGATCAAAACGTGGACAAACCTCTGGGACTGGAAGCCGATCGCGTGCACAGCATGCAGTACCGGAAGGTGCGTGAGCATTCGTAATTGGTGCTAGATCCATCCTTTCTCTAAATTTTGCTTCTCCAAACTCTTCTTTGAATAGTGCTTTCTTCTGCCGTAATTTGTTCAGTTCTCGGGAGGCTTGAATGAGGTTGCTTTGTGAAAACGAATGAAAAAGGAAGAAACCGCAACGGCTTGTGCAATTGCGGCTCTGTCTGTTGTGAATCCACGAGTATTGTTGTTGAGAATCGGAATTTGTGATGGTTCTTTTTGGTTCGTGGCGTATTCCAAAACATTCGATAGACAGCAATCCCGTTCTACAAAGAGAGAATTGATGAATCTTTGGAAGAGCAAAGCTGCAGTGGACAACTGGAATTCCTTGGCTTTTGTTGCGGTATTTTTGAGATACAAACGATCTCTCATGTAGGTGTTATTGTTGTGTGCCGCCGCAACAGTCTGCGACTGTTGCTTTCCCTCTGGCATGCGGAGGCTGCAGTATTC
Source organism: Sphagnum contortum (assembly GCA_963920785.1). Lineage (NCBI taxonomy): Eukaryota > Viridiplantae > Streptophyta > Sphagnopsida > Sphagnales > Sphagnaceae > Sphagnum > Sphagnum contortum. Next base: position 10,623,888 of record OY987276.1, read on the forward strand.
CAATTTCAACGTTCACAGATCTTCAGGAATTGGCTTGTTTCCTTGAAGGCAAAAGATAGATTGCATCGTTGTAAGTACTGATCTAGCAAATTCAGACGATTTTTATTTGCAGGTCCTGCCACTGGCAGTAATCCTGCGCCTTGCATATCAGAGTTTGGGAGTGGTGTATGGAGATGTAGGCACTTCTCCACTGTATGTATTCAAAAGTACATTTCCTGATGGAGTCACAGATGGCCGGGACATCCTTGGAGCACTCTCGCTCATCATCTACACCATCACTATCATCTCCCTTGTCAAGTATATCTTTATTGTGCTGAGAGCGAATGACAACGGAGAAGGTGCCACAATTGTGCTCAATATCATACACTCCTTGTTCTTTTTCGGTCCCTCAAGCAGATTAACTTTTATCTGACCAGCGATTTCCTTTTACTTGAGATTTGCTGCAAACTGCAAACTTCTTCATGACCTGAAGCAGCTGCCCCATGACCAAAAACCAATGTATGAGGAAATTGAAGTCAAGCTCTCAGTTTGGACATTAATGGGGAAATTGTCACGTGTTTGTACCTTAGGCTCAGGAGTTCACACTCCTGAGAAAACTGACTGACTGGGCATACATGTGTTGTTTGTTTGTTGTGGACACCCTGCAGGGGGAACTTTTGCGCTGTACTCACTGCTTTGTAGGCACTGCAACATAAGTGCACTGCCAAATAAGCATCCCACAGATGAGGAGCTCACCACATTTGTTGTCAACCATGGCAGCATCAAGAAGTCTTGGCTGCAGAAGAAACTGGAGAGCAGCAATGTGCTTCAGAGAATTCTTTTGATAGTTGTACTCTTTGGCACCTGCATGGTGATAGGGGATGGCATATTAACCCCTGCAATTTCAGGTAACCTGTTCCTACTTGGCTAGACTTTTTCCAACCTTGATCTCATTGAAGGTTGTCAGTCTGTCCAGAAGGTGGCTGCATTGTAGTACCAATCATTTCTGCTGGAATTGATGGCTGTTATATTGAGGCAGAAGTTGCTTTTGTTGGGCAGTTCTGTCAGCGGTCTATGGAATTAAGGCTGCATCATCCCACCTGAATGACCGTAAGTCCTCCTCTCATTTTCTTTAACATGAGTAAGAGTTCTTCTCCATGAGAGCAGCCTTCCTTGGTCGTAGATTAGAGATTGGTGCTAATGTTTGTGACTGGGGTGCCCCCCTGTTAGCAGAGATGATATTCTCACATGCTAGTCTTTTAAACATCTGCAGTGCCCTTTTTTCAAAGTCATTTGTGGCACTGTGCATTTTTTACTCTTTCTCTTTTTTTTCTAGCTTGCTTGTTGCCTTTTGTATCTGAGGTTGTTGGTGTGGTTCTCCAGTTTTTCTCTGTGTCTTACTTTCTACACCTCCACAACTCAAAGCTAGATTGGATGTAGGAATGACATTCTGTATTGGCTACTTTGGCAGATGTGGTTACAATTATTTCACTGGTCATCTTGGTGATTCTCTTCAGCATGCAGCGATTTGGTACAGCCAGGGTTGGGTTCACATTTGCACCAATATTCCTGCTGTGGTTTATTTCCATTGCAGTCATTGGAGTATATAACATAATCAAATATGACAAAGCCATATTCAAAGCATTTTCTCCCCTCCAAATTATCCATTTTTTCAGGAGGAATGGAAGAGCAGGATGGATACATCTTGGAGGCATTGTGCTATGCATAACAGGTAAGCTACAGGATGCAGTTATTTGGCATTTGGGTTGTTTCTTATGATGATCGCATAATGACATGTTTGTCAGGTTGATTCATGCAATTGAGGGAGTTTTGTGGAACTCGAATAATTGGTAATGCATTTTGAAATAACAGCTGTCAAACAATGTTGCTGTTGCCTGCTTTTCAAAAGGAGGAGTGGCTTGCACAAGGTGTTTGGCTTTATTGTGGGTTGTATTCTGCAGGGACTGAAGCTTTATTTGCAGATTTAGGCCACTTCACTTTTCAATCCATACAGGTGAGCTAGATAGTTGGATGCCATTCCAGCATGTGAATAATGTATTCTCTAAATTGCATCCTTCCACTCCATATGTCAGTAGATGACATCAATGCTAATGGTTATGGTAGGGGGCCTTGTTGGGGTGTAGATTGCCTTCACTGGCTTAGTCTATCCCTGCCTTTTGCTGGCATATTTAGGACAAGCTGCATTTCTTTTCAGAAATCTTGAAAGTGTTGGTGATCCATTCTACAGTTCAATCCCACGTAAGCTATTCTTACTTCTGTATTTCCTACTTTTCTTTACTGTAGTTGCAGCTGTGGAGAATTGAGTTCTTACAGAAGTAATATTGCTGTTGAAATATATTGGTTTGTAATCTGGTGGGCCCTGTAGAGCATTCATGCCTCATGTTTGCTTGAGATGATATTGGGCATCTAAAATGAGCATATACAGACACGTTTCTGTATGCTACAAGCAAAGTGGGGTATTCAAATGTGAAATGCTTCACTGTGGTATTGAGTGGTCGCATCTAACATGTTTTCTTGTTTCTGGCATTTTCTTCAGATAGACTCTATTGGCCAATGTTTGCACTTGCAACAGTGGCAGCTGTTACTGCAAGTCAGGCAATTATATCTGCCACATTCTCGATAGTAAAGCAGTCTGTAGCCTTGGGTTGCTTTCCAAGAGTGAAGATTGTCCACACGTCAAACCAGGTCTCAGGCCGAATCTACATTCCTGAAATCAACTGGATCTTGATGGTCCTGTGCCTTGTTGTTACTGCCGGTTTCAGAAACACCAATCAAATTGGGAATGCTTATGGTATTACATTTTCCTTGCCTATTGTGATCACCTTGCAAACTAATTAGGTTAGGTTGTTGGATGTATATCAAATTCTTTTTGGACCCATATCAAGTGTTAGCTTTGTGGATGTTGGCTCTTGTTGGATGTGCTAAATTTGCCTCCCTGATTTGATAGTTCATGACATGGTTTTGGATGTCCCTGCTTCTCACCTCCTGAATAAACCACTTAACCCAATTACATCTGTGCTACCAATGCTGATTAATTCCTATCTTACTGTGCACACAGGCATTGCAGTCGTTGCAGTGATGCTGGTGACAACGGTTCTTCTGACTTTAGTGATAATAATAGTGTGGCACAAGCCTATATTGGTAGCCTTCGCATTTTTTATGGTTTTTGGAACAATAGAATCAATCTATGTCTCATCTGTCTTGTACAAGGTGAGCCAAGGAGGATGGGTGCCGCTGGTGATAGCAGTTGCAGTGGGCAGCATCACATATGTGTGGCACTATGGTACTCTGAAGCGCTTCCAGCATGAGATTCAAAACAAGGTCCCTATGGGATGGTTGCTGGGGCTTGGCCCAAGCCTTGGTTTGGTCCGTGTCCCTGGCATTGGCCTTGTGTATACAGATCTACCTCATGGAGTTCCACCCATTTTTTCCCATTTCATCAGCAACCTCCCAGCTATCCACTCCACTGTGGTCTTCGTCAATATCAAGTACTTGCCTGTCAATACAGTTCCACAAGAGGAGCGCTTCCTCATCCGCCGCATTGGTCCCAAGGTTTACTCCATGTATCGATGTGCTGCAAGATATGGCTACAGAGATGTGCACAAGAAGGATGATAGGTTTGAGCAACTGCTTATAGAAAGTTTGATTACCTTCATCAAGTTTGAGGCATTGCAAGGTTCATCTGGACATGAATCATTAGCAGCCAGCTACACTCCAGACCAAGAAAGCGTATCATCCATGCAGCAACCATCCATGCAGCAACCCACTGGGGCCATGAATAGTCCTGCATTGCCAGGAGTCTTGAACTTGCAGGGTGATAAGTTAGACACCTCCACACTTGAAGGTTCTTCCACTATATACATGCCTGCCCTGTTAAATCCCTCCCAGGAGATTTCATCAATTCAGAGTGGAGTTCTTCAAATTCCAAGCAGTCTAGGTACCGACACAACAAGCCAAGATGAGACAGCCTTCGTTCTGAAAGGTAAAGATGCAGGAGTGGTGTACCTTCTTGGCAACAGTGTTGTCAAAGCAAGGAGCGACTCCAGCTTTGTCAAAAAGTTAATAATCAACTATGCCTATTCCTTCTTACGAAGGATTTGTAGGGAGAGCCATGTGACATTGAACATCCCACATGAAAGTCTTTTGCAAGTAGGGATGGTATACAATGTATGATTTACTCAAAATCTTGTACAGAGAAAAGTTCCTGCAGGCTACTAGGCCGGATAGCATATGAGGGCAGAAGAGTGTGGGGACTAGAATGGGTTACCCATACTGAAAACTCAGTGAAGGTAGTAGTTGTGGAATTAGTTACTGCTTATTCCAACATTTTTGGTTACTAAGACTTGTACAAAGCACACATTGGGCCTCTGTTACTACTGGGTTAAATTGAAGACAGGCAACAAGACACATGACGCATAGCTGACTTGTCTAAAGGCTCTTATAATGGCCAATGCCTGCAGACTGATTCGTAGATTTCAAGCTGATTTTGTACACAGAGGTAGCTATACCATCTTTACTTGATCTGGTCTCTTAGCTCATTGTCAAAATCAATGTAGTGGGTAAAACAAGGATACTTGCAAGGATTTACTCCTGGGGTGATAGGAAATACATTAATGTTCACCGCACAACTACTTGGCTTTTTGTTCCATTGATAATCAAACATTGAGATTATTGAACCAAAAATGCCTTCAGATTTTTTGGGATCATAAGAACGGCTATAAACTATCATGCCAAAATCTAGTGCCCGCAACAGGTACTAAATTTTGGGTTTAGGAGTAAGGATTCATTTTTAATGAATGAGTAAACCATTTGGACTGTATAAGACCACCACCAACCGCATGCAAGGAGAATCAGACACATGATTGAATGGTACCTCACACAAATTACTCAAAGCAATTTTATACAGATACCAACCAATTTCCTCAACCAATGAGCAACCAATTCCATATCTTCAAATGCCTGATCATGTACAAATCTCATGTCTATATAGACAACACATAATTTAACCCTTTGAGTGGCTGATTAGGGAGCTGCAAGACCACAAAATAGAGGTAGGTTAAAGCCCTAGGTCAAGGGCACTACCAGAAGAAGGGCCCGCATGAGGTGGGACCTGAGCACAGGGGGTCTGCTATGGTAATGCTGTCAACCCAGGGCCTTACTGGACATAAAGCATGATGCTATAAACAATGGAGGCACTCAGAACACACAAGATACCTCCCAAAAATTAAAACAACCTACAAAAAATTGGAAGGTGCTGACATTGACTAGATGTCAGACCCACTCTAGGAGGTGCCCTGCAATTACACTAGTTAAATTTCCAGAGTGCTTTATAAGGCTTTTACAATGTCACCTGCTGTGTTCAGTGGCCACTTGCTATTAAGTCACAGTGTCAATTTGATAACATGTAGATAAGCATGCTACCATGCGAGTGCAACTACTGCCACAGTGTTCTGTAGGACAGTATTAAGTAGAAATTTACAGCACAACCCAATGGTGTTGTTAAAGCATCTCCATGAAATGATTGAGCAATTTCATTTATATGAATTAACAGGTTGTATTTCACCATTCACTTGCAGTGATCAATACAGGTAGTCTGAAAATCAGGAGTTTGTCTACTTTCATTGCTGCATCATTTCTTGGGTTACATCTTTGGTGAAATCATTCTCTTACATGAGTAATCAATTTTTTATTCTGCTCCAAAACTAATTATGGGACTAAAGCCCAAGAAGCCAACTATCATCTCTCAACTGCTTCGAATAACGTCAACAAGACATCAAGACACCCACCACAAAGCCCCTTGTGAAGCAAATTTGCCAGACCTATAACTGCCATATGTCTAAGAAAATTATTGTACATCATAAAACTTAATAAATAAAACATAGAAGTTGTTACGGCAGCCAATTTGTTTCTGACAAATATGTTCAGATGGAACTCTCAAGGTAATTGCATGCCAGCAGTCAATCAGTTATAATTAAGCAAGATCTGTTAGCTAGCTGCTTGGGCTCTCATCAATTTCTTGAGGACAGATGATTTCTGCTTACCATACAAGCATTTAAAAATCAGCATGGCCCGATTCTGCACATCATTAACTACAAGCTTACTTGCACCCTGGTCTTCAAACTTCTTCAGCCAAAATGCTGCAAAGACTAGAGCATTTCCATCACCAGGTGCAGCAGCAGTTGTTGCATCAATTACCATCTCTGGTGGTGGCAATTTTAGAGCATGCTTACCCATTCTCTCAAGGTTGAGGTATCCAGACCAGTATGCGATAAAGAAGGATGCACGGATCAGCTGCTGCTCATAAGCATATGAACCATTTGCCTTCAGTAGATGCTCAACTTTAATAGCAATATTAGCCATGTCCAAGGTTTCACTTGTACCTGGTATAAAGGTCTCATTCACAGCCCATAATGACTGAAAATGCTTGCCAATATGCTCCAATGACTCTTTCAACCTTGTTTCTAGCTCACATCTTGCACAAGTACACTGAAACTTCCAACTGTCTTGTTCCAGAAATTCTTGCCGTATCTGAAGAGGTAGCATTGATTTCACATAAGTAAAGGTGACTTCCTCCCCTGCTTCCAATTGGCGTGATGCATGTAACAACAGAGCATCACCAAGGTGCAGTCTCGCAGAGGTGGGGGTACATGAGTGATTGACAAATGACGGCAGTGCCCAAAGCCCTAGGAACTGACCCTGCTGCTCTTTTGTGGAACTTTTTGTGAGAGCTAGTTGAGTACAACACCCCGATTCATCAATGGCATTTTGCAAAAGCAATCCCATAACTCGGCGCACTGACATGTCTTGAGCTGAGTGCAATTTGGTTTCACCCCACTTACCACCAGATCTGAACAGATCCATGGGTGGCAATTTCTCGTTCCCAGGACATTCAGAATCTGAAAGGCAGCTCAAATGTTGCAGCCATTTTGGTGACTTGAGAACTAGACTGTAAATCTTTACAAGGAGGTCATCTCTGAAGCTAGCATTTGAGCGGCTTGGACAAGCCTCAAAGTTTTCCAAACTAGTGGTGTCACTGCGGACTATTGCAAGAGCGTTACTTACCAACAGGAGTTCCCCTACCCCAACATCTTTGGTAACAAAAAGGCCGCGTCGGCCTGTTGTGGCACTTATCTTTATTTCCACTGGTCCCACATAATCACAGCACTCTGGCGGACTTCCTTCACAGCCACCCAACAGATGCTTAGATAAATCATAAACACCCTGTTGGATTTGCTGCAAACATATTTCACTCTTTTGAAGTGCAACTTTGACATCTCTGTCTTGAGAAACAAGATCAAGGGCTTCTGAGAACCATTTACAAGCTTGCTCATACTGTTCCAAAGCATGGAGAGCCCGTCCTTTGCGGTAAATGCTCTTGAGATGGCTGGGATCCAACTTTAATGCTTCCTCTGCATCAACCAAAGCTTTCTCATAGTGCTGTAGCTTCATCCAGGCGGCAGCCCTGTTCGAATATGCTAGCATTACTGTGTCCTGATCCACTAATGCAGCTGATTTCACTGTTGCCTTGTTGGGAATAGCATGATTACTACTGCCTGGCTTCTTCTTCTTTTTGCCCCGGGGTGCAGCTGGGTGTGGCTGCTTTGCCGGTGATACAGACAGCAATGATTTCCTTATGCACTTAGAATAGAAATCTATGGCACCCACCCAGTCATGGTTTGCAAAGAGACGGTTTCCTTCAGTCCTCAGATCTGCAGCATCCAATTTGGTCCATGGTGGGTTTACCTCTGAAGGGAGCAGCGGGGGCCCCTCCGACAAGATCACCACATCCTCCTCGGAGTGAACTCGCAAGGCCACAGACTCGTCCGGCAGATCCGATAGAAAAGGATTCCTGATGGCAATCTTCATGCCTTTCCGGTACCGTATCTGCACTTTAGCCCACGATGCTGATCCATCCAGAGACGAATCGTCGATCATGACTCGCGCCGCGTTCCCGTCTTCATCTTCCACCAAAGTTTGGATCAAGCTCAGGAAGAAAGCTTCCGCACAAAGGACGCCATACAGCACACGGCCGTGGTGCTGCTTACCCACCTTGAGTTCCACCAAACGGATACTCGCCATCCCCTTGGGCAGCGAACCCTGCTGCTGCTGCTGCTTCTTGCGCGACATTTTCGCCGCTTCTGCTGCCACCACACCGCTGCTCTCGTGACCATTCGAAGAAGCAAAACCGGCGTCCTGCAGCTTCATCAGCTGCCAGTCCCGCTCCAACTCCTGGAAACGGCGCATGAAGCGGATGTGCGCTTCCAGCAACCCATCCTTGTTGAAGGTGAGCGACGCCTGCACCAACGATCGGTCCGACGGCGCACGGTATGCATCAAGCCCGTAGAGCTGCAACACACCCAGCTCATTCAGCAGCTCTCTGCCCATCTCATTGCTTTCCATTCTGCGCCCACCTTCCCAAGGCCCACAAAAAAAAAAAAAAAAAAGACACCCAACAATCAACAAACTGCCAACAACACCAACAAAAGACCACTGGCAACAACAAAAACAACAACAATCACAACTTCTTCTTCGTCTTCTACCACAAATGCGTCGCAAATCGCGCCTCACGCAAAGCTCACATTCGTTGAGGGAGGATAACCAAACACTACGAAACCCTAAATAGGAAAGAGAGTAGGACGCCTACACTTCGACGACTTCCATAAGAGCAGCAATTTTTTTGACAAGCCAAATTTCGCCAAAAAACGAAACTAATTCGAAAATCAAGTGTTTTTGGACGGTTTCAATCGCCATAAGTGAGAAAATAAAAATCTCTGGTCGGTTTTCAGTGTGTAGCCATGAATATAGATAGGCAAGGTTGACTAAAAATTTGTGTTTCATATCTGGTTCATAGCCAGATTTGGCTAAATCTTCTTTAAAACAAATAGCCATTTTTTTTTACATCTTCCTATGGATGATTGCCATTCAGGTTACATTAAGAAATCCGTTTTAAAAAACACTGCTCCAAATATATTTCGGATTTTGATTTTAAAATAAAATAATATAAAATATAATATATATATATATAAAAAACACTAAGAATTGGGGTGTTAGATTTAACAATTATAAAGAAAAATTCACGATGTTCAATAGAGATTTTGGTCACTACCATTAGTGATCATCATCAGATGATTATGTCATATAATGTGCAGTCAACAAAATGACATAATCTCTCGCACCACCATACCTTAATGTCATTGTCATGACCACATTAGATGACATAATCTTTTGGTGATGATCATGCGACACTCATAAGATTAGTAACCCAAATGTATGACGAAATGGTCAAGCCCTTGGCCATTAGGTTCGTATGGTACATGACATTAAGGTCTAGGAGGATAGATTTATCCATTTAGAGAAAAGAAATTTGTGCTGCTACATTCTAGTCATTAGTATGGGTATGGTTCTCATCTCATCAGAAGATTATATCGTATAATGTGATCAAGGAAATGACATAATTTTTGTCACCCCAAACCCTAATTTCATGGAATGGCCACCTTGCCCATTATGTTGGGTGTGTTGTTGTTGTTGCCTTCACAAGTTTGCTAGCACCCTTACTTAAACACAATGGGTGGGGAGCTTGACCATTCCATATTATAAATAATCGAGTGAGTCAAATTGTTTCCACTTCTTTTCTTCTATTGAAATTTTTGGAGGTTGAGATAACAAGAGACTGAGTCAAGACATGTAAGTTGTGGAGCTGACTAGATTTTGGATGCCTTGATTGATTGATTGATTGATTGAGCTTGATGGTTTCTTATATAGTTGAGGTATGAAAGTCAAGGTTCTCGGACTTAAAGTTCTTTCACACCTAGTGTTTTAATAAGGTAAGGGGAAGATCACTATTGTTGTCATGGGTCTCCATAGATCACAAGAGTTCGTGCTCAATGAGAGAGCTCAATTTGTGCAAATTATTCACTCAATGGCATGTTATGAATAGTGTCACTAAGCATACATTGTGACAACGTCACAAAAAAATTGCACCTAAGCATTAACTACATCAACTTTATCCTTTTTCTCTATATTAAGTATTTTTATCTATAATGTTTTTGTTCATTTTTTATTTTCTGCTAAACAACCCCTTTGCTTTAAGCTCTCTCGAAACACTCCTTTGCTTTTTCTATTTTTAAGCTTTTCAAGTTTTCAAGCATTTCAACTCTTTGATTTTTCAAACTCTATTCTCATAGCATTGTTCTTCCATGTGCTATTTTTTTCATGACAAGGTCACATTCTCATTCTCACATATTATTGTCTCTTCTTAGTTTTGTTGTTGTTGTTTTCATGTTTTGCTTCAAGTTCAATTCACATTTTTTTATTTTTTTATTTTGGCATTATATTTGTTTTTCCCTTGATATTCTTGTTTGTGTTTTGATTGTGTAGCCTTTGAATTTGCATTGCATGCAATTTAATTCACACATTTGTATAATGAGTCATTGTAATACACTTTTTTAGTTTTTTGAATTGTTGACAATCTATTTTTTCTTCTTTTTGTTTTTAAAGTTGTTTTTTATCTACACAAAATTTGAGCTGATGTTATCACACTATAATCAACTGTTGACTTTTTCATTTTATATTAGAATTTTTGTTGTTTCCCCTTATAATGTCATGAAATGATCAACCAAAAATGATTATACTCATATTCCATGTAATTTTATTGATTAAAAAGGTGCTAGATGATTTTCATGAATAAGGCATATAGTTTCAAACTTTCTTTCATTGAACTTAACATCAAGAATTCAAAACAATTTCTTGAATCTTGATACACTCTTATATTTGCTACATTGCATGAGTACCTTATGTTTTGTGCTTTCAATATTTTGTCACCTAATGTGGGTCATTTAATGAAGCTCAAGAGCAAGACTTGGTTATCCAAGTTTCTTTTAATGGAGTTTTGATAAAATGCATGGATAGAAAAACTTTGCATGAATAACAATACAATGTTCAAAATTGTAGAGTAACTTTCACCTTGCATATAGAAACAAATAAAACACAAAGTATAGGAAAAGCCAAAGATGTTCCAAATTAGTAATGTGTGACTTACAAATTAATTAACACATGTTGCAAACTTTCAAACATATAATGAGCTTTTTATAGTGGACAAATAAATAATTTCACTCATTTTGCATAAATGTGTATGTCACGATGATGTTTACAAGAATTTAATCCTTTGGCAGACAAAGCGGGAGATTTTTGTTGTTATGAAGGATTTCAAGAAATGTGTGGTTCATATAATGTTCATTGAATGTTATGGATGCCACACACATTTCAATTGCAAAACCTCAATGTGAATTTACAAAAAAATATTATAAATGGGTTGTTGCATTTTCAGACAATTTATATTAGACTACGACAAAATAATTACTAATGTGTTTATTGTCTTTTTAGAAAGTGTCACTAACTCCAAGATATTGTGCAAATTTATTCCATACAAGAATGAACAATATAGTGTGTCATTTATTCCTCCCATATTGTTTTTCAAATTATATATTAAGCAACAATGGAGTACATTTTGATTTTTTAGATACCATGGTACCTTATCTAGTTCATCATTCAAGTGTGAAATATTTATTTTATTTTTCAAAATCAGGTTCAACAATACAAATGAAAATTTGAGCTTGATATTATGCCAAAATAAAAATATTCAACAATGATGCTAATCATTACAATATTGTCCATAAAAAGATCTCATTAAAAAAAAATCTAAATAATTTCCTCTCTTCACCACAAGTATTGGTTATGAGTAATAGGGTCTCCACTTTATTTAACAATTTAAACGAGTTGTAGTAAACTACTACTAAGCATTGGTAAATAATTGATTAGTGATTCACTTAAACTTATTAGATATTGAACAATGACAAAAAAAATCTTAATCAATTACCTCAAGTTCCCAAATTTTCAACATTGACAAACAAGTAATTTTAAAAAGTTTCCATGATTTGGGTATTTTCCTTAATTTTTATGTGTATTTCCTTAATTTTATTTTGGTTCAAACTACCAACACTAGAAAGTCACCTTTGAATTCCTTGAAGATGCAAAACAAAAGAGACAAAGGTGATGGAAAAGCTCGTGGGGCAAAAAAAAAATTTTAAAAAAACATCTAAAACAATTGATTTTAAAAAAAAAATACAACCAAACCCAAAAATGACCCCATTCAAAGAAAAAGTCCAAGATTTTGTTTACAGCTTCTATATGATATGAAACACATAAAAAGACAATTGAATTATAGAAAATGTGTACTCAAAAAGACCTTCCAAAAATTGCTCACAAAATTTGATTCACATGTATCCTCCTTGCCATTCTTAGTGTAGGGTGAAAACTAGATAAGATAAACATAAAATTTGTCTTGGCTATCTACTTGAAAAATAAAGAAGAATAAATTTGGTAGAAACTTTAGAAATAAGACTAAATTTGATAGAACGCTTACATACATTAGATTTGTGGATTCATCATGTCATCTATCTGTTCTTTAATGTCTTGTAACCATTGTTTTGGTTGTATTTCGACTTGTAAAAATACTCAAAAAAATATGACACCATTGCTACTTGCATTTCGAGATCCTCCATTTGGAGATCTCAAACTTAACATTCAAAGGTTTATGCAACTATGGAAGTTTGGTTTTAGGTAAATCAAGAAACAAACTTGTGCACAAAATTGATGAAGTTTTTTAAAAACAAACACTACATGCAATTGAAGGCTAGAACAATTTTGGAACTCGTTATGCAAGGAATGATCAATTTTCTTTTGGAAAAAAACACTTCACATGATTAAAGTTCAATTTCTAGTCTCAAAATTTGATTTAGTAGAATCTAATCAACCCTTCAATATTTTATCATGTTTTTTCAATATTTGCCTTCAATTCCTATCAACTAAATTTTCCTTCTCAATGCATTGTTCATGATGATCCTATTATGGAAGCTTAATGTTGGTATTATCTTCACCTTTGTTTCTTGTGAGCACCATGTTCATCATGTTTGTTAAACTATTATTGTTTTAACCATGTTCATTTGTATATTATTTATTACCTTCTTTTTGTATTTGAAATATTGTAATTATTTTCCCATCACAATTTTTTATGTTTTTAAAACATCTTTTTTCTATAACCAAACTCAATTCATGAATTCCATCTATTGAATTGACTAACATTTGACTCCCTTTTTGAGTTGTTTATGCCATGTTCTTGTGTGTAGAAGAATAAATCAACTTGACACTATTGCTACTTGCATTTTGAGATAATCCATAACTCTTGTAGTCACTAATTCTAATGTATTAGCATGCTTAACAAGGGCATGAATGGCCCAAGACATTTGATGACGCCACTGACCTCATTTAAGATTTCATTAAAGCACATCCAACATCTAACTTCATTAATGTTTGGGGGATCTCCATACCCACACTCGTGCTATCTTCTTAACCTTATGAAACTCAATATCATAGTATGTACCTTCACATTTCAACATCTTCTAGTTGAATATTTATTTTTTCATTTTTCATTTTGATAATAATAATGAAAATTTCTTGAGATTTTCATACTTTCAAAGACACGACGATGTAGACTTGGAATAAACAAATTGACCATGTACACTAAGTAACAACAAACTTTTAAAACTTATGGCATTGTGTGCAACTAATTTTGGAAAAAACTAGCATTCACTGAAAATAATTTAATTGTTGTTGGAATGGTAAACATATTACAAGTATCTCTTTTACATCGAGGTTATGGATACTTGTTTGTTTTGTGTATCATGTACATGAGGTAATGAAAGTGAGTTGGTTTCAACATTGGTTTGCTTTACATGAATTCCAAAACCATTTCACAAATGCTTATGTTGATAAATTGAAGCACATGGACATAGTTTATGTTTTTGTTCATTGACAAATAATCCTTTGTTATGCCTAGTATTAAACGTGTTAAAACATTTCTTGAATATTCCAAAAATCAACCCACATTTGCCCTTACATGCAAGATTGTTCTTCAAGTGCTAAAAAGAAACTTGTTAACACAACACTTGTAAAAATATTCTTCTTTCACTTTGCCATAGTTGTTTCAAATTATTTTTGCACATATACTTTATCCAAAGAAGCTACATGTTCATTCATCTTGACCTTCATAAGGGCCATCACCTTTTCATGCTCCCAATTTGGTTGTCTTTGTTTTCTTGTGTGAATTCCAATGGTGGAAACTTTAGCTTGCATTGGAAGTTTTTTCTTCCCTTTGTTTCAATTTTTTTTGTAAAACCATGTTCATCAACGATGTCAATGGCATTGGGGTAATACATGAATGTGTTATACCATTTGTGTTCTTGCAAGCTCAATGTATAGATGATCTACATTGAAGATGTCGATTTAAGCAAACTAAAGTTGAAAAACGTTGAAGACCATGTAAACAAAAGATGAAGTCCATAAAATGGGGAGTGCTTACCTTTTGTCATTTGGCTGATTGTTGTTGTTATTGTAGGTTGAAATTGTTGTGCCAAAGACCTCCATCTTGTAGAGCCTTTGTAGATAGAATGAAGATTGAAGGGGAAGGAGGAGGGTGACAATGAGTAAGGAATTGCGACGACATGAAAGAACCTCATGTGTAACATTCACTTACAAGCCCAACATTGAACATTTCATTGTAAATCTTGATTTTAGGAAGTTGCATTGATAAGTAGCATCTGACTGACCTTTGTGCTAACACCAACTAACATTGAGGATTCCACCTCAACATTTATACTACTTAACATGGCATGTATGGATAGTCTTTTGTTCTCTAGATCATAATAGTGAGATTACATCATTTTAATTTCAATTGTGAAGGGTGCTACATACACAAACACACTTGAAATGGAAGAAAAGCGGAATCAATGGGATAGGCAAAATCACTAGCCTTATCATCAACGACGTCCAAAAGAAGCCTCTTCATGTTCTTCCTTGGGTCAACCATCACCTACACTACTAGTACCATGGTTAAAAGCCCAAACTATTTTTTGGTTGCTTCTAAACAGTATAAACATCTTGTCCTAAGATCAAATCAAGGTCTTTGAGTCCAAAGCCATCATCCTCCTTGCACATTATTCCAAACATTCAACGGGATCCCAAATCTTAGAAAGCTTACACTAGAATCTTTCTGATTGTTTGTAAAAAAGCCTTAAGTGAACCTGAAAGATCAAGACTTGGATACAGAAATTCTGCAAAATCTGTTCATGACAATCCGTTGACCACAAGTATGATTCTTCTGAAAGCATTCAATGTACCTGTGGTGATGGACTTGAACTGAATGGAACAGCGTGCCTCCCAAGCTTGGTGTGGATATATATTACTATCCAGCCCAGGCACAACTGCATCCAGGTGTTGTTGCATCTGGGGCCTGCTTCATGAAGAAAGCAAACACAAATGGACATGATGCTCTTGATCTTGATCAAGATTTCCTACTGTGATAGCCAGCAAAGACTCTCACTTTCCATGTCACAAGGTTTGTCAACATTCTATAACTAAAGCTAAGAACTAGTTTCAAAGACTACATGAAAAATTCAGCAAAGGGTAGCTGTTTTAAGAGCCCTTTTGCTGCTTTGTTGATGCGGCGAAGTTCCTGGACATGGGATTCATCAGGGTCTACTGGGATGATATGTGCTCTCTTCCCCTCCTGGAAGTGGTCCACCACTCTATTAGCTGCTTCTAGACCAGTCACATATGCTTTTTCCTGTCCACACCAGACCCTCAAATTTGTTTGTCAGAAAATGTGAATGATGTGCTCTTGTATTTTCTCTCCCATGTTCATCGAGCCCCCCTGCTGCCATATCTGCAACAGAAGACACTTTGACCACTTCTGACCCCAAGAAATAACCAACTACTTAGAATTGGCACAATTGTCTTCAATTCTTTCCACAACAAAGAGTCTCAATGCCCATGACCTAACTAAGGACACAAGTAGTCTAAGCTCATATAGTCCATGCTGCTCAACAGATTGCTTAGTTCAGAATTTTGGACAGAATTTTTCTTCTGGCTTTAGTGTCCTATGATGATTATTCCACTTAATGGGACTCATTTCTTCTCCAGTCTTCTACTTGTGACTTCTTGGAATATATGGGTCAGTCATTATTGCACACCCATGCACTTTGTGCCCTCAAACATATAGTACTCTACTCTTGTCAAAAGCTAGCTAGTAGACTCATGAGCAAATGTAGTAAGGCTTGTTAACCGACCTGTGACCAAGAGCCATGGCGATTGACAATCCAGTCACCAGCCATAAACACATTTGGAAAACTCGTTGTGCCCTGCATCATGTACTGGTAAGAACCTGCAAACAAGAAACACCCACAGCACTGATGGTTATGCTGACTTATCAAACCTACTCATAAGCTTGTCGATGGAAGAAAGCTTGCTACACATCCTCGTGCATCTCTCATTCAACTGTCACTTCAAAATGCTACTGCAAGCTTTCTGAATTCACTAAAAGCCTGGAGATGATTAGTAATCTCCTGACAGCAGGACTGCCTCTGTTCAAAGGGCAGGTGGGCTGCAGGTACAAATGGTTTCAACATACTGAGAATGATGAGCAGAAAGCACATGCCTGGGAAGAAGTGGGTCACAGCTTTTGGAAAGCGAACAACAGCTTGGTCCACTACCTCAGCATCCCTAAACCCATTAATGCAAGTGGCCAGATACTCCTTCACCTTTTTCACAATCTGGTCATCACTTAATGGTAGAAATTGGTTTGCATGATACTGCCTCAAATCCAAATCACCCAATCATCAACCACCCACACCAAAGTAAATAATCATAACAACTACCATCCCTTTTTGATAGGCAACTGCCCACATCTCTGAGACTTCATGACAAAAACTGCAATTTTTAGACTAAAGACCAGGTGCAGCAATGACTTAAATCTGTTGATGTCATATGTAAGAACATAGCCCATCATAGGTCTGAAAGCTTGACAATCATGGGAAGAGATTTGTGCCCAGCATCATGCATATTGGTGTTGGAACCTACAATGAATTTCAGCACGAGATAATTGAGTCTTACAAAGTCAGCTTCAACAACAGTGCCCGGCTCATCTCTGTATTCGTCATGTAATGAGTTGAGATCGAAGAATGTCCATCCTGTAGTAGAATCAAACCCAAAGCAGGCATTGCTGGGCATGGGAATTTGAACCTGTTTTTGCACGTCATGAATCAGTGTGTAGAAGTGTCTTGTTGTTCAACATCAAAAGAGTTACCTGCATCATCTATCTCTGAAGTCCATCTTTTATGCAGGCCATGGTGATCTATTTTGTAAGGAGTTTGGTTTTCACCTCTTGATGAATGCATACAGCTCCTAGCAGCCATAGCAGATCACTTTCTCATCACATGGGCTTCTTGTCAATGTCAATGAAGGGAGGGTACCTTCCGGTCAAGCCAAAGCCGTACAGCCAAAATGTCCACGGCACCCAAGTTAGCTGTGTTGACAAACTCTTCTCTTGTTTTCAAAACCTTACTGCACATAATCAAGGACACATTCAACTAGATGAGCTATACATAACGACTTGATGAAATAGACAAAATTGTCAGAGAATGTATTACAATTTACTCCCTTGTTCATTAAAACCTGGGTTCTGCAAAGGTCAATTTGTCTAAGTGTGCCTACGAAACAAATCACAATAATTTTGGATGATCAGGAAAGAAGGTAAGTGCTTCAAACATATATTGACTAGCTTTGTTCATCTGTTTCCTCCACAGTGTTTAGCATCTACAGTCTTCTGGATCCTAGGTTAGAGATTAAGTCAACGTTCTGTAGAATAAAGGCCAGCCCATTCAGACAACTCACCAATAAGAAGAATAGTCAATCAGACTTGATAACCCACCTATTGGCAACAATGCGCTGCATTGCAGTGATACCCACTGAGAACACTACAGCATCTGTTTGAAACTCTTCCTCTCCACAATGGACACCAGTCACAGCCCCTGTCGCTTCATTCAGAACAAGGTCAGTGACTCTTTTCCCAGACAAGAACTGACAGCCTCCACCACGCATGGATGCCACCCATGGCTTGAAAATCATCTCCCCAACTGTTCCTCTACACCACACCACATCAAAGTCTGGCTGCAAACCACATAGAATAAAAAGTCATATAAAAGTGGAAGACAATCACTCACTTGGGATCAGAATCAAAAGCCTGAAGAAACCCTTGTTTTGTCACTATCACCACAGGAACTCATCCAGAGACTGACATCAATTCCCTCAAGGTGTGACTTACAGATGTTTAACTGAAATTAGATGAAGAGATGGAGAAGAACAACACAAACACAAGAGACAGTCTTCAATCAGTCTTCAGGGCAGAGAACCTGATGAGCCAGAATGAAGTAGTACAACATGCCAAGACAGGCAGCAGCACTGCAAAGCTCGCCTGGTGCAAACAGGCCCACCAGCAACATTGGGTTGAAGGCATCCTGATACACTCGATCAGAGCATCCAAACTCACGAAACAGCTCCCTTGCCGTCCCTATGACCAATTGCAAGTACAGCATGTGAGAATGAAGTAACTTTTTCCATCTGTTTCCAAGGTGCCAATCCAAAGCTATGTGTTACATTTTGCATGAGTACTTTGTTTGTTTAACAGGAATGTAGCTTGAAGCTTACTTGCATCGTAGTCTCGCCATGCTGTGTCACTGTTGTCAAAATCAATCACTGCCACACATATGGAAAAATTTCAGTCAGAAGGACTGTTGTCACTCAATGTCATCTCAACTTCTCCTTGTCATCACTGAACATCCAGTTTGGAAATGACTCAAGCAAGCCCAGATTCCCTTCCAACAAAATATAGTTCCTTAAGAGAGGAAGTGCTGAAGAGTTAGAGCATGATAAGGTTTTATATGGGGGTATGGAATGGTTGGATGCTTGCTACACAGGAGACAGTGAATTTCAGCATAGCTAGAAAGGTGACCATAGGTTGCATGATGGAACATGGAAGCCATGAATATACACACAGCAAGGTATCACCTGCATACATGAGAGGGAGGGCTGTCAACCGATCCACTAGTGGTAGCAGCTTGAACTGCAGCCACAGCACAAGCTCCGTCAACACACAGCACTAAAACTTTTTTCACAAACTCAGAAGGACATGTGCTTCATGCTAATAGAGAGGTTCATGAAATCCTGAACAAAGCAAGGCCAAAGGCATAACCTGTGTATAGACAAAAGTACCAAGAGGACTTGGCAACTGTGGCAAGGCCTGGAATATGGGCGACTCCACCTGTCTTAATCCAAAATTGAGATTTGACGTCAGCAGAAAATGTACCAAAACCCTCTTGAAATAACCATGAGCCAGATTCCCTGTGCAACTGGACATAATTATTCCTCAAGTTCCATGCATATCACTATATCACAACCCTGGTTCATGAACTACTGCAAAAGTTGACCACAATAAACAATCCCAAGACTTTATTTATGTAGATGTTTTGAGAATGATTGTACAATGGCTGTGTTAGAGCCAACAATATGTTGTGGAGCAGGTCAGGACGAACAGACAAGAAGTCCTCAGGAAGTTCTAAGTGCTGCCATTTTACCTCCAAACCGTTAGGTGAGTATTGGGCAGATCGTGTCCATGTTGTGAATGGTTGCAGACCAAGCTCATCAACAAGAGAGAAAATGTTCTGATATGGGTACCAAAATCCTGCACCCCACATGCAAAGACAAATTCCGTTTCACATGACAACTCCAGCCTTGTGTGAGAGAGCTGAACAGAACAAATGCAGCCTTTGCAGAGCAACCAAAGAATGAAAAGTTCTGGAGGTTTTTTCTGCAAGGCAATTGAACCACAAGCAATCTTCCAGTCTTGCTTGTAGCACATGAAAAAAATGGAATTGCAGTACTTACCATGAATTCCAACCTCTACAGAACGCCCTGATACAGTCTTCCAGCCTGCTACGAGGCCCCCAGGTTGTGCTCCTGCTTCCAAGAGCGTTACCTCATATCCCTGCAACCTCCCTCCAGCACCCCCATGTCTCACAGTTCACAAAATACTATTCCCCACAGAGGATTTGAGCCTGCTGCAATGGGTCTTTTGAGTCTGAAAAGATCTTCAGCGATGTGATTGCAGGAGCCATAGATAAGATCCGTAGAAGAAGAAGACGAACTTCCGTCTGCATTGTGAGGAGCAAAGAAGCCCTACCTGCTTGGTAAGATGGTGAGCAGCTCCAAGTCCAGCCCATCCAGCACCGACTACAACCACCTTCTTGTTCTTGTTCTTCTGCTGCTTCTTCTCCTCGTCCATCACCGTATCTTCTTCTTCCTCGGCCGCTCCCGCCACTGCCACCACCAATTTGCTGGCAAGCTTGCACGGTCTCGCATTCCTTCCATTCGAATACTTCAGCCTTCCGATTTGTCTTCTGCAGCAACTCCTGTAATCCACCAAAAGTTTTGTTGTTGCAAGTCTCAGACTCCGTGGTCCGCGAAGATCCGTTCCTGATGATAAAAGACTGGATGTCCATCGTGTTTGCAAGCATTCTCCCGCCATCTCTCTCTCTCTCAGGTTCCGATTTCTAAACAAATTTTAGCTAGAAGGAAGGAATCACATAACACTCTTGCACAACATTTTCCTCCTTTGTCGAATTACAGAGTAATGAGCGACATTGCAGCAATAAGAGAAAGCAAACTCGTGTTCTATGCCTCTCTCTCGTCAGATATCTCTCTCGACAAACAGAAAAACAGTCTGATAAGCAGAGTAAACAGAGTCCACAAAACCGATATCCAAGCAAAAGAACATTATTCAACATCCGCTTGTGAAAAAAGCTCAAGAACAGAAGCAGCAAAAGGAGCTCTCGACTTCTAACCAAATCCGAGGAGTAACAAACAAACACATCGCGCGACGCTGGTTGAAGGAACTGGAGCTTTACGCGGGTGCTCCAAAAACTCAAAAGGACGGCGTGGTTCCTGTGGCTCGCATCAATCCACGCCTTATCAAGAAAATGCTTTTGTTGCAAGAAAGTTTCTTGCACAAGATGGCGATATTGCCATATCGAGCTTCGATGCAAAGACTAATGATCAAACTTCTTCGAATTCCAGAACGCAAAGACAGATTGATGAGCGTCCGATACAAGTTCCAGAACGCGAAGACTGATCAAGCTTCGAATTCCAGAATGCCAGAAAGCAAAGGCTCATCGAGCTTCCGAATTCTAGGATGCAAAGAACGGTTGAGATTCGAATTTCCAGACAGCAAAGATTGATCGAGCTTCGAATTTCCAGGATGCAAAGACAGAGCTAAAATTCGGATTCAAGGAAGCTCACAGGATTGATACAGTGGATGACGACAAGGAAAAAAATCGGTCCAAGATACAACAAAATGATACTGATCGTCTTTGCAGTGTTCCATTGCACAAGAATTGACGGAGTTTGAAGCTTCTCTGGAGGAATGAATCTTCTTCTTCTTCAATGAAGGAGGTGGAGAAAGCTCAAAAATTATTGAATCAAGAAAGCTCAACGACTTTTACCTCAAGAAAGCTCAAAGATCTCTGGCATTTTCCACTGATGACGGCAGTATGACACATTCAATTGCAAATCGGCATGAATCTTCTTCTTCTGCAATGAGGTGGAGAAAGCTCAAAGACTATTAAATCAAGCAAGCTGAAAGTCTCTGGCTTCTTCTTACACAGACGACAAATCCAATTGCAAATCGGCATAATCTTCTTCCGCAATGAGGTGGAGAAAGCTCAAAGATTATGATAATTCAGTCAAGAAAGCTCAAAGATGGTTGCCTTCTTCCACTGTAACTAGCAGTATGGCACCTCCAACATTGCAAAACCGATGATTGTGAACATATCTAAAGATAAATTTGCAACAAACAGTTTTTGAGAATCACACACATTGATGATGTAGAAGAAGAAGAACACTACCTTTCCCATGAATTATGGTTGTTGAACTTGGTGCCTGATTTGCAGCAACTTCCAAACCAAAATTTTCCCCATAATTGCAGTGCAAACAAAACTTACATTCAAAAAAAAAAAAAAAAAAAACACTCTGCTCTCCTTGCAACAAGTTTCTTCCACCTTCGAGGCTATTTTTTGCAAGTGCGAAGTGGAGGAATTAACTATTGCAACCACAAGACGTCTATATTCTCTTTGAAGAGCTTTGCAATCGACATTTGCACCCAAAAAGAAAAATCAGCTCAAAATCAGCTGCTTTCTACTCTAGGGAAAGTTCCTTCCTATTTAATTTAATTTAATTTTTTTTCAAATGATGTCAAAAACACATAAGGTGCAACTTATTGGAAAATTTGTAAAAAAATTTCATTTATTTAAATGCAAATAGGCTACTTAAAATTGCATTGCGGATTTTTAAATATTTTAAATATTAATTAAATATTCTTTTGTTATTTTATTAGTTCATAGCATACCCAAAAATATTCCTTTATTTCGCATGTTTTAATAAAATATACAAATACTAACTTCTCTAGTTCCAGATACCTCTTTTGGGACCTGGCTCAAGATCTCCCTTCTACCTTTAGAAGTAGTTCCAGCTACTTCTTTTGGGACCTGGTTCAAGATCTCAATCATAAGTTTTGGTGGTTTCAGGACCTGGTTCAAGATCTCGATCATGGGTTTTGGTGATTCCAGATGGCTGGTTTCAGGATCTGGTTCAAGATCTCGATCGTACGTTTAAGTAGTTGTTCCAGAAGTTAAAACTTTAGTTAGTTCCAGCTGCTTCTTTCGGGACCTGGTTCAAGATCTCGATTGTATTTTTAGGTACTTGTTCCAGATGCTTCTTTCGGGACCTGGTACGTTTAGGGAGTTCCAGACGCTTCTTATTTCCGGACCTGGATTGGGACATGGGGACCACAAAGGAGCGCAAGAACCCTGAGTGCGGCGCAGACTACTTCCGCTTCGACGGGTGCACTCGCGCGCGCTTCGATTCTCGGGCTACAGCGGTATCGTTTTTTCTCTTGATTTCTTTGTACGAGACTTGGCTCCTTGTTTGCGGGGAAGTACCCGACCTTCGCTGGAGTCGAGATCTTCTCTTCATTTTTCCTTTGAATATTGTGTTTGAACCTTGTGAGGTGCAAGCGAAACTAGGTCGGGCGAGTGGGCTGGTGGGCGGGAAGCCAAACCAGGGTTTAAGGCGAGAATTGATAGAAGCAGCATTGAGGAAGCTGTTGCTTTGCAGGATTTTCTCTTCGTCCCTTGTCGCAGCGTAGCCGACGATACGGAAAATCTACAGACTTCCTTCTTAGTTTGCTGTAAAAGTTTTGAGGCCGTGGTGAGGAAACTGGAGAGAGAAGAAGAAGAAGAAGATTGTTTGAATAAGGGAAGCAAGAAGGAAGTTCAGAGAAGAGGGAAAAACAGAAAGGGGACATGTTCTTATATAGCTTGTCGTTGCAGCGGGCGACGGGGATCGTGTGTGCCACTTATGGCAACTTCACGGGTGGTAAGGCTCAGGAGATAGTTGTGTCCAGGGGGAAGGTATTGGACCTTCTTCGTCCCGATGATAACGGTAAGCTGCAAACTTTGTTGTCGGTGGAAATCTTTGGAGCCATACTCTCTCTGGCTCAGTTTCGTCTGACTGGCTCTCAGAAGGATTACATAGTTGTAGGCTCTGATTCCGGCCGAATCGTCATACTGGAATACAACAAAGAGAAGAATGTTTTTGAGAAGATTCATCAGGAGACTTTTGGAAAGTCGGGATGTCGGAGAATTGTGCCTGGCCAATATCTGGCTGTTGATCCCAAAGGCCGTGCTGTGATGATTGGTGCCTGTGAGAAACAGAAGCTTGTGTATGTTCTCAATCGTGATAATGCTGCCCGTCTCACCATCTCCTCACCTCTGGAAGCTCATAAGTCACATACCATTGTGTACTCTATCACTGGGGTTGATTGTGGGTTTGATAACCCTATCTTTGCTGCAATTGAGCTTGATTACGCAGAGGCAGATCAAGACTCCACTGGTGTGGCAGCAAACGAGGCACAGAAGCATCTCACCTTTTATGAGCTGGATTTAGGGTTGAATCATGTGGTAAGGAAGTGGACAGAGCCTATTGACAATGGTGCAAACATGCTGGTCACAGTACCGGGTGGAGGTGATGGACCAAGTGGAGTTCTTGTATGTGCAGAGAATTTTGTTATATACAAGAACCAAAATCAACCAGATGTGAGGGCAGTAATTCCACGAAGGCAAGACTTGCCACCAGACAGGGGGGTGTTGATAGTCTCAGCAGCCACTCATAAGCAGAAATCTCTGTTTTTCTTTCTTCTGCAAACTGAGTATGGTGACATCTTCAAGGTTACTCTGGATTATGACAAGGATGACCAGGTTACAGAGTTGAAGATCAAATACTTTGACACCATTCCTGTTACTTCAGCTATGTGTGTTCTCAAATCAGGGTTTCTTTTTGCTGCTTCAGAGTTTGGCAACCATTCCCTTTACCAGTTCCAAGGGATCGGTGATGAACCTGAAGTAGAATCATCTTCTGCAACACTGATGGAGACTGATGAAGGTTTCCAGCCAGTTTTTTTTCAGCCTCGAAAGCTGAAGAACCTTGTGCAGATTGATGAGATTGAGAGCCTAATGCCAATCATGGACATGAAAGTTGCAAATCTCTTTGAGGAAGAGACACCGCAGATTTTTTCTCTCTGTGGTAGAGGACCACGGTCATCACTCCGTATCTTGCGTCCTGGTCTGGCAGTCACAGAAATGGCAGTTACACAGCTTCCTGGTGTACCAAGTGCTGTGTGGACTGTTAAGAAGAATGCGAATGATGAATTTGATGCTTACATTGTGGTATCATTTGTTAATGCTACTCTGGTCCTCTCTATTGGGGAGACTGTTGAAGAAGTAAGTGATAGTGGTTTTCTGGACACCACACCTTCTCTTGCAGTGTCTCTCTTGGGAGAGGATTCACTGATGCAAGTACACCCAAATGGTATTCGCCATATCAGGGCTGATGGGCGTATCAATGAGTGGAAAACCCCAGGCAAGAAGTCCATTGTGAAGGTGGGATGCAACAGGATGCAGGTGGTCATTGCCCTCAGTGGGGGTGAGCTCATCTACTTTGAGATGGATGTTTCTGGACAGCTTATGGAAGTTGAGAAGCGAGAAATGTCAGGCGATGTGGCTTGTCTGGACATTGCACCAGTGCCTGAAGGCCGCCAGCGATCACGGTTTTTGGCAGTGGGATCATATGATAGCACTATCCGCATTCTGTCTTTGGACCCAGATGATTGCATGCAGATTCTCAGTGTGCAGGCTGTTTCATCCCCACCAGAGTCACTCTTGCTGCTTGAAGTCCAAGCATCTAGTGGTGGGGAGGATGGTGCAGATCATCCTGCCAGTGTCTTTCTCAATGCAGGTTTGCAAAATGGAGTGCTGCTCAGGACAGAGGTAGACATGGTGACTGGCCAGCTATCAGATACCCGCACCAGATTTCTAGGTTTGAGAGCTCCAAAACTCTTTTCTGCACTGGTTCGAGGTAGATGTGCAATGCTTTGTCTTTCTAGCAGGCCTTGGTTGGGCTACATTCATCAGGGCCACTTCCTCTTGACACCACTGTCATATGAAACCTTGGAGTATGCAGCATCTTTCTCCTCCGACCAGTGTGCAGAAGGTGTGGTAGCTGTGGCAAAGGATGCTCTTCGGGTTTTCACCATTGAGAGATTGGGGGAGACGTTCAACCAGACAGTTGTGCCTCTGCGATATACTCCCCGCAAGTTCATCCTTCACCCCAGGCCACAAGGTCATTCTCTGGTTATTCTTGAGAGTGATCAAGGTGCCTTCACAGCAGAAGAGCGGGATGCAAATAAAAAAGAAGCTGTGGAGGCTGCAGGTGGGTCTCAAGTTTCATTAGTTCATTTGGAAAGTTTTCAGTCTCCAATTATCCAGTTATCATAGTTTGTTATGCATGTATGTTTCTGTTATGCTTTGCATGCTCAAATTTTTTTGGCATTTGAATGACATGAGTGTATGGCCTTCTGTGGTGCAGGTGGTCAGGAGAATGGGAAAATGGACACTGGTGATCAGGAGAATGGAGATGGTGAAGAGAATCAAGATCCCCTCCCTGATGAACAATATGGATACCCAAAAGCTAACTCCAACAAATGGGTCTCATGTATAAGGGTCTTAGATCCAAAGGATGCTACCACTTCCTGTCTCCTGGAGCTGCAAGAAAATGAAGCAGCCTTCAGTGTTTGTATGGTCAATTTCCATGATAACAAGGAGCTGGGGACTGTTGTTGCTGTTGGCACAGCCAAGGATTTGCAGTTCACACCCAAGAAGCAGTCAAACGGTGGATTTATACATGTATACCGGTTTGTAGACAATGGACGGGCTCTTGAGCTTGTGCATAAGACACCTGTTGATGGGGTTCCAACAGCTTTGTGTCAGTTTCAAGGACGCCTGCTGGTTGGGGTGGGACAGGTGCTTAGAATCTATGATCTGGGAAAAAGGAAGCTGCTGCGGAAGTGCGAGAACAAAAATTTTCCCAACACCATAATTGCTATTCACACTTATGGGGACAGGATTTATGTGGGTGATATTCAGGAGGTATGTTTCAATATTTGCTGTGCTTTCAAGATTTGTAACCATACAGATAGAGGGCAAGAGGTGCTGATTTTTATCAAGACATATTGACTGATATGTGGTGTGGTGAAAATGCAGTCTTTCCACTATGTTAAATACAGACGGGATGAAAATCAGTTATACACATTTGCTGATGATAGTTGCCCGAGATGGTTAACTGCATCATTGCACATTGATTTTGATACCATGGCTGGGGCGGACAAATTTGGAAACATCTACTTCATGCGATTACCTCAGGATGTTTCTGAGGAGATTGAAGATGATCCAACTGGAGGCAAGATTAAGTGGGAACAGGGACGTTTGAATGGTGCACCCAATAAGGTTGACGAGATTATTCAATTTCATGTAGGAGAGGTTGTTACCAGCTTGCAGAAAGCATCACTTATCCCTGGTGGAGGAGAGAGTGTGCTTTATGGAACGGTCATGGGGAGTGTGGGAGCCCTACTGCCATTTACATCCCGTGAGGATGTTGACTTCTTCTCACACCTTGAGATGCATTTACGACAGGAGAACCCACCCTTGTGTGGTCGTGATCACATGACGTTCCGCTCAGCTTACTTCCCTGTAAAGGTGTGCATGCACTGACATCATCATTGTTGAAAGGAAGGTGTAAAATAGTTGTGAAGTTGAGATTTTCTATTCATTCGTGTAAACAGTCATACATTGTGAAATGCAGTTCTTGTTGACCATCTTTCATGAGTGCATGATGTGCATGGTGCCTTCTTTCATGAGCAAGTTTTGTGACACAAAATCAGAGAAGGGCAAGTTTCTTTCTTTTCAAATCCATATGTTATTGTTGGAAAACTCTTATGCATTTAAGAATCTGACAACAGTAAGGTGATGGCAATTTTGCAGGATGTGATTGATGGGGATCTGTGTGAACAATACCCTACACTTACTTCAGAGTTGCAGAGAAAGATTGCCGATGAGCTGGATCGCACCCCCGGGGAGATTCTGAAAAAGCTAGAAGACATTAGGAACCGGATCATTTGAGGAAATCTGGCCCCCTCCTTGCAGTTCGTCTTACACAAAAAACCATGGTTTCATTGCTTGAACTGTTTAGTTTCTGTGGCATGACCTTGAGTTGTTTAGGTGTCCAAATCCTCAGTGTCATTCCTAGCCACAGAAGAATGTACAAGGAGGTCTGCACCCCCTAAAACAAGAGACATAGGAATGTAGGTAGAGGACAACTTTTTTCCATGCTTTTTTTATCCATGGTAGTGTGTTGTAGAGTTGCTGATAGGAAAGACATTTTGTACTTGCAAAAGACAGTTCACAAAAGCACTCAGAGATTTTTTGGCCATGCAGGTGTGTGACATTGATCAAAGACAGTTAAAAGAGGCATTGCTTTCTTGAGATTGGTGTTATCAGTCCTGGTTGTGCCTCCCAATGTGAGATACTTTACCTCATGATGTGAGATTCAAAAGCATCTCCCGTATACAATCAGTGCACTGGTGGTTTGCTTCAGGACTTACAGCAAATTTTGGGTTCTATTTTGTATTTCTTCCGCATGTTACTTCATTCATCACCTCACTGTCCTAGCTTAAGAGCTTGTAATTGTCCTAGAGTAGACACAGACTGAGCTCATCATTGCAGCTTAAGAATTTCAGAATTTGCAGGTGTTGGAGCTAAATATATGATTCTTTCTGTCAGCAACAAGGACACCTGTGTGATACATACAGTGATTTGTGTCTGAAAATTGCCTGTGATTTTGGACTTAACATATGATTCCTTCTCTAGACAACAATGAGATTGACAAATATGAGAGAAGTTCAATGATTTGCACCTGAAAAACTTGCATGAGAATTCAGTGATTAACATCTGCTTCTTCAACAAAGAGAGAATTGCATAAAAAAAGTTATGACTGCAACAAAACACTTCAATTGCATTTAAACTGTGACTACAAAACATTTTGATTTTGCATGATTCTCTGGAGAGAGACGTTCTTTTTGAGAGAAAGAGAGAGGACAAGGAAGCAGAAAGTTGGAGGATTTCTCACTGTTTGTTTTGGATGATAGATTAGCTTTCCATAAGGAGATTTAGGGTTTGAACTCTTCTTCTGCAGTGTAGAGCGCTTGTTTGATTGTTTGCTTTGTTGCTTGTTTGCTTGGATTTTGCGCACGCAAACATCAACGCCCCTCTGTCTTCTGCAAGGAGAATTTTCTTTTTTCTTTTGCGTTGATCGAGGAGTAGCATTCGTGGTCTTGTGAGCGAGAGAGAGAGAGAGAGAGCGTGTGTTTTTGTTTGGGTTTAGGGTTTTGGAAGGGTTTGATGGCCCAGCAGCAGCAGCAGAAACCGGGGGAGAAATCCATGTCTGCTTCTTCACCCAGTGAAGCTCCTCCTACGGCTGCTAGCACCTCACGAGTTGGTGCTGCACAAGAGTCGGGTTGGGCTAGACCTCCATCTCGGATGCAGCAGATTTTGTGGAGTGGAGATAGACGAGCTGTTTTCATCGGCGTGTTGTCTATCTTTGCGCTCTCTTCTATTCCCTGGCTGTACTTCACTAGAAGTATGTTTTTCCACCCTCTTTCCCTCTCCTCCATCTCTTCTCTTTCTTCTTCTCTGTTGGTCATGTTGACATGCATCATGCAGCTTGGAGTTTGCGAAAAACAAAAAAAAATCTGGTTTCGGAAGCTTAGAGAACCATCCCTCCATGGCTCGACCAGCTCACTGATACCATCCCCAACTTTCTTTACCTTCCTTTGTCGATTATGTCAGATCTATTGCTTCCATTGTTATGGTGTGCATGGATTCTGGTAGCAAAAAATCTGCCTGCCCCCTGTGTTCATGCAACCATTGCCATATCCTTCTGATGCTCTGCACATGAGGTACAGGGATGTAGTAGACATATGCACATATCCTGCTGTATGACTATATACCATTACTGCCTTGATCCTTCTGATTCTTTGCACATGAGGGTTGTGGGATGATTGCATCCTACTCTGAGGAGCTTTGCAGGGAAGCTGCAGTCTCTGCATGTGCTTGCAGTACAAGAGTGTGGTTTTTGAGAGATTCTGAAGTAATATAGTTGCTCATCATGGATTTGCAATAGCTGGAATGTATGCATCTTGTGATACCTCAGGCTTCTGAAGGGTAAAAACAGAAGCTCCCATAGCTATAGCCAGACATATGGCTGTCTGAATTTGATTTTAGTCTCTTTGAACTGGATTGTAAGCTTTGGCTCCTTTCCAGTTATTGATCCAAGCACATATTCTGTGGGTGCCGCTGCTGCTGATTGATTGTTTTTGTTCTCAGCCAATTCTCAACACTCTACTGATGTCTTTTTGAACCTGAATGACATGCAGATGCAAAACATGACTCACATGCAGACTACATGGATAGAGCAGAAAGAGCACGTCGTGAGCGCTTGTCTACATCACCATCAACTTCTAGTACATCATGATTATCATTGTGAATTTGGTGTCTTTTTTTATAGCATTTCTGTTTTGAGCAATTTTGCACTTGTGTGTAATACAAGTCAGCGATGTTGAAGAGGGCCAAAATCAGAATGAGAAAAAATCTGTGGGTGTGTGAATTGAGTGAGTCCGTACATTTTTGGATACCTATTATGTAGGGCTGTGTCATCATAATAAGAAGTCAAGGATAGTATTGCAATGTAGAAAGGCATCTGTGAATCAAGATATGTGCAAAACTGTGCTGCACAGATTTTAGGGGTGACGAGCAATCCATGCAAGTTGGGTATGATCATGTCTCCAGTTGCCCACTAGTTCTTATGTGCAACAGAGTCACCATTGTATCCTCCTACTGCAACCATCTCGGATCAAATGCAAAGCATGCTTCAGATTTAGATTTCACATCACAGTGATGCTTTGGATTCTACAATGTGTGTTCTTTGATCAGATCAGGAAAATAATAAATGTTAAGTTACCCACGAAGTCTCTCAAGGAGGCCAAGGAGGTCCTTTTTTCTGAATCTCACAGATGTTTCTTTTGTAGTATAGTGGTGGTGGAATCCCGGCTTTTGCATCTCCTGCACAACGTGATTACTGTGTGATTATGACACCTCGCTTTTCTGACACTGAAACATGGAAGCAGAAAACCAGAAGATGATGACAAGCACATTCAAGAGTGCAATTTGACATTACTATTCATCATCCTCACCTTGCTAGTCATCCTCATCCTGCAAAAGTCTTGAGAAACTTTACATTTTTTGTTTTACACCTCCCTTCAAAGATCAATCTCCTTTGCACAAAACACAAATTCCCTGGTTGACAACGGCATGGAATAAACTGTTTGGCAGATGGGACATGAAAGCCAAAGCCTTGCCAAAAGCATTCAAAGAAGGTATTGATTAGTCTTTGCAACCTAAAATGGAGAATCGGGAGGAGGAGGAGAATATAAACATTTCTGAATGTATTGCAAGCCTAAAATAATACCACTGGAAAATCATGAATGAGAATGGTGAACTTGCAGACAACATGAGCATTTCAAGAGTTGCAACAATATCTGGGTAACGGATTTGCGATCACCGAGCAAAGCTTGATGTGGAGCTTCCGAGACACAATTAGGGTTTTCCTTGTCCTCCTTCGTTGCATTCACAATAGCGCATCATAGAATGGACACTTTGTGCGGGAAGCGAAGAGTAGTTGCACTGTGCGTGTGTGTGCGCGCGTGTGTGTGGAGCAAATAGGGTTTGCAGGAGACTATGGCATCTGGGAAGAAGAGACGGTGATGATGATGATGATGCTCGCGCGACAAGCATACACAATTGCACAACTCTTTGTGTTGTTCGAGTTTGCAGGGTGGAGGATTTTGGTGGCGCGAGTTTAGGGTTTAGAGAAAATGGAGATGGGGGAAGGAGGAGATGGTCGAGTGTTCACTGGAAGAGCTTCTGGCGTGTTGAAGAAGAAAAAGAAAATGCATGAATTGGAGCAAGTACGGGAGCTTCCTCCGCCTCCCCTTCCTCAAATCATCCCTCCGCGCTTCGGTGTCCTCAAGAAGAAGAAGAAGAAGGCGATACCTGAAATGGAAGAGGCAGAGGAGGATTTCGCATTTAGAGCACTTTCTCCTCTTCCTCTTCCTCCTCCGCCTGCTCCTCCTCTTCGTGTTGCCGGTGTCTTGAAAAAGAAGAAAGTGAACAGACCTGTGCAGTTGCAGTCTTTTGTCAGAGGTACGAATTGCAGATCCAAGCAAATCTGGTGTTCCACCTCCAATATTTTCTAGCCCTCTTTGTGATGTTGTTCTCACTTGTTGTAGGTCAGAGGACGTTTTCTTGTTGGAATTCATGGGGCACATGCAGGATCCATCTTTTTTTCTTGGTGGAATTCATGTGGCACATGCAGGATCCATTTTTTTCCTTGGTGGAAATCATGGGGCACGCTCGTATCCATCTTTTTTTCTTGGTGCAATTCATGGGGCACGTGTGTATTGATCTTTTTTTCTTGTTGGAAATCATGGGGCACATGAAGATCCCATCTTTTTTGTTGGATAAAATTCAGGGGCTGAGTTTGAAGGTGAGGGAATCCATGTGGAGCATCCTGTTGCTGCAATAGTTCCATCTAAGCTTGTGAAGCAGGAACCTCGAACCAAAGGTGTCCTGAAGAGAAAGGCTATTACTCCTCGGGAACAGCAAGGACAAGGAACACTACACACTTCTTCCCCACCTGCAGATCCTCCTCATGTTACTACTGAGCAGCCCAAAGGTGAAGTTTCTCTCTCATCCCAATTCTCCAAGCTCTTACCATTTCTTGAATGGAAAATTGCTGCTTTGAGTGGAGATATCTCATGGTTTCTCGGAGTTCAATTTTCTTCCTTCTGTATTCTTCTGACTGTGGGCATAATGGTCTTCAAGCTGAATTGTCCATTTACAAAGTTTTGTGTGGCTTGTGCAGTTGGTGACAAGAGGAAAGCAATGATCAAAGAATTGGCAGCATTCTATCGTAATGAGTGTCAATCCTACTGCCGGCAACTCCTGACTCTTCAACGTCAGTGGCGACAGGTGAAGATCCTTTGGTCTTATTGGGATCCTCTTCAAGATTCTTGAGAGAGTGTTGGTTACCTATAGGGAGATGCAAGAAGCATGGTTTCACAATCATAATGTTTGAGATTGGAAGATAAGTTAATGCTCTGTGATGGTTGTGTGTTATGATATCACAGCCAGAACTTCAGGGTGTGAAACGAATTACAGTTCCTTCCCAAGCACCAGTAGATGTTGAACAGCCTCCACCAGTTCCGCCTGTACCCAAGCAAGAACCTCAACAGAAAGTGGGGACTTCTGATGCTCGCAAGCCTTTGAAAACAAAGCCAAAAGCTGCCCCCTCTATTGCTGAAGGTTCAGAATACCTGACATTTTGCCACGTCTCCTTTCTCAATAACCCATCTTTCAGTGGCTCTGAAACGATCCTCTCAGAATCATTTTGCACTGCAACTTCAATCTACAACTCTGAAGTAAAGCTGATTTTGCATGTACAATTGTGCAGTGAAAAAAGAAAAAGAAACCCTCCTGCCAGTGGTCCCTGCCAAGATACCCTTGCGCAGGCAGGTGGGGTGGACAGCCAGTGAACGGGACTCAGTGCGTAGGGGTTTGATGATGTTTGGGTTGGGCCGATCAGAGAAGATTCGAAGCTCCATGCGGTCCATGCGCAAGCTTTCACGTCATGGGCTAGGAGACATAGCTGACAGCTCCTGGGAATTTGTGCGATGCTGTGCACTACTTGCTGAGCCCAAGGAGAAGCAATATGCTGAGAACCGTTTGCAGGATGCAAAGGAACATGGAATTGAGATGGGTAAGTAGTGTGTACAATGCTGATGTGGGTGCTTGCAACAACTACAGAATTGAACCCTTGAGAATGGAAAAGGGTTGTTCTTTTGATGGAGTTGATCATTCCTCTGGTCTTTGGGTATATTCTTGGGAATTTGAATCTAGCAGGGCCTGTTAATTTTGCAGGTCCAGAAGTAAGTGAGCGAGTAGGGGAGTTTGATAAGATGGAAAAGAATGCAACAGTTTGGCTGAAGCGGCTGAAACTCTTAGACAACCTTGCAGATGTGGTACGGATTTGTGCCAACAAGGAAACTCGGGATGCTGCATACAGAGCCATTGATCTTTTGAGGGATGCCAGTATTCCTACACCCTGGTGGGGGAGGGATGCTGACCTTGCTTTGCTGTCTGGAGTATATAAACATGGGTTTGGCAACTATGATTCTCTGCGCAGTGATGAGCAGTTTGCTGAGGCCTTTAAGCCAGCTTTCAGACCAGTTGTTGAACAGGTGAGGCAGTATTCTTGCATTTTATTGCTAGTCTGTAGGTATCTGTGTACAGAGCAGAATTAGACAAACTGGAGTCCTGTGATGTGCCACTGGACATAGGTAAGGTTTGTGGAAGAACTGTGTTGTCATTTGTATGAAAATTTGCAAGCATCTGTTGTTCATATGTTGAAGTAGGAAACGAGGTACTGCTTTTGTCAATAGACAATAGTTTTTCTGAGCTGACAGCAGGAATTCTTCCTTCTAGGCTGATGCAGGCACTGATGAAGACACAGATTTGCAGCTTATAAGCAGGTTCAGCTCTTCATCCCTGTGCTTTTTTTTTGTCTTGTCCCAGGGGTATCTAGAGGCCAAGGCAGGGATTGACTTTGACACTTGATCTGGAATAGGGCTTTTGATGGGCATTAGAAGGCTACACAGTTATTTTGAGATCAACCCTGCAAGGCAAGCTTTGTGCCTTAGTTCATGTGACATTGTAGTCTCTGTCCTTTTGTTTGGTATAATTAATCCAGCATGACACCAGCTTGCTTGAAGTCATGCTGCTGTTTCATGTTTTTTTCGTTTCCTAAATGGATGCAGAGAAAAACCTGACTGGCCAGAAGCCAACACTTTAACACGCAGGCTTAAGCGTTTGGTGGATCATGTGCAGCGTGTTGGTCACCAGGTACTATGCATCATCTTTAGATTTTCTTGGCATTTAAATGAGGTCTGTGGCATTCAGCTATGCCATCATGTTCTTGATTTTCATTTATCCTGTTGTGATATTTACTAGGGTCATGTTATTAGGAAGTTATATACTGGTCGTGAAGAGCCGAGAAAAACTTAAAAGACTTGGTATTGTCTGCTCAACTGGTGAATTTGAGGGAATATGTGCAGGTTGGTAAAATACCCAAGGCTGCTGATACAGGACAAATTGCACGTTCCCAGAAATGGAGCAAGAGGGACAAAATGGAGTTCCTCAGATTGCTGATGCGATGGGGCCTCCCACTAGTATGTTTCACATCTGAAGTAAATGTTTTGCCACTATGTAACATGCTGAAATGCTGCCTTTGTACGTAAGTGGTTGGGATTACCCATACCATCCATAATATTCTCTTGTATAATTCTGAAGATTCCTTCATCTCTGCAAAGGATTACAGAAGTTTGAGTCGTCCATGACAAGGTTTGTAAGCTTGGTTGTTATTCACATCTTGTCAGTAATCCCAATGGGTGAACAAGAAACACTTTCTAGTAGACAACCACACTCATACTTGTTGTATTACATTTGAAGTTTTGATTTGGAGTTTCCTTACATATTTACTTGCCATATCTGGTGAAGGTTTTTGTATTGATGGAATTGGGAATTTCTGGAAGGATGCTATGTGAATATTGTGATTGCTATTCACCTTAAGGGTTCATTCATGTCTTGTAGGTACAAGGGCGATCCAAAGTCAGGTGGCAATTCTTCACTGAGAAATCAACTACAGTGTCATTGAAGAAGAGGAGTGATGCAAGCCTGGAAGCATGCTACCGTGACATCTATAGGGAAATGAAACAGATTCTTGACCATCCTGATTCACAGCTGGAGTCGGCAGCAGAAAAACCAAATTTAAAGGTGAAGCAAAGCATACTTTACCTTGATAGCTTGGACCTGTATGAGATGGATTTGTCCATATCTTTTTTTCTTTTTTACTCGTTAGTTATGTTTAGGGGAATAATATGGTGTTCTGTCCATAGTGGAAAGGCAAGGTAGTGCATTAGAGCATCTACTTAGAAAAGAGTGACTTGGATGAGTGAGTTCTAAGCTTGATCACACAGTCATTTGGACACTGACATTGTTTCTTAACAGTAATGTCAAAAGTGTATGGTAACGCCAGAGGGCTGGGGCATTCCTGAAATAACAGGCCCCCAAGGCCAGAGGCTGAGGGCCTGTTATTTCGGGGATGCGCAGCCTCAGGGTGTTGCATGGCATAAAGCCAGCTCAATGAAGGCCCATGAAATACTCAATGAAGGCCCGATGAAGGCATGTTATCACGAATGAAGGAATATAATTCCTGATGAAGAAGCTGAACTCCCTCCCAGGAGATGGGAGGGAAATTCTTTTTTATATAAAACCCGCTCTTTGTAGTGTTCAAAATCTGGCCAAGTGCTTTACTTTGCATGAAATGGGATTATCATTTCTGCACTTGCTTGTTTCTGTGGGTTTCTGAGCAAACATCTGGGTATGGTTTCTGTTTTAGTGAGTAGGTCAACAGAAGGCATGATTCTTCTAGGTTTCTCCATCTATAGAATTCCTTTGTATCCTCTGCATTCCCTTCCCACCAATAAGGATGAGTGTTTGCACTTTCTCAATTTTGAAGGGGATAAAGAGAAGAAGAGGAATTTTATATGGGTCCTCCTTTGAACAGAAAAAGAGGAATGCTTCGACAAAGAAGGTCACTGTCAAGAGTCCAAATTCCAATGTGCTTGAACAGTCGGCATTCAGTACCATTGTTTCCCAAGTACCCGTGGGACCTCCAATCTTGAATGACAGCAGTGCGGTCTGAATCTTAACTCTGAACCTGGTTACTTTTCTTTTGCCACCATACATGTATTGGATGAATGGAATTTGCAGGCTTTGCTGCAGCAACACTATGCCACTACAATATTGTGTTGTTTTGCCACCATTATTTGTTAGCAATCTTAACTTGTTAATCAAGGAATGCTAGGATTCCACATAGATTAAGCTGACTATCAGGGGATTTGCTAAAGCCCTCTGTTGGGGATTTGCTAAATGATTCAGATGAGGCTAAAAGAGAGGCTGGAGCTGCTCGACACACTGCAGCAGGTGCCTGAATCAATTGAGGATGAGGAATGGAGTCTGCTAGGTCTTTCCCTGCACCACAGTCATGATATGCCCTCATGGTGGCAAGCTGGTTTCCATGATGATGGTCTTGTCAAGGTAATGGCTGAAAGATATCTGGTACTGATAATCTGGTAGCTCTCATTATTATTGCTTCCCAGTTAGGATTCAACGTGTCATAGTATGGAGATCCAGATTTTTTTTGACAGTCTGCAGTTCTGTTTCTGATGAAAAAGTTCCGTGGACCTCTTCACAATACATTAGGCTGTTTCATGCTGAACCAGGTGTATCTATGAACTTGACCATTTGGTTTCTCTGTTTGATCATTCTGTTTACATGCTGCACATGGCAGGGAGTGCTGAAACATGGGTTTGGATTCTGGGACGACATTTTTGCAGACACTAGCCTGGGGTTTCCTGATGCAATCGGTGATTATTTTTCCATAGCACAATCTGCTTTTTGTCCTGCAGTAATGTTAAGGCCCCTGCCTTCCTCTCAGGACACTATTTCAAGCTGTCATCTGCCAGTCTGCCTGCCTATGTGTTGGGTTTGTCTTGACCTAATGGAGAAAATTGCTTAATGGCATGTGTTGTCTCGTCATCTGATGTGCAGGTGTTCAGGGTGCAGATGGAGGAGTAGTTCCTTATCCTAAACCTACACCCAAGGCATGTCTGAAGAGGGTCAAATTTATAGCGAACAACCTACGGCGTCAGCTTAGAAAAGTCAAGGTGTGTATGTTGTTTTATTCGCACTTTTGGGCTGATGAGACAATCTCCAAGGTTTGCTGCAGGTCTTCCAGAAATACTGACTGGCCAGCTTGCTCCAGGTGATTCAACCACGGCGAAAGAGACCAGCATCTGAAGGGAAGGAGCCCAAGGAACTGAAAGAGCCAAAGCGATTCAAATATGCTCGAGCTGTTGAGGTCCCCCGGGATGCAGAAAGCAGGCCAATCCTTCCTCTTGTGTTGACAGATCGCCTCTCACTTGTGGATCTTGTAAGTACAACTCACTACATGTAGGACTGGTATTCTCATGAAGGATTTTTGCAGTAGAGGTTGTCTCATTAGCCACTTTGGAAAGCAGAGAATATCCAGAACAATCTTCTATTTACTGCTTTGCAATTTTACAGTCACATGACCAAGCTTTTTTTTGGCTTTTCCTTCAATTTGATTGTAGGAGCTGTATGGCAACATTGAGAAAGTCTTTGGGCTGTGCTTATCTTTACATGTCCATGCACAGAGCATAGAGTTTTCAATGTGCTATTGCTTTATCTGGAACCTCAAGTGCACATCCATTAGAAAGAAATAATGCTGCAGGTTCTAGTATCAAGCATTTTTTGTGGTGCTTGAGGATGAAAAGTGTATGTGTGAAGATCAGTTTATGTGGGTACATAATTATCCCATGCAAGCATACGCAGCTGATATTGCATCTACCTGAACAACCAGGGGACAGTTGAGCCAGATCGACCAGGTTTCCACACAGAGAGACATATTTTTCCTATAGGGTTTACCACTCTGCGGGACCATGCCAGCACAATTGATCGCAATGGACGGACACTATACACATGTACTATAATTGATGGTGGTGGCCCTGGCCCCTTATTTCGTGTATCGCCTGGTGACAACCCTGAAATGGTCATTGAAAAAGACTCAGCTTCAGGTGCCTGGGTGGTTGTATGTGCAGCTGTCAACAAAGTGCGGGGCATTGACCGTGAGAAGGTTATTTGGGTCCCTAACCTGTGCCACTTTATTTGTGTTCCTGCCTGTCTCTAGTTCCTTCTGTATCTTTGGGTAGATTCATGATACTGTGCATATGAGGGAAGGCAAGGTCATGTAGTCATGAGTGATGGGAGGACAATTTGAGTATGCCTCTGGATCCTATGCAACATGATAGTTGCTCTTATCTCAAACTGGAAGCAATACAACTGTGAATTACTGTAGATGTTCCCCTGTCCATTTCAATGGGTGGAGTGAATGACACAGAAATCTTTGTTGAGATGTTGCCATATGTGTCTGGAGTTGATAGTCTAGTGGGTGGTGTTGCAGGTGACAGTGAGTGGCACTGAGATGTTTGGACTTTCCCATCCTGAGGTTTGTCGACTGATCCAAGAGTTGCCCAGGGCAGATCTCTGCAGGAATTTCCGACCTGAACTCTCATTCTCTCGCTTTGGCCCGCATGTTGTGTCAAGAACCACTGGTGCTGATGCAAACTCCAACCCTGGTGCACAAGATGCAGAGAGGGAGAAAATTAGGCCACTGAGTTCAGATTTTGAAATGGACGAGGCTGGCAGTGGAAGGGATGAAATTCCTTTGGCTCAGCGGCATGTTAGGGAGACAAAAGGGAAGGGTCTTCTCCGCCCCCCTAACTTGCAAGAATATCTCCCTCAACCTGTGGATATTGGAGCAGAGGAGGAGGAGGAAGAGGAGGAAGAGGGGGAGGGAGAAGGTGAGGAGGAGGAAGATGAGGAGACTGAAGAGGGAGATTAGAACAGAAGAAGATGACTAGGTGGTAGTACTAGAAGTGTAGGCTCAAACTGGTGGGATCCTGCATCCTGCACTTTCTGGATGAGATGTGTCTTTGCCAAAATGCTTTGTTTATTAGACAACCTGTGAAAGTGAATTTTACCAGTCGAACCACAGAAGTTCTAACTGCAGGTGAACACATCTGACATTCGGAAATAATTCTTGTGTTCAATTGTTTTGAGCATCCCAGTTCATTGCTGCCCCTGGGAAATGAGAGTTTGATGTCTCTGACAGGAGAGTTGCTATATGTGTATGGTTCATTTGCTCTACTCCTTGAAACTGGCTTCATCAGGAAGGACAAAGTAGCCTTCACTCTTAATCCACAAGACAAAGTCGAAGCCTAGTTGAAGTCTATGGAAATGGGCAACTGCTAACAACTGTGTTTCTTGTTATCCTTTTGACTGAATGACACTGAACCTACCTGAAATTAGATCTAAGTGAAGATATTTATTTGAAACTGTTGTCCTGGACAAAAGTCCCTTCATCGAATCTCAGTTCTAGGATGGTAGTTTTAAGTCATGGTGGCCATTGAACATGGAAGAGAGTAGCAAAGGCAAGTTCTAGGAGTATATCACTCTACTTTCGGTACATGAGTTAGGAACTTGGCTCTTCAAGTGTCTTTGCAGGATTCTAGCTGGTACCAGAGGAGGTTGAAGTGATTTTGCAGGATTCTAGCAGGTACAATATGGACTTTTTAGTAGTTGAGGCGACCATCCTGCCTACATCCCGACAACAGCCTACATGTTGACATGAAGATTTTGAAATTGGCCAATTGTGGCCTTTAGTTGTGAAGCACCCATTATCAACCTTTCTCTTAAAACAAACCCAAGAGTACTTTTAATTGCACATTGATTTTCGCAAGAATAGTTGTGTAATGTGAAGCTAAGACAAACAAGCAACCCATTGCATAATGACTCTACACTTTTCTCACGAGTTTGAACAAATTGATGGAAGATGATAAAAGTGTGTGACTTGGTTAGGTAACTTATATGTGAAAGGA
Organism: Sphagnum contortum; assembly: GCA_963920785.1. Taxonomy (NCBI): domain Eukaryota; kingdom Viridiplantae; phylum Streptophyta; class Sphagnopsida; order Sphagnales; family Sphagnaceae; genus Sphagnum; species Sphagnum contortum. The sequence goes on from OY987276.1 coordinate 10,663,972, forward strand.
AGTTTGATAAAATAAAACAAACTTGGGAAGTACAACCAAGTCTTCAACTATCATTGACAAACAAATTAATTCCAAGTTCAAGTGAAAAAAACTTATTTTGGAATCTATCTATGAAAGAAGGTAGTTTGTTTATGTTTGTTCGTTAGTCATGTTGATGAGATCTTTGAAATTAGAGTGTCTCTTGCTATGTATGCTCTTCGTATTGTTGGAAAGCCTTTGATGACTAGGTGTGGATAAGATTAAGTTTCTTTTCATAATGTTTTGACCTATGGTGAAGAAGTTATTGAATATTGAACAATTTTTTAACTAAAAATGTCAGTGATTTGAATTTCATGGAATTGGTACATGGGTGATTTTTTATAATTTTTCGAAAGCTCTTTATTGATTTTGCATAATTTCTCGTATGACCATCCTTGGACAATTCTAGAAACATTTTCAAACATAATTGTCTCATTTCCAAGCCTAACTATCTCTCTTCCTTCGTAATAACTACCTCTTATCTCGATAACTGTCTCACTCCTTTCTTAATAACTATCTCTTATCCTTATGACTATTCCACCCCTTATTCACCAACATGGATATGAAAAAGCAAATTAAAACGTGTCTTTTCATATCCATGACATTTATATTAATTATAACTAAATTTGACGTTGACATAAATAATGATGAATTATTCATAGTCATACAATAACATAATAAGAAGAAAAATCATCATTGGTAGTGTGTAGCAATTTAAAGCCCAATTTTATTTCAATAAAAATGAAAATTTTAGCGACAAGTTCTTTCAAAGCTAGTATAGGGAGGATTTTACATAATCCTTTGTATGGTCGTCCATGACAATAATGTGAAGGATTATATGAAAATCTAACTACCTCACTTATTTTTTAATAACTAGCTCCTTCTTTTCCTAATAATTGCCTCATTCTTTTCCTCTACCCACCAACATAGATTTAAAAAAATTAAATTAACATGTGCCTTTTCATGTTCATAATATTTATATTTATATTTGGGCTCCACATTATTACACACTACCAACGATGATGTAATGACAAAAGAAGGCTTACTACATTGAGGAATTGGTAATGTTGAAAGTTGGTTATAAATTTTCCATTTGCATTTTTCATGTATTTATTTATTGAATTGTGATATTCTTGGTTATAAATGCATGTTGTTCATATCCTAATGATAGTTTAGGGTTTAAACATACAATATTTGCATAATAGTTCTTAGATGTTGATTGCTTCGCCATTTGTTCAAGTCAAGAAAGATATTTCCATCCACTTTTGTTAATTGGAGGAATTTATACCAATAGTGCATGATATCATAAGCATTAGGGTCATTTTCTAAGGCACGTGGTATTTCAATATTTTTGTTGGTTTTGATTTGATGCAATTTGGGTTGGCTATCTTATATATAATTACAACAGTGGTGTGCGTGCGTCCGTCCTGTCCGTCCGACTGGACAGTTCCGCGGCAGAACCGACCTGTCCGTCCGATAACGTTCCGCGGCAGAACCGGCCTGTCCGTCCGACGACGTTCCGCGGCGGAACCGGCTTTGAAATTCGAGGTCCTGTCCGTCGGGTTTCAGGACCTCGACCGACAGACGGACAGTTTTTTTTTTTTTTTTTTTTGGCCGCCCTAAACTGCCGTCGTCGACGGGGGGACGGGCGGGGAAGGGGTGGGGGGGGGGGCCAGGGAGGAGGTGTTTTTTTTTTTTTTTTTTTTTTTTTTTTTTTTTTTTTTTTTTTTTTTTTTTTTTTTTTTTTTTTTTTTTTTTTTTTTTTTTTTTTTTTCCGCCCTAAACTGCCGTCGTCGACGGGGGGACGGGCGGGGAAGGGGTGGGGGGGGGGGCCAGGGAGGAGGTGTTTTTTTTTTTTTTTTTTTTTTTTTTTTTTTTTTTTTTTTTTTTTTTTTCCGCCCTAAACTGCCGTCGTCGACGGGGGGACGGGCGGGGAAGGGGTGGGGGGGGGGGCCAGGGAGGAGGTTTTTTTTTTTTTTTTTTTTTTTTTTTTTTTTTTTTTTTTTTTTTTTTTTTTTTTTTTTTTTTTTTTTTTTTTCCGCCCTAAACTGCCGTCGTCGACGGACAGTGTCCGACTTACTTTACTTTTTTTCTTTTTTTTTCTTTTTTTTTTCCGTGTCCGAAGGTCACGGGCACCCACTAGTCATCATCAAAATCAATAGGGTAATTATTTGAATCATTCGGTATTTCAATATTTTTTTCAATTTTGATGTGAAGAAGTTTGGTTTGGGTATTTTCAAGTGTATCATTTTTATTCACATTTTTGGGGGAAACAAGTTTTATCATCTCCAACAACCCCTTTTTAAATTTGGGTTTACATATGTTTTGGAAAGATATATCTCTTAATATTATGAGTCCATCTAGGGAATGTAAATTTAATAATGTTACATATATGCTATGCATGTTAATTGGTACACCATTAGATGGTCGTTTCAAGTCTATGATCAAATGGTTAATTGCTTATTTTTGACTTTTGAAATTCGTGAGACAGAAAGTAGGGTCAAGTGGTAATTGGTATCTATTGATGTTAAATGTTTTGGAGGTATTCGATTTTGGTATGTGGTGATAATATTGGAAGCTTCTTAATATGAGTACTATTGGTATTACATTTTTTGACAAACCTTGTAAGGTCATGTCTTGTAAAGTGTCATGCTTTTGAATGAACTTATTTAAATCAACAAAGAAAATGTGTAGGAAGGTGCATAGAATGATAGTATTGAATCCATAATTGGGATTTTGTAAATATAATATTTTGAATATAAATAATGATTCCATTGACAATTCCTAATTTAGGATACAAGTTTTTAATTATTGTGATTTTCATTTTTTCTATATTTTAAAAAAAGGTGCTAAATTTTTTGTTTTATTAGTGGAAACGTTTGTCTTATGAAATATTGGATGTCATTACATAGTTAACTTTTTTTGAGGTCAAATTATAGAATGCAAAAGTTGGTTGAATGTTTATTCAAAATAATGGTGTATTAGTGATAGGTGGAAATTTTTTAAAACCTTCCATAAACATGATGTTAAGTCTTCCAAACATGATAATAAGTTTGATTTTAATTTTTGTAATTTCAAATGCATTGTAACAATATGGTGCAACCTACCATTGATATTTCAATGCAATCATAAATTGAATATTGGATTAACTGTCCAATATTTTTTTGGATTTCTTTCTAATTGTATTTTTTTCAATTGATAAGCCAAGTAAGGAATGGATAATTGTTGCAGCTATCAATAAAATTGCATTTGTGGTATATGTTGTAATGCAAAATTCTTGTCATGCTTTGTTTTGAAAAGTATATTCCTAGATAGCTTTGATGATTTGTGTTTTGCCTATACATGTAACACCCCTTAGATATTGTAATAATTGATTAGTGGACTTCATTTCTATCAAAATTTCAAAAGAAAAAAATGTAAATTATTTCATTTATATTTTTTGATTATAAGAGATTTTAAAGATATGGAGGAATAAACATCATCATAATTAAAGGTCATATGTTTCATGTTGCTACATAAGGAATTTGTTTTTGCATGGATTTCAAATAACTCTTGTATTTTAGGTTGTTGTGAATTATATGTGTGCATGGGTTTTTTCGAACAATATGGATGGTGAAATCTAGTACTTATACATCAAATTTTTTTATTTAGCGCATCATTCCATCTTTTTTTATTGTTTTGGTTTTCTATGATGGCATCCATATCATAAATTTGAATTTAGTGTTGTTTTTTTTTTTTTCATAGATTCAAGACTTTTGGTTATTTTTGTGACATAACTAATTATGCATGGGTTGCATAACATGTATTATATTTCTGTGTTTTTACATCCATATTGTTTTTCTATGTCATTTTGTTGGATCATTATGTCTTCTTCCAATGCGTTTTTGAGTTCATCATCATAAAGTGGGTGATTTATTTTTATCATCTTTATATTGTTCGTGAATGTTATTTTCAACTAACACTTTGAATAGTGGATCAATATCTTTCAATTTTTTGCGTTCATGTAAGATGTTAATGTTTTTTATTTTTTATTTTGTGAAATCAAAAAATGTTGGATATCAAAATTTTAATGTTGCATTCCATGTTATTGTGAGGTATTTTTTAATGTTGGATAATGTCCACCATAATGCAAATATAATGCTTATGGACCTATCATCATTTTATAAGTCATTCTTTTGTGATGGTATCATGTAGTTTTGGATTATTGGGATTTTTGATAATTTTTTATTCATATAAATTATGGATATTTTGTCATTAACTTTTTATTGGTAATTTGTATGAAAATTCTCCATGAAATATTATAAACTTGATGATTCTTTTTCAAACGTAAATGTTTTGAAATTTTTATCAATGTCATTTTCTTTTGCATTATGGATATTTTGTGTTTTTTTCTTTTTTTTGAACCCAAGATGATAAACCATACCAAGGTATATATGTGAAATCATAATCAATCAATAGTATTGAAACAATTTCATTGTTGTTTTTGCATGCTAAATGCAAAAGAATTTATGCATTTTCACTTTTTGCATTGATATCTTCTCCTTTGTTAATGATCTCTTGAACAATGTTAACATATCCACATGTGAAACTTAACTAAACAACACATGTTCATATGTTCATATGTCAATGAAATAACATGTTGAAATAACTTTGATATAAATGTTTTTTTACCAAAGGGTGATAATGATATGATCAATGTGTAACATGTAATAAATCTTCCTTATTTGCACAAAAAACAAGATGAAAAAAATTCTCCAAATGTTCTTGAGGCTCACAATATTAATTCATTCCTATATGAAATTGAGACATGAAAAGACATAGAAATCATAAGAAAAACATTGTTTCATTCCATTCCAAATAGATTCCAACTAGAGAGTCTCTTCTGATAGAATGAAATGAGTAGTGGACCCTAAACTTGTCTTAGCTATACAAGCTCTTAAGTCTAACTTGTCATTTGAATTATTAAGTTAGAAATTGTGAAGGGTTTTTTGTTCTCAAATATTTTCAAACATGTTCCCCATATGTTCCTTTTATGATCTTTCCACATGTATGTACCCAATATCACCATTTACTTTAACATATATTCTCTACCTCAAGTTGTATTCCTCTAGGTAACATAACTAAGTTGGAAGTTGAAGCTACCTTTTCATCATGGAGTATCTTAAGATCGATGTTGTTTTTTGGCTGAATTTTTGCATCTTGGAGAGAACCCTCTGAAAGTAGGTACTATGGAAAAGTCAAGCCCCGGCCCATTTTGTTGGGTAAGCTAAGGTGTTCAGGGAAATCATAGTTGTTGCAATATAGATAGAAAAATCATGAAAAGGGTGTGTGTGTGTGTGTGTGTGTGTGTTTCTCTTTGAGGATGGCATTCTTATCAGCAACATGTATGAATATGACAAGCTAACATAACTATCATGTGCACATGTTTAGTCCTTAAAACATCATCATCTTTCAAAACTCCACATTCAAAATTATCAAACAAACTTGAAAGCAAATAATCAATTATAAAGATTGCAACACCAGAATTAACCGGAAACAAAAATCCCTTGATGAAACAGAAATTATGCACTATCATATAGTTGAATGAAAGGGCCTGGAAGTATTATACAAACCTTCTTGGTAGTCCCAGGAATGGGAACCACATCATTACCATTGTGCAGAACCCAGGCATGAGCAAGCTGGTTCAATGAGCATCCTTTCTTGGCTGCAATTGGCTCCCCATACAATTGCCTGCAGCACTTCATTCTTCTCCAAATTCTCACCTGTGAACCTTGGTTGGAACTACACTAGCAAGACAGATACAAAAGATCCATCAGACAAGTTTTCTCTAGACTTATTAAACCTCAATATAATTGTGCTCTAATTTGCATTTCTGATTCTTCTTCATGATCCAAGTACTGGCTATACATCAAATTCCAAACAACATCAGGCAGAGGAAAGGAGGGTGGGAAAGTTAGAGGAGAAGAGATTGCATACATTGTGGGAATCTTGATGTTCTGCTCCAGGTTTGTAGCCAGCAAAAGACCCATGTCCCAGAGGACTGTAAGGTACTAATGCTATCCCCAGCTCTGTACACACACACACACACACACACACACAAACAAACACATGCACACAATCCTTCAACAAGATCTTGCTCTTTTTCTTTTTCTTTTTTGTCTTGAAAGTTGTGAATCTAGCAGTGGAATTGTTGCAGCTTGCACAAATCTTGCTGCAAATTTAATTCTGGAGTTGCAGATTGAATATGTATTTTCAAGATGTTCATTTCCATTATGGCCCATAGAGTTGATTTGCATGGGGAGTTGATTTGCAAGTGTAATTGCAGGTATAAACTGTTTTGTTACCTGCGAGTAGGAACACTGTCCTCCTCCACATCTTGGGACCAGAGGGACCACTCCATTTGCACAGCAGCGATGGGATGCACTTTGTGCGCACAGAGGATCTCAGATGCTGAAGCTTCAGACAACCCCAAATGCTTCACCTTGCCCTCTTCCACCAACTTCTTCATCTCCCCCACCTGTGCAACATCATAATTTCTTCAAAAATTTCCTCCATCAGCCCATGTCTGATCTTCTCCCCACAAAATGGTGCTCAAGGAAGATGTAGCTAGCCAGCTGGTACAAGACTAACATCTCAGCTTGAACTGACCCGGGAGCTGAATCTCTTGGATGGAAAACTGTGCAAGAAATGAGGGATCTGCAGTGACTGGGAGTTGCATATTACGTCCAGTGATTTCAATGGGTACTGTGGGATCAAGGCGATGCTGGTAGTAAAGGTCGATGTAATCCACACCCAATCTCTTCAAGCTTCCCTCACAAGATTCTCTCACCCACTCTGGGTCTCCTCGTCTACAAAATTGCCCATCTGCTGAGATCACGGATCCGAATTTGGTGGCCAGTTGGACCTTCTCCCGCGGGATACCTTTGATTGCCTGCACTAGTAATTTTCATGTACAATTCCACACATGATCCCACAACTCTCATCATGATGCTTGCAGCTAATTCAGATTCTGCAGAGTCAGTCTGAAATATTTTCTAGAGTTTTGGAGTGGTCCTGAAGATGATTGCACAGATCTCAGCTTCAAGGTTGAGAGAGAGAGAGAGAGAGAGCTGAAGAATTCATCATCACCTTGCCGACGACAACTTCGTTGGTATGAGGACCATATACATCAGCAGTATCAAGGAAAGTAACTCCACAGTGCACAGCATATCTGATGAGCTCAATCATCTCCTTCTCAGGCTTTGGAGCTCCATAGAATGCACTCATTCCCATACATCCCAAACCCGGTGCTGAGACTTCCAATCCTTCAGCACCCCGGAGCTTCCTCCTTGGAATAAGCGGAAGCTGATGATCCATTAAAAGCAATTTCAACATTAAAAGCTTCGAACAAAGCCTTTTGTTGTACTCACTTTCCATTTGGCTGCTTTCTCCAATTTGAGCTCCACTTTCAGCTTCTCCTTTTGATAGGTGAGAATTAGAGAGTTGTGAGAAGTGCACAAGATTTCATAATAGACGGTTATCAGGTTGAGTATGTTGAAACCGACCTTTTTATGCATAACAAATTCAAGTATTAAATAATCAATCAATGAAATGAAATGAAACTTGACCTAATGTGTGAGTGGCATTTGAAATATGATGTGTGCATACACTATGGATGGGCACATTCCATAGAATTGCATGCGCATCAAGATGAGAAATTCTAGAATTTAGTACGTTTTTTTGGGATTTTTTTTTGTTTAAAATTTGAACTGTTTGATTAAACAATAAAAGGGCCTTTCATTAGGTGATGAGCTATATATTGGACCAGGGAAAATTTAGAAATCATTTACGTGTGGGCTTAAGTTGTCAAATGTAATGTAAAATGAAAATAAACTTCATTGAAGTACTACCAACATCTTATAATGAAGACAAAAAAAACAAGTAACTTTTCATTTTTAAACTTGATGTTTTATTTTTATTTTTTTACTATTAATTAAGGTTTCATCCTTTCTTTTCATTCATCACATTCCTTCCACTTCTTCTTTCTTCACTTTTTTTTTCATTTCAACAAGTAGAATCATAGAAGAGAAAAAAATTAAATTAAAAGAACTATATATTTTGGCCAACGGACGGGTTAACAAACTTCAATGTCCACCTTTTATTTTCTAAAATTGAGAAAATTTTATGTAAACAAACTTTGTGCAAATCACAACTTTTTTGGATCATGGGCTAACAAATTTCGTGCTCACCTTTAAAAATAATTATGAAAAAATATGTTTAAAAAATCCAATCAAACACAACGTTTTTAGTTTCAAGTTTTTTTTTAAAAAGATTTGGAGAAAAAATCTTGACAAAACATTTGTACATCCATCAATCATGGCTTTTTGGATCTATGGTCTAACAAATGTCCAACCCATTTCTAAAAAAACTGGAGTTTGGACCATCAAAATCTAACCAATCATGATGTTTTTGAACTCACGGTCTAATGGACTTGACAACATATCTTTCTCACATAGGAGTACTTGACAACAAGTCCGTTAGACCATAATGCATTTAATGCTAATTTTCATGCATTCTTATTTTCCTCCTTCAACCTTGTGTAACATGAGCTTAAACGTTAAAACGACTTCCTTCTCCAGTCATAGATTTTCTATTTTGATGGTCATGAACTTTCAAGTTCTAGTGTAAAGGGGTAGGCCTTATAGTACTCCCATGGAAGTATATAAAAGAAATTTATACACAAGCTTATAAATGTGAATTTTTCTGGAAGTACGATGATTTGCATATGCTATGAACACATGGCACATCACTGGTTCAAACAAGCCACTTTGTTGTTATAGCTCTACCCAAACAAAAATCACAGGAGATAATAAAATGTGTAATGTGGTCAATGAATAAATGCAAAATGAACTTATAAAAGATAAACTGACAAGTACAGCTAAGTCTCCAGTCATCCATTGATCTACCCAGTTCAATACAAAATTTCAACCCCAGATTCTACGAAGAAGCAGAAATTCCTTCTGGACAGTATCCCCAACGAGAAAAACTCTTCATTTCCAACTAAGCATTGATCCAGTAGGCCAAAAACTCCTTTGCAAATGTGGCAAACACAACAAAACCAACAGTTTCCCACGGTTTGACAATTATATACCCACATGTCAGTGACAGTGTGACGCAACCCATGGACTCCCCTAGAGTTGGGTAGACACCAGAATATCAACCCATAAATAGATAGCTGACCTCTTTCATGTACTAGTGATGAATTGGACAACCACTTCCTATCCCAGTAGAAAAAGGCTATACACAATGAGGCACTCACAATTCAAGTTCCTTAAATTGAGCTTTTTGCTGAATTTGCAAATAGTACCTGTGAATTTGCATCCCCAGTTAACTGCAAATTCACCACAAACTATATATGTGTTGATCTCACCATAGAAGCATCTCTGCATGAGACTAATGGTCTCAGATCTCACATTGACTTCAATTACGTTACTAAGAAATTTGAATAGATTAACCCTAACATGTATCCAATGCACTTTGGTAAAAACTAATGACTGCAGTGATCAGAGCATGTGTGCAAGCATTTTGGCAGCACTATAGCAGGGCAAACTGTGCAATTAACAAGCTTTAGATAAGGTGGGAAATGAGAGCTCCTCATAGCAAAGATGGTGCAACTATGGATGGAGTACTACAGAAAAATGGATGTAACTTGTTGGAGGGACACTTTAGAACAACATTTCTCATGCATATGGTATTAGCTTTACTTTGTACAGCTTTTACATACCAAAGATGACTTTGAGGAGGACCTTCTGTGAGGTCATATGTTGTATTCAATGTGAATACCACATTCTGTCTTGTCGGTTCCATCTGCATTCTTCAGACCCTGCACAATGTTGCCACCTTGCAAGCTTCAAGGCATGCTCCAAAGCATTTCCAAACCATGCAATAGGCATGTACGTTTCTTGCCGCACACTCAAGACTCCTCAAATTGAAAATGAGAAAGTACTGGATAAAACAAACCTGAAATCGGCCAGATCTTTCTCCTCCGTACTCAAACCATTTATCTTGAGGAACTGGCAGGGTAGTTTGCACATCTCCAATGCTTGGAAAGCCCTGGTCATGGAGTGGATGATAGGGAAGCGAATACTTTCGTAGATAGTCCCACACATCTCTAAACCCACCCCAGAAAATCAATGATGTCCCAGCTGAAAACATAGGACATTAAAAGATGAGGCTAAAAGAGCAGGCATTAACTTTAGGTATATTGAGCAAAGGAACTGAAAAAAAATACAACGAAATGGGGATATTTAATCTGCATACAGAATACGCACTACACATAAAACAAGGAAAATAAAGCAGAGCCACAAATAAAAGGCCTAAAGTGAAAGTCGTCAGTACAAACCTGAACTCCCAGTAAGCTATAGGCTGGATTTTTGCCATGGCACCTGCTTCCACAACCTGCACACAAATAAAGTGACCTCCTTTCCGATTTTCAAATGCAAGTGCATGAACTTCTGAGAAAGCATTACATCTCTAAATATAAGTATTGGAAGAAAGTGCCCTCAGGGTCAATAGCAGGACCCCTGAGAGGCGTACAATGAAGAAGGCTCTAACCAGCATACCTCAAGGTGAGCCCTCTCAGCACCATGGTCTCGTCTCCGACCATTAATCATTGCATCCACCTGCATCATTGCAGAAAGCATATCTGGTTCCATGACTATTGGTACATTACACCATATGTACCTGTACTAACAAGAAACTAGATAATACTAATCTTGACCCCAAATGCCAGAGTGAGATCAAAATCATCCATATGTGCTTAGCACCAATAAACAACTGTTGAATTCAATGGAGGTGCAAGTCATTGGTACACATCCATTACATTGAGAGTCTCCAAAGCACGATTGAATGGCTCCACTTTGCAAATACGGTCATACTCATCAATGTCCTGCACCCTCATGCAATGTATTGTGAGACATTATCATGGGCTACACAGCACAGCTTTCTAATAGAACTAGGCTGAGGCAACATACCAGATTATGGGGATAATCAATCAACTTACAGTGATGAATAGATCTGAACCATGCTTCGCCTCATACTCTTTCTTGTTATTGAAACCATCAGCATGGAAAACATGAGCCTTGAAACCATATCGTTTCTGCAAGTCAACATCCTCATGAGTAATAAATTCCACAGCACATACATCCAGGACAGTTACATGCTCACAACAGTGCAATGCCTACCTCCACTTCAGCGAGGAATACATATGTTTCTGGAAAGAGATGAAACGTGTCGACAAACACAATCTTGACTGCTTCATTTTTCAACACGCCCGCTCTGTGTAGCAGATCCAGAATCACCTGTACAGAAGACAAAATGGTGCTAGAATATCAATAGGTGTATACTGTGACCTGCACCTCTGCTCACAAACATGTTCAAAAACGAACATGACTGCACAGAGGGACATTAGCAACAGCTAAGAAACTCCACTAACTCAACAAAAATACACAGTATGACTAGTAGTCAAAAGACAGTACTATCCGGTGGCCACCAGATTTGACTTCTCTTGAGGCTTGAATAAAGACTGGACCTTATAACAACAGTTTGTCCAAAGAATAGTTTACAAACATGTTTTGAAGCACAATCTTGTGTTCTGGTGAAATTTTAATATCTGCAAACATCCGCATTTTTCAAATTGTGTGTGTATGTTCCTGCAATGAGTGTTTTTTATTTCCACTGTAAAAGACCAAACCTCACACTGTACAAACTGAAAGACAGAAGCAGAGGAGGGGGTATGAGTGAATGCATACCACATCACCTGCTATCAAGGCACAAGGAAAAGCTGGCCTCTCAAAGCTGTCAACCGTTTTCCTAATAGTCTCCAGAGCCTGTGCCTCAAGATGCTGCAGGCGTGTCTCGCGTGCCTGCTTGTTCCACTCCTCAGTGTCAACAGCTGAGCCCTTGGTGCTAACCTGAACTGCTCTTGCAACACCGATACTACCTCTTCTTTGCATTGAACCTTGCTTGTGTGACAGACATGCTGGCGGGAAATGCCCCCAAAATTCAAAACTTCTGCCATCACAAGTAGCATATCTCTCATTAAAATGTGGCACATCGCATAATCAAAAAACATTTCTGTAAAACTCCCATCCTCTTCCCAGCTCAGATTGACCTCTGGTGAACAATTGTGGAAAATAACCCAAACAGACAGAGACTGCATCATCAGAAATAGAATACACAACAAACAAGAAAGAAAGACACAAAATTTTCCTACCCTTAAGCTCTGGAGCATTAGAATCTACCTACAGTACATCTACAAATAAGATAATTCACAAAAAGACAAAAGCCTTGCCACACTGCAAGCAAGCAGAACACACAGACACCTCGAATTCCGCACCTGTAATAGGTTATATACAAAAAAACAGTCTCATAGAGGAACAATTTACTTCAAAAAACACGAACCGCGATATGAAAGGCCTACTTCAGCAGAGTAGTCAAACATGTCAAATCATCTCAAGAAAACACGCGGGCATAAAGTCAAACACGACAACAAGCACATTATAAGCGTCGCCCGCCTTCCTTGCTTCCTTCCTTCCCGGGCAGAAAATAATAATAATTAGAAATTTTTTAAGATAAAAATCAACTAGAATACCAGAGAATTCTCTCTTAGCAGTCTTGACAAACTCAAAAAAAGTAGGTAGTCACAGAAACTAAAGATGAAAGAGGAAGAAAACAAAACAAAAACAAAAACCCCGAGAAAATTTAACAGAAACAAAAGAGGAATGAGAGCAAACCTGAGTTTATGCCGAGGCGAAGAAGAAGAAGAAGAAGAAACGACTCCAAGGCGCGGAGAAGAACCAGAAGTACAAGGCAAGAACGCGCAAAGCTCCGCAGTAGCCATGGCGCCCTTCGTCTTCGTCTCCCTCCTCTCTCTTTGTCTCTCTCTCTTCACTTGTCCTTCTCCCTCTGTTTCCAACACTGACTGACACAGAACGCCACAACGGTGACCTATTTCGGCGCGCCTCAGTCCCCTCTCTCCGGGAGTGGATGACGTTCCAATCGTCACGACGGCGTTTAGGGTAGGAACATTCCGGCCTGGAATGGAATGCTGTATGGATGACCAAGGCTGGATTCTCGGAATGAATAACGAACCACTTGCCTATTCCCAGATTCTGCAGTCCTTTCCAAGGCATAATAATCTCTCATTCAAGTTTTACCTCCCACCCCCGCTTTGAACCATTGTTGTACTGGTACGTACATTTTGACGTAAAGACCAGCTTGAGTTTTTCCTTTGTATTTTCAGGACACTCCTCACTGGCCTTAATTCCGCAGTAATTTAAAACTGAACCTTCCGAAGTCAGTACTCTATCTTTTGCATATTTTCATCGCTTTTCTCCTTTTATCTTTATTTATAAAAGGAGGTGAAAAGAAAAATCACACTAGTCTTTTTTATGTACGGTAGAGTATGAAGTTGACCTTTTCAAATTTTCTCCTCCTACCTATTCCCCTCCCCCTCCCCCTCCCTCACCTCATGTCTCGCTCACTCCAGCTCCAGAGCTCTCTCAAGCTCTTGAGCTTGAGTAGCACATAGCTTCGAGGAGACGTGAGACACAAGGCTTGAAGAAGGTGCAAAGCTCAAAGTTGAAAAAATGTGGAGAGGAGAAAGAAAGAGGAGCATTTTATCCCTAATGCAAAAGCAAAAGAAGAAAGTTAAGCTCTCTTCCTTTATTGCATTTTTTTCTTTTCTATGGTTTTTTTCTTTTCTTTTCTTTTCTTTTGTTTGAGAAGAAGAAGATGTTACGAAAAAACATTTGAAACAAAAGGGCAAAAGCGGGAGCCAAAATGAGAAGACAAAGTAGGAGCTTGAAGAAAAGTTCCCTCCTTTCTTTGCATTTTATTTTTTTCTCTATGGTTTTTTTTTCTTTGTTTTCTTTTTTTTTTCTTTTACTTGAGAACAAGATGATGTCAAGAAAAAATGTTTGAAACAGAAGTGGGAGGGCAAAAGCAGGAACCAAAAGTGAAAGGCTAGAACGGGAGCTTGAAGGAAAGCTCTCTCCCTTCTCTGCCTTTCTTTTCTTCTCTATGTTTTATTTTTATTTTTATTTTTATTGCTTGAGAAGAAGAAGATGCCAAGAGAAAGCATTTGAAACAAAAGGGTAGAAGCAGGAGCAAAAAGTGAGAGGGCAAAGCAGGAGTTTGAAGATAAGCCCTTCCCTTCTCTTAGTTTATTTTTTGTTGTTTTCTTGTGTGTTTTTTTGTCTTCTTTGTGTTTGACAATGTGTCATCATCTATTTCTGTGATGATGTTGTAACAAAGAAGGCAATGGTAATTTGTTGTCATCGCCTTCTTTTATGGTGGTGTTCAAGTGAAAAAGGCAATGTTGCCTTCTTTTTTTGTGTTAGAAAAGAAGAAGACAATGGCAATGCGATGTTGTCTTCTTCTATGGTGCTATTGGAAGAAAGAAGCCGACGGCATCTTGTTTTTTTGTGTTTAAGAAAAAGAAGAAAAAAAGGACAGTGTGGCAACGCATCGTCGTCTTTTTCTATGGTAGTGTTTTAGCGAAGAAGGCGATGGCAATAAGTTACCATCGCCTTCTTCTTTGGTGGTGTTAAGGTTTAATTTGGTGGTTTTTTGGATGTTTATAGGGTTCAAGGCACAATAAAAAAAGAGTTTGTTACAAATGTAATTCAGGCTAAAATGCAATGTTGCCATCTGTACATTGCTTGTCATGTAACTAGAGCTACAAATGTAGCAGTTTCTTACCGAGCTAAACATAAGATTATACATAATTATATGATTTAAGGTTTTCCAATTTATATAATTAGCTAGGTTTTTTCAGTGCTTTCATTTTTTGGACTACCCAATTTTTAAATTTTGGTCCTTTGATATATTATGGAAAAACCTTTTTTTTCATTGTGTTTTTTAACATTTTTTGACCCACCCATATTTGTACATCTTTTATCAATATAATGTTTTCCTTTAATCACATTTGTTTGATGGGTATATAGTTAACTATGTATGTTTATTTTTTCATAATCTTCTTATTACTT
Source organism: Sphagnum contortum (assembly GCA_963920785.1). NCBI lineage: Eukaryota > Viridiplantae > Streptophyta > Sphagnopsida > Sphagnales > Sphagnaceae > Sphagnum > Sphagnum contortum. Next base: position 10,679,019 of record OY987276.1, read on the forward strand.
TAAAAATAAGAATCAAAATTTAAATAGACCCATATGAATAGGTAACATTAATTTGTCCAGGGTTTACAAAGATCAAAATGAACATTGTGTGATACCTACATCCTTTCTATTATAACTAATGGGTACCCGCGACCTTCGGCCACTATGAAGTCCCCCAGTTTCTTTAAACTTGGTTCATGTTTTAATTTTTTTGAGAAACTTTTAACTTTTTTATTTTTTTATTTTTATATGTTTTCTATTTTTCTTATTTTAAAAATAAAGTGTTTCTTTTTCACTTTATATATATATATATTTATTTGGATGCAAGTTTGAAATTTGCAGAAAGAAGACACGCCTCATTCTTTTTCAAGTAGAGTTTTTCTTCAATATTTATAAATTTTATTTTTTCTTATTTTTTTATTTTTTATTTGGTTTCTTCATTTTTGGAAAAAAAATTTCCCTTTCCTTATTTCATTTGTTTCCATTCCTTTATTATAGTTTTTACGTTTTTACTTTTTTTTTGTTTATGTTTGTTTCATGTTTTTATTTTTTCTATTCCTATTTTGTATGTCTTCATTTTTTTTCTATTTTATGTATTTTATTTTATTTTCTATTTTCTTTTTCAAAAAATTCTAGTTTTTTTAATATGTTTTATAATGAAAATATATTTTTTTTTAAATTGTATTTTTGTTTGATTAGATGTAGGTCCCTCGGTTTTCCCCAAGGATTTCTTTAATAGAAATGGCACCTCGCCCGACCCCCCGTAACGACTGCCCTAACCGCCTTACCCTGCCCTGCCCTGCCCTGTTTGTCACCACAGACAGACAGACAGACACCATCATGTTTGTTTTTATATATTAGATTTCCATAACGTCATTTCAAATATGCAATACCCACATATAGGTCTTGTAAATAATTGCTAGTTTTTTACATCCATTGCAATACCCGCATATAGGTCTCATAAATAATTACTAATTTTATTTACATCCATTGTAATATTCACATATAGGTCCATAAATCGTTCCTGAGTTTAAACATCTTTTGCAATACTTACATATAAGTTTCCATTATAATCTTTATGGAACTCCTTATTTATGGGACTCATGTGACATAATAATATAATTTAAGTATCAACAAATAATGTCATATTAAGTAATTATTAAAAAATTATTTTAGATAATATAAATGATAGATTATCATTTTTAAAAATAATTTATTTCTTAATATTAATTAACTAATTATTTGGTTGAACTTTAATTATTCATATAATTAATATTATATTTAAAATCAAATCAATAATTTGATATTTAATTAATTATATTGATTAGATTTTTTATGCTGATAAGTTATTCAAATCATTATTTTAGATAATTATTCATGATAGTCAATTGTCATAAATTAATTTAGATATATATAAATATATATATTTTGGGTACCGAAACCACTTAGTTTAAAGTGACCTTATATGTGAGTATTGCATTTAGGGTTAATTCTTCACATAAGGTTGTCTAAATCACCTATGAATTATTTCAAATGAACTTGCATGCAATTATTGTGTATAGGCTTTGGTTTCATTGAAATGCCATCCAAATCATATATAGGTTATTTCAAAATGACCTTACATGTGGGTATTGCATTTAGGGTTGGGTTTTCACCTCAAGTTACCTAAATCACCTATGGGTTATATCGAAACAAACTTGAATATGGGCATTGCATTGGGGCTAGGTATTCATATAATTTTGCAATATTCACACATGTACTTATTTTCACCAACTACATATTTGGCCTTATTTTTTTTAATAATTAAATAAAATTTGTAACAAAACATAAAAGAAGGTATGTTTTATCATTTGGTAATATTATTTTCAAGTTAAGTTCTTTCATTTTCTTTTACAAATAAAAAATGACATTGCATTGTTTTACATATGTTTAAACTTTAAAAATTCCACCCAAAATGCACCCTAGATTTATTTTAATTATTATAGACTTGTAAAAACAATGTTAATTAATTTATATGTCCTAAAATTTAAACCTAAACCATGATTCTAACATTAAATAATAAATATTACATTAAACCTTAACCCCTTGTATCATCAATGTGATTAATTTTGCATTATGTTTGTTTTTATATATCTTAAATCATATTATAAGGTGAGAATAATTTTGAAAACATGAATTTCATGATGTATAGGCGGGGAATCAAATATTAAAAAACAATTTTTATGTTTCATGGTTAATGAATTATCACAATATGATACCAGGTATTGCATTTAAACAAAAGTGGGTTAAGAATATTAAACTTTAACAACTATGGGACATATGGAAAAAAAGGAGATTCATAATTATGTTATAGACCAAAACAAGTGATAAAATCAAAAATCAATATAATGAGCAAAATTTAAAGTATAAACTTTAAGCCTTCATATATATGAACCAAATTCCTACACATTAAATCATAAGGCATAACCCTAAAAATCCAAATGATATTTTTCCATAAGCCTTATTACAATCCTAACTATACAAATCTTAACAAAAAAAAATCTTAGTGATATATGCCTTAAACCCAAAAAATTATACAAATTATATAATGGAAAACAATAAAATTAAAAACAACAAAGGAAAAAAAACTTAGAAACCAAATTTTAAAACTTTTAAATTCCAATGAATTACTAATATAAAAAAACTTAAATCTTAAAAAACAATCAAATAAATTTTGTAAAAACCCAAAAGAAAAAATATGTCTCTTACTTTTGTGTGATTTCTCCAAACTATTTTTTGACACTTTCTTTCAAGAAATATAGAATGAAATTGTATTTCTTCACATATGTCTAAACCCTAAAATCCCCCCCCGCCCAATTCGGTTTAGTTTAGGTTAATTATTATAGATTTGCGAAAAATTTGCTAACTAATTTATGTCCCAACCTTAAACCTAAACCATAATCCAATAATACATATGTATAATAATTGCATGAAAAGATGTATTATAATGTCCATTCCATAAATAAATTTAGTAAACAAAATTTAATAAAATGTGCATTAATTAAACCAAAATGGTTGCAATTATGACATTGTTTCCACTATAAATTGTTTATAATACCTACATATGCGGACCTATGTTCATCATCCATGAACTAGGGTGAACCTTGATAAATTGATAGGTAGGATTACAAGGCTTGGGGTGGGCAAAGTGAGTAGATAATTAATTAGGTATTTGACTATGTTAAAAACATAAGTAGGTAGGTGAACATAGTGGTAGGCAGGAAGGTGGGTGCATAGGTAGGTAAGTAGGTAAGTAGGTAGGTAGTTGAGTTAAGAGGCAAGTTAATAAGTAGAAAGGAAGTTCAATGAACAAGGTAAATAGGTTACTAAAATAGGTAAGCATGTAGGTAGGCAAGTTAGTAAGTAGGAAGAAAGTTACACTAACAAGATAACTAGATAGGCAAGTTAATATGTAGGAAACAAGTTGCCTTATAAAGGTGACTAAATTTGTAGAATACTTATGTCAATAGGGTGGTTATGTATATAGGGTTGTTAAATAGTAATGTAGTTATGTCAGTAAGGTAGGTAGTTAATACAATGGTTAGGATTGTAGGGAAGTTAAATTAATATTTTATGTAATTAACATGGTAGTAGGTTAATAGGGTAGGTAGTTAGTATAATAATTAGGTAAGTAGGATAAATAGTTATTAAGGTAATTATGTCAATAAGGATAATTAGTAAAGTACCATGGTTGGTACAATATTTATGAAGGTATGAAAGTGAGTAGGGTAGTTATGTATGAAGTCAGGTCTAGGGAAAAACCAACCAAGAACAAACCCCAAAAAAAAAAACAATGGTTAGCATTGAAAAGAAATGGATTGTGATGAACCCCATTTGATGCCAAATGAAAAAACGCAGCCCATCTAGTGGATAGAACGGCCAACTAGTGCATTGGTGGTTGTTGGTTCATTGTGGTTGCCAAAATGTAGGGCCAAACCTATGTATGTTTTCCATCTCATGTATACCACTGCCTTCCTTTCTTCTACACCCCCTAACTTCTCCAAAATTCAACAGCCTTGTTTACACACCACAACTACCAAGTTCTCTAAAAATTAATAGCCTTGTGCATGCATCACAATACAATGAAGCTCAATCCTCTTGGAAAGAAACTAGCTTGTTTTATCTCACTCGCACACTCCTTTTAAAACTATAATTCTTGAATGAATTTTAAAAAAAATTCTTCATAAAGTGAAAACAATTTGATATAGCATCCCAAGGCTAGGTCTTGTAAATCATACCAAGCTATCCAATTTAATTAAGCCAAGCCTACAATGCCCCAAATCACTCAAAATTCTGCCCAAGATTGAAGATTTTCTCATTTTCAATATGAGAGCCTAGGATAGTTAAGAATTGTTTGGCAAGAAACTCAATAGTAGGGAATATAGCCTCTTGTTCTTTCCATCATTTCAAAATTAAATTATATAAGTTATAGGTTTTTAACTTGTACAAAGAATTTTTTTTTGAGAAAATGGTCCAAAGTCATCATATTTCAAGAGAAAAAAAAAATTTAATTAATATATTTAGACTGTAGGTTCTTGCACGTCTTTAATCTATACTACTATTTTTCTCTTTATCTTATAGGTAGCCAAATCCGGGGAAATCTAATTTGAAATCCTTGGACATTTGACACCATCAATGAATTTTTCTTGATTATTTAATTGATATTTGAAGCATTTTTCTAATGAATGAGTTGAGTATTTAGCAACACAAGAAACCATAACATGAATAATTATGTAACGTATCAACAATAACATAGGAAATTGGGACATACATACCATGCTACGACATGCATCATGGTGCATATAGAGATGAGAAGGAGGGAGTCCAAAACTAAGAAACCATTTGAATGAAAAAGAATTAGGAGATTAATCATTTAGTTTTCGAGATTCCTCTACATCATGTTGATTTTGGATGAGAAAGAATTAATAATCTTTCATTGAATGGATTTGTAGTTCAAGCATTCCAACGATGATGAGGATAGATGACCTTGTCAGAAAATTAATGTTATTGAAAAGCTTCACAACTTGTGTCTACATGGTGGTTAAAACTCATTCAAGGGATTGTCAAAGCACACTTGGGACCATGGGACATAAAAAGGTGAGCAATTCATCATCCATTGTGAAATATTCAATGTTTAAAGCACATTCGTTTCAACCACCTTTGATAATGGTGAAAATTTAGTTACTAGTATCAAACTTGTAGGTTATATTTCCTTTCACTAATGAAATCCCATGCCTAAGCCAATGCCTTTCAAATTTCACATCAGACCCTTAAACATTTTAAACTATGCAAGGATGCATTCTTTGATGTTTGTCTCATGAAAATAAAAGCTTGAAAAAACATAATGGCCAAGGAAAAGCTTGGCTACCACTTTTGCCATCATTTTCTTCAAGGAAAAATCAATAGGAGCTAGTGAGATTTTTTTTTAGAAGTAGATAACATGAAGTTCAATAGAACATTATCATTATTCCACACGTTACATCAACAAATGCAATCAACATAACAAATAGGTAACAACAATAGGATTTAGGTTTGTGAATCATGTGAAGAGTTTGATAATTATCATACCACAAATGGTGTTTTTTAGAGGGACGAACATAAATATATGAGAAATTAAAATTTTGACAGACAATCACCTTCAAATGACAACAAATAATGTGAAGTGGGCCATTTTTTAAAATTTTATTTTAAATGTTTTTTTGTTGATTAATTCAAACCAAAAACTAATGCAATTTCAAACAAAAAACAAGTTTTTATCATATTACATATATCATAAATATACTCATTATTTCTTGAATATATATAATTTATTTTTCCAAATAACATTACATTTCACTCACTTTGTGAAAATAAAAATATTAAGCCCAAACACCAAAAGTGAAACCTAAATTAAATTCAACAAATTTTGAAAATGTATATTTTAGGCATATGTCTTGAAAGTGCCCATATTGGCCTTCCTTTAATGTGCTTTCACCCAACACACAATGTATAATAAGGTTTACAACATGTCTTTGTTTCACACAATCCAACATTTTGCAATGCATGGACACTATTGTTAACTTTCAATTGTTATCACCATTTTTTTCGTTATACAAGATGTGAACAATTATTTTTTTATTGTAACCTAAATGTTGACAAACTTCATTACACTTACAAAATTCTATAACTACAAGAGATAAGAAAAAATAAATAAATAGACAACTATTACTAAGAACAAAATAAGAAACCAATAATGAAATAAATATAAAAATGTACATCAAATGCTCATATACAAGGGGGGCATAATTTAACCCAACAATTATAAATGAAAATGTTATTCTTTTCATTACAAGCTAGGTTTTCCAACAAATACAACAACTTGTAAAAATAATTTTATATTTGTTATCATGTTGGTGTCATGTTAGATTTTAAAGTTAAAGCAAAGAAGAGTTTAACGTTGATTAAAGTAAAATGACTTGTATTTTAATATTTTAGTTATTTGTATCATTTTTAATAAAAAAGAAATTTGTAGTAATTAGTGGTATAACTAAAAAATACAAATGACAAAATGCATGCATGACAAATGATTGAACTTTAAAAAAAATAAAATAATGTGTGATTTTAAGAATGAAAAGAAAACATACATAATTGATTTTTTGACCAAAAAATGAAAACAATTGATCGAATCTAAAATTTCATTTTTAATGCATTTTAATGTATAAACAAGAAGCTAAAACATGCAACCGAAAGAAAAACTTGGTTTTATTGAAAATATAATGCATATAGGTGATTGTAAAAATAATCTATTTTTGAAAGTGCAAACCAAAAGCTGAAACACTCAATTGAAAAAGGAATGAAAGGAAAATAAAATGTTGAATTGGGATCACATGATCAAACCTTTACTATATACAAGCATAACTAAAAATTTAAAAGTTTATAATTTGTAATATGTGTCAAAAAGTCCAAAACAAAAACAATTTTTTTTTTTTTAATTTGGCATTTAATTGTTGATTGAATAATTGATACTTGTGACCCAAATTTACCTTTAATAACTATACTTACTTGCAATTCATATTAATTAGTTGTGGACACCCCCAAAATGGTTTGGCTTTTTTTTTTTTTTTTTTGGGGGGGGGCGGGGGCAATGGATCACTTTGATTAGCCCATCACCAAAAACATTATGAATTTTGTTTGTTTGTTTGAACCCTTCCCCTCACCCCAAAATTGAAATGACATGGTTTTTTTTACATTGTTTTACATGGACACATAAAAAACCATATGTGTGCATTTGTTATACACTTTAAACAACTCACATGATTTTATGCAACATAAAAATTAATTTACACATACAGATAACAAAATAGTGAAATGAATTTTCATGAAAATAATTAGTTAGTACAAAATGTGAAAATTTGTCAAGAAAGAAAAGATTGTTAGCTACCAAGGCTAAGTATTTTGGGTTGGGAGGGGGGGGGGGGGGGGGGGGTGTGGGGAAAAAAAGGAGAAAAAAAGGGGGAAAATAAAAAGGGAACTAAAAACCCAACAAGACTTTAGCCCCAACTTCTGAACTTCCCAAAACTTGTGTGCATTCCCAAGAGCCTCACACGAAGCTCGAGAGAGAGAGACGGAGTTTCTTTGTTAAAACGGGAAACTGAAGAGCAAATTGAACAACGCGCGAGCGGAGGAGCCGCTTTCTTTCTTTCTTTCTTTCACACACACAGCCAAGGAAGGAGTGAGAGAGTGAGAGATAGAGAGAGAGAGAGAGAGCTTTTGTTTGCGTTTGTTTGTGTCAGAGAGAAGGGGCGAAGGCAGGCGAGAGAGAGAGAGAGAGAGAGAGGAGAGGCAAGGGAGAGACCGGAAAGAGGGAGAAATGGTGGGAGCCAATTTGAAGGCGGAGACGATGGCGATGATGGAGAGTAGGACAGCAGTAGAGGCAGAGATGGATGCCATCATCGCTCGTCTCTCAAGACCCGGTGGAGCTGGTCTTCAAGGCAACCTTGTTGACTCTGAGGTTCACTCTTACCAGCTCTTCTTTTTCTTCTTCTTCTTCTTCTTCTAGTCTTTCGCCTCTTCTTCGACTCCTCTTCCGACGCTTCTTTTACTCTTCAGTCTAAGAATTGGCCTGAGAGAGAGAGAGAGAGAGGATGTAGAAATCGTTTTTCCCCCCGACGTCGATTTCTTTTAGAGTTGGCCAAAACTCTCGAGGGCTTTCATTGTTAGTTCCGAGTCATGAAGTTCCTTTTCTACAAGCAAGTCGATGTTGTTCTTGTTCACGGAGGAAAATCAAGCAATTGGAACAAGTAAAAATTTTCAGGGATTTTGCAGACGGAATTTTCAAATAGTGGTTGCTGTGTTCTAAGAGATGTAGATTGGAAGCAGAATGCAACCTTTCTTCATCAACACAGGAAAACCCTAAATACTGCTATTTCTGATTGGAAGATGAAGGGTTGCTGTGTTCAAAGAGATGGTATGTTGGAAGCAGAATGCACACCTTCATCGACACAAAATGAAAACCTAAATATTGCTGTGTGGATATGCACAGGGCTTTCCAAGGGCAGATCTTGACATTGCTGCAGTGCGAGCAGACCGACAGCGTTTATCAGGTACAATTTCAGAGCAAAGGCTTTTTTTAGTCCTCCAGTTCATAGTTGCTTCTTTTCTTTGTGACTGTGAGAGCTGATGACTTCAGCAGTCTCATAAAATTGTGTATGTATGTATGAATGTACTGGCAGTGCTGCGCAATGACCACAAGGAGCTCACTTCGTCGATTGAGAGAAATATCTACATTCTTCACTCTGGAGGCTTCACTAAAGATTCTACATTACCTCAAAAGCGCACAGGTGTGCATTATCTCATTGTCTAACTTTGTAGTTTGGGAAACACACATCGAAATCTTGTTCTTGCTGAGTATAAGAGGCAGCGCATGTGAAGCAGTGTGATCCACATGTCCTCTTTTCTGCAATTGACAAGCTTATTGAGATGGGGATGTTCTGTCCTAGGTTTCTCTTTCTTGAATATTATGAAATCAAGAGTCCTCATATGTCTGCAAATGCTCACAAAATTCAGATGTCAGCCTCTTGTCAGGTGTCAGGTGTCAGATATTTTCTTTAAGGCTCAGTCTCTTGTTAAGAACCCAATTAGTTCCATTCATTAATGGGAGTGCTGGTTGGTTTAGTCTAGTAAGGCAAAGTTTGCAATCATGTGATCATGTCGTGAGTTTGCACGTGCTCAACAACTCTTAAAGTTGTCAATAGATGGAGTTTGTATAAGACTATGGGAAGTCTGAGAAGCATGGCTAAAACACTACAAAGTTAGGGTGCCATTGAAGCAACATGGATGCTGGTCATTTTAAGAGTCCTATGTTGCAAGTGACTGATTTGGGTTTGCTTCCTTTGATGGGAGTGTTATGTTGGAGATGATTTATTGTTATTTCAAGACATGTAGGTCCTTGTGGTGTTCTGAGCTGAATCTATATGTAACAGACATACTGTTCCAGCATTGATTGTGTATGGCTGAATCAATGCATGGGACTGTTTTTGAAACCATGCACTCAAATCAACCTGAGGGTTCAAGATTTCCAATGTATGTTGCTGTAGTTCATGAGCATGTTTAGGAGTTGTGTACATACATTACTGGAATTGTACAACTTAATGGCTTTGCACTCTTTGACTAAGAGCTTGGGGATGCTGCACTACATGTGGATTCAGCTGAAGCAGACGACATGAGACGATCACAAAGAGTCGGAGCCATAGCCACTCCCTCAGGCACCCATAACAGAGGGTTGGAAGGCCCTAGTCCTATGGATGAGGATGCTGGCCATGCAAGTGTTCCCTTTGCAGTGTTTGATGAAGTTACAGAAGGCTCTCCTGGTGCACTGGATGGTATACTCCTAGGTGACCAGCTTACAAAATTTGGTACTGTAGAGGGTGGTGAAAATGTCCTCCAAAACCTGGCCCAGGAGAGTCAATTGAATGAAGGAAGTGGCTTAAATGTGGTGGTTCTTAGGCGAGGTGAACCCATACATTTAGTGGTAACTCCTCGGCGCTGGGCAGGCCGTGGTCTCCTCGGGTATCTACCTCTCTCCTGAAAAACCTGATGTTCTTATTCCACTTTGTAGGTTGATGTTCAAAGAGAACCTTCGTTGAAATATCCATGAAACAGAAGATCCCTTGTGGTGGTTGTGAAAGCTATGGTACATGAACTCTGTAATGTGTTTGAAATTTCTCCACAGCTTTGTCTGAAGCAGATGATCAATGTAACATCTAGTTCTACTAATAGGGCTTGAGGTTTTGTTCAAGGTTTGTAAACAGAGAGAAACAGAGGAACCAACAGGTTGCAATGTGGAAGCCAGTGCTGGAATCAAGGATAGGAAGAGATATAAACCACTTGAGGGTCTAAATCTTCCCTTATCAATGATGCTTTATGTTACTTGTCTCTAGGGACAAGAGACTAACAGGACCTCAAAAGGTGGCTATAGGAAATTTGCTACCTGGAAAGTTCTTTTTTTCTATCTCTGTGAAGTTGGTTGATTTCTGGAGAAGGGAATCCAGGAAGGAGCCATCAACTGATATTTTCATTGCTGAGAATTTCAGTTAGATCAAGGCAAAACCTTGTGACCAAGAATTGTGCCAAGAAAACATCTAACTTTAAGCTTTATTCTCATTTTGCCTTTGTGTGATTGCAGATGTCACATCCAGCCTCTATAACTGTGCTATTGGTAGTGTCATGACAATGTCTATGAGCTTTAGGGGAGACGAATCTGGAGGAGTGCATTTCAAGACTTATGGATGGTCATTGTTGTCTGCAGATAGTACATGCCAAGTGCTTTCCACACTAAACTTTCTCTATCTGGCCGGGTAGTTATTTGATAAGACAGGATTGCTACAGAACTTAGCCATCTCTGGGGGAACTTTATGACAGGAGAACTGATGAAAAGAAACTGAAGGGTCCTCAATTCCACTGCTCAACTCTGGACTCTGGATCTTTTAAATGCCCTGGCATGTGGCTGCATTGTTATAGGTAAAATTGCTTGTGTCCTTAGCATAAGAATGTAGAGCGAAGCAAGGGGGGGGGGGATGCAGTGGTGTTAGCAAAGCATGCACAGTATTGATCCTTACAACAAACATCACATTCACTCAAGATTTGCTGATGCACTTGCTTCTATTCTCATATTGCTGGGCTTTCATGCTGTGAGTTGCCTCCTGGATGGCTATTACGTGCATTTGTCCCATAAGGCCTGGATATATGTTAATGGTTGGAAGAGTGTCTGAGGACAATGTTTTCAGAATGCCTGCTCTTGTGGGGGCATTTCATTTTTTTGAAACTTGCTATCAGTTTTGCCCATGATAGGTATCTTCTACCTACCCGGTATTTGCTGGGTATCGTGGGGAAGATAAACTAAAATCCACCTGGTGCTTCACACCCAGTAAAGCCATTAGTGGCAGGCCCTTATTCCAGTTAAGCTGGTGACCTCAGTGCTTCACACTCAGTAAAGCTTTAAGCTGCAGGCCCTTATTCCAGTAAAGCTCACCATCTCAGCCTTTACCCCACACTTTCAATGGTTGGTTTAGATCTGGTTCAGTGACAGATGTTAATTGGGTGTATTGGACCTTTTTCAGCAACTAGAACTATCTTCTTTTGAATCATGGTGATCATTATCACCTGGTTGATTCTTTGTGCATCAGCTAGTGTGGGACATGATGCTCTGTCAACAGCTGATTCTATGTCCAGGTGGTGAGTAGTGAAGAATTCCAGAGAGAAGGGACCTGACTACTACGGACTTGCTTAAAGGCCTACATCCTTGGAGAGTAGATTAAATGAAAATCAAGTAATTGAAATCCAAATGAACTGGAACTGGAACAAAAAGCCATCCACTCTACATATTGATTCCTTTTGACTGTGTGGAAGAATTTTCATGAGTTCATGTTAATTGCATATATGCAAGCCTGTACTTTCAGACTCTGACCACATAGGATGTAAAGAGCAGGCAGTTGTGACTATAAGAAGCCAGTGTGTGTATGAAAAGCAATTATGCAACTCACTTATTTTCCAAAACTGATTCAAAACATAAGTGGGTTGGAAAAGTACAAAGTTGGAATCTATGAAAGAGTTCACAAGAGTGTTCCTCCAGTGTCACTGATGATTACTTCCTTTCAAGTTCCAAAACCCAACTACAGTGAGATACTGTTGTAGGCTCAGAACAAGCCTGCAACCTTCTTCCTTTCCATTCATCACCCTACAGCCCAAGCTTGGTTCTCCGCCAATGCCTACGCTTAGCATTGTACCTGCAAGGTAAGAAAGCATTTTGCAATATCATCAGAATCTCCTTCATGTTTTCAATACAGCATGCAAAGCATTGAGTGGACATGTCCATCCACTCACAGCAGCAGCACTCAACAAGTTCACCCATAGGTGCTGCAGGTCTCCGGCAGATGTTGAAGGTTGTTGTCATGAATGTTGGAATGTTTGGGCTGAACGCATGAGGCAAAACCATAACTGCAGATATGGATGTGACGATCACCTGATAGTGTTATCAGTTCGCATGCGAATCCAATGTGGTATTGGACGATTTTGTTTCATCTTTTTTGCCAACTTGATCTTGATCCTGAAAGTCTTTTGAGACGGCTGCAGGATCACAAATTTGCACAGATGACACTCATCATCCAGAAAGAAACCAAAACTTGGACAGAATTGTTGTGACTGTTGGCACTACACAATTTGCAAGAGATACAATATTCTGTATGTTCCATATACAGAACAACTTGGAACTGGATATGTGTACGATACCACATGCATATCATACTTCAAATAAGTCAGAAAACAGTCAAAATCAAAGATCTTTTCCCATTATGTATGAGACCCCACCAATTAGTTATAACTCTTGCATAAAACACAGAAAATTTTCAATCTGCACAATTCAAGGAGAAACTGGCAACTGTAACCAAAAAAAAAGGAGACTGCAAAAGAGATTCAGAGCTGATATTCTCAAAAAGCTTCACCTAAGCACGAAGGATGAAGACAATTAAATAGCTACAGACCCCAAGACAGTAAAAACCCTCTCTCACATGCTTGAGCTCTTAAACCAAACACAATCCCCCAGGCCCCCGACTAACTAATTTTAAAAAAGGGCTCATTCTATCAAGCTCAGAAACCTTTAAAAAAACACCCGTTGCACTCCAGGAACAAGTACACAAAACAGGAAGCTCTTGATTTTACTCCATATCCCATACTGGTTCAAAAGAAAAAAATTAAACAAAATAAGTATACTTATGACAGAATTAAAAATTCGCAAGATTGAAAAAGCAAAACAAAACGTAACAGGTTGCACGGAAGGAAGATAGGAGAGGAGATTTACCATAGTTGCAGACGTTGATTCTCGCAAAACAGCAAAGATAAAAAGGTTGTCCTCCCGAGAAAAAAAAAAAAAACCCTTCAGCTTTGAAAACCAGAGTCCATATCCTAAAAACTTAAACCCTAATCACCATCGCTCCCGAAACCGACGACAAGAAGCGGGGCTCACAGAGGTAAATGCCTCTGCTATACTCCCTTATGGCAAGTTCAAACCAGTACATAACAACAGTTAAAATAGGAAATGTTGTTGCACAGAAGAAGTTCATAGAAAAGGAACTTCATAGTTTTGCAGGAATACCTCAAAATGTGAGACAAAATGAAATCAAATTTTGTGAAGGAAAGTGGAGAATCATTTTGAAATATTCAAAAATATTTTGTTATTCAACATGTTATTCAACTAAACTTTACTTAAGTTTAGTGTGACATATCTCAATGCATGAGATGATGGCCTTGTCCATGTGCCTTCTATCTAAGATAGGTAACATTTCATGAGGTGGTGTTCATCTCCTTCTTAGATTAGACAAAAACTGAAGATGGATTGCACGTTTGTAGCATCATCTCTGTGATCCTAAGGTTGGGGTGGAGAGCTTGCAATGAAATCAGTGTTTTTATCATCTCTATTCTCTCATTGATCTGTTGTCAACTACTTTCAACACTTCCACCCCTTGCCAACTCTCACTTCTCAAATGATTCTATTCACTTCTCATATTTTCCCATCCTTTTCATTAGATGGGCTGCCTCCCACTTTCTGTTTTTTTTGGTTTATTGGCCAATCACCAAAAAATACTGAATCTTGGCAGGTTCCCATAATAGCAGTTTGTATGTGTGTATAGAGTGTCTTTCCTTTAGTTCAGCTCTATAGGTGGAGGACTTTAGGCAAAGGATATGGCATAAAGTGAGGTGCTACAAGGAGCACCACTAAGGAACACATTGAGAGCTTGAGGAACAACATGAGGGGACCATTGAGAACCTGAGAATATCATTCAGAACATGAGAGAACATACTAAGAACATGATGGGAACACAAGAAAAATAAAATTTCCACCTTCACACCTGCTCCCCCCACCTCCCCCGACCTCTCAGAAGTTCAAAAGATAAGCCCTCTCTATGTTCAGCAATCTCATTGGCTGCATGCATATCCTATTCCTAGACATGGTTGCCACCATTTTTTGCCTCACCTAATACCCCTTCTACAAAGCACACCTCGCGCTCACTTTTCACATCTTCAAAAAACAAATTGCCACAAAAAGAAACAAGATCCATTTTTTGTTGTTTCCATGTAATGCTGTTTGCATCAATCAGGATTTGGATTTATAGAATGCCCAAAAGATGCACATGACATCCAAATCTAGACAACAGACTTATTCAATCTACACCAAATAACTGAATTGCATTATTGGGTGTAGTTTTCTTGCACTGATTTGTGGAGGCATCAAGTTGCATGCAAGAAAAATGGAAATTACAGGGTTTGTTAACGTCTCTGCAAAAGAGCAAGTTTGGGACATGTTCAAAACCAAGAAAGATAGCACCAAGTCAGCTGACAGCCAAAAGATATCTTCTATCTCTTGTGTCCTCAAGAGATCAAACCTCTTTTTGACAGCATATACACTTTACATTTTGATACACTGGAAAGGGAGCACAACCCTTTTGTTGTGTCACAAGTCTCTTTCCCTTACAATAGGTCAACTTGTCTACTGTGACTCATCTGTTTTCTCCCTCAACATCTGAGCAGCAATGTGAAGACTCTCATGTTCAAAGAGAATCACCGTGCTGGCTTTGATAGATAGACTTACATTAATCAAAATTAAGCATCTGATTGACCAAGTCCTTGTAACTCACTTTCTGCTTCTTTTCACTGGGATCATTCAGCCTTGGCAGAATTGTTGGCACTACCACCCTCTCCATTGTTGAGTTCTCCAGTGATGCTGCATCATTTGGAACGGGTCCATCTCTGTCTGCTGAAGGTGCACTTGGTTTAGT
The DNA here is from genome assembly GCA_963920785.1 of Sphagnum contortum. Taxonomy (NCBI): domain Eukaryota; kingdom Viridiplantae; phylum Streptophyta; class Sphagnopsida; order Sphagnales; family Sphagnaceae; genus Sphagnum; species Sphagnum contortum. The sequence goes on from OY987276.1 coordinate 10,694,345, forward strand.
CTCAAAGGAACAGTCGGCATCCTCCCTTTGTGGGGATTGCAGAGCATCTCTAGCGAAATTTTGGAAGGGTATTGTTGATAAGGATGCTCCTTCCAAGAGCCTGTCCTTTTCTTGGATTGGATCAAGGGTAGGTCTTTGTGATGGTACATAGGAAGGGAATAAGTCACTGAGCATCACATCTACAGAGCTTTGAGCAACATCAATCCCTTGTGTTTTTCTGTCTCCACCACTTTCTGCACTTTGCCTGGCATGGTCTCCTTCAGCATTACCACTTTCCACATTTTGCCTGTCACGGTCTCCTTCAGCATTACCACTTTCCACATTTTGCCTTACATCTTTTCCATCAGCTATACCACCTTCAGAACTTAGCCTTGTGGCCTCTCCCTCATCATTATTGCCCTGCTGCTCTTGATACCCCTCTGCAGCTGCAATAGGATTCTTCTTCCTAATATCATTGCAAGATCAGCCCCTCCCAATCAGCAAGGTGTTACATTCATGTAATGTTTTTGCTATGGGTGTAATTGTGCTCACCATCATAGAGTCCAATCTTTAAATGCCAAAATTCATAGAGATGAGACAATGCAATGTCAACTGTGGTTAAGGTGCAAATTCTTTGGATCTCCCTCTACATGTCAAGAAAGAGACACATACTCTGGCCTTTGACACAGAGAAAACAGTCCAAGGTGCTTGGCTGGAGACATTGAACCAAAGCATATGTAGGATGATCATACCTTTCCAAAAGCCTCTTCTGAGCTACCCTGATTGAACTTGGCCTTGGAGCAAGCTTTGGTGCCAGTCGGGCTTTGCCTGACTGCTTTGAGGCTGCATCTAGTTTGAGACGGCGTCTGGGTACTATCTCCCCACTCTCAGATGATGAGCCACCCTCACCCTTGACCTCACGTTCTCTTCTCCTCAATCCTCTTTTCTTCACAGTATTGTTACTTTCCTTCATCTTTGTTGGTGTGGGTGTTGATTTTATTACTGTTCCCCCCTGTGCTTTTCTAGCACGACCCCTCCTCAGAAACCCTTTCTTCAGACCTTCAGGCCTGGGTGCTGCAGTTTCCATGTCCTGATCAAGCACTTGCATGGAAGTGGTTCCTAAAAGCTCTTCTTCCTCCTCTGCTTCCTCGAGGAGTGATCCATCCCTGTGATATTTTAGAAGATTAAACACCAACTTCTCCAATAACCATGTGCTTGTTTGTTAACTCCAGGAACTCCATGCAATAGGTGGCACTTGAGGAGACTGGTTTGCAGGTTATATCAATGTTTCAATATGAATTGGTTCACTGTTCAGCTGCTCCTGCTGGAGAAAGTGCAAGTACCACAAACCTGAGATTATAATCTGATTCTGGAGAGTAAGGATGGCTGTTGCAGCTCAGAGAATCTTCTATCCACTGCTGGTTAACAATCTTGATAGAGGTTGACTTCAATAGCTTCCTTTCACTAGCAGAACAACTGCACCCAAACCCTCAATCAGTACCACATACCCTCAGCAGTCTAAAGGTAGTTTACCCTGCAGTACCAGTAAACTGAGCTGCTTTTACTTATCTTGAAACTTCTTAGGACCAGTAAAATGAGCAGTGAGAGTTGGACTCTAGCCTTTGCAGGATTGTTTTGTACTGCACAGGAGATTCTGGATCCGTGTAGACCACCACATGCGTTACATGTTGATTTATTGTCTCAGAAACTGAGCCTTCGCGCATTAACACCTCCAATGCTAGTCTTCTCAATGTGATTGCAGCTACCTCTTGTGTGTCTGGATTGCTACATAAAAACCAGCCAGTATACAAATTATGGACAAGTGACAATCATCCAAAGTGGCCTAAGGAAATGAAAAAACTACACAGTTCTGATGAACTTTGCAGATAAGTCGTGGTCTAGGAAACTTACTTGGAGTGAAGTGGATGATGAAAGTATACATTGCAACTACAGAAGTGGCACCAGGTGGGTGTGGGGAAATACTTCTCCCTATAGTGCTTCACCTCTTCCATATCTTGTGCCTGTTTGTTAACATCCATGCTCTCAAATAGCTGCCAAAAACAAGACTCTCCTGTTATTAGTTTCAGGATTTGCAAATGTCCTGTATCTATCAATCCCTGCCAGTTTTGGTGTGGTATCTTGACAGTGATTACAAACTGGATACAAACATAATCTCCTTCAAGTCAAGGAAATCTGGAGCAATTTGTTTATTGGACCTATATTTACAGATGTTTTCAATCATGTTCTGATCTTATTTACTATCTCTGATGCTCTTCTCAGACTGCCTACATTTCTGTCAATGAACAGTGAGATATTCTCCACCAGACATCATGTGCTGCACTGAGGAAATACCTGTCTGACATCTGAGACATCAACGTCAACAAAGTAGAAATCTCCAAACTCATCAATGTCTTCCTTCATCTTCTCCTTTGACACCTTTGACATTTGTAGGTAGTACCTAGTTACACACAGAAATATCATGGACTCCAATGTATGAACAAACAGTACACACATTGCAACCAGATGTGAATTCGAACCAATGAAGAGTAATTTATATCATTGCCTACCCCTATTGGCACTGAGACATACAGAGAACAATTACATACTTTGGTGCCACAGGAATAAGGGCCTTCTTGGCAATGCACTCCAAAAACCATGAATAGTGAATGACATCACCAGTGCTAGCTGCTGCTTGGTATTTGATACCTGCATGTGGCAATCCAGAGCAGCCCTCAGTCAAATGAGTTAGGAAGTCAACCTAAACATACCTTTGACTGGTAAACACACTCACATTGAAAAGACCCACCTCAACAAGGCATGAGGGAGCACCAACACAAAAGCAATCATTCCTACCCTTCTTTTCAGAAGCAATGGAGTGTGTCACAGCCTTGCTTAAGTTCATAGAGAATGTGCCTCCATTTTCCACCACCAATTTGTGCAACTTCTCAGTTGAATATTCTGGCGACGTATTTATAAAATCTAGCCAACCATAGTCAAGAGATCAACTGGTTTCCACTGTGATCTAGGACAAGCATGTAATCATAGTAAAGTCTAAATAACTGGCAAAGCAGTTAGATAGTAGCTCAAACAAGGAGATTCATGTTACACAAAAGAAGTCACAAGTGTAAAGAAGGATACAGAAAATGAGGCCTTTGAAAATGAGAGTTGCCTGCTTGACATGTGACACATCTGTCACTATCATATGCAAGGGAACTAGTGACCGCAAGGCTTCAGGCTTCGGTTGCCTTGCCTTTTTAACTCTGCCCTTGGATAGGGTACCACCTTCATGATCCCCGAGATTCAGATCTCTAGAATGTACTGTCTCTATCAAAGCTGCAATACCCGGGGAGTTGGTGTCAGAATAAATTATCAAAACTTATACCCTAGGCAGATCCAATGTTTTGGAACAGAAAATCAATAGTTGCTTTAACATTTTGTTCAATTTATTGTTCAAAGATCCCCTGAACTGCTGGAAAAAAAGATCTATACTGGAATTCAGATTAACAGGTATTCAAAATGCTACTTTAGTTTCCATGTCCAAATTCATTGAGTATGACAGACATTCCAAATTAATCTCTTAGACTTACCAAACTTCTGAAACAAAATTACTAATTAACTGGTCAAAGGTGCCTAGACTATGCAGTAGACAGATGCTCAAAGCATTCTATTGCAGTCAGCTACAAGCCCAATGGATGGACCTTGGAATTTCCTTGACATATGGTTGCCATAGAGGGTCTTACTTTGAACATCAAGACAATCATTCCAAGGCTTGTCATACCGCACTCTTTGAACCCGTGGAAAACGCAGGCTATATGGTGCTGCAAACCTCTGCAATCCAACCTCATGGACAGCAACTCAACAATATTTCCATGCCCATACTGGTGATGTCCTAAATATTGTAAGGAGATTGGAAGATCATCAAAAGAATGCACTAACCTCTGACCGTATTGTGCGTATGTCACTTGCAATTTGCAGGATGACAGACCTGTGAAAAGATAACAGGGACCAACAACCAACATGTGTGCATGGGAAATTTCTCAGAATATAAGTATATTGAATTGGAGGTGCTGTTCAGCCAATTTTCCCTTTTCCTCCCTTATCACTTAGTGACCATGATGTATGTTCTTAGGGGAGGGGAGGGGCGGGGAACTGGCAATGATTATGTCAAGTCTTCCAGAGTGATATTGCCCCACTTCCAAAACCCAATTTCACTCACTATTGTGGGTTTGGAAGGAGTCAAGCAACAGGTTGAAAGATCCATCTCTCTTGCTTGTTTATTCACTTTTGGATGGTAAGGGGCTGAGCACCAGGTGGCAAGGGTGCCTCTAGTCAGTTTTCATATTGCTGCAACCCAGTTTATACTTAGACTGAAGAGCAAACTCCAGGAATTTACAAAAACAAAGATGATAAAGGTGAAGAATGTAACCCACTTCTCAGGTTGATCAATCCATACATCTGGACGCTCCTTAGCAGCATTTGTCACCACATAGAAACTAGGTGGCTTATCATTCTTCTTATTCTGTCTACACTCCAGCAACACAGTTATATAATCAGGAAAGGTTGTGAGTGCCAAATTTAGCAAGTTCAATGGATCAAGGTTGAAGTATGGATATTAGAGTTCATATTCAGGCAACCTGAAATAAGGTTTAAGCTTGTTCACTAAATGCTCAGACTCATCACCAGTGAGGCCTGTTCCCACTCTGCAGAAGGAGTAGAATCTGCATCCAAACCCATTATCATCAATGCCCAGTTTAAAAGTGTTCAGGTGCATGACAACCACAATGGCAAAAGTTTACATGTACTGGTGGAAACCAAGCAAGGAAATTTTCACCAACTTTGTAGGGTAGCCCCCAGGTTTAGGCCGTTCAGCTACTCCAAGAAGAAATTGTGCAATCTGCCAAGATAGAGAGTCAAGATTATTGACAAGTCAATAGATCCCACTTGACCTGCATGATGAAAGTTGTGGATAAGTCTTTTAAATTCTACTATGAACTGACCTCACCACCCCGCCCCCCTGATCCATAATAACCACCTGCACAACACAGGTGTCACAACCCAAGTGAGTGCTCACAACCACATTGATGCATGCTAGACAAGTTTCCTTGAAATCATGTGATTGGTCTGGCCTACAAAGATGAACCCTGCTAGAATAATCATCAGATTTTATTTTGAAGAATAATTTCTTATCAAAGAAAGGAAGTGAAACTAACTGTATAGACAAGCTCAGAATCCAGCCAGTGGATATCAACCTATGATGAGGACATCAAGGTCAGATTCACTATGAATGTAGTCTGGCTTCAGCTTCAGCCATTTTGTGCTGCGATCACTTGGCTCCCATTTAGAATCCAAGTCCTTCAGAATTACTCCTTCATCTCTGTACATGAGACATGCAATGAACACCAAGGGAGGATCAGAACAGTTCTTGGTGCTCACAGCAATGTATGAATGCTGCTGCCAAGAGCATAGCCAAAGGTCATGATCCTCTATTGCAGAGATCTGAGATACCACAGTTTCAATCTTCAAGCAATTAAGAGCCCATATGCTTATGAATTGGCCATAAAATATTCAGAATGAGCTCTCAATCATGAAGCACCTAGAGAAATATAGAAAACTCCCGGGACACATAAAATTGACCTGTTGTCAACAGTCTCTTGGAAAAACTTTTGCACTTCTTCAGCACTGGAGGCTAAGATTGACCACTGTGGCTCCCCTGCAGAAAAGGTCAGAATATGGATCAAGGGATCTCTATGTGTAAACAAGGAAAAGCCATGTTTACTAGGCTTCATAGGGTCATGTAAAAGTTGCTCCAAAAATCAAAAGTCACAGTCATGAGTTGAGTGCCAAGCTTATGAAATAGTGCATCACAGCTACAGTGGAAGACAAATGAAGTTCGCGCAAGAGAAAATACCAACTGCTGAACTATTTGACATGCCACAAGAAGTTATAAAACAGAAGATTCACTCTACCAGGAGGGCAATTTTCATTGAGGCCCCCTGACTCTGGAAGGAGCAGCTCAAGACGACCTTTGATAGGGTGAACTGACTTCTTAAGTAATTGCTGCCGCTCACACAATGGCTGGTGAATGACACTGCTGTCACCACTGTACAGTATATCAAATACCACATCTGTGCTCTCTCATTAAAGACTAACTTCATGTTCTCATAAGCAAGATAAACAGTAGCAGATTTTCCTTTCTCTGATACATCCACAATCCTATTGCAAAAAAATGGGAAGCTCTGAGAAGCTCATGTGAGGATACAACAAAGCTGCAGAAACCAACGCCAAGCCAAAAAAGGCAGCAAATCAGTAATGTTATCATGATGTGTTCAAGAAGGAAACAGTAATATTTGGAGTCCTAATAAGTCATATCAGGAGAAAGTTGTGTGGTGATGGCATTACCTGCTGGCCAGTGTCCAAGCCATCTTTTTCTGCCTTTGCTGCACAGCAGGTTCAAAAGGGAAATCAGGAAAAATAGAGGTATTTCTTGTGCAACTCCAAAAAAAAACTATGAATTTGCAGAGAAAACTCCCCAAACAACAAGCACTTCATCTGATGTGAAGAACAATTTTTTTCAACGAAATATACCCTCTGATGTCTTTTGCAGAAAAAGTGCTACTTCTCTGGATGTAAAAAAATGTGACAACACAACAGGTCACAATGAAGTCTCACCAATCTCCTGATTTGAGCCAAACTCTGCAAAGCGATTGGTCAGACGGTCCCAGACCAACATTTCCCCATCTAGGATGCATCTGCAGCTCCCAACAAACCATAAAAGTTACCGACTTTGGCCAACTTTATCACATGTTCCATGGTGGCCTTCACAATTGCGGAACACTAATTCCACGTCTGCACATGCAATTGCCACCTTTCTGATGCAAAAGAATGTCTATATATGTCACTGCACTTTGCTCAGACCTTCTAGAGATGTGTCTGTTCTCATGATGAATATTTCTGTTCCCTTGGTGCTTTATTGTGTCTGAAGAATTTCATCCTGCAACCGTAGTTTGACTCAGCTGTGGCATTCACTAGTACTCCAAATACAAGCTACTGCTCTTATCACAACCATAATTCCTCACAGTGATCAGACATATTCAATGAGGACCAGGTGAAATCCAGCAGGGATTGATGGGTGGTGACAAAGATTATAGTGGGTAATTTGCCATTAGCATCTGCATGATAAGAGCACATACTTCTCTAGCAGAATATTTTGACATAATGTATCTGCCATTGCCTCTTTGTACTCTGAATGATCAATAAAAGTCCTGACAGCACATCCAACATGTAAATTTATATTAGCATGACCTAGTTTCGGTCCAAGTAAAAAAAGGGATAGTGTAATTCAGTGCAACTGACTGTTGACAAATTATTGCAAAAGAAAAGGCACTGAAAGAAACACCTACAGAAGTATGCAATACCACAAAATTGTGCAAAACCAACCTAGATAGATAAGGTCAACAGCAAATGCAATACATGAGACTAAACAAAGTCCACAGCACACTTGGAAGGTAGAAACCTGGAGAAAAAGTGGATGTCATTCCCATTCTTGTGCACTTGGATGCGATCACCATCAAACTTGCACTCCACCACAACTTCCTTGCCCCTCAACTGTGAAAGCAATGTCATGCCAAAAGGTAATGAACAACAGTCATTTACCATGCACACCACTTTTCATTCTTCTGCTCAAATTCTTTTCATTCAGATACAAAGAGAGACAGATTAATTGGACCTCAGAACAGGGGGAGCACTACAAAGCTTGGTGCCAAACCACCTTCTTCCAAGCTTCCTCCACACTTCCAACCCTTGATGCCAGTTGTGGTCGGACTGCCTTCCCAACTTCTATGTCCTGCCACCATAGAGAATCCCAGTAAACTCAGCTTTTGAGAATGATTCCAGACAACTGCTAAGTCAGTGGCAAATATGATGCATAAATCTTACCTGTCGCTTGTACCGCTGAGTGCGGTCACAAAGTCTCTCACACACCAGCTTCAAGTCACATGTTACATTGAAAAGATCCTCCGCGTCAGGGTGGAATACACTGAAAACTGTCTTTTCACTGATTCCCAGCTTCAATTCTGGAGGGATCCTCCCCAAGCATTTCAGTTGTGGCAGCCAGTTGACACATCAAGAGCACAGACAATAAATCTAAAACCACTGTGTTTGGGATTCTGCCAAATTGATTTTGATGAATGGAACTCCAGTAGCTTGGTCATTGCAGACTCACCTTTCAGAATAATCATGATGATCCATCTCATTTCCTGCACATTTGTCTTGTTGATGAGCTCTGCCAGTTTTGCAATCTTCTCCTTACTACAACAGACCAGAGCAAAAGCCCAGAGCACAAAGATGAGTGGATGGATTCACCAAGAATTGGCCATGGTACCCTAAACCCCAAACCCTAGAACATCCCTGCTGCTGAAAACCTCCATGCATTGATGATTCCCATGTTTAAGAGGAGTCCAACCTGTCCTCAGCTGCAGCCAAACGGTCAAGATAGCTGTTAACATCCTTGATCTTGAGCCCTCCAGATGTTGTCTTCTGCCTGCGGTAGAGCACCTGCATTTTCCCCCCTCGACGAAAAAGAGCACAATTTCAGGCATCCCACACTTCTCTACTAAGAAGAAGAAATATTTCTGTAAAACGCATAAGGCGAATTCCTTAAGAATGACATAGATCTGTGATGATCTCTAGCTAGAATCAGTGGCAGACTTACGAGAGAGCAGCAACACGCGCAGAAGAAACACATACATTCATTCATACCTCGGCGGCGACAAGGGGGAAATTGCCGGCATTGCTACCGGCGCCGCGCTTGCCACCCCGGCGCCAGTCCTGAAGCTTTTTGGCGTCCTCCGCATCTTTAGACAACCCTAGCGCCTCAGCCAGGAGCTTGGCGAGCACAGCCTCTTTGAGACCGTAATGGGCGCGCTCCTTATCGAGTTGAGGAAGAATCAAGCGCATAGCACTGAAGTAATTATGCGAGGTGTACACATGCTCCAGGAATGTGTTCAAGTGCTTACGCTTCAACCCGGGTTTACTCCGCGCCACCGCCTCAAACATCCGGCACAACACCGAAAACTCCACGCTCTCATCGCTCATCTTTCCCCCCTCCCAAACGTTTTCGCGAGAATACTCAATTTACTCTTCCGTTACGCACAATTCACAATTGCTCGATGAAATATAGCACACAAAAGCGCTCTGCCAGGCACAAATTTCAGAGGAAATTCGTTTCAAAATCAACGCGCGTCTGCTCTCTGCCCGTGCGCAATTCGGAGCCGAATCTCGCGTTGTCGTGCGAGGTGCTCGACGCTTGTCGCGGGCGAGAAGGGGCTTGGGGGCTTTGGTCCGCTGGGTGGTAGCTTCGTCCAACAGTCGTGGAGATTCTGCACAACCTCGGCAGCGTCGGGGACCGACTGTTGGGGGGCGTGGGGGGGGGGTTTGGAGGGGAATTTTGATGGCTCTAATTAGAACATCTCCACCGGTGCTCAATATGTGACCCTGCAAATTAAAATTGGATCACGAAGAATCCAAATATGCTTTTTGCTCAGCAAAATTGTTTTGAACTAGCATTTTTTGCATAGTTCCTGGAGGCTGGTGAAAGGCACAGCAAAGGCCAGCATATGCTGCTGATTGGCTAGATAGCTTAATTGGTCTCCCACCTATTTGTAATCCCAATTTTAGTTTTATGGGTCGATTTGAAAAAAATTAAATAACTAAAACTTGGATGTGAGAAATATTGTTGGAGGCTTTGACTGTATTTTTTTAAGTCCCTTCTAGGGCTCTGTGAGTGTCCACATTTTCAAGGTCCACATGGTGGATTCACTGGAAATGATTTACTATATAGCCCATGTCATAGAAGATCTTTAGTGGTGACATACTGGGCATCACAGTAAGAGTATCTCTGGCGGTGCTCAGTATGTGACCCTGCACAAGTATTTTTCACATCCAAGTTTAGTTATTTACTCTTTTGCAACTCCACCCAGAAAACTGAAACCAGGACAGCAAATAGGTGTGGGACTACTAATAGCAAACCATCTGAACCAATCATCACGATGGGCCAATCAAAAACACTGAACCAGAAGTCAGATCATGTTTATTACACTCTTTTCTCCAAGTGCAAGGCGTTGCTGTCGTGTTCACAAGCCAGCACAAACCGTGCAATTATGTTAACCCAAAACCATTTTCCTCAGCCGCAATTATTTCCAACCCCCATATCTTCCTCATTTTTGGTCCATTTTGAACCATTGTTAAGGGTGTAAAATCTTCTTAGGCTAGCTAACACCCTAAGCATCTTAGTAGCTAATTAATTATTAATCGGAGATTTATGTATCATCTTTTATTTATTTAGGGGATGAACTAATGGGGGTAGTTAGTCTTTAAATATGAGGATTGATATTTGTTCAATAATCAATTAATGAAACGTGTGGAAGAAATTAGGATAACAAGAAAAAAATAAGGAAACTCACATGTGTGGAGGGCAACCTTTTTTAGTTCCTTATTTATTTCATGAAGAGGAAGATAGAAGGGGGAATGTGAATCATTTTATTGTATTCAATTTTGTATTATTTAAATCTATCTTTTCTTTTTAAGAGTATAATGTGCCATTAAAGAAGAGAGAGTATTAGAGTGTAATGTATGTATTTCTTGTAATGGAATATGGTTGAAGAGAGTAAATTTTTTACACTTGGAATACTAGAGGAGAGGGGGAGGTTAAACTCCATTAATTTATATAGAGTTTGTTACCTTGGTACTTATTATTATTTTTTTAAATAAAAAAATGGATCCATTTTATGTTGTGTGTTTTACATTTTAAAAGTAGTATATGTATTCTATGGTAGGGAGGTAATGGCCACTGGAAAGGAGATAATTTCCCTTTTTGGGTTTTGTACAAAATAAGATGTTGTAGATGGTAGGTAGCACAACCAAAAGGTTTACAAGGGGTTATAGATGGTATATAATGTCACTAAAAGGTTTACAAGGGGCTACATATGATAGACAACACTATGAGAGGTTTGTAGGTGTTACAGATGGTAGGCAACAACTACAACATACTTACATGTGAGTATGGATTTTTTTGAACTCCATAGAAAATGGTGCTTGATGTAGGACAATAGTTACAACATGATGGTAAAGAGATAAAAGGTGATTATTAAATTCAAGTCCTTCCATTTTTATTTTCATTTTTTTTTACCCAACATGTTTTACTTTGATGCTAATTAGGTTGCTAAATCCGATTGATGGATGAATTTTTCATTTTTCCTTTTTCCCTCATAGAGGCATTTTTCCAAGTTAGTTACCTTTTCCAAATGTAGATGGGCAACTTTTTCAACCTATTATTGCCCTTTAATGGCAATTGCCTTTTTCCTTATATAACATTTTCATTTGTCATGTGTCATGAAGTTGACTACTAGTTGTAACACCTTGTTGACACATGTTGCCACATCATCATCATCAAAAATCAAATCATTATTAGTTACTATTAGTTGCAAATATATATAGTATTTTTGAATTCCTAATTTTAAATCATTCAAATATACTAATATAAATTCAAAAATAATCATATATTTACCGTAAAATTGAACAAGTTATTATATTGACTATAATTGCAAAATTATGATGCCACATGGCATTTTGATGTCCTTTATAATCACACAGTAAGTTTTGTGACTAAGTAATTATAAACATAAGTAAAAAAGACAATAGTTGATTTTTAAACCAATCACAAAACCCAAGATGTGTTGTTGTGTATGGTGGGTGAGGGGGATGGTAGCCATGAGGCCTTATTGCCTTGTTGCTAACCCTCAATGGGTGAATTTTTGGCCCTTGATCATTATTGTCCTCTAGGAGGTAAGACCGAAGGAACAAGGTCAACACCTTAATAATCAAAAAAGAAATTACTTTCATTTGCTTATTTTTACTACAATTATTGAAATAATGGGTAAGAAATCATGCAAAGAACAAAAGAAAAAAGTAGGGTCCGTTATTTAAAAATAGGCCTACTATGAAGTCTATAGGCTATTCTAGTGGTTCCAGAGGAAGAAAATAGAGAAAGGAAACATGGGAAATGAAAATAACTATTAAATAACTATTCTCCAAGGTTCCATAGTACTTTCAAGACCTCTAGATGTTGCCTTGGTGGGTTTTTAGGCCTTCCACAATTACCATCCCACCTTAATAGTGCTTGTAAACATTTTGGTGACATCACCTACCATTTGCAACACCGTTGAAATGCCTTCCCAACACTATTGAAAGTTGAACCCACTCATGACTATTGCTTACGATCTGTAATAGTCCCACCTTGTTTACAGACTTCAACCTTCAAGTATTCCCCCTTTTCCTACTACCATATATTGGTTGTTACCTTCCTATGGTAGCTAGTAATTTCCTATTCCAAAGACTGCCATGATTGGGTGAATTACACCCAACCACTCATTAACATGAACTATTTAATCCCATTAATTTCACCCCTTTGGTAAGTGACGATAAGTCTACCATTAATAATTATTAATTATTAAGAGGCCTATGGTATTAACTAGTTTAGACATTTCTACCCCTTAACAAGGACACCTGTCATTTTAATCATTATCCACATTTAAGATTTTTGTTCTAGGGGGAATTGGATTGCTTACATGTGGAGTTTGTGCCTACCTACCTTCAAGATTCCTCTTGTTGTTAATTTGAAAGGGAATGCACATGTTTATTTGGTTGCACCTTCTTGTCTATTGTGGTTATATTGAGAGGCAATGGTACCCCAATTAATTGTTGGTTGATAGTAGTAAAAGGTATTGCCTTGGAACTAGTTTGAGTTTCTTGGTCCCTTTTTGCCTTTTCTTTACTTCCCTTTCTATGATAGGTCTTCACATAGCAACAAACATAATAGGTGTCTTTTGGAAACTAATTACCTTCATGTCAACTCCTTATGGGCTAAACATGGATCTATATGAAGACTTAAAATTCTCATCTACATAGATAATGGTCTCATTGGGAAGAATAATTGCAATGGGTACAAGATTGTTTACAACAATTAATATGATTCCATCCTCATCTTCTGGTTAAAAAAACATACCATTTAATTATGTATATACAAATATGCATTCTTTTTTACATGGTATAGTTGAAAAATCAATAGACCTATGACAACAAGATAATAATTATGTTCGTCATGGAAGTAGACAAGGGAAAAATGCTAAATTGGGCATGAGTGGTATATTAATGTTTCAAGCATAACATGGTGAAGTGGTTATCAAGAGGTAACATACCCACTACCCTCCACATTGCCCAAGTTTAAAACATGTTGTAGAAGTGGTTCCCACTATAAGGTATTACTTCAATTGGCTGGGATGTGGAAGTAGGGTTAAAAGACGATGAGGATGGAGACATATTAATTGTTATAGGCAACATTATACCCATATGTAGTTATTTTCCCCAAGGAGATCATTGTTTATGTAAATGAAAGTATTTAAGTCCTTATATAAATCCATGTTTACCCCAAAGGGAGTTGACATGAGGGTAACTAATTTCCAAAGGACACCTACCATGTCTCTTGTTATGTGTAGACGTGTTATAAAAGGGGAAATAAATAAAAAGGCAAAAAGGGACCAAATAGTTTTCAAACTAATTCTAGGGCAATACCTTTTGTTATTGTCAACGAATAAGCAATTAGGGTACCGTTTTCAATATAACGATAGTAAATAAAAAGGTGCAACCAAACAAACATGTGCATTCCCTTTTTAAATCAACAATAGGAAGAACTTTTTTCCCCACTTGAGGGTAAGTAGACATGAACTCCACATGTAAAGGATCCCATTCCGCCTTGAGAAAAATCTTCAATGTGGATAATGATTCAAATGACAATTGTCCCATTTAGGGTTGGTGGTAGGGCTGTAAGGCTTCACAACTACCATCCCCTTCACTCACCATAGAGACACATGTTTGCTCCATTGGGCAATCACAACAAAAGGTAAGATCTACCCAAACTAACGTAATGAAATTCAATTGGATGATTTTTTAGAAGAGGTAGGGTTGGAACTATAATGAGCTTGGGAAGGACCTACGCCTATGGCCCAACAAATTGAAATAGAAAGAGAAGGGGCTACTATGGCCAAACAAATGGGAATGGAAGAAGTAAAGCCCATTGTGGCTCAATACACAATGGATTATAAAGATTGAAATGTTGTTGCATACCACTCGACATTATTATTGTTATGTTTTATGTATTACATCTTTCTATTGATCATTTTACTTTTTCAAATATGCCATAAAATGTGAACCACATGGGCCATTAAATTTAAACACAAAAATTTAAAAATGACTAGGTTTACAAAATGCATCATGATTATAATTTTACATATTTTCTAATTGAATGATAACATAAATTTTAGGATTTAATTTACTTTAGAATGTTACATTAAACAAAAACGATTTTCAATAAAAAAAATTACAAAATATGTGTCCTTTGGTTATAATTATATCTTGGGTTTGCAACATTCACCAAGTTAAAAAAAAACAAACTTGGTAACCTTTCAAATCCCTTTCACTTGGAAAACACCTTACAAATTTTGAAAAATAATATGTTTCAATACAAATATTAATGTAAAAATGACTTTTTGATGACATTTACATTATCATTCACCTTTTTACATACTGGCTCCATTCTTATAATTCCAAAATTGTAGTTTGATCAACACCTTACATACTTGTTAAAGAACATAATTGTAAAGACATTGGACACCCTATGGATATACCAACTCCAAATCACACACATGACCATTCATATATATATATACTTAAAAAAACAAGTAGAAATACCCACAAAATTAGATACATTTCCATGATGATCTACCAACATTACTTAAGCTATCCCATTAATTTTCTATGTTTTAGGGTAGATTTTTAAAACATTCCTTCTAAACATGGTAAATAATTTTGTAAATATCCAATAAGAGACAACATAAGGGAATTTCAAGTAGTTCACACTTTTTAATAATGAATATTTGTTGAAACCCATTTTTGCAAATTACTAATCACATTTAAGATCATTAGAATTAGTACTTTGCAAAAAATCACAAAAAGATTAATAATGAAACATACAATGTACATAGGCAAGACACCTAATTAAAAAATAATTATATAAGCATTTAGATTCAACATTACTAATACCAACAAAATATATATATATAATTATTTACAAGATATGCCCATAAAGTGTTAGAATAACTCCCAAATGTATTTCATGTTTTATGAAAGCTATTAAATTATATTAAAACAATGCAAGAAAAAAAAGACACACACATAGTCCACCCAAGCCTACCATGACCCATAAGCTGCATTGTTTAAGTATCCATGTAGGAAATTAAAATTATTACCTAGTAAACATTGTTGCAAAAATTGATTATAACTATAATACCATACTTAAACGTCCACATGAGAAGCTTGGAAAAGAGAAATTACTCAATTTGGCTCAAATCAATAGTTTTTTTGAAACTTGATATTCTTGTTATAGCTTATTTTATTGTTGATGTTATTGTGCGATCATAACATCTTATAATTATTATTTTTTTTTAAACCAATAGATGAGTCCTTCTATAAAATCAATTATCACAATTATCACATTGCACACATTACATTCATTCCAAAACTCCTTGCACACACATTACTCTTGACCCATCATTCGTTTTGTAAAAGGCTAGCTTAGGTTTTTTCCCCCCCACTTGTTATTTGACCACCATTGTTGACGTGCTCCCAAGTTCCTTGTAGACCCACTTGAGGGTCCAAGTATGCGGCAATGGGGAAGCAATTGGAACTTGGAGCCGCTCCCTAGTTCACAACACTTAGAAAGGTAGAGGGGCGTGTTGGAGCTCCGGGATGGGACTAGGAAGAATTGACAAGCTTATTCACTCACATGGGCTTGCATGAAACCACACAAAGTGGTTAGAACTCAATTCGGGTCCTTTTGGTGTTGGGACAGCCACGGGTGAACTCGGACTCACTTTGACACACCACACCCCGGGCTTGGGAGTAAGCCACCACCTTACTCCCTATAGTATACTCTGTGACTCGTCGCAGGGGTGGCATCTAAATGGCCTTTTTGTCCCGGGAGTCCCGAGAGTCCCGCGCGGGAGTCCCGAAATCGCGCAACTTTGAACTCCCGCAACTTTGAAGCCTCATAACTTTCGGAGCAGACCTCTGATCGAGTTGCCGTCTGAAGCAAAGTTGTAGGTCTCGTCGAGACCTTTCCAACGGTATGTCGCACGTTCTCTGAAGCCAAGTATTTTTGGTTGATTCCCGACTTTTATTGGTCGGGAGTCAAAATTGGCGGACTCTCGGGAGTTCGACTCCCGGGCCTTCTTTTGGTCATAACTTGTGTTTCAGATGTCCAAATGAGCAATGCGAGCCCATTTTAGACATTTACACTTCAAGAGCTTTTCATTGATATAAAGAGCGCAACGAGCCATTGAGATTTGACCCCTCAAATCTCTCTCTGAAGTTTCGAGAGTCCCTTTGGGACTCTAACTCTCACCAACTCCCAACGTGGGAGTTCATTTGGGAGTGTGAGGGTTCATTCCCTCACACTCTTTGGACTCTTTGCACTCCCGGGAGCATGTGATGTGACTCCCGGGTCTACTTCTAGGCTCGCAACCTCGTAACCCCCTTGCCTTGGTCGCAAGCCAAATGCTAGGGTTGTGACACTCTCCCCAGCTAGAAGAAGAGGTCAATGTCCTCATTGACACTTAGAGTTTTCCTCTCACACAATTGCATTCCCGGGTCTACTATTAGACCCGCACCTTGCAACCCCTTTGCCTTGGTTGCAAGCCAAGGCTAGGGTTGCGACACTCTCCCCCGCTAGAAGAAAAGGTCAATGTCCTCATTGACACTTAGAGTTTTCCTCTCACACAATTGCATTCCCGGGTCTACTATTAGACCCGCACCTTGCAACCCCTTTGCCTTGGTTGCAAGCCAAGGCTAGGGTTGCGACAATTGTCAAGTAGAATATCATAAAAGGCTATCTTCAAAGTTGGAAGCTTTCTTTCACTATGTGGAACATTTTATGCACCTTTTGTTCTTTATAACATATATTCATATTTGAAATATTTTTTTAAATTTTCTAATAATATATCTATAAAAATGTAAAACAACCTAGTAAAAAAAAATTGAACATAAAATTTTAAACCAAAAAATAATAAAATGAGAAAGGATTCAAAGTGGCTAAAAAGGATTACATATAGTTTATAATAGACTAAAATTAAATTGAAAAGAAATAAAAAATCCCAAAAACCCAATATTTTTGTTTTACCATGTTTTGTTGGATGTTTTTGGCACCTCAAACATAAAAACAATATGATTTAGTTTGTTGGTTACTAATATGGAATTGATGTGAAAGATTAAATAATAACGGATCTTTTTAATTTAGGAAAATAATAATAATAATAATAAAGAATAACATGCCATCAAAATGATTTGTTTGTGACAAAAGGATTATCAAATTGATAGATAATCACAAAAGTGAATTGGCATCAATTGTGAATGAGGAAAACAATGTTGACAAATTTTCGAAACCTTTGTTATATCATAGAAAACAACAATTTGCTTTATTATGATTTAATTTAAGGCGAACATTTTAGATGAATTTGAGATTTTAGACATAGATTCTCATCCTTTTTCTTTTTTCGTTTACTTTTAGATCAAATTTTTAAATAAAATTCTTGTTGGTTTTTTCCTTCACATTTATACTTTTTGGCAAATCATATCAATTTTGTTTTTTCAAATAATCATATATTTTGCAAGCATTGAACATGGCCCCACCCAACACCATCAACTATGTAGCCATGTTAAAAAAAATTAAAGTAAGACCTCATCAACTCCACCCCACCATTAACGGAGAAAAATTTCACAAAAGAACAAAATTACTAACATCTTGATAATGAAATTCCTTGAAGAATAGGACAAAATGCCAATCCTTGGTACTAATCGTTCTCACCTTTCCAAATTAATCCATCTCCATTCCATTAATAAAAACACACAAAGGTGGACCAAAAGCAATAGATCCCTTTTAAAAGTCCATTTATTTGTATTTTGAAATATTTTTAGTGTATTTAAACCTAGTAAATTGATTCAAATGATGTTTAAGTTAGTATATTTCTCCATATCCAAGTTTGAACCACCATTTTAAACTCCTTATAAAAAGAATTGTTAAATATTGGTTTTGAAATTAAAATTAATCTTAATATAATTTTTTTTTGGCATTTAAAATTTGTCCAATGATGTAAGATTAGGTATTTTCACAAATATGATAGTTCTTTACTTAAATTTTTAACTTTAAATGTTATCAATTTTCAAAGTGTTATGTCTCAAAGTTTCAAAAACGTTGTAGAAAAAATATATTTAATGTTTTGTAATCTTGAATAATACATTTTAATATATTCCTTCTAGAATTGACTATTGATTGTTTTGTTATGAATTTTCTTTTATGAAATACTGTAATTGTAATTTTACGTAAATGAGACCCATTTTGTGATATCCAACAAAAGTATGTTGTTGTACATGGGCAACTTCGACATAGATGAAATTAGTTTTTATTGTGCCAAAGTTTTTGAAAATCTTTAGTTCTATTGTAAAAAATTCCAAATATTTAGTTTGTGAGATTTTGGAATTGAGCTTTTGCCTAGAACAAATAAGCACATTAATTGTGAACACACTGACCACAAGGATATAAAATAATTATGAGGTTGAGTTAGAATTTAATATCTATTTTTTTACATGCCTAAAGATCAAAAATTAAAAACTCACATCCCAAATCTTAAATTTTAAAATAGTTTAATTATTTGGCACTTTTGTGCCAAACTTGCCTGTGTACTATGGTATAGGAATAATTTCAATATTTTCAACGATACTATTGGGCAATTCATTTTGTTCATTATAATATATGTAAATTACCCATCAATTTCATTGAAGGATCTTTAAAATTGTTCATATACATCTTAACATACCCTATGTGAAATTTGAAAACAAATTGATGATGTACATGGCCATAAACTTGTTTTGCAAAATCATGGCCAACACCCTTGCACTACATTAGATTTAAATGTCCTATTTTTTTGTCAATTTCAAAATCATTGATCTTGGCATATGGTTCAAATTGTGATTCAACCAAACCAAACAACTATTAAAAACCTACAAAGCATTGATGGACTACATCTTACGCACATGACCAACAAATCAAGTTTTAAAGCACTAACATCAATGAACCCCACCCAAATGCATTAACTTTAACATTACAATCAATAAGTACAAAAAGAAACAACATGTCCCACTAATGAAATAGTATTACATCATGTGTACATAATCATGTGCATACCCACAAGCCCAATCTACATTGGATAGAACATCAACTTATTATGTACATGATATCATCAAATGAAGTTGTCATCTCAAATGTGATTTGGTGTAAAATTATTTCAACTTTTTGAAATCACTTTAGATTTTATATGGTTTTCAACAACTTGCACATATACCCAATTAATAAACAAAAACATAAACACATTGTTGTTGGATTGCATGTCCTAATGACTCCATCAACAAAACATTTTGTGACAAGTTTTGAACAATAAATATGTGTTGTAAATTTCTTTGTACATAAAACAAATGAAATATGGGTATCGATTACCATGTTGAAAAAAAACCCACACACCACCATTGATTACCATGTGGGAAAAATTATAATAACATGCAATTGAAGATTACAAAAACTCTAACATTCCAACTAAAAGTTTTCCCCATGATTCAAAAACTTCGTTCACATATTCATATTATCCAAACTCGTTCATAGTTTTGCCATAATGCATTCACACCATAAATTTTACACAATCTATTAATAAATCTTAATTAGTCCACCCACACCCTATATTTAAACCTTCATTAAAAAAATAAAATCCCACATCCAACAAGAAATGTTAATTTATTTTTTTAGCCTAAACCAAAAACATAAAAAAATAAACAAGTCTAAGATTGGAGACATTCAAATGCCTCCATATATTTAAAGTAATAAAAACTAGTCAATATTTGCCCCATCAAAACCACCACATATGTACAAATTTCCAAGTTTAAAACCATTTTCATATTATGAGTGTTTAGCCCAATTCAAAGGTTGCTTCCACCCACAAAATGAGTCCCCATAGGCTCATGTGGTTGTTCTTTGTGAAATTTTGTTTCATTTTACCTTGTCTTTGGAGTTCTTTTTTGTAAATCCATTTCCAACATTTATTTTTTCAACTCACTTATTCATGAATGCAAATCTATAATCCTAAACATGCTTGTAAAATAAACTTCCATCAATATCTATAAAACAAACCAAGGATAGTGGGAAAAAATTCACATGCAATGGCAAATTGTATACACCTAATGGATTCTTAATAATAACCTTTTTAATCCATGTTTGTTGAGCAAAGGAAGGAAGATTTAATCATGTTCAATCAATTGTAAATTTACAACCATAATGGCATGAATTTCAAAAAAAACCTCAATTAATGTTTGTTAGATAATAAAGGAAGATAGGTTCAAATTCATTTAATTACAATTACAAATTTTAATTCTTAATAATTGTTTTAAGAGATCCACAATCAAAGATATATCCAAAGATGTGAATTGTTTTGTTTTTTCCCATTGAAGTGTTCGGACACTCATCGAAAACTTTTAGTTCAATATTGTGGAATGTTTTGAATATTTTAAACTTTCCAATCAACCCCCTAATCATTTGTAATGATCATTTTGCATTTAAACTTCAATGCATTCTTATATTGTTTTGGTGTGAAAATGCAAGAAATTGTTATCATTCACAAAGGTGATGTTGGTAATAGTTCATCATTCACCAAGGTTGTTTTTACCTTATGATGAAAATTTTAAAATTTTAAATGTTTTTTAATTCTTGTATTCTTTAATCTTCAAAAGGCATTCCGCAGATATTTTCAAATGTAAGTTTAAGACATTGGGGACAATCTTGCACTTTTTAATATTTTTTTGTCCTAATAATGCTTTTTAAAGAAAAAATGAAAAATATCATTCTTTTTAGACCATGATGAAGATTTGAAGATTTGAAGATTTGAGGAATTTTGTTGAAAATTCCTTAACCCTATAATATTAAAATTTTGAATTGCAAAAGTTTCTTAAGAACCCAATTACAAATTAATTTACACCAAGTCTGATTAACCATTGACCAATTTTTTGACAACAATAAGAAACATTACAAGAGTATCAATTCATTTGTATGGAAAAAAATAGAACAACAAAATTTAACTAATCAAACTAGAGTTTGGTTCTAAAATATCATCATATTCCAAAAACATAATCATGCAAAAAAAATTATATACAAAGTGAATTGATATTATTGAATGGGGTTTACAAAATGATGCAAAGAAGATGCAAACAAGTGCAATGTGACTCCATTTAATGGGGTTTGTAAAAACTTGTCATGCAACAAGATCTCAACAAAATGGACGTGATTTTTTTTAATAGGGTTTTGAAAACCATCAGGAGACAAAAAGAATTGAACAAAATGCATGATGTAATTTTTTAAAACAATATTTTGGTTGATTTAATATGCTTGTCCAGTGAACATCACCTTTCTCATTTGTGTCTTAATTGGTTTTTTTCTTTGGGGGGCAATTTTCACATATTGGACACCAAAAAATAAATGAAAAGAAACATTTTGTCATAATTTCCCTTTTTAGATCAAAAAGGAAATTTAGAAAAAAAAAATCAAAAAATTGAAAAGAAAAACCTTGATGTTGATATCTTGATGAAGTATTCAAGGTTTCCAAACAATTTCCAAAGGAGAATTACGATTTGAACATTTTGTGAAGGATTTAGTATTGAGAGAGAGAGAGAGAGTTTTCAATTTATGAGCAACATGAAAGCTTGTCAATCGGATACTATTTCTAGAAATTTATCACCATTTGACCTCAAATCTTTTTCGAGATACTCCTGAATGATGTCACACCAAAGAATTGAAAAGAAAAAAGAAAATATTTTTGATGTAGTAGTTGAAGTTTACAAACAATTCCTAGAGAAGATTTAGCATTTGAAAGAAAGAGAAAGGTTCATCACCATTTTTTAACAGTTTGCAAAGGATTCAACATTTATGAACAAGATTTCAATTCATTAGCATTTGTGAAAGTTCTCTAATTGGACAATTTTTCTAGGAACATGTCACCAATAAATGCTAGATCTTTCATGGGATACTCCGTAATGATGCTATATTAGAAAATTGAAAAGCAAAATCATGGTTTTTTTTCTTGTTTTCGAACAGTTGCTGATGGATTCAAATTCAAAAAAAGAGAGATTCATTGATGTTTATACAAGAGATTTCAATTCTTTAACATTTTAAAAAGGGTTTGCTAATTGTGCAATTTTCTAGCAATCTGTTGTCATTTAATGCTAAATCTTCTTGGGATGCTCACTAACGACACTACATAACAAAATTGAAAAAAAAAAAAGCTTGGTCCTATTGCCTTGAAGTAGTTGAGGTTTTCAAACAAATTGTGAAAAATTCAACATTTTCAAGAGAGAAATAAATTCATGATCATTTTTGAGAGAGATTTGAACTTACCTCCTCTCAATTAAGGCTAAATTTTTCTTAGGATGTTCACTAATGATGCAAGACCAGAAAATAGAAAAAGGAAAGAAAGTAAAAAAGAAAACCCTAGTCCTAATCTCTTGATGAAGTAGCGAGGATATCAAACAATTTGCAGAGGAGGAGATTCAGCGTTTTCAAGAGAGAGATTCATCAGCATTTCTGAACAATTTGCAAAGGATTCAGCATTTGAGAGAGACAGAGAAAGAGAGAGAGAGACTCATCAGCATTTCAGAACAATTTGTAGAGGATTCAGCATTTGAGAGAGCGGCAGATTCATGAGCATGTATGAGAGAGATTTGATCTTCTTACCTCCTCTCAAACGCAGCACCAAATGTAGCGTCGACTCCTTTTAAATGTTGTAATCTGCCAACGTTCGGCCATCCTCCAACTGCTTGCCTGCAAAGATGAGAGGCTGTTGATCGGGAGGGATGCCTTCCTTGTCTTGGATTTTTGTCTTCACATTATCGATCGTATCAGGGCTTTCCACCTCTAGTGTTATGGTTTTGCCAGTCAAAGTCTTCACAAAGATCTGCATGCCGCCTCGCAATCGCAAAACCAAATGTAAGGTGGATTCCTTTTGAATGTTGTAGTCTGCTAAAGTGCGGCCGTCTTCCAGTTGCTTTCCTGCAAAGATTAGACGTTGCTGGTCCGGTGGAATCCCTTCCTTGTCCTGGATCTTGGTTTTCACGTTATCAATTGTGTCGGAACTCTCCACCTCTAGCGTGATAGTCTTACCAGTCAATGTTTTCACAAAGATCTGCATCCCTCCACGTAATCGAAGCACCAAATGTAGCGTAGATTCTTTCTGGATGTTGTAATCCGCCAATGTCCGCCCATCCTCGAGTTGTTTCCCTGCAAAAATCAGCCGTTGCTGATCAGGAGGAATGCCCTCTTTGTCCTGTATTTTAGTCTTAACGTTGTCAATCGTATCAGAGCTTTCAACTTCCAATGTGATGGTCTTGCCGGTCAAGGTCTTCACAAAGATTTGCATCTTGTCCGAGCTTCACTTTCCAAACGAACTAATTTTACAAGAATTCCAGGAAAATCAGACCAAATCCCTACAAACGCTACCAAACAATTGCAATAATAATCCAAAATAAAAATTGCGAAAGAAAGAAGAACACGCCAAACAGTATATTCTACACCGGAAAACAAACAAGGAGATAAAATCCGAAGCAAAAAACAACACGGCAATCGGAGAGAAAATCAGAGAGAAAATCAGAGTTTCCGGAAACTATCTGCCGTAGAGGTGAGAAAGTACAATACAAAGCGGCTCAAACAAAAGAAAACAAAACCATGAATCCTGTAAGAGCAGGAAGCAGCATATTGCTAGGATGAAAGAGTGAGGGGGATGGCATTCGGCTGCCCTGGAAGCTCCCGAATTCTGCAGCAACCAGACGGAGACTTGCGCGTAGTTCCCGCAACACTCACGCGCTGCAACAGAACGCTACTGTGCGGCTTCGCGGCGACGCTTCGCATAGACGGCCTGTCGATTGACATCTCGCTACACATACTCAGAAACCAGTCCGCCTGTCGATTGACATCTCGCTACATGGACTCAGGAACAGGTTGGCCTGTCGATTGACATCTGTAATTTGGCCTATGAGACCATCTGGACATTACAATGGCTGTGTTCACACGAGATTTGGAAGGCTGATTGTGTTTCGGATTCCCCAGGCAGAGGCCGAACCATCCCCCGTTTTCCCACGTGTACCATTCGATGTCTAAAGTGGGAGACAAACCGGGGTTTGTAGTTTTTTTGTCCCAATGTTCGACGGTTCTTAGAATCAGGGAATGATACCCTACGGTTATCACCCCCTGGGTGTATACCCACCCACCCACCTGCTCTCAAAATTTTCAAAGAGCCAATTTTGGTATGTAACTGCACTTTTCCAAAAAATAAAATGAAGCAGTCAAAGAATCGTCAACTCTCTCACAAGAACCTCAGGTTCCTTAAGGTTTTTGAAGTAACTGGAACCGTCAACATATGGCACATCATGGATGGATAGATGTAACCTTAAACCCTAACCTTATTGGGCGAATTTCAAAGTGTGATTTGGAAGCCAATCCAAACCACCTATAACTAATGTATGAGAACATGCAAAAATCATTTTCTAATGAAAGAATTTTGTTTGTGCCAAAAGTGAGTTGTCATTCAAATCCTTAAAACAGTTGAGAGTTCTTGTCTCTTGGTTCTAGATTACTATGTAACAACATGTTATAAACAATTGACATGCAAATCCATTGCATAAATGATCAGTTATTTGATATGTATTGTCACATTACATTTTTTTGTAGTTGTTAGGCAATTATTTAAAGTGTTTAGGGTTTAGGGTAAATTTGATACATTAGGTATTTGATGAAGTTTTTTGGTCAACATTCTTTTAAATCGTTCTAGTTCTAATGAAGTCTTACACATATAATGTGATGCACCCCTAGTCTCGAGGTGAATCCCACTTGAGGGTTTCACCTTGTGAAGTTGCAAAAAGTTGGGACTTAGAGCACACTCCCGGCTTCCAACACTAAAAAGGGGTAGAGGGTCATGTTGGGAGCCTCGATATTAGACTAGGAAGAGGGACTAGCTTAGCTTGTGTGAATCTGCATCCAAAGACCAACCACAAGAAATTAGTTTAGCATTCGGGACACCTTTGGGTGTTGGGACAAGCCACGAGCACTTGGACACACAAGACTCACCACGGCCCGGACTCGGGGGAAGCCACCACCTTCCCCCATATAGTATTTTCTGCAGCTCTCCACCGAGGCTACATCCAAATGGCACATTTTCTTGGGTCTCCCAAGTTGGAGTCCCGAAATTGTCTCGAAACTGTCTCGGTTGGAGTCCCGGGACTTTGGGAACTCATAACTCCCGACTTCAGAGTTCGATCGTAACGAGGTCTAAACCAAAGTTGTAGCTCTCGTCGAGATCTTTTCAACGCCGTGTCGCACTCTCAATTCGGATGTCAGGAAGAGGTCGATTCCCGAATTTTAGTGGTCGGGAGTCAAATTGCCAGTTTGACTCCCGGCCCTTCTTTTGCCCATAACTTGGGCTGCATGTGTCCAAATGACCAATGCGAGGCCATTTTCGATATCTACGTTTCAATACCTTTCCAATGACACCAAGAACACCTCAATGCGAGGTGTTTTGGGCCTTTCTGTCCAGCTCTCAACATTCGGGAGTCCTGGAGGACTCCAAATCCCCAACTTTGCAAGTGTTGGGCTTCACCCTCACACTTGGCCAAAGTGGGGTTGCGACATAATGGGCCTATATAATTGGTTGTGGGGGCATGTCATGTTTGTCATTTGTTAGTGTGACACATGTAAATTGGTAATCATGTTGTTGGCTTGGAATCATCAAAATGTTTATTGTTTACTTGAATTATTATGATGTTAATTTGCTACGCATGATTACATTTCACTTGCATTGCAATTTTTAAAAAGTGAAGTGATATGGGTGATATATTCACATTTTGATCTACAATACATGTGATACATTCATGTTTTACTTCATTCTCTTGTTTCTTCACCCCATTGAAATCATATTTGTCACTCAAATTGATTGATGTTGTGTGTCATTTTCACCCACGCATCATGCATGATGAAAATAACGAAAGTTGAAATAGGGCTAATAGTCGATACACATTATATCTTTCATAAACAAACAAATAGGAAGAAAAAAAAGAATAAAAGATCAATGGTTGGAACCATCGCAGGGGAATCAAAAAGAGAAGGCCAAAGAAAGGCCAAAAGACGAACAACTTGCAAGAACTAAAAAAAAACAAGAGTGCTAGTTCCTCTCATGGTAGGAAGTTATTTCACCCACAACCTTTCTAATGTCACCTTCACGCAAATTGTGAAATTAAATGGTAATGGGAGGTTTAGAACACACATCACCTGCTAATGCAATCTTCTTCTCTATAGTAGAAATTAAAGCACGTTGAAGATTAATACTAACATGGCGTATGAAAAATTAAATGTAAAAAAACAAGGATAAATGACCTCTTGATTTTCTATTATGGGAAAGACGAGCACATTTTTTAATGAAACAATCCATATCACGCTTAGGTGTGTTGTGCACCTCCATGGTCATTGGAATAAAATGGTGCCTTCATGAAGCCGTTTATATTTGTGAATATCAGCAATGGCATTGAATTTTGCAACTACACTTGTTGGTCAATTAATGATATTCAAAGCCACTGTCTCCCGCATCGGGTTAGTAACCACCAGATTGGTAATGAAGACCTGGTCCTTTCAAGTCATGTAAAAATCAATTCGTAATGAAAATCTTGACGTAAAAGTGTACCATCGTTTTCTCCATATAGTGTGCCCACTCTTTCAAGTGAAGGCATATATGATGTTTTGAATGGTATCATGTGTGGTTATTCGTTGATCTCCAAATAGGCAATGAATTAAGTGTGTGCTAAATGCATCCAACCTTTGTCCACACTCACACGTGAAAATATTAGATGTTGAGGGTTAAATCAAACTGAAACAAAAATGCAACGTTGAATTGAAAGTAAAATGTGCAATGTGAAATGAACGAATAGATGATCTAACAATGAACCATAACCCTGCCCCCTTACCCGAACAAAAATGAATGTGAGCTTTAGATGATAAGGAAATGAAGTCATCTTTCAAGATAAACTTAAGGGATGTGTCATGGTGAAAGTCCATCAAAGATGTTTATAGACCTAGGGCGTTAATAATTGGCAAATTGTCAAAAAAAACGTGCATATCCTTAGTTGTAGAGGAAGGTCATTTCGCGCTGCATGTAAACATGACTAAAGCAAATGTGGGGCCTTTTCAACTTGAGAAACATATTCTTTCAAAACGGGTCTATAAAAAATATGGAGCCACATAACCCAATTCCCTATAAAAACAATTGGGGCACAATCCTCCATAGAGAGAAGTCTTATACCATTAAAGGATATTGGTAGTTGAGTATGATGCCTCGTTAAAGACTCCCATGGTCCTGGACCCATAATGTCCCCACATACCTGCATAAATTTCTTGTCAAAACTCACTAAAAGATACAAAAAAGAAAAAGGAGGTATTGTCCTTGTGAAATAAGAAGGTCAATGAGCTACACATGAAAACAAAATGCCCAAAACAACTTCAGCATCTCCTAGGAAAGGAAAATTGTCAATAATAATGACCCTTTCCACGTGCCGCCCATGTTAGTGGTAAAGAGAATAATGAGCGCCATAAAACAACTTAGTAAAGGAGACAATGTTTGCCCAAGGCCCCTGACATCACATAATTTTTTCAAAATAATAATTCGAGAAATGTTATTAAAACCATTTTTTACGTTGACTTGCATCATGGCCTAATCAGGGTGTAGGTTGAAGAGGGTTCAAATGCTTTTAAAATGACCTTTGAAGCTATAGGACAATGGAGTGATCAATAAGTCGAAAAAACACCTTGCCCATGCAATAAAACGAAGACCACCAATGTCCTTTGACATTGCCAACAATTTGCTAGCCCCTAGCATTAAAGCCACCGACCTAAAGATATCCCAACAAACAATAACAACAATAACTTGGAATGATTTTAAAAGCCTTGAGGATGGGTCCTCTGTTATGAAGCATTTCGAGAAATGTTCATATACCATCCCAAAAAGCCCATTTGAAGACAAATGGGGAGGAAGAGCTAAGGCTTGGGTAAACATAATCCTATCTAAGACAAAAATGTGTTCAAGTTGATAGTAAAAAATAGGTGGAGGGACAAGGTTTGAAGGAAAGGGGTGCAATTACCACATGGCAACAATAATGTTTTCTAAAGGAATAGTTGACATCATGCGTTGGAGAGTTATGGTAGTGTGATTGTATTCATCATCTCTTTTTAAAGCTAGACATCAGTGAAGATGAGTGGTCAAAGAATCTTCCCATGAATGGAGAGAACAAGACACACATGAGGCACGTGAAGACTCCTTTTGAAAGGAAAACTAATCGTCACCATAAACCTTCTAAAGCAAGCAAAAACCTTTCGTTGACCTGAACGACCACCTCGAATATAGTGCAAACACCAACATGACAATAGTACCATATTAACTCATTCGTCGAGTTTCGGGCAATTCGGTCAATGGTAAGCAAAAAGTTTGTTTGACCTCATCATGGATGGCTCAATGGTTCCTATGAAACAAACAAAGGCATGTGAAATAAGACTCAAACAACCCTAAAATGGAATTACAATGGGCCTGAAACAACCCCAAGAATTAAAAAAAATAGAACCAAGGAGAAACACAAGAAGGGAAGATACCTTAAAAAAAAAACAACTTGGCTAGCTTAAGGAACGAGGCTAACAAAAAGGTGAGCATTCTTGACATGCCTCGAGAGGTCACCTAAAGTGTAGAGACCAGAACAATGAGGACAAGGAGTATTTTGAACTGATTGGAGATGCAAAGAAGGAGCCATTTGAGAAAATAAATAAATAAATTATACCCAAAACCCTTAGGAAGCAAAAACACAACCCCCCCCCTCCCCCCCCCCAAATGGGACAAAAACAATGGTAGGCCTGGTTATGGATGCCATGGTTAAGGAGCTCCATCGCAAAATAGTAGCTATTTTTACAACTGCATCATTTCATCATGAGGACCATTAACTTTGGGTGTGAGTGCCAACCATTGAACGTACTATGTGGGTGGGGTCGTCATCTCTTGTCATTTCCTCTCCTCTTCTACTTGCCCCAACCAATGCTGCTTGTAAGATTCTTTCTTCAAACCGTCCTCATCTCCCCCAAGCCTAGAGAGGACAGTTGGGGCAATCAAAACCAAAAATGCTTTTTGGTTTCAAAGTTGTTCACATAGACAAACAAATGAGATGCATTCATTTTCACTCATTATATGCATTACTTTTGATTATCATAACCTTTGTTCATACTAAGTATCAATTGTTACATATTTTCAATGGTAGTAGTTATTACTTGTTTTCTATATCAAGAAACTAAATACTTTTGTTGATGGAAAATATTGAAGTCTTTTCGTATGGCCACTTTCATGTGGATGATTACTTATAATACCATACACCCACTTTACATGTGTGTGGAGGAACTTTCCCTCTTGATCTTGTTACCTACTTGTGTTTTCTCCTTCTTTTTTTTTTGTTGCAATACCAAATAAGAACAAGAAATATACAAGTGACATTCATATGGAAATTGCATATCCATTATTGAAATGTGAAGTCTTATATATCTACATATAACATTTTTTCTAAAAGCTTCCTATTGTATATTTCCCAAATGGCTACCAAACCATTTTATACCTATAATTTCATGGCATGCAACATTCCATTTCATTATAATTCAGCTGTTGAAAGATTATAAAAGAAAAAAAAAACTTGATATTCTATGTGAACAAATGAATGTTTGAAGACCTTTCACGTTTAAATAAACCAATAGACAATATCACAAACTTGCAAAGTTCACACATGTTTGTGAAAGTCTATGAATTGTTTAAATTCCCCCTCCCCCCACCTCCCAAAAACAAAAAACAAGTAATTCATTAAAACAAGGGAATGCAACTTTGTGAATATTGATAATTATCCCCCCCCCTCAAAACAATAAAGAAGTAATTCATAAAAACAAGGGAATGCAACTTTGTGAATAATGATAATTATTTTCATCTTTCTTATGTTATCATAATTTACTTGGGCTCCACATTGTTACACATTACAAATGTTGATGAATCAATCAATTAATGAATAAAATATTATTTCGATGTGGAAATTAAGCTCCATTTTGAATGAAAATATTGAATGACATTGCATGCAAATTGAATTGGATTTCAATTCAACTAAATACAATTCAACAATTTGTAAAGACATAAATCCAGAAAAAGCACAAATGCATGTATCTTTAATAAAAAATGAGCTAAATAGATTTTAGTTTGGAAATGACTTATAACTTATAGAATGTAAAGTTGTCCTACCTAAATTAACTTTGATGAATCATCTTCACTAGAATTTTCATGATGTATTATGTATACCATAGTATCTTGACAACTTTGACACTAATCATATTATTTTCAAAATCTTGAATTTAAAAAAAAGATAATTGCAAAAAAAAATTGTGAAAGAAAATTGGGTTCTTAAAGAATATTTTGGATTTTTTTCTAACATGGCAACTTCAAAATAAAATCATTATTGGACATTGAAATGTTGAACTTGCCATGGTAGTATGGTATTTTTTTTATATATTTCTTTTTTTTTAAAATTATGTCATTAGTCTTTACTTCCTATATTGGTTTTGCTCTCTCCTTGGTATTTTTGTCATGGGCAATGCACTTTTCATCTATAATAATTTTTATGTATTACATTTTTAATCCACTCCATTCAAATATTCTTTTTGTATTTTCACATAAACTTATTCTAGATGGTAAATAAGGAAATCT
The DNA here is from genome assembly GCA_963920785.1 of Sphagnum contortum. Taxonomy (NCBI): domain Eukaryota; kingdom Viridiplantae; phylum Streptophyta; class Sphagnopsida; order Sphagnales; family Sphagnaceae; genus Sphagnum; species Sphagnum contortum. The sequence goes on from OY987276.1 coordinate 10,725,328, forward strand.
ATACATGCCTACAAAGTTTCACACACCCCATATAGGCTCAACAATTTCTCCACATAGTCTTTATCTTTTTGTTTGGATAAAACTAGGAAATTATTCGATGATCCTTAATGCACTTATTTTATATAGTTTGGTTCCCATGGCTTGTTCCTACTTTCTCCCATTTCCAAGAGGAAAAGCACCAATCCTTGGCTCTATTGATTGTGGATACCTATAGTTGTATTAACTAGTTGGGGGCAAGAGGTGTGCACCCAATGTTGTTTTTACATAACCAACTATTTTGGTTTTTGGATGTGTGCCCCAAAAAATCCAAGTTTGGGGGACATGCATGTTTGAATTTTTAAAAATTTTAAAGACTTGTAAAAATATACCGGGACATGTTTGCAAAACATTAGGCATTTTCTCCAAATACATAGCAATTGGTACACAACTATATATGAGACTTTTTTTTTTTTTTCTTAGTGTTATTTTCATTATAAATTCTTCCTCCTCTTCATCTAGAACTAGATGGTCTAAAACTATTTCAACAATTGGCCGTTGAACAAAGCCAATTCTGGTGTTCAAAGAAGATGCGAATGTCTGAAACATTGTTACGATATTGAGTTGCCAAACTTTTTTTTTAATGTTCGATCGTTGTAAAAATTATGAATTTCTAGTCCATGATCTTCTTTACCCAATTCTAGTTTTTGTCACATGATCATGGTAAGCAAACTCATTACTTTCTATGTAGTCACCTAAATGAATAGGGTTTAACTCTTTTAAACTTGTTTGCACCTCCAACACACATTAGATTTTGAAGTATGAAAAGAAATTCAATCAATTTCATTCTAGGTTTGACATTAATTACATATTTTTGAAATGCCAAAATTTCTAAAAATTATGCACTCAAAATGCGAGAAGTCAAAAAAATTGATTTGCAATTGTACTAAAATTTTGGGAACTTGAGACAAGTAGGTAAATTGTATTTTTTAAGGTCCATAATTTTATTTGTCTTGGTAGCTTAGTCTTCAATAAGTAGGTGATTTATCCATCAAATACCCTAACTAATGCTTAACAATTCCAATGTCTATAGTACTAGTCTCCTGACTTGTTGTTCCTATTGCTTACAAACCAAAGACATGTGATGAGGAGGAGAAATTGTGCAATACTTCTCTTTTAGTAAGATTTTTTTTATGCACATGAAGTGCAATGATCACTCCTCACCATGGAAGAATTTTTTTTGATGTTGGTTGAATATCAAGCTAAAAATTTCATAAATTAATGTTTTTCTTGACCAACTTGATTTTTTAAAAACAAGGGGTTTGTCACATGGTGGCCTTGCCATTTACATTAACAAGTATTCTTAAGGCAAAAGAAGAATTATGGAAATTCAAATATTTCACCATGCAAAAATATAATCTTCAAAAACAAAAATCCTCTAAAAAAAACCCAAAATCCTTCAAGAGATATTAAAACTCTATAACTAATCTCAAGTTTCAACACAAGCCAAAATATTCATCTTTCCAAAAATCCATTAGGTATATATATAAAATTAGACCTATAATTTATTTACCTAGGGGCCTATAAAAATCCATTAAGCTACTATGCTCTATAATGAATCTAAACACAATAATATCTTTGCCTACCAAGGCAAGGCCAATAAAACAATTATTGGGTCCAAACCAGATAAACCCTAAACCCTAAACCCAAAAAATTCGTTCTGGGAGTGCGTGTGGGGCGGGGAGGGGGGGGGAGGGGTGGTGCCGCCCTTACATACATGCCTTTGGATTGCACTACGTCGTGTAGGGGCAGGAGGGAGCTGCGACCGCTTCTCGTGCCTTGAAGAAAGCTTCAACAAATTCTCTCTTTCCGGAAGTCCACTCTCCTTGCATTTCTATACGTCCGTGTTGCGTGCTAATTTTGGGAAGAAACTCTCTCTCTCTCTCTCACTTCTGGCTGCATTACACAATTAGCCCCTCAACCTATTGCCGACCTGTTTGTCTGCCATCTATCTATCTATCTATATGTCGATGCAGCTCAGTATTGAATGTTTCAACTCCATTGATCTAGTGGCTGTGTGCAAGTATTATCGCTCTCTCTCTCTCTCTCTCTCTCTCTCTCTCTCTCTGTTTTGTAAGGTTTTTTTTTCCTTTCCTTTTTTTTTTGGATTTGTGGGTCAGGGGCGCTGAGGATTTCGGGAAACAAAAAGGAGAAACTAGAATTGGGAGTCGGTCCAAAAAACTCTTCTTGAAATCCTTTTGCAAAGTCGACGACAGGTGTGATGGCGGAGTGGGTCCACCGTCAAGGTTTTAGAGAGAGAGAAAAAAAGAAGGCAGTATGCAACTATGTACTACTAATAAAGTCTCTCGTAGTTTTTGAAGGCATATATGTGCAGTTTCAATGGATTCTATTTTAGACTAGTACTAACAGAAGTACTACCATAGTACCTTGGCAGCTTAGACACCAACTACGTTATTTTCAGAAATGTTGAAATTTTCAAAAACAAAAATGTCCAAAGAAATTTTTGTGAGAAAAATATTGAATCTTCAAGAAAATTGTAACTTAAGCTTTTCGGATATGGAAATTCTGTTCAGGATTTGCATCAATTCTTGTTTCTAAGGATCTAAAATCATCTGGTAGAAGAAGAGGAAGAAGAAGAAGGAGAAGGAAAAAAAAAACCCTACAGTGGGCAAATTCCTGGGCCAACTTTTGTCTGTTGACGGCGCGCGCATTGGCCGCCGGACGCTGACGACGACGCCGACCCTTCTTCGCTGACGCGCTCGGCAAGACCAATTAAACGTACTGTTGTGAGAATTCTCCCTCATCGTCGCTGTTTTCTCACGGCTATGGTGATTGGGCGCGACACTATATAAAGCCAAAGCATTGTGCAGCTCAAATCAAGACTTTCCTTCCTCTCCCTTGGCATGTTTCAGAATGAATTTTCTGCATTTCGTTTTTCTGCTCTTACTAGTCATCATCTCTCTCAAGCTTTTCATCAAGCTGGTCTGAGAGCAAGAGCACAGGGGTGCAGCGATGACGAGAGAGAGAGAGAGAGAGAGAGAGAGATTTATACTGTATCGAGCATGAGCTGCTGATACTGCTACTGCTTTCGATCGTCACTGCATATCATGTGTTTGCTCGCCAGCTTTTTGAAAATACTTTATGTCGTTTTTCGTTTCTGCTTGATCACATAGCCATTGCTGTCTAATCTTTTGTTTTTTTCTCTTCATCCTGAGCGCGGGTCTGTGTGAAAATGGCTTTCGTACGTCTTTTCTGTCTTCTTCAAGGACATTCCCTTCCTTTGTTCACGCACTCCAGGACTTTCATGCTTAGATGGAGTGATGAGTTTGCGAGTCAATCTTCTTCCTCCTCATGAGGTCTTGCATTATTGTCTAAGTTAGGTTGCTCCTTTACAAGAGAAGGAAACGAACTCTGATGGTCAGCCTACTCTCTCTCTCTCTCTCTCTCAGTTTCAAACATTCGCAATTCCAAAGAACTTCGATTCACATTTTGTGTTTGCCAACAAACAGCTCAAGTCATCCTTACTCGTCAGCTGGGAATGACTCTTACATTGTATCATTTTCACACACCTTTGTCATAGGATTACACACACAATACCTTTGCTTCCACAGAGATTGTGGTCTCTGGAGCAATGTGTGTGTAGTCCTAGGCGAATGGTATGAACTAAGATATGTTGCATGAGGAAAAGCTTCATCCCTGATCTCAACTACAACTAAGCTGCAACCTTCCAATCCATATTGATCAGGTTAGCATCAACACCACATGATGTCACAATTGCCAACCCATTTGAATGTGCCTTCTGATACTGTATCTTGCATCCATAAATTGAGACGCCATTTTCAACAACTGAACACAAATCTCATTTGTGTTTGTGCACTACAGTGTTGACGCCTACACCTATTGCTGTTCATAACCATCAACCAAACAACAGCAAACCTTCATACATAGAATATAGAGCAGTTAGATTAGTAATAAACAAGGTTAGCATAGAAAAGTTACTCAGTTCAGAGTTAATCTAGAATGAGTTTAGGGTGAACTAAAACTCCTGACATCTGTTTTAATCACAGTTCCCTCACACAATCTGACTGACTTAGGTGACAGTCAAGAACACATTTTTCTCTCTATCTCTCTCTCTGTGCATTTGTTTACAGAAGCATGATACATGGATCAAACCTACAGAATCAATCCTCATATTCAAGCACCATGTCAGTTTTCCAAGTCCCGGTTTTGACCTATTCATATCAATTGAACTGTAGGTTCTGATCTTTCAAGAAGATACTTGATTCATGTCAATTCTGCAGGTTCTGATTTCTCAAGAACATACCTGATTCATGCCAATTCTGTCAGTTTGACCCTTCTAAGAACAAAACTGAATCATATGAATGCTGTAGTTTTGATCTTTGAAGAACCAGCTGTAAGACAAATCTTCTTCTGGTCACACCCAATCTCAACAGAAGTTTTGAAGATCCAAAAGATAACAACACAGATTAAATCAAGTTGGATTCAAGCACACAAGGTCAAGATTGAGATTGAGATCCCCAGATTAGATAGCCCACTTCAATGTCAGACAGATTGGAATTGCACCAGCAGATGAAATGAGGTTGAGATCTACAGAGAGATTAGTTTGCAGCCTGAAATAGCACATAACCTACACACACAATCAAACACTAATCAATTTCAGAGTCAGATATTTGACTATTGCAACATCACACATTGTCAACACTAATCAAATTCAGAGTAGTCATTTAACTATCACACAAATCATCAGTCATGACTAAGCATGGTGAAACAAGACTGACAGAAGCAGCTTCCAACAAAACATTACGAAAATCTTTCAGAACACACAGTATCTGACATTCTAAAAGAACAGCAATCTTACCTACACAAATCACAAGATTATGGGCATATGATCAGATCAAGACAGGAACAAACATTTGCCCTTTCACCCTCAAGATCTATCAAAGTATATCTTCCAGTTGTTTGAAAGAGGCACATATCCTGTAACACCTTTCACATGCATTCAGAAATTCCATTCCTGTGTACACAGCTAATTAAACAATTAAATTATTCAGTATAGATGTAAAGCCAGCCTATTAGATCTGCAGATGCATTTACGAGGTACATTCATGTGTATGCAGCTAACATGCAGCTAACTCAACAATACTCCACATAGATGAAGAACCAGCAAACTAGATCTGTTCCCAGATCTGCTGCCTCCACCTAACGTGCTTCTCAGATTGCAGAGGCACAACCACAATAACACAGTGAAGGTAACTGTTGCATGCATTAGTGTCACTTACAAGTATCAAACCATCATCTTGATCATGAATAGCAGTGGGTGATGCCACAGCTCTGACTGACTTCATCAGCTCCCAACAGTGGGTGCAGACAAGTATATAATAATCTGCCGAAATTTTCAGGCAAACAATTCTAGGAAATTCTAGGTGTACAAATGATCTGCCTAAATTTTCAGGCAAACAATTCTAGGGAATTCTAGATAAGTATATAATAATCTGCCCAAATTTTCAGGCAGACAACTCTAGGAAAATTGGTGTCCTGAGTTTCTGTTGCATTTCCAGAAGCAACAGGAAGACCCAGTCACCCTAAAGCATAGAGGACTACATGCAGGATAGTGGTTGGGGCCTCGTCCAGCCTGATCATATCCTTGAAGAAGCACACCACTGGTGACTACAGCTCACTACCTCCACATAATAACTCATTACCTTCATTTCATGAGCCACAGAATCAATGCTGGCAGGATCTTTGCATGGGCAGCAAAAAGTAGCATCACCGAATTCCCCATGTGCCACCACCACCTTTGATGGAGCTTTCTCAAACCAATGCCCAGAAATGGGGTTCAGTAACACCAATTTGGCAGCTCCCTGTAATTTTGGCACCCCAACTGTTGAAATTTCTTAGCTCCATCATCATTTGTGTATCAGAACCAGCGTCCTGAATTTGAAAAAAAGTGATCTTCCACCCTTTCTAGAGATTCTAGAAGGTACTAAAGCATGAAGGAACCAACAAAGTTATATAGCTACATATTTCTAGCTACATATTTCCCTGAGAGAGAAAGACAGTGAGAGAAGTATCACCACACATTTTACTTCAATGTCTATGAAAATGCCTATGTTTTACACCAACCTCCCCCTTTCCTCGAACTCGATTATCTCTTATCCTAATTACAGCTGTTATAACTCCAATAGTGGCTAGGGCATAGAAGGCCCTGTAAGGGGCCTGTGCAAGCCCATTCAAGTAACAATATATTCCAGCTAGGAGGTAAATGAAACTGAGGCCTGCATCAGGCTCAGGTGGACCAGAAAGGCGTGGTACTCTGATTAAAGAAATGTTGCCATCGGCAGTGCTGGATTGAATGCCATGCAGAACAACACCAAAGGCAAGCACTGAGTCAAGAAAGGCAGGCAGGGTCCGCTCCAGTCCTACTCTCTGCAGATGGTACAAAATTTGGCATTAATACTGATATCAGAACTAAACACTGAAACCCCAGGATAACCTATTGAAGAGAGGGGGAAGAGAGTAGACAGCTGCTACACCTGAACAAATGCAACCAGAGAAGGGATGAGCATGACTGTGGTGATTAAGTGAAGCAGCAGCACTCCTTGGTGATGGTAGAAAATTTCAAGTTGAGTTTCTGCAAAGCTCACTGCTGAAGGCTTGGCCAAGGATGGAAGCTCATCCTGAGGGAAAGCATTGTCTGAATGCTTTATGAAACCATTTTCATTCTTCTTCCAGGGTAACTTTTTCTGTTGTTGGTGGCTAATCACCCCATAATCCCAAAAGATCACCTTATGTCAGAAAAAGCTTAAGAAAACAAAACCAATTGGTGCATCCACAACACCCATAACTCACAGTTCTATAGAAGCACAGAGGTACATAGTTTTCTCACAAATATACCTGAGAAGAGCACAATGGCACCTCCAGGCATGAATGAGCAGCAGCAAAATGAGACCAAGGCTAGGATGAATGACGAAAATCAGTATTGAGGCCACAATACCAACCGTCAGTAATGGCCTTCCTCTCAAATTCCTCCCCATCTGTCAAGCCAGCAAAAAGGGTCATATCTCCCTCATTTCAATTGCTCTTACTGTTCGTGCCATCACCTCCTTGCAAGCATAAACAAACATCTTCAAGTCCTTCAAATCTGACACATGTTGCTACAAATAAAAAAGCTTTAAGTTCTCAAATAACCATGCTCCTTCTCTTCAAATGGAAGAACTCTACCCTTCCCAGGAAAAGTAGGCCAAGCAGAGAAGAGAATGACCTGTGAATTGGAGCAGGCTAAACAGCCTCGCTTCAATCCTTGTCTGTACCCCTGATCTTCACAGGCTTGCAACCTGTCAGAATTCCCATGTGATCAGGTCAGTGTTCATATAAGAATATAAAATACCCCAAGCTTAACCTGCCAACTGTTAGAACAGATCCCAGCCATGGTGCAAAAAGAATACCACTGAGCCCTAGTCTTACAGCCATGTTCTACTTGAATCTTTGAAACATCTCTACATCAAAAGTTTGCAGTCTACGAACAAGAAGTCAAAAACAGAAAGCCATCTGTGAGAAAAGATGTGATTTCTACTTCAGATAAAGGCTGTTAGGTTCTTCTTCCTTAACTCACTCCAATGTGCCAGAGTGCATACCTCACTTTAATGAATGAATGACAGAATGCTCCAGTGTAGAAAACAGCACTGCAAATGTAGGCCAGAAGGGCAACGGCACCATTTGCAAATATGTAGCAAATGATTGAGAACCCCAAGAAACTGATCAATGAGGGGCTGGTTTCTGTACTAAAAACGGTGAGAGAGAAATACATGAGCAGGGGTCCCAAAGCAAGGGCAAAGAATGGCACAGGAAGCTTCAAATTAGCCCCAATGCATGCCACAATTGATGGAAGAGAATTATCCAATTCCCATTCACGCGCCTGTCGCATTAATGCAAATAACACAACTGCCACAGACACCCCTGCAAGCTGCAAAAGTAATTTTGCTAACATGAGAAGTGAAAGTGGTGGAGATCTAAGCACAAGAGATGACCGTAAAAGGAGGAAGAGCAAAAGACATATTTTGATTGAAAGAACTTTCTCAGGTTGTATGACAAACCTGTAATCCGTGTACAAGGAGAAACCGGCTTGCAGCTGCTGAAAGTGACACTTTGAAGGTCACATCATATGCACAGTGTGGGTCAGCCTGCAAATGGCACCCAGAGCATTCCATCAGAGTGTTCAAAGGCATCCCAAGATACAATGTCACTCTTTACAACATCTATGATGATCCCCTGCTCCCTCCAGATTTTCTTCCCCAGTTCTCTCTCTTTTGGGTCTGCAGTGAATGCAATTGCACTTGTATGACTATCTTCTCATAGTACTCTCAACATGTTAAGCTGGGTGTTGTGAAAAAGTGTACCAAGAGCACAATGGTTGTTTGTTCAGATCCATAGCTTGAACCCCAAATGGCTTGGGAAGAATCAACCACAACTGTTGCAGTTGTAAGATTTGGCAAAACTTCCAAACCATATGGTGGATCCCATACGAGAGCCACAGGAGGAAAGCACCTTGCTTTGCACATTTCTGGTCCCAAAACAACATCCAACATAAATGGGATGGATGAATCCAAAATAGGACAGGACACAGGAGGAGCACATGACCTCTGCAAAGTGCACTCTGATCAAAGCCTGCATCATTTCCAGTGCTGCTGACCATATGATGAGAGTGAGAAAACAAACAACTGATATCAATCTGGAATTGCTTTAGTGCATTTGAGACAGAAGGGCTCACTGAGAAGATCTTCGGGCTCTGGATGTTCCTTGGCTAGTGCTGTCTGTGGTATCCCACAGGTTGATGTCTTCACATCAAGTACCATTGGTACAGAACTTAAGGATAATGCAACTGATAGATTCCACACCATTGGATGGTACTCCCATAACCATACATGCTGCCATGCTCAACCAACAAGGATAAGGAAAAAGGTCATTCAACTTCCAAAGAAACGTCAGCTGATAAATACATGGCTAGAAGTGCAGGATCCCCTAGCTTCAACTTCTAATGAAATGAAAGTAAGGAGAGATTTTGCAAGCATAGACTTGTAAATACAGATTCAGTGCCAAGATTGGCTGGAGAACAGAGAGAAGCAGAAACCTGCTGCTTGTACAATGATGAAAGGAGCCAGGAAGCTGACAGAGAACGTGTAGATTCTTCAGGGTTAAAGAACTGGCCCACTGCCATGACTGCAGAAGGTGGGGGCATTCCAGAAATAGGCTGCAACATGCCAATCAACAAATTCACCACAAGGCAAGTCCATCAACTTTCCCATGTAGTGTCAAAAAATTACATTTCCCTGCAGATTTATAGGAATGGGGCGGCTCATTCTAACACACCACCAGAAGGGGATTCCTGTTGCAGCAAGGTAAGAGGGACACAGAAAACAAGAGAGCATACAATTGTGCCTACTTCGATCTGACCAACCAGCAGGTACATCACAGAGAAATGGGAACATGGTTCCAACACCAAGCTTCAACATTACTTCCAGTTTCCAAAACATATCTACCATATTCTGTGGAACCTCAAAGTTTGCAACCTGCACCTTAAGACAAGAAGGATTCTTGAAGGTACAATAACTGGGGTCAGCTATACCTGATGGGTGGTGACAGAAACTGTCAAATAATGGAATTCAGCTAGATCTTTGGGACCCAACCGAAGCACTCCTGTGGGTGAAGCTTGCTCTGTTTGACCTCCAGGTTCAATCTGCAACTCCATCACATTAACCCAGCAACTAAGGGATCAGAAACTTGAGAAACTATCTTGAACCAGAATCATATTGATCATGTTCAACATGTCCCCTAGTAGTGGAGCTTGAAACACCTTGGACAGATCTGAGAAGAAAGAGATAAGAACCTGTGGAGGGGTGGGGCCTGATGGGAGTTGAACCATCATCATCGTCACTTCAATTACTTGGTCTGATAACCCCTTGTCACCTTGTTGGCCTTTCTCAGTCCACAAATGGATACGCAATCCCACACATGGTGCTAGGTTGGTCACAAGCACAAACCAATCCCCCTTGACTGCCTGTAAAGAAGAAACTGGCATTAGATGAAATGTCAAGATCCCAGATTAGCACAGTTATAGATTGAGAAAGGAGCACTATACCCACCAGTTTTTTGATATCCAGCCAACGCCGCCGTCCATCCATAGCCAAAATTGTCATGATAGGTGTGCTGATATGAAGGTCTTTGTCTGCTCTCTCCCCCTCCCATGATACACTTTTTGGACATGTGAAACGAGTGATTTTTTGCGTCTCATCATGTTCAGATCCAGCAATCTCACCTTTTGTAATTGATGCTTTTGTCAGTAGACTGTGTTCCACATTGTCAAGACCTTCAGCTCCTGCTCTTTCACAATGAAATTAGCACATTGAACACAATCAGAAGTTTACTGTTCCTACTGGAGCTGATATAATCACCACAACACTCTCATAAAATACAGATAAAGGCAAAAGAACTGTAGTATCAGAGAACAGTCAGGCAGAGACACACACCTTCTCTAGTGCTAATGCCATCACTGCTAGGAAGTGGGAGTGAAAGAGGTGAATTCCTAGAGTTGGGCAGCAAATCAAAAGCCTGTGGCAATGCACTGCGCATGTTGGATACAAAGACACCAAGCCTGGTATGTGGGCTGGGATAAGGTTGCCCAGTGTCCTTGTCTATTAGCTGAAGTAGGGTATGTGCTGTCTGTATCCACATATTGTATCAGAATTGATAGAAACCCTCCAGATTCTTCCAAGAATTTCCATGCTTGAAATAAGTAGGATCCATGCAAAATGTGCATTGTATACAGATCAATTCTTATCAAACCTGAACCTGGATTTCATAACCTAGATGTGCTTTCCCACTGGTTGGACATGCAATGCAGTCATGGACTAGATTAATACCTTAACAACAAACTCATTGCACCACAGAATGGCTTGATGCTCCATGGACATAAATACATTCACCATGCCTGCCGAGCCAATTGTCATCCCATTTGTTGAAGGGACAATTCCATCCAGAGAGGCCATTCTTGAGCGAACCTGCAAATGAAAGTCCAGAGTTTGCAGGGCCTTACAACCAGCATACTTGACAAATAAGTATATGAAGCAAGCAAAATGAAAGCTTACACAAACCTGGTAATCATGAGCACCTCCTGTGACAGAAACCACCACTACATTAGCAAGGGGAGGCTTTGTCCATGCCCGACTCTTAACAGCTTCATAACCATGCACCCATGCAGCATTCATTTGCGAGAAAAACCGTCCAAATGACGGCTGCACTGCCATGGGTGGTGACCTACAAAAACCCAACATGAAAAACAGGTAAAAGACCTTAAGTTTTGACAGCTCAAATATGTATTCTGTGGAAGGTTACATTGCATCAAATTGTGCAAATTAAATGCAAGTAGTTATTGCCTTTTGTAATGTGTGCAGCCTTCCTACAAGCTGATCAGGTGGGTTGGATTGCTCCCATGGATATCAATTATCCAGGCACTTAAGCAATTACTGCTTCTTTGGACTAGTTATACATGAAGTAGGTATGTCAGGGATTTGCCCAAAAATCTACCAACCATATTAAACCTTGATGGGAATGTGACAGCCATCAAGGAATGTCTTGAGTGTCCCACAGTTAATCTTTCTCCTGACATTTGAGAAGGTTATTGATGGGATTTAACCTACACCTAAAGGAGAGCCAAGGATGTTGCTACCCTGTGGAACTCTTCACTGACAAGGCAGTGCAAAATGAAGCTCAGTATTTGGCAGAAAAAGGCAAATTACCATGTGAGAATCTCGTCAACACAATGGAGGTCTGCCCTATTATCATCCTCATGTAGTTGGAATCCCCATTCCAATTTCCCAATTGTCACTAAATCAAAGTTCCAACTTTAAAAACAACAACTATTACAAACGCTTCTTCTCTCTGCAAACAAGAAATTGATCCACCATGTGCCAGATCAATCAGCCCTACGACTTTCAGCACACTACCCTGACCACAGAGAGGAGCAACTTTATCCTCAACTGCAGCCAACTTACCGGTGAGGGCTAGAAAGAGTGAGAACTGTCTCCACTGCACCTTTCCTCAGCTTTGGATGTACAACAGCAGCTCTTGCAATAAATCCCCCCATTGAATGTCCAACCAGAATGACACTTGTAGGCAGAATTTCGCCTTTATCATCACTATGTTGTGACCGCATGTTCAAGGAGCTTCTGTACCTGTCCAGAATCTGTCACAACGAGAGTCTAAGCATCTTGAACAAGACTATGTCAGTCCCTGCTAAGTTGCTGGAATCATGTAAAATAATTTCCACCAGGCTCAAAAACTCTCCACTCATTCATCAGTTGGAAAAGAGAAGACATATGCAGAGAGTACCCGGTGGACAGCTTGCACTACATACTCCGAGTGTTCTTCAAGAATCCAACCATCCATGGCAGAATGCTCGCCCTCTAAATCGACTGCAAACCAATCAAGATGGTTGGCATATTGCCCTTCAACTGTAACACCTGCCAGCACATCTGCAAGATCCAGCCCCTCAGGACCTGCCTCAAGAGGTGTGAAGGAGGATTGTTGATAAAAACTGCCCTCAAGAGGTCCCCCATTGTAAGCCCGATCAGACTCTGCTGCTATGGACCTCATCTGCAACAGGAAAGCACGAGAAACGCAGAGAACATCTACTGGTCAAAAAAAGCCCTTTTTTTCCCAACAACAAACAGAGAAAGACTCTTATGATCTTACATACCGAAAATAGCTAAAGATCAGCAGCAGATTTGGGTATTGCTAAACCCTAAACCTAAAAAACCGAGCAAGAGTCCTCCCCTAGTGCGCAAAACGAGATCGAGAGGTAAAAGAAAGGAAAAAAAAAAATTCAAACTCCAAACCTGCTTGTAGGAGCCACCATTCCCTGGAATGAAGAGAACCGGTACTCCAGACAGCTTGACAAGATGAAGCTGGTAGTCGATCTTCTTCCAACCCTCATGATACAGATACAAAGCATATCTATTACTAGTAGCATTCGGAGGAGCAGGAACAGGAATGTAAGTGGGATACATGTACGTCATGGTGCAGCCATTCGTAACAGGCTTACGCAATCCCAAGAAGCCTGTAATCGCAATGGTAGCTGCAAATGCCAGACACAGACACACTCGCAAATTCCACCAACATTGCGAGGACACCATCATCCCCTTCCCACTTCCCTCCGCCATAAATCCGCTCCCCCTTCTTTCCTTCTTTCTTTCTTTCTCCAACAAACCATACTCTACTCGCAGAATGGGAATCGCATATTTTCGCGCTCCGCCATCCCTCTCGCAACGAGCGCGAACCGCAAAACCCGTTTCCCCGAACAAGCGCAAAACGCAATCTCCCGATCGCAGTTTACCGAACAATCTCGGCATGAAAAATAGGAACCCCCGGAAAAGAGCCCCCTCGCACCACCCCCACCAACCCCAAAAATAAAAAGAAAAAGGAAAAAAGAAAAGGGGGGGTTTCAAAAACGAGGTTTTGTGAAATGGGTTTTTTTTTTCTTTGTTTTTGGTCTTGCCTGCCAAGGCAAGGATATTATTGTGTTTTAATTCATTATAGAGTATATTAGCTTAAGGGATTTTTTTATAGGCCCCTATGTAAATAAATAATAGGTCTATTTTTATATACCTAATGAATTTTTGAAAGATGATATTTTTGGCTTTGTGTTGAAACTTGAGATTAGTTTACAGAGTTATAATAATATCTTGAAGGATTTTGGTTTCTTTTTGGAGGATTTTTTGAAGATTATATTTTTGCATGGTGAAATATTTGAGTTTTTTTCCATAAATTCTTCTTTTCTCTTAAGATACTTTTTCAAAATGTAAATGGCAAGGCCACAATGTGACACACACCCCCTTGTTGTGTTTAGATTCATTCTAGCTTAAAGGATTTTGGCCTCTAGGTAATAATATTAGGTCTATTTTTATATGAGGATGTTTGAAAGATGATTATTTTGGCTTGTGTTGAAACTTGAGATTAGTAGTTATAGAGTTATAATATCTTGAAGGATTTTGATGTTTTTTAGAGGATTTTTCGAAGTTTATGTTTGCGCATGGTGAAATATTTGAGTTTTCATAATTCTTCTTTTGCCTTAATGTAAATGACAAGGCCAAAGTGTGACACATTCCTTTTTTTTTTCCTCTTAGGAAATCTGTTTTGTAGGTTTCTTCGCATTAGCACCATTAAAATTACGACGGGCATTGACAACTTTTGGGGTATATATACTTTTGGAGTATTTCTTAGAAGTGCTCACTTCATACATACCCTACTAGTTACCTTGGACACTAAATATATTATTTTCAGAATTGTTGAAATTTTCAACCATTTTTTTTTGTTTAAATAGCAAAAAATTATGAAGGAAAACAAATTTTACTTCATGAGCATACTATTTTGTCGAAATGAAGTTTTTAAAATTAATTAATTAATTAATTGACAAACATATGTCCAAGTTGCCAAGATATATATATATATATATATTTTTTTAATTTTTTTTAATTTTTTTTTTAAATTTTTGCAAGTTTGGGGGTTATCCATTATAATTAATGAGGCTTGTAGGTGGGTTGTGCTAGGGAGGGAATTTTAGGGTGTTTTATATATTTTCCATCTTTGTGGATAGGAGTGTTGTGCATGTAAATGGTTTGGGGACTTACACTCCCGTGTGTAAGTGTAAAATCATGTAAATTTATTTTATGCCGTATAAAATAGTGTGAGTGTTAAAATAAATATATTTATATTATTTTATGTGGTTACGATAAAACAATATAAAATGTAAAATAATATATATTTTATATGATTTTACATGGCTATGTAAAACAATGCAAATATATAAGAATGTAAAAAATGTGATTTTTACTTGAGGAGGGGAGATTTCATAATGTTTTTCAAGATAAGCCAGCTAAATGACCCATTGCAAAAAAAAAAACCATCAAAATACAAAAACCCACAACTAATTTCTATGGCTTTGCAAGAAGGTTTGATCATTAAAGATATATAATAAAATTATCTATAAAGTAACGAAAACAACACTAGAACCCTGAGTTGGATCCTAAATAGGGTGAGATTTTTAAAAATAAAAAAACATTAGCATTCAAGGGTGGGGGGGGGAACCTCAGTTTTTGTGGTGAACTGAGTTTCACCCCCCTATTTCCCTTCTTTTTTAGCGCCTCCATTGTTGGTGCATATATTTTCACTGCTCCTATTTGTAAAACTACTATAATTAGTCTTCAACCTTGTGCATTAAATGTTGATTTTTCAGCATTTCATTCTCAGATTTAATCAAAATTCCTTACTTTATGGATACCCCTGAAAGAAAGGTTTGGGTGAAAGGAGACCCAAAGAGAGGGTCACTTTACAAATGATTTTAGTATTTACATCTACACTTACATGCCCCCAAAACATTTACATCGACCGAGCATGTAAGTGTATTTGACAAATATTTACACTAGCCTCGTTTAAGTGTAAACAAATATATATATATATATATATATATATATATATATATGTCTGTGTGTGTGTGTGTGTGTATAAAAAACAAGGAAATAAAATGTGAAAATAAGTGTTTTGCCGGATTTTGATTGCCAGACTTTGCCGAAATAATAATAATTTTAAGAAGTCACCAGATTTTTATATTAGCTTCCATTAGGTAGCCCAAAATATAGAAGGATGCTTAAATTATTTTTAAATTATTATGCTTAAATCTTGTTTTTAACCTTTTTGAACAAACCTCCTTTTAGATGTTCACCTCTTTGATTGTTCATATATAGGTGTAATATATATCTATATGCATACATATGTTATATATGATTATATATCCATACATGTGTATGGTGAAAATTTGTTGAACTATGAAACCTCTTTTTGAAAAGTTTGATTCATTTGGCATTATGCTAAAAACTTCTGAACTTTACATCAACATAAAGCTAGGAAAGCCAACAACTTTTCATATCACAATTTTTTATATGCATCGAACATTTTACATGGTCATGGGAGAAGTCAAATCGTCTTTGAAAATTTGAATACATTGTGAAATTGCACTAATATAAACAACAAGTTTCTAATGTTCATCATGTAATTTAAAATAACTAACAACTTGCATGCAACCTACCTATTAAATTATATTAAACATTATCTTTGAATTTAAGATTTAATGAAAATCAAACATTATTGTTGCATAAATACTAGGCTAAAGGTTGGACAAGCATTATTTTTAGTTGTGATATAAAAATCCAACCAAACTAAGATGACTAAAAGCAATACCAACCTCATACTAATAATTATTTAGTAAGGACTAATGTTGGTTGGTTATTGTGTGATATCATATCAATGCATATTCCTATTGTGGTTCATAATAATTAAGCAAATAATAGCCTGTGATCTATGTGTTGCACCATTGTGCAAATTTTTATGTTATTTGAATGGAATTGTGTACAACAATAAGTATCGGTGTATATATAATATCATGTGGAACATCTTTCAACTTTGAGTCAAGTTAATACACAAGTTGTATAATGTAAATATCCATAACATCACTTTGTCATT
This sequence comes from Sphagnum contortum, assembly GCA_963920785.1. NCBI lineage: Eukaryota > Viridiplantae > Streptophyta > Sphagnopsida > Sphagnales > Sphagnaceae > Sphagnum > Sphagnum contortum. The sequence goes on from OY987276.1 coordinate 10,741,915, forward strand.
GGGTTTTAATTTGATTCGTTAATCTTTAGTTTATCCCTAATTTGAATGTATTTGAAAAGTAAGCAAAATTAGGTATTATTGCATTGAACTAGGTATCAATTAACAATATTTACAATATTTAATTTTGACAAAACACAAAGAACTAGTATGTTGTTGTCACTACATTGAGTTTTGCAAAAGAACCTTTTTTTAACAAAAACACAAAATTCATTTTCTCTTTGCCATAATTCCTCACCTAGATGCACACAAAAAAACACAAAAAGTTTTCATTTTTCTACCATTTATTGCATTTAAGTTCCACGAAAAATCAAAATGTATAAATAACTTTTATTTTGTCACAATTTTTCTTTAAATTCCACAAAAAGCAAAACACAAATATGTTTAATTTTTTCTTTGATGATATTATTCACAAATATTTTTAAGAAACATATTAATTTGTCACTCCTAACCAACCTTTAAAAAAAAACATAGATCATAAAACCTTGTTTAACCTAAAAATTGTAAGAAAAAACAAACTTGTTTATTGAGCTCTCTCAAACATTGACATGGTCATGTGTGTGAGTAGGAAACAACTTCAAAGGAACACATGGGATGAAATGTTTTTTAAAATTCAATTTGGGGCAAATTTAAATTTCATACCATATTATTTTCCTTGGGAAAACATTCATATTATATTTGTTAATTCATACCAATTTGACCAAAATAGATCATTTTCATACCAAGTTTGAAACATTTTATGGATATCTTTAATCCAGTGAAATTATTTTTAAATGTCACAACAAAAGCTTTGAAAGCTAGTATCAAATACGACAAAATAAACTTGTATTTATATTGAAAAAGGTGTGACAATAATCTTTATTCAACATTTTAAAACTTCAAAATAAATAACATATAGTTTGAATTTCAACCTTCATGATCATGTGTTGATGAAAACAATTCAAACTTGGTTTTAAATTTAATACCATGTCTTTTGTTCTAAATAATTCAATTTTTGTCTTAAAACAATAATAGTTACATTCACAATTAGGGTAATATTTTTTGGGCATTAACATTAAGATTTTTTTTTCATTATCTATTATACATGAAACAAATTTCAATTTAAAAATTTTAATAGTTCAAAATAAGATAATTCATATAGTGGTGTTGATTTTTCACATGTGTATCTATTTGTGCATCAACATTTTGGTTGAAAATTAGAACACCACACCATGCTTATATAACCAATGTAATTTTTTTGGCATGATAAAGTCCTATACATGTAATTTGCATTTGGGACCACAAATTTTAAGCCCGATAAATATAAAAAACCAACCAAATGGCCCCAAAAAATCATTTTTCATAATTATTTGGAATGAATTTTGTAATCTCCGAAAAAATGTATGGTTATAATTTAATCAAATTCATCTAATGGACATTGTTAAACATAGATATAAATATTATTTATTCATAATTATTTAATATAAATCCATTGCATTACTTAGTGATTTTTAATTATTCTTTCAAAAAAATTACATTTAAAAAATATTTTAATTATTCAAAAGGCTCCAAAAAAAATTTAAATTACATCCAATCTATTGTTAATTTTTTAAAAATTTAACATCACATCATTTTAATTGTAGGCACACAAAAATTCACTATGGTTATAATACAATTAATGTTACAAAAATTCAAATGATTCATTTACACTTTTTTTAATAGACAATTTGTAATAATAAAATAATTATTAAAATTTATAAATACAAATAATAATATTATGATTTGGAATAACAATATGTATAAATATGCACTACTAAGAAATGTGTCTTAGTTCACTCTAGTTTCACTAAATTTTTGAGTAAATTTGTTCATTTTTACCTACTGAAATTACTTAACCCCCTAATGAACGGAGACCAGTTGTTACAGATAATGATTTGTTTCAGTAATACTTAAAGAAACAAGAATGTTTTCACGTGAAATACAAATTTATCAAATCATTCATTTGATAATTAATTAATTAACCAGTATGGAAAATTAATTAAATTTTAATTATTTAATATAAAATATTAATGATTATTTCATGATTTTTAAAAACCTGTTATTTATTGACAACCGTCACTACCTACACTAGGTTAAAGACCTAGCTTAGGTAAGTAGGTAAACCACGTAATCAACCTAGCCACCCAGTATAGGAATTTGATAGGGTTTATTCAATCAACATACCATTGTTTGATCACACACAACACCACCCATGAAGTTTGATCCTTTGACCTTTGGATTAAGGGCAAACATCTCTACCATCAAGTCACCCCACTTGTTATGATAATATGTTACATTACATTCTAATCATAAAATACTTCATTTTAAACATTACAAAAATATAAAATTTGAAAATTCATATCTTATTGAGATTTTATTCAAATGAACTGATTCGAGTTTACTTTTTTCAAAAATTCAATAATATACATAATTACATTTATTTCCTTTTGAAAGTTTAAAATCATTTGAACAAAAAAAAAAGTTGAATATCATTATTCAATAACATTTCAATGACTAGTTTTTTGAAAAAAATAAATTTAATGAATGGATTTTTTTTTGTTAATATAATAATATTACCTATGTTTAGCCACTTTCAATGATTATATGACTATTTTTCATTAATTTAAATTATTTCACTCTACATTATTTACGGCTATTTATGGTTATTCTCAATTTTTTTGGTTATTTTAACTTATTTCACCTTAGGCTCTCTTAAGCTATTGTAAGTTTTTTTTTCTATTATATGTTATTTCTAGCTATTGTACATTATTTCAATTTAGACTACTTGCAATTATTATAAATTATTTTTTGATATTTTAACTTATTTCACCTTAAGCTATTTTGAACTATTGAAAGTTTTTTTTTCTATGTTATTTTTGGCTATTGTAAATTATTTGAATTTAAACTACTCATAGCTATTATAAATTACTTTTGGCTATTGAAGATATTTCACTTTAAGTTATTTTTGTTTATATTGGTGGTTATTTTATTAATGGCCATTAGTAACTATTCTATTAGTGACTATTCGTAGTTATTCTATTGATGGTTATTGGTGGTTATTTTATTAATGACCATTAGTAATTATTCTATTGGTGACTATTCATAGTTATTCTATTGATGATTATTGGTGATTATTTTATTAATGACCCATTAATAATTATTCTATTAGTGATTATTTATAGTTATTCTATTGATGGTTATTGGTGGTTATTTTATTAATGACTATTGCTAATTATTACATTAACGATTATTGATGGATATTTTATTAATGACTACTTGTGCCTATTGTATTAATGGCTATTGTTGTCTATTTTATTAATAGTTATTCATGATTAATATATTAATGGATATTGGTGGCTATTCTATTAATGACTATTGGTTGTTATTCTATTAATGGGAATTGTGTTATAAATTATTATTTATTATTATATGTTATAATATCATAAGTTATAGGTAATTATTATATTGTAGGGTATTTAAAATTATTTTTCGTGGGCTATTATTTTCTATTTTAAGGTATGTTTACCTTAGGTCGTTATATTTTGTTTTAGATTATTTTAAAGTTATTATGTGTAAGATAAAATAATCTATAATAACATAATGTAGAATGACCTTGAATAATTGAAATAACATATATTAATTTAAAATAAAATAACCTAAGGTATAACTTAAAGTTAGTTGAATAATTTAATTTAAAATAATTTAAAAGATTATAATAAAGTAGTTAAGACACTTTAAGATAAAATAACATATAATCATTTAGGGTACAATAATTTATAATAACCTATAATAACATAAAATATAAGTTATAATAACTAAAATAGTTTAAAATAATATAGGATATATCATAAAATAACATAGATAAAATATTTTTAAAAAGATAGAAATAAACCTATTTGCTATGATAAATTGCAATAGTGAATTTTATTAACTAATAATGAAACATGATGCTACATAATGATATTATAATGAAATAACTTTCAGTAGGAGAAATTAGTAAAATGCAATGAAATTATTTCATTTTTAAAGTCCCATAGTGATTTAAATTAATAAATTACAGCTCACTTTGATAGTAATGATGGGGAATAAAATAATGAATTTTCATGGCCTTTTGATCTTTTGATTAAGGCATAATATTTGAATTATGAATAATTTAGATAATTATTTTGAATTAGTAATAATGAGAGATCAAGTATGTCGACTTAACCAAATTTTTAACATTAAATCATGTAAGAGCTATGCATAGAAGAATGAAAAATTATAAGTGGCATGTGATTATTGATTTGACATAAAATGATGATAAATGAAGAATAAATTAATTTTCATTCATTTTCGTTATTTCAAGTATATAAAGGGTAGTGATAAGAATTTTATGTTCATAATTTGTAGTCAATAGTTTAATGTTGTTAATTGTTATCAAAATTTGTAAAAATACCATATGCGAAAAAAACCCTTAAAGAAATAAACATAATGTGAAGATTATTGTTGATACGATTGTGGAAACCATGTAGTTCTTGGTGAGTGACGCACACAAAAAATAATATTAAGGTGTGTATGTGGTGAACACTTTTTGGGGTGTAGTTCTCACATAAAGATTAAATTTTAAACTAGTGGGTACCCGTGACGTTTGGACACCCAGTCCGCCCATGCCCAGTCCGTCCGTGTCGTTCCACTCTCTCGAACCCAGCCCGTTTGTGCCCGTGCCCGTGCCGAGTCCGTGCCAAGTCTCGTGCCCAATCTGTGCCCAATCTCACTTGTGCCCGTGCCCAGTGCGTGCCCAGTGCGTGTTTAATTCTTGCCCGTGCCCAAGATAGACGCATAGACAGATAATTGAATTAATATATAAGATGTGTAGGTGATATTATGTCAAAATAATGTAAAATTTCATGTTTGGGGATTACGTGAAATGAAAATTACGTTATGTTATAATATTACTAAATAGTCTATTTATGTGTTATAAAATATTAATAAAATATTAACTATTATAATTTTGAAGCCCCTTTAATTTATAATTCAATTGGGTGAAATCATAATTACATGTACCTTTCAAAATGTCATAATTGTATTTTTTTACATTGTAAATGAATTTTTAATTTAAAATCATATTCAATATTAACATTGTTAAAATTTTAATTATTCATGTTGTAATATAATTTATTGAAAATCATATTAAAAATTAAGGATGAATTTTGAAAAACTAATAGATTCATAATGTAACTTTGGAATGATGACATTATGTTTGGCACACCCAAAAAATTTGAGATATCAAAATGTATGTTATAATATTGTCAAATTTAAAATTTAAAAAAAAATTCTATCCTTAACCAAGGCTTAGAAAAAATAAAATCTATTTGTTTTCTAATATACAAGAAATCACTTGTCAAAATTTAAACTATCATGATTTTTGTTATTTTTTATCATTGTTTTTTCAATTCACATTAAAATGTTCAAACTTTTACAAAGATTTTTTACTGATCACATTTATAAGGATATTTATAGTGTGGTATTAATATTTTTGACCAAAAGTAAAAGGGAGAACCATAGGATTTATAATTTGATAATTGTTATAGTTGTAAAAAATGTGATTATTATTAGTATGATATTTCAAAGGCCATTTTTTATCTACATAATTGTGTTTTCATTGTTTTGTGAACCCCAATTATTAATAAACCTATTTGGTGAAAGAATTATTGAATTATTTAATAATAACGTTTTTATTGTTTATGGTTTTTTGAGGGTTTTTTAATTTAATATGAACCCAAAAATAACATGTAAAAATATATAAAATGTAACAAATTTGAAAAAATAATTTATTAGATGTAATTAAGATGTTTAAAATATGATTAAATATATCCTAATTATAAAACATATTTTACAATTATAGTTGTTTTTCGTAATAATATTTTATAGCTAAAATGTAGTTGGAAACATTGTTGAAAAAAAATAAAAAATTATTAATGAATTTAATGTTGTCACTTATCACATTTAGGGAGCAACATGTGATGTGATTTTTATTATCATAAAAATAATTGCATGGTTAGTCAGAAATGCTTGTATAATTGTAATAGATATATGGTCATTAGTATAAAAGTGAGGTGTAGTTCAGTAGCCTAAATTTTTATGTGACCTTAAAAATGTAATAAGTTTATTACACCTTAGTGATTTCACCCTGATTAAAGTTATTTCATTATATGGTTATCATGTAAACATTTTTTTAATTATTAATTAACATAATTCATTATTATAATAACCAACAATAATTTAGGATAAAATAATATAAAATAACCAAAGGTAGCCTATGATAAAATAACATAGAATAATCAATATTAACTTATGATAAAATAATTAAAGATACAATAATCAATAATAACTTATGTTAAAATAACTAAAAATAATTTATGATGAAATATTCAACAACAACTTATGATAGAATAGGCAAGATTAGTTCATGGCTAAATAACCAATAATATTTCAATGTAAAATAATTCAAAATAAACAATAATAGCCTATAATAGAATAGCCAATTATAGCTAATGGTAAAATAATTTAAATTAGATAGTTTGAAATAAATTTAAAATAACATATAATAATATAATATATAATAACCTTCAACCGAATAATCAATAATAGTCTATCGTAATGTAGCTTAAAATAGTCAACAATAATTTAAAATAACCAACAATGACACATAATGAAATAACTCAAATAACTTATGGTAGAATTATTAAAAATTGCTAAGAATAGCCAATAATAAAATAATATAAAATAATTAGTAATGGCCTACGATAGAATAACCAAGAATAACATATGGTATGGTAACCAATAATTGCCAATAATTGTTAAGAATAACTTATGGTAAAATAATGCATAATATTCAATAGTGGTTTATAGTATAATAATTTAAAATAACTTATGATAGAATGGACAAAAATTATTAATATTCCTAGGGTTAAAAATTGTGCATAAAAATATGTGATGACAGAAAACTTCATTCATTGAAATAACGATTAAATGGTTAAAGATTTGATTTTTAAATATGAAAGTGAAAAATTCAAAATTTCATAGTTGTATTTTAAGTTAGTGGGCAAGGTGTTTAAATGGCCTACATTCTTAGTTTAAGTGAAGTTATTTATTGAATTTTTTAAGTGCTTAATTTAGGTTTGTACTTAATAATTAATGAATATATTATTGACAATTTAATTATTAATTATTTAAGAATTAATGAATTTGATTGATTATTGGTGAATTCAATTAATTATCAGTGAATTCATTTTTCATAAAAACTAATCCATATTTACTAAAAGGTCACCATGGTTTGTTTAATTTCACTCAAAATTTAATGATATCCAAAATGAATTTGAACACATTGTATAGTGGATGAGACAATATACATACATATTTAAGCTTGTCCCTAATTTGATAACATCATCACAACATTGTGTTGTTTACAATTTGATAGTTGTTTGTGATTTGTTTAAAACCATTATGGGATTTTAGTTACAAATTATCATTTATAATTAAAATGTAATTAAAACCCCAATTGGAATTTTTTATTTTTTTTTCTAATGATTATGTGTGCATTAATGCATTCGAAGTCGTTGAAAATGAAATCATGACCAAAAAACCTTGTGAAAGTAATAATGAATGGTTAGTAAACCAAAAAGTCTTGTGAATCATATCAAAGGAACCAAACAAATACATTTAACTTTATCCAGTAATATTTATTGGTTAAACATGTTTACTTAATATTTAATGATATGTAATTTTCTTACTAAATTATATAAAAAAATCAAGTTAATGTTAAATATTACCTGGACATTTAGTTATTCAAATTCATTGGCCAAATAATGATTTTTTTGTCTTTTTTTGTCTTTAGTTTTTTAAATTTATGTTTTTTTAATATAATAAACTAAACACATTTTTGTTATCTTTCACACAATATACAAAAGAGTTAAGGTTTGCTTCTTATTATGATTCATTGGGTTTTAAGTCCATTCAGCATGGGATGATGTTTTTTTAATAGATTAGTTCTTTAAATGTTTTCACGTTATGTTATTGGAAGAAAAAAAATGTTAAAAATATTCAAAAACTAATGTAAAAAAATAATTTTGATTTTGCATTTTTTGCAAAAGAATTGCAAGATAGAAAATGTAAAAAGACCAAAAATTATATAATGTGAGGCAAGAAAAATGAAAGCTAAATCAAGAACAAATTACCATTCATGTGACAAGGAAGGTCATTAACACAAAAAATGTTCAACTAAAAATGTTTAGGAATTTAAAACAAAGGTGAATGTTGTGAAGACATCAGTTTAAAAGGAGACACACCAAATGCATTTATGACAAAAATGTTGATGTTTGAAAAACATTAATTCGTTGAAAATGATGAAAAAAAAATAATGAAGATTAAGTATGTAAACATTTTTGTGGCATTTCAAGTAGTTAGTGATGACTATATATTGAGCAATGTGATGGTATGGTGTGCATTGCATAAGCAAAATCAAACCAAAGTCTTTGCATCCTAATTTAAAAACCTCCCATCACATGATGGACAAAGTCCATTGGTTCAAGACTTTAAAATTTATTCCACAAAAGAAACTAAAAGTTCAAGTTGCAAATGACTCAATCATCTTAGTTGTGATTCCTTCCTAGTTGGTTTTTGGAACTCATAATATGAATATTTCATTACCATGGATAAGATAACCCACATTTTTTAAAAAGAAATTTTCAAAAACTTGAGTTGTGTGGACTTAATCATGTGAATATTCCCATGGCCAAGGTCTTTAAAGATTAAGGATTTAAAAATATTCCTATATTAAAGCCCAAACTTTCAAAAAATATTTTCATAACCAAAAAAAGAAGTCTAGGCTTTTAAAGGTAATACTTTTCATAATTAGGATGTTGATCCTGAAAAATATTCCCTAGAAATTTGAGCTTCTTAAACTTGGTTATGAAAAATATTCCTGAAAAGCTCGAGCTTCTTAACTTGGAATCTAATAATATTCCCATAACCGAGGGTTTTCTCACCCTTATATATGAGAATATTACATACCATCACGATGAGTTATGTCTAGTGATAATAGCCCTTTAGCTATTTTTGCAAGCTGAGCCTCTTTAGATTTGGCTGGAGCGCAAGGATCCCAGCTAGACAACTCTCAAAACAAGGATGGAAATAAGATCATGGGGTGGAAGAAGACATATGATATATGTATTTTAAAAAGCATAAATAGGAGATATGTATTAGAAGATGACCGAGTACCAAATATTCATGGACAATTGGACCTTGTGACATGCAGTGGATCTGGACAGATGGAGCTGAAGGCAACCTAAGGTCATAGAACGGTTTTTTTTAGCATCAACCCTGGGGTAGCCCAGACTTTTTCAAAATATTCCTATGGTCAGGGGTATTGGCCATTTTGATATTCCATAAGACTTATAGGGCCTGATGCGGGCACGTTTTCTAGTACAAAAGTAAAGCCCCCACTGATGGGTCGGAACTCGAAACATGTGAAAACTCGTGAAAACTTGTGAATGAAAGTGCACAAAAGGACAAACAAAACATTTTGTTTGTTCTGACTACAATTTTGAGCATTAGGACTGTGCAGGTTGGTGAAGTACCTTGTGATTGATGAATAATAAAGAAATTCATAAAAACTTGAATATCCATTGGTCCTCATTGACTGCACCTCGCCTCCTTTGGTATCTCTGAGAACTCGATGATTGGCTTCGTATGTTGATTGATGCCATGAGTGCGCTTATGAAGCGTGGTTGAAAGCGTGGTGAACAAGATGAAGAAACGAATGTTATATGCAATCAACGAACTTGTGAATTTGACTGATTTTCTTTTTGGAGCGGTTCAAGAAAGCAGCAGAAGGAAACTGGTTTAAGACAGGCGATGTGTAAAGTTTCAAACCTAATCTTCAGTCCAAAAAGCAGTAGAAAGAAACTGTTGTTAAAAAGGCGATGTTCAAAACTAATCTTCAGTTCAGAAAGCAGTAGAAAGAAACTGGTGTAAGAAAAGCATTGCTCAAAACTAGTCATCAGACTGTTCAAGTGTGCAAAAGTATTTGAGAGCAAACTAAAACAAAACAAATTACAAAAACTTGAGAGCAGCAAAATAATAGAGCACAGTAATAGGAGTAGTAGTTGTACCAAAGGACCATGCAGATCATGCCAACTCTGAAGAGTTTGATATTCATGCGCAATAATCATAAAAGTCGAATTCTTTTCCCGCGCGCGTCTCACTCCCTCATTCGAGTCTTCGTTTCACTTGTTTACGAACAGATCTGCTATAGATCTACGATCTCCGTGAACATGTTGATGGTAAATGGCAGAAGCGTGAAGAGGATTTCTCAAGCGCGTGAAGAAGGCATGTATGTGCAAGCTCGCGCTTGGACGTTTTCGAAGCTATGGATTGAAGTCCCAAGATGAGGTACCAAAACAAGGTGAGGAGGAGGAGGAAAATTCAGATCCTGAATGTGGGGTCTGAATTTCAGGATCTCGATTCGCACGCGGCCTTTGACTGTGGTGCCAGGAAAAGACACAACGTCTTCCGGGCTTACAAAAAAGAACACTACGAACGAGAAAAGAATTTCAGATGAGTAAAAGATCTACCACCCGTTTCCTTCTCTTTCTCCTCCATGGCCAAGAAGCCAAGACGCGCATGAAAGCTTCGCTGAACGCGGTCGTGTCCGAAGACGTTGCGCGGCAGATTTTCATAACACAAGATCAAGAATCGAGCATGTAGCTGCTGCGATGGTCTTAAATTACATGTTTGCAAAAGAGATGTGATCAAGGTGGTCGAGGAGATCGACAATTGAAAATATCGTGCGGTTAGTCCCGACAATTGTCGGTGGTTTTTTCGCCAGCATCGGCGGTTGCAGACGGAGAAAGGTTTGATTTTGGCCTGGAGATTAGGCATTGGAGTGTCTGGTTTCTTCCTCCGAAAGAAGAGAATTTTGTTTTGTCTTCCTTTGTAGCATGCCTTTCAATCTTAGGAGTTTGCAATTGGGATCTGAAGGCCATGCGGTAAGGGGAAGAGATAGATAGATCGTGATCCTCATTGCAAGCTCCAATGCTTGCGGTCGGCAATTTGGAGCACAGGGATGACGAGCAAGGGGATCATCCACAGGAGCACAATCAGATCGGAGCTGAAGTAAACTGTGGATTGTTGCAGGGAGATTTTGGGTTTCGAAAGAGGAGAAAGTTGTTTGTTAGCGAAAGGGAAGAGGCGTCACGGTTAGGACCTTTGGAAGGATAGGGGACCGGAAAGAGGGCTTGAGCTGGAGGTCGAAGAATCGGATCTGTGAAGAAGACCAAAGTCGGAAACTTTGCAGTAAGAGACGACATTACAGCAGAATTTAGAGAAGAACATGCAAGGACATATAACATGAATCTCTGAGGGATAGGGAATGATGAGGAGACTGGAGGCCTTTCTTCCCGGCTACCAAGCAACTAATGGCCTCGGACCCATGCAAGCAAGCTGAAAATTCTGCGAAGATAACAGAATTGTAGCACTGCAATGGCTCGTTGTGGTCATTGCGGCTTTCTTGGCGGCAGTTTGATGCGGGACAAGTGTGATTGATGCTTAGAAGTAGAACATTTGCAAGCCGATTTTCTTTTTGAACAAGTGGATTGCATGCATAACACTGTAACATAAAGGGATTCTGTTGTAGTTGAGACACTCCTAACCAGATCTTAGTCACAGCAGCTGTCAACTCTGCTTTGACAGCTGCCCTGAGAATTCCATTACTTTGGGTTTGCAGAGACCATGTCCATGAACATGTCATACATTTGACAAATTTGTTGCTGGACCTCAATTGGTGCATAAAACATCAATTCATTGAATGGTCATGTGAAGAGACATTGCCAGGTTTGAAGAGAGAAACCCTCTCCCTGCCTTCTCAGAGTTCAACCTGCCTTAGAGCAGATGGAGATGATGACCCTGCAGCCAAGGAGACGCCGGCGGCGCTCCTCCTTAAAGTCAAAGGACATTGCTCAATCTAACAGGTCAGTAGTGCTTCAACTTTGTGCTCAGGAAGATAGTACAATTGTAGTTCACACTGAATTTTTTGGATTGCCTGGTGGCGTGGTCATATAAACCAGATCTTGCAACATTTTGTGATGCTGCAGCATTTTAAGGTCAAAAAGTTTACTTCCTTCGCTCTCTTGTTATAAGCTTTCAGCCCTCATTTGATTAAAAGCTTGTCATCAGTGAAAATCTAGCAGAAGCTGTTAGACAACTATACCTTGTATCATCACACAGTATGTTATCTGCTGGCAATAGTTAGAAATACAGTCAATATGGTGGGGAACAGGCGGATTTATGATCCTCGGAGATGGCATAAACGCTCTAGTAGCAACAATGCACATATGAGTGGGCAGCCTCCAGCAGGTTGGGTCCTTGTTTGGGCTGGGAGATTCAAACGCTGGCGTCGCCGCTGGTTTGTGGCTCATCCTCCAGGCCTTCTTCTTCACTACAAAAGCTCAGACCAGATTGGTCAGCCTGGATGCATCAGCCTTGTGGTGAGCATCCTTCTCCTTCTCTTCTCAATTAAGTTGGTGGTGTCTGTGTGGGTCCTTGATTCTTGACTGAATGACATCTGCATGAACAGGGAGCAACAATTGTGCCTGCACCAAGCAAGGAGCGGCAATTCAAGATTGTCAAGGGCTCCATAGTTTACTATCTACGAACCATAAACCGTGACTATAGACAGGTACTTGTTTCATTTGTTATGAAGTGGATGCCAAAGTATCAGACTTGATTGAAAGATGAGTGTATAGTTGGAAATGGGGATTATAAAACACCCCCTGTTCTGAGGTTCTCTTGTCTAAATAACACCATTGAAATATTGGAGTTGCTCAAGAAGACAACAATCTGATGCAGATGTGTACTATTTCATGCCTTCAGCTCAAATTTCCTTCCATACTTCAGGAACCTTAAATGATGGCAGACGGCTAGTTGTCTGCTTGTAGTTTGGTGTGTTTTCTCTTGGAGACAATTAAAATGTCTTACATGGAGTAGTTTGTGACATGTTTGTCACTCCTTCTACACAATGAGGAAGTGTGAAGTGTACATTTCTGTGGTGTGAGGATTGATTTTGTTCTGACCCTCAAGACATTTCAGCTGAATTGATGGTGGGCAGACTTGTGGGTCCATGGGATGCAGCCATGGTTGGATACCATACATGAATCTTTGCGCACATACAATATGTCTGTTCAAAAAGCAGGAGTGGGTGCTGTCCCTGGGTGCCCTTTACTGCCTCAAGAATCTGTGCCCTCGGTAACATGAGCACTAGTGACCTTTGTCATCTCAATTAGACACTGTGGTGCAGCCTCTGGCATTATGTTTTTGTTGGTTGATCCATGTTGAAATTTGCAGGTTCAGAGGTTAGACAGCTAAGCAGCCTGATGTGATCATTTGAACCAGAGTCTGTCCTTACAGCAGCAAATGTCTTGTGGCTGTATTTGTGAGAACTCTCTTCTATGCATCACTATAAAATTTGGAGATTGTTCTCCTTATCTGTGCTTTTCTGGTACAGACAGCAGTCATGGTTTGATCACATGATGACCAGCTGTGTATAGACTTGTTCTTTACTGCCCAGAGCTGGACCAGAAAGCTTTACAAGAGGGAGTGTGACTACAAAAGGAACAAACAAGCTTGATTTTATCTTTTGGCCACTTGAATGTGATTCAACAGCTGAATATTGGGACCTGTTAATGCAGCATGCTAGAGGGGACTGGCTGGAGCAAGATAAGAAGCTCAACAGAAGGATAGCAGAACGCCTTCAGGATGTGGAGCCTGCTCGGCATGGTATTACCTAGTCACCACTTCTGTGATCTTGGAAGTTCCATGCCTTGGCTTCTGCAGCGTAGAAAGATCTAGTTGATGCTTTAGGCTGCAACTAAGATGGTCTCGTATCAGGTTCACTTTTCTCTTGAGATAGGTTTCACTTTGGTTTCCACACTTTGCATATGATAGGGAGTATATTGCATTTTGCAAGTAATGATCTTGTTATGGCATTGAACTGAAGGTTCTGAGAGATATATCAGGTCATTAAATGTCCCAGTACTCTTATAGTGCATCAACAATCAGTCTGCTTCTGATGTTTAGATGATAGGCTACAAAAAATCATCTCTTGTGCATGTGCAGATTTTCTTCTGCAGTTGCAAGGCTTACAACAGTCTTTGTCAACAATCACAGGAGTGCTCGGATTTGCAGATCACCCTGAGGTGCCTAAAGCTATGTTGTTGCCCATTTTGCCAAGTTTGCCTGAGGCAACTTGGAGACCCAATGGTGTGTTCCCTGCAGAAACTGGAATGTCTGACCTGGAGGTCTCACAAATCCCCAGGACACCAAGTGATGACAAGCTTTCATCACCAGATTTAGGTTCAGGTGATCCTTATCTGCATGGAAGGGGCATGCTTTCAACCCTGCCCTCAAGCTTACAAGAAAACAGTGTGCATCAAAGATCAGGGTCACGCTCTCTCTTCAAGTGGAAAACTGATGGTGATTACCAAAACAGCAAAGGCTCAGGTGACATCAGGTTAGTATGTTTGCTCCTTTTCAACAGGATTTGTGACATGAAGCAAAGCCTGTTGGTTTTCATGTCTAGAGGGATCGCAAAGGAAGAATATTATGTGGTCTCCCTCTAAGAATTTGGGATAGTTACAATGGACATTTTTTGACTTCAATAAGGTTTACTCTACCTTTGTCTTACAGAGGAGTCAGAGATAACCACCTCCCCTTGTTGTATCCATGTTCTCCAGGTCTCAGAAATCTAAGGTGGAAGTGCAGCTAACGGGTGAGGTGAATCTCAAAAGAGAACGGTGCAGGAGCCTATCACTGTCACTGGACAGTTCCGATGATGGGTTTCATCATGACAGGAGCTGCATAGGTGCTGAGTGCTTTCCTGGACGAAAGACAAGTGTACGACATCTTTCAGACACAGAATTGGGGTCCAAGAAACCGATTCATGTGTTCAATGCTCCTTTGAAACAGAGTAAAAGAGAGAGAAGTGACTTCTCCTGCATGACCACCCAGGCTTCTGGTCAAGAACTTGAGAGAAACTCTATCAAAACTTTAGAAGGTGATCCGTGTATGCATTCAAAGCAGGAGGTAATATCATCGAATGGATCAATGTCTGAACTGGTGGGAGCTGCAAATCTTGGGGTAAGGAAAGTAAAGTTGGATGGGGAAGGCTCAACCAGGAGAGGTCGGCTCCTGGCAAAAGGGCCTCTCCATGCAGCTTGGAACCGAATGCAGGATGCATTCACTGATGTAAGCTCATTCTACAGATATTTTTTGGTTTTGTGGTTAAATTTCTGCACAGATCCTTCCATGTAGATGTGATATGAATCACAATGTTTCAAGGAAATGATATTTCTGATTTTTGGGACATTTTCATTGACATGGCCACAAGAACTTGAGGATTGCACTTATGATGCTAAAGTTTCCTTTCTATTCCAGAAGAAGTGCTGACTCTTCCTGTTCCTGAAGGCTGTCATCTGGAGTTAGTACACTGACTGATTATTGACTGTCTGTCTGGTCAGACAATTTTGTTCACAGTTGCATTATCTGCATTTACATGTATGTCAGGAATCTGATGTTTGAAGTGAACAGTACTAAACTTTGGCTCTCTGGTTGGGCAGGCATTGAGAGAAGAGATTCACCGGGTTCTTGAGCTGGAGGCTGAAAATGCAGCACTACAGGAGTCACTTGCAACTCTGCCTCAACTGCAGGAGGATCGAGCAGCCTATTTGAAATTGCAGGAGCATTTACAGGTGCTGATTGCTGGATTTTGGTTGTGTCTGATATTGTGTCAGATCAAAGTAGAGGAAGGATGTCGATTCTCTTGAGAATCGTTCTGCAGAGAATAATGTCTGGACGTCATCAGATCACTTGTCTGATCACCTAAACCAAATCCATTGTCAAGTTGGCTGTTCTGCTCCTTTTTGTCACCTGCATCTTATATGTTTCTTGTTTTAGTGCAGAAAGAGTGTGTCTGTGGGGCCAAGAAGAACATGTCAGACAGGGAAGATGGAGAGGAAGGTGATGATGAAGATGATGACACGGAGGATGAAATCTTGATTGTTCCCACAGAAATTACAAATGAGGTATCATCAAAACTCTTTGGACAATACTTGGTGAAGAGATATAGAGGTGTTTCTTGCAATATTCTCCTCATTCCCTGAGGGTTCTAGGTTGGAGCAGAGTGTTTGTCTCAAGTATTTCTGAATTTTGACAGCTGCCAATTACAGTGCAATGGTCCTACTATGTGAATAAAACTTGCTTTGAGCTTCTTATCTGGCAGGAATACTTCGAAGCATTAGAGGTGCTAAGTCAGCATGAGTATTTGGCACGAGTCACAACCCTGGAAAGGCAAGAAAGCTTGGCTGAGATGGGTGATGGCATCCCTGAGTCTCCTGAGGAAGGAGACTACACTGGTGACACCAACATGCTGTCAGAGGCTGAAGGAGAAGAACTTGACCAGCCCAGGACAAGGTCAGCTTCCTTTCTACTATCCATCTTCCATTCCTCTTGACAATAAATCCTAATTTTCATATTTCAATTGGGGAGCAAGAGGTCTTGCACGTTGCTCTCAATAGGCCTGGTGACACTGTTTTACAGTTGTCCTTGATAGCTAAGTCCAAAATAGTATTGACTTAAAATGCAGTAGTCAGAGAAGAAAAATTTCTGCTTTGAAAGCAATACATGTGTGATGCTGTGAAGGAAGTTTTCCACTAACTATTATGGATGAATGGTTTTATAAATGTTTGTTAAGGTTTGGGGTGTAAGAGTGACCTGAAGCTGTAAAGTTGTCTACCAGTCTAATCAGGCCTGGTTGAATTTTGAGAGTCACTTCCAATTACAGAGCTCATGGATAAGCAAGTTGTCGAGAAATCCTTGTCTTGTCTCTCTTCTGTTGTCCCTGTTCTATGATTGTTTGCTATCTTTCATCGTAGTGGTCAATGGTTGCAGATTACCAGCACCTAGACCCCTGTCTTGGGGTTTCAGTGTGTGGACAGTCCTGAAGAATGCAGTGGGTAGAGATCTAAGCCACATCACTATGCCTGCTACCATCAACGAACCTCTTTCTGTTTTACAAAAATGTGCTGAAGAACTTCAATTTAGGTGAGTCAGGTCTATATCTGACACCTGATAGCCATTTTTTCCTCATATTGAGTTTAACTGGTAAGGTTTTCTGAAAAGAGTTTGACAGTTTCCTAACAAGAGACTAAAAAACATCTGTACACAAGGCTAGCATGGGTAGACCGTATAGCATCCTGCTCTTCATGCATGATTAGCACAGAATAGTATACATAAGTTTTGCCCAGATTTTTCAGATTCACTTATGTATAGTCACTGTCAGGAGCATATGAAGGCAGTAGTGAGTAATGGCAGATAGTCACTGCCATGATGAAGGTGATTGTCTGATATGTTGTGAGTGACAGTCACAAGTTTTCAGACCATTTTGGGTTTGTTTTGGTTTGGCCAGAACTGACACAATGTTTACCTCCAAAGTATTATTGTGGAGTTTGCTTGGCAATCTCATAGAGATCATCATAACAAGTGTGATTGGAAAGCTATATGACCTGCAATTATACATTTCATGGGTTGGAACTCACTCATGCTACCTTTACCTATTAATATCTGAGAGTCCATTGACCAAGAAGTAATGACCACTTCTGCAAAATACTAAATTCAATGGCACAGTGCTTGGTGCTGGGCATTCGGTGCGTAGTTTGCACAGGGTTAGTCCCAGGAACAAGACTTGGTCTTGACAAGTGTACACTCTCTGCCCACTTACACTCATGGACCTAGGTGACCATCTTTGGGCTTTCTGAGACAGGGAGTTGTTGGAGCAAGCAGTTCAGAAAGAGAATTCTTTGGAGCGGCTGCTCTATGCAACTGCTTTTACCTGTGCAAGCTATTGTGGGAGCATCCATCGTGATGCGAAACCCTTCAATCCTTTGCTGGGGGAGACCTATGAGTTTCAAGATGACCGTTCTTGGTTTCTTGCTGAGCAGGTTGGAGAAACTTCACATATAAGTTTTGGCATATCATGCTTGTTTGCTGATTACATAACCAATGAGTGACATAAGTTGGTCAAGAGAAAAGAAGTCTAGCTAAATTGTGAATGTCAATAGAAGAAAGGACAGAAATGGAGGGACTAACTTTTCATCAACTTGGTCTATGCAGGTCAGCCACCATCCTCCAATTTTTGCATTCCATACAGAGAGTAATTGCAGGAGTTACCAGTGTTATGGTGAAATTGAGATTAAGAACAAGTTCTGGGGAAGAAGCATTGAGGTGACACTCTCTTCAAAACCCTTTAGGGAAATTTCTGAGAATTCTGTTAGAGTCACAAGTAAGGATTTTCTTTATGGTCAACAGAAATGATGTGATTGAGTTGGATCTTACTCCTAGGATTATCAATTTGAGTGTTTGTTTAGGTAGCATCTCCATTGAATCTGCAGGTGCTATGTAATGGAGTAGCTCATTTGAAGATTCCAAAATTCGGGGATCACATCACATGGAACAGAGCAACATTGTGTATCCACAATGTGGTTGTGGGGAAATTGTGGATTGACAACTATGGAGAGGTTTTGGTTCGAAATTATAGCACTGGAGAGATGAGTCGAGTGCGTTTTCATAAAGCGACCAGTCGAGAACAGTGCCGCATTAGTGGCAAGGTACTAACTACTAACTCTTCCACTCATCATTTGAGGGCTGCACCCAACCCAGAAGTTCAAGTCCAAAGGCAGATGTGTCATTCTTATTGTTAGGTTTTTGTTGCTTAATGTCTGTGTGTGGATCTAGTTTGCTTAAAGTACTTTTAAATCCTGATGAACTGCTTTTGCCTTTTCAGATTTATGATGCCAGTGGTACTCCACAGTATTCATTATTTGGGAACTACATGGACCGAATTTATGCATGTCCAGAGGCATGTACCACCTTTGATGTGGATAGCCCTGATGTGAGGCTTCTTTGGAAGGCTCCACAGTTGATTGAAGATTACCATCAACAGTATTGCTTCACACGCTTCACTCTTGGCCTTAATCGTGAGTCATTATTCTTGTTTTTTAATTTAGGATCACTGCAGGCAGCCTTTAACCGACCTTTTCTGTGACACTTTCACATCAGTGTTTGTATTCAAAGATGCTATCCTCATTAATATTTAGCAGAATTTTGCAACACACACATTCTTATCTCCTGGTCGTATGAACAGACTTGACACCCAAGTTGGCAGAGGTGCTACCCCCCACTGACTCAAGGTTTCGACCTGACCAACGTGCCCTGGTAAGATCTATGTCTGTTCAACTGTTATTGCATGATTCAAAACCAATGCCTAATATTTCGACCTGACCAACATGCCCTGGTAAGATCTATGTCTGTTTAAGTGTTATTGCTTGATTCAAAACCGATGCCTAATGTTTCGACCTGACCAACGTGCCCTGGTAACATCTATGTCTGTTTAACTGTTATTGCTTGATTCAAAACCAATGCCTAATGCTTCGACCTGACCAATGTGCCCTGGTAACATCTATGTCTGTTTAACTGTTATTGCTTGATTCAAAACCAATGCCTAATGCTTCGACCTGACCAATGTGCCCTGGTAACATCTATGTCTGTTTAACTGTTATTGCTTGATTCAAAACCAATGCCTAATGTTCTGAATTTTCTTCTGCACATATGACTTTATACAAAGAAATCTGTTTAGTCTTCAAGGGGCCTTCAAGTGCTCTTCGTCCTTGGAAGTGACAATGAGTTTCTGTGGCCTGATGTGGATGGTGTCTGCTTCTTCACAGGAGAATGGAGACTTGGAAAAAGCTACACCAGAGAAGCTGCGGTTGGAGGAGAAGCAGAGACTGGCCCGTAAAACTCGGAAGGAGCAAGGGCGAGAGTGGGAGAACTTGTGGTTTGGCCAGGTTTACTCTAGCTATCTGTTGCATTCAAGTTTGTCTGCTTGCTCTCTGAATAGAATGAGTATTTGGGGTTTCTTCCTCAGTCCCTGTTGTTGTTGTACATTTCAAAGGGATGTTTCATCAGTGAGGTGACATGATCTGTTAACAGTATCAACTGCCCTACCACTTTTTACTGATTATTTTACCATTGTCTTTTCATTTCTCATTTGTCCTTGCAGATGGCATCCCTTAAACACTAAAACATAGTGAAGTCTTATTCTCAGCACCCCTATTAGGTAGTAATTTGGAACTCATGATATTCTGGCATTGGTGTGTTGACACAGAGAGAACAAGGAGTGAAACAAGTGAAAGCTATTCAAGATGGTGACATTGAACCCTCCTGGGTGTACAAGGGCAGATACTGGGAGGCTCGGGAAAGACAGGCCTGGGAGAATTGTCCAGACATCATGTAGAATACAGTCTGCTGAAACAGACTACCTCCCTCAGGACTGCCGAATTGCCAGGAAACAATCCTTGTGACAGGCAACACAGTGTCATTATCTATGTTGTTAGCAACCTTCCCTTGTCAAACTAGTGGTAGTTGTGCATAGTGGGCAATGGACACTAAGAACAGTAGACCCATTTGCATTGAAAGGCCTTAAAGCATTTGTATGCTGCAGAACTAACTCTGACAAGTGCAGGAATTCATGTAATATGGGCAATAACAATCAATACCACTCTAGAACCTGTCCTCTAGCAGGCTACAAGATAACATGCTTCTTGTCCTGAATCATACTATTTCCGTACAAAAGACGACTCAGGGTTTTCTTGTCTCTCCACAAAGTCCTTTGTAGCTCATACACTTTTTCACTGGGAGTTTACAGTTTTGCAGGGAGGATGGAAGCTGACTTTTTGCTGATTCTTTCAAGGGCTGCTGTGGAAATTTCCAGAGGGACTCAATTAACCCTGCCTATGTCCTTGGGAGGCCTCTCCAAGAGAATGAGTATCCCAAGAACAGCTCATAGTGTTGGGCATGTTTCTACCCCCAAGTAGTCACCAGTAGTGAGCTTAAAGGATATGTTCAGGGTGCAGAAGGCCCCAACCACTACCCTCTGTGTGGGCCTCTATATGCCTTTCATCTTAGATGCTTGATCTTCCAGGACAATGCTTAAATGAAATAAAACTTACTCCCACAAGCTTCGTGAGGCTTGAAAGGGAATACTATTGACTTTCTTGATCAGCTATGTCTCTTGAGTGCTAGCCAACATCATGACCGGGTCTTCCCATTGGCTCTGGAAATGTGACTGAAACTCAGGATGCAGACTTTGTATTATGGTTTTGCCTAGATTGTGTACAGATTGTGATAATACTTATGTACACCAAAGTCAAGAGCTGATGAAGGCAGTGGACAGTCATGACAACTTAGCCCTCCTTTTCTTGATGAAGGTGATGGTCTGAGACTTAGTGAGCAACTCTCATGAAGTTATGACTGCACTCATCAAGATTGCTAGCTACTTCGATACCTGTTCTAAGGTATTAGTCACCTTGAGCCTGGCTATTGGCTAACGGTGGGTATAGAGGGATGGGTGAACATTTCTAAACCCTAAACCCTACGCCAGACCTTCGTAGTCAGCTATCCATCTTCCTCACAGCAGGTGAGCCCTGCTGCAGCACACGAGCAGTTGCACTCCCTGTAGCACCCATGGAACACATTCCTTTCTCAACCGCAATCGTCCAGTAGAGAACGCGATGAGTTGACAAATGCAAGCACGGAAACAAGTATGGAGCTTACTCACTCACCCACTCACACGAAAAGGAACGAGGAAAAGCGGAAAACAAATCATTTTCTGCGAGTCGCAAGGTTGTTGTATGCATGAAGAATTTCACATGGGTTTGTTGTTGCAGGATTACATACCCTGCGTACAATAAAATGCACAAGATGATTGCACAGAAATGGTTTTTGTGGTGAAGTTCTGAGCCGCATGACGAAATATCACCGCACCTAACTTTAAGAAACTCACACCTTTAGGGAAGGGCGTGGTGACCAGTTGTGTGTGACGCTTGGTTCGACATTCTGCGGTTAGTGTCACATTTTCCTTCCTTGCTTCCTTTCTTCCGTCCCTTTTCTTCTACTGCTCAGTGGATTACGTATTCTCAAGCTTGATTTTCGAGTTTGTCATTCTTCCGACAAATAAAGAAATTAAAGAAGATGATTTAGATGGTGTGATACGGAGTGCGTGATTGGATTCGATCTTCAAAATTGTTGTTCTCACATATTTCTATGTCCTTCATGAAA
Organism: Sphagnum contortum; assembly: GCA_963920785.1. Lineage (NCBI taxonomy): Eukaryota > Viridiplantae > Streptophyta > Sphagnopsida > Sphagnales > Sphagnaceae > Sphagnum > Sphagnum contortum. The sequence goes on from OY987276.1 coordinate 10,764,133, forward strand.
AGCCTGCTTCAAAATGGTTTCGACACGTTCCAATGAAGTTGTAAGATCTTTCAACCTAATTCAAGCTTCGAGAGTTGGATCTAAGGTTCAAGCATGGGATCTGAGATTTTGGATTCAAGGACATGTTTCCGAATCTTGAAGTGGTCATTCTAGTTGAATAGAAGGGGGAAAAAAAAAGGGAAAAACAAACCTTCTCAGAGATTTGGATAGCTTTTAACGCCTTACTTCTGAGAGAAAATTACTCATTCTTGGAAAGAAGATCCCCAAGGGTGATTTGGGGTCTCTAAATTTTCTTCAACACTGTTTTCCTTTCTTCTTGTGTTCAGATACAGCATGTGCACTAATTCAGCCAGAACATCAACTTCAGGAAAATGTCTTTAAGTGTTTGTACAAAGTTCCTACCTTCTGATGCTTTGATCTGTTGCAGCAATGGTGTGGAAATTGAGCTCTTTGAAATTAATTCTTAAGTTGTTGAGGAGCAGGTCAATTCTATATGAAACTGAAAAATTGCAGAAGAGGACTTGACCTTGTTTGAAAATCTATAGCAGAATTCCCAAATTGTGATCATTGCATGCTCTCTGCACAAAAATTGACCTCGTAGACATCAATTCATGCACTAGAGCTAAATTCAATTTTCTAGACATTCCTCTTTGTGTCATGACTCTCAGGAAGTACTTCTTTATCAAACTTGGGATTCTTTGTGGATGGGGTGGGGGTGGAGGTGTGGACAAGCAGAAAGGGATTCAGGACTTGGATCAAAGGTTTCTCCTCTAATGGCAAGTCTACAACAAGCAAACCAGCTGATGAATCTAAAGGTGTGCACCACAAAGGGCAATCCTTGATTTCCAATAAGTTTGTGCTTGTTTATGCTCAAGCTTCATATTGGTTAGGCAGTGAGCTGTCTCCCTCCATCTCCAGGCTTCTCAAATTATGCTCCAATTCTCAAGCATCAATTGTTGCATCCTGGACATAGTTCTTCAAGTCCATTTTGAAGTGCAATACACCTGATCAATAATGCATCTGTCCCTAGAAAATTGTAAGCAAGCTAAGAACAATTAATTGTAGGTTTTCATGATTTGTGATTGTATTTTACACAAATCGTCACACCTATTGCAACCTTTATCTGGCTCATCATCCACACACCTGTCTTTTCAACACCTTTCCCTGCAATCTGAAGCACAGGGAGAAATCTCCTAGTGTAGTTGGAAGGCACCTTACAACACAATCCTGAAACAAAGAGGGGTCTTAGGCCTACTCCCTAAGAGTCCAGGAGGGATGCTATGCCTACTCAAAGGTGTAAGGTGCCTCCCACTCTTAAGGAGTAGGTGTAAGAACCCACCCCTCCTCTGCCTCATCATCAACATATGTTAGGTTAATGATAGCATTTGCCTCATACTTTACAATGGGAAAAGCCCATGGGTGGGGGAACATTCCCAAAATGTGAGGCTGGACTCAGCTATTGCCTCATCTTAGGCCCTTTATTTTGGGAATTCCCGCACTTGGTGGGCTTTATCCTAGACAGAAACCATGGATTGCGTGGAGCAAAGAAAATTTGTTTTACTTTGTTAGGCAAAGGACCACTCAAGTATGAAATGAGACTTTCCTGCATATGCCCAATATAGCATCCTACACCTGTATCATCATGATTAGTTCTAGTAGATTTGGTTGAATAGTTTGATGGTGACATGTATTCATCTGAAGGGAGATTCTCTTACTGTTGCATATTCTGAAGGGCAAAGGTTTCAAAACTCTTCAAGTTCAACCCTTGCAATTGGCAACTTTCCTACAATCCACCATGGCTATTCACAAGCCAGATGTGGTCCTCTAAGCAATGTCTATCCAAACTGACTTTGACGTGTTCAGTAGAAAAGATGATGTATAATTTCCAACCAGAACAATGCTAAACTGCCTTCTTGGTTACAGCAGCATATTTGGATGAGAGAAAACAATCTCAAAACCAGTACTCTAAATCAAAAGAGTATGAAGAAGATAGAGAAGACAATGACACTGATGATGATGGTGATGATGATGAAGTAAACTGGTCGGACAATGAGGCAGGGGGATATGCATTGTTTGCTCATCCTGATATTGCTGAACCACCAGGTCATGATAATTGTAATTTGGAGTCAACCACCCCAGTTTCAACAAAACCTTCACTTGTACATAACTTTTCTGAGCATGAACAGGGAAGTGAAATTGCGAACCCAGAAGACATGGGAGCTGCTGCAACAAGAGACAACCTCGCTCTTCAATTTCCCAGATCCAATGAAACAACAGGCGCCATAACGTCTGCAACAATTCCACAGTCCAATGCCACATTAGCTCATAAAGGTTAGCAAATGTCTTTTCACAATTGCCAGTCATTTTGAGTGATTGTGGGGTGTATATCTCAACTTACCCACTTCTCCGAAATCTACTATGAACTCATTGTACAACAGCATAGTTGCCTCATCAAGCTGAAGAACCTATTGAAGCAGCACAAACATAGCTCCACTTTGACCAAAATGAGAAATTGTTTTTAAGACCCACAGTAGTCAATTCAGCATGAAAACAAAAAACAGTATTAGAGTTAGTTGATCATGTATTCATAGACTGATCATGTACATATCTTTGGTCAAAATCCATTGCACGATGGCAATATATGGAAATAATGCATCCTTTTCTCCACTTGAAGGAAATTTACATGGTAATAAAGTTTCTTCAACCAAAGTTGGGTGATGGTGTGTGACAGGGAGGGTGCAATGGTTATGGAGCCAACCAGGAACTAGGGCCTTATTGTTGTTACTATTGGTGCTCTTAGTGATGGAGTGTATGCAAGAAGGGATGCTTCAAAAGGCTGCTTGTAATTGCTTCGAAAGAGAAGATTGTTTTCTTGCAGTGTGGTTTCGGACTTGGAATCTTCAAGTTTACTGCTTGAATGAGTAAGTGGTAGGTGAATGGATTGTTGATTCATAGAGATATATATCAATTTAAATGCTTAAAATGTTGCCATGCTCTAAGAAAAAAAATTGTTCTTCTTGCAAGTCATGGCAGAACCTATGACCCATGCTATGAATGAATATTAAGTTCAAGTGGTTACACAACATTTTTTTCTCTGGCATGAAACACTAGAAGAATTGCTAAAATGCTGAACATGTGTAATCCAAACCATACCATAAATCCCCTATATAACAGGCATGAATTTGGGTAGCTGAATTTGGAGATCTTTGGAGAGGAGGCAAGAATCATGAGGCAAAGGAATTTTTTAGTGCAAGGGGATAATATTGTGGCATTTTCAAAACCATCTGTACTTGAATAATATGACTTGGGAGTAACAGATTGTTGATGCTAGAGGGAGGTTGAAGTTTTGAGAAAACACTTATGAAGATGGCTTGCAAAATGTCATAGGCTCAGATCATTTGTCATTCTGTTTTTTTGGATATGCCTTTCTGGCCCATCTCCTTTTTAGGGCCATGGTAGATTGCAGATTTCAGAAAGGAGGTTGTGCTATAAAATATGACATTTTTGTTCATCACTGAGTGGTGGCATCACACTAAAAACATAAGAGATAATCAAACACCAAATTGCAGTGACACATTTTGGTGTTGCATTCCCAGCTGAAACCTCAGGATTTGAACTCACGACCTCTTATCACCTTTGTGTGGATTGGCACTGAATGATCCCCAAAGAGCCTCAAAGAAAAGCAAAATACCACACTACCCTTATTAGATGCTTAACACTCCTATGAAATCTTCTAAAGACTTAAGGCCCTGATGGTGAAACTCTCCGAATTGCTGAATGAGGAGAGTGGGCCTGAATAAACAGCAAGCCATGATGGTTTGAACTGACTAATCCCTAACTAACTAGAAGCTTTTAGAGCTAATTCTAACTACCATGCAAAGGACAAGAAATGAGGGATATATGAATAAGTGTTTGATTATCTAAGCGTTCGGTTACCAACTTGTGTATTTTCTACACAAATTCTATGACCGCAAAGAGGGAAAAAGAAAGAGGGAGAGGGGCAGCTTGCACCACGCAAGGTGTATGGGACAAACAGCATAAGCGTTTTATCGCGACAAGCGCACTTGCCCACGAAAGAGAGAGAGAGAGGGAAAGAGAAAGGCGGCATCGAGTGTGGTGTGAGAGAGGTGTGTAACGTTGGAAACGGTTTGTGAGTCTTCCAAAGAAAGCGTAAATAGTTGAGCTCAGGAAAAGGCCAAGATGCCAGCTGCTATGGTGGATACGCAAGTTCACGATTTCGACACTACTCTCAAGGTTGGCCTTTTTTTTTCTCTAGTACACGACACCCAAGGAAGATGTACGGTTCTGATGTGGAAGAATTTCGCAACCTTCACAAAGGAGTGTGTCCAATTCACCACCCAATTTAGTTTTTCAAAAGACGCTCGATTTCATGTCTAGAGTTTGTGTGTGTGTGTGTGTGTGTGTGTATTTTTCTTTCATTTGGTAGGGTTTTTGCTTCTGCTCCATGTTGTTTTTGGTGTGGAATCTACTGCTCAGTAAAAACAAAGCATCTTTGTAACATATGCCTTTGTCTTCAGTCAATTTTGTGTCAAGAAATCCTTGAGCTGTTGTATCTTACTTGAGCGTGGTCTGGGGTTCCGAATTGTAGACGGCGGAATTGCAGGGACCTGGGATTTTGTTACTCCTCTTCCTTGGAGATCGCATCTCTTCGGTGGGAAAGAGCTGGTGTCCTGGTATAAATCTTCCTTGTCCTCTCCATCTTTAATTTGAGAGTTGGAGTTTTCTTTTCTGGTTGGATGTATGTATGTCTTCTATCTGTTGTTGTGCCATCTTGCACCTGGTTCAGTATGTAGATAACAAGGCGATGGAGGGGGAAGGGTTCTTTCGCCTACTCCTTAAGCGTGGAAGGGACCTGATGGCTACTTCTTATAGGCATAAGATCACTTGCACTCATAAGGAGTAGGTATAATAGCCCTCCTTTTTTCAAGGGATATTCACAGATATAAGGTGCCCTCCAAATACAATAGGAAATTTCTCTGAGTGCTTTATGGATTAATCTATACTTGTCTACACCCACCTTCATGAGGTGATGAAGTCAGTGGGGGTAGTCATGGCAGTTCATCACTGCTATTTGTGATGAAGGTGATGGTCTCACACTTTGTGAGTCACTCTCATAGGGTTATGACTGCATACATTCATTGTTGTTGTTTGTGGAGATTTCTCTGCAGTTTTATAGATATGTCTAGTATTGGACCAGCTAAAGGTGATTCAGGAGCCTGTAAAGTTCTGAAGTCAAGTCATTACTTGCATTGAATGTCTTAGGATGACAAGTGTAGAGGAATTGTTCTCATCACCAAAAAGATTGCTATGACAGCTCCTTGAATTTGATAGGGCTTCTCCATACACAAATGCCGATGCAGGATGACCTGACCAAAATTTGGGGCAACTTAGGAATCCAGTTCACCTGGTTTTTGAAAGAATTATGCTGGCAAGGATATGTTGAACCACTTGTCTGGGGCAAACAAACAAGCAAACAAATCCATTGTTCATGTGATGAGCTACATCACATCAAAAGAAGTAAAGAAAGTCACTAATAGTTTTCATTATGTGGAAAAGATTGTGTCAGGGCAGAACCAGTTATTTACAAGGTGGTGAATGAGGCAGAAAAACCAATCACATTAGTGCGAGTTTATGTGGGTGACCGCACAACTTGGCGGACTCCAGATCATGCTTTACGCACAGACAAGCGCTTCAAGGTAACAGGAGTGCCAACTCTTGTGCGGTGGGAGAATGGATCAATTGTAGGCCGTCTGGAAGATCATGAGGCCCATCTGGAAGAGAAAGTGAAAAAGATTATCTCCTAGGTGGCAGTTTAAAGATTCCCTCTAGTATATCATTGGGATGACAATTTGTATGTGTCTAGTGTTTGCAAATTGTGGACTGAATTTACATTCTCATACCAAAATCTACTGAAATCTGTTTTGTTTTCTTGCGGAAAATAGAATCAGTCATTGGTATTTCTTTGCTCTTGGTGGAGTCAAAGGGAGATTTGATGGATCATCATAAGCCAAATGGATTCCATGTTATTAGCATGAAGTTTCCACTCCAAATGAATGCATAATACAGGTTGAGTTGGAATAAACCACCATACTAATGATTGTCATTGGTCACATGGGCAGCAACATTAGCAAAACATTGTTCATTGCAGTGAGCTGGAGTGGCACAGTGATTCCTGGTGGTGCTTGTTAAACAAGTGTCTGATGAAGACTGCCTCAATAGTCTTGCAAAGGTCAGTTGTGTATATTGTTTGTAGTCTTGCAGGACCATGGATATTCTCCAAATTGGGTGGTTTTTGAGGTTTGTTGCCACAATGATTCAGCAAGCAAAACTGCTGATTGCAACCCTCAAGAGCTTTGACAAGCAAAAAGCTACTCCAGTATCAATTTAATGCTTCTAGCCTCAGAGACTAACAGAAATGTCAGAGCCACAAGGATACCTCCTAATTGCAGTAATTCTGCTGGCCTTACCTCGAGATTTATAAGGAACATCAAGTCAAACACAAAAAGCAGTCATCTGGGAGAGGGCTGAACACCAAAGCTTTCATCAAGATTAGTTCCTTGATATGTTCCTTGGTGAGTGAAGGCTGCTCAAACGTGAACACAAAGGGGGCTTGACTTGCTGGTTGATAAGCAATCTCATGAAGAGTAGTGAGGTTTGGATGGGCTTAAAGCCTGTTCCAATGCAATAACCATCATACACAGAGCATACACCTAAGTTGCGAGCCAATTCAAGCTTGTTGTACAATACATTCTAGAATGTGATGAGATGGGGACCACCTTCCACAGACAACAGGTTCATACATCCTATGAATTACCATTTTTTGGTATGAAAAAGCTGATTTAGTCAAACTTGGCTATCAAAAAAATGTGAAACGAAAAAATTTAGACATCCTTAAAATTCATTGAATTTGTAACCCAAAAAATCCAAAAAAACAATCAATAGTGTGAAATTTTGCAATAAATTAAATTAAATTAAATTAAATATTACACTCTTGAGAATGGTCGTATGTCAAATGCTGGTTAGATCTAATAACCTGATGAAGATATATGACATATGAGCTCATATTTAGTATATGCATCATTGAAATCCTCTCATATAAGAGTCCTTATAATGTCCTTAATTTGCAATCATCTAGCCCAAAAACAATGGACGTTTCAATAATCACCCCTTGTAAATGATGTTTTCAAAATGGGTTAAAATTTCAGAGATGAGAGGAACAAGACAATATTACATATGGGTATACAAAATAGATGCATCCAATTGTCTCAAGGGATATATTTATAATGATCTAAATAGAGTAGGTCAAATTATGTAGAAATATACTTGTTGAACTCAATTTAATGTCTTACAAATAAGTCCATGAAGAAAAAAATGCCACACATAATGATACCAAATAGCATTTGAAAAACTTATGGTATTGACATCACTAATTAAAATATTGCCAAGACAACCCAAAAAATGAGTAAATATACATACATTGTCATTTGTCCATGTGCAAGAACGGTTTGGTCTCGTGAAGAGTTCATTTTGCATCAATCTTGTTGTCAAATGCATTTCTAATATGCTTGATTGCCACCTTTTCACTAATTTCATAATAGGATGAAACACTTTACAAATAAAACAACATTGCATCATATATGAGATTAAATATCTCATTTATGCGGAGGCTTTGTTTTAAGAAAAATAAATAATCGTAAGCGAATAATTCTCTTTGGTTGGACAAAAGTGTAAATGTTAAAGCGACAAATGTGAATATAAATAAAAACAACCAAGTGTATTGTATCATATATAAGGTTAAATGTCTCATTCATGCAAAGGTTTTGTTTTAAAAATAATAAATAACCATTAGATCACAATTATTGGAAATCAAGACAATTGGTTTCTTTTATTTGTTCTTTGGATTTTCTTTTTTGATTTTTCATGTACATTGCATGTTTTTGCAATCACTTTTGTAAAACTTTTTTAGTTCAATGTATTTCAATTATGAATGGATGATATTGATGAACATTTGAATGACATCAAATGAATGAATTTTATTCATCCATTTTTAAATTGTATTTGTCTACACAATCAATATATATTATGGTAAAAATTATGTATAATATTTACTTTAAAATTTATGAATGTCATCCATATAAAGATGACTTTCATTTGTGGTATTCGTCTACTATGGCCTATTGTAAGGGGTTTAGGGTTTAGGCACTCCCAACAACAATCCCCTACTATTGTTGTTATTTACGTGTTGTACTCACTAATTATAATTATGTGATTCATTTTGCAAATGAATCAATATTTTGAAAATAGTGAGCCCAACAATTGAGTTACAGAAAATGTGACTACTTTACTCCCACACGTGTAAGTCTTCACAAAGTAACTTTTGAACTCCTTTTTTAATATTCAATATACACACCTTTCAATACCATTGTTTTGGCATGTTATACTCTTAATATCATATCTCTCCCTCCTTTCCCCCTCTATACATATCTTTTTTTTAAATGATTACGATAATGAAAACCCATGTGGATAGAATGAATGGGTATGTGTAAATGATTGTGCATAGCAACACAAAGCCCAATTTTTTTTAATAATATTCTATCATAGTTAAAACTAGTGTGACGTGTGTTATTGGCCTAGGTGTGAACCCATTACAAAATGGGAAATCTCAACATGTGAACATTGTTTTGCAATGTATGTATCAATTTTTTGAAAAGTTGTGATTGCAATACCTCATTAATTGCGGTCATTAAACCTTTGCCCCACCTTCCTTTTCCATGTGAGAAGGTGGGTGGGGCATTTCTTTTGCTTAAAGTCTCTAGGCAATACCTCAGGGCTTTGTAGATCATATTGTATTTTCTAAAGTTAGCTTCATTTTGTGCAATTTTGAACATTGGGTTCTTGCAATATCTTCATCTTGGGTTTTAATTTTGAATATCTTTGTGCAATACCTTCATCTTTGTTTTTTATCTTTGATTTCTTGATGCAATCCCTCATAATGTATGGGCTAAATTTCATCTAGAATGTTAATTTTCACATTAGGTTTTTTTTGCTTTTGTTATTTTGGTTTCAAATATGATTGCCCCTGCCCCAGTTGCCCTAGAAGGTGGGCAAGGGATGGTGCAAAGTTTGCTTATAAAGTTCATGAATGCAAAGTGACCTACACCATTAATACGACATTTGCAAACTTAACACAATGTGATTATGGATTTGGGCAAACTCGAACACCCATCTACTCGAAAGGAGGGTCCAAAGCATCAAGATCACAGGGCCATGAATGCACAAGTTTTGAGCAATTGTTTAACATAGTTCCATCGCAATGAATAGAAGGCAATTGTTACAACTAGGAGGCACACAAACCTAAGGTGGGATAGTCTCCAAGTTGTTATGTGGGATACACTTAAGGTTCCTAAGCCCATATTTGTTAAGCTAGCCTCTATCCATATTCTTTAGCTTCTTGACATGATTTCATGGGGTGTGGGGTCTGTCATTTTCAACATGCAGACCAAGGTGGAGCGCAATGAAGTCGTTGCGGTTGTAATTTGAACGAGTCGAATTAGGTATACAAAGGTGTTCAAACACATTTGGATAAAATGAGACTAAAAATTTGCATTTAATAAGACGATGCAACGTAGGGAAATTGACATTTTTACCATGAATTAGAAATGATCCATGGTTGGTAAATTCTAACAATGCCATACTCATTTTTATTTGAATTCTAGGTTTTAATTCATATGCAATACTTATTATATTGTGTTGTTTGTTTTAAGGATCGAAGCGCCACTAGGGAGGTGTTTGTGGCTAATGTTGTGTCAAAGGCAACATTGGCCAATTGTGGGGTATTTACGCGTCAACATGCCCAAGATGCAAAGGTTACATTAATGTGATATAGGAGGGCCAATGGGATCCCATCCCCCTCTAATAGTGACATAGATAGCCCATAATTTATTCCCATTTTAATTAGGGTGTTGTTTTGGACTTCAAGATGTCAAGGTAATAATTTATTTTTGAGGTAACCACATAAGTACCATTATGACATGTTCCCCATTTTAGGGTGGGTTTGTTTTGGACTTAGGCATTTTTGGCACATTTTTGTAACACGCGTCATTCATATTTTTTTATTTAAGGCATTTTACTTTCATTTTACATCATCTTGTGTTAATGGTTAGACATATAGTCTCACATATTCTTATATGTATGTTTGATGAAATTATCAAAAAAATGATTCTAACCTTGTTTTCAAATGAAATTATCTTTTGGGTTCCATGACATATTTTTTGGAATTTGGAGGGGTATTGCATAGCCCAAAACTTAGAAGGAAAATAATACCCACATCATTTTGCAATAATATTGTAAACCATGAAATAAAATATTTTAAAATATATATTTATTATGTGCTCACTATAACATCCTAGACATATTAATTCAAGTAAATGAAGGTATTGCAAAGTTGTTCACATTGATAGTAAAAGGTTATTTGAATAAAGTTATAGAGTTTAGATGCAATACTTGCATGATACTTGCATTCACCATGAAACATAATAATTTTTTTGAATAATTGATCCCCCACAACATATCGTAAAATTCATGTTTTCAAAATTCTTTGTTAATATGTATAACATAAAGGTTATGAAAGATTGGTCACACTAATGGTAAAAATGTATAACTTGAACAAAGTTATGAAGTTTAAATGTAATACTTACATCTTATTGTGATAATTTCATTAAACATGAAACATAAGAAAAAATTTAGGTATTTGATTCCGACCCAATAACATATAATGAAATTTAGTTTACGATATATGAAATAATGATATACTTAATTTATTAGTGTATGGAATTATAATTGTTTTTGCATTCCTATACATTTAATATCTTAATAAATATTTTAAAATTTTAAAATTTTACTTCAACATTAAATATTGTTGAAAGACATATTCAAACCCATAAACAAAAGAATATTTATAAAATATTTATTCCATGCCCACAATATCATGCCATACATATTGTTTCAAGTAAATGAAGGTATTGTCAAGTTGATCACATTGATGGTAAAAGGTAATGAAATTGTCATTAAAGTGAAGGTAATGCCATTACATTTCAAATATTTCTTGAAACAATCCTTATACCATCAATGTGGCCAATATTACAATACCTTCATTTACATATATCAACAATTTTGCATTGGTTCGTTATTAAACAATTCTTATCATTTATGAGTTTGAAAATTTCTTTCAATTATATTTCATGTTTACTTAAAATTTCCAACACAAAATAATTATTAAGATATTATATGTATAAGAATGAAGTTTTTTAATAAATCCAAGCATTAATTGAGTAAATATATCATTATTTGATGCATTGTAAACTAAATTTTATATAGAGTGCTATAAATTACACTAACTAAATATATATCATATTAGGTATTTATATTTCAAAATTCAATTAAAATATTTTTTAAAAATAAAAATTGATATTTATGCAACATTTATATTTTTGAATCATATGTAACCATTCAATTATTCAAAAGGGAATTTACATTTTTTTAAAGATTTAAAAGATTTAAAATTTAATATATTATAGTACAAAAGGGAATAGACATTAAATTATCATAAATGCATTGATCATATATCCCATTATTTGATATGTTATAAACTAAATTCATTTTACATTGAAATAATATTCAATTAAATGCATTAATAAAATACAAAATCTTAATAACTTATCTTTTGGAAATTAAAAAAAATCATTAAAAATTTCATTATACATAATAATGGGTTTATATAGATAGATTTACATTTAATATAATTTTAAATAAATTATTATCCTATTTTAAATAAATATTAAGATATTATATGAATTAAAATGAATCAGAATTATAATATTATAATATTTTTAAATATTTATAATGTATTACTTGATGTGTTTTAAACAACATACATGTGGACCAATATTTAAACTAATATTATACAATTCAAATATATTTAATTATACGATATGAATGTATAAATTTTGATTTTATAGCAAACCATAAATAAAAATATTTACATCACTATTTTTTACCTCATTTACATGTCAATTTACCTTCCTACCTACTTACCTATCTAAATAAGGTATTTTTTCAACCCATCTAAGTAGGTAGGTAAATAGGTATGTAATGTAAGTGAGTGCTACCTATCTACCTTAGTGTAGCCTAATTAAGTAAGCCTTACTTTTTAATTTTACCTAGATACCTAGGTAGGTAGGGAGGTTTAAGACCTAGGCTACTTGCTTATAAGCTTAAGCCTAGTATGCTCATTAGTAAACTACCTACCTAATAGGTTAAGGTACCTACTTAGTAGGTCTAGGTGGCCTAGGTGACCTAGGTTAGTAAACTACCTACATAGCTAGTAGGTTTACTTAGTAAGGTAAACCACTTTGAATACCTACCTAGACCATCTAGGATACCAACCTAGAAGGCCTACACTAGCGAATAAATTACATAATAATTCTACATTATGTAAGTAGCCTACTAGGTACACCTAGGCTAGGTTACTAGCTAGTTAATTAGGTTACGTAACAAGTAACCTACTAGCCTATTACTTATGTTAGACTAGGCTGTCTAGCTTGGTTAGTGTCAACACTTTAGTCAATCTGAAAATTTTGGCTATGAGCTTCTATTGTAGCTAGCAATTCATCCTATGTTTGCACTTGCATCCACAACTTTAAAGAATGTTCATCTTCACAAATATCCAATGTGTAATATCAAATGTGTAAAGCAAGAAACAAAAACATTGTTTGTAATCAACATATGATCATTTGAATTTAATGCTCACAAAAAATAGATAAAGAATCACAAGAATGACACATAAAATATTTTTGAAAATTAAAGCTCAATTTGAGCTCTTAGAAAAAACACACTTGATTCTAAGAAAACTTGCACTATAGGGAAGGACTTAATTTTCTTAACTACACCACCACCCACATAGTCTAGCCATACCCACTATAATGTTTATTGCATTATGTGTCTTGTTTGCTTGCTAGTCAAAAGAAGCATGATAATTGTGTGTATGTTGTACAATTAATGTGGGACATTACCTAATATGGAGGAGCCAAATGTTACATCCAATACAACTTATAAATCTCATTGCCAATACTTTGTCACAAAATTCCAAGCCTTGGATTATAAACAATTATACATAATTTATGTATTAGTTTCATGGTGCACTATTTTCACTTTCCACTTTGAAATTTTGCAATTGTAATTGAAGAATTTGACTCACAATTCATTTGGACTACAACCCATTAATTATGGCCATTGATGAGGTTACTACCTTAATTTTGTTGTTGTAAAATTCACAAAGGATATGGTGTGATAATGTCCAAATTTTGAGTCAATTGATAAGGCAAGTGATTTAAAGGTTTTAAGACTTGCCTATTATTAGGTTACTACCTTAATTTTGATGTTACAAAATTTGCAAGGGATGTGGTGTGATAATGCCCTGATTTTGAATCAATTGATTAGGCAAATGATTTTAAAGGTTTAAAAACTTGCCTACCATTTCATTCTACATGTATAAATTTCTAATTTTCATGAGGTCATAACATATCAATAGATACTCAAGGAAAACCACAACAAAAAAAAATTCAAAGAAGGTCACAGAATCTAACCCAAATTTGGGTTCTTAAAAAACTCTTTAAATTGAAATTGCACATTCAATGACACACACACAAACCATGGCGTTGCCAACACTTTCAATGGGTTGATGAATTATAGAAAAGAATCATGTAATGTAGCAACCACCTTTGATGTAGATTATGCATGAAAATGGAAACAAAACTATGATTAAGAAATTATTTTGGGTTCAACTTTTTGTAAGTTGATAGTTTCTTAATTTATAATATTCATAAATGCAACAATTCATATAGTGGATCCTAGGTAAAATCATGTTACATCCATTACAAAAGGATTACACACCATAGCCCAACTGAAAAACTCAATTGTTGTTTTTAGAACATTAAGAACACACATTTTGAACAACCACAATTGGAAGAAATTTCAAGCTTTTAAAAGGATTAAAAAATGTTCTATACTTGTTTCACTTTCCCTCATTTGTGTTGAAGGAACCTTGGTGCAAATTGTAGGTTTTAGAACAAGAGTTGACAAGGAGATAAATAAAATTTGTTTAGAACCTGTTGTAAGAAATACGCAACATCGATATTAGCACAAGTTTTGGTTCACAACTTGATGATATTTATTGTTGTTTTCATGGCCATTAAATTGATTCCAAACCCACATCCTTATTCATATCATAAAGTTTGCAATACCTTTATTAACTTGTTGTAATATGGACATGACATGATATATTGAACACGGAATAAGTATGTAAAATAAAAACATTTATTTTATGGTTAATGACATTATCACAACACAATGAGGGTATTGCAAAAACAAAGCTTAAAAATGTAACTATAACACCGTTTCATTTACATATACTAACCATTTTGCATTGGTCCATTAAACAATTCTTGTTGTTTATGAGTTTAAGAATGTATTTCAACTATATCTAATGTTTAATTAGAATTTCTACTAAGTTAAAATAATTGTGAAAATATTAAATCTCTAGAAATGAAAATTCTATATAATTTCACACATTAATAAACTAAGTATATCATTATTTAATACATTATAAACTACAGTTTACATAGAAATAATTTAAAGGGACTAAACTTACATAATATTAATAATTTATATTTCAAATTTCAATTTATATATATATATATATAATTGATAGTTTATGCACCATTTATATTTTTTCAATCATAAGTAACCATTCATTTATTCAAATAAAATTTACATGTGTTTTACTTTTAATAAAAGATGAAAAAAATACATATTTGAATATTTTACAATAAAAAGGGGAATCCACATTTAAATCCACTTTAAAAGGGAAAAAAATAAAGATGTAAATCATTGAAAAAATGTTTAAAATGAAGTTTTAATTTTTTTTATTTCAACAAACTTTGAATCCTAACATTAAGTAGCAAATTCTACATTAAGCCTTAAACCTTTATACCATCAATTTGCCCAATTTTGCATTATGTTCATTTTATATATGTTAAAACATATTGTAAGGGGTGAACAAATATTTTTGAAAATATGAATTTCATGATATATTGGGGGGGGGGGGGGGGGGACCAAGTATTTTAAAAATATTCATATGTTTCATGGTTAATGAATTATCACAATACGATGAGGGAATTGCATTTAAAATTCCTTCTATCATTAATGTGATCAACTTTATAACTTTCATTTACTTGAATCAATATGTAGGGCATGATATATTGAGCATGGAATGAATATTTTTAAAAATATCCTTTTGTTTCATGGTTTAGGATATTATCACAATATGATATGAGTATTGCTTTCTTTTTAAGTTTTGATATGGCAATGCAATACCCTTGCAAGTTTCGAAAGATAGGTTATAGACCCTAAAGGATTCTTAGGATACCCTACAAGGGGTATTGCATGTGCATTGAGTATTCCTAGGCATGAACAATACCCTTCTAATAGTTTATACCAAAATAATTTTGCCCATGGTGTTTACCGAATATCCAAAGCAGGGTATTGCTTTCTTTTTTAAGTTTTGGTATAGTTATGTAATACCCCTACAAATTTTAAAAGATATCTTATGGAGCCCAATGTATTTATGGGATACCTTACGAAGGGTATTACAAGTGTATTGAGTAGTTTTGAGAATGAGCAATACCCCTCGAATAACATAGACCAAAATAAATCAACTCATGGTGTTTAATTATAAAACTAGTGGGTACCTGCGACCTTTGGTCACTGTGAGGCGCCCATGCATTGTTTTAACCTTGGGCAGCCCGTCGGAAAAGGGCGGGAAAAAAAAAAACCCTAGTCCCGATCTGGGTTTCAGGACCTCGACTTTCAAGACCTGGATAGACGAAAAAAAAAAACCCTGGTATTAACCTTGGGTAGCCCGTTGGAAAAGGGCGGGAAAAAAAAACCCTGGTCCCGAATAGGGTTTCAGGACCTCGACTTTCAAGACCTGGACAAATGAAAAAAAAAAAACCCTGGTATTAACCCTGGGCAGCCCGTTAGAAAAGGGCGGGAAAAAAAAACCCTGGTCTCGATCTGGGTTTCAGGACCTCGACTTTCAAGACCTGAAACCCAGAATTGGGACTAATTAATAACCTCCAAGCCTTTCTGCTTGGCAATCAAGGAAAATATTATATACATTTGCAATTGCTTTGTTCCCTTTCTAAAGGAGTCCATATGCAGTGTGTTCTTCTTCACCTCTTGGGTGTCCAGAGATGGACAAAACCCCATCTTTGTGAATAAGAGGGCAGCAAAACCCTTAGTGCACAATTCAACATCCCAAAAGACTTCTTGAGATCCTGTGGATGGCTTTCCGAAAGCGAATAACAATGTCTCTACAGCAGAAGAAGAAGAACTTACTTCAAAGGTCAATCAAACTTCTTCTGCAGCAAGAAGAAAAAGCAAGCAAGCAAGCCAAAAGAAAGAAAGAAAGAGAGAGAGAGAGAGAGAGAGAGCGCAGTTCAGACTTGAATATTTTTCTTCGATCAAGAAAACGACATCGACGCTTGAATTTGATTGCTTTGCATTGCCCTTCCTGATTGATCTGTTGGCAACGTTAAGCACACGGGAATTGAGCAAACAACCAGAAAAACACGAACCTCCAGAAAGAGCGAGAAAGAAGAATGAAGAAAGTGAACAATTGCAGATCCTTTTTGCTCCCGGGGAATTCCGAAATACAACAGCTTGGCAAACTTTGGATTGGGAAATTTGACCAAGGCCATTTGGGTGGACAGTGGAGGCCTTGGTCAAATTTCCCAATCCAAAGATTGTAGAAGTGCAAGTTCCTTCTTCAGGGTATCATACACAACAATTCGCTTCTGGGCAATCTTTCATGTACATGCTGAGCTGCATCACACTCTTTGGCAAACTTTGTCTTCTCTCTTACATTCCTTTCTTGCACACGACCTCTGCAGAGTGTCACCCCATGGACCATTCGAATGAGCACAATAAATATGTTATTATGCGGGAGCTTGGAGTGGATTTCCGGAACGAACTGTAGTGGCGGTGTTGGATTTGAGGAAACGACACCACTCTAAGTAAACATTATCATCACCAGCATTCGCGGGAGCTTGGAGTGGCGATGGCGATGGAACAAACTGCAGTGGCGGTGGCAGCATTGACGACGGCAGTTGTTGCCGCGGAAAGGGCGAAAAAAAAAAAAGGTCATGTCTGAGGTCCTGTCCATCAAGGTCCTGAAACCCAAAATCGGGACCTCAACGAACGGACAGACAAGTGAATTAATAAAGTAGACTAGTGGGTGCCCGTGGCCGAAGGCCACTGTGAAGCCCCTGTGTGAAATCCAGGTCCCAAGCCTTGAAAACCATGTCCTGAAAACCATATCCTAAAATTTCCCAGGCCCCAAAGTTGAGATCCCAAGTCCCGAAAACCATGTCCTGAAAACCATAATAAGTCCTGGGCAGCTTAGGGCGGGAAAAAAAAAAAAAAAAAAAAAAACCCTCCCTGGCCCCCCCCCACCCCTGCTGGCTCTGAACGAAAAAAAAAAAAAAAAACACCTCCTCCCTGGCCCCCCCACCACCCCTTCCCCGCCCGTCCCCCCCCCCCCTGCTGCCCCCCCTCTCTCCCCCCCCCCCCTCTCCTCACCCCCCCCTGCTGGTTCCCGTTTTCGGAATCCGACCGTCCGGGCCGGTTCCGCCGGTCCATTCAAACGCGGAACCGTCGTCGGACGGACGGACACACTGTTGTAATTATATAAGAGATACACTAATGAAAGTATTGGTTTCCTTGTATGTTTTGGTAGGATTACACAACACCCTTTCACGTTTCGAAGGATAAATTATGGAGTCAATGTATTTTTGGGATATCTTGAAAGGGGAATTACACGTTCATTGAGTCTTTCTAGGCATGAGCAATACCCCTCTGATACGTTCATTGAGTTTTTCTAGGCATGAGCAATACCCCTCTGATAGTGTAGACCAAAATAATTCAACCCATGGTGTTTACAAAATACCCAAATGAAAGTATTGCATTCTTTTTAAGTTTTGTTAGGGCTATGCAATACCTTTGCAAATTTCAAAGTTTTAAAAGATATGATATGGAGCCCAAACTATTTCGGGATACCAAGAGAGGATATTGCATGTTCATTGAGTATTTTGATTTATAACCTAAGTACAACATGCATTAAATGTGTCTAAATTGAACTAAAGCTTTGTATTGTTTTGATTATCCAATTGGTTTGCAATACACCCATCGTGGAAAACACTTTTTGAACAAAACTTGCAATACCTTTATACAAGGGGGTGTCAAATATTTTAATTATCCCTTATTTATTTGTTTGAAGGAATAAGACCAAGCCCCATGCAATACCTTCATTTTACTCCTTCATTGTTGGACCGTTGAAGGTTTATTGAAGTGACAACCAAGTAAGTAGGCGTAGCCATGTAGGTGGGGTTAAGTAGGTACCTACTTAAAATGTTGGTAGGTAGGAAGGTGGAAAGGTAAGTAGGTAGATAAATAGATCTGGGGTGGGTAGGTGGGTGGAGATGAAAGTAACACATTTTAAAGTTTCCCCAAAAAAAAAAAAAAAAAAAAAAAAGACTGGGTGGGGTGTGGGAAGAAAATAAAAGTTCCCCCCAAAAAAAAAAACTGAGATCAGGGCTGAGAAAGGGCAAACGAAAAAAAAGGCAACCTGGGATGGCAAGGGGATAGAAAAGAGAATCCTATCGGTGCACCATCCATCCACGTTGGTGCACCGAGGTGACCAATGTGGTTAGCCAGGGAACAAAGAATCCAACGGAAAAGTGTTGTTTTCAATCCACCCACCATCCATCCCTCGTGGTGGCGCTGGTGGGCTGTTGGAGAAGAAGCTGAAGCTCCTCCACGCGAACTACAATCACGCTCATGCGATTTGCAGCGGCGGTGCAATGGATTTTCCCACTTTTGTCGCCGTCTCTACCGAGTTAAGCTCCGATACACGAGGACGATCTGCGGCACTGTGAGTCTGTTACACACGATTCTCTATCCTCTCTTTGTTGGTGGCCCATTACGGAGGTCGTTTTTTTTTATCAATTTTACAGGTTTTGTTGCTGATCTTTTGTGCCTTCAAAGGTGAGGAGCAGCAGGTCTCGAAGTGCGCACTCGTAGCTACAAATAACAAATTACCTGCCGCAATTCGGTCCTTCCTTATTTTCTATACTCTTTACATTTTTTTATAACAGATAAATTGTTCTTCCGGTTACTGTACTCGCAGATGCAGCGGGATCTGGCATTTTCACATTACAGAGCTGCTGCTGCTGCATTGGTTCTTTCATCATTCTTTCCTCTCATTCCTCCCCAAGCTTTGCTGAATTGCATGCGGCTGGTTGCTTCTCTCTTTTTGTAACCTAGTTTTTTCTTTTGTGTAGGACTTGTCCTCGGGAGATCGCACATGGATCTTCGTTTCAGATTTTGAAGTTGTTTGCTTCTGGTAACTTCTGGAGTTGCAGTATACGTACATACATGCACACGGTCTTCAATAACCAAAAAAGAATGACCTCATCGCCGGCATTTGAGACAGGAAGGATTCTGGTGTCTGTGTGGGAGCGCGCAGGAGGAGAAGAAGAGCAGCGTGGCGAGCATGACAGCTCGGCGCAAGCACGAATAGAACTCCAACCAGCGCTGAACAGGATCCGCCTTCATTCGGAATTGAGTTTCGACGACTTCCACTACAACAACGTCTTTCATGCAGCAATCTCGATGCAAGCTCTATATGAGGCAGCAGTCAAACCAGCGGTGAAAAAGGTATAGAGTCTCTCTGTACTTTGTGTCGTCTTTGCAGTATACCAGATGATGTTCAGTGGTTGCAAAGCCTTAAAGCACTTCCAGGAATGAAAATGCCAGATTGAAAACTTTTATGATGACCACTGCAAAATGTGGAAGCAGCTTCCTTATCTCTGGGACTTCTGCATAGCAAATTGCACTGAGTTTGCGAAGAGTTATACTGCCTATGCAGCTATGAAGGTTTAGAGAGTGTCATTTGTGAATCCAGAAGGGCATTACTCCAGGGAGGGTTTTGCATTTCTCATGCAGGTGACAATCTTGCGCTCAAATCCATGAACCACTACAGCACACATCACAAGTGAATTTTGTTGTTTATGCCAGGTCTTGGAGGGCTACAACTCTAGCATACTTAGATATGGCCAGACAGAGAATGAAAATTCTTTCACCATATATGAAGGAAGAGGAGCTTGTCAATGTGGAATTGCAGTGCGAGCCATGGATGACATCCTTGACAGCAGAACTGCAGCAGATCAAGTTGAAGTTTCATATGTACAGCTGCACAATGATGTAGTATATGACCTTCTGGCACCAGCTGCTACTTCTCGCAAGTGGTCCATCTTGAGAAAGCTGGAGAAGCCAAGGGCCTGCAAATTCGAAGGTGAGATGGCCAATTTCAAGCATGTTAATGTTGCCAATATCTCTGCCTTTTTGCAGTTGTTGAAATCAGTTCAAGCTTCTCAGAATGCAGTTGCAAGTTATGCACATGCTTCAGTCAGCAGCACATGTGCAATCCTCACTATAACATTGAAGAGAAGATGCAAGCTGGACAGTGTGCTGGAGTTGACAGCCAAGGACCCAGCTCAAAGTGGATCCAGGCAAACTTTAGTGCAGGAACAGCAAAGAGACAACATGCTTTGCATAGTTGACCTTGCAAGAGTAGAGCAGACCTCCACTGGAACATCTAACATCAAAAGTTTGGCTGAGTTCCATGCACTTGAGAACTGCCTCAAGGCAAAGGCTGATAATCTCTGTCCTCCTGGAGGGATTGGCGATTTTGTGCTTACAAGGTTGCTTGCACCATTTTTTGATAATTCCTCTTACATTTCCCTGATGATTTCCATTGGAACCTCTGTCTCTGAAGAACCTGAGACATTGCAAGCACTTCAGCTTGGGCAGCATGGCATGCAGGTTATGTCAAAGAGGAGTCAGAGCCTGAGGCCCATTAGAGAGGAAGGAGAAATTCTAGAATCAAATTTGAATGAGAGTGTCCATCACCCCATGGAGCCTCAAGGTGATTTGACAGGAGAAGTTAGCGGATCTTCAACATTCCAGCATGGACAAAACATTGGAGAAGTTGATGATATGTGCAAATTTCTGGTAGAACTACAGAACAATACTGTAGATGAAAGTGAGAAACTCAAAAGGGAGATGGAGAGATTGAGAATCGAACTGGAGAAATCCAAAAAGAAGCACAAAAGTTGCAAGGTACAGCTTAAAGAACTGCAGAAGCAACTTCAGGAAGCTCAGGAGGAAGCAGCCTGGTATATGAACTCTTTGGAGGTTGAGAAACAAGGGAACAAGGAGACCATTTTGCAAGCTTCACAGCAAATGCTTGAAGAGACTGTTCACATTTCTAAAGAAAATCTTGTTGAGCCAAAACTCAAAGGGGTGGAAGAACATGTTGCTTGCCTCACACTTTCTAGAGCCATTGAGAAGGAAGAATACAAAAAAAGCTTGGAGCAAGTCAGAAAGGACCTTGCTGAGGAGATCAGCAAGAGGAAACAAGTGGAAGAACTGATCTCAGATTATGCAACAGTGCTGAGGCAAATAAATGGCAAGCAGGCACTTGTTGGATCAAGTTCTGCAAAACAGATTGAAGAACTGGAACTGGAAAATCTCAAGCTGCAAAGAATGCTAACAGAGAAGACACAGGGAATTTACATCAAAGAGGAGTTGCAAAACATTCAGCCACAAGGAGGTATGCATCATACTTCAAGATCTTCAGAAGAGATTGATCCTGACAATTCTCAGGTCACAAATTCTGATTTAGATAGTGAGTACATCAACTAGGTATCTCAATGATGGTCAATTGCTTTCTCCTTGACAATGTTGAAGGTCAGTAAAGGCCCTCAAGGCAGCAATAATTGTGCCCCATACTTGCTTCAGATTTGACATAGTAAAGTGATTCCTCATGATATACAGGCACAGTACACTCGTAACCAGTAACGTTCTCAGATCTTAACCAGTCAACTGCAGTCTGCTGTGACCAGGGCAAAGCAGATTCAGAGCTTCATGCTACTGTGACATAATAGTCCTTCAAAGCCTCTGATTGAAAAAAGACAACCCATTTCTAGTAGTGAGACAGGTGCAGCTTGGCTTCATAATTTCTATTCATGTAAAATCCACTCGAAATGAGAAACCAAAACTTACAAGCTATCCAGTTTGCACATAAAAGCCTGCTCATCAACACTTTGTGCTAACATCCCACAATGACTTTCAATCTACAGCTTGTCTGTGAAACCATTTTCTTGGCCATAGAAGATTCTATCAACGATGTCCACAGGAAGAGCGTATGCAGGGTCAACAGCTTTGACACCAGGGTACTCCAGTAGTGACAGACCTGATCAAAAATGTCAATAAAAATTTCTTCAATAGTACATCCAGGTATCTATCTGCTCTTCCCCGATGCAAAAAGAGACTTGAAGCCCCACTTGATCATCTTGCTTCTCACTGATCTTTCACAATAATCAATTGCTATCACTGAACATTGGGTTATACTTTGACATCGGATTGTCACCATATCTATAAAAATTGCAGACAAATATCCACATCAACAATTTGAACATGACATAACAATGAGTGCTGTCACAACCTTATGAGACTCGCTCACAAAGTGTCGGACTGTCATCAGCTTCATCACAAATACCAGTGATGAACTGCCATGACCACCCACTCTGACAATCACAACAGAAAAAAGAAGACAGTTATACTAGAGGTAGTACCTGCTACACCAAAAAATGTATGGAACACGTCCACAGCATCATCAGGTCGGTCAGATATTCCACCATTCTCAGAGTCCTGCCCACACAAACAATGACACAGTTTGGGATCTGAAGTTCAAATTCTGGCGTATTGCTAAAAGTGCAACTGAGGCAGGTTAACAGAGATTCATATGATTGAGAAGTTGGTTTCTCTAAAGTTGACCTTGTCTATGGAGAAATGTTGGAGTAGCAAGGTGAAGATGAGATCCAGTGAATAACCTGACAATCCAGAATGAATTCCTCCAGTTTCTTTTTGTCAATCCAGTGAACCCGGTTCATTATCACCAAGCTAGAGAGCACCCACCATGAATAGCACACCTGTTAATGCAGGAAAGGCACAAGAATATCACTACAGGTCTCATGATAACACTTCAATGCACCTGCAAATGTTTCGAATGAAAGGAATACCACAATAACAACATTCACACTTCAACATTGCTGCTATTGTTAAGAGCTTCATGTCAGTACCCCATTTGCAGAAAGGTACATGTCTTACATCAGGCAGTTTCTCAGGCCGCCCATTGAGGCCCCCGGACTTGACTTGGCGTTCACATAGCCACCAGCCCAACAAATCCTTGTCAACATGATGTAAGGCACCTGCAATGGCAAGTGCTGCCACACAGCAGAAAACTGCAAAAGAAAACAGCCCCACAAGCATGCATGTCATTACAAACCTCTATCCCCTTCTCTCCACACATATTTACCATTACAAAAGTTGCTGGTCATGCAATGGCTTCATCTAGGGTTGCAACTCTGCTGAAGGTCTGAACCACACCATTCTTTACCATGACCACACAAAGCTCACATGTGCAGAGCCAACTTTTGAAACTCTTCATTCGTCACTACCAGCACACAGAGCTCTATTCACTTGTCAAACCGAACACATTAATCAAACAACATTTTCTCAACCCCTCTATTACCAAATAACACAAGTTCTCCACCAAGAACTTGCATGAAATGAAAGCATGCCAAAAAGATGGGATGGGCCTACTCTGGCCAGCATGAGACTCTCCACCAGGTGTGCAACCAAATCCACCATCAAAGTTTTTACACCTTGCCACAAAATCTGTCGCCTTCTTTAAATCAATTTTGTCCAATTGCTTTAACAAAGAAAGGCAACAAATTGCACAGTAAGAAAACCTGTCACCCAAATTCCAAGTACCAAATGTCAGCACCACAAAAAACACAGCTTCCCTCAGACACAGCTGCCTTTGCTTTCATTCATGAACAAAATGGGGATGTGCTCTCTAAGTGCTGATTCAAGACCAACCACACGTATGGTAATTAGAAAAGTCATAAAGAAACCTTTGCAGCTCAAAATTATGGAAAAAAGTCATCTGACCATTAGGTGGGATGCAAAATGGTCTATTCCAGAACTGCTAACCACCAAGTACACAAAGATGACTTTGGTATGCCAACTTAAACCTTATGGAACTATACATGTCTTGAGTGTGTGATAATGAGAAAGCACTTGCTTTGTGTAAAGAAGGCAACAAGGTTGGACTTTTGGTCACTTTGATGAATACTGAGGAGAACTCAGGTAGCAAGTCTCTTCATTGACAGGATTATGATCCTCTACTTTCAGATATTTGAAATATGCAATCAACCTTGAGAAAGGAGGCAAGAAGTAATTCACCATTTTACTTGATGAGGAAAACACAGCATAAACACAGCATAGAAATCACATTGTGATTGAGAGTAAGAAAATTGTTTAGTGATGACCAACACATGTTACCTTGTACAGTGTATCAACAATTATTAAAAGATTAAAAAGATGGATATAGAATGAAGAGAAATACATTAGGCAAGGCTGTTAGAACTGAAAAAAAAAAATCAAACATGCCAACATGAGAGTTTTTAAGAAAATGCCCAGAGCCAAAAAAGGGCATATACCGTGTGTCAATCTCCCCCCATTCATCACCTGCAAATGACCCGTCTTCATTCTGTAATCCTGCTATATCTGTCCACCACAAGCAAAGGTCCTTAGATTGCTGCAAACCCCTCTATGGTTGCAGAATGAACATTGACATCATTGTTAAGTCTAGAAAACTTAACACCTAGCCAGTTTACAGGACAATATTCCAGCACAGAATTCCTAGATCAGCTGAGGTAGACAGATTTTGGTCATTAACAGAAAATAATTCTACATTAAACAAATCACTGATCCCCATCACCACATTCTCCAAAATCCCATTGTCCCAATACTCATAGATGACAAACACTCACCTGATGCAACTGACTCCTTAAAAGTGTATTAGAATGATATAGGCAAGAATAGGAACATACATGACGCAATCTTGTCAGCATCAACTGCACTTAGTTTGTCAAACAATGCCAATATTTGCACAGCATTAAGTGTGTAAATAACGTGTGGATCATGTCCATGATTGCCCCCAAACCCACCTGCCAAGCATGCCCTGAGACTCAGAACCATAGCGATCTTAGTCATGTTTTCTAAATTGAAGAGACAACCACTATCACACCAATGCTGCACGAGCTTTCAGTCCTCATACACATGATACATGTGATCACAATGATCAACAGTTCAAGCATCCAAGCATTACTCAAGGATGCTTAAGTTAAGATTCACAAATGTGTTAAGGGTGGTCAAAGGAGCTTCATAGTTTCCTGATGTGAAGATGGAAACTGATATCCTAATGAAAACCTAATGCAAGAAATTCTACCCTTGGAAAAGAGAGAAGCCGAGGATGGGACAAGTACCACAATCATGCTGGCACTTCAGAAGCCAAGCAACAATTTCATTGGCATCCATATCTGCAAGGTGGCCCATAAGATCCATGGCAGTGAGTCCCCAGTATGCACCACTCATGCGAAGATGCTCCGTCACCAGAGAATCGAAATCCGATTTCTGAACCAGAAAAAATATGATCAACCAACTAACTGAAAGACCAATTCTCGTAACACAAAATCAAATTGCCGAATCCTTGACGATCTGAGAAGAAGAAATCACAGAGGAAACAAAGCAGCTCAAGATAAACCTTGACCTGAAGATCATGAGCATATTCCAACAAGCAGTTTAGAGTTTAATTCATGGGAAAGAAATCACATGCAGGAAAAACGGAGAAAAAAAAGGAAAAAAGCAAGTCCAAGTGTGTTTATACTCTGGAAGGAGAATTCAACACATAACTTATCAAGAGACATGATGTGACCCACATGCTTGTGCAGATCCACATACCTTATCAAGAGACTTGATGTAATCCACATGCTTTTGCAGATGCAAAGTGGCCATAGCTACTGGCACCCGATGTGAGTTGTTAGCACCCCAGTTTGGCTTGTGTTGCTTGGGTTCGAAAAAGTGAGAAAAGGTTTTGTTTTCGAAGGAGAGTAGTTCAGAAAGGGAGAAACCCTAATTGGCGCGATGATGGATGGGGTGGGGAGGTAGAGTTCTTGGCCTAGGGTTCCAGTTTTCTGTTGTTCGTTTGAGATGACGCGTTCTTGGTTTCGGGTATGCTTCGCGAATACCAGTTCTCCCTAAATTTTTTGTTTTTTTTGTTTTTTTTAACTCTTATTACACGCAATGGATGAACGTAGGCACAACACAATAGCTCTTGTTTTTATTATGGCCATGCATTGAATGGTTGCACACATGATTGCATTGTAACGAGAGTAGCTATTGGACAACATTGGAGTTTTAATCCTCCACTTTCTGTTTCATCTTCTAATTCACCTTCATTTCGAGTACTTGGAAAGGCTTGAAAATGCATTCTTTCCACCTTGTGAGGAATCACAAAATTAACCATGCCAATTCTAGAATTGATCAAATATGGGGAAGTTGGTGCACTTTCAACAACGTCCTCAATCTATAGCATGTCTTCCATTCTCACAAAATTTGAACAACAAAGGTTGAACAAAACAATGAAAAAGAACAAAAAACAAACAAAATGAAGAACCTTGGACCTAGCTTACAATTTGGTTCTCCAAACCATGAGGTTTCGTGTAAGCTCCTTTATTTTGTCTGGACTAATTAGTTTTCCCTCCAAAATCATGCCATGTAAACTAAATCACAATTTGAATTGTCTTGGTCCTAGACCCTCATCTATGGCCTTGGGACCAATTTAAAGTTCCTAACTAGTAAGAATGTTCGATTTCATTGGACCTTGCTCCTTGGACCCTTGTTTAACATGACCCTTAAACTAGGCATATTACTTTGTAATGGGCCCCATCTACCCTAGCTATCTATGAAACAATTTGTTGGCTCAAGGCAAGCACAAAGGGCCACCCACTCCCTTATTAGCTTTGGATTTGGCTTAAAGGAATTTTTATAAAACTCGTGTTATTGAAAAGAAATAGACTAAGAAGGACAGACAACCCAAAAAGCTAAACAATTTAAGGAAAAAAAAAATCCAAAAAGCAAAGATTACAACCAAGGTTTATGAACATTACTTATTTTCTTAATTTTTGTTTAACTATGGGTATTGTTTTCTCTCCAAAAAATTTCCAAGTTTGTGAAGGATGTTTTAAACAATTTATATTGGTTTTTAGAATGTTATTTTGATAAAATTTGTGTCTTTTAGGACTTATATAATGCATTTCAAAGTTTTAAGGTTTCTTGTTGTTTTCAAAATTTGTGTTAATGGATGTGGCCTCACTTTAACAAGTGTTTTCTTATTTTGATGTTATTTTCCATTACACTTGGGAATTGTGCAACATCTAAATCTAAATTGCATAATGTGCTTTCAAATTTAGATGGGAGTGTAATAAGATTCAATGCCTTTCTAATGTTTTTAGCAAATGTGAAACATCCACTGAATTTTTGGTGGAAAGAACCTTGACAATACACACATTAGGACATTTTGAAAACCAATGTGTGGCATGATTTTACTTGTGGATGTTTTATAAATATGAAAACCCAAAACTCATTTACTAAGTTTGTGAACCTATATTATTTATATTTAATTAAAATATTTTTCTTTAAAAAAAATTGTTGGGGAGGGCAAGTTTTGATGTTCATTCCTTTTCCTTCTTATTGAAGTCAACTTTTACAAAAACTCTATTGCAATCTTTTTCTCCTTTGGGATTGGGGTTGCAAAAAGGTTTCATCTTTAGATGACAAAGAAGGCCATAGTGTGTTTGGGGTCTAGATGTTGTATTTTGTCTTTCTGGATTGTGGCAAGAATCAAAGTTCTAACATTTGATTTCAATAGACTTGGAAGCATTCATGAAAATTGAAGTATAAGTAATTATTTCAAAGGGAAATTATTTTGGGGTTTCAATCTTCTTACATAACCTTGTTTTATTACTTGAGCAAAAGGAATAATCTCAAGGCATAGGTATCCTTTTTACATTTATTTGTACTAATTTTCGGAAGTAGTCATCTATGTTGAAAGGATGTTTTGATTTAAAACTAGATATGGGTTGATTTGCAAGTTAATGTATAGGTTCCCATCCACCTCGTTTGTGTGTTTTAATGTTACACATCACAAATTTCATTGCTCACGATTTGGCAATAATAGTCGTGCGAGATTTGCTTTTCATGAGTTCGTATGGAATAGACATGAATGTCATTCATCTACTTATATTATCTGAACATCGATGTCATGTGCATTGTTTAGACACAAATGTCATATGTTTGTTTGTATTGTTTAAACATGGATGTTATATGTCTATTGTTTACACACGAAAGTCATGCACACAACTTTCGTGTTTAAATAATGCATGATATTCATGTTTAAACAATTTTGAACTCATGAAATAATAGATTGCGCATACATTTTAAACAAACCCATGAAGCCTATAAATTTGTGATGCAAATGCTTTCGCATTGTTAAGATTTTTCACAAGTTGATGAACTTTGCTTAGGTTTTTTTTTGTAAAAAATCGCATGACTTCCCTAAGCATTTCATGACTTGGTTAAGTGGGCATGACTTGAGGTTGTATTATCGAAGGTTGTGAGTCTTCTTATTTATTTCATTTATTATGTTTTGGAAGTGGATATGTTTTTCTTAAGTGGCATAATACCTTTCATTTGTTGCATTATTTGAGCAAACGTTACATTTAAACTTTATTTTGGCATATCATTTGAAATGATGACCTTATGTCAAAGGTTTTAATATATCCTCCAAGTTCTTCACCCTTGGCTGATTTGCAATTTTGGCCATGCATGTTTTTATTAAAGTTGAACTTTGAAAACTTGTTTAATTTATTTGCAAAAAATGGTAAAACATTTCTCGTTCCCAAGGAATTGATCAAGTGCAAGGAACTATGTTAATACATGGTATTGTAAGGTGAATGCATGGTTGAATGATTCATTTTTGTTATTACAATGGTCATTTTTGTAAGGTGCATTATGTTTAAATGCATATAATGGTGGATAACATAATTTTGAATATGTCAATTGAAAATTGATAATGTATTAACATGATTGTTATGAACACATTTATAAAAATGTTTTTTGAAAATAATGCATTCATTATCATAGTGGACCTCAAAAGTTCAAAAATATGAATTGGTCGACTAATTACATTGTTCATAAATTGAAGAGTTCATATTAAATTCCATTCCAAATTGTTTTTACTAACTAAGTATGACTTGAAGAATGAATTAATAAAATTAAGTTTGAATTATTATTTTTTTAAACCTTAACCAAATGGTAGTTATGGATTTTTAAAAGGCCAAAATTGGACTTTATTTTCAAACATATTTTTGAAGTGGATATTTTTTGTTTCTCAAAAAAAATTGGCCCAATGAATATGTTTTTGAAATCTTTATGTTGGCCTACATTTATATGGACTTTATGGGTTTTTTTTTTAGATCTCCAAATGACATTCACCATAAAAAAATGTCATCAATGACTTTTGATATAAGTTTTGAGTTAAGTCTAGGAAATTTCATAGGTGGATGAACATGTGGTATCAAAAATTACAATATGAAAATCTTGAAAATTAACAAACATGTCGAATTGACCATTTTTCAAAAACTTTTTATGGAATGTTTATTTGGCAAAAATGACCCACTTAACCATGCATTCACCTTGCAAGAGTGAAATGCTTTCCTCCTTAATTAAAGAGAAGCAAAGATTGAAAGAATTGTTAAAAGCATGAATGCTACCTTTGCTCATTGTTGAAAATTGCCTCAAAGAAGCCATTTTTGATAAGAACCACACCTACCCAAGTCTCATGGAATGTTTCATAGCCCACATTGTTAATATTTGGATCTTAAGTTCTTGCCTTTGGTCATAACTTGTTTCTAGTGTTTCAAGATTTTTTGATTGTCTTTCATGAGTGTTGACACATGACAACACCATTTTCACAAGTTGGTTTTGTTATAGCACCTATTAAAGTCGAAGCTTTGGTGGTGGAATACTTTGTTGCTTAACCATGTCATCATGTAGTCATAGTTGTGTGCTTGATGAGAATTGTCGCTTAAGCCAATGGCTAACCCTACCTTGTGTGCAAAACGCCCTTGCTTTGTTGTGCATCAATCTTATCCTTGCATGACACGATAATTATCAACTCCACCCCCTCCCTTGTTTTGGGTTTGCCTCTATTGATTTTTCCCCATGCCACCATGAAATTGTTAACTTGATTATTACCTAAATGCACTAAATGATCAACTTAATTGTTCAGATGTGTCCTTTCTTAATTTTGCCATAGAGGTAGGATAGTTGTGGTTATTAAATACTCTTCCATTGCTACGTTCGATTTGTTTCTTTGATGCTAGGTGTGATATGAGTGAACTCAAACAAAGCATATGCACATATAAACTATGATAGTTGTGATAATTATTCATGAAAATTGGACATCCTCTTCTTTTGTCATGAGGAAAAAAAGAAAAAAAGTTTGGCAAACAAGGAAGATTAGACCTCCCCAAGAAGTGAATGAAGTTTGGCAAACAAAGGACCTTAGACTTAGCCCAAAAAGTAGGTGAAGCATGCAACTAAAGCTTAAATCCAAAAAAGTGGATGAGCTTTGCAACCAAGGGAGATTTTGATGATGCACCCATGAAGTGAATGAAGTTTGGCAAAGAATGAAGATTAGACTTTAATCCAAAAGAGTGGAAAAAGTGTGCAATGAATGGAGATTGAGCTTCACTCCAAAAAGTGGATGAAGTTTGCAACCAAGGGAGATCCTAGACTCACCCAAAAAAATGAATCAGGTTTATTGGCAAACAAGTGAGGTTAGACTTACCCAAAAAGTGGATGAAGTTTGCAACCGCTTTCTCCTCTCATCCATCCGCACTAGAAAAACCCCAAGAATTTTTTAATTTGAAAACTGTGAAAAGCACACGTATGTTCCTTCTGATGGGGCGAATGAATTTAGGTCTGGAATCAAGATTAGGTTTGGTTTAGCTCTTGTGGAGGTTTGACGACAGTGAAAACGAGGAAGTCTTCGTATGGAGCGAACGCGTTTTAGGTTCGGGATAGGCTCGGGTTAGGTCTGCTGGAGACTCGCTGAGAACCTGTAGATGCGAGGGTAAAGCTCAGCGGCGCATTTGGGTCCAAGTCTTTTTGTTTCTGTAGCGAGGAGAGCTTGTCTTACTTCGCGAGGGAGAGAGAGCTCCGAGGATTGGACCTCAGTTGAGGTCACCATGGGTAAGCTCTCGTCGATCGTCTTGTTGCTAAAGTTTTTTTTTTCTTTAGTGGTTCATGGTTTTGTGTCTGATGTTCCTTGTAAACTCGAGGAACGTCGGCCGTCGTAGATGTCTTGTTGTCTCTGTCTAGTGCGTCATCAGCCTTACTAATTTAGAGAGCTCGCAACGGATGCATGTCCTGATTGTAAGCGTTGGTTTGTGATGGCAACAGTCTGCACGCTTTGGAACTGGTGTTGTTACGCAAAGACAGGGGACATTGCCGGATCAGTGATAATGAAATTCTTTTTTGTGTACTGTTGCCAGGTATCTCGCGGGACTCCACTCATAAGAGGAGGGCAACTGGGGGCAAGAAGAAGTCATGGCGCAAGAAACGCAAGTAGGTGGCTCTTCAGAGATCCCTGTCATCTGTCTGCTTATTACACCAACTAAATTTGTTGCTTTGTCAGTGTGATATGGATTGTGATGTCTTCCTGTCTCTATTGTGTTTGATTATGATGGGGTGTGGCAGTAAATTAATGTCACATGTCTGGGTCTCATTCACTGACATTTTCTTTGTTCTTGCCTGGTTCTTGGTCATAGGTACGAACTTGGAAGGCAGGCAGCTATGACGAAGCTGTCCAGCAACAAGACTGTGCGACGAGTTCGTGTGCGAGGTGGCAATTTCAAGTTTAGGGCACTTCGCTTGGATACTGGGAATTATTCATGGGGATCTGAGGCAGTTACTCGCAAGGCCCGCATACTGGATGTTGTCTACAACTCATCAAACAATGAGCTTGTCCGCACTCAGACATTGGTGAAGAATGCCATTGTGCAGGTGGATGCGGCACCCTTCCGCCAGTGGTACAGCCAGCATTACGGCCTTGACATTGGCAAGAAGAAGAAGGTTGCTGTAAAGAAGGATTCTGAGGTGATTTGTCTCTCCTTACCCCTACTAAACCTTGCAAAGGCTTTTCTTTTTCCAACTGTGTCTCTCAATCTGCAGTGAAAATGTACAGGTTTGCAGTTAGGCTTTGTCTTTGAACAGGCTCAATCCAGCTATGTTTCTAATTTCAATTCATATATGTTGGATCCATGGCTCAGGGTGTAGAGACTACAGAAGAAGAGAAAAAAGCCAGCAAGAAGGTGCAAAAGAAGATTGCGAAAAGGCAGGATGGTCTCAAGTTGGATGCACATCTAGAGGAACAGTTTGCTAGTGGCAGGTTGTTTGCATGCATCTCATCTCGACCAGGCCAATGTGGTCGTGCAGATGGGTAAGTTCAAAACAACCAACCTGTATGTCTTTTAAGAGCATGCTGGCATCAGAGATGGTTGTTGATTCTTGGCTTGTCACTTTCTCTGTGATTTGTGATTCAATGTACTTGTGTGATTTCTTATTGCAGGTATATTCTAGAGGGTAAGGAACTTGAATTCTACCAGAAGAAGATTCAGAAGAAGAAGGGAAAAGGAGCAGCTGCCTAGTCCTCTGCTTCAGTGTTGAACAGTGAATGGAGGTGTTTGATAAGCATGCATATTGTCAGGGAACTGCATTTTCGTAGAAACAGAATTGCATACTTGGAAGCAGTTTTATTCCCACTCCCCTTTGCTTGTATGGATCTGGACTGAGATATGCTCAGGCATTCGGCATTTCCCTTGTCTGAAGAATCATTTGTTACAGTTCTTTGGATGCTCTTGGTGGCTAAGGTAATTCATCTTGAGCGGAGTGTACCCACAATTCTCTATTCAATTCATGAGTTTCCACAACCTGGTGTATATCAATCGGATGTTGTTGGATAGACTTTGCACCCTCAATTTGGTTGATTTAGTAAGTTTGCTGCTTGTATGATCTGAGGTTGTACTGGTTGTACTTCTTTGTTCACATATGCAAAACTTGTGGTTGCCTGAGTGGTTGCTTGAGTAGTGGAGATAGGAATAAACCAATTTCATTTCCTGAATATTGTTGCAAACTAGATACCGTTTATGTGCTTCATCTTATTTTAATGTGATTAATGAAATTCAAATCTGAGTACTTTGGAGACATGTTATAGCTCATCTTAATTGCTGTTGGTATAATTGTGTTAGTCAATTGTTTTTATGCATTATTAAGTTCTTGTGTTCAGTAAACTTTGTAACGGTG
Source organism: Sphagnum contortum (assembly GCA_963920785.1). NCBI lineage: Eukaryota > Viridiplantae > Streptophyta > Sphagnopsida > Sphagnales > Sphagnaceae > Sphagnum > Sphagnum contortum. The sequence continues at coordinate 10,797,670 of OY987276.1, forward strand.
TGCAGCTGGTGTGCTAGTGAAGAACTTAAAGTGTGTTGCATTGGAGAACATGCTAATTGTCACTCATGTTGTCACCATTGGAACAATTGAGAAAAGCATGTGCAACAAGCAGTGAATGTTGGGATAACTCATCTTGAAACTCTGTTGTTGCCACATGATCAATCTCATGATATTCAAAGAAGTATTGAAAAGATCTCAGAACCAGTGGAAAAGTGCCACTTGACAGCTGAAACGTGGTGCTCAAGTGTCCTTAATGTTTGTGCAAAAGTAATTTTGTTTCCCAACACATGAATTTAATGAACAGGAACCCAACTTTTTGGATTCTTGCATGCCTCCAGAAGCTTCCATTCATCTGTTCCCTCTTCTGGTTGCTGCATCAAAAACATTGAAGTCATCACTGCAATTTGACTATGTGAATACTGAGTTCCCAAGAGTCACAGATGACTTAAAAGGCTTATCACAGAGCAAATTCCTCCCCTTTTCATTAATTGCCCTCACCTCACTGTTTATGGGTTCTACACAAAATAATGTGTCTAGGTCAACTTGCTGTAAATCAGCAATGAGCATTCAATCAGTAGAAAAGTTCATTTTCACCAATGGAGGAGCCTTTGCTAAAGACACCAAATCTTTGTCTGCATGAGATCAGCCAGTTTATTGCCACATACAAATAGAAATCATGCGCAATGAAACTTACATGGTCGTACTGCCATCGTGCAGTCAAAGGTAATGACATGAGAATACTCTCAATTCGTCCCCCTGTCTTGAGACCAAAGGTAGTTCCTCTATCATACACCTGCCACCAGATTGCAACATAACCACACATGAAATTAAACCATATTACACTGAACTGCTGTCATATGCAACAAAACCAATCTATATTCCAAATGTTTATCATTGATATGATATTTTAGCCTCTGTTTTGCAGCATCACATGGATATCACATGCTAAAAGGAGAAAGCATCTAAGGAATCATATCAATACTAGCTCAAATCTCATCCTAGAGATGAAAACTGAGCAAACCAAATTCTAGAACTCAGAGCAAATAACCATAGCCACAGTTGTTTCCATGACTCACTAAGTTAAACTCAACATAGCGACCTCGCCGAAGTTGTTGCCAGTCCTTATGCTCTGGTGAAAAATGCATGTCCTTCCGTTTCTCTATCAATGGAATGTACGCTGGAATCACAGAGTTTGCACACTCTGCAAGCCATAGCAAAAGTAAGCTTCGTCAAAGGGAAAAACAAAAGAAATGAGAAAAAAGTTCTCACACATGCCAATACATCATTGTGGTTGCGATAAGATAATACCTGAGGAGAATGCAAGTAACTCCTCTGGATCCCTATCATTGAGATCATCAAAGAAAATTCCTCCAAGCCCTCTTCTCTCACCACGGTGCTACATGGCCACAAATAAGTCCTTCCATTCAGTCATCAAACTGTCGCAGTATGCACTGCAGTGGACATTCAGTTTTGGACATGCACTTCAAAAGAACCATATGGACAAGGAAACTCATAAATTACCTTTATGAGGAAGTAGTCATCACACCATTGTTTGAACTTTGGATAGAATGCCAAGTCATGCTTGTCACATGCTTGCTTTTGCACCTGCACACAAACAATTGACACAGTGAGTATAGACTCTTGTCTGACTGCCTAAGAAAAGCAGACCAATAACCTTGTCCCTATACTATATCTACTGCCTATCATGCCCTATTCAGCTGGAGCCATTTGTCCTACTACTCTGCTCCAACCTGAGTTCAGATAGGACCTGGGGTATCAGCCAGTTATTCTGCAACCCCCTGGGTGACAAATACCCTGAGTTTATCTGTATTAGCAACCTCTGGCTGTTATATCAATAGCTAAAAATAAACCAGCATAATGCCAGAAGAAAGGCAGGAGCAGTAAGAAATTACACCAGAATATCCTAGACCAGAACCTAAAAATAAACATCCAGGACGGACTGACAGTGGAGAAAAAGACAAGTTGACATTAGACAGCAGACCTGGTGAAAGTGTGCTACATCCTCTTCAAAGATATAGGAGGGAGTGAGGTCAGTGCCACCCCCAAACCACCATGCTTTTGGTGCACCTGCCACATCTGCATTAATACTTCTCAATAAGCTTCAAGAGATTCAAGTCACCAAGGTCCAAGAACTGCATTCAACTTCCTTTGCACTCCAATCTCTTTGACCTTATCAACACCTGCTTTCAAAGTCTAGGCCATACTTAGCCTAATACCTCTTGGTGCATCTGTCTCAAAGTAGCGATAGTTGAAATGTACAGTTGGAGCAAATGGATTCTTGGGGTGCATCACCTGCAGGCCAATTCAAACTTGATCAAATTGCATGATCCCAGTGGACCAACACTAGTCCTGAAAATTCCTCCAATTTCTGTAATCAGAATAGAGTCTGAAGCAGAAAGGATTAGATGACAGCATGACACCTGTTACCCTGCCACAGTGTGCAACTTGAGCACAAACCATTAAAGACAGCCATAAATCCCTTGAAAGGATGGGAAGAAGGAAACAACATACTGAGCTGACACCTGCAGCAAAGAACGGAATTCGACCAGCCTTGTCCAGAGCCGTCTTGTTATCTGAACCACCACCAGTGGCAGCCCTGTAAGCCTCTGGGGGCATTGTTCCATAGACCACTGACACATTCACACCTGCTTTTTCCCAGACATTTCCATCTTGCAGGACACGGCTGATTCCACCTCCACCTCCAGGTCGAATCCAAGAATCCTCATGAAACTTGCTGCCATCAACAGCCTCCACAGCTGCACAGATATCATCCTAGAGGCAGACCAACAGACAGAAAGTGAACACTTCCACATCCTTTCATAGTAAGGTGCTTTCTGAAGTCAATGCAAAAAGTGACCTGAAAAAATCAACTGCTTCTTCCACAAACAGAACCTATATTCTTCTCTTCCCATGTCACTCCAAAACCCTAGAGGCAAACTTCACAAGAGAAGAGAATAATTTCTTTGCAGACCTGAGCTTTTCGGATCATGGTCTCAAATCGAGCTCGCATACTGGAGGTGCTGGGATTATCCCATTGCACATTTTCACCCTCTCGAAGCAAACTGGCAGGACTTTCTGTCAGCATCTGCTCCTCTTCAATGCTGCGGGCCTCCTGCTGTTTTTCCACCATTTTTTCTCTAATTTAGTTTCTGTTGGACCTCTCAGTTTACACACATGTTTTTATCACCAGGAACAGGCCAAGAAGGCAAGCAGGCATTGCCAAATTATGAATAAAAAAGGTTGTTCTTCGATCCCTAATCAAGGCTCTCCCTGACACTTCACAGAACTGCCGAATTTGTGGAACATTGTCACAGAGGCTATGACAAAAGCGCAACAACACTGGACAAACTTCGCACTTGAACTTGGAATTTTTTTTCCACAAAAGATAGAGGAAAGTAATACAGGATAATACAGCAAACCGGTACTGCAACTGCAACGGACTTCTGAAGAATAGGCCTTGAAGAAGAAGAAGAAGAAGAAGAAGAAACTGCAATTGATAGAGCAAAGGATAATACGGCGAACCTGCACTGCAACTGCAACGGATTTCCGAGGAAGAAGCCTTGAAGAAGAAGAAGCTGGAGTTGTCGGAGCCGGAGAAGCGATTGCTGCTGCTGAAGGCAAATGGCGGCACTTGAGAGATGGAAAGGATACAGCGGCAAGCTTGGAATCGCAGTGGTATGCAGCAGAAGCCGCAGCAGGCGTGGCAAAAGACGGAGCGATGAGGACCCTTGCCGGCTCCAGCAACAGAAGAGACGCCATCGTCGTCGTCGTCGCGGCCATCGCCGATCACACAAACGACTAAATGCAAATGGCGAGTACGCATTGCAACGCACACGCGCGTACTCGGATCGTTCGCGGCTCGGCTTTCTTCCCCACCTTGACGACTCATCTCCGGGAGCGATGAGCCGACGCTAACACCAAAAAAGGGAGAGGATAAGGTCAGGTTACCGTCTCCGAGAAAGCTCATTGGACGCTTGGGGGTGATGAGATTTAAGGGCCTCTTTAAGGACCCCCCCACAACTTGCGCTCATTGGACACTTGAGGATGATGAGTTTTAAGGGCCTCTTTTCAACCTCTAAAAGCTGAAGCCATTTTTTACACCCATCTGACTGTTATTCGGAAACCTTGTTGGCCTTGCCTACTACCAAGGCAAAGAAGGATATTGTGTTTAGATTCATTAATTATAGAGTAATAGTAGTAGCTTAAGGGATTTTTTATAGGTCCTTAGCCAATAATAGCTCTATTTTGATCCAAGGATTTTTGAAAGATGATATTTTGGCTTGTATTGAAACTTGAGATTACTTATATAGAGTTATAATATCTTGAAAGATTTTTGGTTTCTTTAGAAGGATTTTCCCATGGGATTGGAAAAGAGCTTCTCACATGACATGATAATAATAATAATACATGCATTCACAAATGACCCTAAACCCTAAACCCAAACAACATTCACAAATGACCAAGTTAGGTATTCATCAAAATATGATTCAAACCAAAATGGGATTGTTCCAAGTCAAAATGAAGCCTTACAATACCCTAAACACAAAGAACCTTAAAAATGGGTAGCAACTTTAGAGTGAAGCCAAGCTGATTTGAGAGCATTGGAAACTCATGAGTCACCTCTTATGAAGTTTCCTAAGTTGACCCCTTGCTATTCCCCTTGCAATGTTTCATTAATGCATTTGTAAGTGTGGGCAACTCGTTAATAGATGATGTTATATTCTTCCATCGAACTTCACAAGCTTATCATTTTGTTCCTTGCATGGTTTTGCATAAAATTACACAATTTTATGTTTTCATGTCATATGTAAAAAATATAAATAAATAAAAATATGTTTTGTAGCTTTTCATGGGATTTGAATCCACCATTGCAAAAGAAGTAGAATCTAATTATTATTGTTAGTTCATTTCTTGTTGTTATCAATTTTGGATTTATTTCAAGTTTTCAAGTTATTGTTCAAATCTCACAACAAAACAAAATAAGCATCACAAAACTTCTTTTGACATTTTCATATCCTCTTGCAAATTTTGATGGGGGTGTTTATTGTCTTTTGTTTTATAACTAGTTAAAGGTCCAACACATGCACAAATTATATTGAAATTTGATCACAAATCCATTTAGCAATAAGTTATTTGCAAAGTCCGCATGACTAGGTGGCACCCTAACCAATTACACAAAAATGAGAGACAAATGAAATAATTGGATTTGAAAATTTTGCCATGACCCAAAATTGATCACAAAATTGTTTTTTGTTTCAAAATCAATGCCCAACCAATTTGTTGCCCAATTTTCTTGCATGGTGTTCATGTAAGTGGCTTCACAAGCAAACAATGTTTATGCAAGGGAATGTGTGAACAATTGACTAGGTGCATTGTGTGAATTGCGATGTTTTTGAATTATGTGAGTGTGAGAAATTGTGCGAAGTTGCTACAAAAAGGAAATCAAAGGAGGTGCAAGTTGTAATCATCTATGTAAAAGGAGGTGCAAAAAGGAAGTGTAGTGTTGGCATGAGAGGTCAATTGAAATGGTATCTAGTTGAATTTTCATGAAATAGAATTTTTGACATTGTGTCAAGTCCTTAGTAAAGTTTTTGTGATTGGTAATCAATTAGGGTTTTTATAAGCCAACAATGGTCCCTATATGAGTCATTTAGGTGAACTCAAACATATCTACCCATAACTGGATTCACCAAATTTTCATGTGCCATTTTCAAAATGGTCCTACTCCAAGATGAACAATATATTTACTATCATTGTTTGAAGGACAACTTGACAATATGTCAAGTCATGCTTCTAAATGTATGGTCATGTTTTATGATCTCAAAGAAATTTTGTGAATTTATTAAATGTAGTCAATTCATGGTTGCTAAAATCCCTCTATAAAGCTAAATAGGATATATAATGTCAATATGTATGAACATGCATTCATGTTTGAGAATCATTGTGTTGTTCATTGAATGCATTTTCTTTCTACCATTAAATCAAGTTTTGTGGGATCCATTATTCCATGATTTTCAATTTTTGACAAGTTCATTTCTATAATCCTAATGCAACCTTGGAATTCATGTTGTTCATTGTTCAACAAAATAGTTCATTGTTCAACAAACGACCATTGAATATCATGGCCAATGGCATGATTAATGCATGATGTTATGATAATAACATCATTGCAAATTGTTGATTTTGCCTAATTCCACATGAAGGCAATTTAACGTGAATGTGTTATCATGCTGTAAATAAAGTATGAAACTTAACAAAAATTATGCACAATTTCCTTGAAAGAAAAAAGCAACAAATGGAACAAATGTGAATTGTAACATCTAGCTAAAGTCATTTATTTTGTCATTGTTGGAAGGAGGTGGCATGATCAAACCAATATTATGATGGACTTTGAAAACAACTAACTAATTTGAAGTTTGAGATGGCCAAAAAAGTTGGAGACTAATAGTTGTGGAAGCTTATAGTGGAGAGAGAACTTGATGGACAAAGACAATCATGGAGCTAGGTGTTTAAAAAAAGGCAATGGATCCCACAACATGTGCAACTATGAATTGAATGTATGTGAAGTGCGATCATAAGAGTTGGAATGCAAGTTGTGATGGCAATTTAAATTACATTGACAAGTGTATTTAGAAATTATTTGATAATTGAATATATGTGAATGTAAGTGGAAAGAGGTGGTCAGATCAAAGTTAGGTGATGATGGATTTATTTAGATAGCATAAGACTAAATATTTCCATCATCACCTAACTATGGAATGATGATAATTGGCGAGAGATCATTGTGAAAATTACAAATGTCATTGTGTTTGAAGACAAATTTTAGATGTTTAGCACATTTTGTCAAGGTTGTTGGAAAGAGGTAATAATTTATAAGAAAATTATGGTAGATTTTGAATGTAAGTTCAATGTTGAATTTTGATGCCATGTAGTTTGTGAGAGAAATGCAAGGGTCTACAATAGGATGATTACATTCAAATCTATGCATGACCTTTAAATTTTCATTAAGTTGTTACAAAGTTTTAGAAAGAGATGGAAGCTTATATTAGAAGTTGGGAAGGAATGTAATATTAAAGGAAAAATTGTCAAATTTTACATGCCACATGTGATTTGGAGATAAAGAAGCCTGGTGTCAAACATGTTTTTGATTTTCAAGAATGTTGGCAAACATCATCGTGACACCCCATGGTAGGTGTCAATCACCACGTTTGTTAAATTAATGTGAATTAAACCAAAGCCCATTGGAATTTTAATAGCTTGTTGGTTTCAATTTAATTCACAATTAGGCTTTGGAAGCTAAGCTTACTAGAATTAAATTGAGGCCATTGGAAGCTATGACTTAATAAGCTTGAATATAACATGCTTTTGAGGTAAATATTGTACTTAAACATAAGTATTTAAAAACATTTTGTTACTAAGGTCCACTTCACCTATCACAACAACTACAACAAGTGTTTGAGAAAGGTTGGTATCAAGAGGCAAGGTTAAAACATTTTGATTTCCTACTCAAACAACAATTACACACAATAACCTAATTATGGAAGGGAATGGACATGACTTTGTCTTCTATTTTTAAAAGCAATAACAAAAGACAATGCACAACAAGTGGATAAAGCAAAGTAGATAGAAAGATTAAATAAATAAGATAAAAATAATCATAATAAAATTGATCAAAGATATGGAAATTTGATTAGGCTAAAATAGAGGATATGGGTTACACTTGATCAATTGAAGTAGTACAATTGATGCAATCATGTATGTTAAAAACTACTAGAAAGCAATAGAAGCTTTTAGAGAGGACTATGATACAATTTGAAGACATGCAAAATGATAATTTTTTCATTCTTAAACATTTTTGGACATATGCAAGGGAACAAATAAAATGCACATAATTTTGCAACTTCTAGAGCTTAAATTCAATTGCTAAAGGTTGTTAAATAAAGGGAAGTTGATGTAAATAATACATCAATGGATATGAAGACAAATGTCAAGAAGAATTTTGAGTTGTTGGAAATATGCAAATGCATAAAAAAATGAAATGCGCACAATTTTAAGACATGCAAAAAACCCTAAACTAAGTTGTCAAAGGTTATTACAAAAATTATACAAGTTCAAGAAAATTGCATGCTAAATTTGAAAATAAGCAAAATGGTTTTTGTTTAGTAATTCATTTCTAGAGAGAGGCAAAGCATTGAGAATCCAATGTCATTAAATTTGAAGTACAAACATTAGAGATTCAAAATCTTTATGCCATAGTTTGAATTGAAGCATAATGCACAAAATTCAAGGAAGTGTTGAAAATCATTGCAAAGAGGATGGATGTTAAAAAAGAAAAAATGTTTAGGCATGTCGAAAGTAAGCTTGTGTTATTGGGAGAAGCAATTGATATACACAACGAGCTTCCAAGCATGGCATAATTTGAATGACTACATGAATGATGGTTACTTTTCTAAGAAATTCATGCTTGTTGTAGATTAACAAGAGTGGGAGATTTAAACTTGATTTGAATTATATGTTATTGGAGACGTGTTACAAAATGAAATCGATGCAAGTGGGAGATAAATTGATGAAATATTTTGTAGAAGCAATAGTTGTGACCCAATTTGTAGAAGACAACAAGAGAAGGAGTTATGTAATTGAACAATGTTAATTTTGTAATAGTAGAAGATAACACAAGATGGATCTCTTGAAAGGAGTTAATGCTTTTGGGGGATGTTGAAAACAACAATCACAACTTTGTGGTTGCATTGAATAAATGTATCCCACCCATTTTGGCACACTACATCCCCAATTGTCAAGACTTTTCGATTTTACTCAAACTAGGCATGGCAAGGAATATGGGGGGCTTAAACCAAGTGAGACTTTGTGGATAACTTTAATGCCCAATTAGAAAACCATCTCAAAGCTCTTTGAAAGCTCTTGAAAAACCTCATGCAAAAAAAGAAAAGGAAGAAGAATCACCCACATCCAATGTTTTTTATTCAATCAAATATGTGATGTTGTTCAAGTGACGATCATCCATAAATATACTTAGCCAAATTTTGTAATATTCAAAATATGAAAGTAAAACTATCTTAGGCACCCTTCCATACGGGAGGTGGTTGTGGAAATTTTCAACACAATTGGGTTTTCCATTCTCAGTGTCTAGGTTTGGAATTTTGAAATCCATTGCCGTTTTCTTGAAGCACCCATTACTAGTTGTGATGGTCGTGCTTTAAGGTTCTCTTTTAGCATATGCTTATCGATGTGGGAAATCAAAAAGTTATTGGGGTATATTTTACTTGCACATCTTCCTTACATCAAGTCTGGAGACATGCTTATGTGTAGGGTAATAATGCCTAAGGTGATGTACATTACTTGAATAAGGGCTTGTGCGAGGCCACGCCACCCTAATTCCAGCAATGCATGCAGCCGAGGGCATTACACAATGTAAAAGTTCATGTGTCATTTTAGTTTTTTATCCAGCGGGTACCAGTTGGGTACTCATCGGGTATCAATGTAACATGGGCATATCGAAAAGTGAAACATGAACCTTTGTGGGCATTTTCATTTTTCCCCAAGTGCTCTTGCATGATGTACACCACATTACATTGGATAAACTTGTGTCCACATACATGGTGTACAAGAGATGAGATGAGATGAGATGAGATGATGTACAAGAGAGGAGATCTCACCCAGATGATATCAGATGCTCCACAAATTGCAAATACAAATGAAACTCAAAGACTGCAAGGAATTCAAAGAAAACCAGTTTTGCACACAACACAAGTCATTAAGATAAGGAACCATTCAAAAAGATATGACACTACAGAACCTCACAATACTGAAATAAGCATGACTTTACAACCCTTTATTGATGTCCTTTCAGATGTCTGAGATCCTTTGACATCCCTCCCACTACTTGGACTCTGATAAAAGCAGACCGGTTAGCACTTCTCTGAACACACTCAGTGCCTATGAGTGGATAAAGGGAGGCAACATAGCTCTTCGAGCAATACAGCACTTAATAGTCACAATCCATAATCTTTGGTGTCATTGTTCAAGGGTGGCTGTCACTACTTAAAAGTAGGAGACCCCTCCAAAGTAACCCAAGAGTTAAGAGCACATCACTCTCAAAGGCAAAATCCAATGTGCAAATATACTGCAGAAGGAAATCCCTGGTCACCTTATCATGATCAACCATATCAAGTCTGACACAAACCACCAAGGAGGTGATCCAGCTCATGTTGGAGACAATATTTGGCTCAGCCACCAACCTGGCGCCTCCAGGAGTCTTCAACTATCAACTCATCAACCCCCCAATCCTCATAACTGCACTCAAACACAATGAGATTAGTGCTACAGAGCTTCTCTTTTAAGAAAGAAAATGCTTAGAACAAACGCAAAACAACTCTTCTCGTATGATCCTCTGCCATTTTGCAAGATCTAAAAGCTCAACCATATCATCCTGGCCACAAGATCCTGCACCAGAGTTGCTTGGACTTCCAAACTACTATGGTGGCCATGACTTTCTGAGTTTGTGTGTTCCTTAAAGAGACCTTAGCATCCATTTTTTCTGTCTTTTGCATGCACCATGTGCTCCTCATCACATCACAAAACAAGAGAAGACCAGAGGACATCATTTATGCTACAATAGGTAGAAAAACACACGTACAATCAAACCACACAAAACATGCATGGTGGATGAAATGTGATGGATGCAAATGTACACCTACCTCCCATCAGGTAAGAAGCGGCGAATTGTAAAGGGTATCTTGCGCTCCCGGAGCTCCTTCATTGCGATCTGCCATGCAAATAGATCATGATCTCATACTATGCAATGAAAGCTGTGTTGAAAATGGATCAGTCAAATTGCAGAGAACATATAAAGGAATAAACATAGATGGATAGAAAAGGCGTTACTCAGGAGTACTTGCTCTTGGAGATAAAAACAACAATCGCAACTACAACCCTAAAAAGGAAAAAATCTGCTAGAAACAGGAGTTTAGTACCTCAAGAGGATCAGTCTCGCCTTCCAAGTTGACCATTACTGGTGCATTCATGCTGAAACACACAATCACCATATGTATCAACTACACTTGCTTTCCAGATAAGTGGAGTTTGGTATCCACGCTACAGTTGATATTTTCCATTGCAATCCTGTCATTTGTGCATAACATCGGAATTCCATTCTAACCACTGAGACTCTGAAGGAAATAATTTATTGTAGTTCTCGCCTCTGGCCATAACCAAGGCACTCAAAAAATGAAAACTGCAAGTATTGCTCATGCACAAAGTGGCACATGGATGAACTGTAACCTGATTTGGAGGGCACGAGTACCCAGCACCCTAGCTCTTTCATACTTAGTCATGTACTTGGTTGTTTTCCGAGGCTTATCAGTTGGAGGCTCGGCATCTCTGTCCAGAACATCTGTATCTGGACCTTCATAAAGCTCCCGAGCTTCTCCGTTCTCCTCTTCTTCCTCAACTTCATCCTGGGGAGTCAAAAGAGAAAAAGTTATAACAAGCATACTAATTGTCATCCCAGTGTCTGAGCATGTTCAGATTCTGCATGAGACATCAATGGAGAGGTGTGTGGGATCCTGAAAGCTGTGGCAAAGAAGAAGGAGAGAGAAAGTATGTGAGAAAAATTACCTCAACATCAGGCTCAGGAGGCTCCTCTTCATACCTGATGTCCTCCACAACACAAGCCACATAAAAAAAATTCCTCAGCAAACTATCAAGCCACAGACCACATGTAGCAAACGGCATCTCCAAAATAAATAATTAAAAAGAAAAAAACAGAAATCTCTCCCAAATTGTTGCTAATTGTCAACAAAGTGCAGTTTTCTTTTCTCCATTTCTTATGGTTCCATAAACTTTCCAAAAAGAAGAAACAATCAATCTCGCCAATAAATTAAGAATTCAAGAGAACGAGAAACCGGAAATACAACGTCAAACCCCAAGGGACCGGAACAGACATGCGTGCTTCACTTCCGTCTCTCCACAACACAGCCAAAGAAATAACGGAAACGAGGCCAAAAAAGAAAGTTCCAAGAGACCGAAAGAAAGAAAGACAGAGAGAAAAAACTTACCCGACGTCTCCACCGTCGTAGTCGTTATAATCCTCGTCCGCCATAGCTCAAAGCTCAGACTACAACCACACTGGAAAGCACAAAACTTCCACGACCTCCTCCTCCTCCTCCTCCAACAACAACAAACAACAACTATAACAGAGAGAAGAGGAAAGAGCGATCGGACCAAACCCTAACCCTAGGAGCAACAACAACAAATGGTAAGAACCAAAAACCAAGAATCTATATCATAATTGTTTTTTAACAAGTTTCAATTTTTTTTTCTTTTAAACATATGTAGTAAACATTTTCTAGTTGGGAATTTTTTTATATGGAGTTTTTAAATTCATTAATCATAAGATAATTCCTATTTAACATTGATTTTTTTAGGGTTTTATCATTTTAATGTTACAACATGGATGGATTATTTGGAATGTTGTATGCACTAAAAAAATGAATCACCCAACCTTTGCAACCACCCTAAGATTGAAGTGGCAACTCTTAAAACTTGCAAATTTGTTTATTATAATACACATGCAACTTTGCATAAATTAAAGTATTTTTTTTATTTTGCTGAAGTTTTTGAAAACTCTTTTTGCCTTGTTGTTGACGATTCCAAAAATTTATATTGTAGAAATTTGGAATTGAACCTTGGCCTAGTACAAATAATCACATTACTTATGAATACATTAATCACAATGAAAATAAGAGAACTCTAAATTTGAGTTAAAATTTAATACGTAAAAATTTAATAGTATGCTGAAAAATTCAAAATTCAAAACTTACAAGGTGAATCTTAAAATTTTAAATAAATAAATTATTCAACACTTATGTGTCAAACCCACCTAGGTACTTTGGTACTTTGATATTGCATTTAGATGATGCATTGATAATTATGATTGCCTTACAATGATGCCATCTCTCTTTGGCTACTCCAATTTAGGGTTTAGGGTTTAGGGTTTTAGCAACGGTGATAATATCACAACACTTGAATTGCAACCGTGGTTTCTGTAGATGGTGGGTGGGTGTTTTTTTGAAAATCGATCCAATTCTGGGAGAATTGTGTGATCGCTTGATCGCTGCGACGATGGTTGGGTGTTACTGCAGTTGGCAATGCTCTCTCAGAAGCTGTCCTTTCACGTATGGTTTGCACAACAACAACACATCAGTCTCCTGCAAGTTCCACACATCTTTGAGCTTTTCGAGAACAAGTTGGAGCCCGGAATTGATTAGCTTTACTGGTATGGATTTTGTGCTCTCTGTGTTGATGTTTTTTTTGTAGAAGAAGAAGAAGAAGAAGAAGAAGAGCATGAAATAATTTATGCCATGGTCTGCTAATCAAGAGAGAGTGAGTGTCGAATTAGAACCCAGTGTTGAGTTGGACCTAAAGTTATTTGGAAGAAGGTTGCCATGAATTGTCTAGATTCTTATGGAAAATATTTGTGTATGAATGCTCCCAAGATTCTATTGAAAGGGTTGCCACGAATGCTCTAAGATTCCGTTGAAAAGGTTGGCATGAATGCTCAAAGATTCCAAGGAAAAGGTTTCCATGAGTGCTCTAAGATTCTGTGGAAAAGTTTGCCATCAATTCTCTAAGATTCTGTGGAAATGATCTAGGTTTGTTGTTGTTGCTTGGTTTTTTTGGGAGAATTGTGCAGAGGATGTAAGGTGAGGTGTGGGATGGGGTTGGCACAGAAGTGGATGTGAGCTCAAAAACACAGAGGAGGAGACAAATGTTGAAGGCAGTGAATGGATTCATCAGCAGTGGAAGGGAGAGAAACCATGACAACGAATACCTGGACCCAGACCACAAACTAAAGGTGAATAGTAGTAGCAACATGCGTGAGTTTGCTGAAGATGGAAGGGATCATGATGCAAGGAGTGGTGGTAGTTGTGGTGGAGGCTATGAGGGCTTGGGTATGCCTTTACGGCCTCAAATGCATTCCCAGGAGGAGAGATGGTGGCATTTGCCAGATTCAATCCAGGATGTGCTGCCACTTCCCAAAAGATTTGAATTTCATCTTGAGGTTCTTCCCTACCTGGATTCTGTTTCTCACAAAATTTGCACTCAGGAAATCTGTTCTTGTATTTGCCCCTCTGTTATCTTGCTGAATTGTTATACAGTTCATAAATCTTTCAATGGAATAATAATGAAATGATTTCAGTGAACTTCATCATGATTGCTTAGGTTTCTTGATTCAATAGGGAACAGCAAGCATGCCTTTGGAATCAAACAAGATATTGCAGATGCTCATACAACAGAGTTACAAGCTTTAACACTAAAGAAAGAAGCTTACACAGGGATGGCATGAAATGACAGATGCTATCCGAAAAGTTGGGGTGCCGGCTTTGTTCCCGAGAGCTTCTCCTACGAATACTGGTCTGCATCAACATGCTACCCTTTAGTTCTCCTTGGATTGTCAGTCAAAGTGATATTCCTGTCACTGTTTCAAACATATTTTGTGGAACGTTCAGTTTATGAAGAGTGGTTGTGTCTGCTTGTGACTATTCTCTAGTTTGCGGCAGGTCCACAAGAGCTACTATCTCTCCAAGATGCCTGCTTCCATAAGGGATAGGAAGGTTATCAAGCCTCTTTCATACTTTCAGTTCAGTGAAATAAAACAACAGGCCGATGAAATGGAGCTCAACAGTTTGTTGACTTTTGCTGATGCACATGGAGAGGTAGAAATGCTCAGCTCTAAAGTGCCTATTGAAACTCAGGGATAGACGACTTTCCTATCTATGCTAACAATGACATGTTGCCTAAACCCTAAACCCGAAGCCCTAAGCCCTTCAAGTGGACTTCTGTGTTTCCTCTTTTGACTCACTCTTTGTTTTTTTCTACATGGCAAAAGATGACATTAAGGAAGTAAGTGACATATTGCATTATGCAGGCTAGATCACAGCTTGCACTGGTTGGAGACACAGTGCTTAACCTTGCTACCTCCCTCCATCTCATCCGTCAGCACCCATTTCTGTCTACTGTAAGCAACATCTTAAACCTCACCCAATAAAATGTAAGCCTTATGGCAAAAACCAGAGCTGCAGAAAATGTTTCCACCTCTGCAAAGTAGGACAAAACATATGTACAGAGTTGAATGTGTGCAACTCATTAGCTGATAAGAAGTGCTGATATAGAGCTTGGGTTTGCAGGGCATAATCACAGAAAGGAGATCTCAATTGGTAAACTTTGGTCTTGCCCCATCTTGTGCCTATAATCCTTATGTCATTTCCATTCTCCTTGTATGCATCTTTGCTGTCTTTTGCTCTGGCAAACAAATCCTTCTCTGTTTAGGGCTATGTTAGAGCTTTAAGGTTTGGGGCTTGTGTTAGAGCAATGGAGAAGACTTGAATGCATAAACATATAGTGAGAAGATGGGTGGTTGATGTTTTGACTAAAGAATGGTGAAGTATTGCAGGTTTGCAACCACAATCTAGCTCAGGTCTGGTCCTCATTATTGGGTCTTGGAGAGATGGTGTTGTGTGAGCCTCTGCTGTGGACATCTTCAAAATTGACATCGAATTCATTCAAAGATCAGGTGTGTGTGGGAGACTGGTTTTCAAGTTTCAAGCACTCCCAGCTCCTTGCAAATGAAATTCTCCTGGCACTGAAATTGGAAAACAAACTTTTCAACCCCTATATTACTATTACTACTACTGACAGGCAGTCATGGTTGGTTTCAGACTAAAGCTTTTGCAGACACACTTGAAGCGTACATAGGTGGCATATATGTTGAGAAGGTAATGGACGAAGATTTTCTCTCTCATTTCTCTGAACTTTCTATTTCAGAACTCTAGTTGGAAGCAGAGCTCACTGGAATTTATTTGTGTGCCACAGGGTCCAGACAGTGCAATGTGGTGTGTGGAATTCAGGCTACTTCCACTCCTGCTTTTGGCTGATCCCATTAGAAACCCAGTGGCTGCTTTGAAAGAGCAAAGTGAACTGACCTTCCAAGTCAAACCGGAATACAAGTGAGGGACCCCATTTTAGTTTCTTTGCTCTCTCAGACTCTCTTTATTTCTGCAACCCTAAACCAATCAAGGTTCATTCTCCTATAAGACTTGCAAAAAGTTCAGTTGGCAATCCCTCACTCAGTTGCAAACCAATAGAACTTGTCTGTTGCAAGACACTTTGCTTTATTTATAAAAGCCCTTGCAGTTATTGTGAGGGAGCTATAGTACTAAGTTCCTGGATTTATTGGCAGATTGATAGGAATCGACAACAAACATACTGCACTTGAAGCTTACAGGATAAGAGTTTATGTGAAGGGCATTCGCATGGCAACGGGTATTGGGAAGTCACAGAAACTGGCGAAACGTGATGCTGCTGAGAAAGCTCTCACAAAGTGGATAGACCTTTTTGGACCAGCATGAGGAGAGCTCAATTTGTCAAAATCTGTGGATCTCTTCCCTCTTTTAGTGTTTAACACCAGTGCATACATGTCTGATGCTTCACAATATCTCAACCTGTGCTTCAGCATATGGAAACATACAACTAGGATGCGACCAGAATCCTGATCTGCTTTTCCAAACTTGAAAAATCATTTGCTTCTTGTTCATCAACTGTAGTTGGAAATTAATACATTTTCCATATCAAAGTTGATTGATCTGGAACCTCAAATATCATAATTGGCTGTCAAAGAACTAATACTGACATTGGGTGGAGATAAAACTCTGCCAACTGAAGTTGGAGACACCACATTCTGAGGTTGTGTGTCCAACAGTTGAATGTCTCTTCATATTCTCTCACAAATTTTTGAGCAACATGGGCCTACTGAATTTCAGTGCGCTCTTGGGTGATGTGCTTCAAGCTTCTGATGGGTGATGGAACATGGATATCTCTGCCTCTACTCCTGAATCCTTTCAATTTGGCAATAGTTCATGTGCAAAAATAAAGGCATCAAGATACATGTGGTACTTTGAGATTTTAGATATCCAAGTACCCATATGAGGATCACAGAGAAAAGTACCACCAATTTGAAGTTTTGCAGTTTAAAACTTCAAACTCATCCCACTGCAAAAACTTAAAATTGGTGGTGATTTCTCTTCAATCTCATTGAATATTCTACACATGGCAGCGCTGGTTTGCAAGTTTTGTTGAGCTGAGTTGATGATCAGAGCTGATGTTGAAGTCAGTTGTGGGTGTGTTTTGTATAGGGGAAGGTGTTGCTAGCGGTGCCTTCCACCTTGTAACAAGTGTGGAGCCCAGGGAAGGCATTGACGGCTTAGATACACTTATGCAAACTTTTCATGCACGAAAACAATGAGGACAACAATGATGCTCAAGATGACTCAGATTAGCTTAAGGGAAATTTCTCACCTAAAACCTCTTACTTTCAAGTTGGTGAGAGAATTGTATCTCGTAAGGTGCATTGAAAATACATTATGCATGTCCATTGAGATCATTATGTATTTTTTAAGTTGGAAAATTCATTGTCTACCTTGAAAGGATTGTTGTCCCTTTTTCTTCCAAAAAAAAACATTAACTTGAAATTTTCAAATTTTGGACAAGATACTCTTGTTGGCTACTTCGAAGAAAGGATTGTTATCTTTTTCTTGAAGAAAGTTGAATTTTGGAGATTGGATTCATGTCTACTTAATGAAAGGGACAATAATTTATTCATTCTTTCAAACTTTTTGAAAAAAAGGGTTGAATTTTGGACATTATATTCTATTGTTCTTTTAAAATATTTTTTGGAAGAAAGTTGAACTTTGGATATTACACCCCAAGGAATTAAAAGGGTTTCTATTTTGTGCTAGAGAGACATAGAGACACCATTGATGGTCAGTTCTTGGATTTTTTATAACCTATGATTCTGGAGTTTTCAAAATTTTCAAAATCCTTCAGTTCCAAGGCTCTTTGGACAACTTTCAAAATTCAAATAAACTCTGGTCCTGGGTTTCTGAAAATTCTCAAAGAATAATGGAGTTATCCAAAAGTCATGCAGCAGCCAATTTCTCAGTAATAGAACGTCAAACGCGTAACTGGGAATGAAAATTTTACACAACGAAGTAACTGGGACCCAAACTAGTTTTTCCACCAATTTTGGTGATAAACTGGAGTTTCATTGGTGTCTTTCCTTTTTCTCGAGCGCCTCCACTCCTGCTACATATATATTTTCACTGCGCCTAACTGTACAACTACTATAATTACCTACTCTCGAACTTTGTGCATAAAATGCTGAGTTTCATCATCTCATGCTGAGATTGAATAAAATTTCCTTGCTTTGTGGATACAACTCAAAGACGGGATAGGGTGTGAAAGGCAAGGTGAAGACAGGGTGACTTTACGGATAACTCTATTGTATTGATTTTATGTAAAGAACTGGCAAAGAATTGAAGGTCGAAGGTCGGTTCTTTGGTGGTGGGTCAAAAGTCGAAACCAGTATGGAAGGCTTCTATCTTGTCAAGGAGAACTGTGGTGTAGGGTCCGATTTTATTTTTAAAATTGGGAGAACCTTCAATTTTGGTCCAACAAATGTTTTAAAATTTGATGGACTAATTTTCAATCTGGTTCTTCACATTCCTAGACTCTCGATTCCCAGATCTTCCCAAAAAAAAATTAAAAAAAAAAAAAATTCTTAAGTAGGTCCAAACTCCAAACCCCATACAATTCTACTTACCTATGCATAATTATTAAAAATTGAATATTTTTTAGTTACCAACACTATACAACCAATAGAAGGTCACCACATATCTCAAATATATGCCTAAACAAAACCCTTGCCCCCCCCCCAAAACAAAAAGAAAAAACTTGCATATTTGAAACCTTCAAATTTATTATTGAAAATTTTCAGTCTTGGAACATTTTCACAAATTAACATGAGGTCTTGCCTCACACAAAAAACAACAAAAAAAAAAAACCAAACAAACAAAGATTTGGAGTTTGGAGGTGGGATCTAGTTGTAGCGGAAGGCAAGTTGGTGGGGGGTCCTATATAAGGAGCCCAGAAAGGAGGAGACTACAATAGGTACATCTATTTTGGGATTGTTCAAAGCTTGTATGAATTTTTTCAAAAAAATTCTTGTGATGGGGCCAATCACGGATAAAATTGAATTTTTGGGGTCCCCCCCCCTAAATGTTTTTTTTTTAACTTTAAAATAATAACAAATAAACAATGTTTTTTTAAAACAAAAAAACCTGAAAGAAAAAGATACGTAGCGAAGCACCGACTTCCCATCTAAGCTCCCGAGTGCCAAAATCCGACGGTCTAGAAGAACACGGCACGTATATCTTGGGTGGCAAGAAAGGCGGTAGGCAGTATACCGCCCGTCCCCGAAAACCCACCCCCCCCCCCCGAGTGGCGTTTGGTGCGTCGGTAGGCTTCAAGGTGGTGGCTATGGTGTGCCAAGAGAAGAAGAAGACGAAGAAGAAGTGCAAACCCTGGCGGCTATGGCGTCATCGCAAAACCCAGTGTCCCTTCCCGCTCATCCCTTCGAGCGCCATCGCCTTTTCGAGCTTTGATTTTTGTACGTGACAGGAGAGAGAGAGAGGGAAAATACAAAAGGAACAAACCTGTTGCGGAAGACGAAGGACGATCCGGATGCAGCGAAAAAAAAGAGCTCGGAATCTATTCGTTCGGTAGCCGGAAGGTATGTACTTACTAACAAACAAACTCTCCGTCGATCTCTCAATAGCTGTTTCTCTTCTTTCTGCCTTCCTCTCTGTCTGTGCCGCTACAATGTCTCCTTTCCCCCGCTCCCCCTCTTCCTCTTCCTCTCCCTCCTGTTTTTGATTTTGAATCGCACACAAATAGCAACGAGCGCGCGACCGAGCGTTTCTGGAAGAAGAACTTTGGCAGCGGATTGCACAAACTTATTCTGTTTTTGTTTTCCCAGCTGTGCATTATCTTGTGTCGAGTTCCCGCCGTAGAAGGAGACGCTGGCTTTGAATGATGCGTTTTGTGGAGGTTTATTGATGCTGCAAGGGGAAAGAAAGAAAGATCGGAAGATCTTTTAAGTAATTGCTTTCAAGGTTTGTTGTTCCCGGCATGGTCTAAGAGACTTCAGAGCTACGTGTTTTTTTGCTTCTCGGTGCATTGTTTCGCGGTGGCGTGTTGACGGATCGTCGCTGGCGAATAGTATATTCTCTTCGAATTAAGAAAATGTTTGTTCATAAAGCAAGCTGTATCTTGAGAGAATTTCAAACCGAACACACCGGACGTTTGTAGCAGGCTGTTTTCCAAGCTCTGGTGTCAGATCCAGTATTCTAGATCCTGAATTCTCAGAAGAATTCATCTTCCTCTTCTTCTTACATGGGAAGATGGTGACAAAACTATGTCCTTTTTCAGTTCTCTACTGAAGCTCTGTGGAGTCTCTCTCGTGCTTGACTGAGAGCTGCTGTTCTCTTTGTTGAACTTTTCTTTCTCTTGGTAATCTGTTGCTCATTTACTAATGCCTGAAAGGCCTGAAAGTGTGCATGCATGTATGTTTGAAGAGCTTTGAATTGCTTTTTTTTTTGGGCATTCTGGTTGTATATGTCTTTTAGATTGAAGTCTTTTATTGCCATGCTATCTATCTACAGTGAGGAATAACTGGGTTTACACATGTAAGGGGGTTTGCAAATCAAAAGTGCTGAATGTTGTTCCAGACTTTGTCTTCTTGTTGTGTGAACATTTTGTTGTTACCGCTCATACTTGCCTAGATTGTCTGAAGAGATGTTGCAATGGTATCAAATTCAAATTTTGAGTGATAATACATTTTTGCCTCCTTGTTGCTCAGTTCTTGGGTGTTGTTATTGGATCAGTTGTATGTCTGGTTGCCAAGCTTCTCAATTTTGTTTACTAAGTTGTGATGTAAGTTCTTGTACGATGTGGCCTGAACATCTCTTGGGTTGCTTCTGAATAGTTCAACCCATCCGAGGTCAGATCTGTTTGTTGAATCTGGTATTGCATTATGTGCAAACAGTCAGATTGACATATTGTGGATTGGGCTTCCCAATAAGATTAGCCACAATGTACAGTACCTGAGCATGCCATTACAACTGCTGTCAATGTATAACACAGCTGTAATTACATAGAGCACCAAAGCATGCCATATTAGGGTAATACTAACCTCTTAATGTGTGAATCTTGACTAAAGCCACAAATTGGAGATGTCTTTCTTTTGGGTTCATGAAGGTTTTCTTTTTTTTGCAGGATACGAGGATAAATGCACAAGAAGTTTTCCCCAGAAGAGTCTTCTGATGTCCAGCTGAATGAACTTTCTGTATTCTTGAAGAACTTGTCCATCCACTGATCTTATACAATTCAGTTTTTCAAGATGAGTTGTCAGGGGTTCCTGCAATGCATTCTGAAGCTGCTTAACTTTCTGGTTGCTATGGTTGGAGCATATATGGTACTGTACTCACTCTGGATGCTCAAGGAATGGAAGTTTGATACAGTGTCCACCTCAGATTCTGCCATAACGACTGTGTTGTCAGATGATCTACCCCTTCTTGGAGAGGGAAACTTGAATACCCTTGGGAATGTGGGCTACCAAGAACTTGGAAGACCGTTCATATCAATTGGGAAGCAGGCCCTTCTTACCCTTCCTGATCTCCCCGCACCATGGTATGTGGGATGGCACAATTTGTCAGTGGCTTTTTAATCCTGTGCTTCAGCTTGCTCACAGAAGGAATTTTTTTTCAGAAGTAGTATTTTGTGAAATTATGGGCTTGCAGTAGTCACATATGTGAAGAATTATCATTGAAGGCTGGTAGAGTTTTGCATATCCTGACTGATGTTCTTGATGAATGCAGGTTTATCTATGCATTCTTGGGCTCAGGGATCATCACATGCTTTGTTGCTTTTATAGGCCATATTGCAGCAGAGACCAGTCATGGCTTCTGCCTCTCTTGTGTATCCTGCCTTGATTGCCCTGCAGCTGTTTTCTGTGAAGTGGTTTTGTGTAGGGATTGTGTTACAGAATTATTATTGTAAACAAACAGGTATGTGAGGTGCATGACCTTGTGCTCCTTGGATTTTAGAAGAGAAACTCTATACTTCATTCCAAGCCTGGAATATGCAGTAACCTTGTGTGAAAATATCAATGATTCCTAATGATAGATGAACACTGGACAGCTATTTTCCTTGAGTGAAGAATGGCTTGTGGTTGGTTGCATGCTATCCGATGAAATGCTACCATGACACGTGTATGATGTCCCAATGATGATTGGGTCAGGTTTTGTTATTAATAGCTAAATTAGTGTTTAAGACATTGTGAAAGTGTCTTTTCTTGCATGTGGCTGTTATGTGCTTGCAAAGTGGTACCTTAATTCATCTGCAGTACACCTTCCTTCAAGTTGTCCTGCTCATTGTGCAGTTTGCCATTGCTGGCTATATTTTCTTTGATCGTCACTGGCGTGAGGTACATCATCATCTCTGAATCCCCATGTCCACTAAGTTTTTGTCAAGCTTCTTATTGGGATGCAATGTGACTTTCCCTTTTGCAAGAACAATTGTTCAATCCATTTCTTGACCACCTATTCCATATGGACTGTGCACTGTCATAGATGTAGGGCTTGTTTTGGGGTACTTTATTCTGTAACTGGAGGTCAGAACTGATGCAATGAATCACAATTTCTAAATGTCTTTTTACAGTCGGATAATATTTGTTGGGAACATGCAGGACATCCCAGAAGATCCCACAGGAGAGCTGGACAAATTGGAAAAATTTGTGAAGAAAAATCTGGACATTTGCAAGTGGGCTGCATTAGCAGTTGTTGTTATGGAGGTGAGCAAAAGTTCATCATCAACATCTATAATGCAGTCTTACCACCTGCCATACAATGACTCATTGATAGGCTGTGTTGCATAGGCATTCCTTAAGATTTGGGTTAGAGTGTCAATAGGAATTTGTGCAGCTTAACTGTGTGAGTTCAGGACTGAGTTCTTTGACCTTAAATTGTGCACCTTGGTTTCTATTCATCTGTTGCATTCTGTTGCAGATAGATGGCAGTGGATATATGAATTTTGTATTAATTGGTCACATACTCAGTAGCCAGTTCCATCTACTGTTTCAGGATGCTGCAGGGTGAACATAACAAGGATTTGTCATCCTGTGTAGCTATAATGCTTACTTTTCACACCCTCCTTGCAACAGACCTTGCATGGATGTTAATACATGGCTGCAGAGCTATAAGTGTATACAGCACAGTGGAATTAACCAGTATAGTTGGAGTTTTTGTTATGAGGAGGTCTGAATTTGTGAGAGGCTTTGTATTTTGAGTATCATTTTATCAACATGACTCTTTCCAATCTCATGACTAGAGTCATTCCTCACCTACTGATGGGCTATGAAGTGATTGCTTGAAGTGATCAACATGGTTTTGAGGCTCAGAATGGTAATAGAATAGAGTGTACCTACAACTGCTCACAAAACTGGTTGTCTATTTGGTATTCCATTTTGTATTGTTAAAAGTTGATATGGTGACCACAATGATTCTGTTCATTCCAGGCTCTTGGATTGTTTTTTGCCATGACCTTACGAGCAGTATCTGTTACATCAAGAAGGAGAGGATATGATAGTGATGATGACTACACAGCTTCAAGGAATGCCCGACAACCTATTAACCGACAGGCTGATCAGGCAAACAACCCAGCTGCTGTTGGGGCTCCACCCACCAATCGCCAGGTTCGGAATGATGCATGGAGCACAAGAATGAGAGAAAAGGTAATGTCCTTAACCATGGTCGTCAATTTTTGTTTCTCTTATGGTTTCATGGTTGCACCGCAGTCCTGGTTCAGTAACTGGATCTCATTTCTGTTGCTAGTGCATCAAATTCCAACAATTGCTAACTGAAGCATTTGTTCATGTTGTTTGTTGAACAGTATGGGCTGGATACTACAGAGTTCACTTACAATCCTTCAGAGTCAAGGCGATTTGCTCAGCAAAACCAGGCACCCATTGTCGAGGACAAGCCCAACTGGTGCACTATCATGTAACCACATGCCTGTTTCTTTTTGCGAGTTGAAGTACAACTGTGTACTTGAGGTCCTGTAAAGCACCATTGTCAATCCAACTCCAGATAGAAGGTGATGGTGGGAGACACAGTTGGCCAGATTGACAATTTCCAGGATTCCAAAGGGATTCGAAGGCAAATTTGGATGCACTCTTGTTGTCCTTTCATTGCTTTTGAAGGAGAGAAGATTTTGGTTCAGGTATTTGCAAGGTGGCTTTAATAAGAATTCCCAAGGTCATCAAGCTGATATCTTAGAAGCCGTGTCTTTGCTTGAAGGTCTGTGCTTTGAGATCTAGGTAGGCAGATAGTCTGTAGAAAGGTGAATAAGTTAAAAAATCCTGTCACAGATTATATCCTTGGATAGAACCCCTGTCTATGCATGTCTTCAAAGAGCCAATCTCTGTCTTCTTTCATGGCTGGTAGAAGTGGGTGGTCAAGCTCACGATATACTTTGTTTCCTATGCTTCAGCATGAGGTGGCTCTGAAAAGATCAATTGTACCCCAAGTTTGTACCAATTGTGCAGATGATTCAAAGATGTTCTTGTGGCCTTTGAGGCGGCATTGCAATCAGGTTTTGCCCATTGCTCGATAGCTTGTGTCTTGCTGTTAATGGATTGGTTCCACATGGTTGATGTCAAAGCTTTTGAAACTTTTTCCTGGTATCTATTACTGGGTGGCGGTGACTTGAGCGCTAGTGTTCCTGCAGTTCTGGATTTTAATGCAAGGTTTTAAATCTTAAGGAAGACTAGATTGGCATTACATCACAAATTGAAACAATTGATCATCTTTCTGTTAGTTCAATTATTGTGTGAGCTATTTATTGTGCAAATGTGTTAGCAGGGAAAGAGGCGGTGTGGGTTGTCAGTAGTCACTTTTGTTTGCATGTTGTGGATATGAGATTCTGCAAAGAGTATGTGAGTATGGTGGCTGATGGCAGGTGAGGTTCCCAAAATGAAGGGTTATGTTAGTCAAATGTTTCAATTGCCCTTATTTTCCTTTCATTACAAACAGCACCATTATATCTGAAATATGTTTTTTTGTCAAGCATTACTTGATCAATGGCCCAACTCTATCAAAATTAACAAGCAGCAAACATGCACACACCTTGAATTGGGTTCTAGCAACAAATAAACTTTATATTAAAACTAATGTTTTACATCAAATACTTGAATTTTTTTTCCTTGCTTATGAAAATCATAATATTTGAAATCATGTATTTTGTTGTGTGTTACCAAATCAACACCAACACTATCAAAACTAACAAAATAGCACCGTATAAAACATGCACACACATATATGATGAAATAAATTCCAATGAGAAATAAAACCTTAAAAAAATGATTGTTTTGCAAGAAATGGATACCTAATAATTTTGAGGTATTTCAGATATTTAATGAAAATGGGCAATATGTGGGGCTAAAAATTGATTGACACCTCCTATATTTTCTTATTAAGGATGTGAAGCTTGTAGCCTATTTTAGGATTGCCAAAAAACTATGTTGTAAAAGGCCCATGGGCAAACTAATGATAAAACCTACTCCAAAATTCAATATCTCCTGCACCTTAGGTCTACAAAATTCCAAAAGACTTTCATTACATCCTCAATGGTATGGCTTTTCAATAATGCCAAGAGCATGCCCAAATTCAGCTATAATTTTTAGTTTTGATTTGAATGAATTTTCAATGATTTTTTTTTGCCCTCCCCCCAATGTTCAACTAGCTTCTTCAATGGAGGTTGGAACATTATGAAACTAACTTGGTGCACCCATACTCATCAAAGGCTTTCCCAAGGCACCAAGAGTGTGACAAGAGGTGCCATGATTTGGGAGATCTCAACTCAATACAAACAAAGCAAACAAACTACCTTCATAGATTAATGTACAATATGCATGTCTAACTACATGATAGTGCAAGCAACTAGTCTAGTGGGTGCTACGACCTTTTGAGGTTCTACTTCATGCATGACATTGGTTGATTTGAGGTCTTCCAAAAGAGATAGTCTTTCAAATTAGTTCTTGCTAGTATCGTATGGAAATCTAAGTGAAACTTGGGATTTTCAGCCATGTCCTTGTGAAATGTAAAGGTTTAGGAAATAATACAATATTGAGAAGGGTGAAAATTTTTAAAGGAAAAAGACTTTAGGGATATTATTGAAATGATGCCTGGTAGAGCTCATTCAATACCTCCATAACCCAAATGAAAATTTAAAAAGATATACTAAATTAGCTATTTAGGAAATTAACTTATGAGACCCAAATGTAAACACTTGCAAATAAGATAATATTTAGAAAGGATTTTTTTTTTTTTTAAAAGAAACATGTAAGGGATATATGAACTGTAATTTAGCTCATTAACCAAATGAAATTAAAGAAAGATATACTAAATTATCTATTTAATAAATCAATTTAGAAATAACTTATCATATCAAAATGTAATTAGCATTAAAGAGCACAATGTTGAGTAATTATAGAATTTTTAAAAATTGATATACACAAATATGTAATAGGAAATAAAATTGGGAATCCTCTTACCAAGTCCAATTGAAAAAGAAATTTGAAGATGTATTCTTGAAAATGGATAACATTTAAAAAAGAAAATGGCATCTAAGGGGTATATATCTAATAATGTGTTATAAACTATAATTACCAAATCATTAACCAAATTAAATATTGATTAAAAATAATTATATTATGTGTTTTCGGAAATTAATTTGAAAATAACTAATAAGTTCAAATTATATGGCTTTAGGTCCAAATTCTAACATTAGGTTTTATTTGGAAAATAACCAATTCTAGGATATCAATTTTCAATTTAAAGCATAAGTGGGAAAGGGGAAATCAAATCATTTGCGTACTTAATAGAATTATCTCTAGGGACCTATACTCTCAAATGTAGTTAGATGATAGATAAGTAGTTGCCAGATTGGCTTGTGTAATTTGGCTATATGAAGTGAGTAATTTGGCTTTATGAAGTGAGCATTCGACAAAAGAAGATGCACATAGAGATGGTTGTGTTTGGAGTACTGAGAGTTTGGAGCTGAAATCAAGTCATTTTTTTCTTTTTCCACTCAATGTTCCAAACTTTAATGCCAAACTTTGGAGCACAAGAGAGAAAAAACATCTGATAGCTCCAAAGTTTGGCACCGAACTTTGGAGTGTTGAGAGGAAAAAAACCTCTCAACGTTCCAAAATTTGACGCCAAACATTGGAGCTCCAAAAGGTTTTTCGAGCTTTGGAGGGTTGAGAGGAAAAGAAACCTCTCAACATTCCAAAGTTTGGCACCAAACTTTGAAGCGTCAAAAGTTTTTAGTGGAATTCCATTGTAGTGTCAAGGCTAGAGTTTGAACGTTGGAGCCTTGAAGAGCTTGGACAAATTGATGACTTCATTACTATTGTAACTTAAATTCTCCATTATTCCGAGCTTTTATTTAAAATTTTCTAGAACCAAGTCTTTTTGAAAAGTTTGTAAAATGCATTCCACCCTAGAATTATTTGTTGGAAGTGGCTCCACCCATCAAAGTGTGATGCCAAAGTTTGATGAGCTTGTGCTACACATTACCAAAATTCAGTGCCAAACTTTGGTGAATAGAAGGATTGTCAACACTTTTGGCATTCAAGTTTTGGTTTTTTGGAATTGATCCATCACCAAACTTCAACACCAAAGTTTGGTGAGAATTCCATCCTATACCCCTTCATCAAATTGTTGTAATTAAATGCATGTTTCATTGTTTAGCCTCTCTTTGACTTTGTTAGAATTTTTTGCCTTTCCATCTCTGTAGATCTCCTAGACAAGAAGGTGGATCTTCTTATTATAGACATCCCAAGCAATCTTTCAATGCCTTATGTCTCTAACCCAACATTCTCTATCCCATGTTGGAATAAATCGGAGTGTGTACAACTTCATTGACTTTGTCATTCTATTTTCCAACATTTTTTTGTCCAAGAATGGCGTTGTGCTCCATTTCCATGCCGATGACTTGCATGTGCTAAAGGAGATTCGTTCCTTCTTGGATAACTATTTTTTGAGGA
The DNA here is from genome assembly GCA_963920785.1 of Sphagnum contortum. Classification (NCBI taxonomy): domain Eukaryota; kingdom Viridiplantae; phylum Streptophyta; class Sphagnopsida; order Sphagnales; family Sphagnaceae; genus Sphagnum; species Sphagnum contortum. Next base: position 10,825,712 of record OY987276.1, read on the forward strand.
TCCAGATGAAGTGGATTGTGATCAATAGTCCTAAGCAGACAAGTAGTGAAAACCATTTGTCGAAAGTATTCAATTCCCCGTGTGCTCACTTTTTTTTTTCCTTCCTTTCTTTGCACTTCGATATGGTAACATTTGCTTCTCCTTCATATTCTTGTGAGTAAGGCTACCTTGCTTGTGAAGGTTTCAAATCCAGATTTTGGGAACAACCCTCAATTTTGTTTTTGACCCCCTTTGATTGATTCCACAAGCAAGCAATCAATGTAACCTCAGAGGATGTATTGTAAAATTTCACATGCTTGACAAGAGTTGCAAGAGAGATAAATATTGGGATGATGGAAGTGTTTATCAACACATGTGCAAGGCTTGGATCACTAGATGTGGACCTAAGTTGTGGATCAAGTCATTATAAATCACTTTCTTTCTTCACGTTTTGAATAGGCTTTGCTCTTGAATTGGAAATTATAAATCTTTTTTTTTTTTTGTTTCACAAGGAATAACACTTGAAAACGAACTTGCATTAACATTTTCTCCCTTGAGTTTGAAGAACTCCTATTCTAAGAGGTTTTCACAATTTTTTCGTCAATCTTGCCATCTGCTAGTACTTTTACCCTTAGCCTAGATTTTGATTCCCCTATGAAAAGAAACAATGAATTTTTTGGATTGCGAATAAAGGTTCCAATTTCAACTCTTCCAGTTTCTTCATAGTAATGCCCACATTTGTCACAATAACTAAATCCATTTTTTCTAGTAGAGATCCATCTAGAAGACTTGCATTCTTTGCACACTTTAGTTCCTTTGAAGTCCTTTGATTAGTCCAACATTGCCTCCATATGTTGAAGCTTGGGCTAGTGTTATGGCATATATGTAATTTTCACCATTGTTTGTAGTTTCATCATTTTTGTATGATTTCGGTTTTTTGGCCTTTATTGACCTTTATATACTTGAAGTTTCCAATCTTTGATAGTTTTTCCAAATTTTTTTTATAGTTGTGTTCATTAGTTTTCCTTTATTGTTTGTTAAGCTCAGGGGTGGATGACATTGTATTCATTATCCTAAAGTTGGGTGGAATGCTCTGTTCAAATTTAAACATATAAAAGTTCTATTTCATTTTGCATTATCAATGTTTTTGAAAAATATTTAGTTTACAAAACCTAATTAGTTCATGGGATGATGGATTTCATGGTCTTGTGTTGTGAATTCTTTTAAACTTTTGATATATGAAATGCCTATATGTTCATTTGTATGTGTGAAGTTCATCTACCATTGTTTTGATTTGTTTTCGATGATATCCTTTGCAACAAACCCTTCATTAACCCCTTCCCCAAAGTAACGGAGATTGTTAAGGGGAAAATTTTAATTAATATTGAATAGTTTTATAATGGGCATCATCAATTATTTAAAAATTTCAATCATGACAATTTAGTTTAAGCCAAATGAAAATTGTAATATACATGATTTAAAGTATCTATCAATTTGAAAAATTTAACAAATCTTGTTTTTCAATTTTTGATAAACATTTTTAATGAATTTATACTTGTAAGTAAATAAATGTGTGTTTCGTAAAATCAATTTCATAAACAAGCAATTCCTTTCATTTGTTTCATCAAGAAAAAAAATTCATTTCCACTAATCTATTCATTATCTATTGAGAGCCAATAGTTCCTCAATCTAGATTGACCATAAGGCATACACACAAATTGAGAAATTAAATAAGTTTTTTTCCATGGTTGTCTTTCTTTAGATATTATTTTGTTGGGCTAATATGGTTCTATCCAAGTTAGTGGATTAGTCATGGTATTGAGTTTTATTACAAATACATTATGGTTATGCTTATGGGGATTTTAAAATTAAACCATGTAAATCAATAAGAACTAGTGTGCATTCATTATGCAAGGGAATGTGACCATTAAGCATTGGTATCATATAGTTACATCTTGATTGTTCTCACAAGTAAGTTATATTGTTTGCTTCCTAAACACACAATTGTTAACATTCATTGAAAATTCTAACCTAAAAACAACTTCTAGCCAATTTTTTGCACATGGTTACTTCCCCCATACAATGATTTCAATACTTTGTTGCTTTGGCTTTAAATTCCTAGATGGCAACTTTTGTCACGATTAGACTCTCATTGTCAATGGTTTCCTCCTCTTCTCCATTGCTTAAAACAAAAATTTCAACATCCCTTGCTAACTTTGATTTTTCCTTTCCATTAATCTATTTGTTGCTTTTATTTTCATTGAAAGACCAAAGGTTCAAATTGTTTGCAAAGTGTTTTGTCAAATCTTTCATTGCATTTGCATGACAATTGGATGATAGACCTTTTATTGGGCTTTCCGACAAGGTGAAGAACTTCTCATACTTTTTTTCTTTAGTTGTTCCATGTTCAATGATTGTGTCACCATGATATTACAATGAATCATTCCTTGCCTACTCGTCGTTGTTTTTTCTAACATCACGACCATTTCTAGACCCCGACAATGTAACACATTCATACATGTATTATCCTTGCAAAAAAAAAAAAATTCTTCACATTCAACCACTTCTTAAAAACAACCATAAACATAATATGACTTCCATCTATTGCATGAAATCATTATCAATATCCTTTGTAGGTACATGCATCGTAGTATCTTGATGTAAGTCGTTGACATTTGACCCAATAATTGTTCCCAACTAACCAACTAAAGGAAACTTTTCTACCTTCAATCACTTCCTTGATTTTCAATAGTTTGTTAAACCTTACAACTCATGTCTTTGAGCTCATTTTGCTTATGTTATGAATGTTCCATATTCATAAACATCTCTTATGCAAGTTAACCTTACAAAAAGCAAACATATATAGTTCCACCCCCATCCACATCTTGTGCCAACTATGAACAAGCATCTCATTGATGTAAATGCATTACTATCACGGAATGCATGATATTTCATGAAAGTGTGAGCGTGAGTAGGAGAAGTACTGTCATTGAACAATGTTCTTCACATGCAATGGAAAAATTTTGGGACAATGTTTTTTTCTAGAAAAAATTGTGCCAACAAGCGAATGGTTCCACTTATACTTTGCATGGTTACAGTTGAATGATTCTCTTTGATTTGAGCTTGATTACTAGTTTAAAACTTCCATTTTTTTCCATAAAAAACCAATTTAAATCACTAAAATTATTTCTGACCACATAAAAACTTTGTGATGTTTAAAGCCTTGGCTTCAACAATTCAATCTACATTTAATGCTTAGAAAGACCAACTACTTAACTTCAAAAAATTACATCTAATCAACACAATTTCATGTCCAAATGGAATTTTTCACAATTACATATTCTAAATTATAAATTTTCTAAGAATTATGTTGTTACTTATTTTGAATATCAACAATATTATCTAGAAATACTGAGTAGAGCCAATTTCTCTAGGTGTCCGCTTGTATTATTGTAGCCCGTTTCTATCCTTGGTGTCGTTGTTGGTTCCATGCCTTCTTCTTCCTCATATGTCATGACATCTTTTGGGCATGGTGTCTTTAGCATTGTGCTTTATTTTTCTTCAAATAACTATGTCATTTTGCCATCTAGGCGTGTTGCAGGGTCCTCCTCCTTCACCTTGCTGTTAATTGTATTGGCCTCCATTAGATGGTCCATTTCCTTGTTATAAACAAATATTGTTGCTTCATATGGATCATCCTTTACATTTGAATTGTTTCTTGGCCATTTCTTTTCTAAGATTGATTTGTTTACTTTTGGGGGCATTTGGAATCCTAACAAGTAATCGCATTGTCAATGAAATCATGCTTTAAAATTTTGATTTGTCAAGTCTATTGGCCATGGATTGTTTCCAAGTGGTTGTGGCAAGTTTCTTAGAAACTCAGAGATAAACATTTTGATCACTATCCCGTATATTTTGCAATCCTACAAGTGGTTAATAGATGCTCAATATTCAACCTTTGCTTAAAATTCTATATTTACATTCTTTAACTTTTTATTTATACAAACAGGTATAAATCCAAATTTGATGGTGTTCAAGAAAAGTGCTACAAACATGGATATCATGACATGATGCAAATGAAGAAACTCAATCCTAGTTTTCTTTTATTGAACCTTTCAACCTCAAAATAAAATTAATTTGAATGCACAAAATAACCATGATTGGGAACATGTCGGGTTAATGCCATAATTATAATGGTCCACTCAAATTCTACGTTTAATTCTATCACAACAACCATTGCTTTTTAATTGTTTTATTTGGTTGGTAGTGGTGAGTTTGGAAAAGTAGCAAATGTTAGAATGGCTCTAAATGGCAAAGTAGCTACACGAGTTTCAATAGCTACAAAATCATGTATGTGTTTATGATATTATTTATTCCTTTGATTTGATATTTTTAGTGATTTTTTATTTCAACAATCATTATGAATATGTTAAACAAGCAACTTCAATGTTCAAGTTCAACCTTCATTTTTAAAAAAAAATTCATAACTAAATGTTTCCTTATGAGATCACATACTTTGAACAAATATTCATGTTAACACGTCTTTTGAACCATAATTTAATGCAAAAAATGGGATTTTTGTTCCTCCTTCATTTGTTGATACATCGTTGTTTTTTATTATCGTACAAGTTTCATTGTTTTGGGGTTGGCCCTATCATCCAATGATTCATCAAATGTTTTAACACTTCGTTCTTAAATCTTGGTGGCACTTAGGTTTGCCTGCTTAAAATTGTATATAATCGTCTTCAGGGTTTCATGAATTTTATCGATAGCAAGTTGCCATTGGTTACCAAATCTTACATTGACAAATCATTGAATAAGTTTGTGAAAAAGATGTTTTAGAATCAGATTCCTCAAACTCGCATGATCTTTGAAGAAATCCATGGCATGTGTAAACTTTGCCCAATTGTAATCTTTTGTATCCTCCTTCGAAATGTTTATAGTATGTTTGAACAATGCAAGACTTTTTTTTTTTGTCTATTTTCACATTCGCCCATCACCATGCCACCCATTCATTTGTTTCGTTGATTGCGCTTTTCCATTTTGTCTCCATGTTCTAATTTGTATTAAATGTCAAAAGAGGACTAGTCGGTGTCATTTCTTGAATATTCTAAGGGTTTTATTTCATCTCATATATTCTATCTAGTATGCTTGAGATTAATGTTTATTCAAGCATAAATTCCAAAGTGTGTGGTGTGACATTTGGTGTCAATTTTCTTCTTCCCACTATAGAATAAAGGTTTAACTATTACATACATGAGGTAGAAATAAAAAGGATGCAAGTAGGTAGTAAAGGTGGAGTAAATGCAAAATGAGGTATAGATCATGCAAATTTAGTAGTAGAGGGGGAAGAATGCAATTTGTTTGTACAAATAGCACGAATTGTCCTAGATGCAAGAGGTTGAGAGAGCATGAAAGGAGAAAACAACATTAAATGGTATAGACAATTTAAAGTGTCATTGGCTACTTCATATTGTTTCAATTCCTAATGGGCACATGCCTCTCAATGGTGAATAGGTAGTGTTTGGATTGGCACATACCTTTTGGTGGGTCAATAGGTTTATATGCCACTGAATTGGATTTAGTTTAAAATTCTATATGGTTTAGATGTTGCAAAAATTCATATTAAAGTTAATATAAAGTATGATTTCAAATATGATTTTACCATTTCATGTGTTGAATTTTACACCAACATAAATTTGTGGCATCCTATTTTATTTTTTCCCAACTTTTCACCAAATTTTTTTTGCCAACATTCATGAAAAAGTTCATCCATTTGATTTGTCATCGACGTTTTTCATCCATAAACATTATTCATCCATGAACATGTGGCTAGATGCCAACAAGTAGTGGGAGGCACTTGCATCTTGTGCCTTGAGTCTTGTCCCTCTTGGTTCTTGCATCCTCCAAGTCAAGCCCGGGGTTTAGCTCCTGAGGCTTTATAAGAGCAACTCCACTGGTGCTCAGTATGCAACCCAGATTGTGTTACACACGCTTACTCCCACATCCAACAATTGTTTGTCACTTTGCGCATGTACCACTTCTCACAAGTTTTTGAGGCTATAACAGGCAGTGGCATACTGATTTTTTCAGGTTGGCAGTTCAGTGAAGTGTGAGGGAGCTGATCATGCTATTACAAGCATACATAATCTGAAGGAAGCCATTCCCAAAATCTGGGCTGAGCTGCACTTCTTTGATCAACTGAGACTGTTGAGCAACACAGTTGCAGTGGAAGCCATGGCTTTGAACTATGGCTACTCGTCTTCTTCTCTTCATCATCATCCTTCTTCAGATAGTGCTTGTCTGAGTACCTATGTATCAAATTCTTTGAAAGTGTGGCTTGAAACACATCAGCTCCAGCTCTAAATTCCCGGTTTCGAAACAAGAGATTCTGCAAGCAAATTGTCATTTGTCCTGTTTTGAAGAATTTAGTTGTTACAAAAAACTGATTGTTATTTTGCTCTTCTTGGTCAATTGACATCAAAGCTCTGAAGTAAACAAACACAGGGTTTTGTGATGATGATACATACATGGATGTGGCATGAACCTTGGCTTCTGAGAATGGTAGATGTCATCAGTAGATACCCCAAGTCGTAGTAGATTGCAGCAAACACACTTTCTTTGTCAGAATTCTCCATTCACTGTCATTGGGTCAGTGCATACCAGAAAGCACTGGAGGTAGGTTTGAGACTCCATTTTACTTTCGGTCTTTTGTTCAAGAGTGCACACTGGATAATCCATTACCTGCGCAAACAACAGCAATCAGATTCATTAGTTCAAGGTTTCACAAATTGGAGCTGATGTCTAGATTAGCATCAAGAGAGCTTTGTGCAGATAGATTTGGCTCAAGTAGTGTAATGGGTACAACAGATGAGAGAACATATATCCAGATCAACGTCAAGAGCAGCAAAGAAACTCAAGCATTTTGAGATCCACATATATATATATATATATATATAGAGAGAGAGAGAGAGAGAGAGAGAGAGAGAGAACGAGAGACACACATAGAGACAGAGACATAGAGCACAAGCAGCTGGGAAAACTGGGAAATGCAAAAACCAACTTCTTCTCAAATATGACATTTCTTTCTGAATCGACGTTGTGTTCTGAGCTTCTTGGCAGGTGGATGTTTTGTGCCGCTTCCAAATTCCATCTCCTTGAGAACTCTTGCAAAGATTTGTGTAGTATTGTTGCTCTTGCTGCTGCTGCTGTGGAATTTGCTCCTTCTTCTTCTTCTTCTCATCGACTTTTGCATCTCTAGACTGGATGTTGTTAATGTTGTTGTTAGTCGATTGCATTCCAATCGCCACCAGCTCGAAGATGACGACGACGAGTTCTATTCTTCTCATCAGGTGCATACCATTTTTAAATCACTGCTGTGTTTCTGGCCTTCTTCGCTAGCTGCAAACAAAGCGAACAGACAAAAGAAAGAAGTAACTCTCAGTATTATTGTTGTTGATGGATCTCTCTCTCTCGCTCTCTCTCAGAGCAACCTTAGTATTGTTGATCTTTCTCTGTTTTCTGCGGAAGTAGAATGTAGAAACTCGTCATGCTGCAGCTTCTTCTTCTACACATGACAAAGATCTGTCGCTCGCAATATTTTTCTTAAATGTTTTGTTTTCTCAAAGATTATTGAGAAACATAGATCTTACCTCTGAAGCTTTGCGAATGTCGAACGTCTCGTTCTGGATTTCCTGCAGCTTTGCTAACAGCCATCCAGAGGAGTGAAGCTCTGGAGATCTTAAGCTCTTCGCTGTACTAACAATGCGTTGTTGTTGTTTTTGATAAACTGCTGCTTTCACCTGCTTCCTTCCTTGTTGCGAGACTCCTGCAGCGGCAGCAGCAGCAGCAATTGACGTCATGTTGTGGTTGTTTTCTTCAAGGAGAGAAAGCCAGCGCCTGCGGCCGCGATTCATCAAGTTCTTCCACTCCTCAAGGAGCGCAGCAGATCCTTGATTTGCTTCTGGAGCATACCGACGTTCTTCTGCTTGCACAACAGTAGTGGTAGATTCAGAGACATTAGGAACAGTCATCGCATTGATTATTCCTGCATCAGATTTGCGCTTGATGTGAAGAGGAATTCCTCGAGCTTTGTTCATCGAGGAGTTCCTTCTTGTTTCTTCTTCTTCAAGCTTTTGAGGAGATGGAGTTCTGCAACAAGAAGAAGAAGAAGGTGCAGCAGCAGCAGCAGCAGCAGCAATTTCCCTTTTCTTTTTACAAGCAACGCAGGTTTGTTTCTTCACACACGGAGCGCACTCGCGCCTGCCAGCATGATACTGCTGAATAATATGCAGCGGGATGTTCTTCGATACTGCAAGCTTCTCCAGCCATCGCTTTGGCTTCGAGATTGAGAACTCTTTTGCAAATCTTCTTCTGCCGCTGTTGTTCACTGAGGACGAGGAGTGCCTACAACAAGTAGAGCAGCCACGGCGGTGTGGTTTCTCTTCTGTTCGAACCTCATGCTCTTGCACTAGTACTGCATGATGATGATGATGATGATGCTCTTGTAGTTGTCGAGCTCTTCTGGTGCTGCTGCTTTCTTCTGGTTCTCCTCCTCCTCCTCCTCTTCCACTGCTGGTCTGCTGCACCTCATCCTGCTGTGCATGATGCTCCATCATTGGATGACAACAAGCAGGACACACTTCTTCAAGCTCACCACAACCTTCTTCTTCACCTCTGGATTGATGATGATGACGATGATGATCTCCATCTCGGTAAGAACAAGTCACAAACTTTTCTTCACCATGATGATGATTCTCTTCTTCTTTCTTTTGCGTGCTTCTCCTTCTTCTCCTCCTCCTCTTCCCTTGTGTGATATGGAAACAAGCTTGGGAGTTTGATGTAGGGACAACTTCTTTCTTCTTCTTGTGATTGCTGCATTGTTCATGAAGAGATGAGGAGGATCTCCTCTTTGTTGGAGCCGGCAGGAGAAGATGAACATGAAATGGGTTTGGATCTTTCTCAAGAAATCTGCTTCTCTGATGATGATGATGAGGATCTGTATGAATGGAGCTGTCACTATGATGACTCTCCTCCTCTCCTCCTCCCATTTCCAGTTCTGCTACAGAGATTTGTTTGCTCTGTTGCTTCTTATGAAGAAGCACTTGTTGTGCAGAGTGCTGCAGACAAGCTGCTGATGGTGTGGAGCTTAGTACTGTCTTCTTCTTCTTCTTCATTTGGCCTTTCTCTTCTTGGCTGTTTTTTGTGGGCTCCTCTTCCTCCACATCTTGTGATCTCCACTGAGAGGTGTCTCCTGTTGTTGTTGTGTGGCAGCAATAACCTTGACAAGTTTCAAACTTTTGTGTATATGGGTCACAGTTACTACTACCTTGTTCCTTTCCTTCTTTGCACTCTTGAACATCAGGATGGAGGAAGCAATTCCTTTCCTCTTCCTCACTGGGAGGATTTTTCCCATGTGCTGCTGCACTCGAATTGTGGTCCTTCACTGGGTGATGGCAAACCTTGCAAACTTTGACAGTGTGACATTGTTCCTCAGTGTCTGTTCTCCTTCTCCAGCCACCGCATTTTTCACACCTCTCAAAATCTGTGTCTCTTCTGGTGCAGCAGCTACTCTCATTGATTCTTGTTGGGTGAATGTTGCAGTCTTGCTGCTTGATGTTGTTGTTGTTGTTGCTGCTGCTTCCGTCCTGTCCAGTGTGCTGCTCCTCTTTGCTCAATTGATCAACAATTTGACACCATTCTTCATCCTTGTGCAGGGAGCTACTCTGTTGGTGCTGCAAGTCAAAGCTCCAATTTGGCAGCTCCATATATACTTCTTTTTTGTCATCATAGTTCTTTGTCAAGTCGTGGATCAAGCAGTTTTTGCAGTTCTCTTTTTCGTCATTGTAATGCAAATCTATGGTGCCTCCACAGGTTTGACAGATCCGTAAGCCAAGGGGCTCTTGCAAAACACATCCTGCCATGATATGGAAATTGGACTTCCGATGCACTTCTTCTTCTCTGCAACCACTTCGAACTCCGGTCATGCACATCACACCAGACTTTATTTGTTCCTGAGAAATGTGGTTCTTTCCTGAGCTTCTTTCACTACAATTGACTCGGAGAAGCTGTTGTGGTTGGTCATCCTCACAGAGGCTCCCAGTAACAAATTCAACTCTACTCGTCATGCTGATTTTGTTGTCAACTCTGCTGTGGATTTTGTCTGATATGTCATGCTGTGGGGTATCTGGTGATGTCTGACAAGGAAAGTCTATTGGTGATCCCTGGTGCACATGTACTCTATGAGAAAGACAACAAAAACAATCACACAAATGTGAGAGTTTAGTCGTGACTATGATGCACACAAATCCTGACTTGTATTAGTATGAAGATCAATTGGAAGACTGCAAGTGGGCACTTTTGGCACACATTTAGATAATGACATTCCAAGAGTTCTTTGAAAGTCCATTCCATAACCGAAAGAGTAGTAGTACAAAGACCATACCTGATGTTATCACCTGTGTCAGTCCAATGTACAGTCTTGGTAGTTCCACTTCTTTGTGGAGACGATTTTGTTTCCACAAGGTTTGGCAAAATGTGTGCTTGCAGGCCATCACTGGTGCAGACAAGAAGAACCTCATAATCTTCCTTGCATTTGTGTTCTGTCCTTGGAGGCCAGTAGAATAAGCAAGCTCCCAAGCAGGCTTTGAAAGTGAGGGAGCCAACACAGCTCCAATGCCCAGTCTTGTACAGGAAGACTCTCTCGCAGGAGGAGGATCCATCCCGACCAGGAAACCTAGCATGCAAAAAACTACTTGCTACCATTGAAGTTCCAGCTGCAAGAAGGCCTCCATCTGCACGGAAGCTCAAGCATATGATCATCGAGACATGATCATCTCCAGAATTCCCTGCGGCCCAAGTGGGCACCCAGTTCTTGAAGCTTGAATGGCGCGACCAAATGCTCAAACCCCCTTCACTGGTCCCGACAGCTAAGTAATCTGAGGTTGTTGTCATCCCTGTTGATGATTGATGCAGCTCCATTTTGTTCAACAAGAATTATTGTTTGCATTCAAACTGGAGCTTGAGATTTTGAATGTTAATCTTTAATGCTTATTCTAAAGCTGAAGCATCAAGAAGGTTTATGAAAAAGAGCACCTTTTAGTGAACCCGTAACCATTGAATCATCATTTAACAACTTCTTGTAGAACTTATTGGTGTCTTTCAAGCCCAAAGAATTGGTGGAAGAAATAGTCACCTGTCAATTGTTCATCCTCTAACATAGAGAAAGGTCCTTCGGTTTGTGGTGAATGTAGCGCGATGGCAGAAACTGAAGCTCTGTCAGATGATGAAAGCTTCTTAAATTTCATCAAGTACAAGCTTGTCGAGAGGTGGTTTGGATCAGCATCCCCATTTTGCATGGTCCAGAGTCGAACCTTGCCATCTGGACACCCCATTGCCAAGCCCCATGGTTTTTCAACAAAAGAAAAATTTCTGGTAGCTTGGTGTGGTGCTCCGAAACAGCCTCTGAAATGTCGTTGAGGTGCTTGATGTTGGAATAGAGTAGTACTGGCAATGAAAGGCTGGTGAAGATTGATGAAAGAGACATTGGTTTGGCAAAGCAAAGCTCCATCCAAAAGTCTCCAGACACAAATTGAGCCACTTGTTGCAGTGGAAGCGAGTGCAAGACCATCTGACCGGATTGCAATGGACAGAAGGAATGAAGCCGGGTGGCGACCAATACAATACACCTTTGCAGTTCTCTCATTTCTGTCAGCACCCAACACACATTTTTTCCAGCTGCTACCACCATGTGGAGGAGGAGGAGAAGAAGAATCAGCAGCACCTGGCAGCTTTGCAAACAATATCCTGCTCGAATTTTCCTGGAAGAAAATGATCTCATTTGGTCGCTTTGGAATAAACTCAAAACTTCCCCACTGCACATCCACAGCTCTGAGGTTTGACCCATTATTATTTCCACCACAAGAGATATGCAGCTGGAAAGATGCAACATGCAATATTTGAGGACAATTTCCACTCTCTTGTATATTGAGCACATATGTCACCAAAACACCTCCAGTCATAAGAGCAGCAAAATGGTGAGCCTGGTTTGGATCCCACTGTGCAACCCCTGTAAAAGACTTGGGAGGAGATGACAGGAGTGGTGGGTGAGGAGGAGGCACTGAAGAAGAAGAAGCAGCTTGTGTGCTTGTTTCTACTTGCATCAACACCAGCTCTGATTTCATGCTTCCATTCTTCAAATCTTTTCCATGCCTGCATTCCATCACATTTGGCCCAATTTTTCAGCTCGAAGGAAGGAGCTTGACAACCCTAACATGATCAAGCACAGTATTTGGGTTGCAGCAAGCAGGCATGATGCTTTCATTTGTGAGTATCTATCTATCACCACAGAAGGAGCTCTAAGCAACAAGCACTCAACAACACAGGCTTATCAACAAAGTGCTTCTAAGATTCACTTAAGAAAGCTCTTTTGCACAAGAGGGCCACAATTTGCATATTCCAACTGATTGCATCATCTTTCTTGGTTCTCTCATTGGGCTTATCTGATCCTCCAAAAAGTTTACATCAAAAGCAACATTCACAGATGGTGGGGTGGTACAGATGACACATTCGAATGCTATTTTCCAAGCACAGAAGTGCAACAAAAACTCTGCAGATCTTGTAAGTGATTCCATCAATCTCCGAGATTCCATTTTTTGGAGACTTCTTGGTTTGGAAGGAAACCCCAAAGTTGCAGGTGGCAAAAAGAATCACATAAATGGGGGTGTTTCATTTTACCTGTACAGCTTAGCTTTGAGAAATGGATCATCCAGAAGAATGATGATGGGAAAAACTCAATGCTGTTTTGGATCTCTGACTATTTAGACCAGGGCAAAATGCATAGCTCCTAGATGTTGAACTTCAACAGAGATTTTACTTGCAGAAAAGCGCAACAACAACCCAACAACTGAAGTCAATTGATATCCAAACTCTTTCTCCCTCATGCAAACGAGAAGCTCAAAGATTTGCTCAAGAGATCAAATTTGCTCAAAGATCTATCTCACTATCTTTGTTACTTCTGTGGTATGTTATATAATCCAATCCAATCCAATCAATTTTGAGTCTACAATGTTGGTTGTTTTTTCTCCCACTTTCACAGAGCTGTTTGGATCATGGGCTTCAGGGTTTCAGGCACTAAGAGAGAGAGGGAGAGAGAAAGAGAGCTTGGTGGATTTTTCTTTTATTGAGCTTTCCTCTCTCACTGCTTGTGCAGGCAGCCAGTGTTCATCCCTGCAAAAGCAGTTAAGCTGCCAAGAACCCAATAAGTATTCTTCCAAGAAAACCCCCACCATCTGCTTCAAGAAAGTTGGTTAAGAAAATCACCCCTAATGCCCCAAGTTCAAATTTTGAGATTTTATCCCCTTCTTCTGTCATGGCAGTTGTAGGTCCCCTCCCCCACCCCCCTCCTTTCCCTTTTGCAGTCTGACATGTTCCTTCTAGTGTGGCTGCCCTCTTTGCATGTGCTGTACATTTGGAAAATGAGTAGATCTATCATCTCCCCCCTCATCTTCTTCTTCTTCTTTGTCCTCCTGAGCCTCATACTGACAAAAGTTGTTGTACACAAGTACAACCCTTTTTTTTTTGGGTCAAAGATTTGTGGAGCTAGATTTGTGGAGCTTTTTTTGTATTCAGAAAGATCTTGAACCTTGTGAGAAAGAAAAAGGGTTTTCAGTTGTTGTGAGGGAGGGAATTTCAATGAGAGCTTTGTTCATGTCCTGTCAAACAGCAAACATGTTTCACACCCATCACTACAAAGAAAATAAGAAAACTCTCTCTCTCTCTCTCTCTCTCTCTCTCTCTCTCTCTCTCTCTCTGTCTGTGGCTCCCCCCTGTGCCTGGATTTGATCTCATCTCCATAGATCTCAGCTACAACTAAAGCTTCAGATTGATTGCCGTATTTCATCAAAGGCATGATGACAAAGGTCTTGGACTTTTGTATTCCCACATGCTTTCTTTGTTTTGTCTCTCTTGTAAGAGTGTGTGTGTGTGTCTCTCTCTTTCTGGTGCACCACACCACAAACAGAGCAACAGAAGAGATTTCCATGGTTTTGTCTCACTTTTTGTTATGTTTTTTTCCTAGAATGGAAATCAAATCAATCTCCTAGAATGAGATTGATTTCAAGGAGAGTACAAATGCAAGAGACTCAGGATTGGCCCTCCTCCTGGTTTGAGGGTACATTGGGAACCTGGTGGGAACACTCTCTGAGAACATGGTGGGAACACCAAAACCCCAAAGGAGGAAAATCGCCCTCCAGCATTTTAGGAAATGAGACTAATTTTGAAGAGAGTACAATAGGCAGAGACTCAGGATTTTGCACTCCTGAGGACACATTGGGAACCTGGTGGGAACGTGCTGAGAGCTCCAAAATTCATAGGAAAAACTGGCCCCACTTAGGCTATTTCTTTGAGAACGAGATTGATTTTCAGGAGAGTACGCCAGGTACAAAAGCAAGAGACTCAGGATTTGCACTCCTTCTGGTGAGGGTACATTGGGAACCTGGTGGGAACCTGGTGGGAACTATGGTTAATTTTATAAAAAAGTTGGCACAAATAATAAATAGAATTTCAGAAATTTGGCAAAACAATTTTTTTTTATAAATTTATGCCAAAATTGTTCAGGTACTACTACAGTAGCCACCAATTTTGGCTTGGCTAACTAGACCTTCTTATGAAGGTGGGTAGTGGGTACCTATATTCAAAACCTATAACACCAAATTTTGTAGCAAAAATTGAACCACCTGCAATGACATCAACAACCATCCCATGTGTAATAGTATTGGTGCTTGAGGATCCATTCATAAAGGTGTAAAATACACAAGGGCCATGTAGTGTTTTTTTCATGTGGTGAAAATTCACCTTTTTGTGAAATTAAAAAGGTGCCTGCAAAAGGCCCTTGTTGATTTTGGGCTGTTTAAAAAAACAATTAAATTTGATTACTCAAAGTATAGGGAGGCTACCCCTACTATGGATGGCCATGATCTATCATTGCTCTTGACAATGGCAAAGATCTTGTGTTTGTTGTCCATTGTTAGGTTAGGAACAAATGTTGCCATTGCACATCACATTCCATCACAAACCATTGAAAGCCATTTTTGTTTATAGAGTAGTTCACTGTCACAACTTGATAATGCACTAAACCTCATCACCATCTCTTCACACAAAGACAATTTGTTGCCACATTCTTCACACCTATCACAAATTACAAGTATGACCGATCGTTTGAACTTTAAAATTTGAAATCTTGACTCTTAAAGCAACATGCTTGAGACTTGAAATAAAAGTGTAAACCTAATGATGTTTTGCAAGCTTGCTCCTTCTAAGTTCATCTGCTAGATTTTAAGATGCTTGGATCCTAGAATAAGGTCCTTGCCTTGTTCAAGATCTAACTCCATGGACTAGATTTTCATTTAAGATGCATCCTCCAAACTCAATACATAATTTGTGAAAATCTAAAAAAGGGTACAACATTCAAGCATTCGCAAGATCACTTCATTGGATTTTGGGCATTGGGTGTTCAATGTTCATGTTACTTATGATCATTGTGTTGTTATTTAACACACATCTTAGTTTTTGATAGTTCCTATTCATGATCATTATGTTGTCACTTTACACAACGAAGTTTGACAATTGAACTTATTCCTAAGCAAAACAAATAACTCCAAGGACTAGCTTTGAGTGTGTCACTTACATTGATGTATAATCACAAAGGGAGTTGAGACTAAATGTGCATGACTTACATTGGAGCAAAATAAAAAGGACTAAACGCCAAGGTCTTTACTTATAAAATGTATATCATATATTTCAAATTTCTTTACAATGCAAGGTTCACATTTCATAGACAACAACGCACATTTGAGCGAGGTTGTTCACCATTGTAAAGTAAGTTACAATTGTTGTGCTTGTGATCATTCCATTGTTTACTAAAACAACCTACCTCCACTCAAGAAACCTTCAAATTTCTAACCCAAGTTGTTTTTCTTTGGGTTTATCCCAATTTTTAAATACATGCCTTTTCAACTTCATGGTCTATCAAGGATTCCTATTATTGTTGATACTCATGAACTCGATGCATTTGCGTCAAGAAGCAAATCAATTATGCACATATAAAATACATCCAACTTTGGACCAAGTTTTGTTACCCTCACCCTTAGTGCATCCAAGTCTTGTCCTAGCTTTAACATTCACCCCTTATGTGTCTAACTCTACAACTATTCCACCATATGCATGTCCTAGCTTCTTTACATTCACCCTTGCAGTCAAAACGCACTCAAAGGAGCCACAAGCATTATTTTACATTAGTCTTGCATGTCATTTTTTCACAAAATAAGTTTTTCATACGAATGAATTTTTGAATGTTTGTTTTTGCAACTTGTTATGAAATATGATTGGAATTTCCCCAAAAAGTCAAAATATTTAAATCATTTTGAATAAATATGAATTTGTAAAAAATGTACATATTATTTGCACATTTTATTTTCATCTTGAAAAATGATGATAATTTGAAATCATACAATTTTTTATTTTCTTAAAGTTGAATTTAATGTAATATAAACTAAAACTTTGTTCAATACATCATGTACATTATACCCCATTTATATGTGCTAACTGTTTTTTGAAATTTTGACATTTTGAATTTCCAAATGTACATACTTTGAATTTTTGAAATTTTAAAATTCTACATTTTCTAGATTGTGAATTTTTTTTAAAAAAAAAACTAATAGGTTATTATCATTTCATATTTTTTACCATCAACTTACTTTATTATATGAATCCTTTGAAAGTCCTTTTGTAGAAACTATCTTTTTTAATAATAGAAAATTTCATTTTCAAAAGTCCTTAACTAAACCAAAACTTAAAATTGGATCAAATTGATCTTTAATTTGAGTTATTTAACTTGTAGAACCTTTGACCACTTAGGTTTCTAGAAGGTTATTTCTAAATGTTTTTGTCAATTTAAACCTTTTATAACTTTTCCACTAACTAAGCCTTTTAAAAGGTTTTATCAATTACATCTTCTGAAAGCTTTCATCAACTAGATTTTTTTTTAAAATTAAGCATATTTTTTGAATTTTTAAAAATCTTTCTTTCATACTTCATTTTGATGACAATTATTAACAATAAAAAAACATTGATAAAATAGGTTGAGCTATAAACCACATGCATAACCTTGGGCATGAATACGAAATGATACGAGTTCAATGCACATTGGACATCTTGAAAAAAAGAATGATGGAAACATGTGATATTGCAAACATTTTGAAATGGAATCTTAAAGGTGTTTGATATGTTTACAAATAAGTTGCTCAAAGAGGGAAAATATATGCAATCCATGGCTCAGGGAGAAAGTCATAAACTACCAGGAGGAATACATAAAAAAAAAGTATGATCAACTTTGTGAAACACATAGTTAAAACTGCAAAAGCTCCAAATTTTCAATGAAAAAGGAAGGGAGAGAAGCGATCTAATGACACCCCAAAACTTTGAGGTCATCACAAGGGATGTTAAAGAAAGTTGATGGAGTGAAATTATTGGGTAGCTCAATGATGCCTAAACAATACATTTGTGAGGTTGCAATGAAAGACCAATCACACTAAGTTGGGAAGCTAGGTACTTGAATGTCATAGAGACCATGAAGAGAGAACCCAAAAGGTTGATATGTTTGGGGAAGGAAATCTCAAATGAAAACACCCCATTAATAGTATTATTACCAATGCATGGGGATTCATTAAAAAATTTGAAGATACTGGGTAGGGGAGGAAAATCCCCCCCCCCCAAAACCTCATTTGTCCAAATGTAAAGACATAAATGGTCTTTGAGTGTTTAAAGGGACTGTTATGACGTTTGTGGGTGGGGATGTTGATCATTAAATTGTATTCTATAGTAAAATAAGGGGGTGTGTCACCATTGTGGCCTTGGCATTTACATTATGAAGTATCTTAAGGCAAAAGAAGAATTATGGAAACTCAAATATTTCACCATCCAAAAATATAATCTTCAACAAAAATCCTCTAAAAAGAAACCAAAACCCTTCAAGATAACATAACACTATAACTACTAATCTTAAGTTTCAACACATGCCAAAATATCATCTTTCAAAAAACCCTCATATAAAAATTAGACCTATTACATACCTAGGGGCCAAAATCCCTTAAGCTACTACTATACTCCATAAATGAATCTAAACACAATATATATATATCCTTGCCTCGGTAGACATAACATAAGACATACATATGTTACGAACGACAAGAATCCATAATATAATAAGACATACATATGTTATGAACAACAAGAATCCACTTTGTTTGGTTGAGACACAAAACAATTGATGATGGTTGTGTGGGTCCATCCCCCAAGTTCATGATAATGGGTAGTTTGTAGTTTGCCTTCATTTGATGTTTGAATAGTGAATAGAATGGAGGAAAAGAGTTCTAGAACTTGGCTTTCAAAGGACAGACAACAAACCAGCACAAGTAATGTGGCAGAAAGCCAGAAGAAGCCTAGACTACACACAAAGAGTCTGTTTTGCAGACTCATCATCTGATTTAAAAAAAAGATGTTTACAGAAATGATAGGGTTTGTACACAGGTTGTTTCTTTTTAATTAATTAATTAATTTTTAAAAAATTTAATTAAATTATTTTTTTTGAAATTCTTCAAGTAGGTCCACTGGTTAGGATCCCTGGCATTAATGAGCATCAAATAGTGATTTTTTTAGGTGGGCTTTCATATTTTCACAAAAGTGTTGCTATAAGTTATGACATAGGAAAAATGCCTAGATCTAGGATGTGACAAAATTAATTAAATTTTATTTCTAAAGGTGATGAGAAATTCCTTTACAATCACAACATTTTATTTATTTTTTCTTTCTTTCTTTTTTTCATTTTCCCAAGTACAATATTCGACAAGGAAAAAATAAATTGTGCATCACTCATTAAAATTAGGAAAAAATACAGAAATAGCTGTTAAAAAGCTTCAACTTTGTGTCAAAAGCTCGTTGTACACAGTTCACATGTAAAAGACATGCCATGTTTACGTACTAGTTCACTAAGGCAACTCTTTGAAACCAATAAAGCCACCACCCATTTGAACAATCTCATTGATCACAAATTTTTTTTCTTCACACCTAGGCATAAGCCTATGAGGCTATTACAATATTTAAGTAGCAAGCTTAATGACAAGAACTCCTCAAAACAATTCAAGGCAGCCATTCTAACAACATCATTGGTCACATTTTTAAGCTCTTTTTTTTTTCTAACCCCTAAGAGCATTGCAAGCTGTCCTCTGTACCTATGTGACCCAACAAACATGATTCTCACATCCAAGTTTTAGTTATTTGTCTTTTTCCAACCCCACCCATAAAACTGAAACTGGGACTCCAACAAACATAATTCTCACATCCAAGTTTTAGTTACTTGTCTTTTTCCAACCCCACCCATAAAACTGAAACTCGGACTCCAACAAACATAATTCTCACATCCAAGTTTTAGTTACTTGTCTTTTTCCAACCCCACACATAAAACTGAAACTGGGACTGCAAACAGGTGGGAGAGTACTGATTGCAACTCACTCACCTGGACCAATCAAACTATCTACCCAATCAGAGACAGGGAGCAATCAGGAAACATGATTTGATTGTGTTTATCGTACTCTTCCGGGGCTATGAAAGCTGGTGGAGATGCTCTAAGCACAAAAGCATGTTCTAAGAGACCTTGGATATAGGCTATGTGTATTTTTTTCTACATCAACTATAAACTTTGTTTGTATGCACACAACATAACAAAGATGGTAGAGAAAAAAAGTTGTTAGACTCCCACAAGCTCTGCAAATATTAATCGATCCATTGCAAATTGAGAATTCCCAAATGTGAGATTTGGGTCCAAATATCTAGACTCAATCCAAATCTAGAGAATTTGGAGATTTGCAAGGATGGGCCCTCTCACTTTAGGTCTCTAATGGCACTAACTATTAAAAGACCTTAAATTTGAAAGCACAAAACCATATATATATATATGTGTGCAAAGGGTTTTGTATGGGGACCTTTGATTTTCCATTACTCAAGTTTCCCCCCTAGCAAAACTCAGTTATTCACTCTGAAAATTTTGCACAAAATGTTTAGGAGCAGATTCAAAATCCACAAAATAAAACCTAACTTGAAAATTAACATGGCCATGTTATGAAAAATCTGCATTGCAACAAGAAGAGATAGGCATCTGGTTAAATCAACTTATTAATAATCAATGATGGATTGGACCAACTCTTGTCCCCAAATTTTCCAAATTACAAATTCAGCTACATGAATAGGATGGTGTATGAGTATGCTTGCAAGGTTGGTTGGCATTGCTGGTTTGGACTAGTATTTCATTGTTTTCTTTGGGGCTTTTGCAGGGCTTGTCAAATCTATCATATGCCTTGTGGTAAACAAACAAAATAGGTCCATTTGATTTGGAAATAGACGATTATTTACCATTCGCATTACATTTTCAACAAGGGGGTGTGTCACACCGTGGTCTTGCCATTTACATAAAAAAGTATCTTAAGGCAAAAAGAAGAATTATGAAAACTCAAAAATATTTCACCACGTGCAAAAATAGAATCTTCTAAAATCTTCTTAAAAAAGAAACCAAAATCCTTCAAGAGATCATAACTCTATAACTAATCTCAAGTTTCAACACAAGCCAAAATATCATCTTTCAAAAATTCTCATACCAAAATAAACCTATTGCATAGGGGCCAAAATCCATTGAGCTACTATACTCTATAATGAATATAAACACAATATCCTTGCCTTGGTAGGCAAGGCCAATAAAGTCGAACATTTTAAAAATATTCTATTGTTGACTTGCCGCTTATACCACCCCTCTTGTCATGACCAATGTTGTGCACGTATATTGGGTTAGACTCAAATATGAACTCCCCAACCTTATACATGCAAATAATCGTTATCACAAGTAGTATTGCATGTTTCTTTTTTTTCATTGATTGCCCTTTTGCGTGTCTAAAATGTGTGGTGCCTTAACACATCTTGGTGCTACCTATACACATTTTGGGCTAATAATTTGTGTGGACCCATAATGTCTATAGGCATCATCCATATGGTTGAGCAAAAAATGGATTGAGCTAAGGGCATATAAGGAAGAAAAAAAGTTAGTACAAAAGCATTAACATGCGATAAAAATTATGTGCATAGATAATATTGGTGGTATGAATTCAAGTATGGGTAATGGTATTGGAGACCATAGCCATTTGATATGTAATTTGGCCAATGCCTAAGGTGTATTCAAGGTTTAGGGGTTTTGTGGTTTCATATACCCCATTGTATAATAGACCAATTTGGTTTCAATGTGAAAGAGATTGATTTTATTATTCAAACTTTGTGATAATTGTAACTTTTGAATCAAGGATTGGTTCGACATGTGTGAGAAAATTGGGTTGCAATTTTTTTCTTATGTGTTCAACCTATTGTGTTGCCTTTGTTAGCCATGTTCATGTGTGGATTAACTTGAAATAGGTACTTGAACTCCTCCTAGTATTAATGTGCACCATGTTTGTGTTGTGCATACAATTAACACTTAAAACAAACTTAATGATGCACCTTTAGGTTTTCAAAGTGGTATTAGGGTAAAAAAACCTATCAATTATCAATTTTGTAACATAATATAAATATAAGGTGCATTCTTTAATGTCACAACCCTAACATTGGGTTCATGATTAAAGGTAAAATGTAAGGGCCCATGAGGCCAAGAGAGTATGTTTGGGCATGAAACACACTTTTACAGATGGGGGAGAATGCAAAAGATGATATCCAATGACTCCCAATTGCACTCTCACTCTGGGAATTGCACTCATGTGGGAGTCCCAAATGTTTAGAACCTTGGTTGAAAAGGTAAACATGCACCAAATTGGGCCTCCATGATATGATTGGAATTTTTGTGAAATGTAAATGCCTAAAGTGCCTTTGCATTATTCATTTAGACCTAAAATGCATGAGTTATGATCAAAAGAAGGGTTGGGAATCAAATTGGGAATTTGATTCATGACCACAAATCCCCTTAGAAAAGGCGTCAAATGACCTCCGATTGGAAAATGCAATACATCGTTAAAAAGATCTTTTTGAGGGCTATAAAATATTTCCCTTGCATGTTCTGAATAGGTCTTTTTTCTTCGGAAGATATGAATGTCCAAAATTTTAGGACAATAAGAGTCTCAATTTTGGGACTTTTGATAAAAAAAATGTCATCTAAATGTAACCCCTATGGAAAGTCACAAAATATATTGTAAGGAGGGGAATGGTGTTTCCTCCCAAAATTTGTAGGTCATGTGAAGCTTGTGCTTGAGGTTGTCCCTTTTAAGTCCATCACACCACTTGCATTCAACTTGCACTAACTGCCCTCTTTCCTTGCACTACAACAACATGGGGCTATTTTGCGATCCAAATATCATCGTAAACAACAAAGAAAAAAGTTTCTGAAAGCCCGCTGTTGCGAACCATAATTCCTCGCAAACTCTTAACCTTTTACGATACCATAACATTCGTACCCGTACCATCGCAAGTCCTTCACAACTCCCGAACTTCATAGAATCGCAAACTTTTCCGATTATAACTGCTTCTATACATTGTTTGCGATTAACACTACATCGGAAACTATTTACAACAAACCCATCACCGCAACGACTTAGCGAATCGACTCAAAACTCTATCGGTTTTTGATATAAGATCTAACGTAATAATTTTGGGATTCTCAAAATGCCGCTAAAAGTTTGCGATTAACATTACATCGAAAACTATTTACAGCAAACCCATCACCACAACGACTTAGCAAACCGACTCAAAAGTCTATTGATTTCCGATATAAGATCTAACGCAAACATTTTGGGATTCTCAAAATGCTGCTAAAAATTTGCAATTAGCATTACATCGGAAACTATTTGCAACAAACCCATCACCGCAATGATTTAGCGAATCGACTCAAAAGTCTATCGGTTTCCTATATAAAATCTGACACAAACATTTTCGGATTTTCAAAATGCCGCTAAAAGTTTGCGATTAACATTACATCGGAAACTATTTGTAACAAACCCATCACCGCAACGATTTAGCGAATCGACTCAAAAGTCTATCGGTTTCCGATATTAGATCTAACGCAAACATTTCGGGATTCTCAAAATGCCGCTAAAAGTTTGCGATTAACATTACATCGGAAACTATTTGCAACAAACCCATCACCGCAACGATTTAGCAAATCAACTCAAAACTCTATTGGTTTCCGATATAAGATCTAATGCAAACATTTCGAGATTCTCAAGATGCCGCTAAAAATTTGCGATTAACATTACATCAGAAACTATTTGCAACAAACCCATCACCGCAATGACTTAATGAATCGACTCAAAAGTCTATCTGTTTCCGATGTAAGATCTAACGCAAACATTTTGGGATTCTCAAAATGTCGCTAAAAGTTTGCGAAATCTATGATTTTGCAAACCTATTCTGGAATGATTTTACCCGTAAAAATGTAGCGATGTCTGTGACATGGTATATTTGGTCTTTTGGCTTTTACAGTGTTTCGAAGAATTATGATTCGCAAATGGTTTTGAGATCCACTGTGTATCGCAAGAGCATGACACTGTATTCTTATTTTGGAAGCAGGGTTTATATTCATTTGGAGTCACTTTGGAAGGCAAAAATAAATATTTATATCAAAATTTCAAAATTTACAATGTAAAAGGGTTTGTAACCCTTGGGTATCGAGGAGGTGGCTCTATGAAGTGTTGGATTGCACAACTCTCAGATAATGTTACTAGATCCCCTACCTTCCCTTCCATAACACACCTATCATAACATATCATGACAGACTTCCATAACACACCTATCATAACATATCATGACAAATTTAAGTGTCCTATAATATTCTTCTCTACCCTACAAAAAGCACCCAGTTTCAATGCAAGTGTTTAGATTGCTTTAATCTCCACTGTGTTTTACCCTAGAGGATTTTTGCACCATCAACTTGCAACCGCAACAAATGTGTAAACTGTAAGTGTGGAGGTACACTTGGCAACATCTGGAATTGATGTTTGAGATCCAGTTGTGTATGAACAACCTGCTCCATTCACCTCTACTTCGGCTTCCTTCTCTAGCTTTGCAGTACAAGATGTAGGACTGCACATTGACTGTAAAACATCAGATTGGCTGCACTGTCTTCTGTACTTGAGTGTCATGCTTGAAAGTTCATAGTTTTCAAAAACTGCAACTGGAACACTTTGCAGCCAAAGCCACATTCTGAATTAGCCTTGTGTCCACATTTCCTATTAACCAGCCAAACAATGAAACAAGTATCTTGCATGAGCATGGCATTTAGATAACAGAAAATAACACCAAATCTCCCAAACATCAGGTAGAAAAACATAATTACTCTTGAAGCCAAGTGCTCTCAAAAGGAGCTGTCACACACCATTGGTCATCACAAACTAAGGTATGTATGTAAGTAATCAGTAAAAGAAACAGGTATCTTTTATTTGACTTCTGAGAAAACAGGCTAAGAGAAGCTTACCTCCATCACCCATCCAACATATTTCACATCGTTGACATGCTGATTCATGTCCAAATCACCACATTTTGGCTGCAAAGAAAACAATGACAAGCAGCGAACAATATGAACAAACTAAAGATGTTTGAAACAAAGCAGGTGACTCCTGATTTGACAAAAAACTTGAACCCTTTTTTTTGTCCAAGGGCCAGAACCAATCTCATCTTTGGACCTTGGACAAGTCGTCAAGATCACCAACTTTGTTACACCCACCAAAAATGCCACAGTACACACATACAGAACACACCAATGTCGATAGCAGAAGCAGCCAAGGTCTTTCTGAACGTAGCCACTTTGGCAGCATCTGTTGTTCTCCCACTGTACATGGCCATGAATTACCCACTAAGCCCCTTTGCTTGCAATATCAAATGGGCAACTGGATGATTCCACTGAAGCCAACAAAGTCTCATCATTTGCATCACTTGCAATATCCTATCAAGTCACAAGGCATCACACTCGACTCATCTTTATGAGATTTGAAGAAAAGTCCATAAGAATGATTCACAATTACAAGATGAGTCTAGTGATTACCTTTTGGGTGCTACTCACAAAGTATGAGATCATGAACGGAAATCACTCCTTACTCACTATTTCTACCCTACAGCCACAATGGTAGGAGCTTTTGCAACCTAGAAGGAGAATGAAGCTCAAAGGAAAAATGTCCTATTCTGCCCACAAGATACAACACCCAAGCTAGGGACTCAGATCTTTTTAGACTACGTTGCTCTAAGGAATAGCTACCTTGTATGTTGCAAGCTGAGATGTCCAAAAAGGTTTCACAAATCTGCAGTGCCACTAAGGTGATAATCTTGGGTACATTTGACTTCAATCGGTTTAGCTCCTTCAACGACTAATATCACAAAAAAATTTAGGGTCCATTAAGGTTTAATATGGACACTCGTCAAGCAGCTTTGTATCAAAAATTAGGGAGTTAAAAAAATCATGGTTCAAGTGGTTCCCATGATGGGAAAAACAACCTTGCAACCTCTGCAACTATCTTTGGATTTGCACCAAGGCGGCTGGGTTGTGTAGGCAAGGGAACTGATGAACTCGGTAGTACATTTTGGCATACCTCTTTCAGCTCCAAGGTCATTGCATTCATCTTCTCTTCAAGCTAACATATTCGGGCCTCTAATGCGTTGTACTTTTTTGCCCAATTTTCACTACCTTTGTTTTGGATTATAGTGTATTGTATAGGTGGTGGGTGGTTTACCTATCAAGACCAGCCCGAGTTAGATCACAAGTCTACTACTAAAGGCAAAATGTGCATATAGTTTTACCCATATGGCATATTTGTCACAAAATATCAAGACTGAAAAACACCCACCTCTTCTTTAACAATTGCCTCTAACTTGTCCCAGTCAGTCCCGCATTTTGTGTTGCACCCAAGTTGCATCTAATGAATGTTCGTAGCCTTGACAAGTTTGATCTCCAACTTGGTTTTCAAGCAGGCATATTTACACTCTACAGGGATCACCTGCACAGTCAACGTGTGGGAGTTAACCTAGTGAGTAGCCTAGGCACGTTAGCAATGTGCTTATCCTTCTATTGTAACACAAATGGCTTATCCTTCTACTGTAACACAAATGGCATAGTTATAATTAGTCACCTTGCCAAACAAGGGGAGTTGTAGCATGCACGGCAATGGCTCCTTGAGATTAATGACCAGGCCTAACTGCCAACACACATTCCATCATTTGCTGTAAGTGACATTAAATCAAAACATCCATCATTTTATATGACCTTTAATTAACTACATATTTTCACCACACTTGTAATTCTCCAATGGAAATCGACTGTCCCTGAAGTAAGAAACAAGATGCTAATATGTCAGTGGTTTTCCATTAGGCTACTGTGATCACAACACACTGTGTGTAACTGTGATCACAGCAGCCTAATGGAAAGAGCCCTAACACTGGCCCATCTATCAGTGGGCCTTCAGAAACACACAGTGACCTAATAACAGAGGCCTGGAGCCATTCTTTTGGACAGTTCAATGCAGGGTGAAGAAATTGTTGTAAAAATTGTGCAGCTAATCTGGAAACACATACAAGTCATTAGAAGCCCAATTAACATACAACCAAACTATTTGAGAAACAAAATCAAGGTCTGGGAGTATATAGAACTTGGAACATACAATGTGTTCACTGAAATGAACTTTTCGATTTTCTTCTTCAGCTGCCTTTGCCAAAATACAAACCACAACCAAACTGGTTGTTTGGTACCATTCATACCTGCCACAGCCAAATAGATGCCTAACCACTAAAAGCAAAATAGTCCTAAAAGGAACTTTCTACTCCTACATTGTCCCCTACAGGTTATTCCGTGTTTGATGGAGCATGGACTCTTGTTAGGAAAACCCAGAAACAACCATTGTAACGTAATGCAGCTAAATTGAGCCCACAATAACCATATGCAAATTCGCCATATAAAAATCACCGAACAATGGGCTTTGTTTTATACAACATTTGGATTCTACAAGAGCCCTTGCTATAGATGCTTACTTGAATTTGGCCGGTGGAGCATATGGTGGTGCAGGGGACACCATGTCAACCACCTTGGTGTTTGAATTGGCAGATGCAAATTGCAAATCCTTCTTGACAACCTTCAACTCCATCTCAACACCCATTCGTGTGTCCATCTCACTTTAGCAAGGATTAATAACTCTGAGGGTTTCTTCCAAGCCTGTCAGGTTTCTCTTCGAGCTTTGGCCCGTGGTAAGGACCTTGCGAATTGTGACCAAGACCAAAACTCGCATCAACACTGTTCAATACCTGTAGAGTCCCCCATAGTCCCTCCATTAGCAACTAGGTTGTTAAAATCTACTGACCCACTGTGTGAACTTTGAGCAATTGTGCATTCTAAAAGAAACATCGCTAGTTTGTAAGATAAAAGTTGGAGGTAGTCGAAAAGGATCTAAAAATAGGGGAACAACTCTATATCACACCTAGAAATTCACTTCTGTGAAGTTGAGCTTCTAAACAAACAACAACCTTCGTGTTGCTCGATCATTCACAAATCTTGGGATATGCTTGCATTTCAGTTTACCATGAACACCATACCAATCTAGACATATTTTGTGCCTTCTGAGATATATCGGATGTTCACGAGAACATCGACAACAAGCATCTAGATTACTTCTGAAATGCTCAATCCCTGAATCTTGGTGGTACCTCTGAACTAACAACTTTACTGTGACATTGCTTGAAAGCACGCTTGATGTAAACAACAGTCTTTTCTTTGTCGCATCCCCATACAGATTTCGTCATTATAGGTAGTCGTCATTTTCATAAAGGGTTATTTAAAAGACTATCCAGTACACTAGAATTAGGTGTTGTTCGTGGGCAAAATTTTGTCAGTTTGAGGTGATAATGGAGGTGCATGTACATTTGGTACAAATTACATACTTATTCTGGACCCTAATGACTTGGCTCTTAAACCCTGAACCCTTCAAACCCCAAATTGATCAACCCCCATATACCTCATAAAACATTGTTTTTTTGGCCATATACCTCATAAACAATGTTTTTTTGGGGAGTGAATTATTCCTTTCTTGTATAAAAATCCAAGAAATTTTGGACAATGTTACTTTCTAATTTAATTTCAACCAATTTTGCTATTTTGAGGCAAATTTCGAGGAAATTATAACATCATATATATGGCACACTACTATGTTTCAAAACAAAACAATAATTTTTAGAGGGTGAATTTGCCTACCGTAAGTTAAAAATTGGAAATATATGAAGATAAATATGAAAAGACTGGAAATCCTTGGTTTGTTTATGTCAATTCTTGAAGATAAGAGCACCAAAAAGGAAGAAGCCAAAGTTTTTAGACTAGATCCCTGTGGTTAGGGAAAGAAGCTATGGATTAACCTAACTGTTTTAATATCAATCTAAGAATTCTTGTGTGATTCAGCTAATTTTGTTATGTCTTGAAAAAATCACCAAATTTTCAATATGACAATTTGAAGAAAAACATTGGTCATGCCATTCCATTGTGCTCACATACTACAGTAGAACCTGTCTAAGTTAATATTGTCGGTTTAGATTTAGATTGTATTGATCTATTTTTGGTATTGTTTCAATGATAATTGATGTAGCACATAACATTTGTAGACCTATTTAATTCATGGCCAATTTATCTTTGGTATATTTGGTGGGAAATAGATGATATTTTTATTCCCAACATTCAATGAACACTAATTCATCTTCCATCCCAACAAATCATGCACGCAGAGTTTAACATGCGATGTTTGTGATGCCATGCTCCCTCCCGACATAACATATGCAAAAAATGATAATTCAATTGTTCACAGTTCGGATGTTGGGCGAACCATGTGTAAAAGATTCCAGAATGGATCAATGAATTTTACATGGAGATATATGTTGTGTTGCTCACTCGAGGAACAAGCACTTAGTGCTATACACTGCTATACTACACATACAAAATAGCTTTTGGTTTTCCAAATCGTGGGATTTTACATGACATATTCCTCTTGCACACACAAGAAAATTGGAAAAAAATTAATATATGCCCCCCCCCCCCACCCTTTGTTTGTCACGTGTCGTACCTTTTTATTGCCGTCCATGCATATATATGTTATTTATTTGGATAAATGGAATTTAATTTTGAAAAAAGGTAGATTACTTTGTGTTAGATTTGATACGATTATGTATTCATTGCAATATGGGTGCCACCTCTTTCAATACACTTGGGAAAATGTTGAACATAATTTTAAGTATTTAATGTGGCCTATACAAAAATCCCGTGCACCATATATGAAACATATTTTATAATTTTTACATGTTAAATAAACTGACCCATATAACGTTGGGATTGGCCGTCCACAACCAAATGGGAACGCCGTGGCCATTTTGGAGGGAAATAGATTTGATTCTTATTTTCATTGTTTAATAAACATTTAATTCATCTTCCATCCCAACAAAGCTTTGTTACAATGAATGTTTATAGATTAAAAAGGATGTGTGATATATTAAACTTTGTGCAAGCGTGAAAACTCTAATACTATTTACCAAAAATGTCCTAGAATATTTACCAATTAAAATTAACCGCGATTCGCCACGATGACATACTTCAGATATGCCTTGCAGCGTTGCCATAATGTTCCTTTTCCCAAAACAACCCTAATTATTATTTGGTTAGATATGCCTTGCGGCGTTGCCATAATGTTCCTTTTCCCAAAACAACCCTAATTGTTATTTAGTCATCATAAAAAGCAATTCTAGATTTATTTTGTGATGCGGCTTGGGTTGTTCCAAACAAATTCATATCAAATACCTCTTTTATGGTATAGATTTTTAATTTTACAAGTATATTTTCTCCCTTTTCTCCGAGCTATTTATTAATTTTCCTGGGAGAAAAATTTCTCAACCCTAAACCCTAAAACGAGATTTGTGGATGGGGCATTGGTGGGTGTTGGGTCATTCAAGCCCGGGAAACAAAAAAAAAAACCCGGGAAATTTCATAAGGCACGATTTTCTTTTCCCATTCAATCAAGCTATGAACATCCTTGGAGGGCACGAGTCCTACAACACTCTTGCTAAAAAATGATGCAAATGATGACGATCTTCAAACAAAATACCTCTTTACAGAACATTAAATATTTATACCATGTTACATGTATTCGTAAAACAAAAACAGACAAAAAGAACCCTCAGGGGGTTCCCATGTATTTTTCAAAAATTTGAGGGGTCCAATAAAGCGGACTCTGGGCTCTCCGCGTTTACATTCGTTCATGGAGGGAAACAGTTCAACAATTTTAGTTGCTGGTAAAAAAAAGACATCTTAACAAAATGAACGATTCGAGCGATCGAAAATCGAATAAGAAGAGGGCGAAAACGAATGCGGCTTGACGAAAAATAACAAAAGGCGACCAATCGCAAGTAGAAGAGGGAAGAGGGGGGTGCGACAGGGGGGGTTTAGGCTAGTCGTTGAACCAGAGCTCAGACAAGAGTAGGAGGACCGGGGGTGCAAGGAATTGAACCTCCTTCCCCTCCCCCCCCGATCTTGACAATCCAGGTTGAACCATTGATGCGACGACCCACAATGGAGCAGTCAACGTAGTGCTTACTGTTTGGTTCGTTCCCAACTATGCCATCGAGAAATTTTGTAATGACTCAAACATCTGGCTACCCATTTTGTTGAACCCTCTTATGGAAAAAATAAAGTAATTGTTTAAGGAAATTAATATGACATCAATTTAAGTAAATATCAATTTTCCCCCGCTCTGTTACCAATAATTTAATATTAGTTTTCATTCTCGCGACCGACGTTTGTATTGTAAACCATTACGTCTCACATCAAATCTTCATTCATGGGACCAATTTGCCTAGGTTTCGGGTTCAATTTCATCCATCACATAATTCGGCCAAGGTTTATCCGAACAACACATGTTCGCCATCCAAGACAAACAAAACACGACGGGCACGGCATGCGTCGCATGGTGGCCCTACCATTTATGATAAGAAAAAAAAAATTACTTAAAGGGGATATTGTTTAATTTTTCTTACAAATGACAGTAAAAGTAAACTAGATCGTATTTACAAGATTTCTTCTCCTGTGAAATTAGGTCACATTACAAGATCCTATATCCTATATATCAAAGCAAACGTGGTGTATGTCTGTCTGTCTATGTGTAGCTTGAGGTTCCCTAACCATGTCCCCACCTCCTCCTCCCTCTTCTTCTTCTTCTTCTTCTTCTTCAAACCTTAGATTCAAGGTTTGAAGTCTAGATCCACGGTTGCACCTTGAAGTTCCCAAACCAGGTCTCAATCTAGGTTCTTCGAAGCCAAATATTGGGGTTTCAAGTCCAGCTCCAGGTCTAGGTCTCGATCCACGTGCAGCTTGAGGTTCCCAAACCAGGTTTTTCGAATCCAATGATTAGGGTTTGAAGTCTAGATCCAATTTTGGGTAAGAGTCAAAACTATGGATTTCTCCATTTCTGAAATGGATCTGTCTATTTGTGCACCCCAAAATAATCATATTAATTGTATTATTATTATTATTTTAAATTTTATAAACCTCTCCTTTAAAGAAAATGTAATAATAAGTGTATTTATTTTAAAGGTACCCATTCTTCAACCATATGGCAATAATAGCACCGGTGGGGTTTTTTTTTTTTGCGAATTATTTTTGTTTATAGCCAAAATGGCCATCATTTGTAGGAAGATGTGGAAAAAGTGGGCAATTATCTGAAGGAATATTTAGCCAAACTTGGCTACAAATCCAAACATGGAAGCACAAAGCGTTGGGGGTGGCTGGAGTGGCGTAGCCACGGGTTACCCACTAGTATTAGAGCAAATGTGGTGGTGTCTGTTTGTCTGTGTATTCCTCATAGACATTCGCAAATTGCGCCCAGGGCAGTGGGATGAAAGAGCTCTACGTACGTCCGTCTTCCTTTCTTTCTTTTTTTCTTTCTTAGTTTGTGTCAGTCTGTTCGTTCGTCCGTCAGTCCTTCCGTCCATCTGTCCTTTTTTCCGTCATTGACCTCCCCATCATCCCTTGCCCCATTTTCCATTTCACTTATTTATATATTTTTAGTTTTTTTTTCAGGCATCCACGTGATTGGCCTACTCAATATGCTTAGTAATGTACATACCACTGCCTACATGCACCTCCTTGATTTTTTTTATTACTAATTGTTTTTGCCAATTTGCACCTGAAATATATGATTTCAAATTTCAACCTATTTGAAGGATTTTTCGTGGGAAATAAATGGTCCCAAATTGGCTAGACTTTGTGGGAAAAAAAAGTTGCTGAAACATCAGACTTTTATGGTAAGTTCTATTAGGTAGCCAATACTACGGAAGGACCCCCTTTTCCTTCTTTTTTAAAAATAAAACTTTCGTAGTTGGTGATGTTGGCGAATTTGGCCCCTTTTTTCAATTCTTCTTTCTTCTTTTTGGGGATGATGGTCACTTTGGTTACATCACAAAATTGGCCATTGAAGACACAAATTTTTTTTAAAAAAAAACAAGGAAAGAAAAAAGGAAAAAAAACCACTGCTACTACTGCTACTTAATTAGTGCGTACACTCGCAATGTTGTTACACACACACAGACACATACATCGCTTTCCAGACCTTCATGTGAATGTTGATGTTCTCAGAACATTTGTACACAAATATAATTAAAGTGCAAGAATACCAATTCGATATATTAATTATAAGTTCATCATTCTTGAACATGCACTTCCTAGTCACATGGAAAAGAATGAATGAACGATCAATAGATGCACCAACAAGTCCACCGACAAGCAACAAACAAAATCTTTAATGAAAGGAAAGAATTAAGCAAAGTGTTATTTAAAGCCTAACACAGAGTACGTGGATCCTCGATATTGTGTACTTATCTGAACATTCGCAAATCTAACACTCTGAGAGCCTATTCAAAAGGTAATTTGAGTCGGGTTGCAATCTTGGTAATAAGTCTAACATATGAATGCCAGACATCATGCACAATCACTTTCCCAAAAAACGTTCATCATTTTTTTAAATTGTTTATGGATGGGGTAGATCATTTCCAAACATTCATGGATGTAGTGGATCATTTTTAATCACCCGTGGACAAAAGAGATGATTTATATTCACTCCATAGGGTGGATCCTTTTTTGGTAAGGCATGGACGATGTGGATTATTTTTGGTCATCCACACATTATTGAGATCATTTTAACTGCCTGGAAAAACACCAATTGCGCAGATCATTTTCATTTTCCCAATGCCCCTGGATCACATCCATCGTCGACACATAACCCTAATATGGGGTAGATTATTTTTGGTCACCGATACATGGCCTGTATTGGTATTATTTTCTATACCAGGCCTTAAGGTATGATCCGGTTGCATTTGAAAGGGACTTGAAGTCCGAATGGGTGCCAAATATGATGGCGGAACCAATGCGATTTATTAGAATGTTGACATCATTGCCAATGAAAAGTTGACACGTCACTTCAATTTTTTGCCCCCCCTTGGCTGGAGAAGATTATGCCTACAGTAGTTGAAAGTCTTATGGAAAATCAAAATTGCTTCGTGGGCCGTCAGTAGGAACAAGTGTGTCAGGGATCGGTAGGTCAAAGACGAGTAGGTCGATGCTTGCAGATGGTTGGTGTTTGTGTAATGTGCATAGATGGCACATTGGTTGGTGGGTGGGGGCAAAAAGGTGCTCAGCAGGCCGATGCAAAGCTCACCGAACTCACTTGATTATCATTATATATTGTAAAAGGAAGAAAGTTCCTTCCCCTGAAGCTGTCCAAGGTACTAAAATAGTGTAGATTGAAAGGACCCAATCAAATGTCACCTTCTGGGTCAATCACTGACATTAGTGAACCAAAGGAATTTTTTTCATCCAAAAAATATATATAACATCCCAAAATAGAGGAAAATGTTCCTTTTCCATCTTTTTTCCAAGTCTCATACTGTGATTAGCAATCATTCACTGTGTTTGTAGTTGCTGGAAACAACTGGTTGGTCCCTTCTAGGACCTGGAGTGGAGGTAGGCCTAGCGCCCAATATTATGAAAGGTATTAATATTTTTATTGTCGATGTAATTAAGGATTTTTCATGTAATTATGACAAAATAATTCAAGTGCTGTGAAAGAAAGGCGACCAAAAAAAATAAAATCTTTACTTTGAAAGTGTTTGAAATGATGCCACATGGCACTTTGATAAACAAGCCAGCAACAGCTGCAAAATCACCGGCATGCATAAGTCTTCTTCAGCACCTGGACGCCTTCTGCAGCTGACGTCCACAGACATGTCTTTGATGGATTCAACTGTACAAATGAGATTGGAGGGTATTTTCACAAGAGCCCTGTGAATTATATGGTCTTGGACTTATTGTGCAACTCTAACTCACCTTTTATTTTTTTCCAAAATAAATATTGCTACTAGTGAGAACCGGCATGTAGGTTGAAATAGCCTGTCATTGTGCCCTTTATTAGTACCCAACATATTTATTTTAAAAAATTCCCCAATAACAGGGCAACACTAGTTTCAATGCCTTGATTGTTTTTATAAAAAAATTGTGGACTCTGAGAAACTTTTTCAAATTCCCATCTAGCAATTAAGTAGTTTCAATGATATTTAATCAGCCAACAAGCACACTGTGACTTGAGAGCCTTTGGGTGAACCCAAGCTAGTCCATTTAAATTATTTCTAAACATTACAAATATCCCATGCTAAGACTAAATAAGGGTGTCCGAGTTCAGATTTAACATTTTTTGGGCTTAATATGGCCACTAAGAGGGCTCATTCAAAAAGGTCAAGGTACCAACATGGGTGCTGGGTTCACCCTGGCCAACTTGTGGCCTACACTGATGACTGGTTGGTCACCTTCAGCTTCTTGAGTGAGGCAGGTTAGTGGCCAAATTAAAACCCAAGAGATGTTAGATTTGGAATCAGAGCCTGTGATTTTGTCTAATCATGGGATATTTGTAATATTTAGAAACGATTCAAATGATTTTTTTTTCGACCATGGCACCAATGTTGGTGCTCCTTCATCCAAGGCATGTATTTATAATGTTTAGAAGCAATAATGTTTATACCACATTACCACTGCAGATGCTAATTCATCCAAACCCCTGATTGAGGCCTCTTAGTGCATATATTTAACCTGCAAAATCTTAAATTTGGACTTGACAAACCCAGCCCATTAAATATTAAAACTAGCGATACTTGTAATGTTTAGAAATGATAAAAATCAATGTTGTAATCTATCTAGAACATCAATACCCACAATCAGATTTGGATCAGCCTTATCCAGGAAAAACATTTGGACAAAAATATATATGAGAGTGTTGTTGTTCCAATAAAAGACAACGCCAACTTTTCAAAGTTTTCATTGTTGTTGGCACGCTCCGCATGCGCTAGCAATATATGCATATATTTGCATTCTGGAGATCCCCCGTGAGGTGGGGTATTCATTAAACAATGGTGGCCACAATATTAGCTTTGGAAAATGCAATAGAGAGCTCACCATTCTTAACCCAAAATTCAGATAAGAAGCAAATTCTCAGCCAATAGACTTGCAGTACAACCAGTGGCGGCTTGTACCAACCACCAAGAACATTTCATTTCATTGTTCGGTAAGTGGTATGCATTGGTAGTCTACTGTAGTCAATGTTTAAAAACCCAGTCTTCAAGCCAGATGCAGATCGTCTTCCCCTCCAGCTATGCGAGTCTGCTGGCATCATGTACAGCTTTGCTTATTTACAACCCAAGAATGCATCATGTGTCTGTTCATCCTGCAATAGTGATTAACAATCTTCAACATTTTTGGGATAAAAATTTGTTATGATTTTCCATTTAAGGGCATCTCCAGCGGTGCTCAGTTTGTGACCCTGAAAATATATTTATGGCATCCAAGTTTTGGTTGTTCACAATTTTTTTCAAAAATACCTATAAAACTAACACTGAAAATGGGTGGAAGGGTGCTAATAGCAACCCATCCGGATCAATCAAACTATCTAGCCAATCAAGAGCAGGTGTGAGGCTTTGTTGTGCCTTTTACCAGCCTCAGCAAAATGTACAAAAATGCTGGGCCAAAACCATTTTGCTGCACCAAACCAAAGCGGGATGGGAAGGCGAGGGGGTTGATTTTTTTTTTTACTGTTGAGCGGGACGTCCCATTGTTTGGTGGTCTATTTCTTTTAATTCCCAGGATTTTAGTAAGTTTAATAAGTCCTAAATGCCTTTTGGGACTTTTGTAAAAATAATCATATAAGGTTTGGAACAAGCTTTCCAACTTGTTCACCATGTTCAACTTGGACAAAACTTGCACTACTAAATAGGTATGATGAACCATACATTGAATTCCTTGTATGTGAAGCACATAGTCATTAGAAATCTGTTGAGTAATTCCAATTTTGGCACCTTGGAAAATAGTCATTGTGTTAGCTCCAAAACAAGAAAAACTTATAAAATATGGCTTCTTTTATTAGCCCTCCTCCAACCATGAGATTTTGGATGAGTACCTCGCAACTTGGGACCAATAGGCTTGCACAATGCACACAATGAAGAAACACCAAGGATTGCACAAAACATCACAGCGCACATACAAGCTTTAAACAAACTTGTAATTCGAAAAAACGTTCAAGCTTCATAAAAGGTTTAAGGGTTAGGGATTCACGAATCAAAAATCAAGAATCAACATGAAATCAAAACTCTTACCATGTTTCCCGAACATTAGGGGCCTTGTTGAGTTTAGCAATGAACTATTGCGCTTTCAAAATCAAATGCATCAAATTAAGCTACACCTCCATCTTCAAAATCGACTCATCAACAAGCGTATGTCGATTACCATGACAACACAATCCACTTGAATCTCCAAACAACAAGCTTAAATATCCATGATTGTACATTGTTCATAGTGCTAGTTGGCTACTGATGCCATTTCATTTTATAAATTTGGCAAAATGATGTCAATTTTTCACCTTTGACTTCCTTTTGTTGACTTGGCTACCCTTGGCCAATGGGAAAAATTGGCTATAAATTGCCAAAAATAAAAACCTTAATTAAGAATATGCATTGGTCAATAATAAAAACCCTAATTAGAGATGTGAATTGGTCAATAATAAAAACCCTAATTAGAGATGTGAATTGGTCAATAATAAAAACCCTAATTAGAGATGTGAATTGGTCAATAATAAAAACCTTAATTAGAAATGTGAATTGGTCAATATTTGATATTATTCCACTAAATGTTATTTTTTATCATTCAAAACCCTTTAGGATTTCTCTTTTCACCATTTCCACTACATTCATAGGTTTCTATGAATATTGTTTTATGATTTATGTTCAGGTCAATGGATGTGAATTGCCACATAAGCTTGGTACATTGCAGTAATGCATAGTAATAAGTTACATTTTCAAGTCAACGTAATAGGGATCATGAATCAAAACTTCAAAAAAAAATAAAAATAAAGATAACCAAAATTTAAAAAATTGCTAATAAAAAAAAGAAATCGCCAAACTTTTGAAAGCACAAAATTGGGGGGCGAAAAAAAAACCCCGTTAAGCATTAACAATATGACAAATTTACGAACTGAAAAAACAGAAAAAAAGAAAAACACATAAGATGAAAATAGGCTTCGCTTGGACAACACGGATTGTCAGTATGTGAGGAACAAGTTTTTCATCCAGTGAACGAGAAATCCATGGAGGCACACAAGAGGGATCATAGTGTGATCAGGCTTCGCTTCGACAACACAGATTGTTAGTGGATGAGGAATAACATATTCATCCAGTGAACGAATCATCCACGAAGGCGCACAAGAGGGATCATAATGTGAGCTTCTTGTTGTAAGGGTTTAGGGTATGATGGTGGCGGCGGAGCAGCTGCGCGATTGCAAAGTGCGCTTCCTCTTCTTCTTTCGATTATTCTTCGTCTTGTGCGCTTGCGTCAGATGCGTCCTCAGCGTTGCAGCGCTTTCTGTCATCAACAGATCACAGTGCGTTTCATGTGATTTTGATAGAAGGCGATTCGGTTGTTTCTTCTTTCCTCGAAAGGGAAGTTGGAAATGTGTTGAGACGTGTTTGAGGTGTGAGTGGGAGAGGTGCGTGCTTGGGGACAAACACCGAGGGAGTGCTCTGTGGATGGCAGCCCGTGGGAGAAAACCAAGGGAGCATTGGAGATCGCCAGTGCCGAGTGCATGATAGATACAAGCCTGCCATAATGGTAATGGATTACGATGATTCATTTGTCCAGAGGTACGTTGAACACCTCGAGGGCAGACCGATGCTCTCAGCTTGTTGGCCATGAGAGATTCGTCTCTTTCCCCTCTGCCCGATCGCTTAAGAAGAATGTCGATGAGTCGCTCGAAGCCTCGCCTCGGTTCCATGTACACGTTTTGCCTTCCAACTCCTCCCGTGCCTCTTCTTGCTTTCGATGTTACAGATGTGGTATCCGGGGGAGGGGAAGAGAGAGAGAATACTACCTTTTTTGGTCACTTGTTTTTATATCGCAATCTCCCTAGTACCTAGCAGCATTTCTTTCGGAGACCAGAGAACACTAGCTTTATGAAAACAACTTGTAGATCTTGCACATTTTTCCGATACATTCCTTTGGTATCTGAGTTGCAGCAGGTAAGTAATTCTTGAGAGTTTGGCAATCTGTTGTTGAGAAAATTTGACCATAATATCATCACTGAACATAAACTTGTTTCTTGTGTCAAGACCTTCCACCGTGCAAAGTGAAGCAAATCACAATGTCAGACCCTAGCATTTCGAAATGTAGGACCTGCAGTTAGCCCAACAAGCTCTAGGAGTTAGAGGTTACAAGCCACACATAATAAGCACCATGAACTGCTTGAAATTTCGTGTGCATTCATGATCTAAATCACTCAAGGATACAACTCACCTCAACTCACATTTGTCTTGTGCATTTGGAATCAAAATCCCTCAAGACCTATCTAACCATTGCCAGCCTGTCAGCTCATTTGAAAAGCATTGGAAAGTTTGTGAATTTCTGATGCATTTGAACGTTTGTGAAATTCTGATGCATGGCAAGGTTTTTTGAAATTTTGAATATGAAACATTGCAGTAGAATTTTGCTGCCAATACTTAAGAAGGCAGGTGTGTGAACCAACAAGGCAGGGGTGGTGGTTATTATTTTTCTGATATTTTGGGGCTTATGAATTTTTATTGTAGAGGAGCAGATTTGCCCAGCAATATGGGTTGAGATTCAAGTTCTGCAATGACTGGGAAAAGGAGTCGGGTGGTCGAGGATGAAATCTACTATGATAATTACCATGTTCACAAGCTCTATCTTACAGAGGTAGGTTTCTCATGTGTTCACTATACTTCCTTCCACGGCCCTTTATGGTCGATCTCAAAAGTGCATTTTGCTAGACTTCATGTTGTTCAACCCTAGAAGGTAGCCCGTGGTTGTAACTTGTAGCACTGAGGTTCACAGGTGATGGCATCAAGTTTGAATGGACTCAAAGTGGGAGAGTCTGAATCTTGTACTCAACGAACATCACCACCTTTGCCAGAAAATATGGTTTCCCCTGCCTAGACTGAGGCTGGAGCATTGTCCTGGTTTGCCTCTTCTTTTCCCAGCCACGGGTACTCTCTCCCTGCACATTTGCCTAGCATTTGTAGAGGACAAGGAGATCAGATGCCCAAACCTTTTGAGTTTTGGGTTTGGCTCGTATAGCAGCAATTGTTCCAGAAAGTTTATCCATGGATGGACGGGTATCTGCTACTACCATGGGTCTTACTTTGATACATTGGTGTTGTTGCTTGATCACCTGAAGCTGCTTGTCTCTGGAGATGGAGCTGTTATACCTGCTACTTACAAGCAAATAATGCTTGGAATTATTTATTCTCTGCAAGTTGGGCTTTCCACTCAAACTCCATCAGGCAGGGTTCGAATCTCAATGAGAAGAGGATTCTGCACTGATGCAGCAGGAAATCTCTTCTAGAGAATTACAAACTCTAGTGTTCTTGTTCACTTTGGTATGCGTGTGCATTCCTTTTGAACCGGCCAGACTGGAATCGGTAGTCCTGATGAGATTTAGGGTTGGAGAGAGACTGGAAGGAAAAAGGTTCACTGGATTTGCTCAGCCGTAATATAAGCGTCTTCAATGAATCTCAGTTTGACAAATATGTGGGTTTAGGGATGAGGATCTGAGGATTTTGCTTGCAATCTGAAGATTTCTCCTGTGGGTGGGCACGCAGTGATTTTGAGATCGGCCAGCTCTCAAGTCTTGGCTTTTGGGCTTATGTTAAAAACTCCTGGTTTTGTGTTTTAGATCGAACAGTGCCGTCTGTGATTCTTTGGACAACCATCCCAGAGTCTCAACAAGCATTGATCAATCCTCTATCCTTACGCACTGGGCGGTGAGTAAGGATAGAGGATTGATCATGAGCAGCTGGAAGCATTGTGCAAACGAGAATGTTGGGCGGCGGCAGCAGCAACAGTGGAGGACGTGACTAGGTTGACCACTTAGAAGGTGTGATGATCACAGCCAGAGCTAGCTTCTTCTTGTGGTTACTTGGTTACTAAGAATCATGCATGAGTACCTCCTCCTCCTGTAAGCTGCTTCATGTCTACATTGGGAGGTTTCTTGCCTTGCTCTTGTTTGTTGTTGTGATTCCAAACTTACTACAAGAAGCCCAGACACGGAGAATTAC
The DNA here is from genome assembly GCA_963920785.1 of Sphagnum contortum. Taxonomy (NCBI): domain Eukaryota; kingdom Viridiplantae; phylum Streptophyta; class Sphagnopsida; order Sphagnales; family Sphagnaceae; genus Sphagnum; species Sphagnum contortum. Next base: position 10,866,431 of record OY987276.1, read on the forward strand.
ATTCACGGAAGCACCTGCCAAATACACTTCCAACACAAGTGCGACATTTCGCTCCAATTTGACAAGTGCTACAAATGGCAACGCTAGCAGCATTGATACATGTGCCACTCTGTGCTCCATTCGATGCAAGGTAGGCAAACATTTTGTTGGTGCTCTTGCAGTAGATTAGGTAAGTAAACTTGCTTCCTATTTTTGCACTCCTCTATCCTCAAGCTGTAAACCATGGGAGCTGTTGCATTCGTAGTCAACGGGTATTTTTCTCTCTGCAAATCAGTCATTTTGGAATGTCATGCGCTCTCAGTTGATACTTATATCAATGAATTATGTGTTTGGAGCATTGGTGGATGCCTCGGGCGGGGCTGAGCTTTATGGCACTACAGATCGATCGATCGATCTCGATCAATTGGTCTGTAGGAGCCGGATCAGCATTCTCGAGGCGTCCACCCCCAATTTGTTGATTGTGCAAGATCCTTTCATGTCATTGTTGAAAGCACCAATGCCTTGGTTGGAGCATTGGTGGATGCCTCGGGCGGGGCTGAGCTTTATGGCATTACAGACCGATCGATTAACCCCGATCGATTGGTCTGTAGGAGCCGGATCAGCATTCTCGAGGCGTCCACCCCAATCTGTTGATTGTGCAAGATCCTTTCGTGTAATTGTTGAGAGCACCAATGCCTTGGTTGGAGCATTGGTGGATGCCTCGGGCCGGGCTAAGCTTTATGGCACTATAGACCGATCGATCGATCCCGATCGATTGGTCTGTAGGAGCCGGATCACGATCGATTGGTCTGTACGAGCTTCTAAAATGGATATGTATTTATTCATCAGGATTTTTAAAAATAGTTGGTTAACTTTTTTGACAAAAGAATGGCAACCATGACAAAGATAATTGCAAAACACGTAGCTCATATTCCCAAAATGCCATTATTTTTCTCTTGCACATTTAATTTCAGGGCCCTTCTTCTTTCTAGCCTTCCATGTTCGAAATACAAAACCCACTTTAAAAAACAAATTCCCCTTCATGTTGCCCATCTTGGAAGCCATGCCCATGCTAGAAAAAAAACACAGAAAATGAGGGGAAATCTCAGAAGAGACACCCCTAACTAAACCCTGAAAACCCCTCACCAAAAACCCTAAACAAATGTTGCAAATGTGGCATCATGTAAGGCATTTCTACCCCAAACCCTATGGAGGCTACTACTAGTATCATCGGAAGGCCAAACCAAATGGTTTTTTGGCTATTTTTGGAAGTCCTTTCTAAACTAACTAGTTAGTTCTATGTCTGAAAGTAAGACCCAAAAAGGGGCAGAGACATAAAGCAGTAAGTAAGTTGCAACTGCAAATTTTGAATAGCATTCATCAGCTCTTTACTTAAACTATCTTTTGCTTTCAACTTTTGCATTATCTACACTATCGACCACTCTGTCAGCTCTTGGTTAAGGCAATACCACCACTAAACTAGGTCTTTGAGAACATGTTCGGTTGACATATCCCCCAACTGACATTGCTCTTGTAAATCGCATCAATAGATTTCATAGTACAAACATGTGAATGGTGGGAACTTGCAGCTGCTCATTTGCAGCTCTTGATCTACATCATCAATGCATTTGTTTTTTTCTCTTTTTGACCTCAGCTTGTTGCGAGTTCCAGCTTCGACCACAAAGTACTAGTTATAATGCATGACGTCTCAGTCTTCTGAACTTTGGTTTTGTTCCTGCAGCTAGCTAGGTTCTTCTAGCTCCTTAACTACGAACCCCTCCCCGCGAAGTTAAGACGCGTATATAAGAGCGACAGATCGCCCTGTGGAACTCTCCAGATTCTTTACTTGTTTGCAGCTCATGACGTCCATGATTGAGATCAATGTCATGCCCAAAAGGACGTTCTGAATCCGAGTTAGTTCGACTCCCAAATATCTGTTTTCTCGCTTGGTCAATATGTCTGTGCAGATGTTCTCTTATGTCTCTTGGTACGATGTAGCTTTCAGCTGCTAAGAATCGAGATCGTACTTGCAGTTTTCCACTAGGTCTAGAGCTGCTATGATATCGTCTACGATCTAGGCTTCATGTCCAGGGGAAGAGGAAGTCGAAGGTGAGAGCAAGTGTAGCGCGACGGTCAGAGCTGAGTAAGAGCTGGGGGCTAGTAGCTGCAGCTGCGAAGAGTATCATTTCGTGAAGGAGATGGTACTGACGGGGCAAGCTTGAGCGAGGGACATGGAATGCGCTATTGACGCAGCGCAGTTGCTAGCGCGCGACGGAGAGGGAGACATTCGTTGCACGAGCCGCCGCTAGAGACCAAGCTGCTGCAATCGACCGCTCATGTTGTGCCTGCTTCTTAGATCTATCGAAGCTGTTGTGGGCTTATAATAATTGGGATCAGATCCATGTAAGCCGAATCGTCGTCATTACATGCATTTCTCACAAGGGTCCGAATCCTACTTTCGCGAGTTGCATCACCATCACTACGTCATTGCCAAGAGCTGATAGATCTCATGTCTAGAAATTTACTTCTTACAGTCTTTTCATAATCTTCTTTGGTAAGCGTGCACCTAACAAGGAGCTTTGCACACTCGTCGAAGCTTAGCAGTCCTTGGTCTCTGAGGAAGCTGCGATCCTGCTTTCTAGCTCTGGATTAGTACTACTTTGTGTGTCTTGTGGAATCGTAGTTTATTGATGTGAATCTTTTCTCAACTACCTTGTAGCAGCATTTTATCTTATTGCATTTACTGGTTCGTTGTCATGGTTGTCGGAAAATCTTCTTCCTCCTCTGTTGTCCAAGGACCCATTCGAACCCGTGAGGAGAAGTAGGGTTGGGCATTTGATGATCCCAGAGCTTCTCTGGCAGTGCCTGGTATGTGACCTCTATACTTGTCAACCCCGTGTTCCTGAGGGAAGGTCGGGCTTGCTTCATCATCTAACTCTCCCCTTTTTAGTGTCCTTTTCTGGGTTTTGGGTGGCATGTTTTTTAGTTATCGCGGATGCACACCTCCTGACCGGCTGTATGGCATTACAGACCGCTTGATTAGTGATGATCGCGATCTGTGAGGGCCAATTAGCGTGGGCTGTATGGCATTGCAGACCGTTCGCGGTCTGTAAGGGCCAATTAAGGTGAAGTTGGGGTTCAGATAGAGCTTCTTATTCTGAGATATTCTTTGGGTAAGATGTATGGTGATGGTGTTGTTTGAAAGTGACATTTTGTTCTAAGACACTCTAACTTCTCTCACAATGTTGTTCTTTCTTTCTATCCACTTGTGCTTGTTATGGCTGAAACAATGGAATCTGCCACTTGCAAGTAACGTGTTTTTCAAGTATATATTTGACTGGCATTATGAATATACCACCACTTGTAACCCTTTCCAGGGTTTGCATATTGTCTGGTTATGGTTGTTAAGGGGGATAATAGCATGTATTTTCATGTATGGTTTCTGATGTGTGCTTTATTCACATGTCTACCCATTAGGACTATCAGGGCTGACTTTGGAACTAATTCATGCATTACATGGACTATATGGTGTATATGTGCCATGAGACCCTCACTTGTACTGGATAATTGTTGGAATAAAATAGATTATTTCCACATGTCAAACCCACATATTGTAATCTTGAGGGGATTAATTGGACCTTCTTGTTGAATACACAAATACATTGTTTTGCTTCATCAACTGATAAACTATTGTAAGTAAAATTGATATCTTCAATTGTCAATTATCTTCTAAATGTTTGTGGAGCAAGCTACTAAAAGTTGGGGATAGATACACTATTTTAGGTGTGGCAAAATAAATTAAGTTATTTTTCACCTATATCTTAAACCTTATCAATGGGATTATCATTTGTAGGCAGCCCTAATCCTAGACATGCCTACAAAAAATGTGTACATAGCTTACCAAAAGACCATAGTTGGCATAATTTGGTTACACATGCAACTATGAGTATATGCATATCAAATATATATGATGATATATCACAGAAATCATCCAAAGGTTGGGATGAAGGTGATCATAGTTGTACCATAGTTACATACACACCCAAAAAGGGGGCAAAAATCCATTATAGTTGCATAAAAAACCAAAGATAGTTACATGCGACTGGCAGTTGCATCCCAGTTGCAAACGTGGTGGTTGCATATGACAGAATTTCTAGTAGTGGAAGAATTATGACTCGCAAATGGTTTTGAGATCCACTGTGTATCGCAAGAGCATGGCACTGTATTCTTATTTTGGAAGCAGGGTTAATAGTCATTTGGAGTCACTTTGGGCCGCAAAAAAAAAAATCTATATCAAAATTTCAAAATTTACAATGTAAAAGGGTTTGCAACTCTTAGGTATCTAACACACTAGCTGTCTATCTAGACCTCCTTCCCCTCTTGAATTTCTTCCTTGAATCTTTCTTCCTAGTGTTCTTTGGTGGAGGGAGAGGCTGCTCATCCTCCTCCCTCTCTTCATCGTCCCCCTGCCCCTCCTCCTCCTCCTCCCTATCCTCGCCCCCTGCAGAACTTACATTTCGACTAACAAAAGAACTGGGTCCACTACTAGTGGTAGCACTGGGGGGAGCAGTGGTAGCACCTCTCTCCTCCTCATCACTGCTGCCTTGGGAGCTCTCACTCTCACCCTCAGATGCCTGCATTTCAACATGCAAAGCTTAGTCAACACCATAAATGAAAATCTTGATTCAAATGAAACCAATCTCAACACAAACAAAAATTTAATCCCAACTAAACCCACTCACCAATAGCGCATCAACATGTTCAAAAAGATGCTCCTTGCCATGCTCCTGGCCCATTGTCATTTCTGCAGTTGTGATCTTCCTTTTGTACCTCTTGTACTATCCCCATAAAACAACAGGTCAATAAAAACGCATATATGTGAAGTGCAGACCTTCGCATATTGTAACTTGCGAAGAAGTTTGCGATTTGTTCAAGTCTACGACCTCTTTTGCGAAGCGCAGACCTTCGCATATTGTAACTTGCGAAGAAGTTTGCGATTTGTTCAAGTTTACGACCTCTTTTGCAAAGCGCAGACTTTCGCATACTATAACTTGCGAAGTAGTTTGCGAAACAAATAGCATCGTACCTTTGCAAAACAAACGCCATTTGACCTATCTTTGCGATGCAATTCGCATCGCAAAGGTATCCCAAACAGTCCTATGTGACTCGACAGAAATGAATCTTTGCAGAAACAAATGGAGGAGAGGGAGGATACTTACAAATGCTGCTTTGAGGCCGGGAATGCCACCTTGCCCTAGCCTGTGGGTGGTGGGTGGAACCAGTTTCACTCGCTCTGCTGCCTTGAGGAACTTCAATGGTGGATCACCAACCTCGTCCACCACTAATTGGCATTCAGCAAGCTTCAGCTCCAATGCCTTCAGGTCACGGTCAGACCTCCTAGACTCTCTTGCCTTCTTGGCCTTGGCTAGCTGCTCTGTGATCTCCTTCAGCTGCCTTGCTGCTTTCAGCTGCACCTCAAACTGGTAGAAGGCATTCCAGATGTCTTCTGAGAACTAAAGCGGCCTCTCCAAGTTCCTGTACACATTCAGGTCTCTCAGGTGAGCACGAATCTTCATCCTGTCATGGTATCTTGCTTGAGACATTGAATTGGAGATCTTGTTGTAATCCACTGTGAATCAAGCTCTCCTCCATTTCGAAATGCTCCCTTGACCTGATTTATCACTCTCCTCTGCTCTGCCTTTGAAAGTGTGCCCCACTCAACTCCTCGTGCAAAGTTGGTGGAGACAATGTGCCTAATGGTGCTCTTGGCCCCAGTGTATGCCAGCTCGGTTGGAATTCCCTCCTCTGCCAATGTTATCAGAGGGAGCTTCTTCCTCTCCTCCTCCTTCTTCAGATCGAGCTTCTCCTTTCTGATGGTATCCCTCTCATCCTTCCTCCTTTTCTTCTCGAGCGTTCTAGGTGAGAGAGCTCCTGTTGTTGCTCTCTCATCTTTCTTTCTCTTCTTCTCTACTGCCTTGGCTTCTACAGCCTTCCTTGCCTCCTCCTCTCTTTGTGCTTCCCCAGTAGTCAGCCTTGCTTGCAATGTTTGACCTAAGATGGCTGTCAAGGATGCCAGCCCTTCAAGTGTCCTAGTATCCATTGCAAACAGCTCTGAAGCTCTCAAGTGATCAGCAACCATCTTCCTCAACCTTTCCTCATTGTTGTCACCTCCTCTAGACCCAGAACCCCCTCCACTAGTCCCAGCCATTGCAATCTGCCCCCTCCTTTCTGCCCAAGTTTTCCTTCGAAAATTCTCGAGCAATGCCGAAAATGAGTTCAAATTCACTCACCGTCCTACTCTAGTTTAGAGCCCCAGAAAGATTTCACTACACCTTATTTCATTCCAGTTTAAGGACTTTCAGAAATTCAGGGCTTGCGATGTAACCCGCATCTAAACCTACGATACGGTATTGCTCGCAACGGCCGTGCAATGCTGTTCGTTTCACAACATTAGAGGGTTGCAAAGTCGGGGGCTTCGCTAACGTAGGAGGAAGTTAAAGGTTTTAGGGCTTTGGTTTAAGTAACGAATGCAGATGCGAAAAGGGATGCGATGGTAGGGGGTTCGCAAGGGGTTCACAAAGTTTTAGGTTTAGGGTTTCTTCTCGAGATTTTTAGGTGAGAGAACTCTTGTTGTGCATATGGCAAAGGGTTTCGGGCAACCAGTCCTATAGGCATTGTTGAGCCCACATTGGATGCAGGTATGCATTTCTTTTTGGTTTAGGTAGTCTCAATTTATGAGTTGTGAAAGGTTTATATTGTTGTATCACATGATTTTTGAAAGTCTAATCTGGTCTTTGCCTTACATTTATGCCTTATTAATGTGACAGATGATATGTCTTCCTCCTCCGTTGTCTCCACTAGTGACTCATCCTCCTCAAATGAAGGCACATTAGCTCATACACAAGTAGAGGTGTCCCATTCTCCTCGTGGTCCACCTCGACAACTTTGCCAATGCACCAAGTGTGTTGGTCAGATTTCACAAAAGTCATATGTTTGTGCTCAACACATTCAGCGATTTGGGCGTCATCGTGGTCTTACCCTAGGAGCTTCTTCATCTCATGTGGTAAGTGTCATTTTACCATTGTCATTTTTCCTCTTTGATACATGTTATTTTTCATGAAATCCTCTTTGAAACTATTTTCACTTCCATGGTTTGTTGTGGTTTTTTTAATGTAATAGGGTTCCCGTATGACACCACCACCCTATGTTCTATCACGAGGGGTTTTAGCTGCCATAGGAAATACACTTTCGCATGCATTTGCTGTAGGGATTGGTGCCTCTCATGAGGCCAGTAATCCACATCATGAGGCAAGGCCATGTCTGCCCTCTGTTAGAGAGCGATCCAAAGCACAACATCCAAGTGAAGGTCATGCTAGGACTATTGTTGAGGGCAGATGGGGTATGTGTGAGTTCACTGGCAAATGTGTCAATATTATCCAGTCATGGAACCCTGTAGTTCTTGGGTTGCTTGATAGTTTGCCCTATGATGAAGAGGTTGTGGTTTGGGGTAGACGATGGATTGTTAAAACCTCTACACTTGGAGAGAAGCATGGCTATGGAGTATATGCTTGTGAGGACATCATTGTAGTGGATTCAACTAGTTGTCGTAGAGAGGGTCCTACTTTGTTCCCTTATGGTGGGCCTATCTATAAGAGAAGACATTGGAACATGATCCTCAAACAACATCCTGAGTGGAAGACCTTTGCTCTTGAGATGGACACCTTTGTTGGTAGCACTAGGAGGCATAGTGATGTGAGGGTGATAGATGGAGACCCCATACGTTCTGGAAACATTGCTGGTTTCATCAACAGTACGGTGGGGACTCGGCCTAAGCGTAGGGTTAATTGTGAGTGGGTTTTTGTTGAGGGACCTCCTCCAGCACCATATGGCCAAACTTATCATGAAGACCATTGCCTGGTGTTAGCTACTAGGACGATCAGATCAGGAGATGAGTTGTTTACACACTATGAGAGGAATTAGGATTCCACCATTTCTGAACTATGTACTTTGATTAAGACATAACATACCATATCATATACATGCATTTTGGCATTTTTTATTTATAATGTAATATGCAACTATGCTTGGTATATAGTTAAAATCTTCTGGATTTGGTATTGCATAGAATATTCGACCTTCTGAAGACATGCTGCCACGGAGGTTGAGAGCAACATATCGAGAAATGGGCATGCCACACAAATCAAACTCTTCATCAACTCATTCTTCATCAAATGACTTGTCTACTCATGATGAAGGTGTCTCTCAACTAGTTCAGGAAGCACCATTGCCTGCAAACCAAGAACAAGCGATGGATGACTTCATGGTTGACTGGTTTGGACTTGACATAGTTGATGATATGTCTGGCAACCCACATGATGAAAGAGCCAATGCAGATGATCCACGTCATCAACATACTGCCTAGGGACAACGGCAGTGGCAAGAGGCGAAGGCACATGCTCAAACACCTATTTTTCAAGGTGCAAGGTTAAGTCGTTTAGCAGCCATACTGGGGTTGTTAAACATCCAAGCAAAACACAAGGCAAGCAATACTATGTTGTCAGACATTTTCCAGTTTTGTCATAGCCTCTTGCTACCTAAGGAAAATGTTTTGCCAGGATCTTGGAAGGAGGCTAAAAAGATCTTATCCTCAATAGGCATGGAATATCAAATTGTCCATGCATGTGTTAATGACTGCATGTTATTTCATGGGAACAATGCCCATTTAACGGAGTGCAATACATGTGAAGAGGCTCGATATGATCCTCACATGCTTACAAAGAAGGTGCCCAGGAAATCAGTAAGGTGGTTTCCCATTATTCCTCGCTTGTTGCACATATATCGGTGTACAGATTTGGCCGAGTTAATGGTTTGGCATAAGAAACATCGATCAGAGCCTGGTGTTATGAGGTTACCGATTGACTCTCCTGCTCACAAGCACGTGGAGTCAACATGGCCAGAGTTTGAGCGTGACCCTAGGCATGTGAGGTTGGGGTTAGCATCAGATGGTGTTAGTCCACATTCACTTGGAGGAAAGGGACGACCTACCTCTGTTTGGCCAGTTGTTGTCATGAATTACAACCTTCCTCTGTGGTTGTCTATGAAAAAAGGATTTTTGCTGCTTTCTCTTATTATCCCAGGCCAAGTAAGGTGAAAAACCTAGACACCTACGTAGCACTAATGGTCGATGAGCTCAAAACATTGTGGGATGGAGTATGGGCATATGATGGGAGGAAAACCACTGGAGGAATACCACGTGTATTCAAGTTGAGGGCAATCTGCATGTGGACAATGCATGATTATCCTGGTAAGAAATCATGCACATGCCTCTATATATTTCTTTATTATTTTGTTTTGTGATTATTTGTTGTTCTAATATTCCGTTCTTCTACAATCAGGGTTTGGTTTTGTAAGTGGGCTGCAAACTCAAGGCTACAAGGCCTGCTCTACATGTGGCCCAAGTTTCGAAGACATGGCTAAATACTCAAGCCATCTTCGCAAAATTGTTTACCTTGGCCATACAAAGTTTCTTCCACTGGGACATGATATGAGATTAGACCCACTTTTATTTTCATCTTTTGACATGCCTTATGGTGATGAGCGTGATATTCCAAAAGCTACCACTTTTGCATATTGGAGGGATGTGGCCAATAAAGTTATTGACCTAAATGATTCTATGGTGTTTGAGGGTAGTGGATTGACAAGGTGGGGTATATTCAATAGCTTGCCTTACTGGGGTGAGCTGAAAATACGTCATCTCTTGGACCCCATGCACATTGAGGGAAATGTGGGAAAGGCTAGTATAAAATAGCTCTATGGAGAGAAGGACAGTAACTTTAGGGAGGCCTGTGAGGATTTTGAGATGCATCTCGATGTGTGGATTACTGTTGATCCTAACACAGGTATTGAGCAGCGACCATCAGCTCCATGGACACTTACTACACAGGAAAGAAGAGACTTTCAAAATCGCATAGGAGAGATGCGATTCCCTACATGTTTGAACTTTGATGGCAAGGGTTGAATTTAGAAGTACTCTATTGCTTTTATTTATATTTAAATCTATATGCCTTATATTGGAAAAATAATTTGAAGTATAAAATGTTATTTGTTGGATGTCTATAATACTTTTGTATAATTTTATGGTACCTTGTTGCAGGTTATGGAGCTAATCTTCAAAAAGCTTTTGGTAGGGACGATGACCACAAGTGGCCAAGGTATCTCAAGACACATGACTATCATTGTTTACTGCAACACATATTGCATGTGGCAATAATAGGCTTAGCTAGTGCAGAAGTACAAGATGCTCTTTGGTCATTGGGAAATCTGTTGAGATGGGTATGCTCAAAGGAGTTATTTGTAGAGGAGATTCCAAGAATGAGGGTAATAGCAGCAGAGGTGGTATGCAAGTTGGAAAAGGCTTTCCCTCCATCATTATTTGATTGTCAAGTGCATTTATTAGTTCACCTTGTGGATGAGATAGCCATTGCTGGTCTTGTGCATTGTCGGTGGATGTATTGGCTTGAAAGATATATGGTAGTATTAAAGGGTTATGTCCGTAACCATGCACGAGTGGAGGGAAACATGGCAGCAGGACACTTGGCAGCAGAGAGCATGTTTTATTGCACCAACATCTTGGCCACTATAGATCCATCATGTCCTCATGTCTGGATGGAGGAAAGAGAAGAGGAGGAAGACCGTTTGACTGGTGCCATCAAAACACGTATGTTATTACCTACATAGTTAATTCAGCTGACCACATTCATGTTGAATAATAGTAATGTCATGGAAGAGTGGAAGAACTTTTATGAGAATGCCAAAAGTATGAGTGGGAGATCAAGGATTTTTCCTACGTTTCATAAGTACATGAAAGAGAAGTTGGTTGAAGTGGATCAATTGTTGGCACAAGGAGAAAGTATAGCATGTTTTCCAGAGATCACAGATGATGTTCGCACCATGGTTCATGGACCACTAAGAGTTGTGACAACACGTTCAGCAATGTGGACACAAGGAAGACATTTCAGGTATTTATTTTTTCTATTTCATTAGGCATATTAACTCATCTTCATATTCCAGACAAGTTTTTAAAAATGTTCTAGGATGATTTTTATGGACATGAAGTTTCTATTATCATATAAGTTTAAGACTCACAATGCCTAACACAATATTAATTTCAGGATTTCCAGTTTGGATGAAAAGAGGGGCCACACCTTTGACTGTGGAGTTCAAGGGTAATTCATTCAGGACTCTAGAAGCAGTCGGCATGACAGGAATATTGTTCGAGATATTATGCCACATTATGGAAAGCTAGAAGAGATCTTGGTGGTATCTTATGATGCACATTCAAAGTTTGAAGAGTATGTGTTTAAGTGCAAGTGGTTTAAAGTGAACCTTGCTGGTGCAAATTGCACTGTAGTTCAGGATGAATGCGGACACACACGGTTAAAGACATCTGCCACCAGTTATCAGCCATCTCACTGGCAAACTTCAGAGCCATTTACTTTTCCCAGTCATGTAGAACAATGTTTTTATCTTCCTTATCCCCCAAACCCAGAGGATTGGTCACTTGTTGTCACATATGTGCCACGGTCCCATTCTATTATAGGTGAGAAACCAGAGGTTGTGTTTACAACCTCTGAGGTGGATGATGACCATGTATAATGTACTGTTCATTAATTTTATGCAAATTGCCATTGAGGCTTGTGGTTCTATATTACTGCACAATGTTCATTGTGTGATTTTCTACCTATTCTTCTCCATTGTGTAATTTTATTTTCAAGAATAGGAGCACTGTTATGCGTATTTTATTGATACTTTCACTCAATCTACCAAGGTAATATAGATTATAATAATGGTTAAGTGGATTTATAGCTTCCATTTGGTCTAAAAGATTTTATTTATATTTTTTTATGGCGTTTTGGGAATTAGATGACATTGCGAAACCCTTTTGCGAAACTTCCTTCTCCAGTAACCCTTTCACTACTTTGCGAGCTAACGCACATCACAACTTGCGATACGCCCACCAAAGGAAACTTTTGCAAAAATTTGTGGTGAGGTATGCGATACATATTCAAACGCAAAATGCGAGGCGCTGAATAATGCAAGTTGCGATGTCTTGTGAGTTTCAAAGTTTGTAGCGATACTCTGTGTATTGTAAAAGTTGCGATGTTTTGAGTATGATTAAACGTTGCGAAGTGCGGAATATCGCTATGGTGGACAGAGATTGAGCGGGTCGCAAAGTTTTGTTTGTCATGTATCTCGCAAAAACGCTACGATGATTAAAGGTTCATTATCAATTTGCGATGAGTGGTGCACCACAAGTTGCGATGCGTATCGCATCACAAATTTGGCAGATTTTTTTTGCTTCGCAAACCCTTCAGGTTTTTTGTTTTTCCTTCGCAAACCCTTCAGGTTTTTTGTTTTTCCTTCGCAAACCCTTCAGGTTTTTTGTTTTTCCTTCGCAAACCCTTCAGATTTTTTGTTTGGCCCTTCGCAAAAAAACACAATATGTAGTAGTGTTGGTTGTGCAAGTTGATTTCATTATTAACTATTACTTGTTAGTTCATCCTACTCCCATCTTGGAGCTCCAACATGCCCTCCTACCCCTGAAATGCTACAAGCTAGGGAATGTGCCCCAACTCTTTTATTTTTCTATTATTTCATTATAGGATCCACATTTAGGTCTCTTAAGGAGTTTGGGCGCATGTCATTTAGCTTGCACAAAGATAAAAGACATGAGAGCTCCATGGTGAGATTAAGATAAAATCATAAACAAAAATGTGAAATAAAATCATTTTCTCAAATGAAAAAAAAATGGTTGGTGTAAATTGGAACCAAAATGGTGGACAAATGAACCATCCATAATTCAACTCACACATCACAACTTAGACTTATGATGAATTCATCAATATTTTTAAAATAATATATATTGTGATTAACAATAAAGGCTACATCAAAATGGCAAAAAGTCACAAGAAGCCCTCCTTTCCCAATGTTATCAAGTTATGAATCCCACAATTTTATTTGTTCATAACTCTTGCATATGAACTTAAATTAAAAAGCTTTCATTCATAACTTTTGAATACAAGCTTCAATTGAAGAACTTTCAATTAAAAAGTTAAACCTTTGGAAGGATCGTTCTCACATTATTTGACATGTTCCAATAAAAAATGCTTTGATTTTTTTCCCAAGTTTGAATAGTTGGAAGTCAAACTACCAATTTGATTATTGACCTTTCTTTGGTTTATAACTTGATTTCAAATCTCCAAATGAAAAATGTGATTCCATTTTCAATAATTAAACTTCAATACCTTTCAAATGGTGTAAAAAAGGCTTGATTCTGACATCATTTGTTATTTTCATTCTTGTCTCAAAATTTTAAAACACCATAATATTCAAACTTTCATGATGGGAAAACTACTTGGGACTGTTGGGTTTCATTTTCTCAAACTTGTGAAAGTGTGTTTGAAGCGTGAAACACTCTTCCAGTTCACTCTCTTATGTTTTAGATTTGGTTGCAATCCTAAAACTAAGGTTGCAACACTTAATATTTGATGATATTGTTGTGCATCATTTTGATGTGCATTTGATGAGACATGGTGTTATTATACACACCTTTTTAAAAAAAATTGACTTGTTTGTTGATTTGTTGAATGATTTTCAAGTTTGTGTTGTGAAATTTTTAGGGTTCCATGGAGGGAACAAACTACATTACTTTTGAAGCTTGCTTGGATGATGAAGGAGGAGACCTATGTTTTTCCTTTGAATAACAACATAAGTCACAACATGAAATTACATGTCTAGATGTGGAGGTACAAGAAATTGTTGAAACCCAAAATTAAATATTAATTATCGAATAGTTGCAAGTTGGAATCTTATAATATACATTGAAAACTAATCAAGAGTGTTGGATGCCCTATCAAGAAAGAGTGCAATGTGGGCTTTCTTTTGTTGCATGTGAAAATTAAAATATTTAACATGATTACAATCTAGATGATAAGGTGCATCATTTCCCAAATCCTAATCAAGCATTGGATATGCATTTGCAACAAGTTTGGTCATAACACAACATGAAGTAAGAAGGGTGTGAGCCATGGATTATAGCTTAACAATTAGTTAAGTTTTTGTTCCATAATTTTCCATAGTATTAATAATTTGAATGCGTATAAGCCTCCAAGTAATGATTATTAACAGTTGAAACAACTTTTGTGATATTTCTAAGCATATAGTACTTCTTTATTTCAGTTGATGTAATGCTTAATCAATTAAGGACCTAGTAAACCTTCTAAAGTACATTATCCTTTTTTAGGTTGTAGAGAGGGGAAAGGGGATGTAAAATTAGATGTGATTTATTGATATATAGGGAATACAAGCCCATAATTAACAATAACATTTCGCATGACAAGGTTGAGTTAGTCTATAAAAGAATCTTCAAGCACTAATGATGTACTTGTAGGATTTTCAAGATGTAGTCATAATACATATTTATTTAGTTTCACTTCTATCAGACTTTTAAATAGAATCAAAATCAAACTTAAGTAGCAACATTTTCGCCTAAGTAGCCTCAGGTGAATTACAACTGAATAAATGACTTAAAGGATAGATCACAGTTGTAAAAATTCTAGGATGCGACGAATGGTGCGAGCGAGGTACTCGGCTCGATGTTCCAGGGGAAGTGGGTTGATCGGGCCTCGTAGCCAACAATAATGGCCATCACCGGGAACCCACATTCGACAATGGAGACGAACATCATCATCTTCGCACTAGCACTCTTCAAACCTTTCTAGCGTAGCTCCATGAGCATGAACAAACTCCAAATAAATTGCTAAAGCACGTGGGTTAGGAGACAATCGACGATCCCATACCGAACGAGCAACTCGAGTGCGCACCACTCTCCTAGGCAGTTCTTCTTCACGCAGCCGTTGAGAAACATCCAAATCAAGCGGTGCTTCTTCAAGCTCTTCTTGTTGTACGGGTGCGACCGGAGGATTTGAAGGCGTAGCGTCATCATCCGTCATGACTAGTTGCGCCTGCATCAACAAAAACTAAGAAGATAGTACGAATAAGGTGGTACTTGCGTTTAGAAGGGGTTGAGGCCTTTTTATTTAACAAATTAGGGTAGGCGTAAGATGTGGGAGTGACGGCGGAACCTCATGACAACTCGAACACCTTAGATGTAATGGATTCATCAAACCTTAAATTCAACGGTGGATCTAGAAGTATGTGAGAGTTTTTTGATGCAAATTGTAATTCCAATTTACTATGTACTACATAGTTAATTAGTGCATAGTAAAGTAAATAGGTAGGGAATATCGAAGGAGTAAGTGGTACACGAGAATGTTACTTCAACCATTAAATTAGTCAAGTAAGAACTCAAGGACTTTTCCTTATTACTACCGATAAATTATCCTAGTAATTAATTACTTGAAGTAATTAGGATGAAGAAGTAGGATGTGAGGGTCAACGGACGAAAAAAATAAGGATCAAGCTCAAGAGACCTCATCAAGATATCCAAGATAAGGGGGAGGATGGATCCTCCAATCTCATTAGTCATGAGGATTGTCATCCTCTTTGATTTGAGGATGGAATATCTCTTGTGTTTCATTGGGCCTAAGGATTTTCATCCTAATTTCAATTGGATGGCAATACATTTTCAAATCATCATTGGCCCTTGAAGGATGAGGAGGCCATTGATTGGTGCAAAAGGATTTCGAAGCTCTCATTGGTCAAGGGGAACAAATTCAAGGAGGGTCATGGAGGCTCACCAAGGAAGGGGGCATTGGGTGTATGTGGGAAAAAAAGAAGGAGGAGAATGAAGTGTGAGAAAGGTTGTTAGTCCTTGTGTGTGGAGGTGTTCATGAAAAGGTTATGAAAAAATGAAGCATGGAATAGAGTTGTGTGTAGCAAGTAATCGTAATGAAGCTTTTGGACTTTGGTTTAATTAATTGTTTCTCTCAAATCCACCGTTGGATTTGTGTCAAAATTGAATTAGTTTTAGTTTGGAAGGCGTAGAAACGTCTCCCCAAATTTTAGCACCATCAGGTTTGTTGAAAGGGAGCTGCACTGGTTAGAAGTAGAGGGGGTCAAATTGGTTATTTTTTCCTCAATCTAGGCAAATGGTTTTTAGTTTCAAGGCTTAACTCTTGATCAAAGAAATGAAATAAAATAAAAACTTATGATATGTTGTAACATGTCTTCTTTATTATTAGCTTTCCAAAATTCAATGCATGTTAAATTAAGGGGTTGTTGTAGATGTCATGCCAAATGAAACGGAAGGTTCCAACCATCAAGCGCAACATGGAATTAAACACCCACATATGGCTCCTTCATATCCCATCATGATAAGTTACTATTCTCTCACCCTATCTTTGTATCTTCAACTTGGACATAACGCGTTAGATCATTAGTGAATTTCATTACTTATTTTGAACCACTTATTTGTTAGACTACAGCTACATAGTAGTTCCACTTCCAACCGGGTTTTATGTGAGTGCATATCTTAATGGTGAAGGTGTGCAATAATTCTTCACAAAGGGATTGGTTCAATGGGGTGGGTGCAAGAAAAAATGGATCACTTATGTGACATTGTAAGTTTTTGCAGAGTGTCATGCATTAACGTGCCATTAACATCCCATAAAATCATCATTATGCCAAACTTTTCATTGATAAAGATTTTCAACTTGAATAAAAAGACATGTACATTAAAAAAAAAAACATATATTTTTCAAATATAAAATATTGGACTTTTGAAGTTGAAAAAAATGGATTGATTTTTTTTCAATGGATTTATACAAATACATTTTGGCTTATGAATTTTGTTTGGGGTTTCATATAAGAATTCCATGTATTATATATATTAAAGAAAAAATAGCATAGACGCAAAAACATTGTTAAAAAATCTTTAACCCAAAAAAAAAGAGCTTCAAAATGTCTAAATATGGACCTTATTTTCAAAAGTTCATATCATATTCATTTTTTGATTTTAATGTTTTTCTTTTGACATATATGTTAAAGAGTTATTTAGTAAGGTTTTTATTCATGTACTATTTATTATTAACTACCTTTAATCCTCCATTTAAACAATTATATCATTATAAACTACAATTATAACATTATCAAATGGACTTTTTATGGAAAATGTTATCAAAGATGGGACAAGGCTTGCATTGTAATTGGTTTACTTGTAAGCAAGTGAAAACATAGGTGAAAACAAGGTTTGCAAATTTATAGGGTTGTGATTTTTTAGGAAACCTTAAAATATATTGATGTTATCAACACAAATTTTTTATGACAAGCAATCCTTGCACCTATAAGCACAAGTGTTTAATGAATTCATTTGGCAAGATTGTGGTGTGTGAAAAGGCCAAACTCTTTATAATCGAAAGTGACAATTTTATTTGGCTCCCCATTCTTAAGAAAAACAACCAATTCTTAAATTCAAAATTTTCTAATACCTTTTCTTTGTAAAATGCTCTTCATCCATTTTATTATACGATGTTTTTGTTTCATGTGAAAAGGCAAGCAGAAGATTGTTGGTAGTTGAATTTTCCTTTTTTTGCTTTTACGTTGTCAACATCAATGATGATACATTGTTGCCTTTGGTTTGGTGGAAAAAATGTTAGGTTGTACCCCCAATTTAGCCCTTTTGAACAAATAGATACATGTAATTCCTGATTTGTAAATTACGACAATTAGATTTTTTTTTTGTGGTTGGAATTTAAAATAAGTTGTCATGTTGTAGACTTGAGCTTAAAAACCTTGATGTTTTTGTCACAATCTACAATAATTGGTTAAATGATGTTTGAATTGGGTGTCACCTTGCAAACAAAGATGTTGTGAGTTTTTAAATCATGAAACATACGTTCTTAAATCTATGAAGATGAATTAGGCAAGTTTGATTACTTCAAGGAGGATGTGTAGTGGTTGCATTTCAGTGGTTGTAATCATAGTGGCCATTTCACTTTGTTTTTTGGTCTTCACAAGTTTTTTGATACTCTCACATGGTCTATGTTTTTACCTTCATCCTTTACACGAGAATTTCAAATTAGTTTTACTCGTGCCTCTAAGATTTGAACTTGGGACATTTTTTTAATGAATCCATTTTGTCATATTTACTATTTTTGTTTGGTATTCACCAAGTTTTTGAAGTGCCCACATGGTCCATAGTTTTGCTTTGGCTTAGATTTGTATTTTCTAGCTTCAATAAGGTTTAAACTTTAAACTTGAACACTTGTGTACAATATCATAAACCTTGAACATTGAACCTTTGTGAATATTATAAAATTTGTTGGTGGACATCAATTTTAAATCGAACATGTTTGTCCATGGGTCATGGTTGTTTTTGTGTAGTCTAGTCATGCAAACTAGTGTTTTTTTAATTTGAATGTGTTGCCATGCTTGAATGTTTGCATGTTTCATAAATGTCATAAAGACATGCCATATTAGGCTTCATATACTCCTTGAATGAATTTTTTTTAATGCAATCATTGCCATCTTACAAAAAAATAATTAGATATACATATTTTTGAGGTTAATGACATGCCAAGACCATATTGTTATCTTCTATGCATAATGTTGGACATAGGTATGAAAACTACTTTAGTATGTGTCAATTGCAATACTTGCACAATATTGTTCATGACCTAGAAGATTAAGAATGCCAAAACCAATGTGACAAAATAAGCACAAGGCATTTGTTGCAAAGAATGCTTGTTGACCTTATTCAAAGTTGAATTTAAAGGACCCGTATAAGGCATAACACAATTACTTGAAGGAAATTGTTCAAGTCAAGTTTGAAATTTGAATTGTTTTCAACTTATATATATTTAAAAAGTATATATAATTATCAAATGAAGACCATATGTAATACATGTGGGTTTTGAAGAAATGTTTTCAAACTTGAAACTATAAGAATATCTCCATTGCACTACCTTTTTAACCCCATCATCAACAATTTGATGCAAAATTTACCAATGAGTTCCCTATTGTAACCCTATGATCATTAATTGTTTTTGCCAATCTTGCTTTTCAAGGCTCCTTGCTCTGATAACCATGTGTTCTTTTGCCATTGTCACCAAAAGCCACATTACCTTGTTTTTATTTGTCTTTTTCTTACTGGGCATCTTCTTGGTTACTTGTTGCATGTTGTTTTTTTCTCTACTATAACAAAACATTTTCTTCTTTGAGATTTATTTTAGGTTTTGTGAAAATTTGTTGGGTTCTTAAAAAAAAGGAGATTTCGATTGTGGTTTTGGTTTTGAAAATCATACCTAGTTCTAGTCCAATACTAGGTAGGGTAAACATGCCCCCCACTCAACATCACCCCGATGACCGAACACCCCTCTTGTGCATACCCACGTTGGTGAATGGTTGTAGTCCTTTGTGCAAGCATCTAAATGAAACCCTATGATTGAACTCCCGGACTTGAAAAAATGTGTTTGGTTTTCTTATGTAATCTAAACAATTTTTTTTTTAAAATGTGGTTATGAGCATGATTTTAAAATAAAAAATAAAAATACACAATATTATACGTAGTTTTGTTTGGTTATGGGAGAGGAGTAGCACATTGGATATGTAATCATGTATCGTTATGGGAGAAGACCATCACATTGTAATTCACATATTTGAAAACAAATATGGTGGCAATGAACCTTTTAAGGGTAGGTCTAATATAGAACCAAGATAAACAAAATGCAAATAAAAAAAAAGTGTTTGGTTAATGGGGTTTAGGCTCTCATTAAAGGGCATGCAACTGCGCATTAATAAACCCTAAACCCTAATAAGGATATAATGCATAAAGATTAGCAAAGGACATCTTACTTTGGCAGCACATTTATTAATCCCCAAAGGAGAATCCCCAAAGATTCTTGCTCTGCATAACAACTTTGTATACCCTCCCAAGAAAATAAAGGACAAATCAAAGTTTGAACTTAAACAAGGTTTACATGATCATTTTCTACTCTTAATCTAAGCTCCAAATATGTATTTTCTATTAGCTAGAGTAGAAGAACAATTTCAACTTTGCTTAGTATTCCTAGGTCCTAATGATGTAATCTTAAAAAATGGTAATTTATTATTAATAGTAAAACATGTAGAGAATGTTAGTCCAAGTCTAAGAGTTTACTTGTAGCAAATACGTCTCAAAGGGAAAGTAAAGCAAATAGAAGAGTAGAAATTAAGTTCAGAAGTAGATTTGCAAAAGGTGAAAGTAGAGCAAGTAAAAAAACAAAACTTAGGTTTATAAGTAGATCTCCAAAAGGAAAAGTAGAGCATGTAGGAGAGCAAAAACTAGGTTTTTAGAAGTAGATTTACAAAAGGTAAAAGTAGAGCATGTAGAAGAAGGGTCAAGGAAAGACATACAAGTTGAAACTATAAACTATGTTTACAATCAAAGGTTCCAAAAATATTTGGATTATTGTTGGATCCAAAAATCCATAGTTTGTAATGTTGCATCAAGGAGTTTAAAGAGAGTTAAGGATCGGCTAAATCATATCAATCGCTCCTACATATTTTCTCCCCATTGCATGCACAACAACAAAAGATGTTAATTTAGATTGGATGATTTTGTAGAATTTTATAAGTTACTATATTATAATATAACAATCCATGAACATGCATTTAGTAAAGTTTTCAAATTTACTACACTTTATGTATTCTTGGGTTGTTTACAGGGAAGAAAAGGATATACCCCTGGCGAGGCCAAAAGGCACTCCACCAAGTTATTGGAGGCTAGGCCCAAGACGAGAAAAAAATCATGAATTACATAATAGGAGACGAACTAGCATGCTAGATTTGCAAGCCGCATACCCTACATCAATCAAAGAGAACCTTCCCCTTGCTCTTAACCCACAAAGAAAAATATCATTACCACAATTGAATCAAATGCCTTCAACAACTAGAAGAGGCATGTGGACGGATGAAACATTAAAAACAACCATGGATGTTGTTGAAAGAAGGACACATTCCTTAAGGAGGGTTAGTAGGTCATGGAACATCCCAGTGAGTTCCCTTTTTGACCATATCAGTGGAAAAATTAAATTTATAAAGATGAGGCCAAGAGGGATGCTTATAAAAAAAAAGGATTTACCAGTGACTGCATGGACATTAACAATGCAAGAGTGTGGACTATCCATTAGCCTCTATCAACTCAAGATGAAGGTTGTAGAACTTACACAAACAAGGGTTACACCATTTTGGGATGGAATACCATGCAATAGCTTGTGATTTTGGTTCAAATGCAGACATCCATAAGTTAGCATACGACATGTAAAAGGATTAAAAGTGGGCGGAGCACAAGGATTGACACCCAATTCCTACAACTTTTTCTACATTAACTTATAATCATTATATAACCAACATAAGTATAGTTTTGATCACAAATGGAATTGTGATGAAACATGGATTCAAGCTGGTAGATAATCTAGAGTAAGAGTTTTTGCTAGGAGAAGATTTAATGCAGTTTATAGCACCATCCCAAAATCTTGGGAATGGTTAATTGTAAACTATGTAATCAATGCTATTGAAGGTGAGAGAATAAGGGATGATTACATAAAACTTTGTAAAATAGGCACTTGTATGGCAATGCAATCTTTTTTTAATGGATGACTACTTTTTTGTTTAAGGAGTTTATATCTTTTTTTAACAAATTAGTTCTAGGTGGAGTGTCCTTCAACAACCAACACTTGTTAATTCTAGATGGAAATAACAACAATGTTACTTTAGAAGCAATAGAGCATGTGAAAGACATTAGGTTAAACAAGATAACACTGCCATCACACACATCACATGCATTATAACCACTAGATGTGTCTTATTTTAAACCTTTTAAGATTGCATCCAAAAATTTTAGGGATGCAGCTATGTTTAGAAGTAATCACATGGAATTAAACAAAATCGGTCTAGTTGGATGGGTGGATCAAGCCTTAGAGCAATCACTCACAAAAAAAAATCATGTTTGGGTTTAGAAATACATGAATATGGCCTTTGAATCCAAAGGCAATGGATAACAACATTAGACCATCAAAGGTTTACATTGTAGTAAACTTAAACAATGTAGGGAATGAAGAGGAGTACACAATAGAGAATGAAGCTGAAAATAATCCTTAATGGGGAGAGGAATCTATTGCTATAAAACTTCTCCATATAATTAAAACAAATCAACATCCAACATTTGAAGATCTACCTATTTACAAGCTAGAGAATGACCAATGTTATTATGTAGATATGCCCCAAAGCCTTATGTTGATAGAATAATAGCCAATAAAGATTGATGTTGTAAACCTAAATGAGGGTAGTTAGGCAATGGATACATAGGAGCTATTACAAGAAATTCAGCTGCTTCCAAACTTAACCCAAGAATCCATGAGGGTGCATAACCTACTATTGCTTCCTCATTTATTTGCAAGGTGCACCAAGGGGAAAGAAGTATTAATTAATTAGTCTTAGTTACACATTGTGACTAATTTTGAATACCTTGACATGTTAAATAGAAAAGCAATGGAAAAGGTAATTATAAAGGAGATTAGAGTATGCAAAAGAAAGGATAAGGAAGATAGGCAAGCTAAACGAGTAGTAAAATTAGGTTTTGTAGCAAAACAAACAACTCGAAAAATTGTTGAAAAACATGTTGAAGCAAAGTTCACTACAACTTAGATTCTAACCATTGTTGTTGAAGTGGGTGATCTCTTTCACCATGATTTTCATGCAGGTCTCCGCACATATATGTGCAAGTACGTGGGGGTGAATTTAGGTTACACAACATGGGTTTAACAACAAGCAAGGATGCGAGCACGGGCTAAATAACAATCACAAGGGTGCTAAGTAAGCAAGGTTGCTACCTTCCAATGATTGAAGAATAAACAATAATGTTGTAGCTGCGGAGAGAAAGGTAACAACTGTTGAAAAAAGGGTAGGAGTTGAGTAACAACTAAAAGAAAGGCAACAACAGAGTAACAATTAAACAATAGATTAGAAAAAAGGTTAGAGTGCTTGAACAATAGTGGAGAGAAAGGGTTCAATCGATAATTAAAAGGTGACAAAAGTGAGGACCATTAGCTGGTTTGAGATACATTGAACTTGGATAGAGAACCGTGACAACTAAACAATAGGTAACAAAGGGAAAAAGAGTAGCTGGGATTACCATGGTAAAATCAAGGTCCAAGGAAATTTGGAAGAGGGGCGACAAATTTGGTGAATGGGACAAGACTTACCCATTAGCATTGATCTAGAAGCCCTAATTTGGGCAGATTTGGTGAATGGGACAATACTTACCCATTACCATTGATCTAGAAGCCCTAATTTGGGTGTGATCTCAGCCTTATGATCAAATATGAACAGTCACTTTATCAAAATGTTTCATCCCCATCTTCATCTAGTTCGATGTGAGAGTAGATAGCAGTCATTAGTGAGCAAGTGTCTGCTTGGTGTTAGGTGACTAAACAAGCCATCATGGGCTGCCATGTGGACAATCCCTTTTTTTTAATCAATTTTTACCCTCCAAACTCTGAAGGAGTGTGTATCTTTCTCAATTTGGACCGGTTTTGAGCGATTTAAACGCCCATTGGTGCGCTTTCTACTTGGCTACATTTTATTTTCAGACCACGACTGGAAAGGAGGCAGATTGAGTGAGATAGAGGTGACTGAGACGGTAAGTATTCAGTCACTGGCCTGTTTACCCTAACACAAATTGGAACCAACAATCGATCACTGGTTAACCTCTAGTTAGCCCTTGGTTCTAGTTTATTTATTTATTCCTCGCAAATCTTGATTCCAGTTTGACACATAAATGGAACCCAGAATTTGATTTCAGGTTCGGTTTTCCAAAAACAAAATTCAGTTTGGGTTTTAAATCAGACCCACTTTTTTTTTTTTTTTTTTTTTTTGCAGAAGCTCATTGAATTTGTGAAAGAAAATTTCCAAACTAATGTGTCAATGTTGCGAAATTTTCACCAAAAAAAAAAAAAAAGTAAAAAAAGGGCTGGTTGGTAGACTAGAAAACATGTGTATTTATTTTATTGTTCCCAAGGTCTCAACAAGCAAAATGGCCCACTTCAAAACCTGGTTGGTAAGTAGACCTATGTTGACACTAAAGGAAAATGTGCTTTCATTTCAAATGTGGGGCTTGAGTGTCAAAGGAGGCATTGAGGCATTTTCACTTATTTGGAGCTATTGAAGAATTTGACCTAAGGGTGAGATGGCATTTGAATCATGCTTTGCTGATAAACTTTGTGATTTTCTTTTGATTGATGACACACATGATTACCGTAGCCTAGGGTTAGTTTTCACATTGACCCCACAAAAAAAAAAAATCAAATTTTTTGTAAATTTAATATTATCAAATTTTCATGATCTACTATTATATATTGTCATATGAGGAGTGAAATTAATTATTCGGATTGTTGCTTGCAATAATTATGATGGGTTTTAATATCTTAGTGTCATATTTTCATGAAAATTTACTTCACTATTTAAAAATGATTTAATCACAAAATTTGACCCTAGTGTAAAGTAATCCATCACCCAAGAACCCACTTTAAAAAAAAAAAAAAAACCTATGAAACATTGGACACCGAAAACTGTGTTGTGCTGGATTGACATCACTAACTATGTCATTGCCCCAATTGCCAAAAAAGCAAAAGAAAAAAAGAAAAAAAGAGTTGTGCCTTCAATTTCCCCTTGCTCTAGCTCATGAACCATTGCACTTTTCTCACAAGCTTTGTTTGAAGTTATCAACAAAGGCAAATCCATCACATGATGAGCGGTTCACACTTGGCTTCACAAAAGATGCATTATTTATAAGCAAAACATTTGCACCATATTCCATTTGTTTGGTGCATGTACTTGCTCACACAAAATGTGCCATCTAACAAACTTTCAAAGTGAGAGTTTTTGGGTTTCAAAAAGATTGAAAGGTGATGTATTTTTTGTTTTTGGTGAGCACATGGCCAAAAAAAAAAACAACTAAAATCCACGTTAAAAAAAACAATGCATGATCTTCAAAGCAAACCCACCAAAAACACACACGTTGTGGACTTGTCTAAGAAACAAACAATTGGCAAAGAAGTTGTTGAACGCACACACACACATACATACATCCTTGGGTGGGGGGAGAGACTACCTACTACTCAAAAACTAAGTTGAAAATGAGTCTTGCACACATCCATATACACACACACACACACACACACACACACACAACTTCTTTTGCAATCGATCACATTTAAAGCTTCTTTAAGCATAATGGTATCATCACATGTATTAGACATGGCATCAATTGTGCCATAGAGATAAAAGCACCAAATAATTTATAGGGTACCGTAAATAGCCTTACCATTCCGGCAATAATTAAATTATTTTCCAATAAAAGTTTTTTTTTTTTTGGTTGCAAAATTAGGTGTCCACAATGCCGGAAGTTTTAGAAATTATATTGTTGTTTATTGTATACGGTTATTTTGCTTATTCCACGTCTAAATGGCCATGTCTTTTTGAAAATGCCGGAATTTTAGGAAATTCTTATTGTTATTGCAGGAGTGAAAAAACAAGCAAATAAATAAAATATTTGGCAAGAAAATGGAGGAATGATAAAGGTATTATGGTGTTGACAAATAGGGCCCTTAGATTTTTATTTATTGATTTTATTGTTTTATTTATTTAATTTATTTATTGATTTATTTGTGTAGGAATTAAAAAAAAAAAAAATAATATTCATTTCTTACACCTCAAAACTTTGAACAACTTATAGTAGTAAGAATAAGTCAAGCTTCCGCATACCCCGGACTTCTGCGGAATTGGCCCTTAATTAAGAAGAGATGGATGGGTGTTGCACCTTCTCCGTCACAAATTGCTGGCGGATACAGAGTCAATCTTTTGTTGTAAACGAACCATCCGCCATCCGTCGATGACAATTTTTTAAAAATTTCTTGAAGGACAACTGGACGGTGTGTGTGACTACTGTACTTCCAATTATTCTTCCAGACGGGGTTATAGCCGTCCCAAAAAAGTTTATAAAAAAACACATGGTTGTCATTAGGACACGTAATGCCAGTCGAGCATTCATCATCATTGTCGACGACATGCTCCGCTCCCCCCCCCGCCCTCCCCCACCACCACCCCTCTGGCCCAAACTAAGGGGGCTGGTGGGACCCTGGACAGTTTGCATTCCGGTAGGAGTCAAGTAAGGCCACTCAAAAAAATATGACCAAATTGTTATATTTTGAGTGATTCACGCGAACAATGAGCAACTTTCCGGGGAAGTCCGGTTCCGATCTCACCAATGAGCAAGTTGAGTCGGAATCTCCCACCAATGATGATTTCTCAATACGATCGATCTCCGACTAGTTGGTAAGTTTAGCCCGGAGTAGTAGGAAATACTTAAATGTCGGAGCCGATTGGTGGAAAACAAACCACCCGAGGGTGGGTCCACTCTCTCCCTCCCCCCCCCCCCCCCCTCCCTTCACTTAACTCTATAGGCCATTTGTCCACCTTGTGACGACCGGCCTCGAGAAAATCGTTGTTGGTTTCCCAGGCCTCAGAGAATAGTTGTTGGGGTTCCGGGTGGGGGCCATTGGTCGGGTTAGACAAAGCCAGGTGTTTTGGACAATTTGAGATTTCTATTCTTTCGCCTTGTCGGTTGGTGATCAATTTCGTGTTGTCTAATCAACCCGATAAGCTCTTCAGTACGGTAGAAACATTTGTACTAATTTATTTTGGTTTATAATAATAATAATAATAATGTCGGAAAGTGTGGAAAGAATTGGTAACCGAAAATATGGTAGTTTGTTTGTTTTAGGGGTCAATTTTGTGATGTAGCCAAATTGGTGATAATCTATAAGAATGTTTAGCCAAATTTGGCTATAAGCTATAATATGAAACTCTAAAAAACCGAAACACATTAGTTCTATGTTTTTGACTACCTACCTCAACTCATGTGTAGAAAGCTGGTAATTTTTCTTTAATTCATTTAAAAATAATTCTGCCAATTGAAAATCTCAAAAAAATTTAAATTCCAATTCCACTTTTTGGCAAAACAACAAATGTCTGTCAAATAATTAATTAAAATTGAAGATTCCATATCAAAAATAAAAAACATTGGTATAGATTCATTATTTTCCTTCACAATTTAATTTTCCAAATTAAAAAAAAAATCTACATTTCTACAAATAATTTAATTAGTGTTGAAGCTTGTCGAGGTGCTATGGTATTCTAATTCCCGAAGCTTCTAAAACAAAGATTTATAAAGAATTGGGGCGGATCTGGCTTTGTTCGCCTTGCCTACCAAGGCAAGGATATTATGTTTATATTCATTATAGAGTATATAGTAGCTTAAGGGCTTTTTTGGGGCCCCTAGGTAATAATAATAGGTCTGTTTTTATTCGAGGATTTTTGGAGATTATATTTTTGCATGGTGAAATATTTGAGTTTCCATAATTTTTTTTTTGGCCCTTAAGATCCTTTTTTAATGTAAATGGTGAGGCCATAGTGTGACATTCCTCTTGGTTATATTTGCTTGTTATAAGTCGGAATAGCCCACATACGGGTGCCCCGGACATACATGCAATGCAAATGCATAGTGCCAAAGGAAGTCACCTCGTGTCACCGTTTCCTTAATTTTTGACCTCGTGTTTTGGCTTAAAGGCCCCAAATTAAGGAATGCCATCCACTTGGGGGCCTTCCTCTAGGTATACATAATCACCCAAATTTCAAGAAGAATTGCTTCCATTGAATCAACAATTTTTTCATTCGACCTCATCGTTTTGTCGCCGTGAAGTTGAGCATGAACCCCCCCAAAAAAAAAAAAAGTTGTCGTCGTTGCGGAAGAAGAGAAATTCTTTCATTTTCATTTTAAAAATTATCTTCCAAATTAAAAAAATATTGCCCTAGCTCTCCGCCCCCCCCCCCAAAAAAAAAAACAACCAAAAAACAAGTACTTGAGCATGTTTGGAATTTTTGGATTTTGTGTATGGTAACCACTTTGACAACAAGACACTTCTAAGAGACGAGATTGGTGCATAAAGCACGAGGGACTTTCAGGTGCCTTTCATTAGGAAAGGGGAATAGGATCTTCATTCATCAAGAGGGACCTCAAATCTAAGAATGAGCAAGATTTCCAATTAATAATTTACAATAATTTACAATAAATAATTTATTGGTTTTTAATGGAAATAATACTCTACAAGTTTTTTAAATTAAAAATAAAATTACAACATCTTTACATATGATGTTTTTATCAACATATATATTTTTTCTAAATATAATTTTCAATGTTTAAAAAAAAAAAAAAACTTTGATTTCAAGATAGGTATACTTGAGTTCATATTTACAAAGGTGGTAATTGACACACCTACCTAACCTTAGTCACAAGGTTCACACCAACCCATCCAGGTGTCCCCAGCCTTGGCCAGCTCTTGGCTTTACCCCTTCCCTTTTGTCTTCCATTGTCAGTGCTAGCTAGTGTGCCAAAATTTGCTTCCTCTTTTTCTTCTTCTATATATTTTTTATTTCTTGCATTTTAGGAGCATGTAGCCTAGCTCAGTGGTTTTTATAAAAAAATTATAAATTTTTAAAAAATTTGTGAGTTAGGTGGGTTGGTGATCATCCACAAGAGGATTTTGCCAAATTTGGCTACAGGTCAAAAAAAGAAAGTTGGAAAAGTTTAGGAATGGTGCTACAATATGGCGATGTGCCCTTTGCAAAATAGGGGTCTTTCCATCTTGTATTGCCTCTTTAGAGGGCACATTCTGTTCATTCCAAGGCAGGTTAAATGCAGAATAGGTTAGTTTGGTTAAGGTGAGATTATGTAGTTGCAGCTAAGTGGGGAAGTAGTATCTGGTATCCAATTCCGCAATGGAATGGACATGACCCCTACCCATTATGCCAAGAGCACCACCTCTCCATCTTCCCCTTGTTGCTTCGTGGGTGACTTATTCTGCAGAATGGATCCAAGGGTCTGGCCCCCCACCTTCAATAGATTAAGGACTAGGGCAACAGATTATATCATTTTCTTGACCACATTATATTACATAATCTTGTTATGTTGATCATTACACTCGTAATGGTGCCCAAAATGTGCTATCTGGATGTGAATTTCTTCAAAAATCAGTGAATCTGCCACCGCAGACCTTTATGTCATGGAATGGTCTCACCCTTGCCCATTAATGTTGGGTGCTTGGCATCGGTCATCATAACAGGCTTGCCAGGTGCATTACCCAACATAATGGGCAGGGCTTCACCATTCCATTGTAAAATGTTACAGTTAGTGGTCTGGTTCCGTCATCTTTTCCTGTTGGGCCTGCAGCCCTTTTTTCATTGGCACAATTTTGTCACTAAAAAACAATTTCTAAATTTTGTTTTTAGTATATAGCCATAAATATAGAAGATTGATTCAAGGTTTTTGCTTCATATTGGGTTCATGGCCAGATTTGGCTAAATCTTACTAGGGACGATGGCGATTTTTTTCTATCTCTTCCTATAGATATGATCACCACTTCAGCTACATTAAAAAATAAATTCCTAGAAGGTTTTTAATTCATATTGGGTTTATGGCCAGATTTGGTCATTTTTTCCCTACATCTTCCTATAGATGATCACCACTTCAGCTACATTTTAAAAAAAAATTCCTTGAAGGTTTTTAGTTTTTACCTCATATCTGGTTTATGGCCAGATTTGGCTAAAATCCTCCTATGGACAATGGCCAATTTTTTCTACATCTTCGTATAGACAATCGCCACTTAAGCTACATTTTTCAAAAAAAATAAAATCCTAGAATAAACAACGGGTGTGTCACACTCTGGGGCCTTGCCATTTTACATTAAAAAAAAGTATCTTAAGGAAGGAGAAGAATTATGGAAACTCAAATATTTCACCATGCATAAAATATAATCTTCAAAAAATCCTCCAAAAAGAAACCAAAAATCCTTCCAGATATGATTATAACTCTGTAAACTAATCTCAAGTTTCAACACAAAGCCAAAATATCATCTTTCAAAAATTCATTAGGTATATAAAAATAGACCTAAGGGCCTATAAAAATCCCTTAAGCTACTATACTCTAGAATGAATCTGAACACAATATCCTTAAGGGCCTTGGTAGGCAAGGCCAACAAGCATTACACAGTTGGGGGGGGGGGGTAGGGGCCAGGGACAATATCGCCGATTATACAATTAGGGGTGGGGGACACAACAACTACCAACAACCGCTTCCCACACACACACACCCACCCACCCCTCTTTGGGTCCAGCGAACGTCATCCAAATGAGGACGAGGAATAGTTCGTTCGTTGATTTTAATTTTTCCTTGTCAGCTTTGGAGGTTGGGAGACATAGCGTGTGTGTGCACGCGCGTGCGGATCCAACGTACGTCCTTCGAAACGAGAACAAGGATGAGTTCGTTGACGATAAAAATTTCCTCGTCAGCTTCAGAAAGTGGGGAATGCACAGCGTGTGAGCGCAGTCCAACGTATGTAGTTTAAATGAGGACGAGGAATAGTTCGATCGTTGACGAGAAAATTTTCCTCGTCATCTTCGGAGAGCGCGAGAGGCCGAGCCCTGTTGTGTGTGCGCGCGCGGGGGTCCGTGCTTGTGAGTGGGGGTGCTTGCGCAGCGAGCGATCTTCGCGACAGATCCTGTCACAGATCCCTTGCAATTCCGCGTCCTCGCAGCACATGTAGCCAAATTTCTTGGCAATCGCGCAGTCTTGAACAGTCGACATTGTCAAATTCGGCATATTTTTTTTTGTCCACAAGCAGCGAGAGGTGATTCTTGACAGAAGAGGAAGTACGTTCCCTTCAGCTTCTTCTCCCTCTCCCCTCGCCGCAGTGGAGCCGCCGGTAAGGATCACAGCTCTTTCCATGAAGCATATACTCTTTTTGTATTATTCAATGCTGATCATCTTGGAGACAGTGAGCGCAGTGAGCGCATCGAGCTTTGCACATCTCCGAAACGGCCAAGATTTAGTTACAGAGTGGAAGAAAGAAATCCATCGGTAGAGGCAATTTTATTTTTTTTCCCCCCGTCTTCTTCTTCTATTTTTTCCTTTTTTCTCTCTTCTGATTTGGAGAGGATCTTTGTTTGTCAGTGGAAAGTCTTTTGGTTTTTTTTTTCTCCTCGTCAGGTTATTATTTGGCGCAGCATTTTGGACTTTCTTCTTCTGAGGTTGTTTTTTTGTCGACGCCGGCCCGTCAGTCAGCGCTTTTTGAAGTGTTGTGTTGTTGCTCGGCGGACGGCTATTGATTGGTGATACAAGATCTGGTCTCGTCAGATCTGGTTTCCGTCTGTCGTCTTTTGTATGTCTTTGTGCTTATCATCATCATCACCAACAACTGTCGTTGTTGCTCTGACTTGCTCTGACGCTCTTATCAACTTTGGAGTTGCTTTTGGATCTTCTTGCCGTTGCTTCGAAGCGTTTCATCACTCATCAAAGGGTTTGACGGAGCCAAGAGGAGTTATTTTCCTGTGGGACCTCCTGCAGGTAAAAAGCAGCTGCAGCTGGAGGAGGAAGAGGTTCCTTTTGCCAAGAAGGAAGGAGGGAAGCTAGCTAGCTAGCTAAGCTCGGGTTTCTAGGGTTTGTGGGACCGGCAGCAGCTTGAAAACAGAAAACAGGACTTGACTCCTGTTGCACAAGCTGGCTGTCGTGTCTGCATTCCTGTTGTTGCTGTTGCTGTGCCTTTTGGAAAGTCCCTGCCAGTTTTTACCATATAAAGCCCTTCCAAGGACTTGACAATCTTCCTTTCTCTCTTTCAACTCTTTCTCATTTGGGAGCAGCTCCGAGTCCTGTTCTGGCCGAGACCCCTGTCCCTGTCCCTCCTGCTGTTTGCATCATCCTCTCGTTGCGACTGCAAGCAAAATTCTGCTGCAGGAAAAAGCCTGTTCACAGGATTCGAGAGCAAAAGTGATCAAGCAGAGCAGAGCAGAGAGCTTCTTCTTCGCCTGCCTCCTCCGCAACATCGGGAACAAAAAAGGGCAAGGAAACTGTGCAAGCAAATGGAGTTCATGGGAGCGCCACGATTGATGATTGTTTCAGATCTTGACAGCACCATGGTTTGTTTGCCTACAACACATTTCCCTCCTCCTGAAATATCTTTTTACACGTCCTCTAAAATCTTCCTCCTCCTCTATCATCCAGGGATTCAGTATCATCTTCTTGTCACTAGTGAAGCACTTTCTAAAATCTTTCTCTTTTGAAAGAAAGTAAGAAAGAAAGAAAGAAAGATGAATGAGGTTCTTGAAGAAAGAAAGCTTTTGTCAGTCAGTTCTTGATCTTTTTTTCTCCAGTTGCCTCCTGACTCCCAAAAGATTTTTGGGTCTCTTTCCTGCCTGCCTGCCTTGCAAATCCAATTTTGGCAGGCTACATAAATGGGTTTGTTTAAACCAAGTTTTTTTGTAGCAAAATCACCATGCTAAAATTGCCTTAAAACATCTCTTTTGTGAGCTTTCTGGAAGGAGAAATGATCCACTTTTTTTTGGTGCCCCACAACAAAATACTCTCATGCATCTTTCTGTAGTACCCAAGTGCATTATCAGTTTTCTTGATCTTTTTTTGTCTAGGATGTAGTGCATTTGTGAGACCAACACCACCCTCCAATCTTGCCAATGATTGCTAGATTTCATGTTTGTTGGGTCCAAGGAAAGGTGCAATCTTGTGTTGACACAAACTATATGGCATATCAAGGAAGAAAGTAACGAAGAGGGGTTAGTAGAACCAAAGTAGAAGATGAATGTGAAGATGAAAGGGCTCTGAAAGAGTAGTGAGATTTTTCCTAGTTGCAAGACGTGGGTTTTTTCTTTGCAGGTGGATCATGCAGATCACGAAAGCGAGTCTTTGTTGCGGTTTGGTGCCTTGTGGCAAGCAGAATACAACCACGACTCTTTGCTGGTTTTCTCCACAGGAAGGTCACCTACATTGTATTTTGAGTTGAGATCAGAGGTACCTCTATTGACACCAGGAATTGCAATCATGTCGGTGGGTACCGAAATCATGTATGGAGACACCATGACCCCTGATTATGGATGGGTGGAAGAGCTGAGTCAGGGATGGGATCGCAGTGCTGTTGTTGAAGTAGCAAATGAAATGCAGTTGAAATATCAGGTGTGTTTTTCCACTTTATTTACTGGAGTCTTTATGTTGTGTTTCACTGGTATCAAGAAATGCTCTATCCTCTTTATATCTAGTCAACTAGTATTGTGTGTTGTGCATAAGCAGGAGGATGGTGTCTCATTTTGAGTTCACTTTGTCACAATCTGGCAGTGTGATTCGGAGCAAAGGCCACATAAAGTGAGCTTTCATGTTAAGAAGGAGGAGTCTGTTCGTGTGATTCCCATGCTGACCCAAAAATTGGAGGCTAGAGGGGTAAGCTCTTTCAGTGTTTCTAGTGCTTTATCCTGTCTGCTGCAAACATACCCAGGTTCCTCTATTTTCTGCAATGCTTCTGTTTCTTATTCTATCTTTGTCCCACAATCCTTAAGATTTCAGAATAACCTTCTTCCCCATGCCCTTACATGCTGTTGAAGTTCACACTGAACACATGTAACTGTCACTACTGTTCAAACAGTTTTTTCTTTGTTTTTCAGCATCAGGGTCTCCTCTTTTTCCCTTCTCGCTGATATGGTTTTTGGATCTTAAATCTCTATGAACTGATTATTAGGTTGTCACTCAATTCTAATCAGGTTGACTTTAGTGCAGTATTGAGAAATTTTCAATAGTTTTGAAGATATTTTCCCATGCCCTTACTCTTGCACTCCTCTAGAAAGCTAGAGCCAAATATAAAATGCTATCTCTACAGGATAGGAAAAAGTACTTCAAAGAAAATTACAAAGAGAATTGTAAGGGCTGTTGTTGGGTTCTCAGCTATCTTTTGAAAATCAAATTCATTAAGTGTTAGTATCTAATCATGATTGTAAGTATTTGGCAGGGTCATATGTGAGCTCTAGATATATGCTGGATGGTGTTCTGTAGAGTAAGATCCTGCTTTGCCAAAGGGCTGTGATAATGGAAACTGGAGAGTCATGATCACTACAGCATTCTTGTTGTTTAAAGTTTTATAATGTGGGATAATCTGCTAAATAGGTTATTTTAGATCTTCCCCTTGCTCTAAATGTTACCTTGGAAATTTTACTTCAAGAATTCTTTCTGTTTTTACACTCAAAATTGTTGATTTGAAATTTTTTTGGAGTATTTTGAGTTCTTTTGTCAGAATATTTTGAGTATTTCCTGTTGAGTGAGTAGTCATGAATGCCAGGTTCAGCCAGCATTCCTGCTCCACTAACAACATGTTTGTGACAATGGACATGGTCTGGATGCAATATAACTAGATTGATACTACTTACACAGAAAGTGCTGTTTAGGTTTTCACATGTGCAGCATGAGAGCAAAGAAATAGCTGATGAAGTTGGTGGGTTATGGGGAGACAGTTAAATATCAAGCTGATCTACAGCGGTGGTTTGGATCTGGATGTGCTTCCAAAAGCTGCTGGGAAAGGCCAGGCTCTTGCATATCTGCTTAGGAAGCTCAAATCTGAGGGCCGCTCCCCAGTGCAAACTCTGGTATGTGGAGATTCAGGCAATGATGCTGAGCTCTTCAGTGTGCCTGGTGTGCGTGGTGTTATTGTAAGTTCTTGTCACCATCCCCTGATTTTTCTTTCAATGATTTTATCCACAGATTTCCCTTCATATGTAATTCACTTCTGAGTTGACAACCTTCATGCTGGTAATGCTTCAATGAAATTTTGAGTCCATTGTTGTTGGTTCCCTTACTTTGACCTATGTCTTCTGATCTGATATTGGAGTTGGCAGGTCGGCAATGCACAAGAGGAATTGCTACACTGGCATGAACAGCATGTGGGAGATAAATCACACATTTTCTGTGCAACTGAGCGCTGTGCAGCTGCCATCATACAGGCCATGGAACACTTTGATATACAGCCCAATTCGTCACCTCGAGACCGCCCTGTGCCACTTACTGTGCATGACAAACTTGCCCCAAAGGCTGATGCAATCTCTGTGGCTCATGAGGTTGTGGAGTACCTCATGCTTCTGGAGCAGTGGCTGCGGGGTGATGTTGAAGGCACAGATGAAGTCTTCAATCGGTTGAAATTTAGCTTGGTGCGTGTGAAACCTTTTACCCAATTGGTTGTGCCACGCAGCAATTCCACAGTTGACAACCTGCGAGCATGACATGGCCAGTGCACAGTTACAGGCACATGGATAGTTATGCTTGGTAGGAATGAAGTTCACTCTATCCTTGGACAGTTGAACCTTTTCAACTAAGGATCAAACTGATGAGTTGAGGTTGGAGTGGATGGCATGTTTCTTTCAGTATCAGAATGTAATCTACCTTTCGGACTGTGTACCTCAAGACAGGAATTCGAATGCTGTAGTCCAAAATTTTGGTATTTGTTTGGTGATGACATTGAAAGCTCTTTTATATGTCTGAAATTGGATGTGGTATGGACAGGCAGAGGACTCAAACAGGGTATGCGCCTGGGGGATACTTGAGAATCCTCATGAGCATATCAATTGTCTTCGTCATCATCATGGTTCTCAGAAAGGGAAACTTTTCCACATATGGGCTGATCGTGTGCGCTCTGTAAGGCTAAGTGACGATACATGGCTTGTCAGATTTGACAAGTGGGAAAGATCAGGTGAGCTACTTTACGTGCTCACATTTGAGTTGAGAAGGAATGCAGCTGAATTTTGAGAAGACGTTCACATGGCATTTGCAAGCTGTAGCAATGTGTTCTCTGAATAGATGTTGAGATTTGAATTATTTGGTGACATTGTTTTCTTTTTTGTGATGCAGATAAGGCTCTTACATGTGCACTCACAACTTCTTTGCTACAAGCAAATGTAAACTTTTACTCCCTCAATATAGGATTGTGAAGAATATGATGGAGAGATCTCATTGATTTCTGCTTTGTGGTTGCGGCACTAAATAGTTGGTCAATAACAAATTGCTGTTGGCTACTACCCTTTTCCAGCTATCGATGCCTTGCCAAAACAGCACACCAGTGTTATGTTAGGGACAAAATTTCCCTGATTGAATTTGGATGCACACTCAGGATTTGACAGGAATTACACTGATGGAAACCTGACATATGTTTGTTAGTTCCAGTTTTGGATGATATGGGTCAGACATCACCATTCAAGGGCTTGAAAAGTTTGCAGTATATTGAGATGTGTTTTGCTTCTCTGGTTGCAGAAGGATTTCCCCAATGGAGTGTACTGGAAATATATCCATGAAACATGGCTTTCAGGTTATGAAGGAACAGTGCCCATCAGGAAGATTTAATTGGTCTGAACGGTGGTTTTTGCTTGGCCGAAAATTTCGGATTCATGTTCACTTGATGAATTGCTGTATGGATTCATAAGCTGTTGCATCAAGTGTATTATTACGAACTTTTCTGATCATAGGCAAAAGATTGCACAAAAAGATGTCCTGTCCACATGTCATAGTGGTTCAGTGACTTTCTACTCATGTGGGATATAGAAGTTAAAAGCCATTGGATGTGAGCTTGTGGATCATTCAAAGTTGGTACCACACCTTCACTCAAAATAGATGGAAAAGGCTTACATAGATAAGAATAGATTATGTATCTGTTGTTACAGCTTGTTGAGGTCAATTGTCCTAGCAACAATCACGAGTTTTCTATAGCATGCAGTGGTGGCTGAGCTCCTAAGTCAGAGCTTAATGCACCAGGTGTAGGTCTCCTCCTGACATTTGCAGGAGGTTTTGACCTGGCTATCTCCTTAATTTATTATCAGAAAATTCTCTGATGCCCTTGTTCTTTTTCACAGGAGGGAACTGCATTAGTACTGGAGGATTGGTTGCCAATCTGTTTTGACATAGTTGTGTGTTCATTGCAAATGTTGGAATAGCTTCATAGCAAGGAAAGTCTTTCTTCTTGTCAATTCTTTGATATTGAAAATTTGACGATTGTTTTCTCTAAAATTTAGCAAAATTAGTTGACTATGTCTGAAGAAAAAAAATTGTGACCCATGAGATTGTTCAAAACTGGTACTGTGAGGAGATTTTAACAAGAATTTTGATCTTTTTAACACATGGGTTTGTGGTTTTACTGAGGAGTGCTCAAACCTTAACATTTCTGGATACAATGTCAACCTTGCAACCATGGCCCTCTTATTGCACAAAGGGTTATGGCACATTACTTGTGCTGGGTGCTTAATTAGAAAATCCACTTGCCAACAATTACACCAAGGATCCTACCTTAGCTGTGGGCTTTAGGGTTTACGGTTTTGGGTCTACACTTGGGGCTCTACCTTGTGTGGGTCCTTCGGGTTTAAGGTTTAGGGATCCGGGTCTACACTTAGGGTCTACCTTGTGTGGGCCCTTAGTCTGATAAACCTCACAGCCTTTGAGGTTTGCAGTACAAAATGTTGCCCAGGAGCACCAACAACTGTCTGTTCTTGGACAAACAAGCAGCAGCTTCACACATCCTATAATGGTGGAACCTGGCAGCTCATCATAGCAAAAGTTCAAACCAGTAAATGTTTGTTATAAAGCAAAAAAAATTGTTCCATGAAAGTTTTCAAAAAGACCAACAACTCACAGTCCAGAATAACACCTGCAGAACATTTCTTTAAAATATGAGACCACATGAAAGTACATGTCTATGTAGGTGCAGAACATTCCTCAAATTGTGGGACCAAATGGAAAGTACATGGGTTTGTGAAGAGTAAGTAGATGCAGAACATTCCTCAAAGATGTGGGATCAACATGAAAGTACATACATGGGTTGTGTGAAGTAGTAGTAAGTAAGTAGGTGCAGAACATTTCCTCCAAAATTGGATGAATGAGAGAATGAGAGTAGGTCCATCTGCAGCAATAAAAAATCGCCTATACATACTGAACTAGAAATAAAGTACAACATCCTTCCAATTGTGTGAAATTGAGTTTCAAACTCATATTTGGGCATATAAAGCCTATATATATACAATGGTCCCCACAAGGCCCAAGTACAAGAATGACTATTTCTGATTGGCCAACCATAATGATTCACCCAGGTGATGCTATTTAAATTAGGTACCGAATAGTACCCCTTTATCAATCAATTCTGAAGATTCCTTTTCAAAAAAGGAATATTCCAAAAGGATTCCCCCCTTTTCCTTCACCTAAAAAAATTTTTCCTCTGTGAGAAAACTATGTTTTGAAGGGGGAAAAAAAAATTTACATTTTGCAAAATAATTTAATTTGTGCTGAATCTCCCAAGGAATTATGGTATATTACATGTATTTTGCATGTGTGTGGGTGGTGTTAGGGAACCAATTAACACTCTATGTATGTTGGATGTGATAAAAACTAGTAGAGACACAAAAAGAGGGTGCATGCTTTCATTGCATCTTGCCACGTTGAGTCATTTCATTAGTGACATGAAAGTTTTATTTGTTCATGTACGAATGACATCTGAATTATTATGAGTGCATATGATGGATGGGCATGTTCCATAGATGTGCATATTTTTTTTGGGCCAGCTTGGTCTCCTTTCTATGGTTCAGATTACTACCCCCACATTCTTGGGGTGTTGGGCACTGATTGTTCTTGCACTTGTCATTTGTTTCTTGTAGGATGATCATTTTATTCTTCTAAATGTAGTAGCACATGTTGAAACCGACACTTCCCCATTTTAAACGAAACTACAAGATGTATGAGCCATGTCATCCTAGGTTGTCCACTATCAAGTTTCATCTTTTGAAAGCCTAGTGGTTTAGTTCGAACAAACATTCTTTTGAATATCATGTGAACACATTTTTGTTCATGTGCAATCTAAAGGCATGTGTTTTGTTATTAATTTGTCCTACCACACCAGCATTTCGTTTATCGTCAACTTGTTTTTTTACAACACTACGTACCCATCTTGACTTGCCACATCTATAGTTGCCCACTGTTTATAGTGTTAGTGTGTTCATACCAATGATGATTTAGGTACCCATTTATTCCAGTGCCCTTATAAGAATGAATGTGCAACAACCCATGACACACTTTAGGATAGTGTTGCAGTTATTACTTTGGAAAGTGGAACACATGTTCAGAGGGAGGTTTTCAACCTTTTCTTTCATCACATTTGACAACAAGTGGATATCCTTATCACCATAGATGGTTTTTGGATTTTGATGGATGTTGTTATTGTTGACTTGATTCGCATAGATATGGTGCAATAAATATCGATGATGATAACACATGTAATGATGATGATTGCTCCATAGAAGACATGATCTTATGTTGAGTGAACACCAAGTGATGATTCCATTCCCTTTGTTATTGAAAGGTATGGTTGTTTTCATTCTTGTTTTGATTCATTCTTGACCACTTGTGCATAAACCACTATCATGCATCATCAGCGGTTTTCATTAGTCCCTTCAATGTTTGTTTCTCATTATTTACAATGACGCGCTCCCAAGCTCCATAATCAACTCAAATGTGAATATGAAATGAAAACAACGGAAGAGTAAGGAGTTAGGGCACGCTCCTTGGCTCACATCATTTTGGGGGTAGAGGGGTGTGCTGGAGCTCTGGGATGGGACTAGGAAGATTGACAAGCATTTCAATCATTCACACAGACATGCATAAACCAAATAACAAGTTGGTTAGTGCATAGTTAGAACACTTTTGGTGTTAAAACGAGTCATAGACAAATTCGGATTCACAAGATTCACCATGGCCCGAACTTGGGGGAAATCACCACCTTCCCCTTTATTGTATACTATGTGGTTTGCCATGGGACCAACATCCAAGTGACATTTTGTCCCACGACTCCCAAGTGGGAGTCCCGAAATTCCCAAAATTGGGACTTTCATGACTTTGGGGGCCTATAATTTTGCGTGCAAACCTGGGATTGAGATGAGGTTTGAAGCAAAGTTGTAGCATGTTGAGAGCTTTCCAATGGTATGTTGCATGCCACCTACATGTAAGAAAATTGGGGCGATTCTCGACTTTTAGTGGTCAAGAGTCAAATTGTCAATTTGATTCCTGAACTCCCGGCCTTTCTTTTGACCATAACTTGTGTTTCAGGTGTCCAAATGAGTCATGTGAGCCCATTTTAAACATTGATGTTCCAAGAGTTTTTCAATGATATAAGGAACTTTTCAATCCAGTGAGTTTTGACCCTTGCAATTGCCCTTTGAAAATTCGAGAGTGCATTGAGACTCCAACTCAAGATTCGGGAGTTCACTTGGGAGTGTGAAGGTTCATTCCTTCACAGTCTTTTGCATTCCCAGGAACATGAAATGTGACTCTCGAGCTCACTCTTGGCCTGCACCTTTGAAAACCCTTATTTTGGTCGCGAAACATGGTTATGAACCTAAGATTAAGGTTGTGACATACAAGGTGTGTTCATAGTTCTATAATGTGCACAAGCCATAATGATTCTTCAATGGGTTATTGCATTTGGTTGAGGTTCCTCAACTCTTCCTCACATCATAGCTAATGCACCTTTGTCAATAGCCAATTTGTGGTAAACGATAACTTTCTTGTTTTAAGTCTTCTTTGTTGTCATTGATCATCATTTTGTAGCCATGGGTTTCATTTGCATAAGGTTTTTTCCTTTTTTTTTTTTTGGATTGTTTGTGGTTGTTTTTTCTTTGTGTTGTTTACTTATGCTCTCATTTGCTTCATATTTTTTATTTTTATATACATGGTTTTTTCCCTTTTTTTCATTTTTGGCCTGGTCTACTATGTAGCATAAATCTATTCCTAAAATTGTTTGTCACCATTTTTGGCTTAGACTATATGGTAGTTGAACTTTTTGATTTTATTAAAATTTTGACACAAATAATAAATATAATTTCAAAAGTTCAACAAAATGAAAAATAATTTAATTTATGCCAAAATGGTAAAGGTACAACCCTAATACTCTAATACCCCTTTCTTAGAGTGTGGGTACCTATTGATTATGCACTTTAACTGCACTTTAAGAAAAATTGATTGCCTGATCATTAAGACAAGGTAAATCCCAACCTGGA
This sequence comes from Sphagnum contortum, assembly GCA_963920785.1. NCBI lineage: Eukaryota > Viridiplantae > Streptophyta > Sphagnopsida > Sphagnales > Sphagnaceae > Sphagnum > Sphagnum contortum. Next base: position 10,907,369 of record OY987276.1, read on the forward strand.
GTACTCATTAAACTCCCCATCAAGAGGCCAAACCTCCAAATTGATTCACAGAACATTACTGTAGAAACTCTCAACACCACCATTCAATACATGGTTTGATTATGTAGCCAGAAATGTATATAATGATGTTAAAATTTTTTTTCTCTCATATTTTGTTCATAGCCTGGATTGGCTAAATCAGCTAGTGGATGATCACCACCTCGGCTACATCACAAAATTGAAAAAAAAAGAACATAGAAATCTGTCTCTTTTTTTGAGTGTGGATTACTGAAACGGTAATTGATGATTTGTGATAATTGAGTTGTCATTCTGAATCTTTCTAGAGATGCGTGCCTAGAATTCTTTTTGGGTATCCAACACTCTTAAAACCATGAATGTCACACACAACAAAACATGCACATGAACCCCAAAAAATGAACCTTGAGGTACACTCTATTATTGTGTGTTTCATTTTATTTTTTCATTTCTTAGATGTAGCTGAAGAGGTGATCATCCATAAGACAATGTAGCCAAATTTGGCTATAAGTAAAAAGGTTGAAGCATCCTTCACATTTTTGGCTATTATGGTAGTAGAACCTAATTGAGATATTCAGTGATTTTTCAAAAGAATTTAAACCAAAAATCACAATTTAAAGCCATTCAAAAAATATATATATTCACCATCTAACTAAATTTAGCCAAAAAAAAAAGAAACCGTACTAAAACTCGATTAGACTGATTCACCTTCTAAGCATGAAAAGTTGAAACCTTGTTCACATTCAGATTTGAACAAAAATATATCGTACCCAAAAGTAGTATCTTAAGGCAAAAGAAGAATTATGGAAACTCAAATATATTCACCATGCCAAAATATAATCTTCAAAAAATCCTCCAAAAGAAACCAAAATCCTCATATAAAAATAGACCTATTATTATTATTTACCTAGGGACCAAAATCCTTCAAGCTACTATATACTATAAAATGAATTTAAACATAATATATATCCTTGCCTTGGTAGGCAATGCCAATACAAGTAAGAAACTATGAAGAAACTATCATAGGAATGAGTCATTTGAAATAAGCTTTTGCTTGGCTTTACACACCTCCAACTACATAATTTTGCTTCATAATTACTTAGTATGCACTAAATAGTGACACTTTTCACAAACACAATGTACTATGATGTGCTTTGTATTTTGTGGTGAATGCTTGCTTGTTGATGCGATAAGGTAAGGCACAATGAGTACGGTGTAGTTAGATAGTGGGACAAGCTAGCATTGTCGAATGCAAAAGTCACATTATGTACCAATACTTTCACAAGTGCACAAATTCTTCTTTTGGTTTAGGGTTTAGGGTTTTGTTTTCATTGTCATTTCATTTTTCTAAATTGATGTTGTGGTGGATGGCAAATGTGATTGATTGAAAAAGAAAAAGGATAATGAAAATTTCCTTTTTTTCATTCGGTTACATATTTTGCAAAATGTTCATCAAGTGTTAATGTGCACTATGAGATCATTTTTTTATGGAAGCTCATAGAGCATTTTTTTTTTAAGTAATTTTTTTAAAACCTTAAATGAATGACTAATAAACCAATTTTTTTAAAAATGGGTTTGTTTTGAAATTTCGAATGGATGTAGCCTCAAAAATTTAAATATTTTTCCATAAAAATTGGGGGTTGCGTGTCGAATTGAACTTTCCAAACTAGGTAGAGATAGTTTGCAATGAACCAAGTATTTAAGTAGTTGCATTCGACATTAAATATGTCATGCATCGGAGTTGGTTTCATTCATCATGTGTGTTTATGTACAAAAGGGGTTTCATTACACAAAGTACTTGGTAGAGTGCAAGAGTGTAACCCTAAATCATGTATGTAACCCACTCGCCCTTGTGAACTTCTAATTGTACACACGGCCTTCATTCTCTCTACTATAAACCCAGTGCAAAATAGCAACTATCCAAGGGACAACATAAAATCAAAAGGGTACCAAAAGTTGTTCTTATTCATTCTTCTTTTTTCTTTTTCTTTTTTTTCTCTTTTGCATTTTTTTAAAAAAAATTAAAAAATTAATTAATTAATTAGGGTTTCCACCCTTTTAACCTTTTTTGAGTTTGAAAAAGCTAACTCCCTTTTCTTCCTTAGTTAAGTTTGGAATCGAATAATCCAAAATTTGAAACCTACTTCCAACATCATGTATGGATTGTCTTGTGTTTTTGCGCATGTTCAATTTGGGGCTTTTTTAATCGATTTTGGTTTGTCATAGTAGTGCACTTCCCCGGAAATCACATATTATGTACGTACAACATATAGTAAGTTGTCGGTAAGTCTATGGACTCGGATTGGATTTTTGGTATATATATATATATATATATATTTATATTTATTTTTTCTCAACTCATAGAATGCAATAAAAAAAAGTTCCGGAATTTCATCATTCTCCAATAAAAGCTAAAACCCTAAATGAGAGTTCCCACCATCATCCAACCATTCAATAAGTACCCATTAGAATCATTTCCCCCCCCCAAAAAAAAAAAAAAAAAAAGAACCCTAAGAAAAAAAAAACCCCCTAGGCCTACAAAAAGGTGGCAAAATGAAACCCTAAAAAAGACACCCCCCCCCCCCCAAACCCTAGAAAACAAAAGAAAGGGAGAAAAGGCTAAAACCCATAATTAAAAGTGTATTTATATTATTAAATATAAAATAAGATACAAAATAGGAATTTACTATTTGCCCCTATATTTATTTGTTCCCTTAAGAAAATAGGTAATATACCTGGATGAAAGAGTGGTTGCATGTTTTGCATCGAGGGTGGATGTTTTTGGATGTTTCTCATCCACGAGGGCTCAAGGGTGCTTGTAGTGGAATGGGAGCGCGCACGGTGTGTGTGTGTGTGTGTGAGAGAGAGAGACAGAGAGCGAATAGATGATGGAGCTTCGCGACGCGATTTTGTGTTGTGGCTTGAATGGGTGGGAGTGTGGTTGCGATTGTAGCGAGTAGAAGAGAAGGGAAATCTGGCGAAATAAAAATTTCGTGATTTGGTGCAGGGATCCGCAATTTGTTGCAACTCAAAGGAAGGAAGGTAACAGGAAGGGAATACGAAGAAGGAACGTTGGATTCTCGTCGCGTTTGCTTTGTTGTTTGTTTGTTTGTTTTTTTTTGTTCTTTGGGTTGCAGAAGTAGCAGTAGCGGTGGGGGTGTCGTCGCAGTGGGGGTTTTTTTTTTCCTTCTCTTGTGCGAGTTTTGTTCGAAATTTGCTTCCGGGATTCACAGGATCATCATGTGTTGTTGGAAGAATCCGTGAAGAAGGGAAAGCAAAGGAAGTGGGGGAAGAGCGAGGAGCTTCCTGTGATCATGGTGCAGTACGAGGAGGAGTTTCTGAGCCGCCACTCCAAAGGCGGACAGAAGGCGCAAGGAGGAAGACTGGATCCCACAGGCAGAAAAAGAGGCGGAGGATCGTCTCGACAGCAGCCCGGGAGAATGCTGTTGAGACCGAGGCCTCCTCCAGCGCTGCTGCTTCCTGTACCTCCTGCGGCTGCTGTTCTTCCTCTTCCTCCTCCGGTGCGCTGGAGCAAGGGACTGTGCGTGAATGTGCTATGGAGGGAAGCTTGGTGGGAGGGGATTCTGCTCGAGGATCTGTCGCCAGAGAAAGCGAGAATGGGAGTCTACTTCCCTGAGGAGGGAGGCCAGAATGTGTTCATCATCAAGGACTTGCAGTTGTGCGAGCAATGGGAAGAAGAAAGAGCTGGGTGGAGTCTCAGAGTGCGTGGCAAGCTTCCCTTCTTCCTCCTTAAACCCTACTCCTCTTCTTCACCATCTCCAGCCTCACAATCTCGGTCCTTACAGAGATCCAATTTGTGGAAACAGCAAGAGGCAGTCTTTGGAGCCAAGAAGCTCATCTTCAAGCCCATAAAACCCAAAACCCCCGTGAAGATTGTGGGGGGTCCTGTGAAGAAGAGGGTGGAAGAAGAAGAAGAAGACTCTTCTGATGATGATGAGATGCCATCGTCATGTGCAAGACTGCAGAGAGTGAGTAGATTCTCCTCTTGCATTCCCGGCAGAAGACGAGCAGTGATGATGGCCCCTGCACAACAACTCCCCACGTCGCTGACTACTAGCTCAGATACTAATATTTCCTCCTCTTCTAAGCTGCTACAAAAGTTCGGCTATGGGTATGGGCAAGCTAGGAATAACACCCATCTTCTTTCTGAGCTGCTGCAGCAACAGCAGCAGCAGCACAAGAGGATGAAGGTTCAGGAGGAACAACAGTCACGGAGGAGGGAATCTCTTCGCAGTGGGATCAAGCAGCAGCAGCAGCACGAGGAAGAAGAACGACAGATGGGTAGTAGAACTCTTCATCATATCCGAAACTCTTACAGAGTAGTGAAGAAGCGTGAAGAGGAGGTTGTTCTTCTTGCAGCAGCAGCATCAGAAGGTGAGCATGTCAGAGAGGAGTTTGTGGACATGATCATCCACCACCACCAGCAACAGCATCATCAGACTGAGAAGAAATCTAGGGGTTTTGATTCTATAAAGGCTTATTCTACTCTTGGAAGCAATTCTGTTGGGATTTCAATGGTGCTCAGAAGAAGGCAACAACAACCTCATCAATCTGCTCAAGAAGAAGAAGAGTTTGATCAATTTGAACCAGATGTCAATGTTGGGATGATGGAGAAGAATCAGCTGCACAAAGTGATGATGCATTACAGAAAACGTCCATCAGCAAACATGCAACATTGCAGTTTTGTGGACACAGAGCGTCAGTGCAGCAAGAAAAGAAGGTGTGGAGGAGGAGCCACTGAGGCAGCAGCAGGTCCACCACATGCAGTGGTGGATGTGCTGATGCCTCAGTTGACACAAGATGAAGCAGCAGCAGCAGGAGCCAGAGGTTCAAAGAATCATGTTGCAGCTGCTGTTCACAAGGGTCTATTAGGGGTTCAGGAAAAGATAGGGAAAAAGAAAGGTGGTCGTGGAGGTTGTCGCATGGAGGTGAAGCTATCAGCTCCAGTTGATTCGGTGCATGAGGGAGGATCATTGACATCCATGAATGCAAAGAAGAGCATTCTTTCATGGTTGATGGATCTTGGGATGTTGGCTGTAAATCAAAAGTTGCGCTATGTGCACCGCACAAGGAAGCAAATAGCACTGGATGGCTGGGTGACACCCGAGGGAGTTCTATGCAGTTGCTGTACGACGATCGTGACACTGTCCATGTTTGAGGCACATTGTGGCAGCAAGCTGCATCGTCCATGTGCCAACATCTATGTTGAAGATGGGAGGACCCTTACTGAGCTACAAATTGAAGCACTGAAGAACCAAAACCCATCGGATCAGTTGGCTGTGTATTCCCATCCCGCAACAACAGTGTGTCCTGGGAGATCACGAAGTGCAGCTACGACAAAAGTGAAAGAATGTACAGCAGATGGGAATGATGACACTTGTGGTGTATGCGGTGACGGAGGGATGCTCATTTGCTGTGATCATTGTCCATCAACATTCCATCTCACTTGCATGGAGCTGCAGGTCAGATGTTTCCTCTCCCTTCTGGAGATTGTTATGGCAACCCCCATGGTGTTGTTATTGTTCTTCCTCTCCTTCTGGAGATTGTTGTGGCGTGCACTCCCTATGTTGTTATTGCTGATTTTTGTTACTTTCTTTTCAGGCTGTTCCAGAAGAGGACTGGTTCTGTCCCAACTGCAGGTGTGCAGTATGCGGTGGGCCACCAGTAAATGCGAATCCTGATGAATTTAATGAGATGACTGTACTCTCATGTGACCAGTGTGAGCGAGAATGTATGTTTCAGAAGCTTGAAAAAGACTGCGTTTTTTTTACTCGGACCCATTTTGTGTTTCCAATTTCTTTGTCAAAGAATCTCTCTGTTTACTCTGAGTAATAATGTCCCATGGCAGTTACAGTGGAGCTGGGGCTGGACCAAACCCAAAGCTTGGATCATTGCAATTACTATTGACAACTGTGAAACAAATGTGTCACTTTGATTTCTAATCTATGAATGTTTGGATTTTGTGTGTTTTTGGTTCAGTCCATTTGAAGTGCTTGTATGCTAGAGGCTTGCCAAAGCTGCATTGCTGTCCTCAGGGAAGTTGGTTCTGTGGCCATTCTTGTGAGAAGGTATCTTATCTTGTCATACATACGCTGAGCAAAGTTAAAAACGGTTTTGCTGCTTGCATTCTTTTAGGACAAAAGAGCAGTTGTTGAAGAAAAAGCATTGTCTTTCCTATAGAAAAAAGTGTCTTTTGTGCCATAAAAATTGTGTATTTTGGTGGATCTAGCTAGCTGGTCTTAAGGACTAAGGAGGATAATGGTGGGTGCAGATCTTCCGGGGCTTGCGGGGACTGGTTGGAACCTGTAATCCTTTGAAGGATGGATACTCATGGACGTTGCTGCGATCTCAAGGGGAGGACTCAGACCTGTCACAACAAATTGACAAGGAGTTGATGGCTGAACATAAAATCAAATTGGCTATTGCTCTCAGTGTGATGCAAGAATGCTTCAAGCCCATGATTGACCTGCACACCAAACTGGACATAGTTGCTCATGCAATTTATAATCGAGGGTGAGCCATGATGACAACATGACTGTTAAAGTAGATTTGTTTATTTGTTTGTCTTTTTTCTTTTCCTTCTTTTTTTTTCTTTTGTCATCAGAAGTTTCCATCCAGGGAGTATCATAGATGTGCTCTCTTTGCATTTCTTTTTTTCTTTATTGTGAAGAAAGAAACAGATTAGTTGTTACCCCCCCATCAGGTTGGGTTCTATTGTCAGCATGGAGATGCTAGTGGTACTTGTAGGAAAGATAATTTTTGCAGTTGTTCTCAACCGAGCAACACTGGATGCATTTGCACGCCAAACCAAAAGATGGGTTGCTGAAAAAATAGGATGCAAACTAAAATGCTGTTGCAGGGGTTTAAGGCCCCTGATTGCTTCCAGTAATCAGATCCAGCCTTTTTTTCCGGGTGAACTGGTGCTAAATTGCACCCAAAAAAGTTAAAAGAAGAATATTCTTTTGCAGACTCTTGAAAATTTCACGAAATTTTATCAAACCCCAGAAAGGAATTTGCCAGATTTAGACAGGTTCCTAGTGTTAAGTCAGTTTTCTGCCAGATTTTCTACTGTTTTGAGAGTTTTCCAACAACTTGTTATCATCAACGCCAAATCCTTTTTGGGATGATTGCCACTAGTGCTCCATCACCAAAATGAAAAGGGAAAAAAAGGCTGATCACATCAAAAGATCGTGTGCCTTTATCTTGACGCCCATCCTGTGTTGGTAATCAGGTCTGAAGTCAGTCGCCTAAATTACCGTGGGTTTTACACGGTGATCTTGGAAAAAGGAGATGAGCTGATATCAGTTGCAACAGTGAGGTATGGTATTCTTTTCTTACGTCCCTTGAGCCTTGCTTGTTGCTAGAAAGAATCTGGACTAATGTCAAGTGAAAATTGGAAATCATAGATAGTTGCCCCAAGTCTGCGTTCTCTGGACTTCACATTTGGAAGTGGGTGAACCAGCAGATCTGGTGGTGTGTGAATTCTCACATGCATTTATGGCAGTTTGTTAAATAGAAAATGGTGACAAATGTGTGCAGGGTTCATGGAGCACATTTGGCAGAAATGCCATTGATTGGAACTCGGTTTCGATACCGTCGACAGGGCATGTGTCGTCGTCTTGTGCATGCCCTTGAGCTGGTATTAAATTTGGTTGTGACACCTTGAGGTCAAATGAGAAGTTTGTTTCATGAGTGCTTTTCTCTCTGCATCACTGCTGTTTCCTGGTCTCTGGATTTATAGGTGTAACGGACTTTTGCAAAGGCTTGCATAACTCTTGGCCAGTGTCAGGACTTTCATTCAGTGCCGAGTTTTGTGGAGCTTGTAATATCTACCTATCCTTGACCACAAATGATGTTTTTTGAAATGCCAGATGTTGCAAATGGTGGGCGTACAAAGATTGGTTCTACCAGCTGTTCCTGAAATGCAGGACTATTGGACTGGGCCATTTGGTTTCCAGCCTATGGAGGACTCTCTGAAAAGGACACTACTTGAGCTGAATCTTCTTGTCTTTCCAGGAACATCCATATTACAAAAACCTTTGGCAATCCTCCCAGCAGCTCTTCCAGGTAAATATCCTAATATATGTGGTTAGGCAGCATGTAAGGTACACATCAAGGTACCTCTCTCTAGTGGGTGAGAGATGAGCTTTGTTCATTTGTAACAATAGTGTCTTTGTGTGATCTGAGGAATCTTTCTGCTGATTGTAAGTCCCATGCTTATTGATTCACATCTGCAGATCTGCGAAGGAAGGCTCATCGGCTGCCAAAGGATTCCAAGTTATCAGCATTTTATTGCCCTGCAGTCTCAAAGGGAAGGCCGATTGAGGGTGCAAGGACTACACGAAGCACAATCAGGCGTGTTGCAGGAGAATTACAGTTTGTGCAGAGTGAAGTCTCTAAACAACATAAGAAAAGTCCTGTCAAAGCAGATTCCAGTGGAGTGCTGGAGTCATACACGGAATGTGAGCTTGTCAAGGTTGTGCCACCAGCCACTACCATGGAGGAAGATACGGTGTCCTTGCCTGTTGCAGACACATCAGTTGACGCTGAACTGGCTGTCTCTCAAAATCATGGTCATGTTTCTGAGGGCTCCCTTGTGCTGCATTCCTCTGAAGACGATGTGGTTTTGCTTGGCACTGAGAGTGAACATAATGTTGAAAGCTTTCGACAATGTCATGCAGATTTTCTGAGAAGTGAGGACATCCCACATCAGCAGAATGGGTATCAGGGAGATGGGTACCTTTCACACACCATGCTCTAGATTGCACCTCACTTGCTTGTGAAATCAAGGAAAAACAAATATCTGTTGCATGCAATTCTGATGCCTTAAAAGTCTTGGCAAAGCAAATGAAGAGGATAAAAATGTACTTCTTTGTTTTTCAGGCAGTGATCTGACTACTCTTCAAGCTTCATCCAGATGGGAAACTTTGTAGGCATGTTTAGCTCTGTCACTGCTGACCAGATTGTCAATTGGGTCATGTGAGTGTCAGGTTTGTGACGAAAGATCACTGCAAACTTATGTGCATGGATGTATTCATTGCAGGCATTTGGAAGATAGATGTGAGCCGAAAGAACTGGTGGAGGACCTGCACATGGTAGAACCAGTGGTTGAAGTCATTTGTTGTGCCAAGCTGCCGGTAAAAAAGCTGGCCTCTGAAGCTCTTCTCATTTGTCACATTATGGGAAGAATTGAAAATCATCATTTAGAGTCTTTTTGGGGTTAGTGTCTTTTTAGGATTATCACACTGGCCAAAATGGTGGCATACTGGCATCATGACTTTCAGTGTTTGATTGTAGTGAGCTGGGGAATCTGTCGCATTCACACCAGGTAGGAACTTCTTTTAACATATAGGAAATGCAAATAATAAGCTTGCAGCCTCATCACTGTGGCAGGCTGAAGATGCATTATCTCATATGGAAAGGAAAGGATGTTCAACATACAGCATGCCTACTGACATGCTGCCAGTAGGTGCTGAAGTGGGGCTTGTTGATGCACGAGACAGTGTACCTGACAGAGAAGTGCTGGAAGTAACAACTACTGTGGAGTTGATTGCAACATCTGTGGAGCTAGAAAGCTCACTCCCTTTGACTACAAATAGTGCTCCTCTTTTGAATCTTCCCAAGCCAAGCGACCATGATAAGAAGACTGGATATCACATCATGGACAAGGAAGGCAGACTGGGTCTAGAGGTTAGTGCCTTTGGCAATACTGTCAGGCACCCAGAAATCAGAGGTACAAGTGAAGGAGGACAAGGCAGTGACTCCCTCTGGCAGGGATTGTTGAATCACTGTAAGGATGTCAGGGAGGGAAGCTCACATCCAACACCCAAAACAGGGCAGCTGGAGAGTGCAGGTGCAACAATGTGGCAAACTGGTGACTGCCCAATTCAGGAAACAGCAAGCAGCTACAGGATCTCCTTGGCAAGGTGTTCCATGGATGCTATGGAGGGAGCCCCTTCAATGCACTTCATCCAGCAGTTAGCCACCTCAGGTGATTCAATGCAGGAGACAAGGAGTCCCTCTCCTGTGGTCTCCCTGGCAAAGTCCTCTGAGGATGCAATCAAGGGGGTCCCTTTAACACCTAGCACCGGGGATCTAGAAATTGCAGGACAATCTGGTGGGACTGTGTTGCAAGGGTTGCAGAATTTGTGTGAGGATGCAAAGGAGTTGGGATCTGCAACACCCAGCATGCAACTGTCCGAAATGGGTTGTGCAATGACTGGACCAGCAACCAGTGACCATCCACAACCTGTTTCCATGAGTCTCTCTGGGGTCCTTGCTGCAAGTATTTCAGAGAGCATGCCTTCGACACCCTCTGGAATGGGGTACCCAGACAGTGGGTGTGCAATGAGTGGGCAAGCGGGCAACAATTCAATGCAAGAGTTGGTGAGTCCCTCTAGGGTTTCCTCAGCAAATGTCCCTAAGGATGATGCAGCTTTGGAAGGGACCTTTTCAAAACCAAGCTCTGGGCACCTGCTAGACAGTAGCAGGCGTGCAACAACTGGACAAGTAGATGATTATGCAGTGCAGGAGTCAGCAAGTTCATCTAGGACCTCATCATCCACAAGTTTCACCGATCAGGATACAGTGGTTCCTTCAACTCCTAGAATGCATCAGCTAAACACAGGGCCTGATGCAACAACACCAGTGCAAGTGGGTAACAACTCTCCACTGCTGGAATCATCGAGTCCCTCTAACTTTCCCTTTCCTTTCTCCCTCACAAGTGCATCCACACCACAACAACAGCCACCATCTCCAGAACATCAAGCAACAGTTGGTGAGATTGTTGGTCTGAAGAATGGGCTATTTCCTATACCTGCTGATGTAAACAGATGGGTTTCTGAAGATGGGATGAAGCAATTTCCAGCTCCAGGTCAGCAAGACTGTCAAGATCATTCCTGCACTTGATTCAGAGGACAAGCTGTTAAACTTGCTGAAGCAGAAGTCAAACCTTGTGTCAGCTCCTTCCTGACACAGGGTGGCCACCACGACACATGTAGATATCTGGTGAGGTTAATGATTCTTTGAACCAATTCCAAGACCAGGAAATTTAACCCTGCTCTCTGGAGATGCCGCCATGGACTGTAGGTAAGTGAGCAGTCTGTGAGCCTGCTTTTTGTACATTCTTCCTAACCTGGCAACGTAGGACATTGGGTGTCATCAAATTTTTGGCATAAGATGGTCAGATGACATCCTTGAGCAAACTCATTACACAGCTCAGTTAGTTAAGTGCAGCCTTCTGGCTTCGTTCATTTCTCACTTTAGAGGTGAAAAAAAAGGATCTCATTGAAGGAACGGCATAAGTAAGCACAGCTGTGGCTCTCTTTTGTTTTAACTAACTCGAGTTTATTTTTTCAACTCAGGGACCTCTCAATTCTTGGGGGTGAAGCTATCAGCAAAGGTGTTGCTGATCACTAGTTTTTCACCCTGGAAAGGCAAAACCATCACTTTTTAAATATGATTTGAGCCTCATTTGAGCATTACATTTTCCAATCTTTGGCTTTCTGGATGTCACTATTTGGTAATTTTTTGCATGAGTGGTTTATGGTTGCATGTTAGAGCTAGAGTTTAGGTACTGTTGCCTTAAATCTCAGTAATATATACACAAGCTGAGATGGTGCTGGATTTGGTGGTGAGTGCCACAAGGATTTGCACTCAAATTGGTAGCTTTTCAACATCTGTAGAGTTTTCTGGATGAATGGGTGCTGACTTTCATGGCCAATATTATGGCCTCAGAGATTCATGTGATGTGGCTAATATCCAAAGTACAAGACCATCAACAGTAGAGTTAGAGGAAGACCACCAGTGTGCAGTCTGCAAATTAAAATTGGATGAAGAAAAGTGAAAACATGCCAGTTTGGTTGAGCAAAATGGTTTTGGCCCAGCATTTTTGCCACAGTTTGCTGAGGCTGGTAAAAGGCACAGCAAACCCTAACCCTGCCTGAGAAGACTACTCCCTGTTGTGTAATAGACTGCTACTCCTTGTTTCTGATTGGCTAAGTACTCTGATTGGTACAGGTGGTTTGCTGTTAGTAGTTTCCCACCTATATGCAGTCCCAGTTTTAGTTTTATAGGTGGGGTTGGAGAAAAGTAAAAAACTAAACTTGGATGTGAAAATATTTTTGCAACAACACATGCGAGATGCACTTACAAGAATGACACCGTCCAAGAGGTCCTCAAAGCCATGTCATTCGCACTTGACAACAATGTGTTGGGAAGAAAGCAAAGAAAATACAGTTAGATACAACACATGAGTGAAAGCTGCCACTGTGAACTGCTACACACACGTCCTTAAATGCAATGAAGCTTGTTTGACAATCTTGTGAGGTGCTTTGCCCCCTATAAACTGCTATGTACAGGTCCTTAAAGCAGTGGAGCTTGGATGACAGGTTGACAACCATTTGAGCCAGAAGACAGAACTTATAATCAATGAGACTAATGAAAGCTTGCTATGTTCAAGGTTTGGGAAAAGCTTGCACATCCATCAGACCTTTGACTGCTCTTTTCAATCTGAGTTCCTGCTTCTCCCTCAAAACTCAAATTTCTGAATGTCCACTCGCTCACTGCACATTAATCTTGTGTCATACTGTGTGTCAGGAGGAGGAAGGGCTCTCTCTTTCTCTAGTGGCCACCAACTCAAGTGTCTGTCTACATTATTGTGCACCAGCTCGATTGCTGTTGTTCTGTTGTGGCTGGTGTGGCCTGGTTTTGTTGTGCAGCATTACCAAACTCTGCAGTGTCCTTCCCAAACTGCAACCCAAAAAAAAAAGGTGCCAACACAACCCATCACTTTTAACATCATTGTTTTTCAGGTTTCAAATTCCCATTACACAGTGTGAATGGACTGAGGTTACTTGCGAGTGAAATGGGTTCATGTTTGTATTGCAAATGGCACCTGGAGGCCAAATGTGGCCATGAAGTTAGCCATTCTATGGAATGAGATACTATGAAATGAGAGGCTGATCAAAGAACTTTGTGAAGGTGGTAATGCAAGACATAACATGATGGTCAGCTCTCTAGTACCTTATCCCTCATCCTTGTGCTCCAAGCATCATTCTTAGGTGAGCGGGCTTCAGATGGAGCTCCAGGAGTACTATTGGGTGTGGCTGCCTGAATTGGCTGACGGTTTGCAACAGGTTGTCGACTTGAGCTTGCAGCCAAATAATCTTCGTCAATAGCATAATCCCTTTGTGCGCTTGCTGAAACAGCTCGTAGTACTGTTGCAAAGAACAACCCAAGTACCTGCAATCAGAGTGAATTCACCAAGAAAAAGATTTGAGACATCTCCCATCTGCTGATACGTATGTAGATTCTCGTGAAACTCAGCATCAGATTGGAAAAAACAAAGTGCAATCATGCAACAAAAAATTGGCAGAAAATTGCTCACTTCCAAAACCACAACACTCAAGGCAACCCATTTGCATATGTCAAGATTTTCCTCCACAAATTTTTGCACTTTGTCAAGCTCTCCTGTTGGATCATCAGGCAAGTCCTGAACCCAAAATAAATAAATAAGAATAAATATGATGAGTTTTTGTCCTCTCCTCCGATGCGAAGAAGCTAATTATATGTCCTCGAAGGTATGACCCCTGAATTATTTTCATAACAGCAAAATGAAACAACAAAAAAATAGAAGAGGAAAGGGGACATGGGTTGAAGCACACTAGGTAATAATCATAGTGCCTTATATGATTCGAGTTTTACCTCACGCCAATGATGGTCAAAGAAAAGAGCTCCTGCAATCACAAACTGCACTAAAAGCAGTACAAGTTGTATCACAGTATACTGCAAAAAATTGTTAAGAGATTGACCACATCCATGACCAATTGAACCAAACAATATTATTTTATTTCTAGAAAATAAAAACCATAGAGAATTTTCTATTTATTTCTAGAAATTTTGCCCATTTGTACTTGCAAACAAATATAATATTATTGGAACTTAACATTTGATTGAATTTGGGCTCTTTGAAGCTTCCTCTTCTTCTTTTCTCATGTCCTCAAAAATCATCACTGCCATTTTCAGGATACACAAGAGAGACAAATGGTATTGCTGGTCTCTGCAGCAATATGGCCTGTGCAAGTAACAAGCAATGTGAATATACCCCCAGCCAAAAAAGCATAGATAAACCTGAAACCCCCCACCCCAGTTCCCCCAGGATTTCACCCAAAAATATAAATATCTTAGTGTAAGAAATTCTTGAAACCTTCAACAACAACCACCAAACTGGAATTACAACAACATGGAAATGATACACACACACACACACACACACACCCACGAGCCCTAATTTTTCCTGAACAAGAATTTTCAAAGAGAAAGTGTACTAACCAAAGTTGGGGGAAGATCTGGAAGACCGAGTGAGCAACTGACTGATAATGGATTTGCAACCGGATGCAGCAAAGAAGAATTCTTTCAAAGAGAAAAAAAGTACTAACCAAGGTTTGGGAAGATCTGAAAGACCGACAGTCGACTTTTTCCCAGATGACAAGAAGGGTCTTCCAAGAGGTTGTTGCATAGGGATGATGTCAGTCGCCTGCTGGAGACTCAAACTAGTCAGGATGTTGAAGTTTCCATCTCCAAGAAGAAGATTATTTCCATCTGATAATAATGGGTTGGGTGAAGATGATGGAGTAGCCAAATGAGAGGAAGTTAGGTCTGACTGCCATTCTTTGAACATCCAAAGAGAGTACAAGATCATGTATGCCCCAACAAGCGCCACCAAGAAATTGAGCAGCTTCAAAGTGCATTGGAGGAATCCCTGGCATGTCATGATGACTAAACAAGAGAAGAGAATTTTAGTTTGAGACTTCCTTGTCTTCTTCTTCTTCTTCTTCTTCTTCAACAATAACACCACATCTGATGTACCGGCAGATAAAGGGTTTTCTCAGTTTTCTTCAAAAGCATGATGACCACAATCCCTCCTCATTCCACAACATCATGCACAGTTATTTCTTGCAGCAAAACTTCCATGATCATATATATTGTTGGTGAGGACAGTGAGATCCTCCGGCAACCGACCAATCCCTGCAGACTACACACAGGAAAGAAAAACCCCACATAAGCTCCTCAAACCTAAAACCTGAATCCCTTTTGCAGACTTTTCTTTAAAATAAAACCAAAATTTGCTGCAACTCTGAATCCAATAACTAGATGTTGAGAAACTTGCTGCTGAAAAGAAAACTCCTTACGTAAAACCAGAACCTCAGGCCCATTCCACAATTGTTTCACCATTCAAGACAAAATTCACAAAAACTCCCAGACGCTACCTTTTGTCTCTTAAGACCCTCCAACTCAGCTCTTACTGGCACATCACTGAAGAATTCAAAGAGTTCATGACTCTCTATTGGTGAAGATCGAATTCTGTGTCTTGGGTTGATCATGAGAAAACTCAAGGTCAATAGAGAGGATGCAAAAAACAAAGATCAAAACTCATAACCAAAAAACAAAAAAGAACACACACATACACTCAAACACACACAAAGAAAGAAGAAAGGTCCCTTTCAGCATCAATTTCCTTGTATCATTCAGCAATCTATAGAAATTTTAGAAGATCTAGGATGACCCAATCTTCAACCAAATCCTGAAATTCCAAACAGCAACAACAACAAAGCCGAAAAATAGAAAAGGCTTGATGAAATCACAACAGCAGCAAAACCCAAACAAAACCAAGAGTGAATGAAAGTCTGAAGAGTTTGAGAGGAAAAAACCGAAAAAAAAAAACACTCACCAAAATTGTAAAAAAAAACCTCAATTGTGGAGCTTTTTCTCTTTGCCCTTTTCTTCTTCTTCTTCTTCTTCTTCTTCTCCAAAAAACTACCCAATCTTCCTAAAATTGGCTAAAACTTTTTTCTTTGTCTGCAACCCCAACAGAATCCACCACCTCCACAACTTCAACAACATCCAGATCTGCTTCTTCAATTTCCCTTGCTCAGACCCAAATATCCCTTCTTCTTTTTTTTCCCTTTTTTTTCTTTTTTTTTTTTTTTCTGAAAATCTTGGTTTAACATTTCTATAAAAAGCAGCAAATTTTGGGAAGAAAACAAATTCACAAAAGAAGGATTTTATTTATTTATTTATTTATTTAAATTTTTTTTGGGTGGAAGCCCAAAAAAGGAAAAGATTTGCAACACTTTTGGGCTGGAGTCTTGTAAAAGCAGCTTTTTTTATATAAAAAAAACCCATTATTCACTTTCTTTGGGGGAAATTGTTAATTTGAACTCGGAGACTTTTGATTTAGTCAATGGATGGAAATTAAATTTGAGGCCTTGGGGTTGATAATATTTAAACCCAGGAAATTTTTCATTTTTAATTTCATTTTAAATTTAATTTTAAAATTCAGAGAGTTTTTTATTTAGTCTATTGATAGGGATATTCATAAATGATGCTGTGATATTCTGTTGCAATAAAATTTGGCAGAAATTTTGCAAGGGATTTTTTTTTTTTAATTTTAAAAATGCCCCCAAAAAAACACACTTTTATTAGAACTTAGCTTCTTCATCCATCATTCTTCTTCAGATCTCTTTTTGTCTTAGTGCCAAGTGGCTTCAAGTACTATGTGTCATGCCTGAACACAAACACCTTTTGGGGGGCCCCTCTTAAGAAAGAGTTGGTGGCCCTCTATATATCACACAACCAACTCTGTCCTAAAGCCTAAGGTCCTAAACCTTTGAATAATCCCCTTGCTCCCTTCTAGCAAGCCCTTCCAAAGCTGCCCAACATTCCCAAATAGCATAGAAAGTCCCAGGCTAGGGGCGGCCTAGGACCGTGTGATAGCCCCAATCTGCCCTTACATTTTGTGGAATGTCTTGCACTCATGGACTTTACCCATTGTAAAGCACAAGGCAAATGTTGTCATGAACATGAACATAAGTAGATCACAAGGCATAGGAAGGGGGAGGGTTCTTTAACGGTGTTCCTATATAGCCTTGCATCTCATCTAAACATCGATAGAACGTCGATGATAAGGACCTTATTAGTCTAGTATGAACTAAGGCAAGTACCACCCTAAAGTGTTTTTGTTTTGTTGAAAATTGTCAAATTTCTCCAAAATACTAAGGCTCGCATGTGAAATATATCATTCCTTTCACCCAAAAACATTGTCACACCTTAAAAGGTCACTTTCAAATTTGCTCAAGTACAAAAGCTTTCTATTGCACGAGGGAGAGCTTCAACATCATGTCAAACTACATCCTAAAAAGATCCTAAATCATCTACTTGTCTATCTCAACCATTGGATGGTCACCACCTTTTTTCCCTCGAATCCAAGCCATTCACCAAACCTTCCCCCTCTAACACAAAAACCTTTGTTATTCCTCATGTTTGCAAGAATGTTTCACCAAATTCCATAACTTTCATGTTGCAACTTACACTCACATTTGTGAGCACTAAGCAATGAGCATTGAATTTTAAAGATTTTGCATGATCTTTTTATGGCCCAAGATTTTGAAGTTTGCAATATGTATTGTGCATTGATTTTGTTTGGACGTTGAACATTAAGTTATGAACAATGAGGATCATGATTCTTAAGTTGCAAGTTTGCAATAATTTGTGAGCACAAGATACAATGGGTTACAGATCATGGATTTGGAATGTGCATTGGATGTTAAAGTTCAAAATTGGATCCAATTGAACATGGTTGACATTGTCATGGTTGCAACCTATAACACACTCTTCACCTTTTTATGAACATTACATTTTTTCAAGATTTAGGTCTGTGAGCCATGACACTCCACATTTGGATATGGTGCAAAGTTGTAAATATTTGATTTGCAACTTGTTTTGTGCATTAGTGAAGTTTGGAAGTCATTTCTAAATTTTCTTTTGAATTTTGATTGTCTGTAAATTGTGATTCATAAGTTGTAGTGTGTTTATATTGTAAATCAGGATTCATAACACCTTTCTAGTTCAAAAATTGAAGCGTGATTGACAAGTTGCAACTAATGTTTGTGATTCATCAAGCACCTTGGTTTTTTGCTTTTTTTTTTGGGTTCACACTTCTACTCATGCAAATTTCAAAATTTTAATTCTTTTTGTTGTTTTGTTATAGTGATTTTGCTTGAAGATGTTGTCACTTAAAACACCCCTAAATTTTAAGTTCAAGTATTTTTGCAATTCCTATAACCCTAACAATGGCATTCCTTTTGTTATATATGACGTTGCTTCTAATAATAGGAGCTAGTCACTTGCTAATTTGAAAGAAAAGCAACTTGTCATTGATGTTCCTATGATTTGTTTAAGTGTGTCATATTCTCCTACATAATCTTTCACATTGATTCATTAGATGAACCTGTGGATGTTTCTAATCAAAGCTTGTCACCACCACTAAAAGTTTAAAAACACAAATTTATGAATCAAAACAAAAATTCCAAATTTCGTCAACAACCAATCACTTTAGGTTGAGTTGCAAGTGAGTTATGATGGTTGCATGCACATTGTGAAGTGTAAAATTTGCTCAAAGGTTGAGCATAAATATGAGCTCCTAATTCCAAAATATGATTCATTCCAAAAATGTGCAAGTTGAAAGAAAGTTAATAGACCTATAAAAAAGTTGAAGAAAGAGGGCTAATATATTAATAAGGATTGTAAACATAACAAACAAAAATTGCTTATACTTCCAAAGGGAGGGAGTTTGTTTTGCAACAAATTATTACTAAGTTGATTGACAAAAATCACATGAAATTGGTTTAGGTTTTTACATTGTTCCACACATTAAAAAAATGGTAGGCCATGGTTGAATATGAAACTCACAAGGATTTGGTTGATTTTTTGAACCTTGAAAAGGACCCTATTATGCATTGGACAAAGATGTTTGGTTGGGATATGGTTCAACACATGCATGAAATTATTTTGAAAGCCACAATTTTATGTTGGAGCAGCTCAATATTGTCATTTACTTGTGATGAAATTCATTTAATTGACAACTATAACTAGTTGTCAATTCTTGTTTAGGTGATTCAAAATTGATTTGAAATGCCAATCCAAAAACCATTAAAAAATCAACCCAAAAAAGAAAAAGGGCAATTAGAAAAGATAGAAAAACAAATTACCATTCTTTTTTATAGCCCCTCACCCTTATGCTCTAGATGATTCAACTTTTTCCACCTCCTTGGACACTTGAAAACGATTTCCCAATCATCACATTTTAATGCCAAAAGGATGTGATAAAATGTATGTAGATGATTGGATTATACATATGCATGAACACAATGGTAGAATGGCCAACACATTAGTAATGCATCAAATTGAAACTTTTGAAATTTAGGGGAGAAAAGATATTATGTAGTACAATGACATGATCCATCTAGCATCATTATGATAAAACCCTATCTAGTTTTTACACTTTGTGTGAACTTTGTGGTCACAATAGAAGTATGTACAAATGTTACATACCAAGACCCATGCATAGCAATTGTCTACACCATTGATCCAACCAAGTTGGCAATTTTTGTTCCTGAAGAATGTAATGACATGATCCAACTAGTAGCATTGTGATAAAATCCTATTTAGTTTTTATATTTTTTCAGAACTCATGCTCACAATACAACAATGCACAAATGTTACTATTGATTGACAACACTAGATTTTGAGCAAACCTCTTTCAATTTTGTGTTATAATGCAACAATGAACTTGAAAAACCAAATTCAATACTAGTCACATTTTGATTCTTTTGGTTGAAAAATCAGTTTCTAAAAATCCAAGACTTATGAAAGCCAAAAGCACAAACAAAACACACTTCCATTCCTACCCTACACAAAGCATTTGTTATATATTGTGGAAGCTCAGAAGATGAAACATACTTTTCCATCCAGACACCACATTCATCCCTAAGGGTTTTTATCCCATTCCAGAAGTTATTGCATAGCCTCCTCAGCCTTCTTTGGGATAGAGCCAATAAATGGTGTACATGATGAATTGTTGTTTCTACCTTGATCATAGACTGTTCCAATCAATTTCCATAGTCTCAACAATCTCTAAATTACACTTTTAACCTAACCTCCAAATACATTAGAGAAATCCCTGCTAGTTTTTATGCTACCAGCATAATCACTCATGCACAGTCACATCTTCTTGACATTAACAAAGTCACACGCAAAACATGCACACAAATCATTCCAAAGGGCTTGGAAGTATAGTTCGTAGCAATTGTGATGCAGGCTTGTGCTCATCAACACCCATTAGCAAGCTTGTACTACGTACACTCAATGCCCAACATGAGCTGCTTGCAGCAACCATCCATGATGAATGCTTATTGCTACTCAACAGAGTCTTGCACTGAACTCTTACATGGATGCTTGCACTCTTGTGTGATCAGCAAGAGTTGCACTCAACAACAAGATTCCTTTTGAGTGCATAAAAGAACCATGCCAACTTTCCGTGAAAGATGCTGACAATGATCCTTGAAACACCCATTCAAGATCATTTTCACCACCCTGGGTCATGCCCAAATTGGAGTTCAATTCCCCAAAAGGGTGATTGCCATAAAAACACCAAATTCACCTTTAAAGCTTCTTCAACTCAAGAAGCAAACCAAGTTCCATGTCCAACTACAGTTCTAACCCTAATGCAACTCCTTTCCAGTGCAATGAAAAACAAATTGAATAGATCACTGTAAACCAAATATGATCTTTGCTGTTACAAAATGAACTCACTTATAACTGCAGAAATCCAAGCCCAAAACAAAGAATGAAAAACAAAAACTTTGGCATCATGCCTCCTATAACTCATGCATGTTATAAAATCTCATAACACCAAAGATAGAAGCTCCAGAAACACTTCTTAGTAAATTTAACTACTGAGGCATGTCTTAACTGGAGGGAAAATTATTGAGCCAAAATTCACCAAAAGCTGACCTTCTGTAGCACAATCAAGCTACCCAGCACACATTCAGCTTTCATGGCATCCTTGTGTTTGCTCACTTCAGACAGGAAAAGGAGTGGCAGTGGAAAAAAGGCTGCAAGTCCTTCACATAACTGAAAAAGCCATTTGCTGCGACCACAGTTGGTTGGATATTTTGCAAACTGATAAAATACACAGTTGGAAGGTAGGAATGATTCACCAAGTCATTGAGAGAGTTGGTAGAGTTACCCTTTCCAAAAGAGCTGCATTGGGTAGCCCAGTTTTTTCACCCAAGAGAGAATCCTTTTGCTGCCTGCAGTTTCACAAACTTCACCAAATACAGGCAGGACTTGCATGAATATATATATATACACATTCTCTTCCCCGATGACAACTGAACCAAACTCATACTCATGTACAATTCCTTATCAGCAACATTTTCTCTATGTGATTTCCAGGCCTATAATGTGCATCTCAGGGTCTGTATATCTGGTTTCCAGGATGTTGATGGAGGCCTGGATATGTGCAACAATCATATCGTTTGAACACATTTGCAGCAACTTCATAAAGTCTGTGCTCCAGAATCCTTGTAACTAGATATTCAAAAGGATTACTGAGAATCAGCACTTACCCATCACCTGCTCAAACCTCATACAACAAAAGCTCCATCACCCTTACAATGAGATTGTAACTGTAGACACAAGTGTGCAATTGTTGCCACCACCATCTCATGTCAATGTGACAAAAGTGCAAAGTTCCTCTGTAACTCATTTGCAAGGAATGAGTCAGCTCCTTGTGTCAAGTCTTTCTTAGTCCCACAAACTGGTCTCCATAGCAACTGTGGGGGAAAGCAGCATTTGTATGGTCTCAATGTGGGAGGCAAGTCCTCTTTAAGTTAGTAGCTTACAAGACTATTTTTGTAAAATCCCTGTGGTCACTTTGTCTACATAGGATTGTCTGCTTTAAAGAGAAGAGGACTCCAAAACTGTGCACAGCTAAGCCATGCAGATGCAAAAACCACTTGCAAACTGCACTTGTTGATCCAGTGCTGTAACCTCCAGATGACAGTACATGGAGCTTCCTTCATGAGCATTCAGTGATATGTGGTTCTGCAATGACCTCTGTGAAATTTTGCAGCTTGGGTCTGTCAAAACTTCAGGCAGGTTAGAGAAATCTGCGAGTATGACAGCATGGCAGCAAACATCAATGGGAGCATCGGTGGCAACTATCTCCCATGTGATTCTAGAGTCCAGCATCCCTTTAAGGCAGTATTAACTAGTTGACCAGAACCAGCACTTTTGGTAATGGTTTTCTTTTGAGTGAGTTTTGTCCTCCCTCGGCTGCTATCTCGTGAATCTGCTAGGCTTGGAAGCATGTTCTGCCCCTCAACCTGGGATAAGTCTGCAGATAAACGTCCAATTTGATGCTGCAGTGATGCAATAGATGGGTCTGTCTGTGCCTTGGCCTTCCCACTCTTCTTGGAGGCATCCACTTGCTTGAGCTCCAATCTATAAAGGGCACAGTCAGTCCGAGAACTCAGCTCATATTCAAACAAGTGCCATTCAAAGAGACCCTCAGGCTGAGGATCCATGTAGTAGGAGCGCTTCAGTCCTCCAAACTCCTTCATCACTTGCTTTCTGGACTCATGCCAACCTCTTCCCCCATAGTCCGGCAGTGAACGCTGCTTCCGTGTGCCACTTTCAAATGCACGGCGTGGTTTATCAAAGAAAAGCCACTCTCGGAGCACTTCTCCATGCAGGATAGCCACATCAAACAAATCTGCACTTCCATAACCCAGCCCATGCCCAAATTATGTACATATGCTTACATGCATCACTGTACATTGTGGACTGAGTTATTTTCTATGACTGTCGCTGAACTACAAAGACAGAAAGAACCAAGCCTGTTGCTCCAAAAATCACAAATGGCTTTATCCTTGCAAAGTGGGTTCAGGGTTATTGAAAGAACCCTAAAATAAAGGCTGAAATGGCATAGCTCTGAGCAAATTGAGCAACCAGCAGCACAAAATTTAGAAAAGGAATAGGGTTTACCTGTAGCATTCCAAGGCGTCTTGGAAGTGGCAGCCCCATGCAATTCTGGAATACCAACAGCTCGCCCATTGACACGAGCTGTTAATGCTGCAAATAGAGGACCGTCCTTTAAGTCAATCCCACCTGGCCTCAGCACTGGGCACATGCCTGGAGCGCCTTCACTCAGTGCCAATTCTTCATGGAAACTGCTGCAATAAACTAACCCCTCATTGCCTCCTTGAGCAGGTCTTGGGCAATCCCACAAGGCACATTTAGGATTCAAGAAAGCAATAGATGGAGGAAATATGCCTGGCTTGAACAACATATCAGAGGTAGCAATTGGCATTTGGTGGTTGTGCTGCACAGGTCTGTGAGAAATGTCATCACACTTCCTTGAACTTGGTCCTGCCTGATGCTCAATACCACCCTCACTGGGGATGGGTATTCCACACAACTCTGGCACCATGACCCCACAATCCTACAAAAGACAATTTTCTTGAACATCAACCTTCTGTAATATTCAAGCAGTCTCAAGATGCTTTGTCCATCATGCTGCCCTAACTACTTTAGCACAAGAAGTTTCAGGCTGCATGTTTATAGGAAGTAGGGACAACAACAACTGGAACCAAAGGTGAGCCCTGGATGCAAATTTCATGACATCAAGCTCTTATAAGGACTGTGTTGAGCTGCATGTCTGAGGTTGTTAATAGAGCCCTAACAAAGTAAGTACCTTCTGAGAAGTAGATGTGCCTGCAGCCTCCAAAGGCAAGTTTGTCGTAGGAGAAGGAGTCAGAGCTATGCTGCTAGCATCATCATCCTCATTATTTAACTGCAACAACCGCTCCATGTCTGAGGACAGCTCTGAGGAGCTAGGTTCTGCCTGCAAGGACTGCAGAACGCATCAGTTTTCACTGCATCCCATCCTTGCACCAACCTTGACCTAAAAAATTCCAGAGACCTTATCAGCAGGAGAACCAGTCATGTAGGTATTAAAAAAGGACATTACCAGCAATGAAGAAGCAGGAGAAGCTTCCCGTAACTCCGCCTTCCATTCCCGCAGCATCTGATGCATTTGCTCCTCCAACAATGCAACATCCTTCAACCTATTTTGCCGCCGTGCCTGTTGCAATTCTGACACCATGCCTTGAAGATCATCCACCCTGTTGGTTGCTTTTGCCCGAAAATGCTGTGATCCTCTGCTGGCTTTATGTTTTGCAGCTGCAATCATTTCCACTCCCCCCAAAGCATCACTCCAAGTTCCCTCACTAAAAGTACTCCTCATATTCACATCACACAAAACTCACTGAACATGCAGCTCCAAGCAGTTGCCAATCCACATTGTTTTCCTCATAATTTCAGAACAAAGATAGAACAGAATGCAAGCCTACAAGGCATCACACTACAAACAGGTTTCTTTCAGCTTTGCAGTAGACTTTTGCCTGAAGATGAAAGACCGTATGAAGGATAGAAAAGCTTTGCTCTGATCCATTCTTCAATACCTAGGAAACAAAGATGTTCACAAAAGCAAGCTCCCTGGTCGTCATGCCTCACCACAGCAAAGGAACAAAACACCGCTTCTTCCAGCTTATTCTTTTCATCAAAACCACGATCACTCTTAAGATCCTCGCTTTCCTTTCTTTTTCTCTAAAGGTCAAAAGACTCCCGAAAATACAAGTCCACGCAACGTACTTTGCACTTTGCCCTCAAATTTCAGTCATAAGGTTTCTCAAATGATCGAACTTGTGCACGACGTGAAGAGCTCTCTCTTTCTCTCTTGTCAGAAATCGTCATGGATCCAAGATTTCACGTCGGATCCTCAACGCGATGCCACAAAGAGAGAGAGAGAGAGTATTCAAAACGTTCCAGAATACGTTTGTGCAAGAAGAAGCTTTCTTCCTCAAACTTGTACACGATAACAAAAGCTTTTTGTTCTTATTCTCTTCTTACAAATCGTCCTGGATCCGAGATTTGATGATAGACTCGCAGCGTGATGCATTGAGGACAGAAGAAGAGAGTAGGTAGTCAAAACGTTTCCAGGAAACGATTGTGAAAGAAAAGATTTCTGCTTTTTCCTCCCGCGATTTTCAACAGAATTGAGATTTTCGCATATCATCGTTTTTCAAATGACGTAAGGAAGGTGATAATACTGAGAGAGGAAACACTTACCCATGGATTTGAGCACTGCAATCACAAGGATTGTGCTAGCGCCATCGCCTTCACGCTTCTCCCCACTCGCCTGCTTCGTCTCCCCCCTCAGTCGGCTTCCGAGATCCCCAAACGAGATATCCAAATTCGGAGGTCCTAAAAGATATGCCCAAATTCCGAAGTCTCAAAAGAGATGCCAATTTTCTGAGGGGTTAAATGCGATTCCCAAATTCCGAGATCTCAAACGAGATGCCATAATCATGAGGGCCTAAAAGAGATCCGCAAACACCTAGTTCTCAAGCGAGATACACAATTGTCGACGTAGCCCCCGAAACGAGACGTCAAAATACATAGCTTCCAAAAGAGATGCCCAAACTCCGAGGTCCTAAACAAGATACACAAAATTTCAAGGTCTCAAACGAGATCCATAAATACTGAGGTTCCAAAGTCGTCTGTTCGTCTCCTGATGACATTGGGATCTGAAACTAGGGTAAGAAAAAACTGGAAGCATTTATTTTTTTGCCTATGAACGTACATGTCACCGTAGGGTAAAAAGTTACGTAGTTTGTGGTTGATTATTTTGTGGTAACTTTTGATGTAAAACTTAAGAAGAAACTTTTATTGCCAAAAAAAAATTTAAGTAAGAAAGAGAAATTGAAATTAAAGGGAATTAAATTGATTTTTAAAAAAAAATTGGGTGATCAAATTTTGGCTTTGTAATGTTCGATGGTTTGTTTTTTTTTGGACTTATTTAACCCCTTTTACTTTGGGGGACTATAACTTTCTCAATTCTAATCCGTTTTTGATGATTTTTAATACGCTAAATGTGTCGATAGGAGGGGCTCAAGTTTTGTTTGGACACCAAAAACAACGAAACCCTCCCTTTGGACTCGGTCTACCTTGAGTGCTTAAGTGATCGTTCATGGGCTGTTTTACCCTAATGAATACTTTGTTTCGTACATAGAATCATGTCCTTGCTTCCTAGAAAAAAAAATTTGGTGACCACAAAAGGCTTCCAAAATTGTTTCTTTATGTGTTACTAGAAATTTTGGAACCAAGTCATGAGATTTTTGCCCATGTCCGTATACAGAAAATGGTTATAATATTAGTATATTAATATAAGAAGGTGTTGACTCGGCTTGTGTGTCGATGTGTAGAAAAAAAATGTTACGACCAATGAAATCGCTGGATTTGGTGGTTTGAATTTGATTTCTTAGTTATCTTGAATGAATTAAAAGTTCAATGCCTAAAATAATAAGTATTTATTGTGTTTGGTTCATAATAACCTTCCCTTTCACTTTATTATGGTAGAACCCATTGGTGGGGGGACATTCCCAAAATGTGAGGCTAAGTATGGCCTTGTCTTAGGCCCCTTTTGGGAATTGCCCCCCCCCCATCCCCATTTTGCACCACATGAAAGCAAAATCATATTTATTTCTAAATATTTGCTTGGGCTTTGTGTTGTTGTGCACTACAAGTAGTGACCATCAATGGATGGAAAAAAATGAATTGATTTTGTGAAAATTAAGTTATTTTCAAATGAAAATATCGAATGATGTTGCATACAATTTGAATTGAATTGAATTGAATTCAAATTCTATTTAAGACAAATGGGTTGTAAATTAGTGCATAAAGTATTGAAATTTTGCTTATGTTTATGGTGTTAAAAAAAAACCCCTTTGAAAAGACACTTAATGTGATCAAACCTAAAATAAATATTGCCCTTTTTTTGGGGCATCTAGTTTGGTGCCTAAATTTGGCACTCATTAAACATTAAATGGATTTGTATTAAAACTAACCAAATTAAGGTGAATCCCATGCACTAAATTTCATTGCATGGACCCACTTGTCAAGCTATTTAAGTTTATTAAAGGTTTGATTAAAAATTACATCCAAGCTTATTGTTGGCATCTTAAAGGATGGAATGATGGCAATTTAATGTTAGCTTCCTTGTTACAATATGGATAATCATATGTTACCATTCAATTTGTTGACACACACAAAAGTGTTGATTAATATCATATTTTATTTGCCACATAAACATAAAATGTGAAGGTCAATGATTATATATACGTTAGCAAGTGACATTCTTTTAATTATAACCTAACCATTTTAGATGCATTTTTTTTTAATGTGAATGATGGAAAACATAATGATGCATAACAATGGGAGTCATAGTAACAAGTTAAACCAAATGTTTTGATTATTGCTTGACACCAAATTACAAGGATTAGAAAATGCTAAAAGCTCCAAGGATTCATAATGTAATTCATGAAAATACATAAATGAAGAATATGAGTGTGCACAACTTGTGAATTCAAATCCATTAATTGGGCTACAACATTGTTGTCCTCTATTTATTGTAATTCTTGGGCTTGTCAAGTTCAACAATCAAACTAATCAAATAGATCAACCAATGTGTTAAGCTAATGTAACAACTCATCATACAAATGCCATGGTCTCCATCTTTGGCAGTCAATTGCAATGTTATCAATACATTGAGAATGGTCATCATGTGCATGATGTCAATAGTAATCCAATTAGGATCACCCAACCAAGATTAAGCCGGCCAAGCAAGCATGGACCACCAAAAACATCTTGACAATTAAATGATGGGTTCAATCCGAGAACACATGAACTTGGTTCTCAAAGCTAGAATGTTCCAAGCACTCAAAATCATAATGTTCTAAACACACAAATGATCCTATAGTTTGATCTAAAAAGTGATGGAATAGTTCGACTAAAAATGAGAATTAGGATGATGCAACACTAAATTCGAGAATGAATGTTGTTGAAGGTGGCAACAAAATCCAAATTGCAAGTCACATGTTTGGTGTGCATGTCACATCACACAGGAACCATATGTATGGCATAACGCATAAAAAAGGCAAATGTGGAGTCTTACAAAAAAGATAGGAGGAATCATTCCTTGAATATGTTAAATGGCCTATTTAACAAGCTAGCTTTTTTAGCCTATCCTATGTAATGACATGTATTAACATGGTCATGTTAAACTTAAGTATATTTAAATATTTAAATAATGTAACTACATTTTTTAGTTATAAGATCA
Source organism: Sphagnum contortum (assembly GCA_963920785.1). Lineage (NCBI taxonomy): Eukaryota > Viridiplantae > Streptophyta > Sphagnopsida > Sphagnales > Sphagnaceae > Sphagnum > Sphagnum contortum. The sequence continues at coordinate 10,935,489 of OY987276.1, forward strand.
GTTGCAAAATGATGATACCATCTAAAGTCGTTTAGATGGATAAAAAGTTTATATAAGTTGCATTTTTATGTGACTACCGTTACAACTTGGTGCTACATATTGCTTTTTGCAATTAGAATTTTATGTGATTTGTCCAAGGTGATTAAACTTTGTAACAAGTTGCATGTGATTATTGTGATGAAAAATTAGTTATTAATCCAATCATTTATTTGCAAATTTCTTGTAGTGAATAATTGATACATAAGGAGATTATGACTAAGGAGTGAAAGCGTCAAAAAAAATTTGATGCTTACATCAAAAGAAGCATGTGTAGATGAAAAGGTTGGAACAGAAATCACCAAGCATAATCAATCTAATGAAAAGGCCATGCAAAAGATGAGGCCTAATTTGCGAAGTGTTGTGTTGAGGTTGACAAGGTGTTAAATGTTACAATTCAAATTAATGCACCTTTATTAAAACTTGCTTATCGAGCTCCATTTTGTGGCTCCACACCTATAATCTACAAATTCAATATGCATGCAACAATTGAAAAAAGAAAAGCTAGGAAAGAAGATCAAGATGCCGCACACATCATTTTAGTTGAACCCATGTGGGTCAATTGATCAAATCTTCATTATGCTCTTCTAAAGTGATTGATTTCTTGCTATTGAATTAGTGGCTTGCAAGTAAGACAACAATCATTCCAACAATTGAAGATGGTTTTTACAAGGTGTACTGGTAGTTTCATACATGTAGTAAAACTTTATTTTAACAATAGTTGTTATCACAATTTAACACGACGAAGTGATGGCCTTCAATATACCATTTTCATTACTTTTGTGATTAGGAAGCATTTGTTTTGGGTTACACACAATGACGAATTTTTGAACACTTTTCATTGCTTTTGTGTTTAAGAAGCATTTGTTTTAAGTTACCCATAAGCATGAACATTGCCATTACTTTTGCAACTATAAACGATTGTTTCGGGTTGCCCATAGATTTGAATTTTTAAATACTACCATTGCTTTCGTGACGAGGAAACCTTTGTTTTGGGGCACCCACGACAACAAATATTAAGAGACAACCTACGCATTCATGATTTCTTTTGTGTACAATATCAATTGATTTTGATGAATCAATATGGGAAGGGCAAGCTTAAAAGTAGAAACTCACATGAAAATACATGCGCCCTTTAGCTACCTAAAATAAGTGTCTATATGGACAATTTGATATCTTTCCATTCCTCTTTACTTGGGAATCGATTAATATATTTCAATTCAAAATTGTCTAAAACCTAAAGTCCTCCTCCCTAAACTATTTTTGTTGAATCGTCAGCATTAAACTTTTCTTTGTATAACATAGGGCTATATTTTCAAACACCCATGTTTAGGATTTTTGTTTTTTTGGAGAAAAATTTCACCATTTTGGGCGAAATATTTTGGAATTTTTTTTTGGGTTCCACATTCCCTTTTTTTGAAAAATTGGCAAAAGACGATCACCAAAAATCACCACAATTGCCTACAGCATGAAAAGATGCTTAAGATTTTCCTACTATCATATTTTGAATATCACCAAATTAGGCTAAAATATTCACATGTATGATTGCCACTCGAGCAACATCACAAAATTTATTTATTTATTTATTTATTTATAAATAAATGAATGCTCATGTTCTTCATTGAGAAGCATAATCAGCTACAATTGCTGCCAAATTCTACAGCAGGGTACCATCGACAGATTACAGCTCTTATGACCAGAGGTTCTCTGGCAGAATCAGCTGTTGATGGCCTGTACTCTAGACGTTAAAGTCAGGTCTGGTCAGTTCAGCTTATTTCGGACTGTTTTAATGCTGCAGAATCAGCCGGTCCTGTGGTCCAGTGGATTCCATAGAGTTTCTCTCACCAGTCTCCAATGTTCCAACAACATTCCCGGCCTTTTAACACTAAAGAGCAAACCGTAGATGGCAGATTCCACCAGGTAATGATATCCTGGGTGAGCCCATTACAACAAGCTGAGGTTGTGTCCAGCTTGTGAGTTGGGGTAACCCAATTCACATTGTATAATGGTGGGCAAAATCAGCCCCACCTTGCGGAATTTGGGAGCTCCAGCCTTGGAACCAGAGGAAAGGGAATTGGAATGGGAGCTCCAGCGTTGGAACCGGAGGGAAACGAATTGGAATTGGTGTGTACAATTCCAATTCCGTGAGGCTCAATTGGCAACCTGTTGTACATTATCCCTTGTGCGGGTGGCCTGGTTTCTTCCCTTCCAAAAAAAAGCCTAGAAAACCACAGAGAATGGCGTATTTGGACATAGTAGGTTTTTCCAAAGTGGAAATACTCGTCCACAGGCTTTTGGTTGGTGATTGTGGTGCCAAAACACATGACTAACAACATACATACATACACCCGGACTAGGCTAATTCACCACTTGGATGCTATGCATTTTGTTGGACGAAGTATACATAAAAGGGGGGCTATCATGTTCCTATGTATGTATGTATGTACGATACGGACAACCTATTATGAATCCCAATCCCCTACTCCAAAAACACTTGGCATTGTGCAAAGCAAAGTGCAATTTATTATTATCAACAAAATCCACATTCTCATCTTCCAGTCTCTCGCTTTGTAACACTTGTCCAACACCCTACTTTCACGTGGCGGATTGTTGGTGGACTAAGGTTAAGATTTATCACGGACTTATTATATACCTACCTCGGAAGAGGTTGGCCCCCCCCCCCCCCCCCCCCCCCCCAAAGAGTGTAAAGGCAAAGAAAATTAAAAGAAAAGTGTGGACCATAATTTGTTGTCGACTTTCATGTAAATGGCAAGGTACCTAGGTTACCTGCCAACTACCTATCGCCCCGAAAAAAAGAAAAAAGGGGGGGGGGTGTGCTAAAAAAAAAAGGGAAAAGAGAAGAAAAGGAAATGAGGTATGGTTTTGACAATTTCAAACACTTCCAAAAGACCTAAAAATGACCAAAATTGGTTGCTCTAGTCTTTTTTTCTCCCTTCATTCACTCCAAAAGTCTTTAAAGGGGGTTTTTGGGGGGGGGGGTGGGGTTGGGGTGTGGGCTTCCCTTATTTTTTTCCACTACTTTGAAATTTGGATGAACTCATTGTATGAACTTCATCCATCTTGACTAGATACCATTTTGCTAGGCAGTTTTTTTTTCTTCTTCTTTCCCATTTAACCTCACAATCTTTGATAAATTACAGTTTAGTAGGCGATTTTTAAATTTTAATTTAGTTCATTTAATTATTTGCTGGGTTTGTTTCAAGTCAAGCAAATGGACAAAAAGTTCACATCATTTACTATAGTGAATGATTAGGCACTAATTAACTAATTTCTGGAATTGCCAAAATTATTGAAAAATACTTGTGTGTCGTGCCAAAATTTTGAAAGAAACTTTCAATGAAGCACACTAGCTTTCATTACACGAATTGTGAAATAATAATTTTATTATTGCTGAAAGTAAATGACAAAAGGGAGGGGAAAATAATAAATTATTTTAAAATATGGATGTGTTCCAATTATGTAATCAATTTTCATGAATAAAAAATACCCCAAAAAAAGTCACATGGAAATTAATTCAGACAAAGATTTCCAAAATATCCCCATAATCATCCAGTTAGCATCCGCATTATGTTCATCCAAAGAGGAGGGTTTCCCCCCATAGTACATTTCCGGAGTACAGACTGTAAACTACCGGTCAAAAGTAAACTCTGGTTTAAATTCCAACCAGAGGAGGGTTAGTAAACTCCGGGTTAAATTCTAACCAGAGTAAGGGTTAGCCTGTAGAAGGACTCCTCCTTCCCTTCCGTCTTCGCCATTGTCACAGAAATCTTGCACGCCATCGCTCTTTGCTCCGCGTCAATGCACCGTCTGCCCGTGCTCAGATCCGCTTTCTGCATCGATTTTTCGTTTCGTGTGGTTTCTATGCCCCAGGTATGTCTTTCTCCAAAGCAATTTCTCTAAAAAATTTGGAGCTGTATATGTTCAGTTGAATGGCTGTGGTTTTCTTCCTCTTTTGCTACTGTGCTTCGAAAAGTTCGTGACGATGATGATAACCGAATGATTTGGAGCATCTGCTTTGTTGCTGCCGTTTTCTTGTTCAATTATATCTTCCTCCTCTAATTTTTCTGAAAGTTATTTTCCGTTTTCTGATCTTATTTTTTCTTGCACTCCTGTTTTCATCTCCCTCTGGATCTCTCATAGCTGCATCGTCTCTCCTTTTTTATTCTTTGTTTCCTATTATATTTTCTTGTAATCGTGAAGAGGGAGCGTGAAGATCGAGACTGAAGGTTTTTGTTTCGTGCTCAAAGGATATTGGACTTCTTTTGCTTTGTTTCTGTGAACAATAAGACAGTGTTGTCTTAAAAGGTCTATTTGTCCCCCTCAAATGCGAGCCACGCTCGGCAGTCTTTTATCTGCCCTGGTTGTGTCTATTAATTCGTAAATTCTTCTTTCTTCACATGTCCATCTCTTCTTGTATGCTTTTTTTCCCCTCTCAAATTCTATGAAATCCTGAAGCAGCAGCAAGGCAAGGCCTTCATGGTTGTGGTTCATTCTGAAGTTTCCCGTTCTTGGATCTTATTTTGTGACTGGTTAGGAAAATTGATCATCTTTGTGTGTTTGTGTGTGTGTGTTCCCGTGCCCTATGTCTCTTCTCTTGTAGGTATTTCAGTTGTACTTTTGAATGGAATTCGAACTCTCTGTAGTTTTCTTGTGTAGTGTGCTGGACTAGGGCACTGTGACCTGACAGAACCTTCACTGGTGGTGTTTTGTGTTCCTGACAGACCACCGAGTCATTGTCTTTGATGTTACCATGGTCTGCCACTGTCACTGTTCTGCATCATTAAATTCAGAAGGCAGCTGCACTGGATTCTTAAGTAAGTTCTTCTTAAGAGAAACTGCTAGCTAGGATGAAGTTCCTTCCTTGATGTTCAGGAAATACATCACAAAAGGAAGCACACATGTTTCCATGCCAATATTGCTCTGCATGACAACTTCAATTTACAAAGCAGGACAAGCAAAACTGGAATTAGAAATTTACAGTATTGAGGGGAGTTAGTACCTTCCTGCACTGGAACTTTTGTTTCTTAGAAGAAGCAGCTCATCACAGCACAAATGGTGAAGACATAGAATTGACACAAAATGGGATGTCTGATTTGGGTTATGTATGGGAGCTCCACATGATGATAATATGCAATTTGAAGGTCCAAGTAGCATATTCAGTTTCCAGTCAAAAGTGATGAGTGAGGTTTCTATCTCCTTGATATCAGAGGAGCTAGTGTGTTAGGAGAAGGGGAAAAGTCCTGATAGTATTTCCATCATGAAGTTTTCTTTTTGGAATTTTTATCATTCTGTAATACTGGGCAATGGGTTTTGTTGCCTGCAGGTATCTAGCTCTCTTGCAAAACCCCTGCTCTTCCTGTTATCGTCCACACTTTTCACTTTATATGGCAACAACTACAGAATCCAGTATTCCACCACTTGGTGATCTGACTAGTCCAGAGGGGTTACCAATGCTACCACCATCTGCTGGCACCAAGTACCTTGCACTTGAACCAACTACCATACTAGTGGCACTTGCTATTGCCATTATTACAACTTTCATTCTTACAATTGTCTTCAACAAGGATGGGAAAAGAATGAAGCAACGTGCTGTTACCTGCGATGTGGGAGGTGAACCTGGGCTTGCAAAGCGCAACCATCGTTTTTTGAGCCTGGTCGAGACACCATGGGAGGGGGCCAGCACATTGGCATTCCTGTTTGAGCAAGCTTGTCGCCAGTATTCTGGGAACCACTTCCTGGGGGCACGTGAACTTATTAAGCAAGAGACAGAAGTTAGCAAGGATGGTAAGACCTTTGAGAAGCTTACTCTTGGAAAATACAATTGGGTAACCTATGGGCAGGCGCTCCAACGTGCTACCAACTTTGCTTCAGGGCTGGTGGCCATTGGCCATCAGAAGGGAGAGAGGGTTGCCCTGTTTTCTGAGACACGGGCAGAGTGGATGCTTGCTCTCCAGGTATTTATGCTTTCCTAAGTGATCCTTGCAGTTTCAACTGCAAAATGTAGGGGTTCAGTGTGGTGTGGGATAGACAACTACATTTTGGGGGAGATGGGAACATTATGGTGGATGTATTGTATGCATATCATGTGCCACATAAGCTTTGATGATTTTGTACTTTGATGTGAAGGGCTGCTTTCGACGGAGTGCTCCAGTGGTGACCATCTATGCATCATTAGGGGAGGACGCACTTGCATATTCTTTGAATCAGGTCAGCTTAAAAACTTACATTCATGTTTATAGGAACAATTCTATGTCCTGGAAAGGGTATAGCTGCCTTCACATGGAGTTGGTCCTTCATTACAGCATTTGGTCAGAATTTTCACACATTTTAAGTTCAGAAGGCTTCAGGGAACTGGAATTGAATCTTACCTGGGTTTGTGATCAGAGGGGCAAAAACAGCAGTGTGATGGATATAAAGTGACTCTATTGTGCTGTGGCTGTATGTATGCGGCCATATTAGGTTCTGCTTATATCTGTATTAATGAAGACAAGTGTGTGGTTGTTTCCAGACAGAGGTTACCACAGTGGTGTGTGACTGTAAGCAGCTGCAGAAGCTGGTGGGCTTAAGTGACCACCTTGAGACGGTTAAAAGGGTTGTGTATATTGAAGATGAGCCCAAGTCAAGTCCATCTCTTAAGGGAAGGAGCAATGAGTGGACAGTGGCTTCCTTCTCACATGTTGAGAGCTTGGGTGAACAGTCACCTGCTGAAGCTGAAATGCCTGTTCCTACTGATGTTGCTGTCATCATGTACACTAGTGGCAGCACAGGAATGCCCAAGGTAGCCTTCCTCTGAATCTACTTCAATCTACCTTTTTGACTTACAGGATTGATGGATAGTGTTTTGTGTAATTTTGTGTCTGTCTCTCAATGTCAAAAATCCAATTAGCTTCAGCATCATTGAAGACTAATAATCAGCTGCTGCTCAAACCTGCTCACGGGATGGATTGTCTGGGGTTCACCCGAAGAATCTCTTGGGCAGTACATCTGAATAGACAATTGTTATTATGACCAGTCCCAGTGCTTTCCAAGATGAGACATGATGAGACAGAATCTGTTCTGATTCTTTGTTTTCACATTGCCTTTTAGCATGCCAGAGTTTATCTGTATCAGGCTGGTCCTTACCATCCTAAATTTGCATATGGGCTGTCTGAGAATCTGTCCAACAAAGGTTACCCCTTATGACTGTCAAATTGGCCTGAATTGATTCTTATATGGTCAAGTTCAGTCAAGACCACTGAGTAGAATACTGGTATGATTGGAGGTTGTCATTTTGAATCTTTCATGGTTTAGTGGGTCATAAAGATGGAATGGTGACAATTACCTCTTCAGATAGTGTGAGCCATGGCTTTTTATTTCATAGTTCAAGATTTGAGTTTATGTCTGTTTTCTTTCCTTCTGTGTTGAGGAGAATGGTGTAAGAACTGAAGAGGTGATTGCAGGGAGTGGTGATGTCCCATGCAAACATTGTTGCAACAGTAGCAGCAGAATCCACAGCAGTTCCTGAATTGAGCACCAAGGATATCTATCTAGCTTATTTGCCACTGGCCCACATTTTGGAACTTGCTGCAGAGGTATGCTCCATGTCTGTGATATTACATGTGGATGAGTTGCCAGTGTTGTGATGTTGTCCTACTTGCTATCTACCTTTTCTTTTACTGCATGTCAGGATGTTACTAAGTGACTCCAAGCATTCCCCTTATCCATGCAAATGTTAAGACATTTAGGAGGCAAAGGATATTCAAGATGTTGTACATATACACGTCAGGCTTTTTCAGAAAGAGAGGAAGATTTTTTTTGAGGGTAAACAGGCACTGTCACTGAGGATGGCACATTGGCTTTCATCACTATTAAAACTCATTCTTGTGGTGTTTGTTTCAGTTTTTCTAGTTAACTTCAAATTGTTGCTGTGGAATTTTGTCTGCAATCTCTAGATATGTGAACATGTCCATGTTAGCTGAAAATCATATGCTATTGTTGATGAATATAAACTGATTGCCAATGTGATCAATTCATTTGTGTGAGATGATGCATCCAGACTACAATGATTGCCGCTGGTGTAGCAATTGGGTATGGATCACCATTGACTTTGACAGATACCTCCAATAAGATCAAACATGGTACTAAAGGGGATGTTAGTGAACTCAAGCCAACATTATTGACTGCAGTACCAGCAATACTTGACCGTGTTCGAGATGGGGTGAGGAAAAAGGTAAGGAGAAATCCATTTTGAGCTTGCCTTACCTGTTGCTGCCTGTTGCAGCAAGCGCAAAGGGCAGCTTCTGTTTGTTGTGTTGGTCAGTATAAAGGTAGTTCTTTCCAATTCTTTAAGTTGAGCACTTTTGGCAAGTGTAAAGATGTTACATGGTCTGCCTCTGTAGTGCTCTGGTCTACATCTAGAGATTAGCTACTGTTTATATGGATAAACCACATACTAAGCCTCTGGTTCATGCTCTTAATCTGTTCAACTCTAGACATACAGCAGGTCAAATTTTTTGATAGGCATGCACTTTTGTGCACATATGTCTGATTTCATATTCTGTACTTACAGGCTAGAATGTGATGGCTGTTTGAGCAGGTGGATTCATCAGGAGGGTTTGTAAAGAGTCTTTTTCAATTAGCTTATGACCGCAGGCTGAAGGCTATTGAAGGAAGCTGGTTGGGAGCATGGGGACTTGAGAAACTGCTGTGGGATGTCTTGGTATTCAAGAAGATCCAGGCTATTCTTGGGGGAAATATCAGGGGAATGCTTTCTGGAGGGGCTCCACTTTCTAGGGACACACAACGTTTCATCAATATCTGCTTTGGGTATGATTTTGGCCTCTGCAAAATTGATTTTTCTAGATTGATGGAGTCATTGCAGTCCGTGTTTACTATTTTGGAAGTTGGTGTCATCGATGCTTTATCATGGTTAGAAATGCTGTGGAAGTTTAGTCAGGGATTTGTATTTGGAACTCAAAACCACTTTTGGTTCTGAAGTTTATTTTAGGTTGGAGGTGTGGTTACCCTGACTCCTGAAGCAAGATGCGTGTTGGGGTTGGATGGGTTAACACAGGGCTCCTATAGGCCAAGGCTATGGCTTGACAGAAACCTGTGCTGGTGGAACATTCAGTGAATGGGATGACATATCAGTGGGACGTGTGGGTCCCCCAGTGCCTTGTTGTTACATCAAGGTAGACTCCAAGCATGCTTTTGTATGCTGAGATTGTGTATGAAGATACTTCAATTCCAGGCATAAAGTGTCATGCAAGATCCAGATTCTGACTGAATCTTTTGAATGGGTGTGATACAGTTAGTGAGCTGGGAAGAGGGTAACTACCGGTATACAGATAATCCACCCAAAGGTGAGATTGTGATTGGTGGGCCAAATGTCACTTTGGGCTATTTCAAAAATCAAGCTAAGACAGAGGAGGATTTCAAGGTAGGTTCTGTTTGTTTACAACTTGCCTTGCTCAATATGATATATGAGGGAGCACTCACTCTTGACAGCCACTCAAGAGAGCTAAAGACAGACAAAAGTTATATTCTTAATGATCTGGAATCTTATGCCTGCATCAGAACACGCTGGAACATTTGGTCTGAGGAAAACTGGGATCCCAGGAGCAGTATTATCTCTTAAACCAATGTTGTGACTCTCAGTGATAGAAGGAAACCTTTGACAGGCATGAATAGGCATGTGTATGATATACACATGCTGGAAGTGTGATAGTTCCTCTCTAGTGGCAGAGCTTTCCAGTATGGCTGTCTCTAGCAAAAGCTTGCACATGACCAAAGCTAGCATTCCTTGAGAAATGCTTGTAGTGATGATTTCTGATTCACTCCTATGCTGCTATTGCCATTGAAGACAGATGAGAGGGGAATGCGCTGGTTCTACACGGGTGACATTGGACAGTTCCATGAGGATGGCTGTGTAGAGATTATTGACCGTAAGAAGGATATTGTAAAGTTGCAACATGGTGAATATGTGTCACTTGGCAAGGTACTTTCTCCCTTGGGTGTTTTCCTCTTGTGCTTTCTGCCATGAAGGTAGACATAATTGTTTGCATTGCAGCTCTTCTCTAAGAGTTTTTGTGTGGTAGGTGGAGGCAGTGCTTGCAGGAAGTCCTTATGTGGAAAGCATCATGCTACATGCCGATCCATTTCACAGCAACTGTGTGGCCCTTGTAGTCGTAGTCCATTCAGCACTGGAAGGTTGGGCCAAGAAATCAGGCATCCAATACTCCAGTTTCACTGACTTGTGTGAGAAACCAGAGAGCATTAAGGAGGTTCTTGCTTCACTTGCTAAGGTCAGTCAAGATCCTGCAAAATCTCCTTTCACCTAGTTCCAGTGTACAATTTTGTGACATCTGAATGATTAGTTGGATATTCTGATTTTATCTGTGTCTTTGTCAGTGGCAACACACAGTTCCTATGCCATCTCATTGCAAAAATGTCATGCTCATCACGTCAATGCTGGGAGGGATGTGTAGAAATAGTCTGACATGTGTCTTTGTTTCAGAAGCACTGTACATTCTATTTAGAGCACAATGCGTATCTTATAAAAAAATATTACAATCTGGTGGTGTATTTTATGGACCCCATTTGGATGCTAGTATGTGTGGGGATTTGAAAGCAGCTTGCACCATCTGCAGACATGATGCTTTCCTTTCTAAAGTTGACATTTCTGCAGAATCCTGATGCATGTCATCAGCTTTAAGTAATGATTTGATGTCATCAGTACACATCAAAAGAAAAGGAGGCTACATTGGAGTAATATTGGATAGTGATAAGAACAACATTGAGAAGCTGCTGCTTTCATGTGGGTGTAGGTGGGAAAGGAAGGGCATCTGGAGAGAGTTGAGATCCCAACAAATGTGAAGCTGCTCCATGAGCCTTGGACCCCTGAAACAGGGTTGGTTACAGCAGCAATGAAGATTAAGCGAGAGACAATCCGAAAACAATTTGCAGATGATCTCAAGAAATTGTACCATAAGTAGGAGCCACCAGGTACGTGACCCTTGAAACAACACAGTGGTGGTTCTATGGTTTGCCAAAGATTGTAAACAGAGCTGGACATTTGTTGATGATTCCGTTGTCCCAAGTGATTGAATCTTGTGTGCATTTTGTGTAGATACTAGGCACTTTTGCCCAGTCTCTTGAAACGCAGGGTTACCTTTGAGACCATTGATATTTACTTGGAAACATATTTGTAAACATAATGGTAATTTAGCAATTCTGATTTATTATGTTTCTGTCATTTGAAGATTCTTATCAACCAATGTGCAAGAAAGCACATATGGTTCAAGGATCCTTTAGATTTTTGGTTATGACACGGAAGTTTGCATGGAGACGACTATTGGATGGTGTTGCAGAATTGCACCTTTCAAGTCTGTTGAATGAGAGAGTGGGGGGGGTCATTAACAAGACTCTTAGGTATCCACTCTCATACAAAACTCCCTTGAAGAAAGGCACTTTAGACACAGACACTTAGAAGTGTTGATTTGTGATGTTGATTTGTGATGGGAAATAATATACAACATATGTTTCGATTTCTAAAGGGAGGGAAAATGGTGCTAACCAAGTTTCTAATAGGAAAGTTGTCAAATGTGAGGGAGAAATTTAAATGTGCACTAAAATGTGAAGCAATTCAGTCCTTCGGTTTTGCTACAATCCTGTGTGTTAACAAACTTGCTATTGTTACTAGTAGAAGGAAACAGACATCCATTATTTACTGCCACAATAGCTTGGTTGATGTGAACAACATTTTGAACAAACGGACAAGCCATTAGCCCTTGCCTACCTACTAACCATCTACATTCATCTGCAGAAGTAGTAGTAGTAGGAGTCACTAGTTGCCTATTGTCCTTCCTGCCTACCTACCTCCCTACCTATGTACCTACACACTAGACCTATATATTTTTTAACATGATAGGATACCAAGGTGAAGCCTAACATCAACTCAGATTGGGTTTTATCCCTAATAGGCTTTGAATGGATGAAGTTTCATCCAATTGATATGAGATGTAATCCACTTTGTGGTTTGATCCCCATGGAGAATAATTTGAATATAAGTAAGTTGCAAAGTCTATGAATAAAAAGTTCATCCATTAGAAGTTGGATGTTGTAGTTCACTTTGTGATTTGAACAGCAGGGAGAAAATTTTGAACACCATAGGAATTGAGGTATCAGACATGGACTCCACATTGTTGCACACAATCACAACTAGTGACATTGAATTGATGAAAAAAGCTCCATGTTGGTTTGTGCACAATCACAACTAGTGATGATCAATGAAAGAAACAAAATTCAATGACAATGATTCATCCAAGCTAGTTTAGGTAGGATAACTTTTAGATTTCATAGGTCATAAGTCACAATTATCATTGGCACTTGAACAATTCCAAACTATAATCTATTTAGCCCATTCCCAAGTAAAGGTGTTTTCTTTTTTCAGTTTATCTTTTCAAGAATTTTTTTTCCAACACCATATTCATAAATAAATTTTCAATACCTCCTCCACCGATTTGTATCCCATTTCTCTTCAATTGAATTTGAATTTGAATTGAATTAAATCTTTTAAATCCAATTGTTGAATTGAATGTAGTTAAATTAAAATTCAACTCAATTCAATTAAAATTTCATTCAATGGATGTAAATTCCATTCAATGTATTTAGGTTAAATTTCAATTACAATTGCATGCAAACTCATTCAATATTTTCATCCATATGAAACTTAATTTCCAAAAAATAAAAATAAAAAATTACATCAATTGATTAGTAGATTGTCATTGGTTGTAGTGCATAGAACCACGGAGCCCAAGTGAATTGATTTTGTGAAATTTTAAGTTCCATTTGAAAAAACAATGTCTAAATTAACATATCACCCAATTACAATAGATTGATGATGTTGCTTTCTTTTATAGAATGCAAGAGTATGAGGAAATGGTATTGGAGTGAACATCGAAATCAACATGTAGGTTTGCTTTGAGGTCCATTTACTCTAAATCAACCCACAAATTCTACTTAGAAACATTGAATCATGATGTATTGTGTGGATGAGATCAAGGAGAATTTGATGGTTTATAAAAACAAATGAAGATCTACATCACATAAGCTCAAAGATTATGCACATGTGTTTTTAGAATTCACATACATGCGACCTCATTAAATTTTCAATCACCAAGGAGTAAAGGATCACCAACTACTTCACAATGGGACCAAGTTTCAAATTTGAAGATGCTAAAAAACCAATGCTAGCACCCTATAGAACTATGATGGGGTGCATGCTCTAAAAACCCTAAATTACTTAACAAAACATTACCTTATAAGTATAGGCCCATAAATCTAGTTTGTAACTATTGAACCACATAATGTCTAAAGTTCATTTAGAAGCAATTATCGATATCACTAGTTGTTGATACAATAGATTTTATAATATCAAATCAATAGATTAGTAGATTAATTGTTTTGTCCTACTCTTATGGATTACGAGGACAAATCTAATGTATTAAGGGGGTAATGTAAATTTTATAGTACTTTTTTAAATTATAATTGTTTAGTTTTCTTTTACTTAGCAATTATAATTGGCTCCATATCCACTAGTGTTGGGTTTTAAATATTCAAAACATGGGCGAATTGGAAGAATGTCAAAAGGCCCTCTTGTGTCCATGGAAGAACAATGTTGTTATGTAAAGGAATACTTTAGTGGTTGGCAACTAGGAAATAACTTCTTTGTTATCAATCAAACATTAACTATTTTGACATGAATATATTTTTTTAATCCAAAATTTAAACATTTATATTGTTTTGTTTTTTAATCATGTCCTAAGACACACATTTGAGAGAATTCGATCGCGACTTATTACGAACAACATTGATGTGAACAAAACAAACACAATTAATGACATGCAAGTGTTTAACATCTAGAGGAAAACCAAAGAGGTTTTGATGACGTAAATCCACCTTAGCTCTTATGGGCAAAAAAATTGCGAGATAATTTGTAATGCTAACCATTTCAATCCAAATATTATCTAGAATTTAAAGTAGATATGTCAAATTTCTAGAATTTCTAATAATGTCATTCTAGAAAACATTTTGAATGACCCCATAATGACCTTTACACAAGATTGAAAATTCTTTTTTATAATATGCACCCCTTTCAATGTCAAATCTTAATGCCTTAATGGATTTTTTGAACTATTTTTCAACAATGGCTTTGAAGAGTGTAAATTCAAAAAAGGCCTCACTTTTCCTTCTAAGAAAGAACATCCAACAATATCAATTGCGATCCTTAATAAAGATGAATATGTATTGAACATCAAATATTGAGGGAATAGAAATTGGAGCACATAATTTCAATGGTTGAAATCTTTCACATGCCAATTCAACATGAATTTTTTAAAACTTTATTTACCTAAAGCAAATGCATGACATAATGATTCCTTAGCAAGTTCAATCTTTTAACAATATTAATAGCTAACTTTTCTTGTGAATTTCTTTTTGATTTAAATTTCCAAAACAATGATGCTAAATCTATGTGAAATCACCACAAGATTATAACTTCAATTCTATTTGGCAACGATTCCATTTCAATTGGCTAAAACAATGATAATAATTTCCTTAAAGTGAAATCTAAACTTGATGAACAAGGTCTTGTGTTCAAATTTTTTCCCTCTAATTTCCCTTTTAACCTTGTCATGCAACAAGATACATGTCAAGGCATTGAAAGAAGAAAGTTTAGACTAGTATATGAATGTTTGTCAATTTTTATCCAAAAACATGATGAAAAGTTCAATTTTTTTTTCTAAAACAATTTCTCCAATGTTCACAAGTTAAGTTGGATAATTTTCTCTAATTGTTTGAAATTATTTGCCATGGACCACCACCTTTCAATCAAGATGTTGATGAATATGTTTTTCATTAACATGGGCTCCACTCGTTTGTTTATTTAGGTCCTTTGGTGTCTACCACATGAATCAATCGTTGATCCTTGCTATGTGTGATATGGTTGCATTTATTAGAAACATGATAGAGCTTCCTTCTTATGTTATAAGTTGACACCAAGTGCTTATTCACTCACCATTAATGCTTCATCTAGGTTAGCATCAAGTTCAACCAAATCTAGTAGTTCATCTCTTTACAACAAATTGAAAATTCAAAACTTCCAAGTATTGTAAGTAGAAAATCCTCCTAACTTGGAGCTTTCTCACATATTTTTATTCCTATCATGGGCCATACTAACTCAAGGTTCTTACAACTATGTGTCAATTCTACAAGGTTTAACAACTCTAGGATAAAAGGCTCCACCACTAAACATGTTTTCATATCATGTTGTGAATTACAATGGAATGGTAGTATGTCAAGAACTAAAAACATCCAAAACAACCAAGCAAGATATGCAACATAGGAAGTAAGATAAGTGGAATATCAGCTAAATAAAGTAATTATTCTATTTTAAGAGTTGATGACTTACTAATAAAATTGAGCATTAAAGTCCTACAAGCTATGGAACTAATGACTCCACAAGGAAGTTAAAGTAAGTTATTATGCTAACAATTAGTGTACCTCTACAAAGTTAAACATCCATGTTATAGGAAGTAGATAGCTTCTTGAGAGGTTCATGGGGATTACATGACTTTGTGTTTTTCTAATCAATTGCAAAACAATCATTTTTGGCTTGGGTGCAAAGAACAAGGATGTTGCATGAGAAGAAGTTGCCTCACCAATATAATAAATCCTTTATGTTAACCTCACTAATAAGTTTGGAAAAATTAAAAATTGACAATGAAATGATTTTGGAAGTATATAATCACCAAAGTGATGGGGGAAAAATTGCCACCTTTTTAAAAATGTGTAGCCAAAACATAGAAGGGTGATTAACTGCTTATATTCCATATTTGATTTTTATATAGTTAAATTTGGCTAAATCTTCCTAGGGATGATTGTCATTTTTTTCTACATGATCTTTGTATGGATGGTCACAACTTTGGCTACAAAGAAA
The DNA here is from genome assembly GCA_963920785.1 of Sphagnum contortum. Classification (NCBI taxonomy): domain Eukaryota; kingdom Viridiplantae; phylum Streptophyta; class Sphagnopsida; order Sphagnales; family Sphagnaceae; genus Sphagnum; species Sphagnum contortum. The sequence goes on from OY987276.1 coordinate 10,951,522, forward strand.
AATTCCTAAAAGAACATTGTAGTGGGCATAATACACTTCCCCCCAACGATGAAGGTTAAATACTTGCAATTTTTTTTTTTGGCAAATTCCATTGAATCGCATTCTACATGCATTAAAATTTGGACATATGAAGGATGTGACTTGGTTCTAAAATCCTTAGACCTTTAGATGATTGTTTGATATTGATGTTAATGGTAACTACATTGTAACTAGTGACATTCCAATGGTTTACATAAAGTATTTGGGAGGTCCACTATCAATTGTGGGTGCTAGAACATATTGGGGATCAACTTGATCGAGTGGTACAAATAAAAGAAAATAGATGCCCACACCATGCCCCAATCCAAGGCATAACATGCATTCAATATTTTTTTTCAATGTGCATATATATACACATCACAACCACGAATTTATCCTTCCATTTTTGCATCCACGAACATATTTTTATGTTTTGATATGTTCATTTCTTATGTAATTCATAGCTTGCAATCAAATTTTACAAATTTACAAAATAAAAAATTAATTATTATTTTTTAGATTTTAAATTACTATTCTTTCATAACCTAAAATAATTTAATACTATAATGATGAAAACTTGGTAAATTTTATTGAACAAAATATGCAACGAAGGGGGAAAGGAAGGACAAAAGAAGAACCCAACTCTGAACCAAAAGTGCACAAACCCAAAGGGGGTCACAAGGGGGGGAAAAGGAACAAATTATGTATGGAAAATAATTTACAATTTTTTATTTAACACATAAATGTATAATAAACCAATATTGTATATGTATTTTATTTTATTACATGGGGTTTTTTGAAAGCTTTAAAATTGTCTAATCACAATGCATTTCCATGTGGATTTGGGTGATATTTTGATCAATGAAGTGGATGCATTGATTCTCTATTTGCTTGCACTTAATAATGCATTAATAAGAGTGGTGGGGATTGTAGGTGGGTAGCAAGGCTAACTTTGAGAACTCAATTATGAAATGACCTTGAAGTGCAAACATAAGTTTTTTTTGAATTATTGTCCTAATTCATCCATGTCTACTAAACACTCCTATTCATTCACAACAAGCCATTAATATTATGTCGCATATTATTATGGTCATACGAACAAATCATTCAATTATTGATAATCTTCGTCCCTAAAATTTAGCCAATAATTCATATAATCCATTTTCAATTATTTTAATCGGCACCCAAGTAGGGTAAAGCCCTAGTGTAAGGGCATTCTCGAAATAATGAGTCTTGAATGAAGTGGAATTTCATTTACGTAAACAACTCGCTTTTAAAAAAATTAAAATTCTATGTGTATTTTGAGGGATGTCCCTTGGCAAAAGAACCCTAGGGCGTTATGTGGAGGGGAGCTCCCCAATTTTATACGTTCCCATGTTCCCATGGAAATATTTCTTTTCTACGAAATGGGAAAGAAGCCAAAGGAAATTAAAAACAAAGTTGTTTACGTATTGTTTTGTGCAAAATATGACATTGTGGAGATGAAAATCATTGTAATACTTAATTAATTAATTAATTAATTACGGTAGGCTACAATATGGATAACTTTTAACTATTCATATGACTAATATTACATTAAAATATTCTAAATCACAAATAATAATAATAATAATAATAATAATAATAATAATAAGAATAATAATAATTCCAAAACTGAAAAAATGAATTAATTTTTTGAAAGAAATTAATTATTCATTCTCTCAAATGTGGAAGGTGACCCTAGACTATGGTAAATTATGGTATTGGACCAATACCATAATTAAATTCTTATATTAAAAAAAGGAACGTTAGTTGGTAGGGGGGTTTTTTTTTTCCTCCAATTATTTAATATCCAAAAATTGGCGAAATAATAGAAAAAAAAGGAGAAAAAATAGTCATTTTTTACATTAGGGTAAAAAATATTTCCAAAATAAAATAATTCATTATTTTTCACTCAAAAACGTCAAAATTTGTGGGAGAAAGATACACGCCCAATGGTAAGCGCGCACTCACCAATGGTGCAGCGTGGCCTAGCCACCTAAGCGGCTAGGCGGTAGTAGCCCCAAAAATATCGTCTTCTTGTTATGACCTGCTACACCCGGGATCGGTCCAAAGCCGCTGACTGCATAAACTATTGCCCGAACCGGCTAAACCCGGTCACCACGCTCTACCTGTGCCCTCTACGTGCCTGCTATTGCCGGTGGCGCGCAGTCGGAGCAAGGGCGGAAAAAGAGACGACGAAAACTCCCACGTTTTTCGTCATCGTCGTCGTCGTCGTTGTCGTCGTCGTCTCGGCGCTTCTCTGCGCAGTTTGCACAGTTTCGAGAGCACGCATTTTCATGCGGAGACTTGCAAGGCCGGAAAGTAGTGTCGTCGAATCTGGTTTCATTTTATTTGAGCTTTGCAATTCGAGTCGGGTTCGCTGCACCAAGTTTGGTTCACGAGAAGTTTCTTTTTTTTTTCTTTTTTTTTTGCCTTCTTCTTCTTTTTTTGCTTTTTTTTTCCTCTACATGCAGTGCGGAAGATGCTGAGGAGAAAGTGAGGACGCAGAGTCTTGGTTTCTGGTTTTGGACGTGCAGTAGCAAGCGGAATGGTTGCGCTGATATCTGAAGAATTATACGCCTCGAAAACAAAAATAATTCAGTGCTACTTATGTGGTGGAAGCGGTGTGAACGGATCGCAGTCAAGAAGTGAGAAAGCGACTTTGAGATCCGAGAGGTATGATCAGAACTTTTGGGGAGGAACTTGCACTGTTTGTGATGAGGAGGATTATTCTTGCTTATAAGAATGTGATGATTTTTTGGCGGTAGAAGGAAGATGAGCGAGTGCTAGTCTGACGAACTCGCCTCGTGCCTTTGTTTTCTCACTGTTGGATTTTAGTCGTATCGAGTGAAGAAAGATTGCCGGCCAGCAATTTTGCTATATGTATGGTGGTGACTGGTCTACTATTCTTACCCTAGTGTCAGAACCAAATGCAAGCCGGATCCGATTAGGAAATGCTTGTCATGTGTTTTGTTTTTGTTTTCCGCACTTGCTGTTCCTGTAGTTCGAGGACGGGATTTTCATTTGGGAAAGAGAATTGGATTGACATCAGTGTTGACAGGTGCCGACAAACAGGGTATCGCAAGTTCTCTTTGTTCCTCATTGCTGTGGAAACGTGTTTAGGAGTGCACGCAACATAGCCACCATAGAGTTTGCCAATAGTTGGAGATTATCTTGATGAATAAATTTCAAAGTCCAGTTTGACTAAGGATAGTGTGGCTGGAAATTTGTGCAGTTTCAGAACAGTACACCATTTGCAGAGACAAAAGCGGAATGCTGGATAGACTGCAAGTTGGTGGAAGTCCATGAATCTGGAGTTTGGAAAGGCATGTTGCTGAAATATTGTTGAAGACTCTCCTTTCATCAGAATCTTCCACAAGATTAGAATGTATAGATAAATCTATTGTTAACACAGATTGAGATCTGTTTCCTCAACACATTGAATCAGCTCTGTAAACTGTCCAACGAGTGTGCATATCACCATGGAAGCTTTCCAGGGCACTGGTGGAGGTATGACAATGACAAGTCAATCTCAATTCTCAAGGCCATTCTTAACACCAGGGGCCTCTTCAAGCCCTAGAAACAATATTGCCCAGACATCTTCTGGACTTATCCCATTCTCAAGAAGCTCCTGTTGCAGCAAGTATGCCAACAGAACATTCTGGGGCCCAAAACATGCATCTCCACGCACTTGGAAAAGTTTACAAGGGAATAAGAGTGTTGTACCCAGCTTGAAAGTTTGGGCATCGCAGTATGAGAATGTGTTACCTCTTCCTTGTGATGATGAAATAGCATCACTTGAACACTTGTTGGAGGCATCTCCGGACCAATCAGCATTACCTATTACACCTACAGAGCAGCACAATCAGCGTCTTGAGGCCCTTATTGAGCGGGTGTGTGAATCAAAATACCTTTCTCACTTGTCCTCACTAAGCCTGCACCAGAGGTCTTCCTTGTATGACTAACTCACTTTGTAAAAGCTATTAGCTTCTCATCCTGAGATCTCATTTGTTGTAGTGTAGTGTTATCAATTGAATTGTCATAGACAAAACAAAGATACTCCATGAAAATGAAAAAGGTCCGCTGCTAATGTTACTGTCACTCTCTGTCTCCTCTCACACTTTCCCCTTTCTATATGGATATTTTGGGATGGTATGCAGGTCATATTTGACTGTCGTTTCTTCACATTGATGGCAGTTATGGGCTCCCTGGCAGGGTCACTACTTTGTTTCTTCAAGGTAAAGCCTCATTTTTTTCATTTGGACAGTAAAATTGTTGGGGTGGGGGGAAGGGGGTAGTATCTTGTGAGGACTTGAGACTCAGGATGAACACAAAGACCACATTATGTCAATTGGCTCATGTCTGGACACAGCAACAGATGTGCTTTATTCACCCGTCTGCATTTTTTAGGCATAGTTGAAGTTGGTCAAGAACTTCAGATAAAGACAATGGGCAGGTGAAGTTGGAGTTTGAGACATTGAGACTGAAGGCCATCCTATTATATATGTTTGCTATGAAATATATTTGAATTTTTGAATGCTTATTGAGCAACATCTGCATGGGTCAAGCAGGGATCATTCTTTGTGGTTGAATCGTTTATGGAGTATTTCCAAGCATCTTGGCAGGGACTGGGTACCAGTCAAGTTGTATTTCTTCTGGTGGAAGCTGTTGGTCGGTTGCCTTCTCCTTTCTCTTATATTTTCACATTGTACAGTGAAATTTTATGTCTTGTATTCTTCTATTCATATCACCATGTGTGTAAAACTCTTCAAATCCCTGTTTAATGCTTGTACCTGAATGTCATGACAGACTAATCACACTGCTGTGAGTTTGTAGATGTATACTTGATGGGGACAGTCATGCTCATTTTTGGCATGGGCCTTTATGAACTTTTTGTTAGCACACTAGAGGTAGCTGGTGATGCAGCTGAAGGAATTCACACTGCTGCATGTGGCTCAAATATGTTTGGCCTTTTCCACCTGAGGGTATAAACAACTTCCACTTCTCAATGTGTTCAAGCAGAGAAATTGTGCATGGAGAACTTGTACACTATTTGCTCCATGATAGGTAGAGTACAAAGGGAAACAACAATTCATTGATGGACAGTATGCCAACAAGACCTTAGGGAGATTGTAAACAAAGGTAAGGCAATGCACACACTCAATGTTCTAGGACTCCAGCATCAGTGGCCTTTATGTCATCCTGAGAGTGTCTCAAGAATTGATGTAATTGCTTGTTACCACTGAATGCAGGAGCGCCCCAAGTGGCTGGAGATTCACTCACTTGATGAGTTGAAAACAAAGCTGGGTCATGTGATTGTGATGATACTCCTAGTGGGAATGTTTGAGAAAAGCAAGAAGGTAGCCATCCACACAGTTGTTGATCTGCTCTGCTTATCAGCATCTATCCTACTTTCATCTGGCTCCCTCTTCCTCCTTTCTAAGCTCCATGCCAACCTCCAGGAGTAAACCCATTTAGCAATTGAATCAAGCTCTGTGCCAAATTTGCAAGGATTCAGGTCTCATCTATTTCTCTCAAGTGGAAAAGCTCAAATTCCCTGTGGAGAATGCTGAATGGCATCTCTCACTGATCTGTTGTCTATATACTGCTCTCTTAAGGTACGCTCTCTATCAAAGCCAACACTCTCTATCCAGCTTTACAGTTGAGAGGGAGCAATTGAACTGAATATTTTAATATGACAGCCTATTTACTGTTCCAATTCTATTTGGTTTGAATATGGAAACAGGCTAAAATATTGATTAATAGATAATACAGTCCCATGTACATGTGAATGCGCTGAATGAAGGTTTTAATGACAAATTACATTATAACTATCAATCAGTTTGAACATGCTTGTGTATATCTGTCTATTTGCAGTCAGTCATGTGTACCTCATTGGTCTGACCAAGTTGGTAGCTAGAGAAGAGGTCTTCTATGCAGCCAATTGCTGCTACAATGACTTAGTTCATTCCTCTCTGAAGACCTTTGTCACAGTTTTTTAAGTCTGGAAAGTCTGCAATCTGACAGGAAACACTACTCACCCACTAGTTTGTCCTCTGGGTGATGGCCAAATCACAAATCTCTTAGCAGCATTTTGCTTGCAACAATTTAGTCTGAAAAATTTGCTAGCAACAGCCAAAACCACTCACCCGCTAGATTATCCTGTCCAAGACAGCTGCATCACAGAACTCAAAAGCAGCATTTTGTTGCCTTGGAACTTCTTGCCAACCAGAATGTTAAACAGGACTTTCATCTTGAAGCAGTTTCACCCTGAGGCAGATAATTAGGAAATGAAATCTACTTTTGCTTACATGAGCAGCATTTTCTTGCCACGATTAAGTTTGGAAACTTTGCAATCAACAGCAAAAAGAACTCTCCCACTGGTTTATCATCTCCAAGGCAGCTGAATCACAAACTCAGAGCAGCATTTTCTTGCCTTAGAACTTCTTGCCAAACCAGAATGTCAAACAGGACTTTTCACCTTCAAGCAGATAACTAAAAACAAAAGCTCCCTTCACTTTCACATGACTGATCATACACATCACTGTTCAGTCTTTGACATCAACAGTTAGAAACAAATGTTCCTGTAGAATCTGTCCAGTAACTTTTATGAGAAGAAGCCCCACAGTGTGGCCAGCGCCATCCCTTAGCAAGAGAGACCGTCTTTCACCTCTAGGTGTAACAGGCCATTGCAGCACTACAGCTCAAGGACCAGGAGATGAAAAATGCAGCGCAAGCCGAATATAGCCATTGTTTGTGATGCTTGCAATGTGTCTAATGCTCCACAATTCCAAAATGTGCGTACAACTCTGAAGAAAGTTCTCTGAATTCCTCCCAATCAGTTACATAAGAGCCTACCTCATTTTGGCTGATGGAGGAGAAGGTTTTGATTGAGTCTTGGAGCTTGACCAATCAATCAGAGTAATGCAGTCTAACCTCTAGGGTGCACCAAGCAGAATGCATGCAAACTCTAATCACCCTCCACAAACTCTAATCCCAGTAGATATAATGCTCAGACTTCAATGCCCATATTGTACATGCCATCTGCACTTCTCTGGCTCATGAGCCATGGTCAAGTTGGACTACTCTTAAAACTTGCTCCAGGTCACTGTTGCACCTTCTGGTTGAGACATCAAAGTCGATAACATAGCCAATCCTACAACCCATCATCACCATCCAACCACCTCTCAAGTTCATCTTCCTCAACATGACCCCGATAGTCATCATCGACATCATCTCCTTCCCCTGAGAACATGTGACCAAGTTCTGTTCCATTCCAGAATATGTTCACTGATGGACGCACCTTGATTACAGACAACAGAATCTCTTGCCTCAAACTTGATGAAATGCCTAGCCAGCGCAGCCTTGGAAAGTAGGGCTTTCTGAACCACTTCAAAGAAACTGCACTCACACCTCGACAGTTCCACAAATCAAGGAGCCGCAAAGTTCCTCCATGTCCTGTGTCCTTCAAATGTGCAGAGGCCAAAGAAATGACAGAGGTGTCACCAATGGAGGAACAACCACGGAATCTGAGCTCCTCCAAATTTCGCATTTGTGCCCGCACAATGGCAAGTGTGGCATTATCTGTCAAGCCTGCTATGCCTGAGAGATCCATTGATTCCAACGTATTGACCAATCCACCAGCCAACAGTGCTGCTACACCATCATCTGTGACCCGATGACAACCTCTGAGTGAAATTAATGTCAAAGGAGCAATACCTTTCCCAAGCACAGCTAATCCATGATCACTCAAATCTGAACCATTCAAAGCCAGCACTCTCAACTTGGAAAGACAGGAGATGGCTTGCATACTCCCATCCCCCACACTCTTACACCCCTTGAGATTCAGCGACTTGAGGTTTTTGCAGAGGGCCAGATGTTGAACTGAGTAATCACTGAGTAGGATGCATGATGCAAGGCTCACACACTCCAGTACAAGAGGAGTCAAAGGAAGATCATGGAATGCAAGATCTGTGAGCTGTGGTGTGTTGCTGAGCTCAAATGTGTGTAATTTTGATGAAATATGCAGCACTGCCCTACAGCCCGCATCTGTTATCCGTGAGAACCCACCCAACCTTATGCTCTCCAGGTTGGAACAGCACTCTGCCATCAAGAAAATGCCCAGATCACTCACTCTCTTGAAGGATGCAGGGTGCCAGTCTTGACTTCGAACCAGTGATAGCCGTCGCAACAGTTGACATTTACCAACCTGCTGGACACCTGTGTTGGTCAAGTCAAGTGCCGCCAGAGGCTCTTCAGATGGTTCATCCCGCAAATCCAACTCCAACAGGCAAGATAGTCTCTGTGCAACCAAGGAGAGGAGGGAATCTGTTATCCTGTCCAGAACCAGTGACAACTTTTCTAGCTTGGAGAAAGAGAACCCATTGTTTCTCTGAAGCTTTGCATCAGCATTGACATCCAAAATTTGCTTGGCCTTCCTCTCTTTGACATATCCAATCTCCAGAGCCTTCAGGCTCGATGCAGCCAAGCGTGGTATGGAAGCATATGCCATAGTGTCAAAGCAAGATCCTTCGGACCGCAATCTGAGGGATTCAAGCTGAGAGCAGCCTTTCAGCAGTTGCTCCAGAGCAATGCTACTGAAGCTGTTGTCTTCATGCCACCCTAACTCCAAGGATAGCATTTTGAGAAGCGGACACTTCACAGCAATTTCATTCAGCAACTTGGCAGAGAAATGTTCACAACCTGAGAGGCATAATGTGTGTAGTTGTGGCTTTGTCAATGCCTTGATGATGCCATCATCAAGCTTACTGCACTCGAGTGTCAAGCTCTTGAGCTCTGTGTTGCCTGCCAACAACCGCTCCACTACCATTGCCTCTGCTTCCACATCCACCAGAGTGATTGTTGACAGCTGTGGAAGTACATCCCCTGCACAAGCTCGAAGAAGCCGGCATGAAGTTGCAACAGCACAGATGGAAGCCATGTCTAACTGTGACACTATAGCTTGCAACACTGCTCCTGGTAGTCGCTCCAAAGGACTTTCCATGGCTGCCATTTCCCTCCTGCTACCACAAACCCTAACACAATCCCTTCATCAAAACAACAACCCAAAGAAAGAGGCGACGGCAGAAGAATCCGCTTTGCATCAACAAAGAGAACAGACGGACATTGAAGAGAACAGAGATCTTCAAACAGAGATATCCTTTGCAAAAGGATGTTTGTAGTTCTACGCCCACATCAAAAGAGCGACACTGCTGAGAAGCACACGAACCTTTCGGAATCGAAGAATTCGGTGCGAGAAGCTTGCGCCAAGACAACAGGCAAGACTTGTTCCGCTCCACCAACTTGTTGTCGAGACAACTCTGATCCACTACCTACTAGCGCCATCGATGATTCTTCTTGTGCTGCGACAAACTCCTCCTCGTGTCACTGGTACCATTTCCGTTGTAGCATCTTGCCGACGTTCCGCACCATCGCTGCAGCAACCGATTGACTGTTTCTTGTCATCAGATTCTCCTCCTCCATCTCCCCTCCACCTCACTACTACGTAAGAAACAATAAAAACTCCTATTGAGAAAGAAAGCGTCCTACCAAGCGAGAAAGCTTCCTTCTAGGGTTTAGAGTACACCATCGCAAACACGCACGAAAAGCCGGAGAGAGAGAGGCAATGCACTGGCGGATCTGTTTGCGTGTTGCGTACGTGTTGCGGTACTCCCTTGCGGCATCTGCGAGACGACGAGGAATAGGTACTCCAACTACTACCTACGGGATTCTTCGGGAAACTAGGCCCTGGGGGAACCTGTGCACTCGTTGAAGGAGTGTTGGAAGGAGGGGATCCATCGATTGATCGATGATGGTGGCCGCAGGAGCAGACTTGCAAAACTTAGTTGCGGCTCTGGATGCGGCATTGTTGCCTTGTTTACCAGCGCGAGAGCTTCAAGCCGCCGACCGCTCTACCCATCCTTCCCATCAAGGTAACTGTCTGTCTGTCTGTCTGTCTGTCTGCTTCAGTTCTCTTTGAGTCTTTCTTTGTTTTGCCTCTCTTTGTCTCTTTTCTTCTGCATTAGGTCTCTGATGCAGAACTCTGTGTTTCTTCTCTGAATCTCTCTTTGTTTTGCCCAGAGAGCTCATTGGCCATGACTAGGTCATCTTGGTGTTGTTTTTCTGGCTGTGCAAAATGCTGCCCTCTTTGTTTTGCCTCTCTGTGTGTCTCTGTTCTTCTGCATCAGTTTTCTTTGAGTCTCTTTGTTTTGCCCAGAAAGTTCATGGGCCATAAGTAGGCCATCTTGGGGTTGTCTCTCTGGCTGTGCAAAATGCTGCAAAAGTTTGTGTCTTTGCAACACAGAATGTCGTTTAACCTTGTGTGTCTTTACATGTATGCAATCACTGAGCTACTAGTGTGTTGTATGGGATCTGAACAAAAGAGATATTTTGAAGTCACCAACCAACATGATCAGCTGCCCATCGGCTCAAATGGTTTCTACATGGGGTTTTTTCTGATAGGGTTTTTCATATTGTTTTGTCTGTTGCTATGTGCTGCTGTAGTGGATGTAGAAAGGCATGCCCGGGACTTCATGGAGACAGCCAAGAGCTTGCAGCTGTTCTTCATCAAAGCACAACACCAGCACAAGCCTACAAGAGAAGAAGCTCTTCGAAAGGTTAGTCCCTCCTTTTTCTTCTGGTTCTTAGAAAAGCACATGATAGGTAGTTCCATGATTTTTGAGAGAAGGTTAGTTGATCTGTTTTTTGCTGCTGATGGATGCTGCTTAGATGTCTTGGTCAAAAATCACTATTTGGGTATTTGCTTACTGGAAGTTCTATCATCAGAAAACTATCATCATTGAAATATTGAACTGGCACTTATGCAGGAGATAGCAATGTTGGAGGCAGAGTTGAAGGCCAAGGATGCTTTGATAGAAGCACAAGAGAAGTTGTTGCAAAGTTGGCAAGGGTTGCTTCAAGCCCAAAGAAATGTTCTGGTCAAGGAACTTGAGCAAGTTTAGTTCTATGCCTGGAACCATTCCTTGATTTGAACAGTTCAGGTCTTACAGGATATGCTTGTTAGCAGTAGCTTTTGCTTCAGTTTTGACATCTAAGATTGAGAAAGGGATTTTGTTCCTACTAACTTTCTACAATGACATCGGTTCACTGACTGGACATGGACCAACAGTACTTTGCTTTATGTTGCCATCCAAGCCTTTCACAACATTCCTTCATGTGCTCATGAGAAAGCCAGCTTTGTAGTTTAAGAACTTGATTGCAGAAAGGTATATAAGTAAGCTGCATGTGTAGATGTCTCCAACTGCTTCAGAATGGAACCATCTCTACAGAGTAGAAAAAATAGGTGCAGATCCTTGTGTTTAAGGTATTGAAATCTTCACCACAGAAAACAAACCCATGCAACCCAACAGTAGTGGAGGCCTTTGCCAATGTACTAAACCCAACACTGCCTTGAGTTTAATCAAGACAAAGAAAAACAATTGAGAATCAGTTTCAACAGAGAGCGAGTCATATGCATGTTCAAGGACCTTGAACAGCAACGCGTATGGTGTTGACAACCTCCTGTAGCATCAGCAACTGACGTCATCTTGTCAAATGGTATCAGAGGGCTGTGGTGCTTAGGTGTTTCCACCTGGTCTGTATTTGCCAGGAGCTTTTCTCTTCTACCTCCTATTATCAGAGGCTCAAGCCCTGATTTCTCAAAAATTACTGAAAGAAAGATCTCAAGGCAACCAAACTGCTTCAACAGACAGCATACTCAATAGTTTATCCACGAAAGATTTGGTGCAGGCATGCCCTGCATCACTCAGGCAAAATCGGCAGTTTGCTAGGACTCGTACCCCCTGTTATAGATACACCAAGATCCCCCTTAAACAAATTGTCCTCTTGTCCTGGAAAACACTCCTCCTCCTCCTCCTCTTCATCATCATCATCATCTTCACTGGATCTACTGTGCCTCAACCTTGCTGGGAGTATACGTAACCTGACACTCTTTTCAGAGCCAGCAGTCTCTGATGCCAGCTGGTAACCCTCCACCAGCTTCACCTGTAATGCTACCAGTTCTGGTCTTCTTGGTAGTAGCTCCGCTGGTTGCCCCTTGGGAATGACTATCTGTTCCACTGCTACTCTTGCCTCCTGTAAACAAATGCATGCAGGCTTATCTTTGTTAATGTTGAGAAATGACCCATGCTTGATGGTTTGTGCTAGGTGCAAAATAAAGGATTTCCTCAGACTCAGAGGATTTGAGGTCCATTGGTCACATACCTCTAATGCCTCAATTTCATCTTCCAGAGTTGGCTGCCTGTTCATTACATCCAGACGTCGTCCCACTTCCTCATTTGACAGACTGGATGATACCACAAAGTAGGACCCAAGGGATTCCATGCCAAGAATTGCTCGCATTGCCCTCACCATCTGTGCCATGGTGTTGGCCTGTGCAAAATACATCCAATTCAAAATAAAGCACTCTCACAATGTCCCAATTCATTTGTCAGCAACCCCTCTCTGTCATTGTCAGCTTCACAAATCTCTCTCTACCTCCAAGGGTGCATGATGTCACAAGATCTTCTCCAAATGCAATCATCCCTATTAGAATGTTGAGCTCAGAAAAGTCTGTCATTGGTACTTGAAAGCATACATATGGTTGCAAGACAGCTAACCTTGATAGCAAAAATGGGCAGCTGACGGAACTTGGCCATTCCTCTTACCCAAGAGTTTTGTTTGAGTCTAGATCGCAATGCCAACACAGCATCAGCAATACCTATGTCATCAGTGATCTGAATTACCTTCTCCAACCCCATTACCTCCATAACTTGCTCCAGCGATTCTTCATTCACCTGTCAACACCAGCACTAAAGTAACACTCTAAACAGCCAAACAAGCTGACAACAGCTGAGCAAAAGAACTCTATAAAAGGAACAGCTACAGAATTTACAAGTTATGTATGGTTCTTGGAACAACATGTTGGGATTGAACACCCAAGGAACAGCACCTGATATATGTAGAGCAGGAGGGGAGCTTCACCCTGTTCCCAGAAGTTGCCGCTCTTTCTTCCTTCCCCAGACTCATCACCATCCTCGTCATCCTCGTCTACGTCTTGGTCACTCCATTCTGCTGGATATGAGGAGATGGACCCAGAACTGCGCTTGGAGCTGGAGTTGTTGGCTGTCATCTCATTGCCATTGCCCACCACAACTTGTCCACCTTCTGTCATCCTTCGAATCTCTACATTGAGTGGCTTACCTGTGGACCAAAAGCACTAATTTCTTTTGTTTCAGTACATGAGCTATACAATGCAGACTCTTGACTTAGAAGATAATCAGACATGAATTGTTCGCAACAGGAAAGTTAAAAAGGGAGATCAAGAAGAGAGATACCAGCAAGGACAGCGTCAACAGTAGCAGCTAGACTATAATGGACACGCCACTCAGTCCTTGACACCATTTCACAGGCAGCTGTGAAGGTAGGAGGGCCCTGTCTTTCCAGCACACTCTTCTGCACATGCCGCCTGCGTGCTTCCTCGTCCCCAAGTGTAACACTCTTCAGACCAGCTCCATTTCACGCCCATTCAACAGGACCCTGTAAGTAGGTTTCCTAGCTGTTTGAGAAAACGCAATATGTGTGCAGCAGCAGACATACATACTTGATCAGCAGCTTTCCTTTCATGTTAGCTCTTCTTTACTGTTTGAGATTTGAGAATCCATGTGAATATATGTGCATACCTGAATCCCACCCACTAACATTTGAAGAGAGGGATTTTTTATGAGGTTCTCGACAGTCATGCCATGTGCTGTGCCCACCAATTGCACACCTCGCTGAGCAATTGTCCCAGCTGCCAAGGCCTCTAGTTCTGTTCCAATCTCGTCAATCACAATTGTCTGAGGCATGTGATTCTCCACCGCCTCAATCATTACCTTCTCCAACAAAAACACCCCACAAATCAGAACTCAAACCTCCTGTAACATGGAATCAACTTTAAGAAAAAGACCTCTTTCCTCTAACAGCATAGAGCTTCTTTATATATGAAACTGAAGAAGAACAAAAGAAGAGGGATGATCATCTCCCACCTTATGCTGCATGTCAACTTTTGGCACCTGCATTCGCCGTGCAAAACCAATGCCTGCATGTGGGATTTCCCCATCCCCAGCTATCTCATTCGATGTGTCCACAATCACCACTCTCTTGTGATACTCATCAGCCAACATTCGTGCTACCTCCCTGGCACAAGAGATTGCTCTTTAGACAGAACTGCTCCTTCTTCAGAAGCTATGCACATGGTGAAGATCAATTTCATCATCTTCCACCTCTCTGTCTCTTCTTCATATGTCTGTCAAGGCGTGAGGCCATAAGTACAGCTTTGGTTTGTTTTTCTTCCTGATGGAATGAGATAAACACACCACAGTTGCAAAGCAGTAGAATTTGAGCATGCTCTGACTCACAAGGCCAGGCAAAAGTCTTCCACTTATGGCTAGCAGGGACCACACAAGGAGAACAGATGCTCAAAGGTGATGGCTGCAGTGTGATGAGGGATTAATGCTCAGACATATGTGACAGCATCAACTACACAGCATCTGTATAACAAAAGCACAAGGAGTGAGACCTGATTGCAGTTGTTTTGCCCACACCAGGAGGTCCCATGAGCAATAAGGAGCCACCACTTGCCACCAAATCACGGACCATCTCTGCACTACCGGATATAGCACGGCCAACTCTGCAAGTGAGTCCCACAATGCGTCCTCCTCGATTTCTAATTGCACTGATGCGATGAAGTGTGCGGTCTATTCCTGCCCTATTGTCATCTGCAAAATCTCCCACCTATATAATGCTTGAATCAATTTGTGTTTGCGCCTTTTTCCTGTGCTCATATCTTTCAACCCTAAGCAACCCATCTGGTGATTCTCAATTGCAAGCACAAAGACCTCAACAACAATGGCTCCCTGAAGCTTCAGCCACCAACCATGTACAACTACTGACATTCTCCAAACTTGTCTCTCAGGAAAAGAGAACCAATGCAACTCTGGAGATGTTTGGTCAGAAGGAGGTTTTCAACTCCCTGTAGCTTTTCTCTTGAGAAAAAGCCACCTACATACATTGTTGCTCAAATGTACAGTGAGGTTTCTCTTTGTGCTTTTGGAGATGACCTACAATTTGTTGCAATGCACAACATCTTGATTTCTAGAATCAACAATAGAAGAAGATCTCTTCACCATCTCTGGCAACAGAACCCACAGACAAGATGTGTATCTATCAAGAAGCTGATGAGAAGAAGATCTTTTCACCATCTCTGCCAGCAGAATCTACAGACAAGATGTGTATCTATCAAGACGCCGATGAGAAGAAGATATCTTCACCATCTCTGCCAGCAGAATCTACAGACAAGATGTGTATCTATCAAGAAGCTAATGAGAAGAAGATCATTTTTTCACCATCTCTGGCAGCAGAATCCACAGACAAAATGTGTATCTATCGAGAAGCCAATGAGAAGATCATATTTTCACCATCTCTAGCAGCAGAATCTACAGACATACAATGCCCCAACAGAGGAATGCAATTGATTGAATGTGTGCAGGAATCTTCAAGCATTCAAGAAAGATTGAGAGGGTGTACCAGAGAGATGGCATGCTCAAGGTCTGCAGCTGTAACAACACCGTCCGAGATGGTCCAATCTCCAGAAGGGAAGCGGGCAATGGGATGCCGCCCCAAGTCCAGCACAATTTCCACCAGCTGCTGAATCTCAGGATGGCGGACAACGTTATGCCTGATGTGACCAGGCACCAGCACCAGTAGCTGCCATAGCTCATCCCGGATATCATTAGGTCTTGTTTCTTCCTCTTCCTCTTGTTCCTCTGCAGAAACACACATACTCAACTGCCTTCTAGAAGAAGAAGCACATCTTCTGGTGATGCCAGAACTACTCAGCCTGGTTCTCACTACAAGCTGAAGTGAAAAACCTCTTGAGCTTCTTCCACCTGAGAAGATTCTTGAGCTTGCCCAGTTGTTGTTGTTGTTGTTGTTGACGGGGATTGAGGAATTCGCACAAGAGTTTGAGAACAGAAAAGCCCTGGAGCTCTTCTGCATGAATTTCCCAAGGACTAAAGTCTCCATTCTTTTGTGGAGTGCTGTGGATGTCAAGACTATGGGAATGTTGTTGACAGTTGCCCTCAAGCTACTGGTAAAGAAGAAGAAGAAGAAGAAGAAGAAGACACTACCCCCATCACCACGCGGCACGACTGCTCTACAGACCATGGCCACATTCTTCTTCTACGTGGATGTGTGAAAAAAAAATTCCTCAACTTCATACCCAAAACTGCGATTTCTCGACCAAGCTCCAAAGATGTGAGCTCGGGAGCTCCAGATTTTTCTGACCCAAATGTTGCGGCGACGGATGCAAAAGCTAGCGCAAAACGGTGACAACCCTTTTTTCCTCAGGGAAAGGAGTGATGCAAAGGAAAACCCACATCCAAAAAAGGGGTGAAGATCATCAAACGTGGAAGAAGTTTGGATAACGTTTTCTTCTTCTTCTTATTCTTAAAGACTTTCTTATGTGCTCGCAAGTGATCTACCTGACCCAAGAACGGACGTAAAGAAAGATACGGAATTTGTGTCCTTATGTCTGCTTGGGCAGATTTTACGTCCATGGAGATTTCCATTCCGCAATTCAACCCAAGATTTTTTTTGTTCGTTGAAGCTTGCTTGTGCGCATATTAGGGCTTTATTCGAATTCCAGACAGGACAACCCATATTGGAAATGGTAGAAAGATTTCTTCTTGGATCCTGTAATCTGAGTGTGTGCAATTTCAAGCTTCAACCTCAGTTGGTCCAATCCTTGAAGCACAGGTCTGCAGTGTGGACCTCATTCCAAAATGTCAAGACTGGACCTCATTCCATTAAAACAAGCATCTAATGGATTTGTTGGCAAGCTGTTAGAAAAAATCAGGACCTCAATTTCAGTCCACAATGAGAGTGGAGGCCATGCAGATTCTCTCAGCTAGAGGTCGCAAAGCTCAGGATCGAAGATGATGGAGATGGCATTTCAGAAGAGGTGAAGTAGACAGACAACACAGCCTGCTGAAGATGCTGAAATGCCTCGGATTTGAACACCTTAGTTTTCACCTCTACAATCTTTGTCTTCCATGCACCCTACTAGATGTCAACAAGCATACACTGGTTCCAAGAATAGGACTAAGGATTTAAATGAAGTTTTGTGTCAGTTGTGCTATTCACTTAGTGTAAGGGATCAATTGGTTTGACTAGAAACTGCTAGAGTTCCACAGGTTTGAATCATCAACACCACCAGATGTTCTCTGCAACAATAGGTATATTCTCTGCACACGAAACAGTATTGTTCCTCTTCATCTGGCCTCATAAGAGCTTGAGCAAATAACAAAACTGAAACATGCATGCCATTGGAAAGATGGATTCGTACCATGAGGTGCTGAATCATACCAAAGGAGCAGGTGCTGAATTAACATGTTCCTTCACAATGATCTACACAGTAACCAAAAAAAACCAGCTCAAGATGGCCCATGTTGATTAGATTCAAAGGTATTAAAGGACCAATTTGGTTCCACTTCAACTTTACCATACATTACAGATATGATACAACAATTCAATGTCTTACCTCCCTTTACCTCTAGGTTCCATTTAGACCTAACACCAACAACAGGCCACTGTTACACTAATGAAATGGCATGTGTTGTTGATGGCCCTACACTGAGTCCACAACCCCAGTCTAGATAGTTGATTGGGACTTTCAGAGGCAGCCCAAACTCTAACCCTACACCTTGAATGCCATTCAAAATCCAGGTCACTCTTTTGCTGTATCATAGATCTGTGACAACTTGGCTGACAAGCTCAGTATCACATCCCAGAACATTGATTCACTCTCAAGCCCCAACAGAAATTTATGCCTAATCCAGCAACTTTTGAGGCTGCAAAAACAAGGTTCCAGGAAGTAATGCATCTGTCACTGGAAGAAAACGTAGTCAGACCCCCGTTGCTCTCACATGCTGTGACTGCCTGTTCTTCTACATTCATGGATTCAAATATCCACCCATACACAATCAATTGGCATTGTAACAGGTCAGGGGGTCACTTCCTCAAGTTCCTCATCTTCTTGGATGACATGAAAGTTATCAGCATGTAAGAAGTGTGGAGAGATTCGAGATGGATCTCTAACTTGTACCAGCTCCTTTGCTTCACCAAAGCCTTCTCCATCACCAAGTGGTTCATATGTCTGAGGTGAGCTGTTGCATGTACTCATAATTGAATACAGAGGAAGCAGAAACAAAAGGAGGAATGCCAAATGGCAGTTGAATTGAAGTGTTGCAATTGCCTGGCCCCTCATCAGATGCATACCTGCAACACCATGCATCACAGGTTAACACCCAACAAAAAAAAAAGACTCTCTACATGAGTGAATGATGACCTAAAACGTTATGCTGATTAACAGAATGTACCTATGACAAATTCAACCGGTTAGAAAGACTGCCACAAACTCCACACTTTGGAATCTTGAAACAGAAACCTCTTATTCACTAAGATCAATAGTTTCTCAGACTTTCAGCATCGTGCCATGATGTCTATCTTCAACAGTAGCACCAGGCCAGCTCAAAGGAACTAACAGAGAATCAGCCTCCACATCATCCAGTTTGATGATTGGACAGCAATAAACCCTACTAAGATTAGGGACTTGAGCTCAAATCTGAAAGAAACCTTCTCTCAAAGTATGAAAGGCAAGTCAAAGGTGCAACCAACAAGGACCTTGTGACCAAGCACCTTCTTCTTATAAGGCTGCGGTGGGCCAGAAGCCTGTTAACTCAAAGGGCATCCAACTATTTCTCAATGACTCTATAGGAATTCCTTATTTTGCAATGATGGCTTGAATGGAAGAATCTGTTACCGGCACGTTGTCCTCACCTTGACAAGAGACTGTGTAGTCACCTTCCGCGGTCTCACTCAACAAGCAACCTTGCGAGATCCACTTAGTAAACAACGACGCTGCAATTTGAAAAAACCACGTGCCTTGCAACACAAGAGCCATGCTACGAAGCAGGGGAAGCAAATCAGATTTGGGATAAGGGATCTCCGCACCCGTGGTAACAAGACATACTCCAATGGGCACAAGCAAGAGATGGTAATACTGGACTTCTAGGCCGGCATTATCCACCTGAAAATAAAACAAGAGAAACTCCTGACCGAACGCAAACATGGCGAGCAGCTTGACGACCTCAGAAGGCACAGGCAGTAAAACCCTATGATTCTCCACGATTAGGGCTACAACAGAGTAAAGGAGGAAGACGGACACCACTCCAAGTCGTTCCACGTTAACGGCAGCTGCGAATCCGTGCGACTTTCTTTCTTCATGGTGAATCACAGCCATGTCGAAGAGTATGTGTACGATACACAGGACGAGTATGGTGTACAGATCTAAGTCATGGAACCTACTCTTCTGCCTGTTTCGATGAGACACAAAGCCACTCTTTCTAGCTCTCATCTTCTTCATGTGCTTGAAAGCTTGTATGAGTCCAACGGCAAAGAATCCCAAGCCCGCCGCTACCTCGATCCGCCATCCCATGTCGCCCGGCTTCCGCTCGCCGTCTCTCCTCTCTCTGTCTCTCTCCTCGCTGCTGTGCTCCTCTCTCTGGCCTGGCTGGGCACATGCACATCTCAACTCCCACTTTGCCCCCAAAACGTAAGAAAACGGCAAAAGATGCACATCCTTTTGGGAGCACATGTTTTTAGGGTTTAGGGTTTTAGGTTTAGGGTTTAGGGGCAGATGTAAATACTGATTTTTTTATTTATTTAGGAGAGGTAAATATTAGAACCCCTTTTTCTTTTTTTTAATCATATTAGGGTTTTACCAATTTTCAAATTTAGGGTTTAGTTTGTTGTTTGGGTTTAAGCATTTTGAGCTCTCTGAAATTTTTTTCAGTTTTTTAATATTTTGTTCTCTCTTGGTTTTGTGAATGCAAAGCTTTGCAAGTAATTTTTTATTATTCACATTTGAAAAAAAAATTAAGTTAGTATTTTCAATGAATTCAATGATTATTGGTATTTGTATTATTGGTATTTTTATTTATTTTTATTTTATCATGTTGAGATTTTGAAAGTTAATTGTCACAAGAGGAATAGAGTGATTCCAAGTGAGGAATTTGTTTTTAAAATTTGAGCTATCATTCATCTTTTGTGCAATTTTTTTTTAAAATAGAAAATAAGTTATTTAATTTTGTTTTTAGATGAAAAAATGCAAAAAATCTTACAAGAAACCCATTTTGGATCTATAGATGCATCAAATTTTGAAATTTTATTCAATCATTTTGAAAATTTGAACCACATGTGCATAATGAGTTCTATTAATTAATGCATTTTTTTTCAAAACTGAAAAAAAATTCAAAAAAACAAATAAACCCACTTTGGTAAATATAGATGGATAAATTTGAGATTTTATTCAATTGCTCTGAAATTTGGACAATGAGTACAAGTGAGAACCCTAACCCTAATAACATAATTTTTATATTTGGGTTACACTTATGTATTACATTTTACAAAGACAAATTCAAGAAACCTAAAGCAAAAAAAAATCACTTCAAAACAACCATTAATGTATACACATACACAAAAGACAATAAATCAAAGAAATGAAATCCAAAAATTGATGAAAATAGCTTTTAAAATATCAAATGCATACTAGTGTAAGAAGTGTTGTTGGAGTTCCAAGTTTTGTTTTTAAAAAAAGGATTTTTTAGAGTTTGGAAAGTCCCAAATATTGTCATCAACAATTGATAATATTTTACATGGTAAAATTTTATAATAAATTTTAAAATAAAAATCCATGTTATTGTATTTTTCTTATCTAGGGGCAATTGCAATGGATAACGAGATGATAGACTTCATCCACTTACCAACAAAGTTATTACATTCACATCCATCCATTTACTTGCGTTCTATTTTTTGACCTCCTAAAATCCATCATTGACATAAATGTTTTTTTTTTCACCTATATAAAAAAGCAAAAAAGATTTTCGATTTCTTTTTTGTCTCTCTTTTTATCCAACTCCTTTTTCTACCTTCTTTCTTTATGCTTTGGTTTTTTACTCTAAAGCTAATTCTAGCTTCTTTCTACCTTCTTCCTTACCCTAAAGCTACAAGCTTCATTGAACCATTTCAAGTTTGCAACTTGTTTTCCATTTTTTATTTTGTTTTTTTGGTGTGTAGCTCCATGCAACATGTGTATTTGTTCTAGTGCATTCATTTTGATTAAATTTTTGGTTAATTTGACTATAATTTTTTGATTGTTCAAGTGATTTTATTTTGGATTGGTTCAATTGATTAAAAATTATATATTATTGGTCAATGTGACATTCAATCAAATAAAAATTTTAAATTAAACATTTATAATTTAAAAAGGACAAAGGTGTAATCAAATGAGACATAAAGTTAAATAAAACATGAACAACTCTTGTAAAAAAACACAAATGTAATCAAATGAAACATTCAGTCAAATAGGACATGTACTCATACAAATTGGGAAAAAAAACCATAAATATTTGTAGGTAGGTCTTAAATAAATAGAGAGGTAGGAAGTTTATAATGTAAGGTATATTATTAGGTAGTTTAATGTAACCTAAATAACAAGTAATATAATCTAGATAAACTAATATAGCCTAAGTAATGTAACCTAATATAGTTTACTATAGCCTAGGTAGTTTAAGCTAGTATAAGTTGGTACCTACTTAGTTGAAACTACCTTACCTATTTATTAATTTAAGTAATGTAAAAAACTTGAACATGTTCATTAGAATATGTTAACAAAAACAAATCACCTTATGAAGGTGATGATGCAATGTAGGACTTGAATCATCAATGTGAAGGTGCAAACTTGTAATAGGCCACTACCTTTATGGTTTAGCTCACCCATGTAGCTTAGGTCATTTAGCTTGATTAACTAACCTATGCAGGTATGTAAATATATCATTCTTATTTTTTGCATTAACTAGTTGGGGGATAAGTAGGAAAGTTTTTTTTTTTTTCAACATTGGGCATTTATTATTACGATAGGTAAGTAAATAAATATATTTTTTATTATTGTGTGCATTATTTGTTCATAAATAATTGTAATTTTGTATGTTTGGTACTGTGATAGTGAATTGTTAATCAAATGACCCAATCAAAATTAATGACTCAGTTGAAATGGATGTTGTAGAAATCAACTTGTTCAAATTAACCATTGATCAAGTTAGACATTATCATTTTTTGGTCCTTTTGACAACATTTCCTATTCAAAAAAGTTGTGAATTCTTGTAGTGTTTGTGTAAGTGTTTTATTGTTCAATTATTTGTGATGTTTGCACCAACAATGGCATCTTCAAATGCACTCCAATTGTGTCACTTTTTGGCCATTTCATCAAGATCAATCCATTGCTCACATCTTCAAACATTGGCTACAAAATTTTGAATGAACATCTTGTTCTTTGTTTTTCATCTTATTTTGTTTAAATAGATTTATGATTCTTAAAATGAACTTATTGATTTTCTATAAGGGCAACTCTATCGATTTGTAAGAATGTGTCATGTGCATATTTCCTTCCACTCATGTTAAATACAACTATAACATTATTTTCTACAACCCATCTTTCTTTTACATTGTTTACCCATCTCTTTTCTTATTATTTTTAAATTTGTTTCTTATGTTATTATAACAACTTCTTTTGATGTTGTTTTCAAAATTTTATTCATCTTTTAACATTGTTGCATTTGTTTTACTTTTGCAAAATTTTATTGTCCCTTTTGCCTTGTTTTGTGCAAATATTAAAACAATTTAGCTTGAAATGTTCTTATCCCTTTTTATTTTCCTTTTATTGTGCAACATATGGTAAATCTACTACAAATTGTGTGTTATGGAAAGTTAAAGCAATATTCAACTTTTATTGATGATTTGTACTTTGGAAGGATATGCATTAACATCTGTCCCAAATGGAATATTAATTATTACATTTTTACAAAAAAAATTCAAAAGGTTCAATGACAACCTAGCAAAAACTTACATGTGTCAAAAGGTGCATTAAAATATTATGTTTTAGAACCAATCAAAATAAACAAAAAAGATATCTAGTCTAGTTCTTTACATATCCAAAGTGGCAATCATAGATAGGAAGATGCAAAAAAATGTAATGAACATCTTTAGAAGATTTAACCAAGTTTGGCTATAGACCATATATATATGAAATACACATTCAAATAATCATCATTTTACATTTTTGGCTACCATGGAAACCAAATATATAATTATGGCTATTATTATTATTATATATAATCATTTCTAGCAATTGAAATTCTCCAAAATCATTTCATTTTCAATTTCTTTTAAATGGAAAAGTTTCACCAATTAAAAAAAGTTGATTAGTGTTAGGGAACACACAATTCCATAAGGACTTGATCATATTTGCAACCATCTACCATATTACATGTAGGGTATGACCCCACAAGTATGGTGTTACCAAATAAAGGGTTATGCCCAAAGTGATGACCATCACCATGGGGGGACACAAATTATAATTACACCTTGGCTTCCATGACTCATTATGTTTTGACTTTAAGGCCTTAAGGTTGGATGGCATTATAAGATCATATGTTTAAGCTTAAATGTAATTTTGGTCTAGTCAAGATGAACTTGGTCATGTCACCAACCAAAACTTGTACATAATTACAAAAGAAAAAAATTGTTTCATACTTTTAGAGCATGCATGAATTAGTTATGGATTTTATAATAAACTGAGGCATATAATTTTGTTGAATTAATTTTTAAATGCATCTATGACCACATGCAAATATTTTTGTTACTAACTCAACCGGTGCATTTGAAAGTATGTTCATCAATTTATAACTAAGACTTTGTGTTTTGTAACATCGGTACACCAATCTTGAAATAAATCAAACTTACTATTTTATTGTCATTTAATTTCTCCAAAAAAATTACATTGTTAAGCCCATAATCAATGGCCTAGGAATATGACATAAACAATATGTTTTTATTATATTGAAAATCACTATAGTAAACCTCATTTGATCATCTCAATGACAATATTTGTTGGATCATGATGTACTTAAATACTCATAAACCACATGTAATTATCTTAATAACCATTTATCTCACTACTAGGAGATGTGGCCAAGTTCACCTTGTATTTCATTGAGACTTTGAATGAATTAGGATAGATTTACTATATGAAATCATGGTAAAAGATGTTAACCCCATAGTGAACGAGGACTAATTGCTACGGACAAGTCAATTAAGCTAGTGAAACAAGATGACAAAAAGTGACACCCACATTTAGGTGGAAATTACACCTATTATTTAAATTAGCCTACAACACTAGTCAATTAAAAGGGTTTTTTCACCAAGTGTGGTTAGTTAATTTAAATTGTTTTTTCATATTGTGTTTAGTTAATTTAGGATATATTTTTCACAAATTATGGTTGGTTAATTTAGGGAGATTTTTCCATTTGTTAACCATTAAACATGGGTAATTAACTCCATAGTATTTTCATCTTGTAATTTCCATGTGTCCATTTAAGAACTCAAGATGACAAGTATAGAAACATGCATAGAAACTTGTAAGGTTTGATGATTTTTGTTAGAACTTTTAATGTGCTTGCAATTTATACAAAAGAAAAGTCATCAATACCTTTGGATGACATTTTGTTGCCCTAGACTGCCTAGACACACCACATCAATAAATTTATGACAATGGACATATTTGTGTTTTACTCTTGTGTGGATCTTCAATAGTATGAAACTAAAACAAGTGGCTTTTGCCTTGGGGAAAGTTGAAGACAATACCACAACCATCTTTTAGCACAAAAAGATGAAGAATGCAACGAACTTGCATGTTTCCAAGAAAATTCCAACCTATTGAACCATTTGGTTGTGTTGCAAGCATTGCTTTGTAATCATATGTAACATGTTCATTCACCTAAGCTGGCTTGAACCAACACCACGCCTTAATTCAAAACCACACCTTTGTGTAGCATACTTGTTTAATGAAATCACACCATGAGCTTGAAATGATGATGTTTTTGCCAATGTTCAAGCAACTAATCAAAATCTCCAATTATCTATTCCATCATGACTTGCATCACAAAACAAGAAGCCATGCATTTTAAGTACTCATATGACTTCGAAGTCTACACAATAATGTTTACATACATTTAACAATGGAAAGAGACCATCTCAATTTGATTAATGTATAGTGTATTTTGGCCATATATTAGCTAACCTCATACCCAAACTTGTATCTCAGATTTGATTCATGACGATGTAAAGATGTTACCTCGAGATTTTACTTCCTATTGTACAATTACATTGCACATTAAATCAAATCTTTAATAAAAATATTAACTTGGTAATTGTGAGCATCACCTTGGTTGCCCCACCTCTTAGAATACACAATGTCTAAAACCCCTTGAACAATATAAGCTTTATTTGCATATCAACCACAAAGGTGTACAACCTTTTTTTCAACCTACAAGCAAGCTTCACATGAGATCATGGTCAACCATGAAGTGTTGGACTTTCATTAGGGATTAGGTATCCAAACATGAATACAACATCACATTGGATTAGTTTTATATCACAAATATGTCATTTGGTTTTAACCAATATGTGAATTTACCATGTATGTATTACACAAAAGTAACTAAACAAACTAGGTGAGATAATTATAGATGCAGAGAAAGCCTTGCTGAAATTCAAGTAACAACTTGAACTAAACACTCATCACCTATATCGTGGTGGTGATAAATTGTTTTATTTTAGTCAAGCTTACTTGCCATTGGCGCATTGTTGAACCCCTAGAAAGCCAAAGAATAGAAGTAATGTAACATTTGCAAGTTGAGACTACCATCTGGTCCAAATTGCTTGCTCCAATTGGCCAATTGTTACAACTATATAATTTGCAACATACCACTTAATCCTTGAAAATTACCAATCTCATAAAATTCAAGAAATGTTTGATTTAACCAATTAGAATTAATTCCATGAGAGGATCACCACATCCATGAACTCCATTGTTGGATGTTATTGTAAATACAACAATGAGAATCCATGGGAGTAAGCCACATTTAAAGTTTATGAAGGAAACCCTAATGCATTTCAAATGAGTATTAGTTCTTGTCCATATTGTTGAATTTGAGAATGGAAATAAAATTCAGTGTGGATACCCAACAATAATATGAATGTAGTGGTTACCTTATTATGTTTATATGCAAAGTGTTATTTTGTAAATGAACCATAGTAAAGAGTTATGGCCAAGATAAGTCCATTCCAAACTACCCACCATTAGTTTTTCAACCCTACAACCAAGCCACACCCAATGCACAAGATGTTTGATGTTAGTTTTACTAATACAGTCAAAAACATTATGTGAAATATCTTGTGTTGAATGAATTCTTCTAAGGAAATAAGAAAGGGAAAGAATAGGCTTCCAACTTTTCAGCTCATTACACTTGGGCCAATAAAGGGTTACAACCTTAACATCCTCAATGAAGAGACTTACCCTGTCATGTTCATGGGCACAAAGTTTCTAAGACTTGGTTATAATCAGTGTATGCAAGTGGCAAAATTGAATTCCATCAGAAATGACCTGCATAAGAATATCTGTCAATCCACTTTAAAACACAATGGTTTTCAGGAATCTCCTACAAGTTTGCATATAGTATCTTGTGGCAAACAAACAAGATTGATTAATTCCCATCATAAAATACAAAACAATCAATATAAAAAATTGGTTGTGGATCCATCTTTGCATGGCCAATCCTTTCTTACAACCCAGTAAATCACTCCAACACTTTACTTCGATGTTACAATGGTGACATTATGTTATAGTGACAATCTTCATGTAATTCCCAAAGAAAAATCTATGTATTTGTATTGTGTATAGTTTGCATTTTTGACCTAGATACCTCATACACAATAATAGAGAACATGTATTTAGACTGAGACGCTGGACTTTCAATAGAAAAAAAGTACTTTAAAGAATTTTTTTTCATAAAAATAGAGAAATCTCCATTTTCATGATGAAGAAAAAATAGCAAGGTTAACACTTCCTATGAACCGACTACAAACAAGTGGAGAATTACAAGACAAGACAAGTTTATTGATCCATCAACTGGTGTTGATCTGTTGAAGAGTTGTTCCCTATACTATCTCCTTTTATAACCCTGAACCATACTAGTCCCAAAATATCCTAGGCCATGATATTGCCAAAAGTATCCCAAAATATCCTAGGCCATGATATTGCCAAAAGTATCCCAAAATATCCTAAGCCATGACATTGCCAAAAGTATCCAAAAATATCCTAGGCCATGACATTATCCTCTCCTCAAACGACATCTTCTAGATGGAGTCGGTTTGTTAAGATACCGTTGGTAAAACCGATCAACTAAGTCTTGGGCATGAATTAGGTTTCCAGCAGGCTCCCAAGTAGCTTCAGAAGGAGGATAACCTCGCCAAAAGACAAGGTACATGAGCTTTCCATGAATCTTCTTAGAATCCAAGACCTCCTGAACTTCAAACTCTTATTGGCCTTCAATTTCGACTGGAACTGGGGGTTCTTGATGACGTTCTGGGATCGGGTTTTCATGATAGGGCTCAAGCAAGGAGACATGGAAAACATTGTGGATTTTGAACTGGGGTGGAAGTTCCAACTGGCAAGCCACTAGACCAACCAATTTGGTGATTTTGAAAGGTCCGAGGCATTTGTAATCCAACTTGGCACATGGGCGAGTGGTAGCAATGTTTTTTTCTGAGAAGCCAGACCTTGTCTCCAACCTTGAAGTTTGGATGGTCCTTGCGTCGGCGGTTTGCTTGCTTCTTTTGCCACTCTTGTGTTAGCTTGAGTTCTGCCATAAGGTTCTGTTGAACCTGTCCAAGCCTCCTAGCCCTTTCTTCAGTCGAGGGGTTTACAGAGGCCCCAGGAATTTCAAGGCTGAACTTGGGATGAAAACCGTAATTGGCAAATAATGGACTGATCACAGTCGATGCATGCGTTGTGTTGTTATAAGCAAACTCTGCTTGAGATAGTAGGTCCAGCCAGTCGTCCTGTTGGTAGTTCACAGTGCAGCGAAGGTATTGCTCGAGTGTCTGGTTTGTCTGTTCGGTTTGTCCATCTGTCTTAGGGTGGAAAGCTGAAGATAGCCGAATGTCAACTCCAAGAAGTTTGAATAAGCGACGCCAGAACTTGGATGCAAACTGAGGACCTCTGTCGGACACAATTTCTTCGGGGAGTCCATGCAGTCGGACGATCCCGTCCAGAATTAACTGAGCTGTCTCTTCTACCGTGATTGACTTGGAACAAGGGGTTTAATGGGCCATTTTGGTGAGTCGATCGACCACAACCAGTATTGAATTCTTGGCTCTGACAATAGGGAGGTCCGTGATGAAGTCCATTGCAATAGATCCCCAAGGTCGGCTAGGAATCGGCATGGGCTATAAGAGTCCGAACGGGCGATGCCTGGGAGCCTTGGATCGAGCACATGTATCATAAGACTTGACATACTCTCGTAGCAGCTTGTTCATTTTGGGCCACTAATAATTCCTTGACACTAGTTCATGAGTTCGTGCCATTCCAAAGTAACCTGCCAGGGTGTTGTTGTGGCATTCTCTCATGATTTTTAGGCGTATAGGTCCTTTGGGTACATAAATTAGGTTATTTTGAAGGAGAAGTCCGTCTTGCTGCTTAAATTGATCCAGATCATCACGATTTGGGTTCCTTGGTCGTTCTTGGAGTTCTTTCTTGATGTTGGTAGCCCAGGTGTCTTCCTTAGTTGCCGTCTTGATATCCCTGACAAGGTATGAGTCTGGGAGGGTGCTGATTGTTGCTGCGACTCGAAATTGCTCGGGGTTGAGTAAAGTTTGGTTCTGTTGGCCGTAGGCCTCATCCCCCGCTCGAAGTTCATATTCTGAACGATGAGATAGCGCGTCAACTTTCCCTTGCTGGGTGCCGGGTTGATACTGAATCTCAAAGTTGAAATCAGCTAGGAAGATAAACCAGCGTGCCTGGCGACGATTCAAGGTTCGAGTAGTTGTGAAATAAAGGAGATTCTTGTGATTTGTCAGAACTTGGATTCGATGTTGAACTCCGGCAAGATACGGTCTCCATTGCTCAAATGCCGTGATGATTGCCAGGAGTTCCTTATCATAGACCTAGTAGTTGATTTTGGCACTGGTTAGCTTCCGTGAATAGAAAGCAACTGGATGCAGCAACCCTCTATTCCAAATTAAGATAGAATAACTCCCAAGGCAAAATTTGAAGCGTTCGTTTCCACAATGAATGGCTTAGCAGGATCGGGATGTATCAGGATGGGTGCAGAGATGAATGCCATCTTGAGAGTATCAAAAGCAGCCTAGGCCGTTGGATTCCACGAGAAGGGCTTGTCTTTGCAAGTCAGGGTTGTTAACGATGTTGTGATCTTGGAGTAGCCTTTGATAAACCGACGATAGAAGTTGGCAAACCCCAGGAAGCGTTGAACGTCCTTGACCGAGGATGGAATAGCCCAACACTGGATGGTCTTGACCTTTGACTTGTCCATGAAAATGCCATCTGGAGAGATCACGTAGCCGAGGAACGCCACTGAAGATTTGTCGAATTCACATTTTTCCATCTTGGCGTATAAGCCATGCTCTCGGAGCGTCGCAAACACCAATCGTACATGTTTGTCGTGGGTTTCCTGGTCCTTGGAAAAGATCAAAATGTCATCCAAATAGACCACGACAAATTTGTCCATGTACTCCCGGAAGATATCATTCATTAGATGCTGAAAGACTACTGGTGCATTGGTGAGGCCGAAGGGCATGACCGTGTATTTGAAGTGGCCGTAGCGTGTGCGGAAAGCTGTCTTCCATTCATCACTGAAGCGAATCCTAATTAAGTTGTAAGCTCCACGGAGGTCAAGCTTGGTGAAGATCTTCCCGGTACGTAGCCGATCCAGGAGGCCTGAAATCAAGGGCAAGGGATATTGATTCTTTTTGGTTATCTTGTTAAGTCCACGATAATCCACACAAAGTCGAAGGGAGCCATCCTTCTTCTTGACAAACAGAATTGGGGTGCCGACTGGAGACTTAGAATGCTGAACGAACCCCTTGGCAAGGTTTTCAGTAAGGTAATCACGCAGGGCTTGGAGTTCCGATTCCGATAGGCCATAGATAGGACCAAAGGGTGGTGAGTGTCCTTTTTCTAGATCAATCGGGCAGTCATATGGACTATGGGCGGGGAGCTAATTAGCATTAATCTTTTCAAAAACATCAACAAAGTCCTTGTACTTCTCAGGAAGTTTGACAGGTGTTGGTTTTGATTGGGGGTTTTTGTTGTTGGCTGGGTTGACATGGATGGTAAAGACTTGAAGATTCTTAGCAGCACGATAGAAAGGGACAACTCCATCAACGAAGATCTGGACAGGGTTGGTTTTCTGGGCAGGATTCTTAACAAGATTCTTGACAGGACAAAGTTTAGTTCTGACCATCGGGGGGTTTTTGATTGCAGGACTTGACATAACAGACTTGAAAAAACTAAAATTGGTTCTGACCCTCTTTGGGTTCTTAACCACAGGGTTCTTGGCAGGACTAGACAAAGTGTTTTTCTGAGCGTGGGGTTCTTGAGAGGTGCATCGTTGTGCGTTGAAGGTGAGGGTTTTAGATCGCCAATCAATGATAGGATTGTGTGCTTCTAGCCAAGGTAGACCAAGGATGATAGGATGGTGAGGGGTGGAGATGATGTTAAGAACAATCTTCTCCGTGTGCTTACCGATACAGAGTTCTAGAGGGGTTGTCTCGTGTGTGATTGCACCAGAAGCAATGGTTCTCCCATCAATGAGCTCTACTGGAATAGGGGTTGACTTCTTGACCACAGGGATGTTATGTTGGGCGACAAATGTTTGGTCGATGAAAGAAGAGGTGGCGTTGGAGTCCACCAATGCTGACACTTGTGGTATGTCTTCTGGATTACGAATGATGTCCACATATTGAGTGAAACTAGGACTGGGACCAACAGTGGAACAGGAGCCTTTGCAAAGGTGGTGTTGGGTGAGATCCAGTCGCACGACTCCTACTGTGATTGGATGTTCTTGTTTTCCAACTCTTGGGGAGTTTCCACAACTTGTACTTGAAGTTTAACAAGCTTTTGAGGGCACTGGCGAGTTATGTGCCATGGGTTGCCACAATAAAGACACAAGTTGTTTGTCCTTCGGCGAAGTTTTTCGGCTTCTGTCAAAGGTTTAAACTTAGCTGCGTCAATCTACATCAGGGCAGGTCCAAAAGAAGTAGGTCGGGCAACTGATGTTGTTTGGGGAACTAAGGGGAACGTAGTAGGTCGACTGTTCCAAAGCTAAGCGTTGGAGGTGATTTTCTTTTCCTGGCGACGTTCGAATAGACGATTATCGCATCGAATTGCCTGGGTGATGGCTTCACTGAAGGAAGAAGGGTCTGCGAATGTCAACAAAAGATATTGAACATCATCACGAAGCCCACGGAAAAACTGATCAATCAAAGCAACTTCTCCCCAATTGACATCGTAGGCAAGCTGCCTGAATTTTGAGGCATAGACGATGGCTGAATGTGTCCCTTGCTAGAGGCGACGCAACTTGTTGGCTGAAGTCCTGACATTGTCATTGTCCCCAAACACTACTTCAAATTCCACCATAAAGGCATTGAAATCTTGTAGGAAAGGGGATGATGTTTCCAGGATGGGAGCAAACCATGCTACAATTGTCCCAGTGAGTAGGGTTCCAATGAATCCTACACGAGTGGTGTCATCAAAATAACGACGGGGGTGTAGTTGCATGATCAGGCGTACCTAGCTAACAAAGCTGCGAAATTTGAGGCGCATTCCATCAAACTTTTCTAGCAAACTGATCTGGGGATCTGGGGCGACCATTGCAAGAACAGGAGGTACTGGAGTAGGAGGTGGTGGCTGATTCTATAGGCGGGTCACCGAGTCTCTAAGCACGACATTTTCTTGTTGAAGGTGCTGAAGGGCAACGAGGATTTGAGTGAGATCGATGTTTGATTCTGAGTTGTCCATGGTGGTAGTTCTCACACTTTTGTACGAAGGTCTTGATAATGTATTTGCGCTTCCCAATTTTCAAACTCCTTCCTTCAAGATCTCCCAAGTTGTATTTGCTCCACTTCAAAACTTTTGCTTTGATGTCTTCTCAAAACAAACTTCTATCATAGCAACTTTGCAAAGTTACACTGCTCACATATGACCTTGGATCGCTCTAAAAGTTTGGTGAAACATGAGCAACTATGTCTACTACCTTCTCTCAAAATTTCAGCTCATTTAACTTCATAAAGTGAAAGATCTTGCTACTTCCTTGAAGTCACCGCAAACTGGGACCTGAACACAAAATGACTTACAACTCGCTCTCAGAAACTCCAAAATCCTTGAGATTTTGGGAGACACATAAAATATATGTCTTCTACATTTGCTCAAAATTTCAGCCCTATTGATGATGACCACAAAGAGATATCACTTTCAAAAGAAACTAACTTCAAAACTAAAACTGAAACTTCAAATGCTTGGATCTCTCTCAACACAAATCCAAATGACATGAAATTTCTCTCACACATATATTTCTATATGATCTATAAGATCACAAAGCTGCAAACCCAAAAAAACTTAAACAAAGGAGATATGACCAAAAAACTAGATCTGGCATAGAGTTTTCAAAAGCTCATAACTCTCACAAAACATATCCTTTTCTTTTGAAACTTTGAGAATAGAAACGTCCTATAGTCTTCTATAACCTCTCCAAGTTTCATTCCAAGATACCTCTAGCTACTTACTGAAACAACAAAACTAACAAACAAGAAGAAGGGGCAGATCAAACTGTTATGAACTGACTACAAACAAGTGGAGAATTACAAGACAAGACAAGTTTATTGATCCATCAACTGGTGTTGATCTGTTGAAGAGTTGTTCCCCATACTATCTCCTTTTATAACCCTGAACCATACTAGTCCCAAAATATCCTAGGCCATGATATTGCCAAAAGTATCCCAAAATATCCTAAGCCATGACATTGCCAAAAGTATCCAAAAATATCCTAAGCCATGACATTGCCAAAAGTATCCAAAAATATCCTAAGCCATGACAGGAAACCATAGATCTTGGATAATTTTTGTGAATAACATAATCATTTATAAATGAACTAAATCACCCTTTATCATCATCATTTTATACACAATATTTATATTCATTCACCAACCCTATAAAATGTATTGGGAACATGTTCCTCATAAGAGAATTTTGTGGTCCCTCTTAATTTTGCTACACCTTACCTTTCCCAATGTAAAACATTGCCAAAAACATTCATTTGTATAAATGAACATTTTCAATTGGAATGTTCTTCCTTAAAACATAATATGCTTCTTATTTGGTCAAATGGTTCTTACATCTATAAAGGTTCCTCCAAATACAGTAAGAAATTTCTCAAATGTTTTTATATATTAAAAAATGTGTCCAAATAGTTGTTTCTTTGAGGGCTTCACCTTAGGAATAAACTCAAACACTTAAAAAGCAAAAAGTGCAATCTATAAGTGGGTTGCATGCATCTTTTAAGGCCTAACTATTAGGGACAAACTAAAGTAGATTGCATGATTTAGAAGTAGGTTGTTTATTAGCACATGTTTACTAATATGTAATGATTGTGAAAAAAGAATTATGCGATCTATCATAATTTGGAGATTTAGAATGAATTGGTAGATATGGACTGAAATTGTTGAATATATTTTTTCCTCATTAAACTCATCAAACATATATGTGGTGTATAATATGACCTAACCTATTTTCTTGAACTTGATATATTTTAACCTTGTGCACATTTTTTTTCCATGTGCATGGATTTTTTAAACCTATTCATACATTTCATTTCACACATGTAGGATGTGCATATATAAGGATGGATATAATTGAAAGTGTAGGTAATATTTTTTAAAATTATAGTTTTTTTTTTACAATATGTGATTACAAAATATACGCGATCAATATTTACAATTAAAATTCCATTAGTTGCATAAGTGTAGTCAAAAACAACTTATAGTTGCAAATGTTGATTTCAATGTGATGGATGGACATAACTAAAGGATGAAATATGCAATTGACAAATATGCTCTCATCTATAACCAATTACATATTTTTTGTGAACATTTCTCATCATTTGCAATAAAATTGTAGGCCAATTATTAATCACCACATGCCACCATAATTGAATATTATGTGTGTGTGTGTATATATATATATATATATGTTTAATCATGATCATCCATTTTAAATGGAACATGATTTCATCTAAAATGGCCAAAATATATTAAAAGAAACATCTAAGTAAGTAGGTAGGGAGGTAGGCTAGGTTGTTAAGTAGGTATACATTCCTATTTTATTTAGGGTTTAGTTTTTAAAGTTAACTTTTATAATTGGTTCATCCCAAATGGCACTTTAATGATTTTTCTGATTTTTCAATGTTTCAAATGCACCTTCAACTTATATAATTTACAATTTGATTGGGAGACAAAGAATATGGGATAAAGTTTTTAATCTGAACCTAATCACAATTACTACTAAATACTAACTACTATTTTCATACCTATTTACATGTACCTACTAACTAAGTAGTTTAAGTTTACAGCTACCGTGTACTACCTAACCTAACTTATTACCTATTAATTTAACTTATTATTGATTAACTTGTTTTAGAACTTTAAGCTATTGTACATATTTACCTACTTACTTAACTATTTACCTATTTACATACCTACCTACTTATAATGGCTTAGGGTAAATAAGAATTATACTTATATAACATATATATTACCCATATATCATATAACCTATAACCTAACCCTACCTATAACTAGAAAAACTATTGTATTATGGAATTTCATACATACAAAATTCATGATCTGTATTTATGTAGGGTTCTTTTGAATTTGAAATAACCCTTCTTTCAATTGTAATATGATTCATGCAATTTGGCAATCCTTTATTTAAAAGGTTTGTACCTCCTAATGATTGATGTCCAATTAAAAAATAAATCAAACAATACATGATGGAAATTTTCCTATTGGATTTGGTTTTCTTAAATTATTTTTGTAATCAAACATGTAGGCATTTTTTTCATTAGATATATATATATACATGTAACTTTTTATTCCCAAAAGGGTGTATGATGGGGGGTGCTCAACCTTACCAAGTTATAGCTTAATTATTTTTTTAAAAAATTGACATGTGGCACAAAACATTATGGTGTTGATCCAAAAAACATACAAGGTGAAAATAAAATCTTATTGCTAGACAAAAAAATTGTTTGTTATGCCTTGCTTGTTCCTTAAAATATGTAGTCTGCTTTGCTTCGAATAAAAATAAAACGAATCAAATCATAACTGCTTAAGAACAATTGTGAATTAAACCTTCTTTGTATGTCTAGACCTTACATTAATGGAAAAAAATTGGAGTTAATATGTCCTTATCCTATGAGTAAATATCAATTTAAAATTTATATAACATGGTTTGAAGGTATATCAAAAGCCATATACTCACACAACATTGGTATGGACTTTATTATTTCATGACCCTAACCTTGAACATGTGATCAAGGTTAAAGCATAACAAAGGGAGCATGCAAGGAGGGTGTCATAAGATTTAAACACATTTCAACATGTGGGAGTGTGAGTCTGAACACTCCCAAGTGGATCCTCGCTTTGGAAATTTAAAATCTACAATGTCATGAATATTTGGTACAAGGTTTGGTAAGGTTTATGGGACCAAACCTTGTCCATATTGAGTTTTCTTTGGACCATTGGAAAGGTCTTGACTATATATACAATTGGATTAGATTCCCCATTTGAAAGTTTGAGACACAAGTTATGGCCAAATGAATGGTTGGGAATCAAATTTGTAGTTTAACTCCTAACCACCAAAATGTCTTATATAGGTGTTAAAACATCTTTATTGGAAAATGTGACATGTTTTGGAAAAATATTTTCAAAGATTACAACTTTGCCTTGGAAAGCTCCCAAGTTGAACTCCATATGGAAGATTTGTGAGCCCACAAAATAGTGAGGTTCATAACTTGGTAATTTTGAAACTCATCTAGAAAGTCGTGCGATTCTTAAGCATTTTGATATAGCCTTTACTAGGATTCATAGAACATACTATAGGGAGGAAAATGGTACCTATTTCTTAAGTCCAAGCATGATTAGTCATGAGAATGTGTGTCTCCCATTATTTTGTACATGCATAATTGTAACTCCAATTTGCACTAACCACTTTTTTTTTTTGGTTTGTGCACGTTGACTTCATCGTGAGTTCAATCTTTAAAACTCTTCTTGGACCCATCTTGAAACTTTTACACCTTTCTTTGTGAGAATTAAGGAATACATCCCAGGTTTGCATTACACTACAAAATTAGGAATGTTCAAAGTTTTTACCTTAAATATTGCTTAACAAACCATGGGTTCATCACTACTATGGACTAATATTGTTGGGAATTTATGTTTTTTATCGCATACCAAATTGGTAATAATATAAATGTTTTCTATAAATTTTACTACCAAAATGGTATGTATAAAAAATATTAAACAAATGATCAACTTTAAACAACATTTTCAAGAATATATCAAAATTTATGATTTAAAATTTTGATATGAATATAAGGAGTGAGGGACCAATATTAAACACCCTTAATTTTTCCAAATGGTAGCTGAAGTTTAAAAAACTTATCTATTGTTGATTTTTACATTAAAATGCAAACCTAGGATGCATTTCATGTTAGTTCCCACAAAGAAATAGGGCATGAGAGCTTTAAGATGGGTCTAGGAAATGTTATCAAACACTATGAAAAATTTGGGGTTTTGTAATTGGGCTTGTAATAGAATTTTAGAATTATAATGTGACTTGCAACTTCAGGTATTTCTATGACATTGGCATTATAGGACAAGTTGTAATAGTTGCATTGAACACATTGAACACATTGAAACCATATATGTAAACTCATGTCATGAAAAATACATGCAACCATTGTGCAACTAGGTATTCACATTAGTTTTTCATGAAAATGCATGTAAAGGAAGATAATGTATGTGTGATTTTTCATTCATCCATCAACAAATGAAGTTTGTTCATGTCCTTTGCAACTAACTTACAATTATTGTGCAACTTTTTATCCATGATAGTTTCCCACACAAATGTTTGTGAACAAACATAATGTCTGCATGTCTTTTCATTCATCCATCAATACATGAAATATATTGATGCCCATTGCAACTAACTTACAACTAATGCATTATCAAATTATTATCTTCACTATAACTAATGTCCATTTATGGTTGGTATTATTTTGCACCTATTGGAATTGACAATAATAATTTTGCATCATAAAACACATTGCATAAATTCATTACATAAATAATGACAAGCATTTTGCTTCAATAATATAATTATATGGGTTAATATTTAATGTTGGAAAATGCAATACTCATATGAACATTTTCGGTGATCCATGGTCTTTTCCAATGGTATGTATTTTATTTACATTAGTGCCAAGCTAAAACATGTTAAAATTATTATTATCAAATATTTTATTGAATATATATTACTATATATAGTGTTAAGATGTCCACCTTGTTTCTATTCAAAATTTGGTCTATATTTAAATAGTTTCCAATGTGAAATGATGTTTGCAAATTTGTAATGTAAGAATAATTTCATTGTCATTTGAAAAATAGTTTAGGGTAAAAACATGATTAAGTATACACAAAAAAATGATTCTAAATAGTTGCAATTGTATTTTTACACATAAATGTAAGAAAGTAGAGTCCAAACATTTCAATCATTATTAAACCATCACGGTGCACAATACTGAGTTTATAATATATTGTGTACAAAGTTTGAAAAAATTTAGTGTACTAAAAATAGGCCAAAAATATTTAGAAATTTGATTACTGGAATTGTGTTCAAAAATATTTTTATGTTAAAAACTTGATATGTTATTACTTTTACTTTGGAAGTTGATAAGTAAATTTTAGATGACATTAACCAAGATTTTTTTAGAAATCCAATATTTCATCTACTTGAAACTTATTTTGTTTCTTTGGACAACCCAAAATGTTAAAAATATATATTTCCATTTTTTAGAAATCAACTTAAATCAACTTAAAACATGTGATTTTTCAATATCATTGACAAAAATTCAAAGAATATGTTCATATTAATCATAAATTTAAATAAATTTTTTAAATTCAATATGTTAAGGCTTAATTCATGGCTATTTTACACTTTTCTTGATAAGGATCACAAAATCAATATTTGATTGTGTTTTCACCCTATTAATATTCATATTTAAAATATAAGTAGGAGTACCCTAGCAACTATAATGCAATTAATGAATAACATACATGTATACCATAATACCTTGGTGGTTTTGGCACAAATAATATATTTTTAATTTTATGATTTTTTAAGAAAAAAAAGTTCTTTATGTCAAAAAAATTGAAAAATCAATGAAAATGTAAAGGTAGTTAGATTTGAATGCAAACCATGTCTAACAAAGTCACATAAACTGTGATCAATCGAAGTGAAAGGAAAACATGAAACTTGTGAGATATCTAATATTTTTTTTGTATTTACTCCTTATATGTTGAATTTTCAAAATCAAAACCCAAACGTTGAATCAAAAACTTAAAATTATATTAATTATTCGGCGCATTAGTGCTAAAGTTGCCTAAATAGTATGGTAGTTTGCAATTACGATGTAACTAACAAACAACATACATACAATATGCAACTATAATGTAATTAATAAGCAATGTACATAAGATTTGCAATTATAATGCAATCAACAAACAATGTGTATACAATTTGCAATTATAATGCAACTAACAAGCAACATACATACAATGTGATCATTAACTTACCATTGACATGCAATATAAACAACATATGTCATAGCCATACAATAATCAAATTAGAAGTTCTACATTCACAAATAACTCTTTAAATTCAAAATCAAGTGTTATAAACCAAATTAGAGTACATTGGTTTTCGATTTTCTTGCATGGGGATGAAATCTTACATTCACCTTCATTGTTTTAACATAAAAGTCTATTGAACTTGGATGCTTCAAGACTTATAACATTAAAATTCACAATTAATAATTCATTTTAGTTGCATAAAAAGTAACAACCTAACAACATAATATCTTTATGCACGAGAATAATGAATGATATTGCAAGTGCATAAATAACATGGTTGTTGAATTTGAATATTTTTACTCCTTACACTCAAAATTTTAAAAACTTTTATAATTTCACACAATCATTGATAATAAGACTTTGATGGTTTCATTCAAAATTCTATATTTATACTCAAAAAATGAATAACAAAAAACCAAATGTTCTCATTCCATGTTATTAATTGAAATTTACTTTGGAAAAACTTGAACATTTCATTATTTGTAAAAGTCAAAAATGCAAAAAAAATGTTATACATAACATATCTCCTAGTTGTTTCATAAAGAACTAGTTTTATAAATTAAAAAGACAACCATCTCCTTATTCATCCTTTATATGGTTTTTGACATTAAGCACAAGTGGATAATAACAATAAATGTGATCTATTAAGAGTTATGTACAACCATGTGTGACATGCCTTTGAATATGTTGTGCAATTTTCAAATTTCAAATTTACATGTGTAGTTGAAATGTAGTTGTACATTAGTTGCAACTTTGATTTTTAGTTCAAATAATGAAACATCCAAATTAGTTGCATTTTGAAAAAATTGTTCAAATAATGAAATGTTCAAATCAAATCTTTGATCTTGACAAACACATAATTTAAATTAGAAGGAATGAAATATATTGTGGAAGATCTACATGTACAAGACAATGGTAAATTGGTAGTACCATGTATACGTTACTTTAATCTCATTTTAGGATTACACTTTCAATCAATTAAATAGTTTACATGTGATGTGACATTTATTATGGGTTGCAATATAATTGATGATAGTTGAATTACATTTTTACAATAATGGAGCAATAGGTTTTATATAATGAAAACCTAATTGCATAATTAACTGTATCATAGATAACAACATAGTGCATAACTAGTGAAAATTTTGGATATGTTAATTAATCATTGTCACAATGGGAATGTGTACACATAGCATGACTATATGTGTCAAATTGTACATTAGTTGTACGGTAATTGCCTTTGACAACTCTCATGCAACTTGCCCACAAGCATATATACGGAGTGTATTCAAATTATTATATAGTGGTCCATTTTGCAACTATCATAAAACTTTTGAATGTTCATTTCATTTTTACATGGTCCATATTTCCAAGAAATAGATGCAACATACACTACAACATGTTTTGGGTTTTGTGACTTCCATTTGCAAATAAATGTTAGCTGCAAAGGACATATGTAAGTTGTAATGATTTATGAGTTGTTAAATTCATGCCATTTCACCCACCTAATTATACAGGACAATGATGGAACATTTAATTGCAAAGGTTAATTAGCCTTTTCTTATTTTGTGATAATATTCATGAAATTCCATTTCATAAATTTCCATGATGTGATGCATGAAATGTAAAGTGATGGGGATGCCATGTCACCCTAATCGTTTTACTTGCTTAGGCGTTATAAATGATAGCTTTCCATAAAAGTGACATATGTCAAAAAATCATTCACACATGTTCAACCATGAATTGTAAATGACCAATAATGAATTAGGTGTAAAATCCACTTGTCAACTTTTTATTGGACATTAGGGTTAATAAATATGCGAAAATTATGTTATTACTATATCAACCAACAAATTATACACCTACCCAATGTTGGTCCATCTATGGAGCTTTACATGCTTATGAATACACCTACTCTCTTTCAAGTGCTCACAAAAGTGATAAAGACATTGGTATTGCACTATCAAAACAATTGGAATATCTTGCACCCTTGCCCTTAATTTTCATGTCATGATCATATCATAATTATCCAAAAAATTCACCTTTGAGACCATAACATTATCCCTTCACCTAACATGGTCCCCCACTTGGCAAAGATGATAGCGAATGTATTCCACAAGATCAAGGATGCAATTACTTTGAATGATCTAGTAACACAAAATCATATTTTCTCAAATTAATCCCCCATACCCCTTTGGCCCTAAAGATCAATTCAAATTTTTTTAATGTAATTAGAAGGCATGTTATCTAACATTTGGGAGCATTTGAAAAAATGGAATGCCCATTTTGGCAATTTTTCATTTTTCAAAACAAGCCATTTTTGAAAAAAATGGAAAAAAGAAAGAATGTGCACCAAGTTTTTACGTTGGGTAAAGCCCATGGCCTTCATTTACCTTACACCTAATGTATGCATACCATATTGAAAGTTCCAATGCCAATTACCTTTACACACATTTTTCATGTCCAAATATAAAGGGAAACCTTTCCAAAAATATCATCATAATTACAAAGGATTTTTTCATATTTTTAAATTCAATTTTATATATGACTTAATGATGTTATAAAGCCTTAGATTTAAGAAAATATTGACATACTAGGGGAAAAGAGGAAGTTTCAATCCTAAAAACAATAAAAATAAAATAAAAACCAAAATAAAGGAAAGGAAACAAAAAATAATTAGAGTTAGAACATGAATGGTTCTTCATGGAAAGTGCACTCAAATGAAGAAATCTTCAAAATATAAAAAATGCGATTTCATCATCGGGATTAATGGTTTGATCTTCTCATGTCATGGGCCTCTTCCTTGAGCAGTTTGATTTATGAAGAAGAGTGCACTTATGCAGTGCACCTCCATGGTGTGGTGGAAGGTGGTCAAGTGTTTTTTG
The DNA here is from genome assembly GCA_963920785.1 of Sphagnum contortum. NCBI lineage: Eukaryota > Viridiplantae > Streptophyta > Sphagnopsida > Sphagnales > Sphagnaceae > Sphagnum > Sphagnum contortum. The sequence continues at coordinate 10,993,425 of OY987276.1, forward strand.
GAAATGGTGAATAGGAAGCATAACATGTACAAAGGATGCAAGCTCATGGGCTTACTTTTGTGTGGCAAAAGTAGATCAACTAAATTGTAAGAAAGATATAAGATATTCAACAAAAAGGATGAATCTTTGTTGTTGGGAGTACAAGGGTAGATGAAGTATTTGATGGGGGTAAACTTACAAATCAAATGAAAATGTGTATTTGTACATCTTGGTTGGTTAAGTTGCATTATGTTGCTTTGCACTTTTGATGCAAAGGTGTTTTTGGTGCTTTTGGGAAAAAATAATATAGTCTTAATTATGATTTAGATAAATAAAATCATAATTATGAAATTCCCAAGACCAATAATGGGAATTTCAAAGTAAATTAATTTACCAAAAAAAACATTTATGAAAACTTTATTCACATCTCTCTCTTCTCACCATTGAGCAAAATAATAATACTAATTTTGATGTGTGAATGTGTATAATTCCTACATAACAAGAAAACAAACATAGAAGTAGAAGAAAAAAATGAAAATAGTAAAAAAATAAAAATGAAATGCAAAAATAATTAAAAAAACAAAACAAAACAAAATCAAAATGGAGAATAAAATAAAATATCTGAAAACATATTTTTTCAAATGACAAAAAATAGAAATAAAATGCATGAAAATAATTTTTATATAAAAATTGAGACATAAATTGCAAATGACAAACTAAATTGAAAAAAAAAATCCAAAAACAATGCAACAATGGGCATGTGCAAAAACACAACCAAGATGAACAACACCTAGCATGCATGAAATGTGAAGAAAACCAACACTTGGCATGCACAAAGTGTGAACAAGAATAATAGCAACACCAACAATGTGTGAAACGTGAGTAACAACCAACAACAACAACAAATGTGTGAAGTGCAAGAAGCAAAACCACCATTGCCAATGCACAAAGCATGAACAAGAGCAAAAGGAAACAAGTGATGGAAAAAAAAAAATCACACAACACAAAACACATAACACAAAATGCCAACAAAAGTGTGAAGAAAGGAGAAAGGGGAATCGTTTTATGACATTTCCAAAGCTAGCCTTATTTATTAACTTAACTTAACCGTTTATCTAAATTTAACTATAACAAACGGCTCCAATCTAATCTTGACCTCTTGGGAATTGAATCTAGGTTTTTATGATATAACCCATTTGGTTTTCAAATTTTTAAAAATAAAATAAATTTCGGGGGGGGGGGGGGGGGGTTGGGGGGTTCTAGGACCAATTGTCACTTGGGTGAGAAATTTTTGAGGCAGATTTTCACATTGGTTATCACCTAATAAGCTACCCAAAATGAAAACCGAGCTGAAAAATTGAATCAACCTTCGAGAATCGCCTAACATTGGAAAAAAACCTTAGGTAAGTTGTTCTTGGGGGAAAAACCATATAATTGCCATATAAATTTTGGGCAATGGTTTTTCCATAACACCACAAGTTTATGTTTTATTGATGGTGAAACGATAGATAGGGTAGTAGTAATATATGCCAAAGTTTTTATCGATATATCAACAAAAAAAAAGAAAAAAGAAAAAAAAGGGTCTTTAGATGTTTGTCATTTTAGCCCATTCTATGTATTAGACTTGGGTAAAATACTATTGTTAGTGAACCCATTACAACAAGTAAGCACAAGGTTTTTAAAAAAAAAGCAATTATTTACTTGTATAATTAATTATCTTATGATGATCAACATCATTGTTACTAAATAACATTCAAAACATTATTTATTTATTTTTAGTTTGTAGGAATATAGGTTGCAAAAAAAAAATCTCCAAGTTAACATGGAGTGGTTGGGAACATATTGGAAGAGAAATAAAATACTTCAAGTGTCCTTATTTAATGCAAGTATCATTCACTTTCAAAAAAAATTGAAACTAAAAACCAAAAACCTAAAGTTGGATTTTCAATATGAATTTCTCAACATCTATATTAATCATCTAGCACAACATGTTATGCTTATGGTGATTTTCAAACAAGAAAAACATAAATAAAGATATGATAGTGTGCATTTTCACTACTCCCTTAACACAATTTTCAACTATTTTGGTTGAAGTCGTGCCCAATTTCAAACATACATGTGACATGGTTTTATTATATTGGATTTTTTCAAATTACCATAAATTCATTGGAGGGCTTAATGGTTTTATAAAGAGGTTTAAAGAAACTTTTACTCCACTTCCTTGTGTTTATGTTAAAAATTGGATATATTTTTTGAATTGGTTTCTTTGAAAAATTAACTTTTTTCTATCTATTTAACCATACCTATATGGAAGGCTAGAACAAACTAATTGCAATGAAAACTTTGCTTAAATAATGAAGATTTTGAATTAATTATATCAAATTTTGTAAGGGGGCTACAACCAAAAACAAAACAAAGAAAACTTTAATTTGTTTTTTACTCTTTATATACAAGTATTGTTTCATAGAAAACATGATCTAATTGGTCTTGTGTTTTTCCACATTTTCTTGGCAAACAACAATTTTTTTTGGTCTTGTAGTATAATATACATGTTAAGAGGACAATAGAACACCATTTCAAAACTCTATATTAAGATGACACTAGAAAAAATAATATTGTTCGCTCCACAAAGAATCACTTCTTATATATACATCTTATGGATTCTTTGTAGTATAACCCAATTTGAAAACAATAATTATAACTTATAAAGGATAATTATAAATTCCTTACTTACATCCCAATCTCATAATACCCTACATATGTACTCAAATGACATTGTTTTTTTAATAAAGCTTATAAGTGGCAATATTCAAGTAATCTACATAACATTTGAAAAATGATTTTCAAAGACAAAATGGATCATTGCTAACAATCACAAAAGCTTGGTTAAACATGGGTAGACTCATGATATAAGGAACTAGAAATGGGTATCACAATTAAAAATCTTGGTATGATATAAAAAATCAAATAAGGATAACCAAATTTGATGTTTTCCACATCAATTTGATCAACTAATTGCAACCATAACAAAAGGTGAAAATGATTGAAATCCAAATACTTTGGCTAGTCTTTGTAAAAGTATTAAAGGACTCAAATAATGCATCTGACTTCATAGGAATATCTTTTTGTGTGTGAGAACCAAATCTTTTGGATATTTGGAACAATGATTGATGCATCAAAATGCAATTTCGGAGTTAAAGATTCAATTATCTTAACAATAACATTGGAAAACTTATGAAACTTAAGCTTTTAATCACCTTAGGTTGTATAACTCTACTTCTGGGATGTTAGAAGCAAATATATTCATGCAAAAAAACATCATGTGATCAATATTTGATGCATGTAACTCCATATCAACATGATGAATTCAAATGAATTTGAGGTAAAAAATACATTGTGTTCATCAAGATTGCATCATAAGAATATAAAGCACACACAACATCTTATACAAGCCAATAACATTACAATACAATTTATAAGTAAAATGCATGTGTATCATCATCTTCAATTCCATAATACTTTGTTTGGCAATATGCAAATTGTTAATGTAAGACTTTTCATTATGGACTATTGACATCATATTTTAACATGTAAGTATGTGTTTTTCTTCTTGGGGAATAACAAATTATATATGATCATGGAAATGTGTTTCCATCCCTTTCAACTTCCAAATAATGTCACACTCTATCAAAATTGGGAGATATTTAGTGCAACTCATCGTATTATATCTAGTTTAAAAACTCATCATATGTAATGCCAATTTTTTTTTTCCACAATAGTACATTTACATAATGACAACACAAAAGTCGGCAATATCCTAACAAAATATATGTTGCCAACATTTCAAAATATGTCCTTTTGGATCTTAACCCCCGAATATAGCATACAAATCAAATCCCAAAGACCATTTGATAACATCAAAGGAAAAATACAATGTGGTTTAGGGTTGTTATAATTTTGTTTGAAAAAGTTTGAAAATTTATACCCAAATGGAATTGAACTAGAAAAAAACTTGGAACTAAGCTTTGGGTGGGCATTGATAACACTTACTAAAGAAGCCAAAAGTGTGAACTTGCCTAATTAAATTGGTGATACTAGCCCAACCACCAAATCCGGCTCCTACAACTAGTATATACAACACAATTACTCCATTGAGAAGGAACATAAGCGTCCAACTTGGCAAGAAAGGTGGCAATTGCAACGCCGAGTTCTGCATCCACAAGACATACGATTAAAAACTCGACAAGAATGGTTCTTCTAAAAGCATATAATATTAATTTCACTTTTAACATTTTAACCTTAATTTGAATTTCTCCAAAAAGAACCAAGGATTTTGAGATACTTAATAAATTAATGGAAAGATAGTACTCTCTTTGTATTGTAAGTTGAGATGTGTGTGGTTATTGGGACCAAAAAAAACATGAATTTTCATTCATTTGTGTACATTCTGATTTGAAATGCTTAAATTTTGCTGCTACCCAAAACTTGGATTGCTATGAATTGAGAGAAGAAGACACTCAAGGTATCAATGATCTTGCAAAGTGAAAAAGGCTTTGCATATAATTTGATGATGAGTGCAATGAAACCAGTAAAACAATCTCATGAAAAGGAACCAGAAAATGGAAAAGAACCTGGCGAGCAGCTTTTGTTCGATACGCATACATGAAAGTAGCCAAGGGTAGCATGTAGACTACTACGGTGAGCAAGAATGCTCCCATCACTGAGTTGATGGGACCAAAGAAGGGGATGGCAAGTGCTACAAACCACACAAGCACCACCACTGGGATTCGCACTAATATGCGCAGCAACATGCTGCGATGGTGAACTCTGGCAAATTTCTCAACCAAGAGAAATATTGGGTGCACAAATATGATGAAGCTTAAGCTCTGCCTCATGCACAACCAAAACAAAAAAAAAAAACCAGAATTGTGAGCTTTCTTTCATTCCATTCCATACTATTACTACTACACATCAAAAGCTTGAAAATGCCTTATAATATATTCATGTGTTTGAAATTATTGGTGCACTTGCACGTACTCATGATATATATGTTTGTTGAATTCAATTGCTTAGATTATTATTGTCTTTTCTTAAGCAACTTGAATTGTTTCATGTATTGCAAATTCTATGCAAAATGGGTGATAATTAGAATTAAAATAATTTTACTGGGTTTTTGTTTATTCCATAACTCCAACCAATTCCATTCATTTAATATGTTTTTAGTACTAATGGGATGCACTTGATCATGTTTAATTTACAATTGTTGGGTTACATGTTCAACCATTCTCTTGCAATATGCTAATATCTCCAACGAAAGAAATGCATCACAATTGAACCCTTGAGAGATTGAAATCATTGTTTCTTAGGTCAATCCCAACTTTGAATGGATGCATGCGAATCCTTTTTCTCATTTGAAGCTTCGTAACTTTGCAAAGGACAAAAAAAAGAGGAAAAAATCTTGGAAAATTGACTTACTTGGTGCAAAACCATCAACACAATGGCTATCATTCTCCATGGACTTTTAGGAAGAATACCAAAAGCATTGGATTGCCTTATAATAGTTTCACCAAAAGCCCAATACGGGGCAATTGCACTTGGATAACTGATGAGCCATGTATATAAAACAACGCATATGTACACATATTTGAACCTGTGCGGTCTTCTACTTGATTCCATGATTTCTCTATTCAAACAACACAACAAATGACCCATTAAAATTAAAATTATTTTGTTTCTTTTAAACATCTCTTACTATCAAATTAAATAATGAAAGTAAATTTTAAAAAAAAAATCAAATTGTTTTGGGTTTTGATGTGACCAAAGTCACAAGTGTTTGCACATGGGTTTGATGTGTTGGTACATTTGAAGGACATTATATTTCAAGATAAGACTTTGATTAGTGTTTACTTGTGATACAACCATGGAGTTTATCACATCAACCCTTATAATATCATTTGCAAAGTGGATACTACAAGATGCATATATGGCCAAATTATTCATAATAAGCACATTGTAACATTCATAAATTGCAAGGTACATTAGGTTGATCATGTATAAACGTCTTGTAAAGCTAGCAATATTTAAAAGGTTGCGATTAGGAAGCTTGGTAATATAGCCTTACAAAGTTAATCCACTTCAACATTAGTACCTTGATGTTTTAAACTATCATCATCACCTATTCCCAAAATGAAGGTTGTGGAAACCACTTGAAAATCACACTAGTTTTGATGGGTGTTAAAAAAACTTGTTTATTGACCACTTAATTTTTTTAAGGTAACCCAATCCTTCATTCAATTAATAAGTGATAAGAATTTGTTAAAGGTGGAACAATAAAATTTCAAATGAAATATTATTAGAAACTTACATTGTGACACCATGGCCTCCATAGACGTACAACATGTAGGTTGCTCCCGTGAAGAACACCACCTTGTCATGTGGTCGTGTATATGACACTCCTTCGATCTACATCTTCGAACATAAAAAATCAACAAATAATCCATGTGCTCCAACAAAATTGTTGTTACACTATAAAATTACACACGACAATTCATGAACACATTAATTTTACATTGAAAAAAACATGTTTTTTTAAAAGCTATTCTCGAAAAAAATAACAAAAAAATTGTCACAAAATTGTCATAAAATTTGTAATCTTTTGCACTTGTAATGCATGATTAGTTGTAGGAGATCATTTTTTCTTGGAATTGGAGGTTTTGGGTATTTGGAAATTTTAAGTTAAGGATAATGTAGGACAATTACATGCATGGTTCAAAGTTTTTTAAATGTATTTAAAGTAAAAAGCCTAGCTATATCTTAAATTGGTGCATTTGGTTTTTCATCATAAAACATTTACACAATTTACACCCAAAAAATTCACAAAAAAATTCACAAAAAATTCACACAATTGGATTATGGTGAGCTTATTATTATTATTATTATTATTATTATTTTAATATAATACAAATGCCAAGATGAAGGTTTAAGCAAAAATTATGTGTTACCTGGCCATGCTTGAGGGCCGCGGCGAACAAGTAGAGTGCAGTAAAAGTTGCGGAGAATACACCCAAGATAGAACCCCATCGAAAATGTCCAAAGCTCGGGATGAATACACTAATCAATGCAAGAGCACCCACCACATACGTCCATTGGCGCTTGTCAAAGTTGTCATTAGCATAATACAATTCACTATACACACACACACACACACACACATACACACATCAATATTTTATTTCATGTATTTTTGAAATTTTAAAAATAAAAATAAAAATAAAAATAAAAATTAATTAATAATTTTTTTAATTGTAAAATTTGTAAAATTTAAATTTAACTGAGGGTTGAAGAAGTAAAGGGTGAAGAAGGAGATCTACCTTGCAGAGGCAATGAGCTGAATGACAGAAGCAACAAACAATGAGCCCATGACAAAGAACCTTGTGAAGTAATTCCCCCAAGTTCCAGTCAATCCTCCAATGACATCATGATACTGCAATTTTGCATTTTTCCCAACAAAATTTTGCAAAATGAACTTAAGTATGCGCATCGAGATTTTATATATTTATATTTATTTATTTTATTTATTTTATTTAATTATATAAATAGTTACGTCGTAAATTAAACGTATGTCAACTAGAATAATATTATAGGAAAAAAAAAAAAAAAAAAAAACAAATGGAATTTTTTTTCCCAAAGTTCTATATACTCGCTACCTAAGGAAGCCACCAATGCCATAACCAAAGAGAAGCCGCAAATGTATAAAAAATCAATTTATAACATGGAAAATTTGGAATGGGTTATATGATTTAATGTGAAAGGAATTTAAAAAAAAAAAAAAACCTGAAAAGTAAATCTCCCCGAGTGGCCTTTGTGTTCGATGGTCATACGTGCTTTGAATTCAAAGTAAAGCCATGTCAAGATGTATACCGACCAAGCCCCCAACACACCATACAAGAGCATAAAGAATGAACCGTATGTGAAGCCTAATTCCGCGTATACCGAAGGTAACGTCAATAAACCTTGACCGGCCTACATTCAACAAACAAACAAACAAACCAAAATAATAAAAAAAAACTTCCCATTTTCAAAATCATGTGAAGTATAATACAAATAGTTTGCCAGTATTCTTGAATTTTTACATACTATATATCTTTTTTTGCATGTCATAATTTTTTTGAAAAGAATTTTGAAACAAGAATATTTTTATAATTTTTTTAATAATTTTTATAATTATAAAAATTGTCACAATATACAATATGAAAGGGTGCTTATGACTTCTTTTTAAAAAAAATAAATCATAATTTGAATGGCTAAATAAAATCAAAACATGGCTAAATATATTTATGGATAATTATCATGTGAGCAACACCACAAAATGGAAAAAAAAAGAAATCAATTGAGTTGTAGATTCTTGTTGTAAATGCTTGAAACGACTCATTTAATTAAACAATGGGTATGATATATTTTTAGTTAATTAATTTCATACTCTAGTGTTAGTCAATAAATATACTCATAATTCACAAGGATCCTCCATTAAACCAATTTTAAATTTAAAAAAAAAACATTTACCATCAATAAACCTTCATAAAATGTTATGCTATACATATAGTGAATAAATACACAAGAAAGACACCATTGCAACTCCAATGGCAACAAAGTGAAGTAAAAAATTTGGCTTGTGTGTGTGTGTGTGTGTGAGAGAGAGAGAGAGAGAAGAAAAAACACAAACCACCAAAACACACTCACAGACTCACCTGGGCAGCTTGAGCAAGTAGGAAAGAGTCGAATGTAGAACTACCCTTCCAAAGGAGTGAAGCCTTGAACCACGACTTCACAACAACACCACCACCATCACCACTACCACTCAAGTCGGTGATTTGTTCAGTTGTAGCACCCACATCCTTGTGGTTGCCTCCTCCTCCTCCTCCTCCTCCTCCTCCTCCATGGTTCTTTGACAAGCCTTCACTCCCGAGTCCAACTTCATGCTCAAGAGCATGATTTCCATTTGCACCCACAGCAGCTGCTGATCCATTCTCTTCCTCACCCATCCTACTACCCACTTTCTCCTCCTCTATAATACACTAGTATCACACTCAATGTATAATGCAAAGCACTCCTCCTCCTTCTCCCCCTCCTCCTCCTCCTCCTCCTTCTTCTTCTTCTCCTCCTCCTCCTTCTTCTTCTTCTTCTCCTCCTCCTACTACAAACACTTGCACAACTAACGAGACCCAATTCTTTATGTGAGTTGCTATTGAAGTAAAAAAGCTATCATGGGCCAATTTATAGAATCTCAGCTAGCATCATTGACCTTAGTTGATTCTTTTGAGATTATTCTAAGTTGTTAACAAAAAAAAGCATTTAAGACATTTTTTTTTAACACACTTGGAGCAACATTCTTACCTTTTATTTGCTTGCCTCTTTTTTTATTTTTCATTTGTTCTTTACCCAAAAAAAAAAAAGAGACTTTTTCTTTTGTCGAGTTCCTTTTGTCTTTTTTGTGAGTCATCAAAAGTGGAGGCGAGGGCCAAAAAGCTTATGGCAATATATATCAACACTTGCACATGCTCTTGTTGGAATAGTAAAGCATGCAAACAAACAAACAAACAAACAAACTTGAGTGGTACCCATAATACAACTACCTACCACTCTTTTCCTTTTTAGTTGGAGAAATATTGTTCAAAGGCACAATAAAAAAAAATGTAAAATTCCAAAATTATGTCATTTGGGTGGGAGGGGGGGAGGGCAAAAAAGGCAAAAAAGAGAGGGAAAACTCACCAGATTGCTATATTTGCTTCCACTAAGTAAGTAGTGAGAAACATAGAAGGATGAAAAAAAAAAGTGGTGCTTCATACGTGGTTTATAGCCAAATTTGGCTAAATCTTCCTAGGGATGATTGCCACTTTTTTTTCTACATCTTTGTTTTCACAACTCCAACTTATGGCTACCTTAAAAAAAAAATTAAATTAATTTAAAAAAAAAAAAATCCTAAGAGAAACATTGTTAGGCAATGAGGAAAAATTATTGGAAAGTGTTCGATTATAAGTACCGTGTTTGGTGATGGGTGGTTCTACCCTAAGTATCTATCTACCTTGCAAACTAGTTGAGGGTTGAATTCACCTTGAGGCCATGGTATGTGGTTAGTAGGTTACCCTATTATCCTTGGGCCCCCCAAATCTAGGGTTTATAAGTGTCTCCAAGTCAACTAGTTTTCAAAAAGACAAATGGGTACTTGAGCCCATTTTGTCAAAGAGACAAGTGGATACTTGGGGAAAAATCAAAGTCAAGGGAAAGGGGGGGGGGGGGGGGGGTCACCTAGTGCCCACTAGCTTACAATGGGTCAATTGTTTTTTATCCACTATGAAATGAATGAGTTATACTTGGGGACAAAGAGGATAAAACCAACTTTGGATTATTAAGAAAAAAAAAAAAAAACCAATAATACTCAAAAACTCAATATGGGCCCAATTTTCACAAAGTGGGTCATGCAAAGAAGAATCTATAGTTTTGTATTTATTTACAATAACTCAATTTAATTTAATTTAGAGAGTGTTAAAATCCATTAAGTCAACTAGTCACACCCAAGAGGAAAAATTGTGATGTCCCAAAAATAGCAAAAATAGTGCTAAAAGTCTTACAAAACAAAAGTGTATATTAATTATTAGTTGGGGGGGGGTTGGGTCCTTTGACACTTGCAAAAAGTTCCTAGGGGAAGAAGGTTGCATTTTTTGTGTGTATTTTATGTGATTGGAAAAAAAAAAAAAAAAAAAAAAAAGGCTTTCAATCATGCTACTAATGGTGAGTGACCACATACAAATAATGCCATATAAAAAAGGAGTCCTTAAAGTTTGAGTGCATTGGAGTTGGGAAATGTACCTACACTTTTGGTTTTGAAATTTGGTGCAACATCCAATCCATCCCTTAATGTGTGGACTCATTTCCCAAAACCTTTGGAAATGTGAGTTGGAGGACCCCTCTTCAAAGGAGAAAAACTCATGCAATAGGTGTTCTAGAATTCCTTTCTTGGTTCTCAAACTTGACTTATTGCCCCACTCACATGGCAAAAACTTTCAACACTTTTTTTATCACTAAGTAATTCCAACTTTATATAAGTCATGGAGAATCAATCAAAGGGGATTTAGAGATAGATTTATCCCATCCTATCCTTTACATCCATTTGGATGGATGGATGGATGGATACACATCCCCTTCCCATCCTATCCTTTACATCCATTTGGATGGATGGATGGATGGATACACATCCCCTCCCTAACTAACATCACAAAGTCACAAGGGTGGAGGATAAAAGACAAAGCTATGTTGCCAACCAACAAATTGAAGCTTGAAAAAGTTGTCTTGTCTCACATGATGAATGCTTTTATGTCAAAGTTTTTTTTTTTTTTTTTTTCCATCTTTTATGGGAGAAAAGCCTCTTAGTTTTTAGATTAGGTTTGTAGCTCACCAAAAGAGTTCAAATGTAAAACAATTTTATTTTATTTTTTCCTTTTTTTCCTTTTTAACTTTAAAATTTAACTTTAGCTTTCACTTGATTCTAGACAAAAAAAACAAATTTATTTTTACTTTTTGGAATTCTTTCATGTTTTTACTTTTTTTTTCTTTCTCCCCTTTATGTTAAATTTTTTTGATTTTTAATTTTCTTTTCCTTTTTTTTGGGGGGGTCATTTTTACTTTAAAGGTAGGAAACACTTTCATGATTGGAATGAATTTTTTTATTGGATCTGAATGAAAATTGATTGCCCTATTTTAACATATTGAAATTGTTAGCTCATTGACTTTTCATTAGCCTTTTTGGGAGGAAAAATAGTGTTTCAATACTTGTTGGGTTATTACATGAGATCACAATTGATAAGCAAATGTGGGAAATTTTTGTGGATTGATGTCTTTATAATATGCACAAGAACCTTTGATGATAATGGGATCATTTTGGACTACAATGTGCCACCTATGATTTATTTTTTCTTTGAATTTCATCTAATGTTAAATTGAATATTATGTCAAGTCTATATTATCATTTAAAGTTTGGAAATCTTCAAAATTTTCTAATGAAATATTCAATTCTATGAAGTGATTAAAATCACTCATTTACAATTGCATTAATTATTATGATTATGAAAATATGTATGGGCATATCTGCACATGGGTAGAAAAAAATTAACTTTCATTTTAAGACGTGAATAGGGTTTTGACACGTCTCTTCACCTTCTCACACATTCAAATCATGGGTGTTCCAACTAGTTTGGTATAACTTTTGATATTTCACATGACAATTCTATTGTAAATTGGGTTATGATTTCTTCCTTTTCAAATTGCAAGATTTGTAAACATATAACTTGTGACTTGTCATTCACAATTTTGTAAGTGTAAAAAAAAATTGAGCTCAAAGGTGGTTATACTCTACGACATTTAGTCTCAAATGGAACCCATGAGAAAAGAAAATCCAAATAGGGCAACTACTACTTAGTCCTTTGTTGAATGCAAATCAATAGGCTTGAACCCAAATAAAAAGGTGAAAATTGTATAAGTAATATGATTTGATAATGTATTAACGATCCAATGTGTAATCAACAATGACATTTGACATCTTGGGTTTAGGGTTTTAGGGTTTTAGGGTTTACAAATAAAAATGATTGGACGGTGGTAGTCGTTGTGTCCCAAGTGCAAAAGTGAACCCTACCAAATATTTGAATCATATTTAGTTTTGCATCAACCAATCCATAGTTGTTAAAAGCTCACTAGTCAATTAGGAAATGTTGATGATCGATTGTAAAAGGATACCACACCAAGAAAGCAAGGTGTGAAGTTTACCGACTAAACAAGGATTTAAATGCTTCTTCATTTGTTTCTTGTGAGAACTTTCTACCCACCACAACATATATAGCATCAAACTCAATTCCCCAAACCTTTTGACAAGGTTCCAAATTTTAGTGTTGTGAATGTATATGGTTTATCATATACATATCATGTGATGTAGTAGTCGAGGAACTTACACTTAATTTTACATAATGTTATACATAATGCAACATGACTTGTCATTTATTCCAACATGAGCCCATTTGGGTAGGCTTGATCTCATGGTTGGTCTCAACATTTTAGGTTATAGTTGACATAACGAACTAATGAGTCCTCACCAAAATATGAGTCCTCTTGGGTAGGCTTGATCCAATGGTTGGTCTCAATCTTTTAGATTATACTTGACATGATTTCATGACAAGATTCATATCCAAAGCATATTTACACACCCAAACAAAAATCACACATAATCATGTAAACGCGATTAAAAATACATAAATGATGGAGAATGTAAGTGTAATGAACTTTGTGGTGTGTGTAAGTGTAAATAATTTACACACTTGCAAATTAATGCACCGCTATTTGCACACCATTACACTTCCATGCACAATACTAACACCATTGGAAAAAAAAAATTAGTTCTTAAAAATTAAATCATACCAATCCTTTTTGTGGTTTGTTCATGATGTGGGTTTATCGATATGCTTATAGTAATCGCTTTTTTAAAATTTTAATATTGGAAACTTGAATCCGTATATGTTATATGTGGGGAGGGCTATGGATGAAATTAGATGAAAGATGTGTCGTGTAGTCTCATCTTGGGCATAAGGATTCCTTGATCACCATATTTTTGTGTATTTATTATAACTAGTTGGTTTTTTCTCCTTTATTTTTACTTTATTTTTATTATTTTATTTTCTTCAGAGTTGTATTTAATATGTAAATGAAAAACGAGGTTTTAGGGTTTTTCATTGACATGTTTCTTTTTTAATGTAATAAAAATGGCCAGACATCTATCTTAGGTTCAATGTTATTTACCCCCCCCCCCCCCAAATCAGAGAATTTTGGATTTTCTTATTGTAGTGTAAAATTTATTAATTTGCTTTTCTTTTGGAAAAAATTGCAAAATTTTCTATAGAAAAAGATTTGAAAAATAAAATCCCTGATTAGATTATATTAGCCGGTTAGTCAAAAAACATAGAAGGAAGCTTAAATTCCTCTACTTTAATATTTTTTTAATAGCCAAATTTGGCTAACTGTTTTGATGGGCACTGGCTACATCAGGAAAAAATTGAAAATAAAGAAATAAATAATCATCTCTTTTTCTCTGCTTTATCTCCTTCCAAGTTTACCTTTAATCAAGACTGGTATATATATATATATATATATATATGGCTACAATATATTTTTGGCTACATTTTATTTTTGTTTACTTGAACTAGATAAGCAAATTGACTAAACCATTCTCAATTTTCCTTCAAAAATAAATATTCAAAAATATTCTCTATTTTGAAGGAAAAATAGAGAATATTTTTGAATATTTATTTTTCAACATGTAATTTTTTTCAAAATAAAATAATCATTCAACAAGGAAATGAAATTGTTGAAACTTGGCATGATACTACGGTATGCCTATAGTTAGTGTAATATTGTTTAAGCAAAAGGGCTTGCTCTAGAAGACCTCCCTTCATTTAAGAGTTGTAGCCTCGAGGGTGGTAGCCCAAGGGGCGTAAGCCTCAAAATTAGGGCAAGCCCACGAGAGTGCGCCTTTGCTTCACAAGTGTGAAGGATTCGAGCGTCTCTTTTGATTTCAATGGTCGAAAACTTGCATGTGCATTGCAAAAGGTCTCAAGGTTTCTTCAATTGAAGGAAAGGAAAACACCGATCGTGCTTTTTTTGGTGAAGAAATGTTCCACATTTCTCATTTTCATATGAGCGTTTGGATTCAAAAGCAAACACCTTAATATGCACTTAAAGTAGCCATGGTGGGAGGCCATGTTCTAAACCCTAATTTAACCTCAACAAAAGTTTTGATAGAAACCACTTCTAATTAAATACCCTAAACACACAATACTTGCAATTATTATTATTATTATTATTATTATTAAAAAATGGGCATGATTTTAAACCATTGATGATGATGAATTTTGAACCTTTCTTCGACCAAAAAATTGGGAAGTTTTTGAATTTTTTCTTTCTAATGTAAATGTGACTAAAAAAAAATTTGGGGGGAAAAAAATTGATAAAAATTTCAAGACCTCAATAAAATAAAATAAAATAAAATAAATAATAATAATAATAAATATGAGAAAAAAAGAAGAAAAAGAAGCTTGGTCATGATGCAAGTTTTGTCCCTTTTGGTTAACCACAAATGCCCATACTTCACGAGGGCTCTCTCCATGCTTCACGAGGCCCTCTTGTACCACTAGATTTAATATTTTCCTTCGAAGACTAGGATCGTTTTGAATTTGTTTGTACCAAACGATCCGATCGAAACACACGAGTCCAAACACACGAGTTCAAAACACGAGTGAGTAGACAAAAGGAACCAAAAGAAAACAATCCATTTGGCCTTCTTGCCTCGGCCGGTGGCCCCATTCACACTCGAGTAGAATGAAACGGAGTGGAGAAAATCAAAGTTTATATACGGCCATGTTTAACTTCCTCCGGAAGTGGTCCCCCCGAGTGGAAAAAAAAAAAGCCTGCGAGCTAACCATACCATGGTTAGCAAGGGAACTAAAACCTAACTGAAAACTATTTCCCGACCACTTGTCATCCATCCATCCATCCATCCATCCATCCTTCATGGGGTGCACCCCTTTGGTTATGGTTCACTTTGTCGCTCGAAAGTGATGACTTGTTGACATGTCTCTTCCCGATTGGTCCATCCATGCCCCCAAAGTGTTATATATATCACATATTGAAGCTGCATTGTACCTCCAATAATGTGTGGATGAAAAATGACCCATATCCAATTCAATATATGGATGAAAAGTGATCCGTATGCATTTCGATATATGGATGAAAAAGGGATCCATATCCATTATGGATGAAAAGTGAATACTAATATCTTGAAGATTTTTACACTCTTATTTAGTTTAGTCTACAATTTGGACTAAGAAAAAACATCTCAATGAGCTTGGATGACAAATTTGCTGATGTTAAGATGATGTAAAATATCCAATGGATGTGTACCATGGTTCATTAATTTGTTGCTCCTGTTTAGGGTTTGTTGTTGTACAAAATTGACCTTGGGTTTAGTTGACTCTAGTAAGTTGACTTGATTTTATTTTGTATTATTTATATTTATATTTATTTATTTATATTTATATTATTTATATTTGGGTTGGAGAGAATCTCTTGTGCCATTTTTCAAACCATGTTTTGGAGACCGTAAGCGATTTTCAATTTTTTTTTTAAAATGCTGAAATTTTGACAAATTTCAACTTTGAAAAATTATGATTTTTCACCTTTACAAGGGAATTTTCATGTAAAAAAAAAAAATGCCCAATTTGCCCATTTTTTTTAATAAAAAAAATTCCCCAAATTTTTAGATTTTTGTGATAAGTCCCCCTAGGTAGTCAAGAATAGAGAAGGATTTAATTTTATTATTATTATTATTATTATTATTATTTCTACTTCTCTAGTACGTAACCAAATTTGTTTAAATTGTTTTTTTTGGGGTGATTGTCAAATTTGCTACATCACAAAATCCATTTTTTTAATAAAAAGAACCCATTTTTTGAAGCAACTTGATTAAAAATTAATTACAAGGATGAATCCTGTTCCTTTAGAGATTCCAAAGACAACGAGAAGTTCCACTTCATATACGGACACCTTTCAAATGTGTTAGAGAATGGGCAAATCCTCGACCATAGTGATAAGCTCGAGCTCCATGCAACATAGAAAAATGTACTAGAGATGGAGAGGGAGAGAGAGAGAGAGAGAGAGAGAAAGAGAATGGGTCCCATGGGTCCCATGGGTACCCCAGCATTGGGAGTACAAGCCTTTAGTAGGGGCTAGCGTAAGGTCTATTCATTCTTTAAGGGCTTTGCCGCATACTCGTGTGCCAATGGGTAGTGAGTGACATGGAGGCCTCTCTACCTATGGAGAGGCCTTTCCTTGGTCCACCTAGATTATTGGCCACATCCACAAGAGTTGGAATTTTTGTGACATGGAAAATTTGGCAAGAGTTTCCCCCAAAAATTAGCAAAATTTAGTTAAATTTACACAAGTAAAATAAAATTTTAAAATAAAAACCGCAAGATTTTCCCATATCTTCCCAAATCTTTGATCAAAAAATGAAAAAAAATTGTTGGAAACAAAAAAAACAAAAAAACAAAAAAAAAACACAACCATTAGCCAAGTGAAGGGATCACATATAATATTTATTGTTTAGCCTTAAATAAGGGGGCCTTTTTAGAAAATGTATTGTGGCAAAAGTTGAAGTGAGAACAAAAGAGAAAAACGCCTAGATTTGTGGGGTTGTGAGGACAAATGAAAAAATCTAGTTTTTTTGTGGATTTTGTGGATTGTGTAAATCCATTTAAACCCATGTTTTGTCCCACCCACATTTCACCTCCATCTTAGCAAACCTCTCACATGCTCCTAACTTTAGTTATTTATTTATTTTTTAATATATAGTGGGGTCAATTTTGTGTTGTAGCCAAAGTGGCCATGATCCATTGAAAAGATTTAGCCAAATTTGGCTATAAGCTAAATATGAAAATAAACTTTTAAAAAGATCCTTTTATATTTTTGGCTCCCTACGTGAACCATGTATAGTTAGTTCTATCTGGTGATTTTTTTTCCTCGAATTTTTGTCAAATTCTGGCAATTGAAAATCTCAAAAAAAAAGCACTTGATTTTAGCACTTTTTAATTATTATTTCCCTTTTTGGCTCTATATATAGCCAAAATAGAGGTGGTTTGCCAAAGATGGAAGTGATCTTCTTCATGAATTACCTTTATGTGTAGGGTAAAGCCCTAGCCTTGGGCTTCACTAGAATAAGGGCCTGTGTGAGGCGGAGTAAGAAAGATTTTGCCTTCTGCAATTACATGGCCCTAAGAGAAGCCTCTTAGAGAACAGCCTCTTAGTTCTCTTAGGGCCATGTGCGGTAGTGTAACATGGCCCTAAGAGAAGCCTCTTAGGAAAAAGCCTTAGTTCTCTTAGGGCCATGCCCGGTAGTGTAACATGGCCCTAAGAAAGCCTCTTAGAAAAGAGCCTTAGTTGTCTGAGGGCCATGCCCGGTCGTGTAACATGGCCCTAAGAGAAGCCTCTTAGAAAAAAGCCTTAGTTCTCTTAGGGTCATGCTAGTAGTGTGAACATGGCCCTAAGAGAAGGGTCTTACAAAAAAGCCTTCCTTGGTTCTCTTAGGGCCATGCCGGCAGTGTAACACGGCCCTAAGAGAACTAACCGGCTAGGCCTTGGCCCTGCCATGCTGAATCGGGTTATACGATCATCCATCGTATATTTAGCCAAATTTGGCAATATTCAAAAATATCAAAGTATAAAAAATCTTAAGTATGCTTTCATATTGTAGGCAATTGTGATAAAATTTTATTGATTTCTTTTTGTTTTTAAATTCTTTTTTTTTTTGGGGTGATTACTTTAGGGATTTTGTGACAGAATATTCTCTTTGAAAAATAGTTTTTCATGAAAAAAGAAAATAAAATTCCATGACATAAAAAGAAAAAAGAAAAAAAAATTGAATTTCATCACATTTGGACTCTGATTTTTTTTTAGCCATTAATGGCCTTAAGGCTTGTAATGAGCCCAACATGGCCAACATTAGCCCAACATGGCCGCTGGCTGCATTGGATGGGGTTGGTGGAATTTTCAAAGCTGAATCAGCAGGACAAAAATTGGCCAAGCTAATTATTGAGCTGAATCAGCAGGCCAAATTAGCTCAACATGGTCGCCGAATTGGATGGGCTTGGGTGAATAAGCAGGACAAATTGGCACGGCCAAGCTGATTTGGTGGGTTACGCCCATACATACATACTCTAGTGGCAAGTGCCAAGTAATCATTGCCAAAAAAGCCTCTTTAGCAAAAGCCACTTTAAAACCTAGAATAAGACAATTTCTATAAGAGCGGTCCATTTTGTCGAGTACGATCTTGTTGTTGGTAGGGCTCCATGCGGTTAAGGATGAGTCCAATGAATGCTCAAGGCCCCGAGCGAACCCATACTCCAAGGGTTAACAAGGAGAACTTGGCCACATGCTCGACATGGAGATGAGCTATTAAGGAATACTACATGCGCCGGGTACATACATACATACATACATACATACCGGCACATATTGGATGGCAAGTGATCCAACTAATGTAACGCCAGAAAACGCCTCAAAACAAGGCGGAATAAGACATATTGATCTTAACATGCTATGGAGGGGGAAGCCCTTTACAGCCCATTTGGTGAAGTAGGCCCCTATCTAGTACGACAAGTGGAAAAAGCTCGGATTGGCCATTCCGTAGCATTAAAAGCCCCCCTCTTATATGCATTATGGAGAATGCCGCAGAATCGGCAGCTTTGCCGCATTCTATGGTATGGCCCCATTCCATCTAAGAATGTGGCAATCTCATTAGAATGAGAAAACATTCCATCGGGTGGGGTGATGTCGGGTTTTATGAGGGCCTATTCCAGACCATAACGGCAAACCACCCCCCCCACCACCCCCCCCCGCCCCTTGTTATAATGGATATACACCACAATCGGGTTATTCGTAAAGTAAGGAAAACACAACACCAGAACCCTAAGTTAACACATAAGACAAATATAGGGTCTATAAGTGGTCTTTTGCCATGACAACTATAGTCATTTGTCTACTTGACAATTATGAAAACATTTCATAAATACTTAACCAAGTCACTCCTTTTACCAACTCCATGTGACAATTATTAAAATATTTCATAATTACTTCGTTCCTTTCATGAACCCAGTTACATGGATATGAAAAAAAATTAACACGTGTTTTTTTATAATTAAGATTTCATAATTTGATTGAATTCAATTCAACAAAATTATGAAGAAAATTCAATTTGAAGTCAACCAATTCAAATTGAATTTGATTCAATTCAACTGAATCTAAATTCAAATTGCATTTAATTCAATTGAAATTTCAATGAAAACATTAACCATGTTGAATGCAAAGGAGAAAATGTTGTGTTTAATTCAATTTAAGAATTTGAATTCAATTTAGATTCAAGTGAGTTGCATTATGCAAATTCATTCAATATTAACATCATTCAAATGGAACTTATTTTTTACAAAATCAACTCATCTTTTTATCACTTCATCATCATTAGTAGCACACAATAGCATGGAGTCCAAATGAAGGTAGGAAAATGCAAAAAAAAGAAACCAAACAAATTAACAATCTTGTTTTTTTTGAAAAATGAATTAATCAAATTTTATTTATCCAAAACAAATGTTGGTTGTATTCATCTCAAATATGACTACTTGATTGGACAGTAAGAATGATTGAAATTTCATTATTCTAATGACGATGAGTTATTGGAATTAGATTAGGTAAAGCAACTTTAGGTTCCATAAATCATCCTTTTGGAAGATAATTCCAAAATAAAAGTTTGTTTAGTTTAGTCCTAACTGAAGAGAAGTGGAAAAGTGTTTTTCAAATCTTTGTTTTTTTTTTAAAAATGAACACCACAATCACAAACAAAATTTCAATATCTTATGCACTAATTTGCATCTCATTTATCTTCAATTGAATTTAATGCGATTGAATTAAATTTACAAAATCGAATTGAGTACAATGTGTTTGAATTAAATTTTAAATTTTGAATTCAATTCAATTCAAGTTGCATGCAATGGCATTCAATATTTTCACACAAATGAAACTTAATTTACACAAAATCAATTAAATTTTTCCATTGATTGATGGTATGCATAGCAACATGGAGCCCAAGTTCAATAAAAGAAGATAGAACTAATGAATTTGGTGTTTAATTTTATGCAAAGGGGAAGCTTGTTCTTGAAGGCCTCTATTAATTTAAGGGTCATAGCCTCAAGGACAATCGCCCTAGGCTAGCCCAAAAATTAAAGGGGACACATGGCAATAGGCCATCCCCCACATAAAGCACAAAAGGTTTTTTAATCAAATGGTAGAAGATCTACATGTGAGCCTCTCCTTCAATTGATGAACAAATCTTTTGTCTAGGAAGGTGCTTTCAAATACAAGGAAAAAAACCATGCTTGTATCGAGTACCATGCGTCATGTACCATAAAACGTTGAAATGTACCATAATAACTAGGGTTGTTGAAAGGCATGCAAGTTCGAATTTTGCATGCCTTTTGGCAAAGGTCTACAATGTTTCCTACAAGTCCAAGTTCATGTTGAGATTTGTAATTCACAAGAAGAGAAAGAAATTGGGAAAGATGACATACAAATCCACTTTTCGATAATTCAAGGACTTGGGTGGTAGTAAGTAGATATTTGCATAGCTTTATGCTTTTTGGTAGAAAGATTGAGCTCATGTTGACGTTTATAATTCACAAGGGAAAGAAATTTGGAAAAGATGATACACAAATCTACTTTCGCAATCATTCAAGGATTTGGGTATGTAGATATTTGGCTAGCTTTATGCTTTTTGTTTTGCAACATGAAATTGAGTGTCAAATTTTTTTTGACCTTGGTTTCCGTGTTTTGAAGATGGAAAAGGAAAGGCATTTCATCACAAAAGAGTTTCCACTTTGAACTTTTGGAGACTAACAATTAACTTTAACAATGTAGTATCCCAAGTGAAAGAAGCTGCTCTTCTTCTTCTTCTTCTTCTTACGCATCAATGTGTGCAAAATCGAGCAACATGCTAGTGATGATCCCAAACTTTGAAAATTTAACTTAATTGGCCAATGCAATAAAATGTCAAAGATTTTCCAATGCTACCAAATTGCCTTTAGATGAAGAAGCATATAATATTATGGATTAGGTAATTGACTAGAGAATGTTGGTTATTCAATATAATCAAACCATGGTAGCGGCAAGAGTATATCTAGTGACTAGCGACCTCGAGCCTGTTACTATACATATCCATGGTGTAGGTGTGCATGACTTGCCATAGGACCAAGCATAGTACAAAGGAGTTACAATGGCGAGCCAATGGGCACGTGGGGGCAATGGAGCATGGCTATGGTGTTGGCCCAATCAAATGGTAGCTACAATCATGTCATTGGGTTCACAATTGAGGAGACAAGGTATGGTGCATAACCAATTGCGTGACAAAGGGTTATGAGTTCTAACTAGCGAAGTTTGAGCTTCTAGGTCAATGGTGTCTTGCCGTGCAATGCCATATTGTTGATCATGGATTGTCACTTGAATTTGTTAAGGGAAGATAAGATGGTGGAGGATGATATTTTGGTGTTGTTTGTGTTAAATGTCATGGCAAAATTGAATTAAACATAGTCTCCGTAGGAATTAATTTTATGAAAATTAAGTTCCATTTAAATGAAAGCTATTGAATGACATTGCATGCAACTTGGATAGAACTTGAAATTTTACTGAATTGAAATTTACTTGAATTGGATTCAGATTTTATGGAATTGAATCCAAATTTCTAAACTGAATTCAAATACATTGAATAGGATTTGAATTCCAATTCAATTCAATTCAAAAATTGAATTAAGATTCAATTGAAGAGGAATGAAATGCAATTTGGTGAAGATAATGAAAATCTACTTGTGAATATGGTGCAGAGAAAAAAAAAACTTTAAAAAGACCCAAGAATGACAACAAAATCACAAAGAAGGGAAGGTCCAAGATCGTGAAATTCTAATGCTTACATCCCTCAAATACTGGTGCAAATGAGATAAACTGCCCATTCAATGAAGAAGACTCAGAGACAAGACAGAGATGAAACACTCCAGTGATGTCACTTGAGGGACATTCTTGTATAACCTTATCACTGATTATGATACAGCGGACAACCTCACATCCAGAATCACAATTTGATTGACCTCTTCGATTGTCAACAGTAAAATGATCTAAATGGATGTGATCTTCAAACCTGACCACAATATGTGAACAAAACCATACAAAGGTCATCATAGTTCACTGCCCTAAGTGAGATACTCTGAGCATTCCATGCTCTTGAGTCCCTACCCAGCTATTTTCACTGTAATGTACAAACTGGATCTCCAGATTTCTGTAACAAGGGAACCTTGTCTTCGTACAGACGTCTTGCTCCCCAAAAGTATTTCATAGCAGACACTTCTCTTTCACCTTTTGTCTCTAAATATCCACAGCTACTGAATGTACATGGCTATAATCGTTCTCCAAGATTTTCAACAAGAAACATGCAATTCAGTTCTCAAATTGATGGAATGAAGCCACTTATCTCCATAAGCCACTTGGTTGTTTTGTCCATCCCTTCAAACATGGCTAGCTCTTGTGACTGTCTCAGTTTCTGCTGAGATTGGCTATCTGTACCACCATCATCAACTACAGCTGCTAAAACTCCCAATGTCTGCTGACCATCATTGGTTGAATCATACTCCCATGGTTGGCTATCAATCACTACTGTCACTTGAGGTCCACCATCCTCCTTACTTGCTGAGGAACCATTACCAACAGCTGCCAATAGCTTGATTTCCAGAGATTCCTCCCTATGTGTGGGTTCTATGATCTCAGACCCATCTGGCTTTGAAGCCTTGCTTGATGGAGCACCCATGTTGACGACCTCTTCATTTCGATGGGAATATACAACTCCTGCACAGAACCAGAACAATCATCATTCACCAGAAGCTTGTTTTATTGATCCATATATATACCAAAGGGGATAAAATATGAAGTAACGAGCCACACCTTACCTGCACTAGACAGCAAGGGATGAAGTGCCGGCTTATAGAGTTTTGAAATTTGCCTTTGAGCTTCTACATCACTGTGCCTGTATAGTTTATCACCTTCCATGCTTTCCATGGCTTTGTCATTGGATGTGTCTACAGAAGATGCTACACCATTGGATTTGATTGTATCCGCCTCAACAATGTCATGCATTCCACAGTTGTCTTCTTCATTGCCTACTCTTTGAGCTGGCTCAGTTTTGACCTGAAGATGGCTATTTGGATTATTCAACACAGTTGTAGTCTGCTGAATGCTCATCAGTCTTTCATCATGCTTGCCAATAATGTCACTTGTGAAGTCTGAAAGGTCCCTGAACAAATTGCTGATCCCAAACAGCTCACCCTTGTAGTCCTTGGAATCCTATAAAAAACACCTCAAAAAGCTTAAAAGTATATTCATAAGTCATTTCAACTTCTCTAAACTTATGATCAAAGTCAACCCCAATAGAATTGAGAAACCACCAAATAAAAAGGTTACAGAAATTTTGTATCCCATTATACATTAGCAAACAAGAAAAGGAGAAGACCCCAACACTAAAAAACACAGAACAAACTGAGGAGTGGAGTGAACAATAGCAAAAATCACATAAACCTTCAGCGGTTCAGTCTCCATAGATGAAAAGGCACAAGCAATGTTCTCAATGCATCTACATAAACAGCACGTCAGTCAGAATTATACCTGGACTCCCTCAAAATAGCGTTTTTCAATGTTTCCATTGACCCCTATGTTGAAAAGCTGTTGTTTATATATTTGGCGAGAATAGATAAGCTCCTCAATAGACCCAGCAGCCAGTAACCGAAACACAGTGACATGCCTCTGTTGCCCAAATCGGAAAGAACGGTCCTGTGCCTGCAAATCCTGGGCTGGGTTCCAGTTAGGATCGAAGATAACCACCCTATTTGCACTCACCAAATTCAGGCCCAGCCCTCCTGCACGAGTTGAGATCAGAAACACCTGTGTTCCACCCACCATTCCCACACACATGAGGACCAGAACAACATGTGGACCAATCCACTAGTTCACACACCTAGTATTAGTTATAGAATGTGCGGTACTTAGTTTTACCATGTTGGATGACATTCTAGCTCCATGGGCATACCAATCTTTGCCCTGATTCTCAAGAAACAAGAATGCTGGAAATGGGTTTTCTGACTACAAAGCACTCGTAGTACTAGCACATGACCATGACTGAAATATCAGAAACCTGAAGAGGTCACCTGCTTGCTGGGGCTGTGGTTGAACTCATCCACAAGAGACTGACGCACACCCATTGGGGTTGATCCATCCAAGCGGCAAAAACAGTACCCTTTCCGTATCATAAACCTGTCCAGGATATCCAACATCCTGCACAAAGAAACCACAGCAACCAACCTAAGCTTCTAAAAAGAACAACCTGTACAGAGCAAATCAGCCAGCTGTTTTATTAGCTTAAAACAGTGGATGGTGCTTTCCCCTCCACATTTCCCTGCTGAGAAGGTGCAACTGTACATGAAGCATCAGCATTGAGGAAAAAGAGGTACGCACTTGACAGAGTAAGAGAAAAGTAGCACTTTGTCGCCTTGACGGAGCCAATCTGCCAGCAGAATTTCAAGGGTTTGCATTTTCCCACAGTGCTGAGCATCACTAAGGCCAAGAAAGCTCTCATCCTGCTTTACTCCCCCAAGCAGCAGGGCGTCCTCAGCCAAAGCAGCTGTTGCAAATTCTTCATCCTTCAGCTGTTTCTCTCTGTCATCTTTGGGATTAGGTTTTACAAGCTCCAAATGGTTGCTCACCTGCACATTTAGTTCAAAGCAACATACTTATGCTGTAATGAAGGATTCCACATGTGATGCTCCTCTGGAGACACTGGTACCAAATCTTGCAAAGATCTTGTACATCCATTATCTAGCCCAATTCAAAAGTGCAGTACCTACAGCATGGGCTGGACCCAACCTGCTGCAGCTTAACCAAGCATGGTAGAACCAGACAAAATGGACAGTGATCACAACCATCAGGATTGTCACTGTGCAAGTAGGACCATATAACTCCATCAGGGGCAATGCGGTGACAACACTCCACTCTTGACAAGTGACTACCACAGCTACATGGCAAATCCTTGTTGACCAGCAGTTGAAAATCAGGACTTTGAAGCAACCGACGGTACACACGATGCTGGACATCACTCATTTTACAGAACACCACATTGTCTTCCTTCCCTAGCATCAGATGCCCAATTGTCTCTCCCTTTGTTCGGCGCAACAGATGCTGGCTAATCAGTTTCACCTGCAAAGGATCAATGCTCTCATGTAAAACCTTTGTATTCAATCATGACCACATGCACCAAGATGCAGCCTTGCCACCTCTTGTGCAAAGCAAATGAACATCTCACAGTTGTGATTAGGTGAAAAATCCCCTTCTAAGGTCACTCCATCATTATACTGCAGTTCAGGGTCACTTACTAGGTGCTCTTTGCGCTCTGCAGCAATTTTAACAAAGCGATCTGGTGCACTGATGCGCTGTCCCTGCTTGATGGGCTCATCATAGTATTCACGGAAGAATTCACGTGGACCCAAACTTCCTGGCGCAGCCCACTCAAAGACATTAAAGAGTTCAATATACTTGTTCTGCATTATAGTGCCAGTCAACCCAAATTGGCGCTTTGTGCTTATTTTTGAGCAGGCCTGGTAGAGCTTTGACTTCTCGTTTTTTAAGCGGTGAGCCTCATCCACTATCACACAGTCCCACTTGATTGAGGAAAGCAACATGCCATAAAGGCGGAACATGTCATGGCTAGTCAAGACCACCTGACAAGCACAACCATAACAATGCTCAAAGTTAAAAGGAAGATAGCAGATGCCACCTTAAATCCTCAATGTGAGATCTGTGCCTATAGAGTAGCTCTGACATATTCCGTGGGTATCCCATCCTCTTTTGACAACATTACTGATTCCCTTGATTAAGTTTCATCATCTAATGGATCTCAGCATAATCAGTTAATCATGAGGCAGCAAGTTCAGAGACAGGTTAAGAACCTCAAGATCACCAGCCTCTGCTTTTGCCATTACTGCCTCCCTCTGTGCTCCATGATAAATGCCCACACGAAAGGAGCCCCAGGCCTGAAACTCCTGCTCCCAATTTCTAAGCACAGAAGTTGGGCAAACAATTAAGAAAACTTTTGATGATGATCCAACATAATTCTCAACACCACTGCCCCTTGTTTTGCTCCCAATTCTTGAGCCTGATATAACATGACCACCCCTTGCCAAGCAGTCCAAGTCTCCATCCATTTGCAGCAGCGCTGCAAGGAGTGCAATGCTCTGTATCGTCTTTCCCAGACCCCTGTCAAATATTCAGAACTTGTGAGCACCTCAAATGAGAGACAAATGAGGATTGAAAGTCTCCTCTGCTAAAACTAACAGAATTCACAGGCATAGCACTTCCTCCTACTAGACTATTGTCAATTGTGCCATTGAGGGATGTGAATTGCTTGAAAATTAACTGGAACATGTATTGCAACAGCTGAACCTTTCCTCCTCAACAACTGGACCATAACAGAAAAGAATGTGAGGATGACAACATACATGTCATCTCCAAGGATGCCACCACGATTTTCTCTGTAAAGCTTGTACAGGAATCTCACACCCTCTCTTTGATGCTCTAACAGCCTGCTGTTGATAGATGCCGGAACCTGCACCACTTCGTCTCCACCATCGGCCGCCCTATCTGGTGGTGGCCACAGCACGAGGGGCTCATACAAACCCTTGCTCTCTGCCCGTATAAAAAGCCCCGCTTCACTGTCGCGCTTCACATCCTCCTCTCCCCCTCCTACTTCTTCATCCTCTTCCTCTTCATCATCCGAGCCCTGCTGCATCCCGCGTCTCTCATTACGCTGCTCTCCAATTTGCCGCGCTTCGACAGCACCGTTTTTCCTTTGCAGGACCTCCGAAATCCCTGGAGGAAGCTTACGTCTCTTCCGCTTCACATCTTCCGTATCAAAACCTAACCCTAATCCATTTCCCCGTGTCTTCTTCGCTCTGGAGGGCTGCTGCTCAAGGCAATAATCCAAAGCAGGCGAGGGGACATTTCCCGTGGAGAAGGATCTAGGCTCCAAAGCTACCCTTGCACCGCAAAATTTCTGCTGCGAGAGAACCGTTGCTGGAGGACAAGAGACGAACCGCGTGAGCGGAAGAAGCTTGGTAGTACCTGAGTTCTCACCCTCAAAGGACTGGAAGGAGAACGCCAATTGATCCCGCAAGTTAGTCTTAGGCGGCAACCTACGATTGTCGACTTCCTGCGAGACTGAAGCCCTACTGCCAACAGCAAAAACTGATCCCGAAGCTGATTCTATTGGTACTGTTGACGCTGCACTGCTGCTGCTGCTGCTACTGGAGGTGAGAATTCTGGTGCTGCAGCTCTTGAGAGACTCCTTCAAATCCTTCAATGACATAGTTCTTCTCCGCTGTGATCAAAAAACGACGGCGAACGTCTTGGGCGTGGTCCTGCCGCGGCCGCCGCTGCTTGTCTTGGTCGTCCTCATCCTCCTCCGCAGCGTCGCCGTTGGTAGTGTCCATGAGCAAGTGCGAAAACAAAGGAAGGCCGACAAGCAAAACGAAGGAATTTTGGGGGGACACCAACAAAAGGGCGGGACAGATGGATCCCGAACCGGAGGTTATTAAGAAAATTAAATAACCGGACCTAGAACACTGGATTTCTTGTGATATTAGGGGGGGTGGGCACTTACCTGATTTTCCTAATAACCTCCGGTTCTGGTTTTTTTTTTCTTTTTTTTTTGGCAAAATTTAGAAATCAAACAATTTCTGGTTTTGGGGGAATTTGAGGGGAAAATGCTTCAAATTGTGGCGAAATTTTTGGAATAAAAAGGGAATTTTGTGACAGGAAAAAAAACAAATTGTTCCTTATTGCGTAGGTGCGAAATTTCACACAAATAAATATGGCTAATCAGAACCAGTTTTTTTTTTTTTTCCCCACTCCAAGAGGATATCGTTTTTTATTACAATTTTTTTTTCTTTGAAAAAAAATAGTTTTGAAATTTCCACCATTTACACAAAATAATATAGTTAATATAATTATAAATAATATAACTATATCAAATTCCTAATCAAACATCAAGATCAATATGAACATGAGCTTTTGATTTTTCTTAACAATACTTGAAATATGTTATAAAGTATGAATTATGTGTTACAATCTACAAGGGGCTTTTATATATATATATATAAATAAATAATTTAGTGTATAATTTTTTGCACAATAAACAATTTAAAACGTCAGGTTGTTGACTATCAAAACAATTTTTATTTCAACATAAATCAACGATAATACATAAAAACAACACAAAAAGATTTAAATAATTAGACGCAATCAAGGTGATTAACTAAGCAAGATAATAAGCATGAAATCCAAATCTCCTCCCTTTTAATCCTTGCTTAACTCATGAAATGAATTTTTTGGGTGTGCATGCTTTGAGAAGAGTTATATGAGAATATTTGTTGCATATCATGTGATCATTATTATTAAAGAGTATGAAATGCATTATGATATATGAAGAAAATGGTAGTTTTTTTTCATCAAGGAATAAATAATCTATTGAGCACTTTCAATTTTGCTTTAAGTTGATTTTATTTTATTTTAATTTCCTTTCAAAATTTTGTGAACTTTTACCTTCTTAATGGCTACTTGAATATTATCAACAAGCTAATTGTTATTAGATACAATATTTCAATTTTTTTTCTTTTGAAAATAGTTTTTTTCTTAATGTAATGATATTACACCTCTATGTGTTTTGTTCACACATGCAATATTGGGTTGGTGGCAATTTTCATGCAAATTTTCATTCCAAATTGCCAACTTCATACATGTAAATAATTTACATATTGTATGGGTATGGATTATATGTTGGTTGTATATATATCGTGTTTTACATTAATAAAATTCAAATTCAAATTATTGTTAATATAATATATTAGTAATAATTCAAAAATAATTATTTGAAAATTTGAAAATCAATGCCATGTGGCTATTTTTTATTTGGCATCTAGTGAAATTGGGACAAATGTCAATGAAATAGCTAGTGAATTAGGCACCACTTCCTTGTAGCGGAGATTGATTTTATGTACAATTTATAGGACTTATGTAAATCATTGAAAACTATTTCCAAGAAGAAATTTTCTTTCCTACGACTAGAAATCAAATTAGAATGGTTTTGAACATCTTCAAGTAGCTTTCAACTTTAGTATTTTTTGAACAACACAATTGTTGTAGTTCATATTGAAAGTGGAACCTCTGAGTGACATCTTTGATCTCATACTACATTTTGCAAAGAACCCAATGCAAGTTTAAGATATCTTCAAAGTTATAGCTATCAAAAAAAGGTTCATTCTTGAGAGAAATGATCACGATAACCATTGTTTTTACCATTCTATACCTAGTGTCATTATTTGTTGATGGTGCCATGTCTATTTGTGTGACATCAAGATGAGATTCATCAATTAAACATCAAATTTCATTGAATCCAACAATTTGTAACATGTTGAAGACTTTTAGGACTAGGGCTTTTGGTTGGCAAACTCAACATGAGGTAGTTGATTTTCTGAAATGAAACAACTTTTTTGGGCCAAAGATGGATATGAAAGGTTTGTTGGGCACGCCAATGAAGATGTGCATGTGTATGTGAGTATGTAAGCATGTGGGATGTTGCCAAAAAAAACCGCATGGAGAAATGATTTTGCTTGTCAAAAATGTTTTGTAGTAAGTAGCAGATGAGATCGCATGCTTTGCATGCGCATTGACTGCATCTCAACAAGTGAGTTAGTGCTTTTGTACTGGCTGCTTTGAGGTGACAAGCATTGGTAGGTACATCAGTTTGTGTTTAGACATGATGAGTGTGAGCAACTCAAGTGCCTAGTCTTTGTTTGTGATTGATACTGCAAACAAAATGAATGTTGAATAAAATGGGCAAACAAGATTCAGTGACATCAGCAAGGTTTTTGTCAGTTACACATCATGACAAATTAATGTTGTGTGATAGTTTGTTCATTCCCTTTTGGAGAGAAGAGACATTTAACTTAGTAAATTTGACAGAAAAAGTTCCAAACTTTTTCATCATGGATCTCCCGTTCACGGAAGATCCAGCATCAAAACCTTGGTCAAATACTGTAATGTTCCATTGCACCTTGCCTGTCATTGGCAACTCTCCAAATCACATCCTAAGCCTTACCTAATTCTGCATGCTTAATTCCCTTATAACGACAGTTAATCAAAGCTCAAAGAAGTCACCACTCATATCTGCTTGAGTGTATATGGGGGGGTGATCATTCCAATTGTCATTCAAAAGTATTCTCTAATGCACAGAATTATCCCCCTCCACACCCCAGTGATTGCAGTACCAGATACCCACCTTCAGGCTCCATACTTAGCAGTCTTCTGGAGATGGTAGATGTCTGTTGTCAGCATCAACTCTGGAGCTTCAGTTTCCCTCTTTTCGTGGCTTCCTTTCTGTGCAAGATGACCGATTCTAGGTTCTTTGCAAGTGCTGCTGTTTGAATGTCAGTGGGAACAGTGCCATCATGCCCATCATTACTATCAACTGGTCCCTGAATAACTATGGTTTCTTCCTTGACTACCATGTCTGTATCTCTCTGCTTCCCACTCCAAGATTGGAATGTCTCGTGAAAAGTTTCAGTGATTTTGGTGATGCCTGACTCAAAAGGCTCGACTGCTTGTGACACAGTTACCTTCACATCATCCACAACCTGTCCAATGTATGCCAAATCCAATCAGCATTCCTGCATAGAAAACTAGTGTCTCCTTGATCAGCCAACAAAAATATTTAGCTATTTTTTCCTTGCTAGAATTCTTCAATAATGAAGAAAGCTCACATGAAATAGCACCCTGGGGTATATGATTGAGAGCATGGAAAAACAATGATAGGCTGGTATTGCTGAAGAATTATGCCTAGGAGATTTGAGATCTATGCTCAACTGGAAATCAGAGAACAAAGAACTTTTTCAGCACATACAAAGCTGGAAGGTGTTTTTCAGAACCAATGCCTGAACAGTTCTCACAGCGCACTGATACGATGAACCACCGTGAAATTCCCTAACAAAATCATGCTAGTAAACCAAGTTTGCTTCTGGGTCAGGTTGGGGAGCGGGCACCTGAACACTATTCATACAAAGACTAATCCGTAGGGGTTCCCTCCTTCAGGCTTGGTTGATGCAAGTTATCATGGCATAACAGGACCCAAAGTTCATGTCAATAAAGACATTTGGAAATTGGAGAAAGAAGCAAAACGTACATGTCCACCACCCTCGAAAACAACATCATGTACGCTTTGTTTGACACTTGTTGCCCCGACTTGAATTGAGACTTCATCATCTGTGGTGAGCATCCCAGTTGTGAAAACAGCATTTTCAATGCTGCTCATGTGCTTATATGGTTTTGCTGGATACACAAAAATATGCGCCACAGCTGCAAATGCCATCTGTTGAGAACCACATGCCCATATACAATAGTCAGAAAATGCATGATAAGAATCACTCATTTCCAGTACATCCAGAAAAGTGAAAGAAGTTCTGGATGCAGTAATCACTTCAATACAGATGATGAAATCTTGGAGGCGGCTTTGAAGATGCCCTGAAAAAATCTCCTTGCGAGAAAACCACTCAAGTGCTAGCCCTGACCCAAAAATGTAGGCAAGTATCACTCCCTGCCACCATGTCACAAACACAACTGCCTTGAAACATAGAAACTTCGCCAGGGGATTGATTGACTGAAGCTCATATTTTGTTACATGGTAAAACTGCACAAGACAGTATAGTGCCCATATTTGACTAAAATTTAGCACAAGTGTTACATAAGAGTACCTGCACAGTTCCAGCATTCATTATTGTCAGACGAAAGAGCTTGACTGAAAGCACCACTGACAATGGACTAACCTAGTTGTCTTTGAATAACTACATAGGCAATCATGAAGATTAACATCACCTTCCCAATCCCCAGACTTACCCATTTGACCAACCAAATTCCCCATCCCCATATGAACTTAGTTGGTCCAGGATCAGCGCTAGCCAAGAACACACCGTTTTCAATATCATCTGAAATTCAAGCCCCCCATGAATTTGTATGTGTGACCAGAGAGGCTGGAAACAGGGAAAGATATGAAATAGTATATATAATTGCAGTCAAAATTTTCTTCATTGCAGATGCAACAATCAATGCAGCTTCTCTCCCTTAAGAAACTGCAGCAAAGAGAAAACACAGAAACTTACATATTGTACAATGCCAAACATTATTTTGTCATAAAATGAGCGCCCCAAAACCCAAGGCGCCAAACACCAATTGAAGGGGAAGTCATGTGCCACTGTGTTTGTTGCTAAGTGCTTGCCATCATCATCCAACAGAGACCTGAGTGGACGCACAGATCCTTGTTTCTCCAGTTTCTCTATTGCCATATCTTCCCCACCTGCCCAGCCACCATATTCACAAATTGGCCATCAAACATAAGAGAGGGTTCTACGATTTCACCATTTTCAATTTCCATTGGTCCACATACCAACCTATTCAGATATCAATTGATTGATATCAAGAAATGAACAATGGCAGCAACCCCTTCTTAATTCTTTGTATTGCAAAGAAATTGCAAGGACACCCAGATTGCATGTTTCATTGTTGCTTCATCTCTTGATGTTTTTTTCAGTGAAGATTTTGGAGAGGATGTACCTAAGCAGCCGATGAGGTATCGACCAAAAGAATACATTGCAAGTGCTTCATAGGAGCCTGTCAGTGTATTACAAGTCATTGAAATTTCTGGCATGTATAGTGATAAAAACTGCAATCCATGCAAATACGTGAGAACTTCAGAATCCAATGGAGCAAATAAGGGTCATCACACCATAACATCTGAAGCAACTTTGAAGGATGTAAACTCCACAACAACAACTCTTTAAAAGCAACCATGATCAGTGTTCAGCATTCAGAAAGTGGAGAAATGAAGAAGATCCTAATTGAAGGAACATGATCAACCATCTCTCAAAAGCATGAAGACTGCATTAAAATGGTCTCATTACAGCTGTGTTCTCAGAAAATCAAGAAGTGTAAAGAAGCAGGTGTTACCGAGCAGGAACTGTATACAGGAACCATGAATATTAGGCCAATGAGCCACCTCTGTTCCTACAGAATGAGTGCAATATCTTCATAAGTACTTAGAATGTCTTCTCCACATTGATGATTCAAGACCATCTTAATAGAGATGACAAGATAAGGTCACAATGTATGGTAATGATCGGCTCTCATAAGATCCTCACTAAATCACCAAAGGACTTCATCAGCTCCCAGCAGTGGGTGTAGATCAACATCATACAGTTTCCAATGTATTGAGTTTCAATCACAAGTCTCATTAGGGTAAGGGTAATCCATGAGTTTATCTAGCTCAATAGAACCCTAAAAGAGAAGGAAACCAAGGAAAGAGGATATCTATGAAGTTGCAGAGTAATCTCCACAACAACATTTTGAATGTAACACAACAAATGAGTGCAGTCTAAACCTTATGAGAGTCAGTCGCTCACAAAGTAGATCTGACCATGAGAAAACCAAGGAAAGTGGAACACAAAGCTAAGAAACAAAAAGAGAAAAGAAGCCAAAACAAGATGATGAAGAAAAGAGAGAGAAACAAGAAGATGGAGGACTTGAAGAGCATGATCTTGGAGACCAAAATGGTCTAATCTATTCCATCAAAGACTGCCACACCAGAGTGCACCAAGAGCAAATTCTCTTTTGGCATTCCAGTTCTCTGCAAGAAAGCACAAAATCTACAATCTAAGACTGCAAAACAAGCTGCAATTGCCAGTCTGAAATTTGGGAGTAATGAAGAGGATGGTTTATGTATGATCTGGAAAGGAGGTGAAGATACTTACTTCGGGGCCGTTGTAGGTTGAGAGATGCTGGAACAGCAGGTAGGAAGAAAGAAAGATAGTAAACGCCACAAAGCAAGCAGCAGTGATGAGAACCCAAGAATGCATGGATACATGATCACCCGGTGGCAGCACGGGACCCACCATCTTTCTCAAACTCTCAAGCTTCCAAAACCCTTCAACCACCAACAACAGTTTCTCCATCTTCCTCCCACAAATATTAACAACTATCTTCACCTCTCCTTTAACATAAGAGAACCATCTTTCTTAAAACCTAAAGCTTCCATAAAACCCTTCAACCCATAACAACAACTTCTGCGTCTTTCTCCCACAAATATTAACAACTTCCTTCTTGACCTCTCCTCCTTTAACATAAGGGAAGCATCTTTCTCAAACCCTAAAGCTTCCAAAACCCTGCTACCCACAACAACAACAACAACTTCTCCATCTTTCTCAAACCCTAGAGCTTCCAAAACCCTTCAACCCACAAATAAATAACAGCTACCTTCTTGCCCTCTCCTTCAACATATTCTCGAAAGAAAGACCTCCCAGCCTAGTTGTCGAAGAAACCATCTGTCCTTTCCAAACAAAAATCAATAAATCGTCATCCCCAGCAACAATTTCACGATAAACCCTGAAAACCCTAGAGTGAGGGGAAAAAAAACACACAGACACACGTTGGTTGCAAAAAAAAAAAAAAACAATATTACAGAAATAAGAAACTTGAATTCTGGAATGAACCTGCGAGGTCGAAATCCTTGCACCAAATTGAAGTAAAAGCTCCATACACAACGACAATACTAATAAAGTCAAAGCTCCAGTAAAGGCCACACTCTCACCTCTCTCTCTCTCTCTCTCTCTCTCTCTCTCTCTAGTGCAAACTCAAATGCTATCAACAAAGAATTCAAAACCCAAGCTTCCAAATCAGGAGAAAACTAACTAGCTGAATTTCAAAGCAAACTTTCCAAAATCTGCATCAAACCCAAATCAAGAAATCAACATCTTTTTGAGTGAGCTACAAAAAAAAACAAAAAAAAAAACCATGAAGTAAAAGTTCTTGTTTGGATTTCCTTTTTTTCTTTTTGTCTTTCTTCATCAGAGCTTCTTGGGTGTATGAGAATGGCAGTTGTGGTGCTTAAAGCCTGATGACACATAGCGGTGGAAGTGCAGGTCCTGTAAAGAAAAAAAAACATTGGACATTGCCATTCCCAATGAGCACTATACAGAGCACACAATATGGGTCCCCCTGGAGAGGCTTACTCTCTGCAAGACAAGTGTGATGCTGTCTAAGTGCCAAGTAGGTGCAGCAATTAGGGTAGAGACCGGCCAATAGTCTCTACCCTAAACCCTAAACCCTACTACATTCACTCATTCTTTCTTTTTCTTTTTTTCCTTTTTTTTTAAATTTTTTTTTGAAAGGGAGGGTTTTGCCACATTTATGTCTATTGGCTATGACTTTAAGAGTTCCTTGAAAATAAAGTTGTCAGTTAAGTTGAAATCTGACTAAAAGGTACATTCACACTTGGTGTTAGGGACACTAGTATTAAGTCTCCTAATATCAAGCTAGTCATTTATGACCTAAAACTTATGAAGATTTTTATGAAGATTTTTTTATGTTAAGTTAACATTCACTAAAATATTAAACGATCGCCCATTTAACATTGGGTGCCACCTAGATTTTCACTTAACACCGACTTATCATTAGGTGTGAATGCACCTTAAAAAAGATGCTTGCCAACCTCACTCCATGAAGAAATTGGAAAAAAAAAAAAAACATTGCCTGTATTGTTATATGTTCATGTGGAGTCCACTATATAAACATTAAGTTTAGGTGAAAGTTATATTATGAAGATTTTTATGTGGCTAATTAACATTTTTTCTAATTTCTTCAAGGCAAGCAGATGACTATAATGCCCTTCTAGTGGTATGCTTAGGTGACATATTTGTCCACGGGCTAATGATTCCAATTGACTACACAAGTTTCATCTATCTCCAAAAATAGGTAAGTAAAATTTTATTTGTTCATAACATTGTGACAAGAACCCTTTAAAATGTTACCATTTTTTTTTTGAGTTCAAGTACAAATGCCTACTAGATCCAATGCAAGATTAAAATAGGTTTTTAAAAATAGATTTTTTTGGCTATTCAATAATAAGAAAAGTAAGCGTCAAAGTATGGCATTCTCAAAAATAGAAACCAACTTTCTAAATCACAAAGTAAGCTCATATGAAATGGTTTCATTTTGAAATTTCCTATTTGTCATCCAAGAGCAAGAGGGTTTTCATATATCATCCATGAGGGTGGGGTTCTGGAGTTTAGTAGGTGGAAAATGACTAGAAGGTCGCAAATTATGGGTTCCAACCCACGTGCTCTCAATCAATCAAGTGAGCGAGATGATCGCATCAGTTGTTTACGGCACTAAACAAATACAACTTATTTGCATGATTTGTGAGTTCATAAAGACTAGCACTCTTCCATGCTTATATATGGTGGCTTAGACAAGAAGAGCTTACAATTAGAATGTATGCCTATGTTTGTTGCTTAAGCTTGGGTGACTTTTGAATGGAGTTGGCAACTAACCAAAGTAATGCAAAGTGAACTATTGTATAGACATACATGTATGAAATGTCGAAACAACATGTAGGTCAAGTTTTCTAGAACCTTTCTCACATTCAAAGATTATGAAAGTTGAGTTGATCCAAATCTTTTTAAGGGGTCTAAAATATGCTTGGCTTGTGAAACATGGATCTAAAATAAGTTCAAGTCCTTATAACAATTTGTCTACTCTTCATGACCTACAACATCATTGCACCAATATTGAACAATGAACATCTTCAAAACGATAAATGATCGAAAGATCAAAGAATTCCATCTGTTCATTTGAATATGCCTCTACAAGTTTTCATTTGTAAAACCATCAAATTCAAATTCCCAATTAGGTCAAAATTCAGTACCTACAAAGTATGTCCCAATTTGGACTTGTTTTTTCCTTTTTGAAGTGACCCAATGTTTATAAAATTAAATAGCTACATTTGCCAACTATAGATTCAAAATTGCCAACCTTAAGTGGTAGATTTTAATCTATAGTTGTTGAATGTAATTATTTAGTCCTTAATCATCATGTTAAATGTTTTCTTTTTTTAAAAACAAGCAAACATGGTAATATTCTTTTTGTAAAACTAAATTACATCCAAAATAAGCCACAAAACTACAATTTTAATCAATAGACAAGAGGGTCCAACAAGTACTCACTATTACTAGAGTTGGAAATTTGTGAGATGGAACTAAAAACTATTCAAATGAAAATGAACAAAAATCCAAGGTGCTCAAATTGTTGAATCGTTGCACTACTATAATAGGCTTACAAAACATATACATATACAAAATTAGTGAATAATGAACAATCCTCATCAAATCAGATTGTCCAAAAATCCATCAAAGTATACAATAACCAATTTCAACAACATGTTTGTTGTTTAAATAAGAATGAACTACCCACTTTGTTGATTTTTGAATATTCTAATTTTTACCACTTTCATTGACAGGTTTTACATGAAGTTAGTACTAAACCTTTTGTACAACGACTATCATCACAACATATGCACAAAAAAGATGTTCAACAACTAATGTACAATAACAAAATGTTGGAAAAAACTAAAAACAAATGTTTAAATAAAAACCATCACAATCAACTCAAGTTTTTTGTTTGTGTTAAACCATAAACCCATAGAAAACAAAACCTCAACTTCATGCATTGTCTTTTAAACAATTAGTTTCTCAAAGAAATGTTGTAAATCACATATCTAGTAAAAAAAACTCAATTGGATGCATTTTGATTTTTTTACTTCATAATGTAAATTTAAATCATAGAAACCTATGCATGAACAAAAGATGCCAAAAGAACATATTTGAATAAAAAAAAATGCATGAATGAAAACAATTAAATAGGCAAATCTGAATCAACATAAATATGCATGGACAAAACTTAGAAGATGCCAAAATGGGCAAATATGAAACATATATTGAAGGTTATTTTATAACGTGCTAAAAGTTCGATTGCCACAATGACCTCAATAATCAAGTATGAACAAAAATACCCATATAACCCATTCTTTTTTTTTCTATAACTCAATGTTCTAGGCAAATATAGAAGCAAGGATTCCAACAAAAAAATTCAAGGTATGTGCATATAGAACTTATGGTAGACCATGAACAACACATTAAAATGTGTAAGATTCTTTTGCTTGGAACAAAATAAATCCAAATATCCCATTAATATGAAGGGGATTCAAACCTAGATCCAATAAGGGTCCTACCTACTACATCCCATGTTTTACTTGCATTCAAACCATCTCATAAAACACTAAAAGAAAAATTGTCATTTACAACCAATTTTGCAACTAAAAAATGTCATTTACAAATGACATTTTTAAGTTGCAAAATTGGTTGCGAATGACAATTTTTCTTTTAAATAGAACATGTGTACATAAACTTCACAAAAGATTGCAAAATAATAACAATGGGAATCCATAAATAAAACCAAGCCACCAAAGGTTCACCCTTGTGCAAAATTTGAATAGCCCATGCACCAATTCTACCAAGGGTAAGACACAACAAGACTCAATAATGTCTTTACATCACATAAAAGTTCATATTTTTCTTGATGATCTTAACAATTGAAATGTCAACAACAATTTTCACACAAAGGGTTTATACTATTGCAAAACATTTTTGGTAGATGATAACATACAGATCTAGCAAGTTTTTAAATGTTGCAGGGTTTTGTTACCTTTGGTTTACAAGATTTCAACTAACTTATTAGCTTCAAAGGCATGTTTAGAACTATAGTTACACATAAACATTAGGCAACATTCAATCTTTAACACCAAACTCAATTCACTCAATGTTTGGACTATAACAAGAGTGGTTTGGTGTGCCATGCAATGCACCCTTATTACAAATGGGGCATTTTTTGCAAAATTTGGATGGTGACACCATTTTTTCCTTGAACTAGAAAAATGTAGTGCCATCAATTCTAAAACAAATGTTAATCATTTTTGTTTCAGTCAATACTCCAAAATCAACACTGTTCTTCGCAATGATTCCCATCAAATTCTTAGACATGGCTCCATCACAACCTTTTGTTGCCAGTTCACCAATATATAAAGACCCTCTTCCATTTTTTAGTCACATAAACATGGATGCACAACTAGCTTTAGTTAGCAACACTAGTCATTTCATCACAACTTATTCAAATGAATTCAAATTTCTAAATGGTAATTTTCACAACTTTTAACAATGCCATGCACAACCTTTGCCATGGACCACCTAATGGAATTTGACTAATGCTTTCAAGGGAAATTTCAAACCTTCAAAAATTGAAAAAACTCCTTGAATCCTTCAAAATCCATCATGGAACAACCTTGTTTAAGAACTATGTAACAAATTGTATGCATTTTTTTTCATTTTGCCTTGCCCCATTCACAAGTTGGGCATCGATAGATTATCATATCCAAATAAGTTATCATTCTTCACACGTGAATTGGTAGGATAGAAAAAATATTCACCAACAACCTTGAGTCTTGTCATAATGCATTTTTTCATTCATGATTGTTTGATTAGGGAATCTAATTTTAGTATTAACAACTAATCCTTCCCCTCCTTTCAAACAAATCTTAAACTTTACCACATAAATATTCCCATCCTTGCCACAAAATTGCTTAAATTAAAATAATCTTGCTACCCATGATCCTAATATGCCCTATTCATTTCTAGGCATTTTTAAAAAAAACTTTCTTCCTCTATGGTTCATTTGGAGTAACTTCATCAAAATTTGCACCAAACTTAACTAGGGATGGGACTTTAAATAATAGAGGGCCCTCCTTTTCTCAATTGCAAATAGTGGGACTTCAATATATGTGGGCTCTGGAGCAAAGGTAGATCATGCATGTGTAAATGTTTATGTGCTTGTATTAGGTGTTTTAGGCATTGCCAAAGTTGAAGAAAAATCATAATTTGAAGTTAGTTGACGGCTTCAAAGGTGTCATCACGAACAATATATTTTACACAAAAACAAATTGGGTGGCATAAAACTCAAACACAACACATGTACACAAATCAATGTCTACCAACATTGACCTCTTCAAGAACAAATCAACAAATTTAATTTCACAAAACTAAAATGTTAGTTCATTATAAGGATTGGATTTTCTTACAAACAAATTGGCCTTTTCAAGAAACACACAAATGGGTGAATTGGATTTGAGAAAGGACCAAAGTCTCATGTAAGCAAATCAACCTTTGAAAAAACACCAAAATCTATGAATCAAGTTTGAAAAGGGATTGAAGTTTCCTACAAGCAATTCAACCAATGAAAAAAACACACAAATCGACAAATTAGATAACAAGTTCGAGCAATTTCAATGATAGAAAAAATTACATGTGCATTCATTAAAAGGATCAAAGACCAAACACAAATGTGAAGACACAACACAAATTACAATGACCAAACATGATGACTTCCAACAAAACCAAAATGTAAACATGTGACAAGCTTTTGAATAAAAAGGCTAAGAACACTTCAACTTGCAAAAGTAACCAAACTTGAAAATGAACCTTATTTTAAAAAGTCCCTTGAGCCTTCACGACAATTTGTTCTCTTTTGATTATGTCAATTGCAAGTTGTTACAAATTTCACTTTCAAGGACAACTTCACAAATGCAACCTCCATTTTGTATTTAAAAACTCAATGTCACAAGGCACACCATTATGCTTTGTATAAGTTTTAACTTGCAAATTCCAACTCCAACAACTAAACGAACACCTTTAGAAAACAACAATTGTAGTTTTGAGTTGTAATAACAAACAAATAATAAACTACAAATGCACGTTGAAATAAACATTTTACAAGCATATTTTGT
This sequence comes from Sphagnum contortum, assembly GCA_963920785.1. NCBI lineage: Eukaryota > Viridiplantae > Streptophyta > Sphagnopsida > Sphagnales > Sphagnaceae > Sphagnum > Sphagnum contortum. The sequence continues at coordinate 11,034,895 of OY987276.1, forward strand.
TGTTCAAGTTGTATGAAAGTCAAGCATGCTTCAAGTTCCTAATACAAAATGTTGGTTCATTTCAAGCTTCATGGTTGTGCACAAGTTCCAACTTCCAAGCTACTTAATAATGTGCAAAATTTTGTCCTATTAAACATGCAAGTACAAAAAATCCAAGTGCCATGAAGTTGGTGAGTTAGAAAGTGGAACTTGCATCATTATCAACAATGGCAATGGCTTGTAGTGGATTGAGCTTGCAATTGAGAGAGATGGGAAGTTGCAATTTGGCATTTGACAACCAAGGGAATTCAACCCATTCAACTACAAATGAAAATTGCCAATCATAAGGTTGGCTAATAATTTGTTTTTCCTTGTCAAATCTTAGCAAATTTTCCAGATTTGATGCTTCAAATTGCTATGGCTACTTCACAAGCTTTTTATTTGTTGCCAAAGAGACAAAATTTCGCCCCCCAAAAAAAAACCCTAATCACAAAAAAAGATTCAATGGGCCTTTCACCATGTATTTCTAATTTAGTACATTGAAGATTGATCATATTTATGGATGTCATTTAAAGGGGGCAAAGCCATTATGAGATGAATCACTTGTTTATTCATTAGATTTACCTTGTAAGCAAAGGAGAGACTATAGAACCATGTACCTAGTTCTCACTTGGTCTCACATTTCAAGGAATGTTCACTTGGTGTTACAACCAATGAATGAATGAATGAATGAATTGTGAATTTCTCTTTTTTGGTGAGAACTTCATGGAACATTTCCTATTTGAATTGTTGTCTCTTTTTTATATTGGCTTGAAGTTTGAACCAACATTGGTCTAATCACTAGTCATGCCCCTAGTAGCAAGGAACTTACCAATTTGTTATGAATTGAAGCAAATACCAATCTTAATCTTATATCAACCTAGCACTGCTGTACCAATTCTATATCAACTAGTGGGTACCTGTGTCCTTCAGACACCGTGAAGTCCTCCGATTTCTTTAAACCAAGAGAGACACACACAAAGGCGCAAAGCAGCTAATTTTATTTTTATTTTATATAGAAGCGTATTGGAGGCCTGAGGCGGCCCTGCAGGTCCTATGCGCACTGCCCAGGCCGGTTTGGCCCGGCGGTTATCAGGTCGCTTCCTTGGGGGGGTCCCTTAGACCTAAACATCCAAAGATCTGCCCTCTGATGTAGACACCCGTCTAGCCATGGTTCCGAACCTTTGAACAAACTCAAATAATCGCTTCCAACCGCCGTCGTCTACCCAGCTCTCATGAAATCCGGCGACTTTTTATCTATTTTGTTAGCCATGTTTCCCCCCCCCCCCCCCAGAAAAAGGAACCAGAGGTTATAATCACGGTAAGATACCCGCCCAACTCGGGTGTGTATCTATAAATACCCCCTTGTTTCTGTCAGCTACGTCAATTGGTTGAAATAAACTATGTTTTCCATCTGGGTATGTTTTCCAAACCCAAAGAATAGGTAGGGTTGCAAAATTGGCCTCGCAGAGATTGTTAACGGGTCGGAATGCCATGTCACAGACAGACAAGTGAATTAATATATTAGATATCAATACCCTCGCAAGTGTATGTATATGTGTATATTTGCTTCAAAGTTCATACAGTTAAAATTCAGTCCTCAACCCAACACCCAGACTAGGCTGGTATGTTCAAAAGTTGTTACAAGATTAACGGAGTGTTTGAATTTTGAACCCACCATAAGGGGTAGTAGAATCATCACATGTTGAATCATTTCTAGGTGTCACTATAAATGAATGAAAGTGTTACTGTATATGAATGAACCACGAGATTTTATTTATTTTATAAACTTCATGCAACATTTTGTATTAGAATTGTTATTTGTTGTTGGGTTGGCTTGTCATTAGCCTAGGCCAAAGATGGCAAATAACACAAATATGCAAAACAAATTTCTTATAGCCAAGGAGGTGAGGCAATGTGCACTAGGACCCCAGGGTTCCCATCAAGTTCCCAACATGTTGTTCAACATGTTCCCAAATAGCTCCTCACTGTATCCCATATTCTTTGCCCAAAGTTCTACTCTTCAAATCCTATATATGTGCAACCCTAATGAGGCGAGAGTAACATCTTTTCTGGGACTGTCAAAAGCTTGATTTTTAATCTTTTTGTGATGGAGCAATAAAAGACCTGGTCTTTTAACGATTCGCAACCAGGCCCTGCGCATAATGTTTAAGCAATCTGAATTTTGAGATATTGCAAAATCCCAAGAAATTGCAAGAGAAGCCATTAGAAGTACAAATTCACCTCTCATAGAATGACTAGGTTAATACCACTGCAAAAGTCTTTCTAATACATACATACACAAGAAGGCAGAATCAGGCATGTCTGAAGCTAACAGAAGAACATCCAAAAAGTTTAGTCATTAGAACTGATCAATCTTGCTTTCAGATCTGATGGATTGGATCTTTGTAAAAAGAGTTCAAGAATCAAAAGGAGTACAAAATTAGTGGAGAAATTTGAACTTGAGAAATCAAGAACTCAATGACATCAAAAAAATGCCAGAATCCTCTGAGAATCCTACTATTCTGAGAGGGGACATCAACTTTCTGCAACTTCTGACCATTGACCATGAGCAGAATAGCTTAATAAGAGTTTAGCCAGTTGGAAACTTCTACAAAAGAAGGCTTGTGACAATCTGTAATTTGTAAAAGTGTGAAAAGCCAGGGCGTATTGTCACACAAAAGTAACAATAACTCAATGCCAGAGATGACCATCTGGCTCAATGAATGAACTCTCAAAAAATCCTTAGCTTCCAGACATGAAGAGAACATTGATTTGATGTAACATTCTTGGACTCTCTTTCAAGTGTCCAGAAAGCTCCAAAGCTTTGGCTTGTAGCTCTATGTGCCTTGAGAAGGGCTTCTGAAAATGATGAACGTCCAGAGGATCAAGAACCTTGAATCAGTACAAGTAAAACACTATGACCCAAAATGATGACAAGCTTGCAACAAAATACTGTTTCCCACAGTGCCCATTGACTTTGTTCAGCCCTTAATCATCAACATGTTGAATTTCACCCATCATGATCCGGTTGCTGGTGATGCTGAATCCAAGCAAGGAAGGGTCAACAACCTTTTTCCCCTTCTTTCCTTTCTTCTTCCCACCCTTCAAAAAGTTGTTGCTGTCTGATCCACCGAGAGATTCTTCCACTTTTTCTGGATTGAAATCAGAACTGCACTTGCTTCTCCCCATCTTCCCATTGCTACTGAAGAGAGCATCCCTATCATCACTTGAAGAGGAGGGATTTCCAGATGCCACTGTAACTAGCTTCTCCTTCTGACGAATAAACTCAGTCTTGAAAAGCTCTACCTGTACCTTGCTTATTCCTGGCAGGCTTAACAGGTACTGTGAGAGGTACATGCCTGCTTCTCCACTGGAAGGAAGTGAAATGCAATAGTCGATGATTGCAGTATCTGCAAGCAAAGTACAAAAAATGATTTCACCAAAAGGAAGAGAAGAGTAGATCAGGAGTACCATTTGATCATTAAAATTCTCTCCTGCTTATTAGCACACAAACCACAACACTACAGCGCAAAATGATTGGTGGCTCTGAATTGGATGTCATACCATCAACTCCACTTAACTTTTTAATTTGGCTCTGACACCACTGGTGAAGGGCTTTGGCCTCCAGACTTGTCACCGCACTCCACTGGACTCCCGGAGATGCTGAGGAATCTACAGTAGCCAACACCCCAACCCATTCACTAATTAACTAGAGAATACCACTGGGAAATGCTCGGATCACTGCCATGCGAAGCTTCAGAACATGACATTATGAGCAACATACAGAGAAGGCACACAATGTTCATGGAAAATTTCTCATCATTGGTGAAATAGAGGGATGATATGTGTGGTGACAGAAATATCACCTTCAACATGTCTGGTATCCTGGTGTTGGATGGATTTGGTTGTAGTTGCTTTCACCGTGATTGCAGTTGTTGAAGCATGTAAAGATGGAAATTCTGAAGGGCTCACCCGATGAGTGACATTGTGGGTTGCTGTCTGCTGAGCTATGGGAACTGGAGAAGATAGAACCTTTGGCTGTGCACCTTTGATAATTGAGCCTTTAATCAGATTCACAGATGGGACCTCAGACATCATGGGAGAATGCTTAATAGATCCAGATTTTGTCTTCAGAGATTCCCCATAATTCCAGAAGAGCTCAGCATCATCTTCAGAAGCACCAACATTTGAGGAGGATTTATTTGCAGCATTTGCAGGAATTTTCGATCCCAAGGATTGCAGAGAGATCAGAGGAGATGGAGAGAGGGAAGGAGGTCCTGATGGCCAATTCCATGCACCTGCACTGCTTGAGGTTCTGGTTACAATGGTTGATGACTTTGGTGGGGTGGGAAGCTGCTGCTGTTGACCTGCCAGTGATTGCATCATTTTTGCCTGTCTCTCCTGCTCCTCACAGTTACGGCTCTCAGCTTCCTGAATTTCCTTCAATGACTTTGCAGCCTTGCCTTGGCAGCTGGGGTCCATAGACCATGCCAGCACTGGCACAGAACTCACTGGTTCATCTCTCAGGTTCAGGAAGTCTGCTAACAAAGGTCCTGGTGGAGGTGCTCGCTCAGATTCATTTGGGGCATCAAGTGACGCACTTGATTGGGGTCCAACGTGGAGCACTGAACTCTTTTTGGAAGAGGAATGCTCAGGAGATGGAGCTGGCTCTGGAGTGGAGGACTTGCTTGCTGCAGTTGTACCCTTTGACTTAGAAGCTCGTTTCTTCTTTCTCCTAGACTCTTTTGGTTCAATAAAGTCCTTGTTGTCCAAATCAGTGGTTTTTTGCACTGAAGTTTGAATTGCTACTGCCTCAAGTGCCTGGCTGCTCAAGTTTGATGTGGAATCCAAGAGATTCTGGCTTGCACCATTCCCACACAAATCCTCAGTTGGATTATGCAAAAGCCTCCCTTCTTCACCCATATGTGAATCTGGGATAGTGTGAATCTGGGATTTGTTCTCTGCTTCACTAGCAAACATAGTTGCAGGAGAAGACATCATATGCCCTTGAGACGTACCCACACTTGATGCTCTGTAAGCCTCCTCTTCCTGTATTTCTTTTAAAGACTTCACTTGAGGGGGGCAAACTGATGCTACCCATGGACCCAATGTCCCAGAGCTCACAACAGAGTCTTCTGATGGCATTGTGCCGGTACCAACTTCTGCAACACCTTGTTCTTCCACTCTTTGATACTGAGCCTGTTCCTGCTGAATTTCCATCAGTGACTTACAATCTGGTGGAAGGGCTGGTGTCCATACAGGTGAAGAAGCAATTGACCCTGGTTGCTTATATAACATAAAGTCAGATGATTGTTGACTTGAAGACTGGGATTTTGGTGGTGGAGGAGTAACTGCAGCAGCACCATTTTCAAGACTAATGGATGTGCACTTGACTGGTGTCTCCTCAAGGTGCAAACACCCTTTAGATCTTCCATCAGCTCTTTCCTGTGGTTGCTCATCTTGGCCCACCTGATTGTGGGCCTCTCTACCCCAGGAATTATGGCTGAAATCGTGCACATACTCCTTCAGCTTCTCAAAAGGACGATGGTCCTGTGAACCTTGATGGCCAGTCAGTGGCAACAAGGGCTTGTTACCTCCAGTTAGGCGCTGTGAAGATTGCATATCATTGTCTTTAACTAGAGAAGATCCTAAGACCTCAGGTGGAAGGCTAACAGGTGATTTCAAGATGCTGGTCAGAGAAGGTTCCTGTTCAAGTGCATTTCGTTCTTGGTACATCTGTACAGCCTCCTTGTGGACTTGTTCTTCTGTAAAAGCTGGAATATTGTTATGCCTATCAGCTTGGGCATGGTGTTCTTGGATTCCTGTCACCAATTTAGCAGGGACCGTAGTCCCTGATTCTGTACTAGATAGTGAAATCACTGATATGTTTTGTTCCAGTTGCAAGATGCTGGGATTAACCATATTTACAAGCTTATCCACTTCCCCACCTTGCAGCTCATTTTTAACATCTAACTGGGAAACACCTGAAGTATTTGATTGCAGCTGTTCAGGAGACTGACGAAAATTCAACTGATGATGCAAGCCTTGCTCTGGCAGTCGTAGCTGTTGCTGCTGTGTACTGTTAGAAGCTAGATCTGCACTAGGTGCCTTTCTTGGTACAAATTGGTCAGACTCATTCACTTCCCACACACCAGGGATCCGCATTTCATCTGTGCTTGTGGATTGCCATGGCAACCCCAACGGCTCCTGTCATGAAAGGTGTTCTTAGTCTACACACAAAAGTACCAGCCTTCTAACACTCAAACCAATCAGAAACTTCCACAGCAACAACTGCAAACCTAGGACCAAACACAATCAGAACTTCCCAATCCATAGCTGTTTTCCCTATGATGTGCAGAGAAAGAAAGAGACCTGCTGCTGCTCCTGTCTGAGAATGTGATTAAAGGCAGCTAAGCCTGGGTGGCTTCCTTGGGCTTGGAAGAGCTGTTCCAAAGAACGGACATCTTGTGGACTTTGTGGTTGGCCAGAAGATCCCATCCGAAGTGCTTCTGCTTGTTGCTGGACAACCAGGGGCTGATCAAAAAGGCCACCACCTCTTGGGCCACTATCAGATGGGTGATGGTGGATGTGAAGAGACTGTGAAGGAGTAAGAATTGGCCGGTACCTCACTGGCTCTCCTGTCAGAACTTGTGGCAGGAGCTGTTGTTGCTGGTGCTGCTGCAACTCAAGAAGCTCGCCAAAAACAGTCCCTGATGTAGATGGGGGAGGTTGTAGAACAGGGTGATGATGAAGATTAAAGAGTCCTGGATGCAAAAGCTGTTCACGGTCTGGACGTGCAAATGAGCTTCCATGTTGCTGCTGCAGTGGTGAAGCAAATGGCAGCTTCAGATATTCTGACTGGTGCTGCAGAGGCAATCCTGGCAGACTAGGATGCAGATCCCTGAACTGAAGAAGGCGCTGCAGCTCCAGCAGCTCCAGCTGTTGTTGAAGATGGTTAGGATGAACAACACCTCCATGGGTGGGAGGCTCTAGATGAGAGTGGGTTGCATTTAGAGATACCTTGCATGCCAGGTCACCTGGCAAGGGCTGATCAATTTTGGAGAATACTCCCTGAACAGGCAGGCCAGTTTGCATTGCTGGTAACAGACCAGACCAACTTTGCCATGATGATGATTGTGCTGCTGAGTGTAAACCATGGACCATTGTAGGACCTAGAGCTTCAGTTGTACCTACAAATGAAGCTTTTTGTTCCTCACATTCCTGGTATTGCAAACTCTGAGAACTGACCTTTGAGAGACTCTGATTTGCTGGATCAGAGACATCCATTTCACTTGACATTTGACACTGCATTCGAAAATCTTGATCCATGAGATCATTAGTCTTTGCTGTACTTGCACCCTCACTTAACCCAAACAAGTTGTCTGCTGGCATCTCTGTATCAGAAAAAATCAGACCCACACACATTAAAGAAATGCAAATCCAAGCTGAGAGAGTGGGGAGAAGGAGAAGTGTAGAAACAAATGCTGCTGCAAAGCATATAACAAATGAAAAGTGGGTTGTGACTTTGAACCCTTACCTTCCCTTCCAGTGTCTAGAGTTTGGTTTGAGAAAACTTTTGAATGCCCACCAAAAGTAGACTCTGTGGCATCCACCAACCTGAGAGTTTCCAATCTTGGAAGTAGATTGACCTCTAAGTCCTTTTCCTTAACCCCTCCACTCCTCTGTTTTTGCTCAAATGCTGTCTGCTGCCCATATTGAGATAAGCACACTCCATCCCCATTTGCAAGAGCAGCCTTGTAAACTTCTTCTGATTTCTTCGAAGAAACAAAACCTGGGGGAGGGCGTGGCTTGGGCCTCAGATGTGGCATCAGATGGCCCAAAGGAACAAATGGTGTGCCTTCCAAAGAATCTGCCAATCTCACCAGTAAATCTGTACTAAAGAATCCAGCATCAAACCAGTCAATGATGTCCACTCCCGTGAATGGGCCTTGGATGTCACCTTGAGGATCTTTGTAGAAAATACTGAGATCCTCTGGAGCTCTTTGTGGAGGTGCTGCAACCTTTGTAGCCCCATTCGACTCAGGCAATTGACAACTCAGCTTCCTTGCCTCTGATCCAACTGCTGCTACAGAGGTTGTAATATCTGATTTACTCTGCATTGATAGAGAGAGACTTTTATTCAGGTTTCCAGTCTCTACACCTGTTAGAGAATGTGATAGGTTATGTCGCTCTGTAACATTTCTTTCCTCGAGCTGTCTTGAGTTTACTTTATCATTTTGCATCCATCCGCCTCTTTCAGGCAGTAAGACCTGTTCACCATTTTGCAACTAGTGAGTTCCCCTGTTCACCAGAAAAAGAAGAGTGCCCACAACTGGGCAGAACAATACTTCATACTTCAAATACTGTGGAAAATCTGACTTCAGACAAACAACCTCTTTGCGGCGCCAGCTGCTTCGATCATCTCTCTCAATGCTCTGTTCATTTCTCCACCTCTTCGCCTCTTTGGGGTTGGTAACTGCTTCATTGTCACCCTTAGGCTTGCACCAAATGCCATCACTTTGGCCAGAACCTTCACGTCTCCTGGTGCTGTCCTCCCTTCCTGAATCTCCACTCCACTCCTCCCCGAACTGCCCATGGCTGCCACCTAATAATCACAGAACCATCAAAATGAAGAATAATGCCTTCATAAGTAGAGAAATCCTCCTTCAGTTTCAGAGAACCTGGCAGAATTGAGAGATAACAAAAACATCAGCACACAGGGAAAAGATCAACACCCTTATAACCACAGGAAAAACTGAGGATCATTAGAACAATAGCAATAGTCACACATATCTTCAGTGACCTTCAACAGAAACATGAATGGAAGTGATGAGCTACCATAGCATCCTCACTGATGTCATCCGTTCCCAGCATTGGGTGAATATCAATGTCATACATTAAACCGTACAGAGTTCTGTCACAAGACTGGCAGTAAAAGGAATGCCAGCTGTGGTGTTGGCTAGCTCAAGAAAAAGGAGATGAGCAAGGAGACCAAAAGAAAGGGGAAAACAAAGACAAGGGAAAACCCAAAAGAACCAAATAAGGAAAGAGAAAGAGGAGAGAAACAACATGGAAATCATGATCTCTGGATGAAAATGATCCATAGAGTGGAGAGGGCAGGAAAGCCTGTGGGTATTGATCAACTGAACAGCATTACTCCAGAAAATGAGTGCTGCTTGATAATGTGACTTTATGGAGGAAAAGAAATCTACAATTGAAAGACGTACCATCAGCATCCAATGTCACTTCTAAACAAGTGCCAGTCTCCCAAGTTTCTGCCTCAGCACCAGAATAGCGAGCTGCACATAGCTTGTAAGAAGCAACCCCATCACCAATGTGTACAATACCAAAACTGAAAAGGCTGGTTGAAGAAATCATCCTCTCTATGGCAATCAGAAACAATATCCTCCTTCCCACGTGGCCAAAAAGAGTACTGAAACATAGGCATGCATCATTTCTTGAGATCAACCAGGGAGAACATAATAAAACATTTGGTTTTTGAGAATGGCACAAGTCCTTCTAGAAGAAACAGAAATATACAACAAACAACTCAAGATGCACAGCTTTGATCATTCCTTTGGTTTAGGTTCTTACAAAAGTCTCTGTTCAGATTTGCCTCCTTGGGCCCAACACTGTGCATCGCTCCACTGTTGACTATATCTCCATTCTGGATTCCCTCCAGAAGTGCCTGCCTCCATGCAAAATGAAATTGTCACATCACATATTGGGAACATTTTGTTTCACAGGTAATGACAGATAAGTTCCAGATCTGTGCAACTTTCTCACCTCTTCCTCCACATCAGGTCTTGAAAAAGCAAGAGGCTCTAAGGCATCTTCTTGCATCAGCTGCTGCACCATAGACAATCCATTGAGACAACTTCCAACAGATGGTAGAGACCCCAATTTCCGGTACACTTCAAGGACCTTCATGTGTGAATAGCGAAAAACACTTGAATTTCTTCCAACTTGCCCTTCATCTGGACCCAAATTGTCAATAAGAGGTGGAGCACCTATGGAACAGGCCACTGCTGACCCATGTAACACCATGCTGCTTCCTGTAGAGTTCGCACGACCACGATTAACTGCAAAACCAAGCCCAGAGCCATCACCCCTGCTTCTTACATTGTTGAAACCTGGGGCAGATCTGGGAGGGGTATTGCCTACAACTGGAACATCCCCTCTACCTCTGGATGCAATGGACTGTGGACGCCAAGCCTGATCTCCCCTTCCTCCAGAGTTCTGCAGTCTGTCTCGCTCCCTTTCTCTGTCAAATTCTTTGGTGATCCTTGGGGATGTTGGACGCCGTGGCTGGTAACCCCCACTGTTAACCACTTCTTTATCAGGTGCATCACCTAACAACTTGCTTTCCCTGGACCACCTAAACTCTTTATCCCTCTCATCTGGGCCCCAGCTGCTACTCCATTTGCTGTCCCGCCGATTGTCAAAAGTGGCTTCTCGATTGCTGGAATTAGTCCCCTGGTCTGATGCAAGGGGTCGAAGAAGGAGCTCTCCAGGCTCTCTCCCGGGTGCCAGAACATTCTTGTTGATGTCAGACCACTGCTCATTTCCACCCTGCTGATCTTCCTGCAGTTGGGAAGTAGCTTGATTGCTGGTGGTTTGTCTTCCCCCCCCTGTCCAGTGGTCATTTCGGGGAGGCAAAAGGATCATATTTTCTCTTTCCTCCTCTTGCCAACGCTTGTGCCGATAACGGTTAGCATCTCCCTCTGTAGGCATGGTGGTGCGCCACCAATCCTTATTCCGTTTCACATCTTGTGCCCCACCATCTGCAACACTGCGCCACCGCTGCTGCTTGCTTAGACCATCACCAGCAGCAGGCATTGTCTGCTGGGGATCCTGCAATCCAAGAACCCTAGGCCAAACAGTTACTTACAAAATATATGCTCAGAAGATAAATGAGCAGAAAATGAACTCCTGCTGTTGATTGAAAGAATGGAAGATACTACATGCTTTGGTCACACGTACCCTGGATACCACTGATGGTTTGCTTTCTGCAGGCTTTGTAAAAAGCCACTGTGGCGAGAGGGGTACAGAATTGTCTGGATTTGCCAGACCTAAAAGAACATCCCAGCAACACCACCATATATGTTAGTTCTGCAAGGTAGTGGACACAGGGGGCTCAGTGCTTTACATGAAGTGTCCTGGAACCAAAGATACTTGAGAGAGATCTCGACACTTCATATACTTTAATATACTCCCTAGGAAATGGAGCAGATACTCTTAACCCTAGGAAATGGAGAAGAGACCTGTATACATTTGTAATACAGTGATTTCACATCCTTTCACTCCTAATTCTTGAACTGGAACAATTGACAAGAAAGAAAGTGACACAACCTGCCATTAAGAGGAGGTTACAAAGGACCATATAATAGCTTTGAACTACCTAGATTTACATTCCCTTATCTGCAGCTAGCTCCTGCAAAGGATACAGGATAATTTCAAAGAATAAGTATGTCTGCAGTGGAACTTCATGTAATAAGTTACCACTGCAGACAATTCAGCGGTATGACGACCTGCAGCAAAAGTGACAAAAGCTCCTGTAATGGTAGGGCATCATCCACATAGAGAAAAAACAGACAGGGCTTAGGGTTTCACAAAAGTCGCAAAAGCTCCTGTAATGGGTAGGACATCATCATCCACATAGAGAAAAAAACACGGGGGGCGGGGGTGGGGGGGGGCGGCTTAGGGTTTCACATTAAGGGCGGCTGCAAACAAGGGAGTTAAAAGGTAGGTTCAAGTTGGAGCTGGAATATCGCAGCTCAAAGCTGACAAGTGTGAGAATCGTAAACAAAAAGGTACAAACTTACAAACCTCGCAGCTTCCATGGCTCCGCAGGATCAAGAGACATGCTACCGGCATTCTCTCTGGTCGGTTCAGCATTATCCATCTCCGTAGATGCTGCGAGTGGGCAGACGTAAAAAAAACCCTATAATAAATCTCCTAGACAGAAGCGCACCTCCAAAGCTCTTCTGCAAAGCAACCTCTCTGAAGAAGAGGAAGAAGAAGAAGAAGAAGAAGGAGAGGAAGCAGAAGATTGTGCGTAAGAAGACCTTGAGCGTTTTAACCAACGGACTTTGCAGCGGCTCGGCAGACACTTGGAGGAGGATGCGGTGCAGAATGAAGGAAATATGGAAAATACTCTGGAAAATTATGGCTTGGGTTTTACGGGTTGACAAAAGACCCAGCAGACAATGAAGAGTCAAGACATTTCCATACTGGATAGAAATTTCAGGGCTTTTTTTTTTTTTTTTTTTGGGGGTGATTTATCTGAACTGGCGATCATCCATAATATAGTTTAGCCAAACTTGGCTATAATCAGCGTTTTTCGGTGCGAATTTTCGCCAAAAATAAAATTAAATAGGGAATATTCTGTAACAAAATTCCCGGTTTTTCCTTTTCAAATCGCCAAATTTCGAATTTGTTTCTTGGGAAAAAGTTTTTGCCACTTTTGTTGGACTTTGATTTTAGTCTGGTAGTTTTTTTTTAAACTATTTTTTAAAACTAGTTAAATAGGTTCCAAAAAGCCATTGCCATTTAATGCTAAATCCCTCTTGGGATTAAACCCAATTATGCAATATCAGAAAATTGGAAAAAAATAATTTAAACAGGATATGAATTTGAAAAAAGTTCAAGATTCCTTCACATTTTTGGCTACAAGCTTTAAAAACTCAATAGAGAAATCTGGCTATATTTCAAATACAAAACTATAAAAATTTGACCACTAAATTATTATTTTAAAAACATTTAAAAGTCATTTTTAACATTGACAAAACAAATACCTTCTCTTTTTTTTCAAAAAATAATTCATTTTTGAAACTTGAAATTATTGAATTTTCCATTATGATATTGTCACGTGAGGAGTGAAATTATTCAAAGTGTAGCCTACGATAATTATGATGGATTTCAACATGTCAACTTTTCATATTTTCACCCAAAAAAATCATTTAAAAAAAAACAAAAGCTTATTTTAATTATGATGAAACTAACCTTAGGGTAAGGTATTGGCTTGGGTCAAGGTGCAATTAGGTCATGAGCCATGGTTTGTTGAAATTTCATATTTCATCATCCATTTCATCTACCTACATTTGTTTATCATTTTCATTCAAATTCATCCATAGTTGATGTTTATATTATGTCGTTTTTGTGACCAAACTTTAGGGGATCAATATTTCTATAGATGCTCCTACCTATTTAAAAGTGAATATCAAAACACACGTTCATTTGGTTAATATTTTTTATTATGACATAAAATGCCAAGACACTTTCAATAGCCATCCACTATTTTTCATCACACTCCTAACCACATGAGAGATATGAATTCTGTATTCACAATTCTTAGCAAAACACTTAATGTTATCCACCAAGATAGTAAAACCCAAACACTCGACTTTTCGAAGGTGTATGATAGAGGAACACGACCATTTATGTTTCAAGTTTTGGAGAAAATTGGAATCCTAAGATTGCTTATCAACCTTGTTTAACTTTAGTTCCAAGGGATAAAGGTTTTGGTGAACATCAATGGTGTTTCATTCAAGCACTTCTTTATTTATACATGTGTTTTGGCAAGGATATGCAATTTGTCCTTTGTATCCTTGTTGGGGAAGCTCTCAACCAAGTTGTTAAACAAGAGATGATGCACATGGGTAATATCGAAGGGGTCACTTTCCCAAATAGAAACAAGCAACAAAATATTGAGCTAATATGTTGATGATGCCACATTGACCATCAAGGTTGAACAAAAGTATGTTGAGAAAAGTATTGAAATTCTCAATATCTTTCAAGATACTTTTAACCTTGAAACAAATTGGTTCAAGAGTTGTGCATTTGGGTAAGTAGATCTGCATGACAAGCTTTCATTGCTTAAAGACTATCAACCTAGGTGTCATCTATTAGTCGCATGGTGATTTTCAATGGAGTTTTCTCGTTTTTAATTTTAATTTTTATCATTTGGAAAGGATAACAAGGAAAATATTTAAAAGATCAAAGATTTGTTGTGCAATTTTCTTTGGTCAGGAAATAGTTATAAATTTTTGTGTCAAGATAGTTGGGTTGATTGTTGTGCTAAAAGATATATAGTCAGGCTACAACTTGTTGACACAAAAGAAATTGTTGATGCATTCATGACCAAATGGGTAGTTTGTGCTTTAGAGGCAAGTGATTCCAATTTGAAGTCCTTGCTAAATTATCAATTAATAGTTGTGTTAGCCCAAACAAACTTTTTAGATGGGACAAAACATTAAATGGGCTTTTGTTAACAAGTTTGTTGTAAGCAAGGGGCCCAAAATATACAATCGTGCCATGAAAACTTGAAAGAAGTTGCTCTTTGATCTTCATTCAACTCCAACCACTAATAAATCTCAATTCCTCCACCAATTGCTATGGTGGAAAAAAGACTTTAAAAATAGAATGTGAAACATTTTACTAATAAAAGTTCCATCCTATGCAAGAAAAAATGTGAAAACTTTTGGTGACCTTTGGAACAACACTTTCAACTAGCTAATCCTAGTGGATAAGGCTAGAGAAAGATCCAACCTTACTCAAGAGGAAACTAAGGTATGATTCATTGTCACCTAGTTTTTAATTCATGAATAAATTGGCCTCCTTTAAACTTAGGAGTTGGGTTTGCTTCAAAGTGAGTGGATAGGGATGGCAACCCTACCTACTAAGATCCTCCATGTTGAAGATCGAATTGTTGTTCATAATTAATTCACAAGGCTAATTTACTAACTTTGCATTGTTAATCAAACAAAATGTAATATGATGGGACCCCAATCCATGACTATTAGCCCCACTATGTGGTTTAATAATGATCATAGTCTCCTTAAACATTCCATCTACCAAAAGCTTGTCATGAATGAAATTACTAAAAATTGCATTAAAAGAAAATTCCTTTTGTGCAAGATGGGTTACGAAGGCCTACTAGGGCTATCTAGGAAAGGGTTATCAAAAGTTTACATATGTGGTTCTATAAGGTATACCTAGAGGTGTACTTATGGACTACCTAAGGACACGCCTAGGAGTTTACCTATGTTATGGGATACTTAAAGGTTTTCTAGTGGGTTACACTATAGAACCTACCTATGAGGTTAATTAAAAATTTCTTAAGTTAGGGGATACCTAGGTGCTATTTAAGGGATTACCTAGGGTTTATTCATAGTGCAAGAAGGCTACATTAATGTTAATTTCATTGTTTCAAGTTGTGAAATTTTGTCACGTGTTCTTCATTTAGATTGTGTTGTAAGGTTTTTTCTTGGTCCTACTTTTTTATGCCATTTTTGGATTAATGAGGCTTCCATTATTTGGTGTTTACTTGTGGAATGTATTCTATTTTAGTATGGTCTTAAGAACAATGTGGATGGTCTTTATATCTACCTTTTAGTGTTTTGTGAGTGTATTGGACAACACATAAGATAATATTGTTTTTTTTTTCTCTTTTGGTAATTGTATATTGCAAAGTGTAAAATTGGAATAATTAAAGTGTGGTGTGTGAACATTATTGACTTGTAAAAAAACAAAGGTTTTCATATTCTCTCCCATGTAACACCCCCAAAAGTCATGAGTTTCCAATTACTAGACCACCCCCCCACCCCCCCCCCCCCACCCCCCCAATTTGCAACTAGGTACATGTTTTGATCGTATTATAAGTTGAAAATTGTGATTTTAAGTTGAAACTATTTTTTTTTGTTTAAATCTCAGTTACAAAAGCTTGAAGTCAACAATGAATCAAGTGTGGCAAAATGTTAAGCACAATAACCATGTGTTAATTCTCATTCATCTTTTATTGATTTAATCCAATTTTTTTTTTTTATTGTACCCAATTATGAGTGTGGAACTCATTCATTGAGTTGTCATTTCATCCATCCTAGCAAAGTTGAAAACTTAAATTACGTTTATGATTGTTTCAAAATAATGAACATGGGCTATGTGTCTATAGACTAGACATGATTAGATTAGGTTATACAAGTAGGTAGGCAACACTAGATGGCTAGTCATGGTATTTAAACATTGACACATGTTGCATGGGCATTGGTGGGTTTCAATAAATAAAATAGTCATATATAAGGTATTTTTAAAATTATATATATTGAAAATTTTGGATGCATTGATAATATAAATAGCACATGGCATAATCTCAATGTTCAATTTAAATATGCAACCATTGTTGATTTTATACTTTTCAAAATATCATTACTTTTGTTGATAATATTAGAATGCCACATGTACAATAGATCCAAAACCATGACAAATTATTTATTGCCACATGGTGTTTAAGGATATGTTGATTGCATAATGCATAATTAGTTGAAATTTAATTGACAAGAAATTGAGCTGTAGTTGAAATTTAGTTAACAAAAAGTTGAATTACAATTACAATCATAAAACTATAAAATTAAAGTGTGGGGATAATACACCTAATTAAAATTAACCAAAGAAAATCAAACCACAACAAAGGCATGATCCACTTATACGTTATCAACTAAGTGTGCAAATTGTATGATTTCCATGTGATGAATGGTGTAGTCACAAATCCATAACAAATATCAGGCTTAATGTAATATTCCCATCATGGATTTATTGTAAAAGGTTTTCTTAAGTGTAGTTGATTAAAAACCCCTCTTGAGAAACAAATATCAACATCACAAATACCACGTCCTAAACATTATGAATATAGTTGTTACCTTCATGCTTGTCCAAATTACAACAACACAACATCACAATACCAAATCATGAAATGAGTAGGCAATTTATATATGGTGCTCCTTCAAAGAAATCAAGCACACTTGAGGTTATGATCATAGCACCATTTTCATGTAGTGTTTAGGGTTTAATGCAATTTTTGCAAGTGATAATAAAACCACCATGTTGAACTGAACACAATTTCTATTAATAAAGTTGTTAAGTTTTCAACCTATGCTAGATGTTGGAGAATTTTTGTTGGTGGGTTTGTTGATGGATATGAAACAATATAGTAAGGTAATGTTTAAAATTCAATGATCCAAAAGTTGAAGGTTTTGGTGGAAACAATAAGTATAAAATGGACAAACTTTGGCATTAACCAAACCAAATTTAGTTTTTAAAATTGCAAAATGGCCCATGTTTGGGGTTCTCCTGCTTGGAACTATGTTTTAAAAAAATGCATCAAAAGATAACATGAAAGTTTAAATTTGGGTGTATTACATTACCTCAAAACTTTGGAGCAAAATAAGCAAATTGTGGAGGTTGATTTAGACTAATTGAATTCGAAACATCAATTTGCTTTAAGTGGCACTGTATTTTCCTTTCTTCAATGTTTGGGTGTATGTTTTTCCTTGCTCATTGTAGTTGAGAGGACTAGCTAGCTCCTTTGTTCACTATTATTTGTTTGTTTCAAACCAGTAAAAAAAACATGTTGTTGTGCTTGAAAATGAATGATTAGTGAAAAATTAATACAACTTTTCCTTGTGTGATCACCTTTAATATGGAGTACTTGAAAGCACCCCTCTAGATCCAAGATGGCATCATAACTACTTGCTTTTCAACTTTTGTACTTTTCAACTTTTGTGATTCTTGATCATCAAACACATGAACCACCATCATTGTTTCCATCGTCATCATTATCATTCTGTTCATGAACATTGGTGTCCACAATTATGGGGTGTTGGTTTCATGTTATTTATTTACCAATGTATGGTTAAATGTTAATGTAGTCGCCTCATTTTATAACACGTTTTTTATGCTTGAGGTTGACACATTTGCTTACAATATCATCAATGGCTCCATTATTGGAATTTTTGTGATTGTAGGAAAACATGTTTGTCACCTTTAAATTTCACCAAATCTTTAAAAGGTTAACCATTCTAATTGAAGATTTCCCATATCTAAAATATGGAGGGTCATAGATGACTACCTTCTTATGTAGTTTGGATTCAATTGATCACCTACTTTTTTTATACGTACAAGAATAATAATAATATTTGGGATGCACTAGGAATAAGCGGTTCAACAAGCTACCAAATGCATATATCATTGAAGACTATACAATTGATGAAGATGATATGATTGATGCTTTGACCTTAGGCCATAAGGTGGATGAAAATTCATGTTTGGTGGTGTTATTTTCAACATGTATGATAGTTTTATTAAAAAGTAATATATTTCCCAATTACAAACTATTTCAATTTGTTAATGGCAAGATTGGGGTAGTAACATTTATAATTAATGTCAAAGCAATAAGGTATATAATATATGTCATTCATCAAACAACAAAAGATTTATTGATGAGTCCTATAGACACCATAGGGTTTGCTTATAACACCTTGGTCGTTGTTCAATGTGTTGTTCACAACATGGAAGTGTTGTGTCAAAATTCATTTGTCATATACTTGATCCCAAAGAAAAAAAACAATTAGTATCCAATGACTATATAATTATCACAACACATGGGGGATGGTGGTGGCATTCACAATACTTGTTGAATGGCATGTGTTGAAGATAAGTTTGTCTAATGCTTACTAAAGCCATTTTCTTTTTATGGCTCTTATCATGCAAGCATTTTCAACTATCTTAGCCTATAAAATTCTTATTTCAACAACATGGACCGTTTTTTCAACCTTTGGGTGTGTGATGATTAACTTCGGCGACATAAGTTTATTCATAGTGGCCACCATAGTGAATTGACACATTAACAAGTTTGACATTCACACCCTTATGGTGGTACACAATTTGCTTTTACTAGGTTAAAGTAACTTGCCAATGTAATTAAATGTTTGTGATATGATGCCAATGAATAGAATGAGTTTTACAATATTGCAATGAACATGATAATCAAGTAATGATATTTGACAAATTCAACTTTAAATCTCTTCATTTATTCATTTCATGTGTCATGATTAGGTCCCATTTGTGTAAATATAAATCATTTAATCCATTTTGCACAATTACTTGTAACTATGATTAACAATTAACATTTATTTGTTGAATATTTATTTATTTAAAAAGAGGTTTGAGAATTTCAAAATGATAAAATTTCAACAATTGATAATTAAATATGGAAAATACACCTTTGCGTTGTGAATTTGTAGTAATAACCTAATCATTAGACCAATAAATAGTTTTTCACAAGTTGAGATTTCAATTTTCTCAAATATCAAATTCACTAAACTAACACTTCTAACACATATATCATAATAATAAGCTAGTTCAAGAGGCCCAATTTCGATTCACTTAGACAAAATTGTATATGAGGAATTAAAAACCTCTTGTGGGATTGAAATGCGTACTCGCAATTTGCTAGAGGACTAAAACAAAAATAGCAACCATGATTTTTTGTGTTCTTCACAAACCTCAAAATGGCATGATGAAAGCCAAGACAATCCAAACAAAGAAAACACCTTCCCACACACCTTCCCATAAACAAACAAAATTGTTATCCATCTTGGCTATGGTATTTACATGTAAGAAACCATGGACAGGGTGGAAAAAGGGTAAACCTCTTTGAAAGGGAAATAGGTTATTGAACACACCTTTTATGTCTATTTTAAACCACCTAAATAAGGAAAATCAAGTTTAGGAAAGTGGGACCATTGGGTGTATTAATAAAAGTTGAAGAAAAACAATAGTAACATGGGTTTTGGATCTGAAAAAATCAAGGCCATCCATTACCTTTCAATTCAACATTTTCCAAATCATTTTGTGCCAAACATGAGCCGTAGGTTATATGGTATACAACCATATTGTCTCATTCCATTTAAGTTTGATTTCATATTTTAAGTTATAGTCACCTCCGATTGCCACAATAAGAAATTCTGATCCCTTAGTGTTGATGTTTAACATCTTTACCAATGAAGCACAAATTATTATTATCTATTTATAATCAATAATGTTTTGAATATTAAGGACATGAAATTTGTAACCACACAAGTATGTGGCTTCATTTATCTTGTCACAACATTCTCAATGATGTTGACATGAAGTGTTGTTTGAAAAAATAAATTATTGCAACATTATGGCATTCAAAGGATTTGTTTCAATTTACACTTGAATAATGGATGGTTAGATCTTTAAAAGAATCCACATTTATAATCTTCCATTTCCAACCAACATTGGTGGGAGTTGGTTCACTATGGCCCATTACAAAAAATAATAATTGATGGTACCAATACATTGTGATTCATATTAATTAGTTGTGGGGTTGGGGATGGGGGGAATGAGGACCTTCAAAGTTCAAATTTTTTGCTTTTGTAATGGGCATCTTTGATTTGCCCATGAAAGAAAAACAATCATCAAGCTTTGAACAAGTCCAAAATACATATGTTGTAATATGTTCCTTTGGGTTGTTTATATAAGTTACAAGAATATAACTTAGGGCAAAGGATACATGATAAAGTGAGAAGCTATTGGAAACACATTGGAATTTGGGGAACATGCTAAGAACTTATAAGAAATTTGATTGGGGGCCCCAAACAAAGTGGGAACTCCATAGGAACAAAAATTCAACATCCCAAGCCTACCCCAAAAGAATACAAATTAGGCCTTCTTTGTGCATGCTACCTTATTTCATTTTGGAACATGGGGCATTCCCCAACATAAAAGATTAAATAACCTTCCTTCCCCAAAATAAAAACATGTTTTTGTCATGTTTCGTCAATTGTTTGAAGCAATGTTGAATTTTTCAAATTTGTTTTTCAAAGAACAAAATTTTGTGAAGGAAAATAAAAAAATCCATAGGAATGTTAAAAAAATACTTACATTTTTGACTTGGAATCTTCAAAAAAATTTATATATGTGATGGACGTGTTAAAGTTGACATGTGTTGAATTTGTTCAATACAATATGAAATTCATGTTAAAAGGTCATTAAGTAGGAAAAACTAATTCGTCTATTTAGATGAACTAACACGTACAATGATATCATGATGAAAACCTCAATTATTTTTCCAATTTGTTTTTATTTGATCACTATAAATATGTTATTTGATGACTACAACAACGATAATAAAAAATTGGTTCTTTTTTTTGGAATTTTGTGATGTAGTTGAAGTGGTAATCATCCACAAGAGGATTTATCCAATTTTGATTATTAAAAACATGACAAAGAGGTAACATATTGTGTATTTTACATCAACTTACTTTGACGTGTTCACAAGTCTTTGAGGGATTCAAATGTGAATCCCAAATTAAAAACAACGGAAGAGTAAGGACTCAGGTTACATTCCCTCGTTCGCAACACTTTGGAAAGGCAGAGGGGTGTGTTGGAGCTCTGGGATGGGACTGGGAAGAATTGACAAACTTCATTCACACGGACTTGCACAAAACCAACACAAAGTGATTAGTGCATAATTGGAGCACTTTTGGTGCTAAGACAAGCCACGGGCAACTTGGACTCACAAGACTCACCACAACTCAGACTTGGGGGAAGCCACCACCTTCCCCCTTATAGTATATTTTGCACCTCTCCACGTGGGGCCATATCCAAATGGCTTTTTGTCTCGAAATTGGGAGTCCCAAAATTCCCAACATTGGGATATTCGCGACTTTAGGAGCCCATAATTTTTTTTATAAACTTCTGATTGCGATGAAGTCTATAGCAAAGTTGTAACCTTCGTCGAGAGCATTCTAACGATATATCGCACGCCACTTACACGCGAGAAAATCAGGTTGATTCCTGACTTTTAGTAATCGGGAGTCAAATTGGTAGTTTGACTCCCAACCCTTCTTTTGGTCATAACTTGTATTTCAAATGTCTAAATGAGCAATGCGAGCCCATTTTAAACATTTACGTTTCAATAACTTTCCAATGATATAAAGAACCTTTCAAGTCAATGGGTTTTGGCTCTTGTAATCACGTTCTGAAGATTTGAGAATCCATTTGGCACTCCAACTCTCACAATGGGAGTTCACTTGGAAGTGTGAGGGTTCATTACTTCACACTCTTTACACTCCCGAGAGCAAATGATGTGACTCCCAGGTCTTCCTCTTGGCCCGCAACCTTGCAACCCCTTGCCTTGGTCGCGAGCCCAAGGCTAGGGTTGTGACATACTTCTTAAACTCAAACATGGACAATTACTAGACTATAGAGGGATGATTGCGAGAAATTCATTTTGATGACATCACTTGGTCCTCAAATTGGAACTTCTAAAGTTTAAAAGGATAACAACCATGCAATAATCTTCTGACAAACTACAACGTAGTTGTGTCATGTTAACTTTCAAATAGTAAATGCATAACAACATCAAACCTTTGACCAAACACAAACTAGTGTAAATAGGTTCTTCATTTGCTAAGGGTTTAAACTCTTGTGCCCAAGCTTGAACTAACACCCTTGTGGTGAAATTATCACAAAAAAATGGATCATGTAACTAACATTTAACTGCAACTAAAACCAAATTTGAAACCATGAAAAAGAATGCTTGAACATTTCTTCTAAAGTCTTGTCAAGTGGAGCAAACTTAGAAAGTAAACAATTGATTTAAATTAGTTATAAAACTCCATTCGTATACAATGCTCAATCTTAGAGGCCACGTAACATGTATATGTAAAATCGCACTTGGTTTTCTAACTGGACCCAAAGGTTCTTGAATTTGAAATAATGAACTACACCTACAACTAAAGAATCTTCCAACTTTTATTAAGTGCCAAAACAAAGATTTGAGGTTCTCTTAAAAAGAAAGAATCAACCAACATTGACACAAACCTTAACATGCCACAAGTGCATCATAATAGATAATATCTAACTCATTTGAAACATGAATATGTGACACACAAAAATAAACCACAATGTGAATGGGAACCAACCTTTCTCACCAATTATGTTTCACATCATTACATGTATAGGACCAATATCATCATCATTACTATCATATTGTGATAGTATGTTTTGAACAATAATAAACCTAAAAAATAATGTGAAATAACTAGAAATTTCCCTAAAATGTGGTGAGAAATTCAACCTTGAAGCATTTGCACACAACAATGTAAGCAAACTACAAAGGGACCCTTGGGTTTGTGCTTTTCAAGTTGTGACATGGAGCTTGACTTCAAATGCCAAGCAGGAAGGTTGCTTGAAGAATTCATCTTGCCATTGATGAATTGAACACTGACTTCAAATCCTAACCTAGACATGATGTAAACTTCAACGTCAACTATAATATAGGTAGCTGGCGAAAATAGGCGGCAGACAATGACAATGTACCTTCAAGTTGAAAGAGTTGGATACAAGTGATGTGGCTGCAAGGACCATTACCACCAAGACAATCACAGAATGAATTTTGAAACAATTCCCAAGTATAATCAAAGCTTCTCAGAATACATGTACACATCTATCCCCATCACCATTAAATCCCTTAGCACTGCCACACTGTGCTCGTAGTCTACCTATTCCAACAAGAAACCATTGGCAACACTGAAGAGTGCCCCTGGGAACAAACTTTTCAGAAACCTCCTTGCCTCAGCACCCAAGACCAAACAAGGCACCTGCAAGGATGCTAGAGTCTGCATACCTCATACTGATAGCTGTATACATGGAAAGAGATGGCTCAATAGCTGTAACAAATGCTTCAAATATTAGTGTGTTCCGCATCTGAGCTCAATATGCCAGGGGACATTCACTGGAGAAGAAAAACTGAAAACAAAACCTACAGATCATCAGTTCGACACATTGAAAACAAAACCTACAAATCGTCAGTTAGACACGTCTGTATTCTTTGTAAAAAAACGCACTGCCACAGCCAACCCTAAAATTGCAAGGGGCACAAGGAATTGCAAAATCTTGATGAGAAATTCAGAGCTCTTGTCAGGGTTGTATGTAGCTTGTTTGGCTGGGGCATATGTTGGCTTTGATGGAAATGAGGCAGGATCGACATCACCAACATAGTAGTCCTGCATCATAGATCTGGCACTGGTGCTGTGACCAACATCCTCAAAGTCATCGGTTGCATCCTTCCCTGTTCTCAGACAACACACACTTCAGTAGGAGAACCATGCCAGGGAAAATCCACAACCAAACAGGATCATGATCCAGAATTTGGGGAGAAGAATGCAAGGATGTCAAGACAAAAGAGCTCTGGCACTAGCATCCTATTAAACTCCCTTCCCGAGACTAATAATGCCACACATACCTGTTGCTGACAGGAGTACTTCATCTCCTCCTGGATGTTCCTCCAGAAATCTGGTAACATCATAGGCCTGGAATCCCAGAAAGAACCCTCTGCTCTTTAAGTAAGAAGTAAATACATTTCTAATCCCATGCTGAATTTATCTAGCACAATTTAGGCCTAGACATTCAAAGATGTGGAGAGAAGTTCAGCTAAGAAGTTGCTTCACCTCCATGTAACCAGCTATTATAAACTTCCATGTTGACTTCAGATCGCAATCAAATGACAACATGGATCCTAACCCTTCAAAATCAAGCTGCAAGCTTAAAGATTTTCTGCTTCAAAGTCTAAGAAGGACACACATATTGTAGACTTGCCCCACATAATGGTGACCACAATCTCAACTCTACTTTCTAACCTAAAAAAAGACTGAGGCCTTCTCTTGAGGTGCTGGTAGTGTTTCAATGAAGGCTAAAAACAGCAGGTGAGGCACATGTACAGCCCATGCTGAACTATGCTGAAAGCAAAAAGAAAAATTCAGGAGAGCAGCCAAAACAGAATAAAATAGGAGCTTCAACATGGCTAATATTTCTACACTTCAGGAAAAGGACATTTCATAGACAAAAAGGTAACAGCTTATTCAAGGGAGTGACATGCTATTGCTCCTTCAACACATATATCTCCACTTACAGAGGTTAGGTATATGGGGACCACAGGCAGGCAGGCAGGACAGGTGTCTACAAGGCGAAAGAATCACAAAACAGAAAGTTCCAGAAACAAAACCAGAAGACCTAGATTGCCAGAACAAGACACATAAGGCATATCATTCCCACAGATAAAACATCCATTCCGAGGAAGCATGCACAAGAAGGTTATGAAGACGGTGCCAAAGAAAGAAAAAAAGAAGGAGATGATTCACTTCACCTTGCCTTCGATGATAAGCCAACAATCGTTGGCACTATTGTGAACGGCAACATCCGCCAAAGTGTAAAGCTTCTTGTCTTCTGTCGCCATTTTTCCAAGATCTTCCCGAATCCCCAGACCAAGTCGCCTCAGACAGCTGGGGTGCAGCACCGTCTTGTTCTGAAAGCCGCCAGTGAGAAAAAAAGAGAGCTGTGAAAGCGCAGGGATGACGGGCAGGGGAGGGAGAGCGAGAGAGAGAGAAGAGAGAAGCGTAGGCGGCAAGCGCAAGGCGCATGAGAACACACACACACACTGAGCTCTGCCTCTGGAGTGGCTCGCCATCTACAAGCACGCAAGGAGAATCGACGGGTCAGATGTCTTCAGATTGACGGCTGACAGTCGGTTACACCCTTGATGAGTAGGCGTGCACCAAACTGGTTCTAGGTTTTTTTTTTTTTTTTTTTTTTTTGCTAATTATTAAAAGAGTTCCAATTATAGAATTGATTCCAAAAACTAGACCCAACTTTTGTTTCAGTTTTTACTAATTAAAACTAGAACCTGCGGTTCTAACCCTCCAAACCAAATACCCGCCCATCATCGGTTGAGACTTATGATGCAAGAGTTATTGAATATTGAATACTTTTTTTCATTTCAATTTTAATAAAATCCAAACTACAAATTTTTAAAGGAAATTGGGGCACACTTTTTTGTATGGTTGGAAAGTGCTTGAATAGGATTTCTTGGAGGTGATTTTGTAAGTTCTAGACCTACTAAGGTGCCTCAAATAGTGAGTTCTGAAAAAAATAAAATAAAATTGTCATTGGAAACTCAATAAAAACTCAAAATAAAAAATTCAATTAGTTTGGTAATCAATTCACACTTGGGCCAATGAATGGTTTAAAAAAATGAACTCATAATAATTCACACTAACACTTGGTGGAACATCCTCAAAATGTGAGATGAAATGAAAAACTACATGACTCCGCCCGCCAATAAGTCTCTCCCTTTATAGAGAAGAGCTACGGAAAATTACTTGAGATGACAAAACCGTGTAGTAATGTTGCATGGGTAGTAAGTAATTTGAATGCCAAAAAATGAATTTGATTTTCAAAAGGAGAGTATATCGTGGTCTTCAGTTGAAGATGGAGCCAAGTTCAAGCCAAAATTCTACCTCAAAATCCTACACTGATGTGAAGACTCTGCCCGGAGACTCCAGACCCAGAGCCAACAAAATATTGGATGAACAAAAGTCAAAATATGCTGGTTTGGCTCAGGAAAATGGTTTTTGCTCGGAATTCTTGTACGGTCTGTGGTGGCTGGTGATGGGCGCAGTACACCTGCAAAAAAATGGTGTAATAAATATGATTTGGCTGCTTCTCAGTGTTTCTGATTGGCTCATCATAGTGATTAGTCCAGGTGGTTTGCTAATAGTAGTCCCCTGCATATTTGGTGTCCAAGTTTCAGTTTTATGGGTGGGGTTGCCAAAAAAGTAAATAACTAAACTTGGATGTGAAAAATATTTTTGGAGGCTCACATACTGAGCATTGCTGGAGATGCTCTAAAGCCAGATTTTCACTAGGAGTCAGGGCCAATGTTGAATCCAAATCCAGCATTCCTATTGGTGCAAAAGTTGAAATCAGCCCCCAGGGCTTGACACTAGGAGTCGAGGCTGTAAGATTGATAAAACTTTTCAATCTGCCCCAAGTTACTAATAAATGCTGAACTTTATGGCCTTCTATTGGCCCCAAGGTTGAAAAAAGGATACCATCAAATTTGGGAGGCCAATTTGTAACCCAAAAATGCTCAAAGTTGGCCCCAAGTTTTTCTGGCTCTGACTCCTAGTGTAAAGCGGGCCTAAGATGAGACCGTATTGGGCCGCTGTCAGGCGAGTTGCGGAGGCGGTTCTGTTCCATCTTGGAACTCACTCCGTTCAAGATACGTGGCACAGTCTCATACCCTTGATTCCGAGGAGATTTAATACGAGCCTTACGATATTCCTCTACCTCCTTCTATGGACGTGTCTGTGTGTGTTGCAGCTGCAGCCTCGAAGAGCATCGTCGTAGCCAGTGTTTTGCGGAGTGTCTTGGCAACTACAGTGCGCAATTACGGTATAATCGTCGGCCGCAAGCTCGCAGTCGGCCGACCATGTCAAGGGCAACGCGCCATCTTGAGAAGCTTCTCCACGAATTCCGAGTAAGTAAAGATATATTGTCAATTTTCCAATGCACAAATCGCGATATGATATAATAACCCTTGCAAAGTCCTGAAAGATGATCGAGACTAGAAACACCAAAAAGCTCCATTTACCCTGTTGGAATGGTATAGTAATCTCGTGCCTGCTCTCAGATTCAACATTGTTGCAAAGATTTACTGCCTGATGCAGATCTTGGCATGTGTTCTGGAGGAAATTCGGCAATTTTGAATAGACTCCTGATCTTCGCTCTTGATTGTTTTTTCTGTCTCTGCGCAGTCAGAGACATTTGAAAGTGGAGATGACCAGCAGGACGCAGGCTCGCCATGTGCGGAGCGCGTATCTAGGGCTTTCGATGTAAGTATTCAGTGACCACGCCTTTCAATGGCGATTGCGCCATTGAATCTTCTTCCCTCATCTCCAGACATACGCTTGAGCAAATCTTTTCATGTCGGTTGAAATAAGACTTTGCTTTACATGGGAGTCGCTGGAAAGAATGGATCTCTTTTGCGCTCAGTTATTCCTGCACAGAATTGAAACCACAATGTAGACCTAGGAGAAGGCGCTTGTGCAGCAAGCAACAGATCGCGAACAATAGAAAGATCAATTCCATGTCTAAGCTCAGCTTTGAAGGCGCTGCAAAACCATAGCCTGACTGGCCAACACCGGATCGTTGAAAGCCCGAGCCATCGTATGGTTGCAATTGGCATGCCATGGGAACCAATTGCCGTCATCTTTTTTTTGACTCATGGAAATCAATCCTATGCCCTAGAAAACCTAAGGATCACCAGAAATGATTGAACTTGTGCAGCAGGAGGCTGATGCTGAAGCAGGGGTAAACCATAAGCGAGAGACACCAAGAAGCTCACGGAGGGGTTCCACAGGAGGCTCAACCATCCTTTCAGACTCTGAGGGAACCACTACTCCATCCACGAGCGATGGTGCACGTAAAATTCCCCCTGCCATGGTTGTCTCATCAACACAGATGCTGCAGCATGACTGTAGGACATTGTTGGTCTAGTATCTACCAGTTGAATTGCTCTTCTTTTCCCTGCAGACCTTTACTTGTCTACCCCACATTCTATTCTTGGCTCACTGATAGAATTGGAGATGTTGAAGGGCCTTTTAACCTGATAGGTGCAGGACTGTATGAAGCTGAGATGTCCAGGCTGGTGCAGCAGCTGGCAGACAGCCGTGTCCTGGTGGCAACCCTGGAGGCACAAGTTAACATGCTACAACAGGAGAAGGCTAATGAAGAGAGCGAGCGCTCTCTCTACATCCAGAGGTAATCTTGCAGAGAATACCTGCTACAATTGCCGATGTTGCCTGTGCTTAGAATCCACGTATTCATTTGTTATGGTGTCTGCCTACTGGGCAGATTGCATTAGTTGGGAAGATATTCCAGTTTACCACCTTGTATCTGGCCAAGAATTTTATGGCTTATTGCAAGTCTCCACCTGTGGAAAGGAGGCTGTAGTCCCCCCAAGTTTGAAGCAATATTCAGTTGTCATCAGTCTGTTGACAATGGTCTCATTCTTTCTTCCAACTATCTGTCCTTGGTCCAGCTAATGGACAAGAAATCACAGAGTTCTCTGAGGATACCCTCCACAAGAGTGAATGTACCTCACCAAACATGTGATTAGGTCGGTACTACTGTGTCTCTGGAATCTGATGAACCTGAAAAGTGCAGGTTGGAGGCAGAAGTTGCACATCTTGAGAATCAGGCAGAAACTGACATGGTGGAATTGATGAGGCGCCAAAATAAGGTAGAAGTTTGACATGTGTTCCATGGAGGCTTGGTCAAGCTTTAATACTACATACATGTTGAATTAACATGTAATGGCCAAGCTTTCACCCTCTGGCAGTCAACTAATTTCTGTGGTCACCACAAAGTCTTGTTGTGCATCTTCCGTACCTTCTAATTCCCCAACCATGTAATTTAGTTTGGTTCAAACTTCACATCACTTTTTACGAGTCCTCCATAAGAAAAAATTACCAACTGTGATACAAGATATACAGACAGTTGGTATGAATTCTCTCTTTGTCATCAAACAATATTGGCACCAGCTGTTTTCTGTAGGTTGTGTATTGCTATCATTTTCTGGCAACCATCAAGTTGAGTGAGTATGGGACTGTCAGTTCAACTGTCTGACCCAATGAGAACTCTCAAGAAATCTTGCATAACCTTCAGATTGATGTAGTGACTTTTCGAAATTGAGGACTCCAGATAGGCCATGTTCAGGATTACCACAGTGGGAACAGTTTCACGTTCTCTCATTCTAAAGAGCATTTAACATGTTGCAGAACATGGTGAACATTTGGTGTGTTGACTAAGTACAGAACTGCAAAGGCACTTTGAATTGTGAACATTGACTCATGGATGAACATGACAGATTTTGGTTGTCATGTTGTAGATAGAGGAGGAAATGCCAGCATTGGAGCAGCAGCTGAGAACAATCAAGGATGTACTCCACGATTTTGATGTCTCTGAGCCACTGTATGTACGCATGACAGGCAAAGCTATATTGTAATGGCATAAGCTTGGGGTTAGTAATTCACCAACCTTGCTGATAAGCATGTAGTTAACTTGATGTATAAACAGGTTGGTGTGATAGCTCCTGAGCTAATAAGCTGGCAGTTTGAAAGTCCCTGCTGTTGTGCTTGATTTGAATTTGAGATGCCTGTGTTTTGTGCTTAACATCATCTTTTCTTTCATCGCCAATTAAATAAGTGAGTTGAAGTACATAGAGAGTATGTGCCAGACAACATTACTATTTTCATCAAGAAACCATCTTATATCTCGAACTATCTACTCCACATTTTGCCAGGATCTTGAAGTATGTGCTGGATGTTATTAAAAGAGGATTTTGATGACTGGCTATGTATTGCAAATGGTGAACTGCAGATATTTGGAGCTAAGAGGGATACCAGAGGAGTGTCGAACTGCACGAGACCATATCTTATTGCTGGCATTTGAGAAGTTCTACAAGTACCGTGAAGAGATAGAGGAACTGCGCAGATCACGTGATAGCTCAAGGTTTGTGTTCTTTATCTTGTTTCTTTGCATTGGCAACAGTGCAGCTAACCTCTGTTTTATTTGAACTTGGAAAGCAAGAATGAAAACTAACAACAGATTAAGTGTGGGCAATGTGTCTGTATTTGGAGCTCTTCTCACTTTTATGCTACAGGCGTTATAAATTGATCCATCAGTGTCATTTGTCATAAGTTGTTTGCAAACATGTGTGTCAGTCACTTCAACTTGAAGCAAGACAAAATGAAGCAACAAACCAAAATCCTTATTTGCAGGGAGGCCTTGACACGAGCAAATGATGAAGTGCAGAAGCTCTTAAGAGAGGCACAGAGGTTGGCAGCAAAACATGCATATGAGGTGAAGGACATGGAGATAGATCTTGGTGCCACCAAAGCTCGTCTTGAACGGCTTGAGGCTGAGGCCACTGATGCCATGGTGCAAATTGAATTATTAACAGCTAAAGGTTCTTTGTATGATGCGGTACTGATGTTGCCTTACTCACAGATTTAGGTTTTGCATCTGTAAGTATGTTTTGATCCATGCTCAAAGAGCTCAAAATTTATAAGCTGCTCACAAACACCTTACAACCATTAGGCCAGAAGTGATGGTTGGAACTTGGTCTCTTGATTGAGAACTTCTTGAACCCCTGTGAGTCTAGTCATAGTTGTCATTTCACAGGTGAAAGAGAATTTGGACAAGTTGGAGCAACAGAACATCAATGCAGAAAATCAGAAAGCAGTAATGACAGCCACATTGCAAATCACTGTTCAAGAAAAGGAGCGCTTGCTAGGGCTCATTGCAGAAAAGGACCATACCTTGGACCTCCTCAGCATGGACAAGGTTGGCAAGGGCTACAGACAGACCTGTTTCTGTGCTCCCAATGTACCAGCTTGCATGATTTGGATTGATGAGTCAATTATTTATGCAAGAGTAGTTCACAGCTTGTGCAGACTCCAAATCTAAGAACCTTGCCTGACAACACCAGTAAATCTGTGCTGATGGTTAAATTTGTGCCTCCTTTTTATGCAGATTTATCTAAGCAGAGAAGTACAGTCACAAACAGAGCAAGTAAAGAAGCTAGAGTCAGAGGTTGAGAGGCAGCATCAGAAGCTCCGTGAGGTGAAACATGCACGTACAGAGCTGTATCAAAAAGTTCTGACGGACAACAAGGACTCACAGACTGCCAATGAGCACCGTCTTCAGGTCATTATCACTAGTTAATGCTGAGTATGAGATGATGTTAGAACAAAAAGAAAGAGTTCCTGGTGAGACAAGGACCCAAATAATTGAGCGGGGACCAAATTGGGCAAGTCTTTATAGTTTCTGACAATGGATTAGCTAGCAGCTCTTCACTTCCATGCTCTTGCACATCACCAAGTCATGTATGTCTGACTTATTTTTTGTGTTAATTCTGGGGCTTAAGTCCAAGGTTCATGTATGACATCCTCATTTACTTTGTCCTTCAATTATGCAGTGTAATGTTGTTGAACCACATATTGTAATTGCAGGCTGAACTGTCGCGGATGCAAGTACGTACAAATCTGGACATAGACTCAATTCGGAAGGAGGCCAATATGGTTGCTGATGAGAAAGTGCGGTACACTATTCTGCACATTCTAGTAATGGCTTCCAAGATCCTTGTATACTCTACACCTGAGTTTTATTCCACTCCACACACACTTCAGCATAAATACTGGTCTGCAAGTATCAGGCAAAGCAGATTGTAGTGTGTTAACACTTGAAATGGAAAGCAGGACGTTTCGTGAGATGAGGGATGCAGCATTAGCAGATGCACAGGGTGCCCGGGCTGAATTGCGAAATAATAAATCAGCCTATGAAGAGCTGTTCTCGAAGTAATCCCTCAAACTAATCCACTGCTACATGAGTAGTGCTGTGCTCTCAGACTGCATTCTGCACATCAGTTAAGGCATGCTTTAGAATTTGGTTGGAGAACTTTGGAGAGCCACCTGATATCAATGCTACTTTACTTGCAGTGCCATCAGGAGTTTGGGTTCAAAAGTCCATGTCCATCCCTTTGTCTGCATGATATCTGATAATGAAGACATATTGATGTAATGTTGTGTCAACTCACAAGGTCTACAAATCAGAAGGTGGGTCTATGAATCTCAAAGGGTGGCTTAATCTTGTAGACAGATTACTGATACTTGCTAATCTTAGCATGCTGTTTTTGTGTAAGGACAGGTACCAAGAGCTCCAAAGACTGACACATGCAAAGGAAACAGAGGATCACAATTCTCTAAAGATGACCAACTTTGAACTGGACCAGCTAAAGGTAGTACTTGATGAGACCAAAAGTTCACTTCAAGAAACCAGGATTGAGAATGAGGCCCTGGCTGCCAAGGCTAAGGTCAGTATTCATGTCTCCTGTACATAGCAACAAACTCCTGTGCCATGGAGCTACAAGGAGCCATTCAGTGGATGTCTGCCATTAGCTTGATTTCTTCACATGGTTCACAGATGACTGTTTAAAATTGCCTACAATTGGAACTCTGTAGTGGATATGTTCAATTTTAACAAGATGAGCAGATGAGCACGTGAAAGATGTCTCAATGATTTGGTTGTTTGATGGTGCAGATTTTGACTAAGAAGTACCATGACTTGGAAGCAAAGCATCCACTGAAGGAACTAACGGATGAGCTTGGGAAGCCAATGTTGGAGCTAAAGGAGGAGCTACAGGTCACTCGTAGCTGTCTTCAACAGTATGAGAGTAATATGGGAGTGATTCCAAGCTCAAATCACATTCCATTAAGACAAGGTCTGGGCTAAATTTGAAGTTCTAGTGTGTTGGAAAATAGGAGATATTGAGTTTTGCATCACCCTGTAAAGATTATTCAGTGGTAGTCAAACCACAAGTACCATGTTCCTGTGAATTTGTAAATAAGGACAGGTGCCCAGGATACAGAGGATGTCCCCAGGACTCAAGCATGGCCACTGATACAGGAACTTATGGGCCTATCAGGGTTGTCACACCTTAACCTTCAAGAGCAAGGAATCAACTTTGCAACACGATGCATTGAACTGCAACATGCTGTCAGAATTTTGGAGAAAAAGAACCTGGAGCTGCAGGAGAAGGCAGCGATGAAAGAAGAAGAGGTAAACCCTTTGAACTTGAAGTCCACCAGCATAGAGTTATACTTTTTGTGCTTCCCTTGGAATACACACATGGTCATTCACCCCCTAATCACCTGCACCATTGAGAAAGTATACTCTCAAGGGTTCTCTGACATGAAATGGATATTGGAAACTGATTTAGTATTTGAGAGGAAACACAACTAATTAGGTTCAGCAGCAAATAGAACAGGAAGTGCCTTCATAGTTAATTTGGCATGATTAGTGGATCTTGGAAGGGTTTCCCTGATGGTTCCAATTCTACCTTACAGTTGATCAAAGCAAATATGCGAACAAAGTTACTGCATCAGCCACAGTCCTACTTGGTTGATGCAATTCAAAGCAGTGAGAGCCAATTGAAGCAAACTCTACAGGAGAACCAAGAACTCGAGATTCAACTAAGGCAATTTCCCATTCCACTGTGTCATGTTTCATGCTGTTCAGATGTCCCTGGATCTTCACTGTCCTACTCTTTCCAGCAATCATGCTCTGCTATCCGGTTACTGATCTGATTAAGCAATTGCTTGATTGAAGGTTTTGTGATGACAAGATGAGTAACTCATGTGTTTGCAATGCACTCTACCTAGTGATTGTAAGTCAATTGTCTGGCAAGCTGATGATAACAATTGTTGAAGTGGAGACTAATTGTGGTGCAGAAGGAATGAAGAGGAGAAACGAAAAGTAAGTTGTCGGTTGCAGACTCTGCAACTAGATATAAGGAAACTGCTCCAAGCACGGGGCTCCATTGAGAACCTCCAGAAGCTACTGAAAGAGAAGGGGATTGTGATCGATGACAGTGCTATCAAAACAATGACTGCTTCCAAGAAGATGCAGCATGTTATTGTACAACAAAGGAAGCCAACCTCCACAGACTAAGATTGAGCCAGAATATCAAGAGAGAACATTGTTCTTGGTCATCTGATTAAGTGCACAAAGCTTGACTACAGAGATGCTCAGTGCTATAAGCACATCATGTTGAGCATTGTGCGAGGGGCTTGTGGGGCTTGTGAGTACGAGGCACTAAGCTATTGGCTTTTGGACCTTCTGCTTAATATGTAGTATGGTGAAAGCTCCAGATATAGTCATTCCAAATTCCATGGCAATGGCCATATGGCTTCCCCCACATTACAAAAACCACCATGGACTTACTTGTATCAGATACTTATCTTTGGAGACTTGAAATGAGGTTTATTGATGAACTGTTCAAGTGGGGGAAAACATGTGCATGCTAAGGGTGGCAAGAGGTCACCAAATACTTTCAATCGGTTTTGAAATGCAAGGCTGCCAATGTCAATGCAGGCCAGAGTATTTGATGAAAGGTAGTTACAAGAACCCAATTCTTTTAAGTATGCTACTAGTGTGGTGGTAGCAACAATAATGAGACTAAGAGCGCCCCAACCAGAGCTCAGTATGTAACCCTGCAAAAATATTTCTCACATCCAAGTTTAGTTATTTACTTTTTCGCAACCTCGCCCATAATACTGAAATGGGGACTGCAAATACGCAGGAACTACTAATAGAAAACCACACAGACAAATCATTATGATTGGCCAATCAGAAACAGGGAGCAGCAGTCAGAACGTATTTATCACACTCTTCGCTACCAGGTCCACAGTTTTGCTGCCACTTTTTACTAGCCTCAGCAGATTGAGACTGAGCAAGCATGCAGGAGAAAAACCATTTTCCTGAGCCAAACGGGCATATATTGAGTTTTCTTCATCTGATTTTAATGTGCAGGGTGACACATTGAGCACCGGTGGGGATGCTCTAACACCAATAATAGAAATGGGCTTACCCATGAACTAAAAAGCCATGGGCATTATTGAAAGCACTTGGAAGGAAAAGATGCCCCCAAAAACTTGAGAAAGAGACGAATCAACTGAGTAGTGAATCTGTGTTAAAAATTTAAGGTAGTGAAGGAAACATTGTACTTTAGGGCAAAAGCTTGGTCCTGTGCAAAATAGTCCAGTCTGCCCATCCTGAGAAATAAGTTGAGGGCCAATTTCAAGACATATCTGTTGAATAATAAATTAATTAATTTTGAAGATTCCATGTTGAGAAATAAAATATTCCTAAATATTTCCAAAATTTTTAATAAAAAAATCCTGCAAAAAATTGTGTTCTTCGTAAACATATTTTTTGAAATTTCAACATGTCTACAAATAATATAATTATTGTGGGAAGCTGCCAAAGTACAATGCTAATGTGAAGGCCATGCAACACACATGCACGTTTGCAAAAGGAGACTCACTATTTAAAGGTGGTAGTTAGATACTCAAAAAGTTTATGAGAAGAAAGAGGGAGGATTTAAGATGTGTATATGATTGGCAATAATTAATGAATAAACAAGAATGAAAACAATTTTATATAATGAAAAAAGTGATGTTTATGGGTTTGTGTTGTCTCAATGTACCTCTTCAAAGCTAACTACCTCACTCCTTTGCCCTATTTACCTTTGTGATATGAAAAGGGCACAATAACATTTAGATATGCTTAAAAAATTATCCCAAGTAAAATTACAACTGGGGATGGAAAGTTGTGAAAATGGATGAATTGAAATCTTAGCACAAGGGTTTTTTTTTTTAATTTATTTATTTTTTTCATTTTTGTGATTTGGTTGAAGTGGTAATTATCCATCATACAATTTAGCTAAATTTGACAATAAATAGGATTTTTCACATTTTTGGCTACATGATAGAACCCAATAGAGAAATATGGATATAAAAAAGAAAATCAAAATTTGGTGACAACAAAACCATAAATACACATTTTAAAAACCAGTTTGAAAGAAAAGAAGCCAAAGCTAAATTTAGCCAGGAAAAAAAAAGGTAAGATCTTACTTGGGTTTGTGCTTGTGGATGGGGATCAAAAGACTCCCCAATATTGTGGCATATTGATCAAAGGGTCAATTTTGTTACACATATTGTAATTTTATATCTATCATGACTTGTGATAGGAGGCGTAACTGTAAATACTAAAATTATTTGTAAAGTCACCCTGTCTTTGGGCCTCCTTTCATCCCAAACCCTTCTTTCAGGGGTATCATCCATAAGGTAATGAAATTTTATTCAATCTGGGAATGGCAATGCTGAAAACTCAGCAATTTAATGCACAAGGTTCAAAACTAATTATAGTAGCTGTACAAGTAGGAGCAGTAATGGAGGCCGCTGAAGGAAAAGGAAAGACAGAGTAAAACTCAGTTCACCACAAAAACTGAGGTCCCCCCGCCCCCCACCCTTGAATGAATGCTGATGTTTTCGGGATGGGTTAGGTCTACTATCCTGGGCTTTGGGGCTAATGATATTGGGCTATAGGGGCTATGGGTCATAGGACTAGTGCTAAGGCTGTAGGGTTATAAATATAGGGTTATAGGTTCAAGCCTACAGGTCAAGCCTAAAGGGATATAGGTTAAGCGTGTACCTATGGCTAGGGGCTATGATTTGTGGGGCTAGTGGGCTATAGGGCTATTGCATTACAAAAATATCTAGAAACTTGGGAGCAAGCCACAATGGAACACGAGGCAATTGTTATACACATGCTGAAGACCAAAGGTGGGCGGCTTTATAATTCTTATAAAGCCCACATGGACCAAAGCCCACTTGGGTTTCTTGGGTCTGTGGGGCTTTATTAAAAATTGTAAAGCCCACTTCAGGTTCTTTGTCCACGGGCTTTATGAGAATTGTAAAGCCCACTTAATCTTAATCTTACTTAAGGCTAATCTCTTCTCTCTCTTGGGTTAAATGGGTAATTAAGTGGGTGGTTGGGTGGAGGCCTGCCACGGCGCTTGTGTACTTTGCATTGCTGCAGCGATGGCGCTTTCTGCTTCCTCGCTTCTCCTTCTTCCTCTTCAACACTCCAAACAACAATTTCGTTCCATCTTGGCGCGTTCTTCTCTTCCTCCTCCTCGTCTGCCTGCACCGGATGCTGCTGCTGCTGCTGCAAATTTGGCTTCTGCTGGTGGACTTTGCAACTCCTACCTCCGCAAGAGCTCTTTGTTCCCGATCATCAAGCGGATGGGGTCAGGGAGGACGATTCAGGTGAAGAAAGACATGACGGATGTCGACAGTGAGGGAGGTGTGGATACGGAGCCCTTGTTGCAGCAGCAGCAGGAAGAGGAGAAGAGTAAAGCTGCTGCTTTGTTCAACTGGACCTCTGTCAGTCTACCTTTCATCTTCCCTGCGATTGGGGGATCGCTGTTCGGGTATGATATCGGTGCAACTTCTGGAGCTGTAGTGTCTCTGGGGTCGCCAGAATTGAGCGGTATCGACTGGTATAATCTCACGGCTTTGCAAACGGGGTTGGTGGTGAGTGGTTCCTTGTATGGAGCATTGCTGGGATCGATAGTCGCCTTCAACGTCGCGGATGCCTTGGGACGACGCAAGGAGCTCATGCTTGCGGCGTTTCTGTACATAGTTGGAGCTCTTGTCACTGGCGGGGCGCCGGATCTATCCGTTTTGTTTGCAGGTCGTTTGATCTACGGAATCGGTATCGGGCTTGCCATGCACGCCGCACCCATGTACATCGCAGAGACAGCTCCCACGCAAATTCGCGGGACTTTGATCTCTTTGAAGGAGGGTTTCATCGTTGGGGGGATTTTGCTAGGGTATCTGGTCGGCAGTATCCTGATCGGAGTTGAGGGAGGATGGAGGATAATGTTCGGATTCGGAGCGCCCATCGCTTTGCTCATGGGCGTTGGTATGTGGTGGCTGCCACCATCTCCTCGTTGGTTGTTGCTCCGAGGCTTGCAAGGCGGGGGAGAGGAGCAGGAATTTAAAGCTAGGGCATCATCAGCGTTGCTGAGACTCAGAGGAAATCGCTTTAGTCAAAACCTGGCAGAGGAGCAGGTGGAAGACACATGGACGTCACTGCAAGCAGCTTCCGAAGGCCAGGAGCTGAATGTTAGCTTAGCAGAACTCTTCCAGGGCCTTAACCTGAAAGCTCTTTTGATTGGTACGGGGCTCGTCTTCTTCCAGCAAGTTACTGGGCAACCAAGTGTATTATATTATGCAGCTCCCATTCTGCAAAATGCGGGATTTTCTGTGGCGGCCGATGCCACCAAATTGTCTGTCTTGCTAGGGTTTTTCAAGCTCATCATGACAGGCATTGCTGTGGTGAATGTAGACAAGCTCGGCCGCCGGCCGCTGCTCATTGGAGGCGTGAGTGGCATTGTGATCAGCCTGTTTCTTTTAGCTGCATACTTCACATTTGGACAAGGTGTGCCAGTACTGGCAGTGATTGCATTGCTGCTCTATGTCGGTTGCTATCAGGTTTCTTTTGGCCCTATTTCATGGTTGATGGTGTCTGAGATTTTCCCACTGCGTACACGGGGTAAAGCTCTCGGTGTCACGACACTAGTCAACTTTGGCTCCAATGCTGTGGTTGCTTTGGCTTTTGCTCCTCTTCAGGATTTGGTGGGCGTGTCGGCCACCTTCGTCATCTTTGGCATTATTGGCTTAATTTCACTGATCTTTATTGTGCTAGCAGTGCCTGAGACCAAAGGTTTGAGCTTAGAGGAGATTGAAGCCAAGCTTCTTGGCCGGTCATAGACACTTGGAGGTGGTTGGTTTGGCAACCAGCGTCCTCATTGCATGATTTAGGTTCAGCTTTGAAGCTAGGAAAATAGTGTTGTCCCCAGAAAGCATCTGGCAATGGATCAAGGTTTTCAAAGGAGATTTCACAGGTTTTTTAGTGCAAATTGAGTGCCCACTTCTTCCAGAGTTTTGAGCATGACAAAACATTCTAAATTATTCAATGCAGAGACCTTAAAATATTTCTTGAAGTTTTTTACTCTGGAGAAATTTCCAGAACATGTTTTCTCATCACAAGGGAGTACTCCAAAACATTTGTCTCCTGTCTTCAAAAAGTGATTGAAGTGTGTTTAAATAGTTGAAGAACTCAAAAGAGGTTGTGGCACTTGATGAGCTTAGTCTCTGTTTTGTTGCTTGTGTCTATGCCAATGTGATCTCATGTCTCTGAAGCTCAAAAATGTTTCAGATGTAGAGCAGTCTGTTGTGTGTGACAGCTACAGAAATTCAAAGGATGTGCTCGTGAATGTGTCTAGTCAAACTCGATTGTAGTTTCTAGTTACAACTCTGGCATTTTTGCCTAACGCTCATCATGTGTTTGAGCCTTGATTACAGAGTGTTGAGAAGGAAGCTTGTACAGGAGCGCATCAGGGACTGCTAAGCTAATCCTCAAGGTCAGAGCTTGATAGTTTTCATGTGTGATCTGAATGTTTTGCTATGCTTATGCTCTTTGGGTGCTGATTTACACCACAATCCCGGAATTCTCTCTATGCTCAATGTGATGTGTGGCAGAAGAAATGAGAGAACCTCTCAAGGAGAACTTCTTTTCTGATAGATTTCGTGCAATCTGGGATCCAGTCAAAAGCAAAAGAAGAGTTGTTTTCTTGCACTTGCCTGCACCTAACTCTTTGATCAAAATGCATGATTCCAGTTGGGAAGGAAGGACATTGACATGATGATATTGGGTGTTATGGGTTGTGGCGATGATTGTCAAGCTCTAAGAGCAGCTCCACCAGTATCAGTATGATAACTTGTAAACTACAATTCGGGTTAAGTTATGATGGCGTCTAAAGTATAATTTGGGTTACTTATAAATGGCCTTTAAACTATAATTTGGATGAAGTTCAGGTTTTAGATAACGTGAAACTAGGCTGTTGTATACTTATTATGAATTGGACAATGCTCAATGTAATATTATCACTGCAGCTGCAAAATTTGCAAACTCTTACCTTGCATAGGTGCTTGGAGGTGTTTGCCTTGAAGTGACAAAGCTTCCTTATAATGAATCATATGATACCTTTAATAACATCTCACTATCCACTGGCAATAGCTTCAAAGAAAATTGAGATACTTTGGCAAATCATCTTCACCATCTTGGCCATATATTGGCGATATCCTTCTTGGGAATAATATTTCAAGCTACAACAACGGATAGAGGGTCTATAGAGGGTCCAACTCTTTGGCTAAAGGTAGAGTTTGGGGGGTGGATGGGATTAGCTTAATACAAATCATCTCCTTTAGTTGTTTGGTGATTACTAATATATTGCACTTGCTAATTGGGTGAATTTTATTTTTTATTTTTAAAATTTTCATTGCATGGTGTAGTTGAAATTGCAAAAAATAAAATAAAAATAAATTGGCTGAAAATAAACATAACTGACAACCACCCATTTAGGTTTTTATTGCAAAAGTAATAGAATAAAAAGTCCAAAATTGACACATGAATTAGTTATGGTTAGTAGTATACCAAGAAAAAATATAATTTAACTCAACACATCATAACCAAACAATGGAACCACATCCACCACCGATCACCACGTACTCACATGTTAAAGGATGAGGAATGCACTTGACATGGGATTTTGAGTACTTGGTGGAAGATATTTTTTTGTGGAATGCTTTTAAAAAAAAAAAGCTACTACTATTATTATTATTATTATTATTATTATTATTATTATTTTCCATTTTTTTAAAAACTCGATCATGTTTCCCAATATATGAGACTCACATCAACAATGTAACAAGATTTTAATGGGAACTTTTAATGTAAATTTTTAATGTAACAAATTTAGTGCAAAAATTAAGGGTACAACTCCGGAGCATTTCTCAAAAGTGTGGGTTGTATACCACCTTGTCCTAGGTCCCCTTATTTTGAGAATGTCCCTCACTAATGGGCTTATCCATTGTAAAACATGACGTGAACATTATCATCCATCTTTCCGTGGGTTGTACCACCTTGTCCTCCGCCCCCTTGTTTTGGGAATGTCTCTCATTCATTCATTCATTCATCCATGGATGGGCTTTATTCATCCTCAAGCACCACTTGAACATTACCATCCATCTCTTAAAGGAAGGTTGTTTGTTTGCTTTGTTTGTTTTAGTTTTTCACATCAAGATCCCCGAAATCACAACACCTTTTTTTTCTTACACTCTTTTGGTAACCATTGGAAAGCCCTCAATGGGTAGGGGTGCATTGAGGTGGTATTTTTTTTTTTTTTTAAACTTACAATGTACGAGCTTTTAAAAATTTGAATATATTTTTCATAAAATTTTCAATAATTTTTTTAAAAAATGTTAATTATATTATATGTCAATTATATTATGTGTAAAAAATGTTGAAAATTTCCCCATAATTCAAAAAAAATTGTGAAGGAAAATGGAAAATATTTTGAATAGTAATGAATATTTTAATTTTCAAAATGGAATGTTAAAAAAAAAAATAGTTTTAGTTAATTTGACAAGTGTGTGTTGGAAGCAATAGTTTGAGAATTAATTACATATTATAGCTAGCAACCTTTGCCAACTTCAACACATGTTTTGTCAAATAATTAATTAAATTATTTTTAAAAATTAATTTCGACAAAATGAATATTCTTTTGGTCCTTCCCCAAATTTTTTATTTTTTTATTTTTGTTATTCCAAGAAATTTTGAATTTTTTATTTGGAAATTTCAACATTTCTGAAAACAATATAATTAGTGTGGAAGTTGCCAAGGTGGTAGGTAGGTAGGTAGTAAGTAGGGTTTACCCATTTGTTCTGGAAGGCCGGCCAAGATGGGGGGGGATAAAAGTAAATGATTGAAGTTTGGATGAAAGTAAAAACCGTCGTAGCCTAACGTGGAATCGTGTGGTTGGTTGCTGCTTATCGGGCGCGTGTCTTACCCCAGTTTACTTTTTAATATTTACCCTTCCGCCGCACCATCATCCTCTCACACCTGGTAAGTACTAGGTACCTATATCTACCTACCTACCTACCTGCCTGCCTCCCTCTTCTCTCCAACCCCGCCCAAGGTTCTCTTCAACTTTCGCAGCACCCTCTCCATCGCGCCCCTTCTGTGCACAGCCGCCTGAGCTTTCTCTTCCCCAGAAGAAGCGAGAAAGGAAAGGAGTTGTTAGCTTTGTGGAGATTTTTTTTCTTTGTTTGTTTGTAATTTTTTTTCCTGGTTTATGTTTTTTTTTTTGTGAGCTTCTTCAAGGTTGTTTTGTTTTAGATAAGGTAGAGGGAAAGGGGTTTTGTGTTTTGTGTGTGTGTGTGTGTGTGTGTGTGTTTTGCCCCCTCTTGTTTTGCAAAGATGATGCTCCAGGTTGCTGCGGTGCCCGGATCCGGCACGGTCGCTACTTTATCATCAGGGATAATTAGCGGCAAGAGAAGTTTTGGCCAGCAAGCAGGAGGAGGAGGAGGAGCTTTGAGTCTGGCGAAATGTGGAACATGGCAGAAGTGTTATAACAAAGCGGCTTCATCGCGTCGTCATGATGTCGTCGTGAGAGCTGCTTCTACGGACCAAGCGGAGTCCAAGGCTCTTACTGGTGTGGTTTTCGAGCCGTTTGCGGAGGTGCAGAGCCAGCTGGTGCAAGTGTCGTCTTCATATACGGAGTCGATGGCGCGTCAGCGTTTCGCAAGCTCCTGTGAAGCCGCTATCAACGACCAAATCAAGTGAGCTTTCCTAAATTCTCTTTCCTACACTAATCACTTACTAGTTTTCCTTTCCTTTTTACTCATGTTGCGATGTGCTACTTGCCTTAGCTTGACTCCGCACTACCTTTCAGAGTAGTCCATTCAGTACTAGTACATTTTCAAGGAGGTCCCGTCTTTTTTTTCCCCTGCAAGTCAGTGCCATAGATGGTTAGAAGAGGAAAGCATGCAGTGGCTTCCGCACATGCAAATTCATGGCTTCGTGTACACCCTCTGCTCCACTGTATTTGTTAGACCGGTGGAGCATGTCAAAATTTAAGGCAACCAGGAGGGATTTGGCTATGACAGGTAACATCTAGCATGACCCTATGACAATTGAACACAAGTGCAAGGTGCAATTGAGTCCTAACGATTAGGCTAATATCTCTTTGATGCTCAAGCTCAAGGGGATGTGATCTCTACTTGTAGGCTGAATGAGGGAAGAACCTGACAAAGCATAATGTGATGGCCATTTTGCAGTGTGGAGTACAATGTTTCATATGTGTATCATGCACTGTTCTCCTACTTTGATCGGGACAATGTGGGTCTTCCAGGCTTTGCAAAGTGAGCTATCACAGACCTTCTGCTTGACATCTGTTTTCTCTCAAATGTCCATGGGAACTTCAGTGGGACAGTTAAAATTTTGTTAATAAAAAATTTGGTTGTGAATTTATTCAGGTTCTTTAAGGATTCAAGTGATGAGGAGAGGGAGCATGCAGAAAAGCTCATGAAATACCAGGTACCCAAATTATAATTGTTGGCTAAAGCAATGGTACAACAGCATTGTAGAGCTCACAGAAGTTACACGAGTAGTAGTTGGTTGAGTTTCATGCTCTTAAAGTTCTCTCTTTCATTTCTCACTTTTCCTCACATCTGGAGGTTTGGCAGAAGCTCAGGATTTTTGTATAATAGTTTGCCTGAAACTTTGAGCAGACTTGTTATATGCTTATCTACAGCCACAATCAGGAGCTGGAGAAGTC
Organism: Sphagnum contortum; assembly: GCA_963920785.1. Classification (NCBI taxonomy): domain Eukaryota; kingdom Viridiplantae; phylum Streptophyta; class Sphagnopsida; order Sphagnales; family Sphagnaceae; genus Sphagnum; species Sphagnum contortum. The sequence goes on from OY987276.1 coordinate 11,078,714, forward strand.
ATTGGGAATTAACAGCAGCTAGTCACTGCCATTTAGGATGAAGGTGATAGTCTGATACTTTGTGAGTGACACCACAAGGTCATGACTGCATTGATTCTAGTTTTATTTTTATTTTATTTAATTAGTTAATTAATATTTTATGGTTTGGCTGGAACTGCCGAACTGTTTATGTTCAAAGTGTTATTTTGGAGTTTTCTCTCCAGTCTCTTAGATATTTTGGTTCTTTTCCCTTTTCCTCTTTCCTTGAATTTTTCTTTTTGGGATTTTTTTTCTCTCATTGTCTCCCTTTCTTCTTGGATTCCTTAGTATTCTCCATCTTGTTCATGTTATCTTGAGGTAGCCAGCATCATGGCTGAGTTTTCCCATTACTGCCAGTCCTGTGATGTAGCTCAGTATGTTGGCTAATATTTTATGATGGCCTTGATTGACTGTTGGTAGGTGATGAAGTCCAGGGGATGGATGTTACCATAGCTGGTCACTACCATAAATGTTGCTATTGAAAGTCACTGAACCTGCATGTGCCTGTTACTAGTGTTCAATCTGCTGCTCAAAATTTTCTATGTTTTTTGGTGTTGGAGTCTCCTTTTTTTTTTTGGTTTGGTGATATTTAGTGGATCTAAAAGCTATATAATGTTTGATGAGGTTATCTGTCAATTGTATTGAGATCAATGTAAGTCACAAGTATGAGAAGTTCTCAATTCTTATGGATGATATTCTAGGTTGAGTTTGTGATAACAACCTTTTCAACCAGTTACCTCAGTGAACAAAGCAATTGAGTTCATTGATCATGTGTGAACATCATCCAAAATGTGCAACCCCAATGTCCTTCTCTTGTGCATGTCACCACCTCCTGTTTATTATCACTACTGACATCACTGATTGTTGTGCATGGATATCTAGAATAAGCGTGGTGGCAGAGTCAAATTGCAATCTATCGTGATGCCTGTTATGGATTTTGATCATCCTGATAAGGGGGATGCTCTTTACGGTGTGTGTTCTTCATTTCCAAGTTACCCAATCTTGTCTACTTTGGTGTACTTAAATGCCCAGAACCCTGTGCCTTTTCAATTCCATTTTGGTTTTCTTGTTAGCTTTAAGCCTGTTTATTATTCTGACTTGACTATGGCCTCCTTGCTTCAGCCATGGAGCTAGCTCTTGCACTGGAGAAGTTGACAAATGAGAAGCTTCTTTCATTGCACCAGGTAATTGTTTTGATATGGATATGTTCATTTCTGCAAGGTTTTTGTAATCATCATATGCTGTTGTGGCTGCAGGATTTATTTCATTGTGGATTCCTGCATGTTGCTTGTTGCTACAGAAAAGTAGTCTTACATTATAGCATATGGATATTCTGACTGAGGACACTATTTGACCAGGTTGCAGTGGACAGCAATGATCCTCAGATGTGTGATTTCATTGAAGGCGAATTTCTGACTGAACAGGTCAGTGATTGTTGTATCATGCTGCTAGGTGAGGGTAAAGATAGATTGGGGCTTGTTGCACAGGAAAGTAGTTCATATTGTCCCTTATGGATTGCAAGAGTAAATCAGTAGGACTGTAGGCTGACATTCTTAAATCATGCATTGTGTCCGATTGAGAGTGAATTGCAGATGATAGAGAGCTGTTTGATCCAGCAGTTGAGGAGAGTCCAGAATTGAAGCTCAAATAAAGAACTGATTATTAGTGCAGCTTGCTATGTTCAGAAGTAATGTTCTTTGTTACTCATGGATATGGAATTGTGCTTATTCCTGCAGGTTGAAGCGATCAAGAAAGTGTCAGAATTCGTGGCACAGTTGCGACGAGTTGGAAAAGGCCATGGTAATTTTGTGTAGAATCTTATTCTATTTGCAATATCTTAAACATCATGGACTTGCCAGGATCTGTTACAGTGCCATTTCCTTGCTTCAATCCAATATTACTTGTGTTTGCACGGTGCCAGGGATAGTTCTACTATTGTCTCTCTGATGGTACTTTAGGGCTTTTGTGCACCCACTCAATATCTCCAATTGTGTGTGGGATTGGTGTTGCAGGTGTTTACCACTTTGATCTACAACTCCAGGAGGAAGCAGAAGAAGCTGCAGCCTAATTGAGCACTAGTATGCTCTTCTTTTCTAGACCTTTCCAAAACATTTCCACATATTAATGGGGATGGAAATCTGTAGCAGTGCATAAATCAACAGCATGGTAATTGGTTGAGAAGGAGGATGACTGACACGGATCCTTAGATGATAGATCTCTCCTCAGTAATTGAAACATTGGGACAGAAATTTTGCTTCCAATAGATTCCAAGCTTGAGAAGTCAGTGCTCAGTGAGTATTTGGTAGACTCAAAATGTCTCACATTTGTCAGGCAGACTTGTCTTACTATTGAGCAATACAAACATTTTTGGTACATGTTTGCGAACACTCAACACATCAATGTATCTTTTAGGTCTGTATAGACAAGCAAGCTGTTAGTGAATGCATGGACAATGTCTCTAGGTGGACAGGTTGATACATTCTTGGGTCAACACTCTTCTTGCAAGTCACGTGTGTCCATTATATCTGGAACGCGAGAGGAAGTGGATCCTTTGAAGAAGTTCTTTTCTGAGAAGAACCATCAAATGGTTCAAGGGTTAAAGGACAGTGGAAGTGCAGTGAACCAAAGTGAGAATCTCTTGCATTTCAATAGTGTAGTACTTCTGTTGATATTTGGTTTGTGATCCTGTTGTGGTTTTGTAATCCTTGTTGGGGTTGGTTTTAGTGTTAAAAAAGGATTCAACAATTTGGAGTTGCAATGAGGATTTTTTCTAATTGGATTGATTCTACACATGATTTTACCAGGCAATGCAATGTAGTATGTTTAACAACTAATCACTGACCTATAAAAATTTATAAATTTAAAAAAAATGAAGTGTTTTTGAAGGTTTCCGATTGCCAGAAGTGAAATAAAATAATAATCACCAGATCCCTTATGTTTGGTTTCCAGTATGTAGCCAATTACATATCGAAGTCTTTTTAAAGGATTTATATTTCTTGTTTGGTTTATAGCCAGATTTGGCTAAATCTTCCTAAGGACCACAAACTCACCCCTAGTACAGGTTTTTGTGGTTCAAGTAAACATAGAAAAACAACAGGTCTGAAGTTTCATCCCTGGGTGAAACCTTTAGCTTCCGACGTTAAACGGACTGTACTGGCTCTCAAGCTAAGTATTGTGCACATCTCCAGCTTCGTCTCGAGCTTTGTCTTGAGCTCCACAATTTATTTTTCACTTGTTCCCTTGTTGTTGATCGGAACAGCAATAACCTATGCAGTTTTTCACATTGATCCTGATTTATTGGAATTTGGGATTTCGAATTGCTTTTCTTGTTCAGTCATTTTTGGAGGAAATGGGAACCCTAATTTGCCACAGCAAGCAATTGCAGCAGGTGGTGGTGTGTTTGCAATGGGGACTGTTGTCGTTGCTCGCTCACTTGCTTGTGTGGACTGACTGGAGTTGATTTTTGGGGTTTTTTTTTCTTTATTGAGAGGAGATTTGGATTTTGCAGATGTTTTCTTTGTGGGGGTGGTGTTTTTGGAATGAGGGTGGAGTTTTGGAATGTGGGGAGGTGAGTGCATGATCTCTTGTAAGGTTTGCAGGAAGGTGGTGCAAGGGAGTGTGCATTCTGCTCTTTGTGTGCACCAGGGTAGAGGGGAGTGCTTATTTGAAGGAATGTCAAAGAGCGGAGCAAGAGATGGCCCACAGACGTGAAACCCTAATTTTCTTATACAGGCAACTGACATGGAAACAGAAAGATGTAACTTGCCTTGCAGTTCTGTCTCGATGTCTCTCTTCATTGCCTCTGTGGAATTCCGAGCTTTCTGCTCATTTGTTTTGGAATTTGTTAAGGAGGTTAGGGTTAGGGTTCTGTGTTAGAACTGTGAGCTTGATGGTGCAATTTCTGCAGATATTGCAGCTGGAAGCTGACATCAATGCATCTTGTCCTGCTCTAGGGTTTGAAGCACCCTTAGCCTTCAGAAGAGCCAGGATACCAGGGTTCTCCATTGTGCCTACTGCACTTAAACCCTCAGGTTTTTGGATCTGGCACCACCGCATCATTGGGAGGACTTGATGCAACCTTTCTTTCCAGGGAGATGTCAAATTCTCTTTCACATGGAAGATTGGCAGAGACCGTGCATCTTTTCGATGATTGGATCAGGCTAACAGATGCAGCAGGAAACCCTAACAAACCCAACATACTGGCCTACAACTTGCCACTGCATGCCAAGCTGTGTCTAGGTGCTCATGCTGATGGTATGTACCAAGTCATTGAAGAGATGGAGAGTGTTGGAATCATTCCAAGGCAGCTGACTTACAACTTTGTGGTGAGAAGTATCTTTCAGGAAAGTGATTCACGATTGGCCAAAAAAATACTTGAGAAGTAAGAGTCAAACTCCTGATTCTTTCTCTGCAGAAGACTCGTTATCCTAGCAGGTTTGATTGTCAAGGTGGTTGCAGAGGGGTTTAGGGTTTAAACCCTATACCCTAAACCTGGGGTAGCTTATGCATATGTTTTATCTCTGGGTTTGATGTGTTGGCAGGATGGAACAGGCTGGGCCAGAGGCACAGCATGATGGGGATTCCTACACTTTGTGATTGCATTATGTGCCCTAGACAAAAGGATTGCACCGGCATTGAAGCACATGCAGTCAATGTATGAACGAGGTTTTGTGCCCAGCAAGACAACCTACAATGAGTTATTAGTTGCCTGTGCCTGACTTCACCACACTCAGGTTGCTGCCATAGTGTTGAAGGAGCTCAAAGTAATGGGCATACTACAAGCTGGCAGAGATTCATGGAAGTGGATGAGCTGTATCACTGGCAGCAATAAAATGTGTGCTCCTGGGTTGTGCAAATATTTGGGATGTCGACCGTGCATGTCAGACATTTGAAGCTATCAGCTTGACTTTTGGACTAACACCTGACATCCATTCCATCAATGCCCTCCTTGATGCTTTTGGGAAGGCTAAAAAGGTGGGCAGATTGTCAAAACATAGTTGGTCTCCAAAATGCTTTGCTGTTGTACCAAATTAGATTGAGCTGAAGAACTTGCAGACTTTCTAGGGAGCATGCTAACAAACACATTTTATGGGGTCTATTTGTCAGAGACTGGTGAAGTAATGAGATTGTACGAGTATATGAAGGAGTTGGGATTGAAACCTGATCATCAGATGCATCATTTGCTTATTAATGCCCATGTCATCAACCAGGACATTGAAGCAGCCATGGATGCACTCACCACCATGGTACTTGTCTACTTGTCTCTAATCAGATGTTGTGTCAGCACTAGTTGCCCATTTGGCAAAAGTTACATCAGATAAGTTACATGCATTAATGAAGAGTCTTGGCTACAGAGATTGCTATCTAGGAAGAGGGTAGGCGCAGACGCGTCACTGTGCCATTACCAATGCCAACTGCCATGTACTGATGGATGCCGACTTCAACAATGGATGACACTCCCATCTTGCTCCCCGCAACTCCACTCACCACACAACATTTTTGAGGAGTCTCATTTGGAGAAGGTGCATTTTGGAACTCTGTGCCAAGACATAATGGTAGAAGTGCAGGGCAAAATTTCTAAACGTACTGTGTAACACTGTTCTTCTGCAGCTTGTTTTGAAAGCATGTATGTGCCCATGCTTGTTGGGCATGGCTTGCAATGTTAAGAATAGAAGGGGTGCTAGTTCTTGCACACTGCACATTGCACACATAAGGTTGTGACATTGCTAAGTCTTGTCATGTTAATGATATTTCTTGCTGGAACTGCCACAATGTTTACCTTCAAACTTGTCAGGTCTAGTTTTCCCTGAAATCACATAGATGTGTTTTCTGTGGTCACAACAAGAAACTTGTGCAATCAAATGAGTCATTGCCCAGACAAAAAGTTTAGAACTTTTGATCTGTTACATCTCCAGTTCAGCCTCCACTGCTTCCAAAGGCGTAATAGGCCCCTTGAAAGGCATGTGCACACATTTACTTCTTCTAAATGTGCTTCTGCAATAGGCCTCTGTTTTGAGTTCAAATGGGTTGTTTTGGATCAGTGTTGTGTGAGTATATTATCAATCAATCCTCTTTTTTGAGTTTAATGGGCTATTTTGTGTGAGTATATTGTTGATCATGACAACACTTATGGTTGAATCTCTGCAATTTTATAGTACGATTTGTACACATTGTTTAATGTCTCAAGCAAGGTCAACCTTGTAGATAAGCACTTTGCTTGACATGGTTCTTTTTTTTTGGGGTGGTAAATGAATTTGAAAAAAATCCTCATCAATAGTTTCTTGGTTATTTTACATTAACCCTTTAAAGACAAGTACTATGTGATGAAATTTGGAAAAAACAAAAAAAGAAAAGTTTACATTGTGAAAAAGATCAATTATAAAGGATTCAATAATCTATTATCATTCAATATTTGAATTTTATTCATAACATTTAATTTTGTTCACTCATGAATTGAAACCATTTAAATAAAAATGGTTTCTAAGTTGAAACTTTGCACATGAAGAGTCTTTTAACCCTTTATTTTTTATAATTGACAATTAGACATTTTTCCCCCTATTTTTCATGTTCATTTTTATTCATTTTAGTTCAATTTGGAATTTTTTTGTTCAATTGATTAACTCTTTTAATATTGAACCAATTTATGTATCCAAATTTAAGGAAGAACATTTTATGAAAAATGAAACTTATAAAAATGCAAACATTTCCAAAGTTCATCATCAAATCAATGGGAAAAACTGATTAAATAATTTTTAATAAAAAATAATTGCAAATAATTTCAATATTTTTTTTTAAATGTCACATGTTACATTTATTTTTTTGTTCCTCACCCAAACTATAAAAGAAATGATGAAATAGTGAAATGTTAAGATCACATAAAAATATTATCATAAATATTAATCAAATATTTTTTAATAATATGCACATGGAAAAACAATGATGAAATGGTGGGGTCACATTTTTAAAATTGTTATAAGGTTAATTTAAAAACATTTTTTGATTGCAAACATGAAAGAAAAATGATGACATTGTTATGGATTTAACTTGGGGCTTACAATAAAAGTTATGGCATGAAAAGAAAAATGAATTGAAAGAATGTTCTAGGATTCAAATACAATTGCATACACATGAGAATGTGCAAGAAAATGAATGACAACATTCTTAAATATAATTTCATTTTGAAAAGGATAAAAGTGCAAATAAAACCATTGTCCAAATTGCAACTTTTGCAAATTGTTGAAAAGAACTTTAAAATGTAAATGTATCTCCATATTTTTTTAAATGTTTTAATTTTTTAATTTTTTATCATTAATTTCTTTATAACAAAATTATTAATGGTTTAAATTATGTTCATTTTTTACTTTCTCTCATATTTTCATTTATTGTGAATTCATGATTTTATTTTATTTCCCAATCTTACATTTTTTTTCCAAAGTTATTTTTTCTATTTTCTACATTCAATGTCAATTTCTATAATTTTCTCAATGGTTTTTTTAATTAATAACATAATTTTATATAATTTTATTTATTTATTTATTTATTTTGGTCCATAAACATGATATATTTAAATAATGTTTTGTTGCATGTAAGTTACAAGACATTCTTATAGTACATGAAGGAAAATACCATTATAATTTTTGTCATTCAAATCAAGAGATGAAAAAGGTTCGATTTATTTGTCAAAAAATCATTATTACAAGATTGCAAACTACTCTAATTTTTTTACAAGGGCAATGAATAAAGGTTTTTTTGCACATGGAGGAAAAATTAATTTCTCAACCACCATTAAGGCCAATAAATCAAACTTTTCTATTCTTTTTTGGATTAAAATACTTTCTTTTTTTTTAACACCAACTTCATTCATTGATGAATCCTAACAAAATTCAAACATTATGATGATAATAAGCATTGGTTTTGAATGCTCCCAACTCAAATTAATAATTTTAAAAAAAAGACTTTAATAAACACGTAAAACAAAATATTACATTGAATTGGGAATTGAAGGATGATCGACAAATGAAAATATGAAAAAATAAATAAATTAAATGACATAAAACAAAATTTCTATAAGTATAAGAAAAATATAATAGTTTCATAATCTACCAATAGGTTTTAATAGATTTTTATAAAAAATTTGCATATAAATTTGTTGAATTTTTGGACATATATATAATGTGAATAAAAAAATGTATTCACTTACAGTCTGAAAACTATATTGTTAATGCACTTTATGTCCATCTGACCTTTATATAATTTTATTTTAACTTACCATATCCAATTTTCACATACAATTTGACATATTGTTTCATTACATTTGCACATACAATTGTCATACACAATTATGACAACCAATTATCACATTTTTCCCATATGATTGTTAAAAAATGTTTAACACTTTTTTTAACACAACAATCTTCTTCACAAAAAATTATCACAATTGAAAAATCATTTAAAACAACTGTAAATTAAAATATTACATGAATCCAATATAAATATAAATAGTTTAGAAAAATCTTCTTGATGATGTTTTCATGCATGAAAACAATATATCATACCGAAATTGAATATTGGAGCAATTATGTGGGAAAAAAAAAATAGTTCACCAAAAAAAACATAATAGACCATTTTCATGAATGGATTACAATGATGAAATTGAGTCTATATTGAACATGCAATTTTATATATTCTAAAAAAGAAATTATTTTAAATCAACAACCAAATTTCCAAAAACTAGTAGATCAAATGAATAGTCATATGAAATATATATAATTTCAAATTTTGCACTAACATCAAATGTTCATGATGTTTTTATTGATTTAATAACCATTCAATTGGTGAAAAAATTGGTGCTTAATTTTACACCACATCAAAATCATGTTGAAGATAATCAAAATGATTAAAATTACATAGAGGAGAAAATCAATATTTAGGATCCATGGAACAAAAATGCATTATGCACTTGCAATTCCATTAAGTAAGAATCAAAATGAATTTAAAACATTAAATAATGAAAATGTCACAATTTAATACAAACTTACGATGGATTGCATTCTTTAGTTAGAGATGAAATATCTAAAATAATAAATATAATATTAAAACATTTTTTCATATTAAATTATAGATTATAAAACAAACATATTATGAATTTATGGTGGGGTTGGACATTATTGTGACAAGTAATTTTTACCAAGCTCTTATTGTTCAAAATAATTAATATGCATGCATTTGCATCATCCATGCATTGGACTTAATTCAATAACATAAAATTTACACATATATCAATAATACTTCATATTTGATAAAAGGTGAACATCTAATTGAAATACAAATAGGTAGTAATCCCTTACACACAATCAAAAAGATTCAATTCCTAATATAATTAGTTGTAGGAAGTATGTTATATTGCACGTAAGGTTTAACCTTTTGATCATTTAGCATTTGACCCAATAGGTGTAACAAAACATTATTTAACATACACAACATTATATTTAAAATGTTTTGAAACAAATATTTTTTTTTAATTTTTTAATTTTTTCTTTCATTATGCCATGAAAAATTTCAAATAAATCGTATAGTTCAAAAATTAATTGGAATCATAATATTAAACTAACAATTGTTTCACTTCAAATCTATTGTTCATCATTCATACTTATTTAGTTCCTTAATACTTGTTCTTTAGAATTACACTTTCAAAACATTCTAGCTTATTCAAATTTAACAACTTTTAATATTCTCTATGTGAATTGAACAAAAATACAAGATTTTTTTTATAAAACTGAAATATTTACATTGCTTTATGTATGAAACTCATCATTTTATCTTATTTTGATCAACATAGAATAATGTTATTGTATGACAATATCATATCATTAGCAAGAACAACTAGTATGACACAACTTGGTGCACAATTTAGTAGAACATTTTTTAATGAGTAAACATGATGCAACTCATATTGTTGTAGTAATACAATAATAGGAGATTTTAACAAATACACTTTAACAAAAATATCACAATCAATTGCATTACAAAACCATATAGAAAAAACATATTTTTAAACTTAATTTCAAAAGAAGCACAATTATATACAATACACAAATATATGATACACAACAATGCCATTATGCACCAATAAAATTTTATTAGAAAAAATTACTAACAAATTATATATTTTGCGTTCAAATTATCCAAAATTATGTTCCCTAATTTACTATATGATAAAACTAAAATATTGGTCCTTGTCAAAATTTACACATGTGGGAGTTTTTTGAATAATAATCCTAATAGTTGGATTGCCCCATCAAAACATAGGTATGGCTTGCATGTTCTCATACACCTTGTTTACCTTAAGGATATGCATGCATGCGATAATAGGTTTGGATTAGGATACAACCCTTCTCTATAATCTTGCCTTGTTTTAGAAGAAAAAAAATTTCCATGATTTTTAAATTTAAAAACACATGGTATAAGATAAGAGCCTTTTCAAGGCTCCTCCTAAATTTATTGAACCTAGATTTTGTTCTTACATGTGATAACAATTACTTTAAAATTATTTATTGAAAAAGAAACCCAACTTCAAGTTTTTGATTTTGAGTTAGTGAGGGACATCCTTATATGGAATAATCTAACGCCAAGGTATGGTCTTTAGTTCACCATTCAATTGGGATGTAAAGAACCATCGTTCCCCAACAACATGCAATGAACAAAATCCAAATGGTTGAATGGAACAAGGAATGTAGTCATCCAAAACCGGTAACATTTCTTAAGTGGATGTGAATGCATGTTATTACAACAATTACACATTCATTAGGGGATGTTTGTGAATGATACATAATTCATATACATATAGGCCCAAATGGGATGTTTTAAGTGCCACATGGTAGAGATGGATTAACATACTTGTATGACACATGTGATTTTGCAAAGGGGTGGTATTTAGGCCTAAATGTCATTTCTACACAAATTGCAAATGGTTTTGTACTCCTCAATTACATTGGGTGTACCTCTCCACATGAACCTATTGATTCTTAAAATTTTAAATTATATGCAATCCAAAAAGGGCATAGACTTATTTAACACACCTCCAAAAGCAATCACATCACAACCTAGGGCATAAGGAAGAGGCATAAGTCCATCCCCAATTCACTTAATATCAAAGTCTTGTATTGAGTCTTTGGAATGGAATGAGGTACTAAATTGGCTACAAAGTAGACTTCTTGAAGCATGCTCAACCTTTAAAAGAATATCAAGGATGTATGAATAGCCTAAGTAAGTCATGTAATCCTATATACATCATAGCCATAATAAATGGCTTGAAGAAGAAAATTGGGTGAAAATAAAAATGAAAGAATTTCATGGGAAAATCTTTTTAAGGGGCATTTTATTGGGAAGTAGGAGTGGAACTATAACCCCCTCCTATCATGATGCCTTGCGATCTACCCATGTCTAGGTTCATGGATAACCTTTGCCTCATGTTTCAAGTGATGGGTGAGGGACATTCTCAAAATGCAAGGCCTGATTTGGCTAAATTACCTCATCCTAGGGGCCCCTTACTTTGGGAATGGCCCTTACCTTGGGGCTTTACACCCACACTTTTGGCACATTAATGTTGAAGACTATTGTAAACCAAATTGGAGAAATTTCCATAGTGAGTGTATTTGAAGAGCACCATATATGTCCATGAAAATCCCTCTTAGAGAAAACGAGGGATCTTATACCCTACTCCTTTAAGAAGGGGGGAGCGAACCTATGCATCCTTATAGGTGTAAGATCCTTTACTCTAGTTTAAGGACTACATGGAAAAAACCAGTTGGGGATGACCATAGAAGGACCTTCTGTGAAGTGGAAGGTCCTATACACCAGAGTGTCAAGGTGCCTTCCATAATACAGAAGGCACCTTATTTTCTTTTTCCATCTTTATTTCCACTTTTTTTTTTCTCAATTCATGTGTGTGCAATGAAAAAAATATTTCAGGTTTTCTTTATGCAGGTGAAAGGGTCTAATCTTTAGACTCTTTTCACTATTTTTGGAGGCCTACACTTGGCCTACCAGCCCAGTGAAGGGCCCCTCAAATGGCAGAAGGGTCTAAAGATACACCACCCATGTCCTATACTATCAGGCTCAATGTGTTCCTAGGCTAGGTGGAAGGGGCCCTAATGGACTTGTTCCATAGTGCATACACATCTTCTTAGAACCCCAACTCCCTTTTCTACCCTGCCCCAAAAAAATAAAAATAAATCACATTAAGATGAAATTTTGAAGGTTTCCAAAACCCTTTTCACACCTAGTGTTAGAAATATATTAAAGAAGCATACAATTGATTCAAAGGATGTGTCTTTTGACTCAAAGAGTGTAGTAATACACAGTCTCTCTTTTCTCTAGTTTAAAAAAAATAATTAATAAATTAATTTTAAAAATTTTTGTTGAGCAACTTTCTTATAAGCAAATTTTGAAAAAGCTTCAGAAAGTGGGAGAGAAGGGATTTAGAAGCTTGGGTTAGAGAGAGAGAGAGAGAAGAAAATGGCAGAAGAAGAATCAGAAATGGAGGAAGGTTCAGAAGCTTCTTCTCCTACATCAGACAATCTAGTGACAGATGATGCTGCACCTCCTCCTCCACCACCTCCTTCAGAGATTCAAACCAATCTTGCAGAATATGCAAAGTTTGTTGCTGACAAATTGGATACATTGTTTGATACAACTACCAAAATCCAAGTAAACACACACACACACACAATCAATCTCTCTCTCTCTCTCTCTCTCTCTCTTTCTTCAACACCTCCATTAATTTTGTCTTTCTCTTTTTGTTCACTATTTAGAAAGCTTGGTATACTTACTTGTCTCCTAGCCCTCTCTTCCTCACATTTTCACTATGTGCTAGTTTTCTTCTTGTTAGAATTGTATATGGTTGCAATTCTATAAAGCTTCTTCTCTTCCTTAGAATCAAGAATTTTTTTTTCACGATTTCATTTTAGCACTTGAACAAAATCCTAGTTTTGAGGATATGCTCAAAAGGCTTGCCATGAGAAAGAGATAACAATAAGAATTCATTGGTTTTTATTGCAAGTGTGTTTTGGAAACTTGAAGATTTATAAGTGATTGTGTTAAAGCTCAAATGGGTGCTTGGGGAAAACACATCTCTAGTAGCCATCTCAAAATTTGTTTTAAAAAAAATACATTGTAAAATTCCAATGCATTCCATGATCTTTCCCCCCCAAGAAATGTGTTTTGGAAAATATTAGACTTAAGAAGTGATTGTGTTAGCTCAAATGGGTAGTGGGGCAAAACACCCCTTCAGTAAGGGTGTCAAATTTTGTTTTAAAAATAAGAGTAAAAGAAAACATTGAAAATTTTCAATGCACAAAATGAAAAAAAGAAATGTGCTTTGGACTCCAATGTTGTGTTGTACATCATTGACCATAACGATGATTACCAATTATACCCAAAAATTGATCACTCCACACTTGCATTTGCATAGGTGGACATGGAAAACTTGGAGAACAAATTAAGAATTGAATTTGATGGAAAAATCAAAGCTCACCATGAACTAGCTATTGCAAGGATATCAGCTTTGGAAAAGCTTACATATGAGCAAGGACTTAAACTTGATGAACACAAAAGTACGCAAAATCAACAAGCTACACAATTAGATGATCTTCAAAACCAAGTTGGAATCCTTTTCTTTAGACTACATTGACAACATTTTTAGCACCTTGAATGAGCATTAAGTTAGCTATAAAAATGAATACCATGGATATACTAATTTTCATCATCATCATCACTCCCCCATAACCTTGTGAATCATATGACAATTGTTGAACATGCTCCATATAAGAACTATTAATGACCTTATCCATCTGGAATCAAAGTGACCATATTCACAATTTGAATTTACTCCATCATCTTTGCCCATGCCGTTTGTTTGTTCATGTCTTGTGATTTCAACTTATACAATTAGAAAATGACATAAATGGAAGCTGCCATGAGTAGGAATCTTTTCCTTTGATCATGCATTTGCACCATTGTCTCTTCTTAGAAGAGATAACTTTTAGAAGAACAACAACAATGAGGCAAGGTTTGTAAAACAAGTATCCTTACATGTATACCCATTTTGTACCTTTCAAAGGCGAATGTTACTTTGATTTTGCAAGATGGGCACTTATTATGATTATCCAATTTGCCCTAACCATTGTGCCACTATGCTTGAATAATCTCAATTTTGAATAATCTTTGCCATTGGATCTCACCAGTAATTGTTCTCCAAAAGAATTTTTTTCTTGTTTTTTTCCAATTTAAAAAAACATCTACAACACCATATTCTTTTTTTTCGGTCAAGACCAAAAATTTCCTACCAAGAAACCAAAAATTTGCTACCAAGAAAAACATTGATTGATACTTTAACATCTTGGAAATTTTCCTATGAAAATGCAAAGATTACTTCTCAATGTGGCAATGGCACCAATAGATATGCAAGTTGTTAGGAAGGGGCATTACCCCAAGCCAAAAATGCAAGAAAAAGTTTTAGGAATAGAATTTTTCATGCACCCAAGAAGGCCATTGTTTTCCACCATGTGTTCCTAGTGTTCCCACCATGTTCCCAAGTGGTTCCTAGTTACATTCCCAACATGTTCCCCAATTTCACAATGTTTTCTCGAAGATGATCCCAATAACACCACACTTTTATCCTATAAAATTTTCCCAAAGTTGAACTTGGATAATGTATACATGTTGGCCAAGGGAAAGCAATTCTATACTTCTATTTTGAGGAGTGCCCAATGTTTTTTTTTTTTTTTTTTCTTGGATGGGCCAATCAAAGAGGTTCATTGTATTACCCACAAAAAAAAAAAAAAAAACCCTACAATGGAGCTCCCTCCTCGAAAAAAACTACTGGATACAATTAACAATAGGTAGTATTAATATATCAATATGGTGCAAGTTCATCTCTCTAAAGGCACTTGCAAAAATGAAGAAGTCACAAAGATGTAATGCATGGCAAACATAATTGTCATTTGATTTTCCCAAGAATTGAACTTTGCACCTATCTTGTATAGGAAGGTAAGATCATGTGAGAACTTGTCCAAGTCATTGCATTACGTGTTGAGTTCCTTAGGGAGTGAGTGTTTCTAGGAGGTTTGGCATAGCTCTCAATATGGGATCTTATTCAAGATCTCATTCCAGCAAATTTTTCCCATAATTTGTTTGGCAAGAAATATTTCTGAAAATTGTATTGCTTTTTATATCTTTGAATTTTCGACTTTTGGGGGTTAGTATGAAAGGATCCATATATGATAATTAATCAATATTTTCATTCAAATGGAACTTAATCATCACAAAATCAATTCATTTTCCCCATCAAATAATTAATTAGTCATTGATAGTGTGCAATAACATGGAGTCAAAGCTTTGGGAATGCGCTTGTTGTTGTGTGTTACCCTAAACATGAGCCCTTCTAATGTCTTCTTTAAATATGTTGTTATGTCCCAATTCCTCAATACTCACAATCACAATTCCTTTGGCTTAAGCCTCTAACCTATTCACACCTCAAGCCCGAAGTTTTTTTGTTGGGGATATAAATGGCTCCATTCCACAATTTGGCTACTTCTCAATGTCCTATGTATCTTTTGAACCCAACTAATACCTAACTACATTGAAGGCTGATTGGACATTGAGCTAAAGTACTTGTAAGTATTCAATGAAGTCTTATAGTACTAAATAAATGGGTACCCAAATCTACAATTGGTCTTTTTTCTTTGGTAACAAATCAATTCACAAGAGTATAATTTGAAGGAGCACCATGAGCCATGAGAGCAGGGGTTAATTTCTCAATTTGATGAAAATTTCCTAACATTAGCAAAAAAAAAGTCAAATTTACACTAGAAAACACAAAAAACTTTCCCCAAGATTTTGTTGAAAAAATGACAAATTTTGTTGCAAAAAAATAAGTACTGCATGAGAATGCAAGCTACACTCTTTGAAGTAACTTTTAGGATGTCTTGTGCTCTTAATTGAGACTATTGAAATTAGGTTATAACCTTATTCTCTCTCTCTCTCTCTCTTTATCTCTATATACACATAAGCTTATTGTGATTGCAAAACAAGTTTAAGAACTTTTCGATGATTTCTCTTTGGGTGGAAAAATGTTTGCACATTTTTAGCTTCAGAAACAAACTTTTGGGTCATATAAATATGCTACTGGCCATTTTATTTGGAACTGGACATGACATATCATGTATATGAGTTATTGTTGTTGTTGTTGTTGCAATTCTTCAGCAAACCTATAGAGAGATCACCCACAAAATGGTCATGAAAAATTTCAAAATTCTCTGGAAAAAATGGCTGTCAACAACTTTCATTTGGACCCATTTTTTGCATTGGTTCTGAAACCTGGATTTTGGTTACCCAAAATGCGACTTACTTTTGAAGAAGCACCAAGCATGTACTGATGCGATGCAGCTATGTGTGTGTGAACCCAATTGAGGTAATGATTTTACAAGCTGTGAATGTCCATAGTTGGTTGAATACAAGAAATGTAGTGCAATATGTGTGCCATGTAATTTTTACAATGTTATAAAAAAAATTTGAGAGTAATGAGGCTTATTAGTTTGCCACAATGTAGATAGCAAATTTGGACTTGAATTGGGTTTTGCTGGAAATGTTTCCAGTAATACAAAACACAAATGAACTTTAGAGAGATTACATGTTACAAGTATTGGGTCTGCCTCTCTTCTCTCACAACAAAATATATCACCTCCATTACAAAAAAAAGGAATCATTTCCAAGGGGAGCGTTCATCATGGTTGTTGAGCAGCTGCCTCTTGTCTCCTACAGCTTTCATTTTACTACCAGGATTTGCATTTTTGGCAGCAGAGGAGGGAGTCTGCTGAGAGCCCCTCTTTTGGTTATTCAAGGAATTTCTGAACAGCACACCACTAGCATCTTGTTGTTCTTGCAATGCGAATCGGCCATCCATCTTGTCTTTCTTATTTGCCATACAAACTTGTGTCTTGTGTTATTGTCACATATATTTTCTTTCTTTCTTTCTTTCTTTCTCAGGGTCGACAGGCAGTTGATTGATTTAATGAAAGGATTTACAAATTGGGTTGTAGTACAATAACTTCACAGAATCATCAATTGGAGTAGGCAGTCTGTCCACAATTACGCTAATATGAATTATGCAATGGTTCACTCATTAACATAAATAACATATCATGGGGTTAGTTTTCACAACCCGAAAAAAAGGGTCAATCTCCCAGCTGCAATCCATGAGCTTGCCATGTCTCAAGTGCACTCATGAATATCATCATATCTGTGTAGTCGGTTACTTTTGTATTTTTAGACCCAATGAATACTGGCAGGTTCTGCTTGCCCAAACTCAGTGCCCTTCTGACAAACAGAATGGAAATATGAAGAGTGATGTGATTATAGATAGAGATCCACAACAACAAAAAACTTAGAAAAAATTGCAAATTAGCTTGCAAAATCCTCCAGAAAGGAACAAACACTTATACTTACAGATGCTAGATTTTTGCAAGTCTAAACCAATGAAAACCACCCGAAAAAAACTGGCTTATAAGCTAGCTCTACTTAACACAATCTGATGTATGAAGCAGGTCACAAGGAAGTTGAAAGCAAACATAGAATCAATCTTAAACATGGTGGCAGGGATGCAGGGTGTTTGTATGAGTGAAAGCTTGATAAGAGTTTGTGCTTGTCTTTCTGTGTACCTAGGTGGCTATAATGTGTTTTTGGGTGTTTCCTGATTTTGGCTCAATGTGTCTCTTCACTTCCTCACAACTGCTATAACTGTGCAATGTGAATGATGGCCATGACTTGCATGCACCCACACACATGGAGCAGCTTACCAGTGTTGGGCTGTTACTGAATCTTTTCAAGACTTCTTCATACCAGCCGGGTACATACTTGGTATTGGATCCTTTTAAAAACTTCCATACTGGCCTGGTTCTCTGGCATCAAGGTCGAAGGCTAAATTTTTGGTTGGTATGTGGCAAGTATATCTTCAAATTTTCATACCAGCTTGGTCCTGGCATTAAGGTCGAAGGCTAATTTTTGGTCTGGTAAGTGGCAAGTATATCATCTAGTGTGAAGACGTATATAGTCCTGGTATCAAATTGGTATTACCTCAAGTCACTACCAGGCAGGTACTAGTTCAAGGCTGGGGTATTGCCTCTGGTCATACCAGTCTGATTGGTTCTTTGATACCAGTACCAGTCTATATACCCAAGTTCCAGCTTGGTACCTGCTCAACACTGCATTCTACCACATTAGCTTTCAGCTTTCCACCCAAACCATTCCATACTGCAAAATTTATGCAATATGCATATCTACTTGGCACCAATATCCTGCGGTTGTGACATTGATCTTTTTTTCAAAGATTTTGAGAGTGAATCGCTTCATATCCCTAAGAGAATATGATTTTTCCTATGGTAGTAGGCCTTGGCTCATGACACACATGTAAGGTAAGCTTTTTGGTTTCATCTATTTCAATGTCAATGTTTCTCTAATGTGCCTCTACCTCATTTTGTGTTTGCAATACAATTGAGGTATTTTCAGGTTGGCTTACCCAAATATCCAAATTCTTGATTTGATCTTGTAATTTGGTACATTGTGCTTTCAGTTGAATTACCTCTTGCTTCCACAAACAACGTCTCCAGAACTCGATTGTGCTTTCGACTCAAAGTGTCATGATCACTAGTTGCATGTTGCAATTTGGAATTGAACTGATCATTTCGTATTGAATCACACTGTTCAACTAGTATGATCATTGGAGCTGATCATTTCATCATTGAATGGCATTGTTCACAATATTGGTTAGTATGACATTATTCACAAATTCTTCACAATAGTCACTAATCCACAATGGAAACTTATCCTTGTGACGGTTCATTTCTTGTCTCCACCAATTCAATTGGCTACACTCAAGCTACCTTCAAACCATGTGACAAATTGTTCCTCCTAATGCAATCAATTCCACTCTCCTATTGCCACCCTAGGAATGATCAAGTTTTTCATCATTTTCTATTTTGTTATGAGTCTTGATTCACATCACCAACACCTAGCATTAAGCATCTAACCCTCAACCTTCACCATTTGTGTAGTTGTTGTTAGTGTTGCGAATTGTCCCAATTGCTTGTTCGCCTTTTGATTTGTTGGGAATCTTGAACAAAATGGTCACTCATGCAAGCCACTACTTCCTACATAAAGCAAGTCATTCATTCTCCATAAACCCCTTGAATATTTTGCATGATTATGCCGCAAGATTAGGCCACTCCTACGATTCCTTTCTGTTGCCATCATATGCCAAAGCTCAAGCCTTGGCTTTGGAGTCCTTGGCTTCACCTCCTTCATGAATTGTTTTTTGAGGTTATCATCCAAGAGTTAAAGCTTTCATCAATTATGAAACATTAGAAGATGTTTAGGATTTGTTTTGAACTTGGGGTGGATAATTGTGTTTATGAACCTATTGGGCGGTCCTAAGGTTGGGTGGAGAGCTCTAATGATGTATTTATGTTTTGTCTTAGACTTTGCTTTTATGTCAAATTTCAAACAAAGCTCTTTTTGAGTCATTTTCCTAAAATTCCTATAGTATGTGTCAAAGCTTGTACATACCACAATGTTGGAATAATGATTGTCAAACAAGATTGACATTATAATGTTATCTATTGAAATGCCCGTTCCAATTTAAATCATATTGTATACTCTACCCATGCAATTCCATGTTCTTTAGGTTTCCACACTAAATAATCTAGGTTGTAAGAATGACCTCTACCTTGTAATGATTAAAGCACACATCAAGGAAAATCAAAAGTTTCATAAATTGTTTCCACAGAAAAATAAAATAAAATAAAATTTTAGAGCAAATTTAAAACCTATTTTTTTTGGAAGATAATTTTATATTTCATTGCTTTCAAAATGATTTCAAACTTTAAATGATTCTTGGGAATTTTCAATAAAACCATCCTTTGTATTTGTAAAATTTTGCAAGAGAATTGGGTTATTTGTGGTTGGAAGACCATATTGGCTTGTACACTTTATATGGATCCCAAATAGAGATAATATGTCTTCTCAACATTGCATTTATTTTTTAGTATTCCTCTATCCAAAGTTCCAATGTACATTTTTTGAAACATATTTCAAATCATAGATTTGGAGATTTTTAAAACTAACTTATGTTGATGTCACTTATATCAAAATGATTATGTTAGTATCATATCACCAACAAAAAATGGCCATTTAGTCCATGTGACTAATTTTTAATTGCAAGCAACATTTTAAACTAAAATTTAAATAGTCGCATTGGATAAGTCACATTGACATTAGTCCCAAATGACAATAAATTCTAGATGAAAGAAAAATTCAACAAAATATGCCTTCATCCTTTGACTTGTCATATACGTATTGTCGCTTGCAATTAGAATGCAACTTTCTTGGTGAACAATGAGAACAAGTTAAGTGTTGCCACGTGTCCCAACTTTTAATAATTAAAAATATTTTTTATTTTTTTGAAATAATCTAAAACATTCAATTTTTATGGTTGGATGGTTTAGATTGTGACATGCTGTGAAATAGAAATTTTTCATGTGGCATATTAATTCAATTTAAATCAGCATTTAAGTATGTAGGTCGAATTAAATACTTACCTACCTATATACCTACCTACCCATCTAGGCTAAATACCTATCCATATAAGACCTATTTACCTACCTAGGCCAAATAGCTACTTAGGTAGGTAGGTAGGCAAGTAGGTAGGTAGGAAAGTAGGTAGGAAAATTAAAGAAGTAGGTAGTTAGGTGTTAGTACATGAATTATTCTATTTTATTTTGGGTGAAGCCATTTTTATTGGTGCATCCCAAATGTCCATGTTTTTAAATATGAAAAGTGAAAACAAACACCTTGTTTATATACTTTTCAAGATGAGAATGAAAAGCAAAACATATGGGAAAAAAAAAAATTTGTCACAAGTCGAAGATGAGAATGAAAAGCAGAAGATATGGGATAAATGTTTTTGTTGCAAGTCGATTTGCAACTAAAAAAATTATCTCATATGTTTTGCTTTTCATTCTCATCTTGAAAAGTATATACTTAAATAGGTAAGTGACAACTAACCAGCTAACTAATTAGTTAATTAACAACTAAACTATAAACTAATTAATTATGTATAGTAATAATCATCAACATATTACATTATTGAATTAATTATATTATTTAATATTATTTTATTTTATTTTATTTATTAGCTAGATAAACAATAATTCTATATATAATTTTAATTATACATGACCTATAATGATCTATCAACCAATTTCATTAACTAATAATTGGTTTAAAAAATCCAAATTGAATTATTAATTGTTAGAATCAAATAAATAATTCAGAATTCAGATATTATATTTTAGATCAAATAAGCTTTTGATTTTATAGAATTCTAAAAAAAAATCGAATAAAATTTGAAAGAATTGAAATATCAAATTTCAGATTCAAATATCAAATTTCAAATTCAACCTAATTCTTTAAAGAATTGACATAGAAGTTTTCAAAATTGAAATATAATTTTGAGGATCAGTTTTCAAAATAAAAATATTAATTTTAAATCAATAGTTTTTTAAATATACACACAAATATATATTTATGATATATGTAATATATCGTAAATATAGTTTTAATACAAACATAAAAATATACTCCTATGTCATTGTAGAATACTTTTAGGATGTGATTAATTTGGTGACTATTGCGATGAACGGTACATATCAATATATTCATGGATGAATTAAAACTTAAAAGCCATCCAACCGATAGGATGAAGTTTTCAATAGTTGCATCATAGTAAATACTCCGAAATTTAGTTGCAAACAACTACAAGTTGCATGTACTTGCAAATGAAATGGTTACAATTTGGCTTATTTCTATTAGTGATTACGTCTGTTTCCTTACAATAAACAATCGTTGATGATTGGTGTTCATTTTCCTCTAGGTTAATTTGGTTCTTTGGTCATTTTTTGTTGTTGGCAATCTCGAAGGAATATTTAAACGGATACACAAATCCCAATAGATAATCGGACTGCCTCAAGAATTGAATTTTATAGTTTCAATTTGTTGGGTGTTTGGCCATGGATTGTCTCTTGGAGGCTATGGTAAACTATTCAAAAAGTCCTCATCAAACATACAAATCATCATTGCATAGATTTTGTAGTCCTACAAATGGATCCTTGTTGCCCAATATCCAATTTGTACTTGGTATTTTACATCAATGGACTTCATTTCTTTCTTCTCGACAACATGGTACAAGTCTAATTCCTAAGGAATTCAATAAACCATGTCTATTGTCTTTTTCAAATTGGAACAAAGCAACTAAAAGTGGAGAACTTGTGCATATTACTCACAGTGCTGCAAAACAACAAGTTGTTATTGATAATGTGTGCACAAAAACTCATGGATTAAATACTCACCTCTCTAATAATTAGAACATGATTTGTAATACAATAATCTTTTAACATGTGTAACAATGGCCATAAACGTTTTGGATTTTTTGACAATGACAATCAAATTTTATATGGAAAATGGCATTGCTAGGTTGTAAATAGATATTCATAACATCATACTTGTCAATTTCTCACATTCTCTTCTTACATTTGTACAGTGTTGCCCTTAGATACCTAACCCTTTGTAGGATATATCTACAAATTGTGCATTAAATTTTTAGTGTGATTTTACAATAATTGTTTCATAATAATGTTGTTAGAACAGTTGATATATCTTTTGTTAGAAGTTTTTGTATTGTATAGATAATAAATCTATCTCACCACTTGTGTTTTGTTTATAAGTTCATGTTACAATTATGTTGAACTTGTTTCCCATTATAATGGCTAGGGTGACAATGGCCACAAATGATGTGGTAGTGCGAAATACCCTTCTATTGACAGATAATATTCTGCCACTTAAAACATGTCTAAAACCAAGGGGCAAGATTTTTAATAAATGTGCCAATTTATTTATTTTGGTTTCAACACATGGGGCACCAACCTTGGTAGATAGATGTATGTACTTACATTGAATTGAACGAAGACATTGTTATCGAATGTCCATGTGGCAAATCCATGGGGTAGGGATCCATGTTAGTTATTGTTAATGTGGCAAGAATATACTTTTGTTGAGGTATATTTTGACATTTCATTAGAATCTACTAAAAAATATTCTAATTGACATGGATGGAATATAATTGGAATATGCCTTCCAACTCCTACTAGTAGGCTCACATTCTCGTTCACACACTCACCAAATAACAATCCCCAACTATGGGCAATGAGAACTCATAATTGTGGCAATCACGAACATTTTCAACAATTTGATGAAGTTGTATCCACAAAACAACAATCGCAATTTACAACCCCCAATTATTTCATACCTAAAACAAGTGTACTTACACTAACAATAATCTATGTTAATTTGCAAAATCAACAACCAAATCCCAACTTTGATTTGGTAATATTGATTTGCAGATGGAACAAAACCACCTCATCAATAGGTTGGAGAAATTTTGTTGCATTAACCAAAGACCTTTTAATCAATCAATTTCCATACCACAGTTGGAACATGTTGAACCTCAAGCAACACCAATGGTTGTTTGACAAGAAACAACATATCAATATGGCACCTAGCCAACCAAATTAGTTCGTTGGTCAAGGTGAAGGATCACAAGTTCCATATCGCATGTTAATTTTAGGAGGAAATCAAGGTGTTGGAATTGTAACATGTTCCTATTGTCAACAAGTGGGACATCAGTTTAAGATGATAAACTAAAACAATTGTTGAAGAATGAGGTCATGAATGTTCATAAACCTATTATTCCAACCACTGTAACTATATTTAAAAGTGTACCTATGTAGGGAACTCAAGCCATGAATTTTAACGTTGGTCATATGGCAGTATTTATTAGTTATTAACTAACTTGGCAACCACTTATTACACCATTTGTACTAGGTAAAATCAATGTTTTACCTACATCCACATACCCAATGTGGTATATAATATCATACCTCCTTATGTAGGTTTAGATCTTAACGTGGATCCAACATATCCTATTAAAACAAAAGGATTCAGTCATTTGATATTTAAGAATTATACAAGTTATGTGCCTAGATATGTGCATCTAGTACTAGAACAACTTGTCAAACACACACCACATATACTGTTGGGAATCAATTTCCTACATCAGTTCCACTAATCATGAGTAGGGACAAAAAGACTTGTTTAACAATAGATTATTACTTCACTGCCAACCATTATATCGATTAATATTGAAATACATCACATTGATGGTAGTAAAAATGATACTAGTTTACTAGCTCATGTACTAAAAGGTTCTATTCACCAACCATTAGATGGAAAACAACCTGGATATTCACCTAAAAGGAGATCACCTAGAGGAAATTCAATCCACATGTTGGATCATTTGAATGGCCATCATTTGACCCATGCATGCATGTTTATACCACCACATGTGGTATCAACCACTCGTTGCACAACCTGTACGATAATTAATAAGCAAGTTGCCATACATGAAGCTGCAACATCCAACCTATGTCAAAGACATTGATCTTGATGTTCACATTAGAGTATTCAAGAAAACTATTAAAGCTAATGGTGAAATCATTGAAATTAATATTATTAACCTACTTAGTTTCACTATAATAGATAGTATCTTTGAATGGGGTGAAATATTTGTTGAAGATCATCCAAATTGCACATTCAAAAAACTAGAAGAAGGATTTTGCAAGCGGTTTGAAATTGTGAAGAATGGTGAGGAGGTATACATGCAATTACAAAACATTCAATAACAAATTGCTAAACGTGTTGAGGTCTACTATGAACGCTTGTTGAAAGTAGCAAATTCTTTACATGTTAGAGCAACAAATGTTTATTTTGTCACTTTTTTTTAAACAAGTTTATTACCTTATCTCCTATTAGTAACAATCGGTATGAAGTGAGATACATTGATCGAGCACAAAGAAATTGTCATAGTTTGTGAAAAAGGCAGACTTGTTATTGAGAATTACAATGTTCTTCTAACCACTATAGAAACTAATGTAGTAGCTAAACTAGTAGTTCATGTTGTTACAACCAAATATACATCTACTTATATTAACTATGGAAAAAAGTCATACTTTTGAGACCTATCATAACCAAAAAAGAAAGGTTCCAATAGTATTAATTGCCATAGTAAAATCTACAAAACTAAAGCATGAAATAATGCACAACATGTTAAATATGTTAGGATACCCTTACAATATGCTTGTATTATTTGTTCCAATGCCGATCATTAATTTAGAGATTATCCTAAAAAGGTTGAAGTATAAAACATGTTTAGAACCAAAATTTGTTAATTCTAGTATAGTAGCACTTAAGCCTCTTAGATTTGATAATGTTCCAATTAATGTGATAGTTGTTGTCACTATTTGTAGCCACAACCAAAGCAACACATGTTGAGATATCAAATTTTGGTTAAACTAAAGGAGGAGAAGATTGCATCAATCCTAATTGGGAACTAAAATTTCATGTTCATACTAACACATTTTAGCTAGTAGTAGGGGGAATACTTGCCTAGAATTTAATTGGTAAATATGATCAACTTGTTATGTATTCTTGTATACTATTGAATTTTATTGAATTTTATTATACTACAATAGAGAAGGAGGCTTTAGTCATGGTCTATGCCTTATACAAGTTTAGACATTACCTATTAGGTAACAAGTTTGTATTTATGTTGATCATATGGCCCTAGTGTATTTAGTTAACAAACACAAGTTTTTGGTAGGTTAACTAGATGGCTATTGTTATTCCTAAGATGTAATTTAAAGATTGTGTATGTAAGCCTAATAAATCTCGTTTAGTGGCATATGCTTTAAGATGGTTATTCAACAAATTTATTCACTTAGTGGAGTATTTGATCAAACTTGTGATGCACATGTGTTCACATTATCCCCTAAGTGGTTATAAAGTGTTTATAAGTACATGTTAAAGGGATTGATGCTATTTTTTATTACTATTTCATAGAAATAATATTTAGCTTGGAGAACAAAACCATTTGTGCTTCAAGAAGGAATACGCTATTGAATTGGACAAGATAACAGGTGCCATTGAGTTTTACAACTAGAATAAATACCCATAGTGCTATAAGAACTATGTGGAGGAATTGCAAAAGGACATTTTTTTTTTGACATCATTATGAATAAGATCTTAGACGTTAGTCATTGGTGGCCAACAATGAATTGAAATGTTCACAAATATTGCATAACATATGATCAATGTTAGTAAACAAGTAATTTATTGATGCATAGCGTAACAAAACTAGTAAAGTACTATACCTAAAGAACCATTTCAAAAATGGGGTTTGGACTTCATGGGATTAATCAAACTTGCAAGCGGATTGACAAGGAACTGGTATATTTTGGTGGCCATTGACTGTGCAACCATGTGAGTGGCAAAATGAAAACTTTACACCAACACTACTACAATCCTACCAAATTTTTGTATGAATACATTTAAACCCGATTTGGATACATCCATTGATAATCATCATTGATCAAGGTACCTATTTTATCAACAATGCTATCAAATATCTTATTGATCATTTCATCCTTAGACATACAAGTTCTATTGTTTATTATTTGTAAGGAAATGGACATGCTAAGTATACCAACAAGGTTTTTGGAACCTTATTAACCAAATTGGTTAATAAGAATCGAAATGATTGGGATGAACGCATATCCATAATATTATTTTTATATTGAACAATATACAGAACTGGAACAAGTCATACCCCATTTCAACTTGTTTATGGATTATATCCATTAGCACTTATAAAATACCAATTAACAGCTAGACTTGGTGAATATATAAATCCAACACATGTCCAAGTATTAACTAATCATTTGTCAAAACTAAAGAAATTATAGGAAGATTGGTTGATTGCGCATGACCTAGTTGCTTCTAACTAGTGGAACAAGTCATGATGGTCATAAAACCAATAAATTGAAACCATTTTTCAATTTGGGGACTACATGTAATAGTTCCTAGGGATTGTTTCAACACATGCT
Source organism: Sphagnum contortum (assembly GCA_963920785.1). Lineage (NCBI taxonomy): Eukaryota > Viridiplantae > Streptophyta > Sphagnopsida > Sphagnales > Sphagnaceae > Sphagnum > Sphagnum contortum. The sequence goes on from OY987276.1 coordinate 11,105,839, forward strand.
ACTAAATTTTGGAGAAAATGGTTTGGGCCATATAGGATCCAATATTGTTTGCCCAATAATATTTTTTTACTTTTCATTATCAATAAATTTGATTAAGGTTTGATGTCATTTTCACCTTGATCAATTTGAAGTAGATTGCCATTTATAGCCTTTCAATGCAAGCTTGAAATTTTGCAAAATGCAAGCATCATTCATTGATCTCGGCATCCCAACATAAATATCTTTGAACTTATTTTGGCAATCCACTACTACTTGAAGTTGCATGTTGTAGGATCTATACTTGTATGAAAAGTAATTAGCTATAGAACTTGTATCTCTTGGTTTTTGTATATGGATTTGAGTGACATTTACATGGCACTATGGATTGTTGGAAGACCACAAAGTTTTTGAATGTTGCCTTAAGTTTCACCAAATCCTCTCCTTTTGGCCACTTGATTTTTGCCCAAGAAACATGATTCACAAAAGAAATAAAAATTTGTAGGACCAAATGTATTGTAGATTTTCCTAGAACAAACATTTCACTACATTGCAAATATTCAGCTCCATGAATGAGTTTGTAAAGGGATATGCAACGCGAATGTAATAGGTATTGCACACTTATACCTGGTGTTTTTTTTTTTCCATAAAAGGTTTTAGCTTAAGAATCAATTGGTGGACAAAACCAAAATTTACTCTAAACTATTCAATCCATTGAGAATCTTCATATTGTGTCATCAAGAATTGAGAAAAACAAGTTGTTGATCAAGCTTTCACCTAGTTTCCAAGTTTAGGGTCAAACAATGACTTGTAAATGAAAGACAATTGGAAGTGATGGAAAACAATAGAACTCAACAAATTTTGGTAGATTGCTTTATTTTGTAGTGTATTGATAACATTTCTTGGAAACTACAATGGCATGTCAACATTGGATTTTGTTTCGTGACAAAACATTATTGATTCATGCAATTGTAGCATTAATTGAATGAAGGGTGCCAACAAAACAAACTTGGACGAATTCATTTTGCATGAAGTTGAATGCCAACAACAAAGTACAACAAACAAACACATTGCATGAACTTGAAGAAGAACATCAAACTTTTTAACACACATAATACATAATATATGAAACAAACAAAAGGAAGCTATGAAACAAAAAGTAGATGAAAGAATGCAAAAATTTCTCGCATGTGAATTAGGATGCACATGAACACTTGAAAACAATGAAAAATCAAAGGTCAATTGTGAGCAATATCAAAGAAATTTGCAAATATCAATAGTTATGAATAAGCATGAATAAACAACTTGAAAGATTTGAGCAACTTGAAAGATCTAGAAAAAAACACAACAATGAACAACTTTAAACACCAATAAACATACAATTTTGAACGAGAGACTTGAGAATTCTAGGGAAAAAAAAACATTGAACAAATTAAAACATCTACGAACAAACAATTGTGATCAACAAATCAATTTGAAATATCTATAATTAGAATATTGAACAAGTTTAAACATTTGCAAAGTGCAAACAAATAGTTGTGAGTAAACAACCTTCAGAGATCTAGAAAAAATCTTTTCCTTATTTGTTGGTTGATTGCTGGAGACAGAAACAATGAACTGGCGGGCGATGTCTAAGGTTGATGCTAATCTTATTAAATATTAATAAATTGAAGCCATATAGGTTCATAGAGGATAATACCCAGGTTTATACCTTGAACCCTAAATCCTGCAACCTATACTTGTTAAATCTAGTGACCTGACTATTGAAATACCTATTCAAGAAAAAACCTTGAATCATTACTTGTTGAAAATGATATTTCTAAACCTATACTCTTTGAACCGACTACTAATGATTCAACAAATGGACCGATCATTGAAAATGACATACCTATTCATAATCATCAAAGTAATGTACTTGTTGCTAATATTATAGGTGGTCTATTCACTAGAAACCTATATCCCTAAAGAACATGTGTCTTTATAACCACGTATCTTTATTAGCCACCAAATTGTTTACATAATCATTGTGTTTTTTTATGTGTCTTTTTGTTTTGCTTTATCTTGTAATTACACTTGATGCCACGAGTGAAAGTGCTTTGGATAGGTTGAAAAAAAGGCCACAAAGAAAACTTGGAAAGAAAAATTCGAGTGAAAGGAGATAACAAATAGAAAGGACAAAAAGGGTAAAATAGGTTAAACTTATAGAAGTGATTTATGTAGAGCCTTTAGCTTCAAGAATGTTAATAGAAAAAGATATATAAAATTTTGAGTAATAAGAAACAAGTAGAAAGTTAGAAAAACTTGAGGTTGTTTTACAATTTCTTTGAGAAACCCCCACAACTACATTTGTGTTAGTCATTGTTATTTCAAATTCTAAGGAAAAACCTGAGATATTGAGTGAACATGTTGTTGAGGAGCAACTAGAGCTGGTGCCTAAATAAGAAAGTGTGGAAGTGGAGGAGTTGCAACCACCAATGATCAACAATTTTGGAAAAGCTTTCTTTCAAGAACTTTTTCAAGAAGAATAGGTTCACAACATTGTTCCCCAATGTTCAAGATTCCCATTCAAGATCTATGATGAAGAGGATAGGGAAATTAGTTGTGGAAAAACTATTTGTACTAGATAAACTTGTCAATAAATGACTAATGTCGAAAGTGAAAGAAATTTAAAAGATGTTGTAATGGATGAAAATGGACCATAACAAATACAAATTGGCGAAAAATGCCAATTTGGGGTCTATTTGACATTTAGTGGACCACACCAAGGGAGGACCTGGGTCATGGGTCAAATGGTTTTTCATGACCCAAGGATGTTTTTGCCCTACAACGATTTAAAGAATCTCCAAAATGTGAACAAATGACTCAAGATTACAACAAGATGGAGTAGGACAATATGCAATAGGAAAAGACCATAACAAGTTTGGAATAAACTTCTTAAGAATAAACGAAACAATTAGTTTTTGCAAACATTGAACTAGAAAAACAAATTCAAGCCTTGAATGTTCAAATCCACAATTGGAAGGGCAAATTGGAGATGGTCAAGGTATAGTTGAGCAAAGCAACTCAAGTTCCACTTGTTAGGATGTATAATAGGTTGAAAGAATTTGCAGAATTGTTGTTGGACAACACTTTGTTCAAAGTGTAGAATTAGGCTTTGGGGGATAAAAATCCCAAGTGGAAAGAATGGTGGCAAACAATGTAAGAGTTCAAAGAGAAGCAAATCTAAGAGAACATGGAGTTGGCCAAAGCTAATGAACATGTTTGTGAATTGGAGTTGCAAGCTTACCAAACCATCTTTTCAAATTACAAATTCAAATTTAATTTGAAATTAAAAATGGCAAGTTTGGTACACTGAGAATTTCACATATGAAAATATAAAAATAATTCAACAATATTTGAAAAAATAAAAAAAGAATCCAACGTTGGGTTTCATTCACTCATAACTCGCATCTTGGTAACATTGTGAATGGATTTAAAAAAATGAGAAACATTTACCGATGAAGATACCTAATCTCGGTATTAATCTTGGTACATATATTTTTTGGTATCATTTTTCTTCCTTTCTCAAGTTTCAAAACCTTAAAACTCAAACCACCATGGATGAGAATAAGATACAAGATTCTTGTAACCCTTGTGTTTTTCATGGCTATTTGAGATGTTATTATGTACTTATGGCATTGTAACAATTTGCATTTTCATCAACATTATAATGCAATGATGATGATAAAATAACTATATTTATTTATGAAAAATTAAAAACTCCCTCCACTTAACAAGTATAGAAGTTCAAGAATGTTAAAATAAAATAAAATGAAGAGAGATGAAATGAAGAAAATAAAATAAAATATAAAGTTTGATTTAAATGTTTTACTTTCATCTTGTGGTAAGGGAATTTCATCAAAATGACAAAAAAAATTTATTATAGCAACGTTGGCTTGGCCCCCAAGGATTGCAAATTGGCCATAAAAATTGGCCTTGAGATAAAGTCAGGGCCATATAAAATGGATAGATTAAATTTTTTTTTTTTTTTTCTTTTTTTTTCTTTTTCAGTCTTGACTCCTCGTGTCAAGCCCTTGGGGGGGGCTTAAATTTCAGTGATTGCACCAATAGAAATGCTTGCATGGGTTGCCCGCCCTAAAAACCATAACATGTGTCTTTTCATGTCCATGAAATGTATATTAATTTAAATTCAATTTAACATTGACATAATAAATAATGAAGAATAATTTCAAAATATTAAAAATAATTTAACTTCTTGAAATAATTTAAATTTTTTCAAAAAAATTATTTTTTCGGTTTGTCAATGTGTGAAACAATTGACCCTAGGCTACCGTAAATGCAATTTGTAAAAGAAAAATAGAAAATGGGGAAATTTTATTTTATTTTATTTTATTGGACTTTTATTTTAGTAGACACCTACGTGTACTACTAGTAAGTCACTAAATTGATCAATCTTACGGTTATGTCACTGCAATCGTTCCTACGTCGACACACACATTGACGGGTGGACGAATCGCAACTCAAGCTTCAAACACGTGTCAATCTAAACCTTCGTACAATTAATCCTACGTGTAGCTTCGTATACCTATTTATCCTACGCCAAGTAGCCAAATGGCTCCTACGTCACCGGTGTGAAAGCGGTCTTTACGTCGACGCGTACAAGTACACCTGGCAACAGATACAGGCTCTTTTCTCGACACGTGTTGGTACAGTACACGTGTTCGCTTTAACTCGTGGCAGTGCCTACACGTGGGCACGGCCGCGCGGTGAAAGCAAACACTTGTGCATGCGCAAATCGGTGGTTGTCTTCGTCATCCCTCCTCCTTCCCTCTTCCGGTCGATTGCGATTCAACCGCAGAAGAAGAGGCGAGCTTCATTTGCGATCGATCGATCAGTTGTAGAGATACAAAACGTTTGGATTGGAATTCAACCGCAGAAGAAGAGCTGGGCTTCATTTGCGATCGATCGATCAGTTGTAGAGATACAAAACATTTGGATTGCTATTGAATCGCAGAAGAAGAGACGAGATTTGGTTAAGAATTTGCTTCTTTTGTGATCATCCATAATTTGGAACTGTCATCATGGGGAAGATCAGTTGCAAGAGATTGTTGGTTTTGTTCCTGCTGCTGGGATTGGTGGCCGCGTCTTTTGCCTATGGCGAAGACAAGGTTGAGGAGGTGGGCACTGCCGCCAAGGAGAAGGCTGCGGAGGCGCAAGGTGCAGCTGATTCATGGACTGACTGGGGAAAGGAGAAGATCAATACCGCACCCAAGTACGAAAGATTTGATAAGCCTATCGTTTTGTTTTGCTTTCTTTCTTTTGGTTTTCATGTAAATGAAATAGGGCTCGAGAATTGTCGAGGATATTATGCACTAGAGTTCAAGATCAATGAAAATTGCCGAGGATATTATGCACTCGAAGGACATCTTTCCATTAGGCTCGTAGATACATGAATTCTGCAACCATGAACTCCGGTAGTCGTATTGTGTATCGTGTTGTAATGACCTGAAGGCACTAAACCATCATCGCTAGGTTTTCTTGAGAAAGTGGAGAAATGGACACTGAGAGAGAGTAGCTGTGTGTGCAGACAGTCAGCTGAAAGCATTGAGCATGCAAAGGAAACTGCAAGCGACACGGCCTCAGGTAGGGATACAATCCCTCCTCTCATCTGAACTTGGTTTGTTGTTGTTGTTGCTGTAGGTTGTGGTTGTGGCATGTTGAAACCAGAACTATAGGGTTTCTGCCGAACTTGCAGCTGAGTTTGCACATGAATGTTGATGATCTGTTTCTTGTGTTGCCATCTTGCTACAATGGTGTCAGAGATAGCACTAACAAAATCTACTCAAACTTGGTTTCTAGAAGATTTGTTCAATTACTGTTGCTTGTTTGTAAAATCAGATAGGTGAACTCTGTGGTGTTCTGATTGACAGATGTAACCAACAGTGGAAAGGAAAAATTGAGTGATGTTTCATCTAAGTTACAAGAAGGATCTGAGCATGCCAAGAGTACTGGTGATCATGTGGTTGGTAAGACCCATGAGACAGCTCAAGCGACCGGTGATAAGGCTTCTGAAGCTGCAGGGGTGGCTAGTGGAAAGACAAAGGAGTCAGCTCAAGCGACCAGTGATAAGGCTTCTGAAGCTGCAGGGGTGGCTAGTGGAAAGACAAAGGAGTCAGCTCAGGTTGCTGGAGAAAAATCACAAGGGGCATACGAATCAACAAAGCAAATTTTGGGGGAGCATTATGAAGCAGCCAAGGAAGCAGTGAATGAGCATCTGAAGGCAGCATCAAAGCTGGCCAGTGATGTTGGTGAACATGTGAAGCACTTGACTGGTGCTGGTCACGAGGAGTTGTAAATCTGTCTGTGCACTTCTCACTTTTGTTTGTCCGCATGACATGACTTTTGCTTACTGTAATGTTTAATCTATGTTAAAGTCTGTGCTATTAATGTACAGGGAAAGCTTTAGAAATATGCTTGTCTTGTGAGCATATGACAATCTATCTATAGTAAAAAAAATCATTGAAATTTCTGAATATGTCTCTGATTTTCCTGTTTTGTTCTTTGAGCTCTAATGCAAGTTCTTTGGGGTTGAGGTTCATCAGCATAACTCAATCCTGTATATATACAAACAAAATGGAAGTGGTTTTGTAGCATCTGTGCATTGAAATTATTTCTTGCAGCATGCAAGGAACTGCTAAAATACCACCTTGGGTTTGCATGTTGTTTTTTGGTCTGCTTGTGCAAAGTCACTGATTTTCTTTTTGCTAGGATCTGAGGTTTTCAGTGGGAGATAATCTGGCAAAGCTCAAAACTAGACTGTATAAAAAGTTCAGAATAGAAATGAAAATATTTCTTGCATACTAAAAGAAGTGTAAGAATAAGACAGCATCTGTCTATCAAGGAAAATAGTTTGTTTGTTTTGTTTATCATGTTGAGATCTCCCAAACCACACTGAACCCAGCTGCACTCTTGGTACCTTTGCAAAACCCTAAATCCTAAACCCTAAGTTGGTTTGCTAGAGACTCTAGACATATGGTGCAAGAGTTATTGAATATTGAACAATTTTGTCCTTGAAATTTCCCTAAAAAATAAAAACTAAAAGTCTTAAAGAAGTTGGGGGCAAGCTCTTGGTAGTGCTAGAAAACCCTTTATGAGAGAGATTCTTATTTCATACCTTTTTAGACCTAAGATGGAAATATTCAATAATTTTCATCATAAGGAATATATGAAAATTTTCATACTTGATGTTGAATATTGAATGCTTTGATTTTTCATCATAAGAAATATATTGATTTTTTTCATATTTTTAGACCTAAGATGGGGATATATATTGAATATTTTTTTATCATAAAAATATATTAAAAATTCAAAACTAAGTTTTTCACAATTGGGTTATCATTAGGATTATCTCTAGTTGAGCAATTACATAATCATGTTCACACTTGGGCCAATGGCACATGCCACAGTACTAGGGTTTAAGAAAATATGACATAGTAAGAGCCTTAGATATCAATTGATTCCGTTATTTTTTATACATGGGTTATTCAATTTTTTACAAAAATTTAATATTTTATAGAGATTTCTTCTTTCCACCTTATTTTCCATTTTTTACCACAAACATGTTTATTGTTTTAATATTGATAACCTACTCATCTGGTAGGTTATCAATACCCGGTCAGTCACCCGGGTCAAAAAGTAATAACCGTCCAAAAACTGGTCATAACTCATAACCAAATGTCTAAAGCAAACTTTTGAATTGGGTAACTCTTCAAACAAACAAACTCAAAAATATACCCAAAACAGTTTAGCAAAATTTATTCACTATAGTAGGCAAGATATGCTTCCAAGTTCATTTGGTACAAAATGCAAAACACTACACAAAAACTAGATTTACTCTTGTTAAAAGAGCAATTCATTTCCCTTCATCCCATACCTGAGTGAAGATATAAGAAGCTTGCAACATCTTAATGGCCAAAGCCCCAAAAAAAACTCTAGAAAGCTCTAGATATACTTAGTTATACACCACCATGAAACCACTCTAAATATACTAAGTTATACACCGCCATGAAACAAGTACTGGGTACCCCATATTTTGTAATGTTCCCTCTCTTTCTGCCATGCTGAAAGTGTTTCAATCTGCTCTGTTTCACAAATAAACCAAAAGCCCTAATCTCAAAACCACTCATGAAAACCTGAAAGCAACATTCTTTTTGTGAGCATACTGGAAAATCTTTGTACTGTTTGTTATGCATGAAAGAGAGCCATGGACACACACACCCACCCACCCACCCACATTGGCTCACTAGATCTCAAGCCAAGTTCACGACAGTAAGATAACTGTATTATTAGCGCGGGAGCAACTCAGGAAGATTGGCTATGGAATAAATCCAAACACCAAGAGTTGCTGCCGAATGTTGCAGCTGTTCTGGAGATATCTTGTCTATTGTGTCTGCGTCTGTGTGATGGTACCTGCACACCCCCCCTAAACAGATCAGCTGGTCCCATCTTATTCCTCACCTTAGTCCTCAACATCATCTACTGAAACCTCAATAGATTGTGTAATTTTTGTATTGTGGCTTCAGACAGCATTGAGCTCTATGCAATGTGAATCTAGATATATACATTTCATGAGAGCACAGAGACACTTTTGGTTGCATGTTCTTTTACCAGAAGTAACCTCCCTGAAGGTACACATTCTCATTGAATGCAGGATATGGTGGCTGACTATATGGAAGGCAAGGGTTGTTGGACAGGTGGCTGGTTCTCGGATCAAACACATTCAGGTTTCCACAAGGCACACCAGTTTGACACATGGAAGAGATATCTTCTCCTACACCTTCTCCTGAGACATTGCCAGATCCAATTCCTGCCAGTAATTCCTTGCCTATGTATTTGAGAATCTTCCGTGCCTTGCTGGAACCCAAAAATGAGATTCCATCAGGAGTGAAAGTGCCTGTGTCTGCTTCTAAGGCAATGCTGGTTTTGCTGAGAGTGTAACTGTAATCAGAAGCATATTGTTGTCCACCTTTTGCACCATTCTCTTCATTCACAAACAAGACTGCTCGAATCGTCCTATCTGGTTTTAGTCCTGTAAATGCAAATGCAAAGGGTTTAGGGTTTAAGCTGATCTAGACTGCAAACAAATTTAGAAGCTGGCCAGCACGAAATGGGATGATCATGCAATGGGGGAGGAAAAAAAAACCAGACTGCACTGCAGCAGCAATGGAGAAGTTGTTAGCAAAACCTGAACTCTTGATCAGTCGCAGAGCTTCCCATGAAACAAAGGCACCTCCACCATCATCACTGGCACCATCTGCAATATCCCAACTATCTGTATGACCACTCACAATGACATACTCATCTGGAAACCGCGAACCTTCAATTTCCAGTATCAAGTTTCGGGATGGAGAATCAGGCAACGTATGAGCTTCCATGTACAACTCAATTTCGACATCTTGCCCACGAGCTTGCATACGAGCAAACATCTGAGCATCCTCCAGTGTGATAGCCATAGCAGGAATGGTGGTGGGTTCTGAACTGCCGGTATGTGGAGTCTGCAATCCAAAAGGAGAGACGGATCGGATAAGAGCCGCCACTGCACCATACTGCTGAGCTCGCGAGGCTCCAAAGTAACGGTAATCTGCAGTCTCACTGTAAGAAACAAACTCTTCATTGTAGACTACAATCTTGCCACTCACATTGAGTTTCTGTTTCTCCAAGTCGTCAAAGGAGGAGACAACCAACACCTTTGCTTGAATGGGATGTCCATTAGTCCCAACACTACCTCCGAGTCCCAAGACACGCATACTCTTGTGACGAGGAGAGATGAGATTTGCGTACTCTTTTCCTCTCACCCAGACAGGAACCATGACAGTCTGCTCTTTCACTGAAAACCCATCTCCGTTCTCCGCTTCGCCCTTGATCCAATCCAAAGCGGATTCCAACACTGATGTACCACTGAAGCGCGGCCCAAAAGTATCAGTCAAGTAGGCTAATCGGGTATAGACGATGGTGGAATTGAATGCTGCACGTATGATGGTATTTGCATCTGTTTTTGCATTGGGTTTCAAGATTGATTTTCCATCTGAAGTTGTTACCATCTCGATCACGGATGCGCTTGCGGCCACATTGAGCTGCACTCCACCATATTGTTGATGACACAAGACAAGGAGCAACACAGTAGTAGCTATGATCATCCTGCTGCTTCCAGTCATCTCCATGGCTGCCTGCAACTAACTGTTCACAAACGAAAGACAAAATCCGTCACAAAAAGGAAGGGCGAGGAAGAAGGGACCTTCTTGAGGACAATGCTGCTCTTGTTGAGAACAATGGCTTGAGAGCTTCAGACGACTTGTGTTTGAAAGAAACAAAAAAAAAAAACTCTGTTGGGGGCTAAAATGGGGTTTGAAACTCAGAAAACCATCAATTTTTTGATGGTTGGTTCCTAAGTTTCACCCTGTCTTTCATTTTTCCTGAGCGCTCCACTGCTGCTACATGGATTTTTTTAGTTGCTCCTACGTGTACAACTACTATAATTCCTCTCGAACCTTGTGCATTAAATGCTGAGATTCAGCATTTCTTCTTGAGTTTCTGCGTTTCATACTGAGATTTAATAAAATCTTCATACTTTACGGATACCAGTAAAAGAGGGGTGGGTTAGGGCGGTGAAAGGAGGCCCAAAGACAAGGTGACTTTAGGGATCTCTCTATTATAACTCTATAATTAGTCTCAAGTTTCAACACAGGCCAAAATATCATCTTTCAAAAATCCTCATATAAAAAGAAACCTATTATAGTACCTAGGGGGCCAAAATCCATTAAGTTACTATACTCTATAATGACTCTAAACACAATATCCCAGCCTTGGTAGGCAAGGCCAATAAGGGACCCTGAGGCGAACTCTCGCCCATATTTCCATAGATCATCTCCCATCCAAGGGCTTTACATGGGTCCTTCTGGAAGCCAGTACAAAAGTACTTTGTACTGACTACAACTTTTTTTTCCCTGTCTGCCCTTGACCCAATTCATCTTTTTCTCCCAAAAAAAAAAGAAGAGAAAAACATGGATGATGCCAAATACACATTTTTGATGCTGCCCCTTTACACACTTTGGAAAATTGGGCCCTGTCATACACAATTGAACATATACATCTCCATAACCATGGTTCTAAGAAAAAACAAAGACTCGATCCTGGTATATAAACCATGGTTCTCAAATTTTTTGGAAAAAATAAGGGCCATGAAACTGCAAAATTGTGATTCTCACTATTTTTCAAGGAACCAGAGCTCACGGTTCTCTGATTCTGAATAATTTTTGAAAATAGAAGTGACATTTTGAATTCAAATAACCGGAGACAACACTGGACAAGACCACAAACCACTAGACTATTGGATTTGATGGTATCCCCTATGTGACATGTGAGCTACTAGAGTTATCAGTAGAGTAAGAAAAGAGAAGAAAAACACAGCACCACAACCCTGAGTTTGGTCATACACAAGGTGAGATTTTAAAAAAAAACCTGCAAAAAAAAAGTACATTAGCATTCAACGGGGGATGAAACTCAGAAAACCATCAATTTTGGTGCTAAACTGAGTTTCATCCTGTCTTTCCTTTTTTCCTGAGCGCCTTCACTGTTGTTACATATATTTTCACTGCTCCTAACTGTACAACTACTATATTTAGTCTCATTAAATGCTGAGTTTCAGCATTTCATACTGAGTTGCAGCATTTCATACTGAGATTTAATAACACGTCTTTTATTTTGCAGATACCACTGAAAGAGGGGACAGGGGATGAAAGGAGGCCCAAAGACAGGGTGAAGACGAGGGTTACTTTACTGATAACTCTACTGTCTGGTCTATCCAAGAACTAAAATTCTGCACCGAAAGAGAAGGGCAAAATTTAAGTGTTCAGTAATGCCCAAAAAGTCGGGTTTTCCTGAAATACACTAAGGGAATTCCTGCTGGTGCTTTCACACAATTTCTTCCACTCATCACCCAACTGCACAAAAGCTTATATACATATATGTCTTCATTTAGAGCTTTTGAGCTGTTTCTACTTCAATGGGCTCCTAGGATTATAACACACTCAATCTCCAATCCCAAAATGTCATCCTTCTTTTTAAAAAAAGAAAAGGGAAGTTGTTAAAATCATCATGCATGTATCTAACAATCACCCATCAAAACATTAAAGAAAAAAAATGGCAGTCTCGGATCCAGAGTGCAACTAGGTGGTACCTGCTAGCCAAGCTTCTGCGAGATGCAACAAGACCTAGCTTGGATCACAACATTAACCAAAACAAGGTGGTCTTCAAATGCAGAGTGCAACTACCTCTTAACCAAGCTTCTGCGAGATGCAACAAGACCTAGCTTGGATCACAACATTAACCAAAACAAGGTGGTCTTCAAATGCAGAGTAGAACTACCTCTTACCCAAGCTTCTGTGAGATGCAACAAGACCTAGCTTGGATCACAACATTAACCAAAACAAGGTGGTCTTCAAATGCAGAGTAGAACTACCTCTTACCCAAGCTTCTGTGAGATGCAACAAGACCTTGGATCACAACATTAACCAAAACAAGGTGGTCTTCAAATGCAGAGTGCAACTACCTCTTAGCCAAGCTTATGTGAGGTGCAACAAATACCTCTTTCTAAGTCTATTTATCCCATTTGTGGCCTCTCCTCTACTTCGGGGACAAGCTGATTTGCTACTCGTTTGTGTGCTGCACCCACATTGTGTCCGTGTGCCCCCTAAATTGAATGCAGATTTCTGGGGCTGAGTTTTACTTGGATGCTAGAACCGATTGCAAGCCATGATGAATCTAAAAATCTAGATCATCACAACCTACTAATGTAGCCTGTTGTTGTTGGCCCAAGTGTGAAACTGGTTTTACTCAACTAATTTTTTATTTTTTAATTTTTTTTTTCAAAACCATTTCTTGTAACTTAATTAATATTATTTTTGAATAAAAACTATAAATAAGATTTTATTACCAGATTTGATTACCAAAAACTCATTAACCAGATTTCAACATCAAAAATCATTTAAAGTTGTTTTTATAAAAATAAAAATAAAAATATTTATTTATATAGTCTTTTGTTTATGCTTTTGAAGTTGTGTTTCTTTCAAAATGTTTAATGATTGTGTGTTAAAATGTTGTCATTTTAATTTTTTTTTTCACTTTTGTGAGATTATGTAAAGAAATTGGTAGTCTATTATTCATATTATTGTTTTCAATTTTCTTTTTTCTAAATGATTATTTGTCACATCAAAGTGGCAAAAGGTAGTTTTCCTTTTTTTGGCTTCTATTATTTCCACTTCCAAAACCCAAGATATTACCGAGTGGCCTTAACATTGATACATCAAGCACTTATAATAGACCTAAAATGATCCATTTTCAACCCTCTCTTGTGAAGGGAATCATGTATCAACTCAAATAATTTTTATTTCACTTTGTACAACCCTAAAGGCTAAATTTCAAGAATGGTGCAGGAATATTTTAAATAATTTTTCTTGGTTTAAAATATAATTTATACTTAATAGTTTTTTTAATGTAAAAATATATTTGAACACATAGTAAATTGATTTGGTTTCAAATGTATTTTTTTATCTACCTTTTTAATCTCATTTTCTTTTCATCTTTTGGAACTAGATTCGTAGAAATTTAATATGCAACATGGATGATATTTGACGCATACTTTGACTCAATTTTATGCTACTTTCTTATAGTTATATGAATGATACAAAATTTATGTGAAATCATTATTTTGGGGATTTATTTTATAGTGCTTTCACCCATTCAATTCAAGAAAACTCAACACAAGGAAAGGAATGTTTTATTCTTTCTAGCAAATAATTGACAAAATGATTAAACTATATATATAGTGTTTTGGAAAAAATACTGCAAATTATAGCTATCATATCAAATAGGGTTTGGTTGATTCACATTGGGTCATTGACCCATCATTGATCAACACAACAAAATGGTGCCCTAACTAATCACTAATATATGGGCATGTTTATGAACACACTTTGAGTGAACTTCATCTAATTTCAATGGTGATAATTTACATCTAATTTTTTACATAGAGTGTTCATTGGATGAGGTTAGACTCTAGATATGTGCCCACACAATACACATGTCACCTTTTGTAAAATGAGAAATCCAATAGATGACCCAAAAAGAGTTGTTTCTTTTTTTAGGAGGAATAAAAGGAAAAAAAGGCCTAAAAAGTATTTTTAATTCAAAAAGGGAGAAAAAAAAAACAAGAATAGAAAAAAGATTTAGATGAGTCAGAACATTTAACTGGTTCTTGCAGTTGACATTTCACATGTTTTGAGGATCCATTGAACTCATAACCACTTAGACCACTTAGACCACTTGCCAATTTTGGATGGGCAAGTGGTTTTTTGAATAAGTTTTTGATTCTTTTGGGTATTGACTTGAAATCAAGTTGAAAATCAAAAAGGATATTTGAAAGACAAAAGAAGAATTTTGACCTAATTGGTCACCAATGTCTACTATCTATCACAAAATATGAGCCACATCCCTTGGCAAAAGGAGATGGATTGGTGAATCCTAGCAATGTACTTCATGGAAAGCACTTGTGTTGTAAGTTAAGGCACTTTCATTTATAGACGCACCTTATGCGCGTTTAAGGCACTTGTCTCTATACATTTGTAAGGTGCCTTAATGTGTATAAGGATGCCTTACATTTGTCTTTTATACATGGGTAAGGTGTATTCAAAGGGGGCCAAACTCATGATTTATGTTGGGAGAAGGCCATGACAACAAGACCTTATGCAATGTATTGGAACAAGCTCTATGTGGCCAACTCATGCCTTATGTTGGGTAAGGTGTTGACAACAAGGCCTTATGCCATGTAGAACAATCTCTATGTGGCAAACTCATGCTTTATGTTGGGTAAGGCCGTGATGATAGTCCCTTGTGTTGTACTTACAAGGCTTATTGTAGGGCCTCAATATATTTTTGCACATATGTAATTCCAATCTTTTATCAAGTGCTATGTTTATAGTGATCTAGTAGGTCGGTGTACCTTAGGTCATACTACATATTATATATTACATGCAAAGCATCAATCCATTTCTATCCATTCCTTTTAGTGCTATAAGGTAACCTAGTAGTTTTGTAGCATTCAAAGTTTCCTTAAATAGAAAGGCATGTGAAGTTTGCTTCATGGTGGGTAGCCAACAAATCACCTTAAATTAGAAAATGAAGAACACTAAGAAAAAAACAAAAAAAAGAAGGATAATAGTTGGTGGCTTTTTCATTAGTTAGTAAGCCCCAAATATTTCCTATAGGCAATGACAATAATTAGACAATAATTAGTCAATTTGATAAATTCCTTGTAAGAGATGCCTAAATAACTAACAAATAAGATTGATTCCTTTTGTTTTTTGGACAAACCTCGATTCGGGTTTTTTGAACAAATGTTTTTCAATGTATGGTTGGTCGGTTCAAGTCAATGAAGTTGATCACAAAATGAAGGCAATGCCTTAATGCACAAATTTGAGAGAGAGAAGTCTTTAAGAAGAGAATTATTGGCAACAACTTGAAAATATTGAGTTGTTTAAATGAAATTTGAATAACCGAATATGTGTCTTGTGTAGTGTAGTGGGAAGTTGTCAGCCTAGAACATGCTTTTGCATTTTTTGGGGGTGTAATTGGGTACCTATAAGACACCATTTAAAGTTGCATATATGAGATGTATACCATGGTGGTACAAGGGTAGCTTCAACACATGTTTGTTGACTAATTAATTAATTAATTATGGTCAAAACTAAAATATTTCCAAAGTATCCTTGAAGATTGTTTTAATTTCCTTCACAATTTATTTATTTTTGTTTTGAAAGAAATATTTTTTGAAAATCTTGACATTTCTGAAAATAATATAATTAGTGTTGAAGCTACCAAGGTGTGACTTCTTTTCACAATTTGGCCCAACAGTAATGTATGGTTTGCATATAATATGTAGGTCATATTTGGACCATGGATCCATAGAGGTATGATGTTAAAACAATGGCCAATATTTTCATACTTGAGGATAGTAACATATAACTAGAATAATGTCTTCACATGGTTTTAAAACAAGGTCCAAATAAACATATTATAAGGTGCCACAAAAATCAAAATTTCCAATTTGAAGGCGAAACAAATAGAATGTTGATATCAAAAGGCTTACTTGTCATGATGTGTGAAAGACCCACCCTACCCAAACTTTGAGTTTATGTTTATAAATCACAATGTAAACAAAACAATCAAATGGTAAGGGCCCCGTGTTGCCACACCATGTTTTTTTTTGAATCCTCCATCATGCAAATAACAAGTCAAGTGCATAATTTGGTTACCTTGGAGCGCTTCTTGGTTCCCAACTTTGTTATATATGTGAGGCAATGTGAAGTTGGATTTTGAACCTCCATCTTATGATGGCATTTTTGAGTTCATGCAACACAAGGGCCAAATGTATATACATGGGCAAATGTTAGTTTTCCATCATTCATTGTGTAGCATCCCCTTCAACCCATTCAAAGTTGGTTTGGCAAGGAACTTATTGATGGTTATGTTAAACTAGTTTTAAGAAGGTCAAACATAACCCAATGATGTCGATTCCAAGTGAATTCATTTGGAATTTTTTCCTAGAAACAATAATATATAGAAAACCCTAAATGGGAAAAAAAGGATCAATTTAAAGAAAAGGGTGAGGGGGAGGACTCAAGCACATGTAAGGCCATTAGATACCAAAGTTAAGAGTCAAAGAATTACCATCATAAAAATAGGCTTTTAATATTTTTTAAAATAAAAATAATTACTGAATTATTATTATTTTTGGGTAATGTAGACTTTTGTGTAAAGTACATGTACATTATTCTAGCAATTAAAAGAAGTGGAATTAATTTTTATGGTCCTCTAAACAATACAATTTGAAATCTTAATTACCTAATATAAATATATTCCATTTAGTATTTTTGTGTTGAATGTTCCCCCAACCATAATTTTATCATCTTGTGAACATGGACACTTTTTGTTTATTTTTTAAACTCATTTTTTTCATAAATTTAAAACAAAAAGGTTCTTATAAATGTAACCCAAAAAAAGTAAAAAAGTATAAAAATCCTACTTCCACCCATTTCAATGTTACTTCTCTTTTTTTAATATGGAAAATACAAGATTTTTTTTTAAAAAATTGATTTAATTTACTTGCTTGCTTTTGCACCCATCAATGGAAGTTGCCTACTAGAATAATGAACCAAATATCAAATTATTTGATGAATTGGCCGCCTTAAAAAAAAGTGTTGATAATTAACTTTGTGAAAATAATATCATAATACCAAGACATGTATTCTTGCTTTTCTACCTTGAAATTGCAAGGTTGCAAAACTGAAATAATTTTTTTTGATTTTTTTTTCTTTGGAAAAATCATATTTGATTAGAGTTATGGAATATGTTGCAAACTTGATGTACTACTACCAATTTATATCACAATATTAACCTAATATTGGCTACACCCATGACTCTTATTTGGGCATGTGGCACGTTCATTACATCCAACATGGTGCACAATTGTTTCTCAATGCCCCATCCATAATCGTCGAAATTGGAACAAATGAGGTCAAAAACTAATAAAATTCAACCATTTTGGGCCAATCTTATATACCTGGCCAATTGAAAGCAATCAAATTTATAGCACAATACCTTTACATTTTGGGTAGACTTATTAACTCAAATGACCATGTTTTATGACCATGTTTTGGGTCCATGTCATACATGCATGCTACAAGACCCTTGGCATGGCACATACTACAAGTAAAATTATCCTTGAAATCATCCTGTCTTTGTGTCACAGTTTGACCTTGTAATCCCTGTTTCATCCCCCATTTGAGTGTAGTTGTAAACTTATGTGAGCAAAACTTGGTACCATTTGATGAAACTGGGTATCAGTTCACAAGGCTTTCTGGATTTTTTGTTCTGACAAGACTTGACTTAAGGAAGAACTAGTGTGAACCCGGTGCATAATGCACCCGTTGAGCTCCCCCCCGCCACTGTGAAGTCCCTCGGTTTCTTTAAACTTGGTTCATGTTTTAGTTTTTTTGAGAAACTTTTAACTTTTTTATTTTTTTATTTTTATGTGTTTTCTATTTTTATTATTATTTTGTATAATAAAAATAAAGTGTTTCTTTTTCACATTTATATATATATTTATTTGGATGCAAGTTTGAAGTTTGGAGAAAGAAGACACACCTCATTCTTTTTCAAGTAGGATTTTTCTTCAATATTTATAAGCTTTATTTTTTCTTATTTTTTACTCTTTATTTGGTTTCTTCATTTTTGGAAATTTTTTTTCTTTTAAAATTATTTTACTGTATTTCCCTTTCCTTGTTTCATTTGTTTCCATTCCTTTTTTATAGTTTTTGCGTTTTTACTTTTTTTTTGGTTTATGTTTGTTTCATGTTTTTTTTTTTTCTACTATTCTTATTTTGTCTATCTTCATTTTTTTATATTTTTATGTTTTTATTTATTTATTTATTTAGTTTCTATTTAGTTTTTCAAAAAGATTCTAGTTTTCTATAAATGTTCTATAATGAAAATAAATTTTTTAAAAAATTGGCCCCCCCCCCCACCCGTGCTGGCCCCCCGCACCCCTGCCGGCCCCCCCCCAGCTGGCCCCCCCCCCAACCCCTGCTGGCCCCCCCAGCCTTTTAGATTTTGAAAGGTACAATTGTAGTTTTTCTTTTCCCCTTTTCCCTACGACGTTCTGCTGCAGAACGCTTCTGCAGCAGAACGTCAGAGACAGACAGGACTAAGTGAATTAATATATTAGATAGGAGAGTATTAGTGAAAGGCGTAGGCAAGGTAAATCCAAAACTGGGAGTGAAACTCATGTGAGGACCAATTTAAATGAGAAACCCAGTTTGGTCCCCTCTTTTTTTTCCTTTGTTTTTTTCTCTGTGTATTGTTTTTCATTCTGACTTTTGATCACACCCCCAGTTTTGGCAAAACTGGTGCCAGTACTTGCAGTTTGGGGTACTTTATGAATAACTCTATTGTTTCCAAACTGGCCAAAAGAGGGAGAGAGAAGACAAACCCATTTTCAAAGATCTGCAAAAAAAGTTTACAATCAGTGTAATTGCAGAGTACAGACCTTACATAACATGGCAAAGTTTGAGGATAATTTCACAAACTTGCAAGCAAGGTGCTAGTTCATTGCAATTATAAAAAAAAAGTGGTGATAACACCCCCAGATTGAAACCAGGAAGGGAAAGTGTGTAACAAAAAACCTGGAATTTTGCAACAAACTTTCATACACAAAAGTCATGGGTTTGGAGCATGCATTTTTCTTGCTCAGCTTCTTCACAACTGGTTGTTGCAGAAAACTGGGGAGGGATCATTTGGCAGTAGATTTGAGGCATCTGGCATCAGACTGCGGAGCAGATCTGAGGCCCCCAAAATCCCAATTGGATACCTTAATGCAAGCATTTGGAGGTCAGTAGTATTACTGCGACAGCAGCTGTCACTCTTGTTCTGCATTACGAAACTCCCGTCTGAGTCAAGCAGCTGCTCCTGCACAGGTGAGGTATGATTACTATTGAAACTCATATTCCTGGAATTGGAAGAAATCATGTCCATTCTTTCTTGTCTGGTGCTGTTCTCTGAAGCTTTTTCAGGCTCTGAAATTGGATATGGAAGACAGGAGTGAAGACATAAGCTTTCACTCACAATTTGGTTCAGAGTTGTTGTTTCTGCAAGTTGTGCAACTGAGATGATATCCATGTCTAATGCTAATTCTGGTGGTTGGTGCAGAGGTTGTGCTGCATCCTCCTCACTGCACTTGCAGAAAGCTTGAATTGTGGTTGGACAGATGCTGCAACTGGTAGTGCACTTGATTCCTTTCTTTTGTTGGTGAAGTGGTAGCACATCATGACCTGAATTGTTTCCATCAGCTGCTTCATTCAACATTTCTCCTCTTCCTCCTCCTCCTTCCCATGATCCAGTACCATCACACACAGCAACTGGATATGCACCATTGTTGCTCATTGTCACACCTTGACCCCATACAGGAACACATGAGGGCTGCTGCTGCACAGTTGATGAGTCCAGCATCATGGCACCACAGTTCACAAATGGAGCAAAACAGGCAGCAGATTGGAGCATGAGGTTTCCAGTTTGTGCCGCTGCCAGTCTAGTGCCATAGCTGCTTGTGCCACATTCCCCAAGTCCTCCATAATAATCATCCTCATCTTGTCCATGTGTTGCAGCACACAACAAATGCATGATGTTGTCAACATCAACTGAATTCAGATTGGCCTCAAAATATGGTACTGGAGTCAAAGAATTCTCCTCATCCTCATCCTCCATCTGTACAAAAACACAGGTACATCCGGCTGCACTGCCAAGCATCAAACCCTAGAGCTAGGTATGCCAAGAAGAAGAAGAAGAAAAAAAACACACAACATTCTCACAATCAGTGTACCTGTATCTTGCTCCTTGGTGAATTTCTCCAACCAGTGGTATGAGGAGAAGTAGATTCACATGCAAGTTGTTGTGGTGGTGATGGTGATGGTGAGTCTGAGTCTTCTAGGGTTCCAGAATGTGAGTGAGATTCGTGATCTTGGCCAGAAGCTCTGCCACACTGGCAATCAGCTGTTGTTGTTTCATAAGGTTTCTCAAGAAGTTTAGAAGAAGAAGAAGCAGAAGTGTTCTTGTTTTTCTCAATCTGAGCAACCACCTTAGACTGCTGATAGTCACGAAGGACAGTGCAACGGGGTGGTGGTAACATGACTCCTGAAAGGACACATTGATCTGAGGTTTCAGAGCCATCATCCATGATCATTTTTGTCCTAATTCTGTGCTTGTGGCGAAGATCTTTCCGTCTCATTGTTGCATTCCAGTGATTCTTGATCGCATTTTCGGTGCGACCTGGAATGAGCTTGGCAATGTCAGCCCATCTGTTGCCAAGATTGTTATGTGCAGACACAAGAGCTTCTTCTTCCTCCTTGTTCCAACCGTCCCGCTGCACCCACGCCCCCCAACATGCAGATCATGGCCACAAGAAGCTGTTGAACAGATTCTTCAAGCAATTCTTCTGAAACAACTTCTTGCAAACCAAGAGAGAGATCCTGAGCAAATGTCGGTGAAGAACAAAGTTTGTGATCTGAAAACCGTCTCTCTGAGCCTTGCTCATGATCTTCATTCTCTCAGGTTTCTTTACGGGTTGCAGGGTTCTTTGGAGCTCATGGCTTTTCTTGTGCAGTTTCGATGAGGTTTTTGCAGGTGGGTAGTGCTAACCTTGATGTGAGGGCGAAGATGATTGTGCCAGCGCTCGCGGCATTGTTTGCCAATGCGACCTGTCAAGAAAGTAGCAATGAGAGACCAGCATTGCTGTCCATGCCGCTCCACCAACTCCATCAGGTACCTTCAAAACAAGAACAAGAACAAGAACATACACCCGCAGTCAGGACTTCCTGTTGCTCATTTCCTCTTTAAGCGATGGCAATTTGCTAGTACAACTCAGTTGAGTGCGAGAACAGCTGCAATTGTAGAGTACTGCGAGAACGAGCAATCGCAATCTCGCAGCAGAGGGACAGGCACAACAAGAAGAAGATGGTATCCATACCTGTCTTCTCGAGGACTCCATTGACCTTTGATGATGTGTGTGTGTCGAGGTCCATGAGCTCTCAAGGACGATGCAGAGCGCTTCAACAGGACTCGCTGCTTCGACTCAGGAAGCTGATCGACATCATGCTCGGCGTCACGTCGTGTCTTCTTCTTCTTTTCGTATGCCTCCCAGCTTGCTGTGAGCTGATACTGCTGTTGTTGCTGCTCATGGTCTGCAGCTTGAAATGCATCAACCAAAAGCTCATGATCGCTGAAGCTGTAATCCAGCTGCTGGAAAGCACCAGATCCCTGAGCTGCCACGATCTGGTTTTCGATCTGATTCTTAAGCTCTGAGCCCCGTGCGTGCGGAAGAGCTTCCAAGACAGTCACCGATCCATTCTTTGGCCGGCACCACCAATCCGTTGCGCCCTGGCTTAGCGGCTGCAGATAGTTGTAATCTCTCCGTTGCAGCTGTTCATGACTTCCGACCACCATGAGGCATGGATCCAGCTGCTGCAGTCTGTTGACGTTGTTGGGACTCGCAGACAGTAAGCAGGCCGGTTGGCCGCTTGCTGGATGTAGTGATCCCAAGTAATTTTGGATCTGAAGGGAGCACCCTAAGCTCTGGGTGTCGACGTTGTTGAGCTCCAGCTGCATGACGGCGGGGGCGATGGTGCTAGAACCTCCTATGAAGCTGGTGCCGTACACGACGTCTGTTGTGCCGGTCCAGGCATAATTAGAAGCCGACTGCTGTGCATGATTCTTTCGAGCTTCTGCTGCAGAGAGTTGCATCCTGCAGGCAACTTCTACTGGTTCTGCAAAGTTCTACTGTCGTCCAGGAACTGTATAACTCAATACTGCATCCGCTCTCGGCGACAAAGTCTGCACCACCACCACCACCAACACCATACATGTTTTTTTTCCCAACAACAGATTCTCGAGTAGCATCAGTTGAAGAAGTGGAACAAGGCCATGACTGATCACGCGGCCGACCTCCATCCTTTTGCTTCCAGCATTAGAGCACAATATTTATTGCTCCACAGATTATCCTTTCACTGCTTGTTTCACGCAGTTCCCCAAATTCAACACCTGTTTTTCTAGTGGGCATACGGCATGTCCACATGAGTAGTAGTCACATGCAACGCCTCCTACAAGAAGCAGGAAATATAAGCGACGCAGAGCTACTGGATGAGCATCTAATTAGACCCACATGTCGAGCTTCCAATTACCGCTGCAGAGACGTCAATGAGGCAAAATATCCCATGAACAACGTCAAGATCTAAACCATACATGTCAGATTCACGAGTCACTGATCAATATCAAGGAAGCAGTTAGTGGATGCAATTGCTACAACAATAGACCATAAAATTCTGATCACCTCTACGACTGCGAACCGATCACGCGCTCTAGAAGATAGGTAAGCAGAGACTCACAAAGCACAGCTTACTCGTGCATGAATATTCACACAACAAACACAGGATCTGAGACTCTCTGAGTACTTGATTCAAAACTAACGACAAAATTATACTCTACAAAAGAGAGAGAGAGAGAGAAGAGAGAACCAGATCCAAAGCAAAAAAACAAAACCTGCAACAAAATCTCTGGGAAGACGACAACACAGAAACCGAGCCCCAAAAACACGCCGCCCTTTTTTCCCTCTGATCCTCCGTCCGCCCGCACAGGCTTCGTCTGTCGCATACGGTCCCGTATACGTACAACACCAGGTCGTACATACATTAGTATGAGTATCCTAATACATACCTGTATTGTACGTATTTTTGTAAAATACCGTGTATCGGTATAATTGTTTCTGGGTACATTTTGTTATACGGATTTTTGTGACGGTTCGTCTTCCCCCCCGAGATCTTTGGAAGCCCAACCGTCACGCTTGCGCAACTGCCGTCTTCTCCGTATCGTCCGCCACGTGTTGTGATCGGACGGTCATTTGGCTTTAGTAACTTCCTTGCCCTAATTTTTGGTACTTTAGGTACTAATTATGTTCTTTCGTTTTTTCACTCTTTTCCCTCTCTCTCTCTCTCTCTCTCTCTCTCTCTCTCTCTCTCTCTCTTTAGGGTTTAGGGTTTAGGGTTAAGCTACTTGTTTATTGAATGATTTATTAATTAAATAGTTAATTGGTCAATTAGAATAAACTTTTGATGAAATGCCACTATGTGGTTTTTGGATGGGACTATTATTTATTTTTATATTATTATTATTATTATTTTAATTTTGCTGGAAATGGGTTGGGAATTGGATTACAATTAAAGGCCTTGTCATCTTAGCCTTAAAATGTAATTATTTTCAAGAATTCTATGACCTTGGCATTAAGAAAGCCCCTTAATTAAGGCGGAAAATGACTTTAATTCTTTTCAACATGCTAACCTAAATGAAAAAAAAAAAGAAAAAAAAAAGGGAAAAAGAAGGTGCATTTCTTGCCCATATTATGTCATGCATGTTCCAATAACTTTAAAAGCATGTCAACAAACATTTTACTATTAAATGACATTCCAAAAAATGAAAATCATGTTTGGCCTTCACAAAATTATTATATAAATATTAAACATTTGATTAAAAAAAAATTCTATAGGTGAAAAAATGTTTTTAAAATGAAGTTGTTGAGTTTTAAAATCATAACATACAAGGTGTGTATTGCAACCCAAATAAGTGGGCCACCAAGTTACATTTAGACTTTCATCAACTTTTGGTCCTAAACAAATAGATATCATGTTACCTCTTGTACATTGAACTTTGATGAGAATAAATTACAAAATTTGCATCCTATTAATTGAACCTACTAACAATTTTAATATCTAAAGTCTCTCTTGTATATATGTTATTTTGAAAAAATTAACACCTATTATTAGCACATACATTACTTTAGTTATTTTGAGTTTTGAAAATAAACATAATTATATTATAGAATTAATTGAATTACAACAACCAATACATGAAAGCTTATTTTTTACTAATGTAATTTTCAATTTAAAAAAACGTGTCCCTGCAAGTAAAATATAAAATTGTACCTCATATTGTTGTTAAATTTAGTAAAGGTAATGAGAAGGACCATTTTAATTTATACTTGTTTGAGGACTTAGCCATGTGGCCACATTACCTAAAAAAATATTTCTAACACGTTTTAAAATATATATTATGCATGAGAAGCAAACAATGGTGGATGAATTTCATCCATTTGAATTTGCACACATTTTATCATAATGAAATATGGATAATGATGGATGAATTTCATTCATTATGAATGTTCATGAAAAAATTCATCCATGGACAAGGAGTTGGATTCATTATAGAGTATATAGTAGCTTAAGGGGTTTTTAAAGGCCCCTAGGTAATAGGCCTCTTTTTATATGAGGATTTTTGGAAGATGATATTTTAGGGCTTGTGTTGAAACTTGAGATCAGTTATAGAGTTATAATAATATCTTGAAGGATTTGGGTTTCTTTCAGAGGATTTTATTGAAAATTATATTTTTGGCATGGTGAAATATTTGAGTTTACATAATTTTTTTCTTTTGCCTTAAGATACTTTTTAATGTAAATGGCAAGGCCGTGGTGTGACACACCCTTTGTTTTAATAGTTTTCTTATGTAGCCAAACTGGCAATCATCCACAAGAAGATTGCCACAAGTAGATATATGAAAGTAGAAAATTTCAAGAATCCTTTTGTATTTGGGCTTACTTGCTTTGCTCATCTCAAAGCATGAGACAAACATTATCATGAGCTTAAAACATTACTTAGGCGCACTTTAGATGGGTAGAGGGTCCAAATTCCTTTGAACCAATTTGGACTCATTTGAAGCAAACCCTCTATTTGCCACTTTTTGGTTTTGAACCCTCATCTGAAGGCCATGGGGTCCAATTTATGGCTCTCATCCAATAAGAATTACTCTATTTCATGGGACCCTAAACCTTGGACCCTCATCTAAAGTGGCCCTTAGATCATGAGCCAAAAGGAGGGTTTTTTGTTTTTACAGCTGCTTCTTAGCCTCTAAATGTCAGGGAAATATGCAAAGATACACTGACAAGTGAACCAATTTGGTGTTCCAGGTTTAGGGTTTAGGGGTTAAGAGTGGGAGAGATTTCCACCTTATCTTTTAATGGGTAGGCCTAAGATTAGTAGGGAATAGGAAGGATATTCATGTATACAAGGTGCCCTTTTAAATACACCTTGAAAACTTCTGGGAGTTCTTTTATAATGAAGCTAGGTAGTGAGTGTCAAGTGAGATGGAATTCTTATCTTTGCAATTGCTTAACAAAAGCATTTCATAAGTATTTTTTTTGGGTTTACAAAGTGAAAATGAAAAGTGAGGAGAGATATTCAATCAACCCAACAAAGGAATCACAGTAGCTTTGCTTGCAGCAGAATGCTGAGACCATTTCCCCCAACATGCTTTCCATGCCCTCTCATGTTGGATACCTACCCTTGTCTCTCTTTTCATGATTGCAAACACTTTAGAACACCAACACACAGAGTTTCTGATGGAAAATTTGTAATCTTCTTTGATATCTGCAACAAAAAAAACCATCACTCACTTTGATGTCCACTTAAGTCCCTAAGTAACTTCACTTCAAGGTCATCCGCCTTAGTACCAAAATGAGCAACTAGGGAACTGCAAATTCATGAGGGTAACCCTAGTTGGACCAATGGTAAACCTGGAGGACCTTGATGGGGACTTGGAACGATAAATAATAGCATGAAAGATACATAGCCACACTAGAATTAATATTGGGTTAGTAGACAAGGTCTTATTAGCTCATAAATCCCCATTATTTCGGGTGGCCACCATTGAAATAGTGGGTGGGTTGGTGGGTCAAGCCATCCTCACAACCCACCCTACTCCTAATTCATTGGCTTAGTAATCCTTTAAACCCCCAATGAATCCCTCAATTTAGACCATACTTAAGAAAAGGGTTCCTTCAAAACACAATACCAATAGCACACATGTTTTGTATAGCCCTTCTTCACCAATAAGGCCAAGCCCATCCTTAAGCAATAAGGCCAGGCCTGCCCTTCAAATTTAGGCCTGGACCATGCAGCTGCTTAAAGGATTGAGTTTCACTAATGGTTTTCACAATGGTTTTCTTTTGCTTTTTTTTTTTTTTCTGCTGAAGCTCCCCCAATGCTTCAAGCTTTTCAATGCTTTCCTTTCTTCTTTCTTCTTTCTTTTTCTTCTCTTTCTTTTCTCTTTTTTTGGTTTTTTCTTTTCTTTGTTTTGTAACTTGCCATTGAAGAAGGTAAAGACAAATTTTCTTTACTTTCTTTTTTCTTTTTTATTTGATTTTTTTGGGGTTTTTTTGTCAATAAATAAATAAATAAATAAATAAATAATCTTCTTCTTCTCACATAAGAACTTACTCCTCTGTCACCTAAGGGTACTCCTCACAACTATTCAAATTCCTCTTCAAGACAAAACTTTTGTGCCTTTTATTTCTTTTTTCAGTTTTCCAATGTGCACAAGTTAGTGTAGTGTATAAAAGAAATACAAATAAAAAGAACCTTTAATTAGCACTTACCTATTTCTTTACATCAAATGTCAACAATAGCTATGTGATGGTAGCTTTTGTTTGATTTCCTAAGGTTCTTTCACATAATCAACTTATAGTGATTTTATTATTTTCTTTCTTTCTTGAAATTTTGGTATTCACACTTTCTTTCCATATACGCACTATCACATATTTTGATTTCATCCTGAATTTAAACTCTTGGATCAATCGCTTCACAAGAGTCATGAGACATGCACGACTCTTTTGATACAATCACATAATTTTTTATCAACTCTAGACTAAACTTTTGAATTTCCTAATGGTGGGATTTTTTGCATCTCACCACCTTTTTTGTATTGTGGTCACTTGAATAATTTTATACATATTCACAAAGTTAATTTTCTAAATTTTCACCCATTTTATTTTTCAAATTGATTTTTTTCAATCCCAATTTGTGGGCCTTGATCACCCTACGCCATATTACAAATATTTAACATGCCTTTTTCCACACAATACCCCCATCCGTCATGAATGATTTATATCAACCATAAAATCAAATGAAAAATAACCTTTCATTTTTAGTACGAAAACATTGATTGTGGCCACAACATAATGAGTAATACCTTCATTGGTGAAACTTGAAGGTCATTGTTAGCACAATTGACAATGCAATACTCACACAATAACTTTAAGCATAAAATGTATTACAATACAAGCATACAATTGTATTGTGTATCGCCAAGGAGCCCCATTGATGTGGGACACAATTTGAATATGTGAGTATTGCAAAATTTTATTCCTCCATCATCTTAGGTTTACTTCAACCACATTTGGTTCACCAAATGCAATACTTGTGTTCATTCATTTAAAATATTTGATCCTTTCTTGCTTTTCATCCAACATGCAAATATTGCAAGGAATTATTTTTTGTTTAAGTTTCTGATAGGCGCATCATGTCATCATGGCCCCATATGAAAGTATTTGTGAAAACTTGATCCATCATCAATTAAGTCCTCATTAGATCATGATTGGTCCATTGTACGCAACATTTTCATCATTGTTATTTCATATATTTTCATATATGGATAAAAGGAAGGGTTCATAATACGAGGCTACGGGGGCTAACTATGCAATGCATACATGATATCGTCATTTGTTATTAAGGACATTACAACCTTGCTGGATGGGTAGGTAAAGGGGACTCATGCAAATACCAACCTCATGTGTATTACAATGCCTTCATTGGTCTCTATTGGCATTGCAACCTTGGTGGGTTGCAATTAGGTAGGTAGGTTAGCATGCAAGTAAGAATAGGTTAATACTTTAAAAAATAGGCTAAGGTGGTGGGTATGTTAGTTCGTAAATAGGGACAAGATGGTAAGTAGGTGGATGTGGTTGGATGAAAAACAAATCTAGGTAAAGGTAGGATTAAGTTGAAAAATAAATAAATAAATGAAATTATGTTAACTTGTGTGATTAGGACAATGATAAGAACAAATGAAAATTCAATGGCCATTCAATCACATACATTCCCAACTAGTGTAGTTGTGGGGGTTGGTTCATTTTGGCCTATTTTGAAGTTAAATTATTATTTTTCCAACCTTACCCATAAACTAAAATTGAAACCACAACAAGTGGGAGATTACTAGGTAATAGAAACCCACTTCAACCATCAAATGATCTAGCCAATCAACATGTGTTAAGCTTTCTTGTGCCTTTTACCAGCCTTTACATCATGTGCAAAAATGTTGAACCAAAAGAAATGTTGAACCAAATTCATTTTGCGTAGTTAAATTAGGGTATTTTTATTTTTCTTCATCCAATTTTCTTTTGCAAGGCCATATACTAATCATCAATAAAGAGTAGTTCCACATGTACCCCTTATTCAAGCCTTTGATTGTATTTGTTACATTTAATACAATGTGTTAATTCTTTGCCAATTCTCACCCATAAATATGGAAATTGAAATACTATAAAATGAAATATTATTGAACTGTAATCACTTGAACTAATCATGAGTAGTCAATTTAACAAGCATCCTATACACATTTATTGACATAACTAACCTTTTTTATACCAGTGTTATCCAATTATCAACTTTTAGACCTATCTTGTGAATACCAATATAGGATATTCTTTTTTTTCTTCATTATAAACAAGGGCGGTACCCAAAAAAATAAATTATTACAACAATTGGTTACACATTCAATTATTTTCCTGCTTTTGCTAGTTAATATGAATAGGTTGGTTTTCAATTTGAAACACTACAAATATGCACAAAGGTTATGCATACCAAATTTCCAATTTATTTTTGTTGACAAAACATTTTACAAGAGAGTTCAACCTAACCTCTTAAAACAAAAACAACATGAACTTGAAGTCAAGAGTTGAAGCTTGAAAACAAAACACAAACAAGATCAAATAAGGAGTTCAAAAAGTGTCACAACTAAAATCAACGATAAAAGCCAAGGAGCTTTGAAAAGTGTTGATACCCATTATGTTGCAATGAAAAAGGAGAGAATGGCATGAGGGTTCTAGGTTCTTCCTAAACCCTAAAGCATATGCATGTCTTAGTTTTTGAGAACCTTAATGACTATATATGTATTTTAAATTGACCCCATTTGGATGAATATGGTTACACAAAAGGATAGAACTTAGGTTCACATCGAGCAAATGTGTAACATGATATATATGAAGAAAAATTCAAAAATGATTTTATCCATATCCAACAATTATGCATAGTGATACCTAATTTTTAAAAATATTTGGACAACATTGTTTTCCACCTTATATTTCATCCAAAATATATTGGGTAGTCCAATTTATTGCTAATGGTGCATGATTGCTATAACTCATGAATATTATCAAGATGTATTTTTTTTGGGAGGGCATGACCATCACCAAGAGTGAATGCATTTTCTCACATCACACTTGCAACCTTAAAAGCATATGTACCCACACCCAATATGTGAGCCCCTATGATGTTTTACCACATCCAAAATACGTGTAAGTTAATTTTTCATCTTCATCCATAAACTTGAAATCTTGGACAATGTAAGGTATTAGTTACCAACTAATCAAAGCTAAGGCAATTAAAGCTTAAATGGAGTTTTTAAGGTTTTTTCAATTAAAATGACAAAAACCAGATGTGGAAAAAAAAATCATCCTTTAACAAATATGAAAGTTGTTGGGTGCAATCACACTAACACGAATCACAACAAATGAAACTAATGCTTAATTTTTCATGTTTAGAAGTGGTAATTTAATTTGGTGTTGAAAATATAATATTTTTTTATATAGTAAGGTTCATAATATATCATTGGAACATGTGAATTAAATCCTTTTAGTGCTAAAAAGACATTAAAAACTTTTAACAATTACATATAGTTTGAAATCTTTTACATCAAACTTGACATAATAATATAAAGGTTTTTGAAGGAATTTTTTGAAGACTTTTCAAAGAATATTTTTAAAATAGTCCCAAAAGCAAACAAGTGTGGCTTGTGTTATCCCATTTGCACCTAGTTGAAGGATAATGGAATCATCATTTTTTGTCCATCCATGGCACACATTTTCAAAGTTTAAACACCTAGACACCTATTATGTGCAAGCAAGGGGTGCACATTTGTTGCCATCAATTATCAACTTATTGCCCGTTATGAT
The DNA here is from genome assembly GCA_963920785.1 of Sphagnum contortum. Classification (NCBI taxonomy): domain Eukaryota; kingdom Viridiplantae; phylum Streptophyta; class Sphagnopsida; order Sphagnales; family Sphagnaceae; genus Sphagnum; species Sphagnum contortum. The sequence continues at coordinate 11,136,588 of OY987276.1, forward strand.
TTGCAATGAATTTCACAAATGTGCCACTTGAACGTAATGAATCAGGAGGAATACATAGTTAAAACCATGGTGGGTAATTTAGAATTGTGTTAGCTACTTTCATAATGTAGGGTGGAATTATGTTAAAATAGATGATGCGGTGATAAAAAATTACATGGCAATGCTTACTAATTGAACAAATTGAATCATATGATGTATCACTTCATGACCCCAAAATGCACATTACCCTTTTTTAAATAATGTGTGATACATCAGATTAGTACCCAAAATGTTAACCAAGTTTGCTTAAACAAATTGTTAATCAACCTTAAACTGTCTAAATCAAATAAAGAAAGAATTTGATTGATCCCTCCTTAATTTTCACTTTGCTAATGCATGAACCTTGACATTTTACAAATGCAAACAACAATCTAGGGTCAATTTGAGGTTGATCATTCTATGGGACAAGAATTTGTGATTATTTCATACATCTAACTAAGTTCAACTAAGGTAATATGCAACATATCTTGGCCTTCATGTCAAACTTTAAGCTTGGTGATGGCAACTTTCATGTTGTATTTGTAACAAATGAATGTGAACCCACAAAATGGAACATGGTACGTTGTTGCAGCTATAGGTATATTAGCTTAGATGGGCAAATGTAAAACATTACCCACTTTTCCATACCATTAAAACTCCATAATCCATAAAAAAATAAAAAGAAAATCTTTCCTCTAATTGGATTTGTTTCACCACCTTTGAATATTTCTTGTCGCAACCCTAACTTTGGGCTCACGACCAAAACAAGGGCTTGCAAAGGTGTGGGCCAAAAATGAAGCCCAGGAGTCACATTTCATGTTCCTGGGAGTGTACAAAAGTGTGAGGGAATGAACTCACACACTCCCAAGTGCGTTCCACTTTGGGAGTTGGAGTCTTGATGGATTTTGGAATCTTCAAAGGAGATCACAGGGGTCAAAACTCATTGGATTAAAGATTTTTTTATATCATTGAAAAGCTCTTGAAATTTAGATGTATAAAATGGGTTCGCATCATTCATTTGGGTACTTAAAACATAAGTTATGGAAAAAGAAAGGTCGGGAGTCAAATTGTCAATTTGATTTTCGACCACCAAAAGTCAAGAATCGCCCAGATTTACTTAGTGTGCGGCATATTATTGGAAAGCTTTCAACAAGGGTTACAACTTTGCTTTAGACTTCACTTCAATCAAAGTTTTGCACAAGAAATTATGGGCCTCCAAAGTTGTAGGAGTCCCAATTTGGAGAACTTTGGGACTCCCAACAAAATGACATTTGGGTGCAGGCCATGTGGCTAAGCACAGAAAATAATATAAGGGGGAAAGTAGTGGTTTTTTCCAAGTTCGGGTTGCGGTGAGTCTTATGAGTCCATGTTTGCCTGTGGCTCATCCGTGCACCAAAAGTGTTATAATTATGCATTATCCAACTTGTTGTTTAGTTTGTATAGGTCTTTGTGAATAGTTGACCCACTTGTCATTCATCCTAATCCCCATCTTGGAGCTCCAACACACCTTCTACCTTCGAAATGTTGTGAATTAGGGAGCGTACCCCAACTTTTTATCCTTGTGTCATTTTCACCTTGGACTCGCAATTGAGTCTTTCAAGGAGCTTGGGGGTGCGTCATTTCTTTTCAAATGTTTTATGCACTTAGATGCCAATACTTATTCTTTTCAAACATCCCACTTTTGGGTTGTTGATTATTTTTTTACAATTTTTTGTTGGAATGCAACCACGTAATTTTCATTGGTCATCATGATGTTTTTGTTATAATTGATTAAAAGTTCTTTTGTTGACACTAGGTGGTTGGACCTAATTAAGATTTTTAGTAGAATTAAAAGGCAATGCAAGTCAGTAGTAGTAGCGATTGACATTATTATATGTGATTCACACCCCTCCAACACCTTTTCTTACAAGATTATTAGTCCAAGCTATAAGTTACTTGAATAAGTGTGAATGGTTCCAAGATTCACATTCCCAAACCCAATGTAGTTGATTTGAGATTTGTGATTTGTTGACAAATTAAGTGCATTATTCAAATTTCCTCTCCCACTATTTAAATGGAAATCATCATCTTCACACAACCCATCAATGTCCACATAATAATGGTAGCCGATTCAAGTTTTCATTTTGGAGTTTTTCAACTTGCAAATCCATAGGTTGGATTTCAAGTTCAATGTCCATGAATTGTTCAAATGGTTGTATCTTGCTTACCATTGCATTTAGATTCAAGGGGTAGATTTGAATGGTTGAAAAGCCTTTGCATATGTTTGTTGATGTTAGTGCCTTCTTGAATCTTAGACACCCACTATGCTAAATATTCCTTGCTAGTACTTCTTCTTTTATTAACCAATGTCCAAACATCTATATAAATGTTTAAAGTAATTTTGAACAAGAAACATTGAACTCTTATAATGCATGGCTCATGATTATGGCAAGGTGATAAGATCCAACCCCACACCCATTAATTTGTCAATGACATCTAAAGTAACATGTGAGTTGTGACCAACGTTGGGTGGATATCCTAAAAGTCATGATATCTTGACTAGATATCACCTAAGATATCACTTGTAAAATCCTTTGGATACCAAAAATTATGATATATGAAATGATATCCTTAACTTTAGATTTCATAATCTTGAAATCTAGTCGTACAATATTTGTACAAGATTAAAAAATTTCACATCTTGATATATAGGTATGATATTATATCCCTACTTGGATATGGATATGAGAAAGGGGGGGAGGGATGGGCATTGCCCTTAAACCTAAAAAACCTTAATAACAAAATAAAAAGGGGCCTAAGTTCTAGCTTGGGTCCCACATTGCATTTTGGGACCACTTCCTATTGTTTTTTTTTGCTATAGATGTTGTTTTCATCTTCACGCTTGTTATTGTTATTTTCGTCACACTTCTTATTATTTTTCTTGTCGCACTTATTGCTATTCTTTTATTTGTGTTTGTTGTTTTTCCCATAGTACTGACATACGAAATACAAGTATTTTTCGAAGGTGCTCAAAAAGAAGTATTTTCAAGTATTTTTTAAAAAACATTATAAAAATACAAAGGCTTGAAAATTGGCCTTTGTATCAAGTATTTTCAAGTATTTTTTAAAAAGCCCAAAAAAACGTAAAATACGCGTATGTTTGAAAAATTTGAGAGTATGTCACTACTATGGTTTTTCCTCATCACACTTGTTGTTTTTCTCTCCTCATGTTTGTCGTTTTTCTTCATCATGCTTGTTACTAATCCCCCTCTTCATGTTTGTTGCTTCTCATTTTCATGCTTATTGTTTTTCCCTTTTTTGCACTTTTTGTTGCTTCTCATATTTGCATTTGTTGTTACTCCCCTTTTTCCACTTGTTGCTTTTCATTTTTGTACTACTTTTTGTTGGTCCTTTCTTCACACTTGTTATTCCTCTCTTCATGTTTGTTTCTACTCCCCTCTTCACATTTGCTGCTACTTTTCATCTTGATTTTGTTATTCGGAATGCTAGGATATCTGATGGATATTAATGTTGGTGGATATTCACCCATATTGAAATTTGACATTTGATTAATTTATTTTTGATATCTTCATAAGATATTACATGTAATTTTAAAAAATCAATAATAATAACCAAAACCAATGGATAACAAATTGGTGGATAATCAAAATTTGAAAAAATATTTTATCCACCCAAAATTAGTTGTGACCATCCATAATGAAAAAATGACAATTGGTTGGGCATAAATTACTTTCAAAATTTATAATAGAAGCATGAAATGTGAAATCCACTTATCAAACAAGATGGTTGTCATTTAGGTTTTAGGCTACACCACTATTGTAATGCCAAATTAACATTTGTCAATGAAATTATGTCCTAAGCACAAATATCTTTGGAGATGTAAAATTTGGGAGCATTGCAATTGTTGCATTGATGCATGATAGACATTCACATCCATCTAATGTGATTGACACTATTCTTGAGCATGTTTGTGCTTGAACAAGTGCACCTCAATTTCAACCAACTTGTGTGACGAATTCATCACAATTCCAAATCTATGATGGTGGATAGTTGTGTGTATCATAAGCTATGATAATTCAGTAGTTCAAGTGTTTACATTTATCGGGCAAAGGTTTTTTTTCCAAACCTCGAGCAATTTTCAACAAGTTAGGATTTTGCCTCTTGAACCACTTTAACCATCCCCACACTTAGGTATGCCATTTTTGAAAGGTGTTAACTTTTCTTGGGTTATCTTTCCAACCTTCACCTATAATTGTGTGAATGTGATTAGATGCTTAATCAACTACAATTTTTTCATGTATTCCATTAGTGCAACTTCCTTTTTTTGTAAAACTTCTTTTTTAATTTATTCCATGAATGTGTAATCATGTTACAGGATGATGTGACATACACACCCCACCTCTGAGTAGAGATCTACAAATTGTTGCCAACTTCAACACTTTCCATTGCCAATTTCCCAAAGGCATTGTCCCAATTCCCACACTTTTTCATGGTCTTCCTTTGTTGTGAACTTGATCACATCAAAAGGTCATCATTGTCTTTGGCAACCTCTTTTGTGCAAATCTAAGGTCCTGTGCATTGATTGTTGAAAAGTAGCTATTTCATTCCCTTGCCTAGGCATAAAATTTGATCTCAAATGTGTCAATCTTGGTGGTGTGTTCTCATCATGGGTGGGTTTCAATGGTGCATTTTCTTCACCATTAATACAATAACTTTGCATTGTGGTAGGGCCTCTAAAACCTGATTGGATTCTAAATTTTCAACTTGAGATTTAGCTTGGGTCTAGTGCCTAAAATGGGCGTTAGTGGCACTCCGCTTGACCTAGGTGGTAATGGCAATTGATAAAAGTAGTTCACAGGAGAAACAAGTTCCTTGTGTTGTGCATCCTCCCCTTCCTTTTTGTAATTCCCTTCATTGCAATCAAAATTGTCATTTAATCCATCCTCCTCCTCTTGGGTCATTTCCCATCCTCATTTTTGTTTCACATTGAGTGAAGTAGCAAGTTCCACATCTAGCTTTCCTGCATTATTTTACTCATTGTCAAAATCTCATGCAAAGCTTTGAAGCAAATTAAAATGCAACTAAATGGTTGTTGTTTGATTCTCAAAGTGAAAGCAAATTGTTATAAAGCTGCTCACGCAACTATGCATTAAAATGTCTATACAACAATGGTTGGTTGGCAAGTAGCAACACGTACAAGGACACTAATTATGTTTGAGTTAATTGCATGGCAAATGAAGAATTAATTCGACGCATGCATTAAGCAACCATCAATTTTCCCTTTGATTGTGCATAAATCATTGAAGGCTAGATGTGAAAATATGTTGATCCATCTCTAAATAGATGTGATGAAATCTTTAATTAACACATAATATAATTAAATGTGGTTAAGATTAATCATTTTTAGGCTTAAACGTGTCCATTTAAGGATTAATTCCTAGCAAATATATTGGCATCTGAATTAGGGCACTCTACATTTAAGGTTCAGTACCTTAAGTAATATTTGTTTACTAAACCTTTTGAAGAGTAATGTATTCTATGCATCTTCATGTGTTCAAAGTCAGTTTCACTTTATCATGTAGGCCATTATACCACCTGGTGGACCTGCTCTAAAATGAAGGCAATTGAAAAATATGCCCAAAAATCTTACCAAGAACAGAAGAAGTCTGATGGGAAGATCCTCCTTTGTTTTGAAAGCTTCTCTGGGGGCTTCTCTATGATCACCTCTTGGGTGGGCTTCCTTGAAAAGCTCTCTCTCATATGAAATTTGGACAGCAAGGGACGCTGAAGATGTGGTTTTTCTGTAGCAGGATTTGCAGCAGTTCACTTCTCTTTTCCTCCTTTTCATTGAAAACACCCCAAAATCAAAAACACCAACTAAGTTAGAAGATAGGTAGTCTCACTCTTCTTCATCCTTCAGGATTTGCAGTCTAAGTTTTGTGCAGGATCTCTTTCCAGAATGAAGAACATTCTATCTCTTGGTTAAGGGACAACACCACCTTAACAAAACTGGTCTGGAGTTTGGACCAGTGTTGGGTGGGTATTAAAAATAGTGAGAGAACTGGTTAGGGTTTTTGCCAGTTCTCACTTCAAAGACCCGTGAGTATCACCCTTGATGATACCTTGTATGAAACCCTTCTTGTAGGTTCTGATTACTGACCCCTATGGGAAAAAAAAAAAGGGGTTGATACCCTGGCTGGGTATTAAAACATAACAAGGTCAGGGTTTAACATAAGGTTAGGAAAAATTAGGGTTTAAGGGTTTAGCGGCACCGCACAATGGTTGGTTATGTGACGCCTTCTTCTCCACGAAGATAAAACATCCCCACTCCTCTTGGAGCTTAACTTTGTTTTTTTTGTCTCATTGAATGCTTGTGTTTCTTCTTTTGCTCATTGCATTGTTTGTTGGTTGCTCATTACATCCCCCCCCCCCCCCCCCCAAGTTTTATTAAACAAAAAACTATATATATATTATATTGGTATTAGTCCTTAAAGATTGATATTGCCCTAGATGATAATTGGATCATCCAAGTAGGTTATTAGATTTGTGAAATTTCAGCACCATGCAATTATCAATTTAGCCACTTATTTTTTAAAAAAATCAATAACCCGTTGATAGATTATTAATAATCTGCATGATAATTGACTTGGAAATTGGGTCCAAACTCAATAGCCAACCAAGACTGGTTTGAACTCTAGACCGATGTTCTGTGAGTACCTAGTTTGGCAAGATAGAACCATTGGTTATGGTCTTGGTTAAGAAAAAATCAACTAGAATTGGGTTTCATTTTGGTTTCACTAGAACCTTTTAAGAACCATAATTGAGACCAGGTTCTTGATTCTATTTATGTGTGGAATCAAAATTGAAACCAAGATTTTTGGGGAAAAAAAAAAAGTAAAATAAGGAGCTAATCGGAAGTTAACCAACAATTATTCATTGCTTCTAGTTTGATTTATTTGGAACTAGATTATAATTGGGTTTAAATTTCAAAAATTGATCCAATTTTTTTTAAAAAGATCTTAACCTGTAACCAAATTCCTAGTTGTATATAATGAGTGGAACCACAAATCAGAACCATTTCTATTTTTTTTTTAAAATCAAAACTAATTTTTTTTTCATAGAAATAGAGAATTGTAAAACATTTTTTCCCCTAATAAGTGTGTGCCAACTTCACTAAGAATTTCACTAAATTTTCAATAAAATTTTCCCAATTTTTTTACGTAAAAAATTTAGTGATTTCCCTTACTCCCTTAGTGATTGAGAACCAATTGCTATGGACATATCGAATTCACCCATTGAATTCACCAACAAACTAATGAATTTGTCATATTTTTACATTATTTTAAATTAATATTATATATTGTTAAAAATATAATCTCTATATGGTCAACATACAATTCATATTAGAAATATTTGAACCATGGTCCCAAAAAAGATTGAATTGTCTTTGCCATCTAACTAGCACTTTGCTTTGTAACAAAGGGTGTAAAAATTTGGACATGGCACAATTATAAATGATTGTTTATAAATTAAACTTTACCATACATTCTCTTTTTCTTATCTTATTCAAATGAAACAAATAAACATTCATTCTTGAATATTTCAAAGGTCTACACATATATAATTAAAAAACATACAAACTTCCAACCCATTTATACAAAAATACAGCTGAATTTCATTGTGTAACAACCACTCACAAAAAAAAATTCAGACGCAAATAATTTGACAAGTTGTGATAGAAACCTCAATGTGCTTTTCCTTATCAGATGCTCTTTCCATCTCTGAGCAAAGATTTCATAGAAAAGATCACAATTGCAAACAATAGTTACCAATATAAAACATGCATGCATAATATGAGATACATAAGAAAGGAAGAATGAAGCAGGGGGATGACAAGGAGCACTCAACACATTCCAAAACTAGAAGTCAGAATTAAAGCTGTTTTCATAAACTTTGCTCAATTAATTGCCATCCTACTGACTGCCCATTTTGTTGGTTCCTTCCCCCCACATTAATACCCTTATCTTTTATTCTGCCATGAATAAATTTTGGCCTTTGCAATACTTCTATTATCACTACCCATTCATGATAATTTCCCAGTATGAAACCCATGAAAGGAACACATTCTCACAAACAAATAGCAAATCCAACAGAAACCAATCTACTAAGGTCAAGTGTTTGGTACAAGGACGAGGCACAAAGACCTTAAAACCACATCCATGTCAAATTGGATTTGAGATAGGTTGTGTGAAACTTGCCGCAAAATCAACAGCAGAAGGGGATTAAATGTGCTAATCTTTCTTACTAGAGGCTTTTTTGCCTTTCTTCTGGGATTGTTTCAATTTGGTAAGACCAGGGGCTGTAATTTTGACATTACCAATCATACATGCAACTAGCTCTGCATCAGTGATTGCCTTCATCAGCTCCTTCTCCCGCACTCCTACCTCTTGCATTCGGCTGAACACATCCACCGCTGTCTTGGCCGCTGCATTCCACAGACCAAACAACACAAACACCATTCAGCTTCAGCTCTCACAATTCCATTCTACAAGTAGCCCCTGAGAAGAAATAGAGAAAATTTACTCAAACTAGATGCTGCATAGACCTCAAACCTTGTTTCACAGAGCAAGAGGGAGGGAGAATAAATGGGTGGACAGGGTAGAAGGCTACTGCCTCTGTAGCAGAGCATTGAGTACAGGAACATTGCTAAGGCTTTTAGGTTTCAGACTTTTAGCATAAGAACAAGATGAGATGATGTACTGAACATAGTGAAATCATTGACTACTAACTGGTGTACTAACCTTTGCCTTTCTTGGCAGGGCCAGGTGTGAGCTTGACACGATACTTGTAGCCTTGCAATGCCTGATATGGGCCACACACAGGCACTGCATAAAGCAGCACATCACTTGCAATTGGACATCCAGTCAGGGAGTCCAGTTCTGTCAACTTCTCGCGCTCATCATCTCCTAGCTCAAGAACATTCTCTTCTGCTAAGAGAGCTGCAATTTCCTTTTCTGTCAGCTTTGCGCGTGCCCTTCTACTCAACCCATCACCAGGCTGGCCAGTCTCCTTGGCAGTTCCAGACAGATCTCCACCTTCAACATAATGAAAGATGTCTCAGATGGAAAGAAATATTCATTGTATGCTGCAAAATATTCTGGATTCAACACTACTAGCCCTAACATGCAGTACAGAATATGAACTAGATCAACTTGGATTGCATGAGGATAAATTCCTATTCTACATTCTGACCAAAAATGTTTCAAACCTCATTAAATGGATCCCCAAACAACACAAGCCTTTAAAGATGCATTTGCGCTAGCCAAATGGACATTAACTTATTCAAAATGCACAAGACATCATCTGCAATAGCAAAAAAGTAGAAAATTGGGAAATGTGCAAAAAGGCGGCAAACAGTGGTAATGAAATAGTCTACTAGAGATTACACATAACATAACTATTCATTGAGAAGTCACCAGAAGTCACCAACAGATATTACCTGTGGTATCTTCATTGCCTGGATTCAGTTTGTCCGGTCTTGTTTGATCAGCAGAACCAGTGCCACCATTCTTGCTGGTCTGAGAAGGCTCCAGGGATTCACCTGGACAATCACGAGCAAGGTGGCCTACTCTCTTGCACTTGTAGCACACTTTTGTAGCCAAACCTATTAGGTCCCCTGCAACTGGAAACAGGGTAGTGGAATCAAAAACAGACCAGCTACAAAGGCAGCATGATGCATTGTCACTAACCTGACAGATTGCTTCAGAGAAAGCTACTGTGGGTATGAGAAGTGAAAAGAACAAACCCTCGGTTGCTTGTCCAGAAGTTGATTGAGTAGAGGCCACATTTTGAAGGGAGGACTTGGTTATGGTGCCTTTAGTGTCTTTTTTAGCTGTTCCTGTTTCAGCCTTCATTCCACCTGCCAACACCTTTCCATCCTTCCTTCCTGCAGACTGTCATAAATTTCTGCATGTGGATCAGCCCTTTCATCACAAAAAAACACATTATAGAACTAATGCAGGGTTTTGACTACAATACATCTAACAGTCCTGGAATCCAAGCAGAGTGAAAATGCAAATGAAAAAACATTTGAATAATCAAACACATTCTACAATGTGCAGAAGATGAAAATGAAATAATTGAACCAAAATTTCACAAGTAAGATGCGTAGAGCAGGAGTACAAATACCAATTGAACAACCAAGCAACCAATAACCTTCTGTTGCAAGAATTATACTTAGTGAAAGGAAGGCAAGTATAGAAGCATACAGCCAACAGAGACATGCGAAGCTGACGCTCATCATCATCCTGCTCTGCATACTTCCCCTTGATTTTTTTCAGCTTGCCTTTTCGCCCTCGGCCCATCTTCTCACCCACCAATGAGTCAGGTGCTTTCTCATCTTTGCCAGAGCCAAGGTTCTCTGTCAACCCACTGTCTCTCTCCACCTTCTCTTCTTGCTCATCTTCTTTGGCAGCTACAGCAGAGTCAGATTTCACAGATTCTAATCCTAAAATCCCACCCTTCTTCACTTTCCTTCTTTCTGACTTGGACATGTATGGCCTATCTCTCTGAACAGGCCCTGTGGGTTGCATAACAGCAGGTTCTACCTCTTGAATAACAGAAGGCAATGTATCAAGACCATACTTGCTGCTGCTTTGCTTGGGTGCAGACCTTAGTTCAAATGCACGGTCCAACAATGCATCCAGTCCTGAAAACTCTTCTTCACTATCTTCACTTGAACTATCTGCTTTGACTCCATCTTCCATGTTTTCACTACCAGCAATTCCCACCTCCACACCCACTGTTTCAGAATCTGCTGACCTGTTTCGTTGGACCTCTTCCTCCAAATTCCTGTCACCAGAACTGGTTTCATCCTGTCCAGTGCCAGCCCTCTCTGAAACAATAAGCTCCTGTAGATCTACATCCACTTCATGCTGTGCTAAAGCATCATTTCCAAACCCTGATTCCACCTGATCAGACAAATCTTTTGGACTTTGGTCCTCATCATCTTCACCTTCTCCATCCCCTTCAGCTTCTCCTTCGCCTCGAACTCGTCGTTCATTTAAATGAGCAGCAACAGAGCTCTCATCCAGGCGGAATACCAGGCCAAAACCCATGACCAGAGGATTTGGTGGCAAAAAGTTTTTCCTCCCCCTAACCATAAAACTGCCCACAGTAAGGTACTCACCAGTGGGTGCAGTCTTGCTTACTTGATGTGCCTCCACCCACCAGGCACTTGTTACAATTTTGCTGTCCCATGCTTGACTCCTGCACACCTGCAGTTCCAATATACCCCCCACAGCTCAGCAACACACAATAATATGTCTGGAGTATTTGCTGGAACGTCACAAAACTTCAAACATAAAACTTCTGCACATGTCAGCAGTAGTGTAAGGCAACTAGATGACAGGCACAATCTTTCAAAGAAAATTCAGGAAAAATTAAGGAGCCAACAGAGGTGAGGGAATGAGAAACATACAGTAAAGCATCCAGCCTGGTTGATGCTCAAGGGTGGAATAGGATGTGAAGGATTGTGATTTTTTATCACAGTGCTTGAGGCACCATGCAAATCTGCATGCACATATCTTCCCAACACAACCCAGCACCTCTCAGTCTAGGTCACAGGCATGAGACCAGAGGTAATTTGAACATCTACACAAATCATTAGTCTGCTTGCCCCTCTCTCGATGTTGCCACAAGTTCTAGGTGTCATACTCTTCCAACCCCTGTTGAAGCCCATCAGCTCTCTGCAGAAAAAACCCTAGTTGTTGCAACAATTGAAGACTTCCATAATGCCTCCAGCATCTCTCCTTTTGCTACTCAAACTTCTCACCACCTAGAATGAAGCCAGAGTGGCCAGTGCAATGAGCTAATTGAACAGCAATGGTGTCATGACAAGCTGGATGAAAACAAAGGTGCTCAAGTGCGCAACATACAAGTCACCCTTTTTCATGTAACGCTTCACCACAAGCTCGTTCTGCTGAGCATCACGACCACTGATCACCAAGTAGTTTTCGCTGGTTATAAACCAGTTGAACTTTTCAAACCAATGTACCTTGCGCAAATGTGATATTGCTGCCACACTCTTTGCCTGGCCAACCAACCATTGGTTTCGTGTTCAGAATAAACAAATGAACAAAAGATCAAATTATAAGCACCTCTTGAAAATTAGAGAAGGGATTTGGTGTGCTTTCTGACACACCATTCACCAACTGCAGTCCACACCTGAGCAAGCTGTTGCTGGGTTTTCTTCTCAGCAGCTTTGAAAGCCTTATCATGGGCAGCTACAGTCTTCTCTTGTTTGATGGCATGTCGTTTTTTCTGATCAAACCAGTGGCGTGCATTTGCATGTGCAGATAACGCTAGGTCCACCTCCACCTGCAAAGAACATACTTCAGCAAGTGTCCATCAGCTCCCACTTCCAACAGCTGCAAGTCACAAGGAGAAACTTCAGACAAGGACATCTGCCACTTATATCTACAGCATGATATCACCAAGATTTCTGCAAGGCTTCTTGAACCTTACACACTCTCATTGAGAGGTAATGGCCCATGCTCTGATAGCTTCAGTTTGCATTGCAATGTCCTACATACAGTTGCCACTACAAGAAATAAACTAATCGAAGAACACATTTTAGATGCTATTGACACCAAAAACAACATTTTCAGTGATGCATTTCACAAGATCATAGTGTTTGTTGCAGTCTACACCTACTTTGCTGACAGGTTGTGTCTTCTCAGTATCATCCATGTCATCAAAGTCACTGCTCAGGAGTAGAGTGATTTGATTTTTCTCAAGCTGCAGGCTGTGAATAAGTCCAGCTACCGGATTGCCAGCCTTTTTCTCCTCTTTGACCATCCGCACCAAGTCCTTCCAATCCATGCTGCTTGCCAGAGCTGAGCGCACAGCCAAAATTGCAGCATCCACATCTTGCAAATTGTATTCAATAAGCTCCGCCATCCGAACAGACTGGTCAACTTCTTGTTTAAGTGCCTGTACTCGGTTTGTCTGCGTTGACATGTGCTTCTCAACATGAGACATTGTTGCATCAACCAGTCAAAACCTGCGATCATCCTTTTCCCTTTGGCAATTTCCTTCTGATTCCAGGATCTCAAGGACGATGGCAGTCTGAAATGTAATAACTCTACTAACACTACAATTGCATCTGTGTAACATCATCTCCATGCCGCACAGCCTGAGAGTAGATTAGAAGTATCTGGTTGACAGAATGGAGAATTCAAGCCAATTTCCATTGAAATCGACTTCACATGGATTGTATGCTATGAGCCAAGACAGGTGAAAAAAAAAAGAGACCTGATCAGCACGGATCTTGTCAAGCTTTGAGAATGCAGACTCTTCTTGTGCCTTGCGTTGTTGGTCTGCTCGTTGGCCTTCAATCTTGCTGAAGAACTCATCCATTGCTGAGTCAAAAGTGTCCATCTTCATCACATTCCGGTCTTCAAATTGCCTCATTGACAGTGGTGCAAACTCATCATATATCTGCCACCAGTTAACAAGCATCCTCATCAGGACACATCTCCAAGATGAACCAGCATATGGGCAGCATTGTTTCTGAATGCCAAAACTTGAGACAGACTGCACCGTCTTCCCAATGCCTCTAGCACTATTTCACGAAAGCTTTATCCAGTATGGATACTGCTGAAAGTTAAGAAACATGCTTCCTGGTGCCCACCTTCTCCTCAGATTCTGGAGCTGAACCCCGAGGCTTTCCTTTGCCACCCTTCTGCATGTACACATAGCCATTGGGAGTCAACTCTCCATTCACCACGCTTTCCAACCAATCCTCAAACCTCACCACAGCTGCCATCAGAGCTTGCAACTCATCCTCACTAATGCTGACTATTCCATCTGCCCCTTGAGAGATTTTTAGGTTGGATTGCAACCCAGCATCCAATATCATGTGCTCGCAAAGTGCAGGTCCATAGCCCAAAGCCTCCACAAGCACTGTCTTCAGTGTTGAAGTTGGTCTACTTTCCCCCTTCTTCCCCTGTGCAGCATTTTCCTTGGAGCCAGTTTCAGGCTTCCCCTTCTTTCCTTTCTGGGCTACACTTTCCACAATTGGTTCAGCTTCACGTTTAAGATCCTTTGCTGCTTGATCGGCCATGGCCATCTGTATCGTATCCTTACAGGTTCTCTCAAACAAACGGCAAGCATCTATAGGATAATGGTGACGTGCCATCATTACTAGCCCTTTCTCATCATCCCTGCACAAACTCAAATGTAGCTGTTGTCAGCACACAAACTCTATTCTTGTTTGTAATGAAGAAGATGCTAAGGCACATCAGCAACCTTCTGCTCTTTCATTCAAGAATATTTCAAGCTTCATCTTACAACCAATGGGACCTCAAAGAGAGGAAAACAATCCCCACATGAGAACTAGAAAATTGCAACCCTCAATTGCCTAGAAGCCTGCAATTACACAGATAATAGGGGAAACCATTTGCAGAACACAATTGGGAATAAAGGTCAAAGCACGACCACTGTAATTGAGTTCCCAGAAATTGCACCTGTGTGTGCGGAGTAAGGTGAGAACATTATAGTCAGCATCAGTGAGCAGCAGGTTACCCTGAGCATATAGCTCCAGAAGAATATGATGAGCACCTTCTCCCATTCCAAATTGTAGATCCACCACCTGATTGCCCCAACCCACAGACAACACTCAACTTACCTGCTATCACTTGCTCCCATCAAATTGCCATAGCTCTTACTTCATTTATTGCACAGATTATCTGATTTTTTTCTTTTCACTACCATGAGGCTAAATCAACATGCAGTACAATGACCTAACTCATGCAACAGTGTAGTCATTGGACAACTGAAAGAGGAAGATCAGCAAACAACAAAATGAAGAAAAAAAATTCACTTGCACAGGGACAAAATTGGAGAACACTCATTATAACAGAGAAGTAACAGAGCAAAATGTACCCGATCAATGCCCAGCTGCCGGACATCCTCCAATCTCCGTGTCCGAATGTGCTTCCGCAACTTTAATGTGAATCCTGATGGTGTTGTGCTCTTGTCCCTAATAATCCCAAACAACCCCAAAGACAGCATCCGCTTTCACTCATCACAATATTCATCAAGCTTGAAAACCTAAAACTATAGTCCTATTATCAAACCAAATGACAACTGCTTCCAAGGACTAAAATTGACAAAAAAAATCCCAAGTTGAACCTCTTACCGTGCAAATTCTGTTGTATGGAGCCGAACACCACTCTCCAGCAGCAACAAAGCCTTCTCACTTTCCCCAGATTCTGTGACTCCGCTGCTCTTGGCCAGCTTAATCACATACGTCTGCATCATCCCCCACACACCTCAAATCAAACCCAATTTCGAAAACCCTAATTTTCAAAGACCACTAAGAGAAACCGTGCATACGCTAGGGTTTGAGAAATCTTTCAGGTTGGAGTTGGTTGGAGGAGGAAAGCAAAAACAACAACCTGACTCGAGCGAGATATTATACAAATTTTCCAAGCGAATTACTACTACAAGTCAGTCAGACCCAATGAAACTAGCACACAGACACGCTAGAGTTTCAGCAAATTGGCAATTATGCGGGATGACAGAACAATCGAGAACCAACCTTGGGCGAAAGATCATACACATTGGCGCAGCGCATGCCAATAAGGACACGGAGGCAGCGCACCTCCGCTGCCACATCGGCCGTTGTCATGCGTAGCTTCACCATGGCGCATCAACTGTCTTGCTTCCCCCCCCTCCTCTACTGGCACCGTTGCTGCTGCTCCTGCTGCACACACAACCGTAATATGCTTCTTCACAACTAGAAGTCCTTGCTTTGTCTACGAGCTGCTGCGAGCGCAGCAAATCTAGCAATTGTGTAAATCTGAAACCAAGATCTTGCCCGCCATGTACACTTCAGGAAAACCCTAATCGGTTGTGGGATGGCGGAAGCGGAAGAAGAAACAGCGATGGGCTAATAGGGCAGGGGAGTCCGGGACGAAGAACTCGTAGCTTACAGACCTCATCCACGAATGCTGACTCTATTCCAATAATGTCAAAGGAGCGAGAGAGAAATTCATCCATGAAGGCTCTCCCGACATGCTGGATCAAGATACTCATCCACGAAGACTGTCTCCAGATGTCTCGAAATATTCATCCATGAAGGCTTTCCGAAGATACTCATCCACGAAGGCCGTCTCCAGTTGTCTCGAGATATTCATCCATGAAGGCTGTCTCGACAGAACTATTGTTTCAAGATACTCATCCATGAAGGCTGTCTATCTCCACGTGTCTCGAGATATTCATTCATCCATGAAGACTGTCTTCAAACCAAATGAGTAGGGGAAGACATATTCATCCATGAAGGTTCGGTTCATTATCGAACCCTAAAACTTGGAACACAGCGGCCAGGATAAAGAAGGAAGGGGAGGGGGTTTGGTGGGGCGGGTTACTCATCCATGAGCGTGTTTCGTCATCTATCAGCACGTTTTATCATCCATGAAGGTTGTGTTGTGTGACTGTAATGAGCTAGGGTTGAACGAGGGAGGCGGCGAGGGTGTGGGTGAGGAGACGGGGGTTTTGCTTTGTGCTTTTAGCTATGGCGATGGCGGAAGGAAGAACGCAGGCTCGGTACGACAGGGTTTCGTCTGTCGTCGCAGCCGTTGCAGCAGCTATGGTGCCAGCCACGGGTTCCGATCACTTTTGCTGTTCGCTCCTTTTCCTATTCAATTTGAACAACTTTCTCTTCCGTCGTCTTTTGCCATGCCTTTGTTTTGCGTCTCCGGGGTGGGGTGGGGTGCTGGATTGCTGCTGGTCCTAATGTCAATACCAATTGTTGCTGCTGCTTCTGATGCTCCTCCAATTCATATGTGTTCTTCTTCAGAGACTTTTTTGCTGTCGCCGGGAATTCGCGCTCATGTATCTTCAGGCAGTAACAAAAGAAGGCAGTGGGAGAAAAACACTGGACCTGCATTCCAAGAGTGTGTCTTTTTAATCCGTGATGAAACATGTGTAATTGAAGCTCCTCCTTTGCGTCTGAGAGGTGGGGACGGTGTCGGAAGAGGGAGAAGAAGAAGAAGAAGAAGATGGCCGCGCGGTTGGAGCCGGGCGGACATTACAACTTGAATGGTGGAAGCTTGGTAGGCAACGCCCTTCACGACTTGAACACCGTGGATTCGAGAAATGCAGAAATTGATGGCCTCGCCGACGTTGATAGGGACGTGCCGACGGGGGATGATTTGGAAAACGATGACGACTCTGCGTCTGGCGGGGTATGTGAACCTGCCGCTCTCTTATTCTTGCATTTGGGCGAAAGTTTTTTTTTGCATTATGAATTCAAGACCGTCATTGGTTTCGGCGCCATCTTTTTTCTCAAAAGAGAAACTGTTGGATTGTTCACATCTGTTCTCTCCTCAATACTGCAGTTATTGCACATAATTGCAAAAGATAGAGAATGGTGTTGCGATTGTTGTGTTTCTGCAGCAATTTGGTGAGATCATTTGTTTTGCAGCTGTGGAAAAGGAAATCTTGGATTAGGATTGTGAGGTTTGGGATTGCTAGATTGAAGTTTGTTTTTGTAAACTGTGGCAGGATATTGGGTCACATTCCTATGCCAACATCGGTTTGCAGGGAGTGGATGCACCAAACTTGGAGCAGTCGTTGCCAATGGACAATGATGGCCCTCGACCGCCATATGGTGTTCTGACTATCAGTGGTCAGTTTTATGAATCACAGTCCTTTAAGATGGCTTGATGGCTCTTTGTTTGATTTGAGATGGTCTGGAGTCAGGACCAGCTATTTGGAGGTTGTAGGATCTTTCAGAGGGTTTTGTTGCTGAGAATTGAAAGCAGATTGATTCAATTCTCCATGCTTCCGGATGTGCAGTGAGACTGTTGCATTATCCTAGTGCAAGGAGCTGGCAAGCATTTCTACACATGATGTGGGATGTCATTGAATTTTGACACTTCGTGACTGGTTGGGTTTGTGTAATTGTGTAAGCAGATGTCATTCCTATAGAGTCTACACGGGCTCGCTTTCTGCAGCTGATTATTGACTCCTTCATCATACACCACATTATTCCTGTACCTGAATCACCAGAGATGAACTACAATAGTCCCAATAACAATGACAAGTCAAAAAAGCGAAAATCAAGGGATGTGCAGTATGAAGGTGATCCAAGATACTTGCTACCATTGACATTTGTGGCAAATCTGTATGAGACACTCATTCGGGAGGTTAACCAGCGGTTGGCCACAGTTGAGGGCCTCCATGAGAAAACATTTGGGGTGGCTCTTGAAGCTGCAGGTGGATTGTACAGGAGGCTTGTTAAGAAGTATCCAAAGTCAGGTGAGAGGCTAATTAGATACACTTAACAACTTGCTTATGTAGGCTTTACCTGCATCAAGGCATCAATCCTCTATCTTCCTGTTTTTCTGTTGTAACTGCTGAATAGCTCTCAGCATTTTCCATATAACATGGCCTTTTTGGTTGGTCAAGATGCATATGTGTCATTCTTTGAGCTGATACTGTTCTGCCTTATTTAGATTGGTCTCAGTATCTGAAGAAATAACCTGTTGAGAGGGACTGAAAGAAAGGAAGGAAGAGAAAGTGTCACAAAGTGGCTGTCACTCCAATTTAGCTTGGTTCTTTGGGTAGTTTTGTATGTGAGACAACCATGGTAAGCCTTTATTTATTAGTAGCATCTCTTGATGTGGTCAACCAATTCACTTATGTATTCTGATTTGTCGGTCTTTCTCTGCTAAAACCCACAGCCCTGCCAATGATATCCTCTACTCTTTGCCTCGCTAATTTGACTCTGGATGACAGAGCCGAGGAGTTAATGCCAGGATCAAACTGCTTTCCCACATCCCCAAACACATGTAGAGTGGGAAACAGTGCCTTTGGTATGGCTTTCCATTCTCCCATCTTTCTCCTTGCTCCACTCCTGATGGCCTGGGGACCTGCTTCCCTGTTTCCTCCACCAGAAGTCACCCGCCCCTAGTGGAACCATTATTTTTTTGGTGCTAAAACAGTGCCATGAAGGGCTTACTTCTTTTTCTTTTGGCGCTGATGGGGTCCATCTTGTATGCAGTCTTTTCTATCTGCATCAGGTAACATTTGAAATGTAAGGGTAAGCTCAATGTTGTAGATGTAGTTGCAGGAGGTTCAATGACTTTCAAGAGACGGGAGATGGCATCAGCACTGGAGGCACGCACCAAATTCCCACAGTTGGTGACTGGTGAAGAGAAGCGTGTGCGATTTGTGGTAGTCCATGGCTTGGAGCTTGTGGAACGCCCCAATATGCTTCCTGAGGATGCTGAATGGTTTGTCATTTCCTGCCCTTGACTCTGTTTGTGTGCCATGTAAATACCACTGTCTGTTTGTCTAAGAGATCTTCGACATCTCTTCAGGAAGAGAGTTTTTTACCCAGTGTTGACATCTCAACATCTTCTGTTGGTCTCTTGATGTTGATTTAGCTCTGTAGTAGCTCTCACATGTAAGGGGCAAGCTCAAAGCTAAGTATTCATCTCCATAGGTCACTGGATAGGCTAAGTCCAACAATATGCTTGTGTTTGATCAGGTGGTACCACCAATAAGCAGCAATACACAATCATGTGTTACTCAGCAAGTGTGGTCTTGAAGTTAACTTAGGAGATATCTGGGTAGAAGATAACAACTTTTTTTGGTCATTGTGTTCCAACTTATGTGTTCCAGGGGCTGGGTGTAGGTTTAAGAGGTTAACAGGAAGGCATGATGTACAAATCTATGAGTCCGACTACAAGTATTTTGCAGCCAGAGTCAAGCATCGTCGGGCTCCACAGCACTCTCTCTCCAGCATGCCAGTGCTCTCAGTAAGTTTCCTTTTGGATCATTCCCTGTTTGTTCATTTGATATCATTATGGCAGATAAGTTGGAGATCCTGTAATCTGGCTGGGAGAAGCTAGATGTATTTATGGTGGTTTGAATGTTGATTTTTTCAGCCCTTCCCAAGTGGGGAACCTCCAAATATTTCCCCATCTGCTTTACATCCACAGGTTTGTCCTTGCTTCTTGTTTGGTCATTATTGGGTTTCAGCATGTCTTTCTGACACTGTAAGTTTTTGTGTCTATAAGGGTTTTCTTAGCAGCAAAAAACAACTCCAAGCAGGAAAACTAGGTAATCCAACCTATGTCTTCATCAGTTCTGATTGGTTTAATTTGCTGTGGGGAGAGTGTTGCAGCCATTTGCAATTGCAGAAGCTGGAACTGTTCATCCTCACCCGTCAGTTGGTAACTTTGTGCGTTTCTGATGATCTAACTCACTTTTGGCTATTTGTCGTTGTTCATATTCATTGGCATTTCTCCATTTCTGTAACATGTGGGTTCATAATCTTGCATGTGGGCACCCAATGGCATATTTGGGGACTAGAGTTTTATGCATCTGGTTTGTACCGTTCCAAGTGCAGCTGGGTAGTATATATTCTTCTGCTATACATGTGAGGATCTTACTAGTTAGTTGCAACCATCAACTTGGCACTCCTGTCACATTTGGTCAAGCTCAACATTTTATGAGGTGCAGAGCACATCTTTTTGCACCTGGTTAACAATCTAGGAAATTTGTGGCTGGCAGCAGCAGCAGCAACAACAACATACACCACCCCATGTACTACAGCATGCACGGCACACACAGCCCCATACACCACAGACCCTCCCCCATTTGTCAAGAGACTTGGAGGCAACAGCAATGCACAGCAGCATCATGGTTGTTGCATTTTCTTTCTTTTCATGTTTCAAAAACTAGTTATTGGCAAGTTAATCCAATTATGTAGCAGCTTTTTTCCTTCTGCCATTGCTAACCCTCCCACATGCCATTACTGGTTGTTAGGTCTGCCATGTGTGATAGTGATCATGGCTTGCATGATAGGGTTGAGTTTCTGAGTAGTGTGCAAAAAGGCTGCTTTACATCATTGCAAGGAGATTGTTGCTACAGAATTCTAATTACTGACTTTGGTATTTCCAGCAGTCTGCAGGTCCTCCAAAATTTTGTGATGAGTGCGGTACAGCGTATATCCGGGAAAGTTCCAAGTTCTGCTCAGAATGTGGCACAAAGCGGCTTGGAGTGTGACTTGGATTGTGATTGTAGCATCAAGAATATAGATAAGTGGGCTATTCTATCTATCCCTCAGATCATTGTACGTAGTGAAGCTCACCAAAAATGAAAATTCAAGTATACAAGACTTCTTGTTTCCTCCAAATGCTTGTCACATTGTTGGACTTTTTTCTTTCTTTTTATCACTTCAACTAGAAGCTATAAGTTTTGCATCATCGTGTTATGTGCTTGAATTGCATGAGATCTTTGAGATGTTGGGTTTTATTGCCCCAACATCCAGTGATGCAACCACTGCCTTTACTGGAAGCTGTGAACAAGTTGCTAGTTTGTATAAGTCAATGATTTAAGCCTAGCAAAATAAGTAGCAAGCTGGTTTGTTGGGTGAATGGCTAAAGCGCACTAAAAGTGTCCAACTTTTGAAATCACATATGGATCCTCTCTTAGGTATAACCATGTACTCATTTGCCACTAAGCATTTTCTTTGAACCTTTTTTTGATCTATATAATGGAATAACTTGTTTTTGGAAGTTTGATGGAATCATTAATGTAATGTATTGTAATTGAAACACATGATGTTGAAGTGTTTGAAAATTATTATAAGTGAGGTTTGATCATAACCTTAATGTAAACATTGAATTAAAATTCATCAATCAGATTACTAAGCTAATGTTAAGGTGGAACATCTACAATAATCAGTAGAAGTCCAATGCAACGTTGGTGTAGTCAAGACCATGGTTGCACAAGCTTTCCCCTGAGAGGCATCAAAAGAAAGGCAGGGGGGACCATGATTTAGACTATACACCTTAGGCATTCAATCAGAATGAACTAAACATAGAAAAGAAAAAAAAGATGGAGATGAGCTTCTTGTTCATTGAAGTTGAAAACAATAAGGAGTGGGTATTGACAAAGAACAAAGCGGGAGCTCTCCGCACTTGCAAACCAACAAAGGAATTTACAAGAATGTGACAATGGCACATGCACCTAAAGTGTACAAGTTGAAAGACAAACAAACATGGAGACAAATGTCAACACTTGCAGAACCAAAAAAAAATATGGGGACCAACAAGCAACACAAACTTGGCAAAATACCCAAGCAATTTGCATTTCATAAATTGATGCATTGAAGTATGTCACTACTAAATTTACATGCATTCTTTTCTAGCATCATTGAAATATTATTGTTCGTTAGTGCTCAATCACCACATTATGCCTTGATAGCTTTGTATTGTCTTGTTACACTTTATTTTGTATATTGGACAATGGTGTTTGATGGGAAAACGACATTCTCGTAACCTATTGCATCAATACATCACATTTGCAAGCAAAGGGGTTTGACATCATGACTATGTGTTTTTCAATACATTTGGTCCAATCATTTATGCTAATTAGCAAATGGTTTCATGTAAAATTGAATGTTCTTAAAAAGAGATTAATTACATCAAGTAAAATCAACTCTACATATAAAAAAATTTCAACATTTTTTGTTGTTGTGTGTATTGTGTTTCAATGTGTTATCTCTTTGTCCAAAATGAAAAGGCCTAGTTAAAGATCTCATCCCAAGCTATCATGTCCCCTTTCATGTAAGAGGATATTTGTAACCATTGAATGATCTTATACTCACGGCATGAAAATAAAATTGGCAAAACAACCATGACTAAATATACAAACTCTTAACGTTATTATGTGCATGTTATAAGAAATGAGGAACATTAGGTAAATTAATAGTTTAGGTTTAGACTCTTGAATAAAAGTACTAGACAATGGGCTACGGCCAAGGTTGAAATCCTTGACATTGAATGTTTGGGGACTATTGTAAACTAGTAACTTATTACACTTTTAATATTAGACTACACCATTAAATTGGGGAAGGAATAATGTTCAATACAATAGTGCAAAAATTAATTCTTACATCAAACTTTTTGTGATGAATTATTATAGGTTTTCCCACAATGACCATATGGGGAAATGCTTTTCATTAATCAGCTAATCACAATGATCAACCCAAATGCTGATAATTAATGATGTTGAAGTAAAGTACTGTTTTAAAATCATGTTTATGGGTGGGGAGCATTTATCTCTATGTTGGATAGTGATACTAGTTTGAATGAAGGACATCATTGGAGATTTTTTAGGGTTTAGGGTTGAGGGTTTTTAGGGTTTGTGGATGCTTAATTTTTGAACACTTGTTGGGTATGACACCATACCAATGTTGATATTGAAAGCTACCAACAAACAAGAAAAAAATTATTAAATTTTTTAAACAAAGAAAAATAGTGGATTATTATGTGGATTAATGCATTCATGAATTACTTAGAAGATGTTTTCATTCACTATTTTTACCACAACTAGGACCAAAAATATTGGTTTGTTAAATAACAATTGTCAAAAAAAAATTGTGATTGATTGTTGAGATATTTGTTCATCAAAAGCAATGAGGCAAAGCTTAATATGGGTTCCAAATCCATTAGGACCATGAAAACGATATTTGTGAAAATATGATTCCAATTGACCTTTGAGATTATGTCTTTATGCCCACAAAAGTCTTATGTACATATAGTGCCCCCAATGAGTGATTCACAAACAATGTCATTCAAGAACTTAGGTCAAGTTTAATCCAAAGTTGGTGAAAGTCATTGAAAGAATTTTTGAACTCCAAACTTTACATATGCTCTAATTACAACATCTTTATTTAAACATTCCCTTCAACTCTTATCCTACATCTATTCATAGGTAGATAGCATAACAAAGAACATTATATGACATTAAAAAAAAAAATTGTTTGTTTTTTTGTTTTTGGATTGGTCAAATTGTAATTCAATTTGTAAAGAAATGGAGTCATTGATTGATGAACATCCAATGAAAATTTGGAGATGGAAGAAAATGAAAACCCTTGTGAATGATGGTGGAATTTCAACAAGAAACCCTCAAACCATCAACAATGGTTTGCAACTAATTTATTAACTACCAAAATTGTGCATTTAAAGGGAAATCAATTACATTTACACACCCAAAATTATTTACTCTTACGTTGCTCACATTGTATATATATTTACATTTATTTACATGGTGATGCTGTAAATGTTTTGGGGCTTGTGAATGTATGTGTTATATATATATATATATATATATATAGTGACTACACATCTTCATTGCAATCCATATTGATTATTTGTGGGTGCATACTAGAGCTCAATATAGTTTTTGCAATGGGTCACTTTTCATTAGCCCTTCCCAAAAAAAATCTAATATTTTTAGCACTCTTCAAATAAATTCTCTTACTACCAGTATGGTATTTTGGAAGTCCTAAATTGTATACATGCACAAAAACCATCACTTTGTTGGGATGTGTGGATTTCATCTACTATGGAGGCTATTAGATCTAGTACTTTGATGTTGTAAATGCATTTCACAAACAATTTTGTTAAAGATCTTAACTTTTTACATTCCAAGAAATGATCATTTTCAACATTGTGACAAATGATCCTAGGATGAAGCTTTTCAAAGTTTAGGTTAAGTGAATTTAGATGTGCTTTAACTACCGTTAAACTCTTTGATTCCATTTCTTATAAATCAGACGAAAATCTAATGGTTGATGGTCATGAATCTCAATGACCTTTCCTTTAGCACAACATGTTGATTCAGACAATACCCATAATCATTTATACCAATACCACAAAGCAAGCCAAAATGCTTTCCATGAAAACCTAAGATTTCCCAAATACTACAAAAAATTAGTTCACTTTGCTGCAAATTCATTTTGATGGAGGCAAGTTGATACAAAAAAAATCAACCCACATGATTCAAAAACCTTAGTATACATGAAGGACCTTTCTTCTCATAATTGTAACAATCTAGCTTGGTATTCCATATCATCTTTTTCCAAAGATCTCAATGAACCAATAATTTTTCACCATATTCTAAAACCATTTTACAAAAATCGAAAATTTAGACCATAATTTGATCTAGATAGTCAAAAGAATAATCCTTTTTTGTTAACAAATAAATCATATTATATCCGTATATTATTACAATCACATTCCACTATACTTGTTAGAATCATTATCTTATGCATCGTCCCATAGTTGTGCTACACCTTTTACCAATGTCAAAAAAAGATCACAATGTACAACCTATCATGAGTGAACACATAATATGTCTCAACTTCACACAAATTTCAAAAAATGAAGGCCGTGTGGCAGGGTCAGGATGATAACATTCTTGAATCAATTTGGAGAGTTGTTGAGGACATTGTTCAGGTAAATTTGGCCGCAATCCATCCTTTATCTCCCTTCGGAGCTGCGTCATTGAAGGATGATTGTGGAAAGGGATATTTCCAGTCAAAATTTCATAACAAACCATCCCGAAGCTGTAGATGTCAACTTTGAAGTGATACTTCTTGGATCTTTGTTCATTTGACAAACTTGGATGTTGGGTCTCTTGACAAACCTGGGTTGGAACACTTTGATCCAAATTGCCAAATAATTCTGGTGCCATCCATCGAGTTGTCCCCTGATCCATGGATAGGTTGGAATATGTGCAACTTGATTCTTTTGTTTTGGAGAGCCCAAAATCAGCCACTTTTGCATACACATGCCCATCATGTTCATCACACTTCACAAGAATGTTCATCGATTTCAAATCTCGATGAACCACCTTCTTTTGATGTAAGTAATGCATGCCTTCTGCTACTTGCAACATGATGTCAATTGCTTCAAGATGCTTGAATGGGACACCCTGGATTTCATTGTTGTCAAATCTTCTGAGCATCATCAGTCCATGAAGATCCCCATCCATAAGTTCCGTAACAAGGGAACAAGAATTAGCCCTAGTAACAAGAAAAAACAAGGGCAATATATTTGGGTGAGACAATCCTGCAAGAAGAGATGCTTCGTCTTGGAAATGTTTGCTCTCTGGTCCAAAAAAACATTTCTCTGCAAAAAGTTTTCCAAGCCACACAACTCTGTGCACAATTGCAGAGCCCCCCTTTCCTATTTGACCATTTGGCACTCTTTGAATACTTTCGTGTGCCACCTTCCATGCATCAATCTTTCCAGGATGATTTAATCTTTTGATGAGATTCTCGGAATCAATTGACCCAACCTCAATCAATCTTGATAGTAACCTTTGTTGATCTTCCAATGCTTTCACATCAATGCTGCGAAATTCTTCATCCTTGACATCATCACTCCACTTTCGATCTTGTAGTTTAATCAAAAACTCCTTTGTTGCTCCTTCCTTGAAAATGCTTTGAAAAAGTTGCATGTACAACCTTAATTTGAAAATCAAGGATGTAAAATGTTCTTTTGCATTTGCCAAGATCATGGTCGCTCGAATCCATTGGGCATCACAACAATCACCAAGAAGTATCTCACCTTCCTTCCATGTTTGTGCAAGGCTCTCCAAAATACAACAGGATCGTTGAATGTCTTGTGGAGATAAACCATCAATGCATGCCTTCGCATCATTCAAAGACTCGCGGAGCTTGTCAAATAAGTAATCACATTGAAGCTGGTTGATTAGTACTGAATCGGAACTTTGTATTGAAATCATGTTTTCAACGTTCTTCAAAGATTTTGTTCCAAGCTCCAAGTATGTAGATGGTCTATCCACTTTTGTTAGATTTGGCTCCTACAAACAATAACTAGTCATTGGTACAAGCATTTGCTAAAAATCTAACCAACAAGCATCGAAACTCCATAAGATTTGCTAGAATTGAGGAACAAAGTTGATCAATGCAAGATTCTAGAAAGAACAATTCTAGAATCTTGCATCAACTTTAATGTTTCTTCAAATTGTTCATGAATATCACAAAGTTTTAGAATCTTGTTACATCTCCATTAATTGTTTGGCAATATATATTCATATGCATCTAGTAGAATCCAACAACAATGATGATAAATTTTTTTTGATGGAACTTGTTGGTACAAGGCTGTTTGTTAGCACTTATGGCCACAACTGTCATAATTACCTTGAGGCTCTCCCTAGAAGACTTGAGCTCAGTGAACTGGTTGTCATGTTTCCTCTTCTTATTTTTGGCAGTTTCTAGCAGTCCAAGTTCATGAAATTCCCTGTGAATGTCCAAGTCACAATCACACCATATACTGACTATTATTACATGGGAACATGTAGATTTATCTGATTATGCAATGCTGTGCCAAACCATACATGCAGTGTCAAGATTTTAATGGAAAATAATATGCATTGTGTCTTGAGGGATTTTTGTTTCTACAACATTGACTATCTCAAAAGGAATATATCATCATGGGATTGTAGGAGAAGTCCACAAAATCACTTTGACAATAACTGTTATGTCAGCTCTAGGCAATCCAGAACAAAGACAACAATAACATGTGTGATCATAACCTTGAGAGTGAAACTCACAAAGTAGAACATCACCTTCACCACATGAGTGGTTCTGAATTCCTCTAACCAAACTTGATCAGCTCTCAATAGTGGGGTAGATTTTATTTAACAATATGTAATTTTTTTGGGGAAAATAGTTATATGAGAATACAGGTCATCAGTTTGTCATAATTACAGAAGTGAGAAGTTCTCATTCATGACATTGGTTAGCACCCAAGAGAAGTAGCTCTTGAATGTTTGAGAAGGAAGCATATCGATGTGTAGATACATGCTCTCACGACTCAAAAACCACTAAATCGATGTGGCAGAGCTAGATGACTTGTTGATGCACAAATTTGTATATTACATATTAATATTGATTCCACATGACCAAGGGGTGGAAAACTTTCATCAGTGTTACATCACCCTCATACACATAGAATGAAGGTAGAAATTATAGCCAACCTGTGGACATTCTGCGGAACCTGTGAACAACTTGCATCCATATCGAGAGCTGGAATTGAGCTCCTCCCTACTTGTGAATGGAATGGTTACCTTGGACCCTGGTTGACAAACCACATTCAGGAGTAAGTATACTGCATTGGCACTGCAACATATTTAGCAAACAATTTTCATTTTGGGCAAAAGAGGGATGTGAAACTTGATACAGAATACAAGGAAAGTTGAGAAGTCAACATCAAGAACTATAACAAACAAAATTCCTATAAGGGAAAAAGGAAGTATATATATAGAGAGAGAAAAAAATTAAAAAATACACACACACACACATATACATATATATATATATATATATATATATATATATATATTAGAGAGGCTTAATATTCAGAGTAGTAAAGAAGCCAAGATAATTGCTGCCACAATAATGTGGCTTCTTACACATATGTTCTACAGCTCAAAGTATCATCATGTTGATAGCCCATGTCCTTCACCTCTTGTTCTGTGCTGTCAGTTAAGTTGTAGTCTTCACTGTCATCGACCTCCACCTCCTCTTCACTGTCATTGGCCTCCACCTCCTCTTCACTGTCATCAGCCTCTACCTCCTCTTCACTGTCATTGGCCTTCCCTGTCACCAGCCTCCAACATCGGCTTTTGCTGGCATCAGCCTCCACCTCCTCTTCACTGTCATCGGCCTCCACTTGCTCTTCACTACTGCCCATGACTTCCTCGTTTTCTAATCCATTACATGCACACATGACAAAGGTTAGATAACCCATGGGCTACACATGCTCCCAAGGGGCAATGCAACAAAACCAAGGCATTTCTCAAAGTTGTCTTTCCTCCACTCTAGACTTCATGGTAACACGTGTACACAACAAAAGAAGATGTGAGGAAGTTGCTTCAAAACTTCAGTGTACATATCTAATGTATCTCAAGCAACAATCTTCAACAAATATCAATAAAAAAAACCATAAATTATAACACTTAAATCCAAACCCATGGGAAACCCACTCAAGTGATGTGAGCCACGATATGTGTGCAGCTAAATCTAAAACATGTAGTAGTAGAGGTAGGGATTTACAAAGATGCCAATTGTTTTGTGTTATAGACATTTTCTCCTTTCCTCCAGTACTTGCATTTTGACTGTAGAATACTCTAGTGCCCCATAGTTTACTTATACACACCATACACAATGGTGAACTTAATTATATTCTAGCTAGTTAAAATGATCAACTTTGCTTGCCCCAACAAATGGTATAAAACTTCAGCATGACTCATAAGAATGCAATTCATAAACCAAGTGAGGTTTATTGCAAACAACTTGAAAACAAGCAAGAAATGAAAGCTTCAAGGTTCATGAAATGGAACAATTGTATTAACTAACAAGATGATTACAAAGGTTGTATGCAATCACAAAACTATGGCTTGCAACAACTAACAAAGGTTGAAGGTTCTATGTGCACTCAAAAACCATGAAAGGAGAGAATGAAAGACAATTCCAAACTACTCCATTATATACTATCTCCTAACCCTAAAATAGCCGCCACTTAACCCTAACCTAGCCGCCGCCAAACCCTAACCCTAGCCGCCACCAAACCCTAACCCTAGCCGCCACCAAACCCTAACCCTAGCCACCGCCAAACCCTAAGTAGTCTCCACTTCTAAACCCTAACCTAACTACTACAAGGATGTGAATACTATCCATCCATTTGATGAATGTTTAACACATTCATCAACATTGGGAATTAGAAACGAATAGTATTTCTAACACTCCCACTCTATGAAGTTTCTAATCCGAACATGTTTATCAACTTATGATGTCGTTCTTTTGATAATGCCTTGGTAAGGACATCCGCCACCATGTGTTCCGTTGGACAATATTCAAATCGAACTTCTCCATTTTCAACTCGTTCTCAAACAAAATGATGTTGTACATCAATGTGTTTTGTTCGTGCATGGTGAGTGGGATTCTTGGTCAATGATATCGCACCTTGATTGTCGCATCGAATCACCATCATTTTCTTCTCCTCCATGTATCCTAAATCCATCATCAACTTTGTTATCCATATGGCTTCCTTTGTGGCTTGCGTGTTCGCCATGTATTCGGCCTCCGTGGTGGACAATGCTATTGTAGGTTGTCGTTTGCTACTCCAAGAAATGGCTCCCCCTCCGATCATGAAAACAAACCCTGTGGTGGACCTCCTATCTTCAAGATCACCGCCCCAATCCGCATCGCAATATCCAAGAACTTCCTTGGATGGTGTTGCACCAAATTGTAATTTCATTTGCAATGTACCTTGCAAATATCGAAAGATTCGTTTCACGGCCATCCAATGCTCCATGTTAGGGTTCGCCATGTGTTGAGTCAACACGCTTATTGGGTATGCCAAGTCGGGTCGTGTGCACAACATGGCATACATCAAAGACCCAACCGCTTGTTGATATGGAAATCCCTTTGATTCATCATTTCCACTCCCATTCCTTTGTAACTTCACCTTGGGATCCAATGGAACTCCAATGGGCTTACATTCTTCCATTCGAAAACGCTTCAATATTTCCTTGAGGTATTTGATTTGGTTGATGCGTAGAAGTCTTTCATCACGATTCCTTTCCACCTCCATCCCCAAAAAGAAATGCAACTCCCCGAGGTCCTTCATTTCAAACTTTTGACTCAATTCTTCTTTGACTTGCAAAAGTTTGTTTTGATCGTTGCACACCAAAATGAGGTCATCCACATAGACCACAATGAAAAACTTCACATCTCCCACTTGTGCAACGTACACACTAGGATCCGCCTCACTCTTCATAAATGCAATGCTTTTGAGAAACGCATCTAACTTTTGATTCCATGCCCTTGGAGATTGTTTCAAACCATACAAGGATTTGTGAAGCTTACACACGAGATGTTCACTTCCTTGGTGCACGAACCTTTGAGGTTGCTCCATGTAAATCTCCTCTTCAAGCTCGCCATTGAGAAATGCGGTTTTCACGTCCATTTGATGGATCTCCATGTCTTCCAAGGCCGCCAATGCAAGAATACAACGAATAGATGTGAACTTTGCCACGGGCGCAAAGGTTTCGTTGTAATCCACTCCGTAGGTTTGGGTAAAACCTCTTGCCACTAATCTAGCCTTGTATCGTTCCACCTCCCCATTTGCGCCTTGTTTGATTTTGAACACCCATTTGCAAGAAATGGGTTTCCTACCGGCGGGAAGTGGTACCAAAGTCCATGTGTTGTTTGTCATGAGGGAATCATATTCTTCTCGCATCGCACACTCCCATTCCTTGGAATTTTCACATGTCAATGCTTCTTCAATATTTTGGGGCTCCTCCAAAAATGCAACGGTGGCGCGCTCCACCTCCTTGGTAGCAATCCACCAATCCCGAGGCCATTCCCTTCGTTGCCTTTGAGGTCTTTCCCTCGGCTCATCTTGTGAAGGTTCACAAGATGGGTTATCATTGGAAACAACAAATTCTTCTTCCGATGAAGAACTTGGTGTGGACTCACTTTGCACACTTTCCCTTGTTTCATTCAAAGGTGTATCTTGACTAAAGGTTAATGGTTCTTCTCTTTCAACTTCTTCATGCACAACTACATTTTCTTCTTTCTGAAGATGAGGTACAACACCTATTTCCTTTGACCCTTCAATGAACACGACATCTCTACTTTTGATGATTCTCTTGGTTTTCACACACATCAAGCGATACGCCTTGGTGCCTTCGTAATATCCTAAAAACACACAAGGCATCGACTTGGACTCTAATTTGGTCCTCTTCTCATCGGGCACATGTGCAAAGGCTTTACAACCAAAAACTCTCAAATGAGACACATCGGGTTTCCTACCACTCCACGCTTCTTGAGGGGTCTTGGAATCAAGAGCCTTGGTTGGACATCGATTTTTGATGTACACCGCCGTGTTCACCGCTTCGCCCCAAAATGCAAGTTCCAACCCTTCTGCAAGAATCATGCTTCTTACACATTCCATGATGGTTCTATTGGCACGTTCCGCAACACCGTTTTGTTGTGGGGAATAGGGTGCACTTGTTTGTCGTTGAATTCCACATTCCGCAAGAAATGTGTCAAACTTCTTAGACAGAAATTCTCCTCCGTTGTCGGAACGTAACACTATGATTTTGTGACCAATTTCGTTCTCCACCAACGCCTTGTATTGTTTGAATTTTTCAAACACTTCTCCTTTTGCCTTCAAAAGATAGACATGAGTTTTCCTTGAGAAATCGTCAATGAAAGTGAGAAAGTATCGCGCTCCACCATGCGATGTAGTCTTCATTGGTCCGCACACATCGGTGTGCACAATTTCCAAAAGTTGTGAAGCCCTCGTTGCTCCATCCTTGGGAAATGATGTTCTTTGATGTTTACCTTTGACGCATCCTTCACAAATGTGATGCAACGGCACTTCCTTCAAATTCATGCCGTCCACCATGGCATCTAACTCCTTAAGGCTTGCCATGTTGAGATGGCCAAGTCTTTCATGCCAAAGCATCGCACTTTCCTCCAAAGAATTTGCAATGTGCGCCATGTCCTTACGCACCTTCACATTAAGAAGATACAAGTTCTTGTCCCTTCGTGCTTGTGCCATAACAACTCCTCGAGCATCGTTGACCTTACAACCATCCTTGTCAAACTCCACTTTGAAACCCTCCGAAATGAGTTTACTCACCGAAATGAGATTATTCTTCATTTTTGGAACATGAAGAACTTGGGTGATGGTTGTGTGTGTGAATCGGCCTCCCACTTGCATTGTGGCTTTGATGCTCCCCTTGCCAATGGCCTCC
The DNA here is from genome assembly GCA_963920785.1 of Sphagnum contortum. Taxonomy (NCBI): domain Eukaryota; kingdom Viridiplantae; phylum Streptophyta; class Sphagnopsida; order Sphagnales; family Sphagnaceae; genus Sphagnum; species Sphagnum contortum. The sequence continues at coordinate 11,169,273 of OY987276.1, forward strand.
AAAACGGTGTCATCGCCCATGAACACCCTCCTTGGGGAAATGCGCTTGTACGTGGTAAACCACTCTTGTTCGAATGTCATGTGTTGCGTTGCCCCGGAATCCACAATCCAATCATACGTGGTATGATCATTGGCACTCAATGCCGCAACAAACATTTGCTCGTGATCTTCACAAGCTTGATTAGCTTTTTCTTTTTCATCATTTTTCTTCTTCAAACAATTTCTCACAAAATGTCCCGGTTTCTTACAATAGAAGCAAAGCTTTTCGTTTGACTTGTGAGTTTTGTTCACTAAGGCGGTAGTCTCGGAACTCTCACATTCTTTTCTTTTGGACACTTCGTGAAGCAACCTTGCTACAATGAATTGAAGGTCTACATCTTTCGTGGACATGGACTCCAAGCTTGTGACTAAGTTATCAAAGGATGGAGGAAGGCTCATGAGGAGTACCATGTAAACATCTTCATCCGTAATGTTCACCTCGATAGAACGTAGTTGGTCCGCAAGGGCTTTCACCGTGTTGATGTGCACAAGCATGTCATCTCCTTCTTGCATTTTGATGGTGAAGAATCTCCTTCGAAGAAACAACTTGTTGCCAATGGTCTTAGCTTCATGCACACCACAAAGAGCCTCCCACGCACTTCTCACATCGTCACAATATTGAATGTGTGCAAGTTGGGCATCCGTGAGATGTTCACAAAGCAATGCAAAAGCCTTGGTCTCCTTTTCGTTGTAATCGGCCCTTGCAAGTTCTTCACTTGGCAAGGTGGCACTCCCATCAACAAATTTCCAAAGCCCATGTTTGGAAAGCATCATGCGCATTTTGAACTTCCAAAGGTGAAAGTTGCCGCCATCAAACTTCTCCATGACTTTCAAAGACTCCATTTGAAAAGAAGACATTTTGAACACAAATGCTACAACAAGCACTCTCAAACTTGAAAGTGGAAGTTTTCAACAACTAAAAGAACTCTCTTCCAAACACTTTCACTTTAAAACTTGATACTTTCAAAACCAAGTTTTTCACACTTGAAAAACTTACAAGACCTTGAAGAAATCTCTTCCACACCTCACACTCTCTTGGAAAGATTATTACTCTCTTTGCAACCTTGCAAAGTAAAAGCCTTCCTTCAAAAGGATTCTCCTTTTCTATGGTGTACAAGGAAACACTTTCAAAAACTTAAAAAACAAGGTTTTCCTAAAACCTTGACAAGAAACTTGAAAAACTTCTTTTACACCTCAAACTTCAATGTTGAAACTTTCAAAAATTTGAAGAACTCTCTTTCACACTTTTGAACTTAAAACTTGAAACTTAAAGACTTGAAGAACACTCTTCCACGCTTAAGAACTTACAACACTTTGAAGAAGTCTCTTCCACACCTCCCACTCACTTGGAAAAGTTGCAAGCTCCTTGTATGCTACCACTTGGAAATGAACTCCCACTCACTTTGCAAACTAAGAACCTTGTCTCAAAAGGATTCTCTCCTTTTTTCTATGCAATACAAGCTCAAAACCTTTCACTACTTCTTGTTCTAACACAATGTCCTTTCTCTTGCTTGGTGTGGGCCCATAACCTATTGGAAACATTTTCGTGAGGGAGTCTACAATAGGTGAGGGAGGTTGAACTTCAGTTGGTTCTGCACCATCAATGCAAAGTATGAGTTTCATGACAGTTGCTTTGTTTCCCGTTTGCATCCACCATCAATGGTTGGACGAGTCTCTCCAAGTCCCAAAGCCTCCCTGCTAATCCCAGATTCTCAAGTGTGTGATTCATTCTGAGTGCTTCCTCAAAAGTGGCTACTGAATAGTTTTTGTATGAGCAAAAATAGAGCTCTTTCAGCGATGTGTTACTCTGCAGCATTCTTGCGAGGGAGTCTACAATAGCTTCAAGAGATTCCCCTTCCACCTCCTTGCATAAGGCAAGGTGGAGTTTGACGAGAGTTGAGTTTGTTTGTGGACCATTTGCATGGGCAGTCAGTGGTAGGATCAGTTCTTGGATTAAACCTCCCCCACTGCGTACATTAATCCCACTCATCTCCAAATGCTCCAAAGTATGATTCCCTTTGAGTGCACCTGCAGCACCGTCTAAAGACCAAACTGGAGGCCACATTGGAGACCACGGAAGGTGGTGCAAGTACTCACAAGCGAAATATTTCAGGCCCTTGTTCCTCTTGATCATGACTGCAACTTGATTCAAGACGGTGTCGAGACCTTTATCAGTCGATGAAGAGCCGGTCCCCACTAGCTCAAAACGTAGAGCCGACACGGTATGGTTTACGCACAAAGCGGTACAAAGCTGGACACAGAGATTATGCCAGTCATCGATGTTGCACAACATCCAAATGTACTTCACATTTGTGCTCTCACCTACGGCCTGCATCAAGTCGTAGTACCCCCCTTGCGATGATCGACGTGGTGAGGAAATGTTGAATTCGGTTATGTCACGTTGTCCGTCAAGAAATATACGAACATTATCCCGTATTAGATCAAGACGCAATTGTCCCACCATGACGTCTCTCGCTTCCAGAATTGCACAAAGATCTTCCAATCCATTGCCAGTGTGGTGACTCAGTTCCGCCATAATGAAGCCCCTTGCACCACGTATATAGATCTGAATTTAGAACGGAGTTCAAAGCAACCGGGGCAGAAAGAAACGGAACTTTAAAAAAAATCAAGTAGCAAATAGAGAGAAGAAAACAGAATTCAGGCAATAGTACCTACAGATTGCCAAAGACAAAACAAAGTTGAAGTACCAGCAGCAGAGGCCCCCCAAACGAAATGGTGTCAAGAAGAAGCAGGAGCATGAATGAAGAGAATGCAAAGACCTAAAAGAGGTGAAGCGGTAGAAGGTAGAAAGTGCAAAGACAACAAAACAAAAACAAAAAAAAAAGTTGAAGCAGGAGTAGGTAGAGAGTTCAAAGAAAAAACTAGATTCGAACTAGCAACAGCAAGTAGAGAGAGTGCAAAGATGAAACAAAGTGTGCAAAGAGTCAGAATGGAACAGGACCTGAAGTGCTCAACATCTCGTGAGGTACGTCACCTTTCCAAGCAAGCCTACAATCAGCGAGTAGACGCGTTTTACGCGCCTTGTTTTACGCGCGCACCAAGGCGTGTAAAACCGACAATCAGCGGGCAGACGACTTAGTAGGTACCTAAAAACAGTACTGTCAGTCCAAGCAACCCCCTCCCTACCGTGTATCATTTCACAAAATAAAATAAATCAAGGAGCATTGGGCTAAGCATCCAGTGGCTTCAAACTTTAGAATAACTGGGAAAAAAAAACGCAAACACACCAATTCCAGCAATTTCATTGGCCATAGCATTTTTCCTGTATACCTACACACAAGCCTATTCCACACCCTCTCTGTAATACACTAATACTAGTGTGTGCCCCGTGCATAATGCACAAGTGTGTGTGTGTCAGGGAGGAGAAGCAAATTTTCTTTTGATTTTCCCACCTTCCCTCCTTTCTCCCTTCCTTTATGTTTTTCCTCTCCACTTTCCTTGCTATGTTTTATGTTCCCTTATGTTCCCAAATAATTCCCAATAGCACCATTTTTTGACAAAAAATATCACAAATGATTTTCCAAAATGTTTTACCTTTTTTACATAAGATTTAACCTGGATGTGAAAACCAGGTGCCTCTTCCTTTACCAATGCCCACTACCACTTTTAACAACCGTCGGATATATGACACTGACGTGGGAGATTAATCCTCTTAGGAAAAATTATAATACATCAAGATAAGTGAGATTTCTCGTCCTAGCGACCTGATTTCGTATGGCCTCCTCCGTCGTTGGATTTACCGCCTAGATCTAACGTCTCTGCTGACACGTCTACATGAACAGGTACGTAGTAGCAAGCTAGTTTAGCTTTAACGTGCTCCCCCGTCTTTCCCATAAATCTTGTCTTTCCTATAATCATGGCTTCCCCTTGCCTCACCGGCTTCACCTCCCTAGTTGACATGATTCTATCTTTAAATAGAAGACTATCCGTCCAGCAGCAACCGGGGTAGCTCCATCTTGCTATAGAAGCTTCTATTTTAAAGAGCCTCATAGTTTCAACTTTTTCCTTTTTTTTGGGTGATGGGCCAATCAAATTGGCTCGTTGCAACCCAAAATAATTGGACTTCTGAACCCCCCCAACTAATTACTGCCAGTCCGGGGACATTCTTCCTTTACAATATATAATTATAACCCTTGTTTGTATACAGACAGAGTTAAGAACCGAAACAAAATCAGGAGGAGATTGTATGCCCTGCGCAGTAATTTTGCATTGTAGGGGAGTCCGGACAAGGGACTTATTTCTGAGAAATGGGAAGCCTCTCAAAGTGGCTTCTGGAGGAGAGGACAAGGGCATAAAGCTTTCCCCCAGAGCAAACCAAATAACTTGAAGTTTTTTCCAATTTTGAATGGTGAAGGTTTGCAAGTAGCTTATGGTGAAAGGTCACTTCAATTGAGGAAAGCATGTTGCATTGCTTCTGCTTAACTCCTGGATACATTTTTCTTTTTCAGAAAAATTGGGGTTTGCGCAAATTCTTATCTTTTCCAAGGAGCTTGTGTCTATTTAATATAGGAGCTCAAACTCAATGTAAATTGTCACATTAAAAAATGGTAAAAATCAGAACAACCTTCTTCAAGTTTAATAATGCATAGTAGAATTTAGAATAACCCATGTAAGAAATTTAATCAATTGGCACCTTTATTCTAGCATAGAAAGGTTGTTTTGTAAATTGTTTTTGCCTATAGTCACAATCTTGTAAGGGTTTATATGGAATGTGCCTATACATATATAAACCACAATTCATTGGTGTCACAAAAAAAATGGTCACCAAAGGTGTGATTATAAAGGGGGTTTATTATGCAATAACAAATTTGGCAACTTAGTGCCATATAATTAATTAAGTTTTCAAATTTCACTTTAGCACATTTAATATTAATTTTCAATGTTCTGAGTTTACATTATAAAATTATCTTTAAACATGAATGAAAGAAAGAATATTTTTTCATTCATTTTGATGCACACCATTAATTTGCTACACCTTTTCCTTCTTGACACTTGTTTGCATGTGCCTTCACATGATTTCTTGATTCATGTTTGTTAATAACTTTCACTCTGCCATTGGGATAGAACTATTTCCATGTTTCATTTCTTTAGTTTGTATCACACAACAGGCCTAATTTGAAGGTGAATGAAACTTGGGACCAATGTTTGTTTTCCCCTCCAACATTTTGCCAAAATGAAGAATCAAATATATATATAATGTTGCAAAATTCCTGTTTTTGCTAAAAAAGATTGCGAAATTTCAGTTTTCTTTTTGAAAATATTTCACCACATTTGGATTTTGATTTTAGTCTAGTAGCATTCTCTTAACTAGTTTTTTTTTCCTATTTAGACATGTTATAAAATCATGTTGTCATTTAATGATAAATCCCTCTTGGAATGCTAGCAATGAGGCAACATCAAAAAGTTGAAAAAAATCACTGCTTGAACCTACTTGCCATTATCAAATTTCAAAATTTTAACATTTCATGCAATGATTCTTTTAAAATTGTGACAACTAAAAAAATTATTTTATTAGTGTTCAATATATTGAGGTATTAAAGTAGCAGTGATGCTGTTGAGATATTCCAGTGGTTTTGATTGTTTGCTACATGGGGAAAGTCTTGAGTTCCTTGAAATTTCAACAATGTAAGTTTATAATTCTTTTTAACATGCCCTTTCAAGAATTCATTAATGTTGTACCTACAATATGTTCCTTGGGCCATCACTTTTTGATCATTATAGCACTTCTATAAAAAAATCTTGAAATTTCCATACAACAGTAATGTTATAATCTTGAATTTAGACTAGATATTGTCTCCCTTACTTTTTTAATTCCAAATATTCTTTTCTCCTCCTATGACATGTCATCCATAGCTCAAATTATGCAATATAAAGCATTTTTCACATTTCATTGCTCTAATTTTAAATTTTTAGAATGTTCATATGGATTAAATGTTTTTTTAGAATTCATAGAATAATCAATAATAACCTAGGGTTAAATAACCTAAATTAGCATAAGGTAAAATAACCAAGAATAACTGAAGAAAAAATAGTTTAGAAGAACCGAAAGTAACTTAAGATATAATAGCCAAAAATAACATAATGTAGGATAATTGATAATAATTTATAATGGCCTAGTTTGGAATATTTTAAAATAATCAATAATAGCTTACATTTAAGCTATAATATAATTTTAAAAATAATTTAAAATAAACTAGGATAAAATAGCTTAAAACAACCCCCCAAAAAAATCTTAAAATAACATAAGATAAAATGATGTTAAAAAAAATTAAGATAAAATAATTTTTTGCCCTATTTCAACTTGACCAAAATTGAAGATACCAAACTCTCACATGGGGAGTTTTTTTTTAATCTTTTTGATAAAAAGATCATGATTTCTTGTAATGAATGGAGTAACTACTACTCGTAACCAAGAATTGTGTTAAAGAGAGGAATTGTGCAACATGACTCTTTGAATGAGATCTTTTCATGGATGTTAAGTGGACATATGGTTAGTCAACATTGTTGAATATTTTTTATTTTGGCATAGTATTAAGCCAAAAATTCGATAATCTACCATTTTTAATGCCAAGTCAACTTTGAATAATGAAATAACTATTTGACATTTGAGTGCTGAAGAATTAAAGTACTATGGTATTGGAAAAATCTTGTCGAGAAAGTTTTGTGATCACAATGCAATGTTGATAGTGCACTAACACCTACACTCATATCTTCACCTATTGGTGAAGCATACTAGCTATATTTAACTCACTAAATGTGAAACTTTGGCTGTGAGGCCCCTATTTTGTATTATGAAATGTGCCCCATAGATACTAGAGACTGTTGTGCCTGGAAGGAATTTGGGTGAGGTTGATAGTGCGAGCACTATGGGATGTGGATTTGCATTTGGATGGTGGGCATGTGGAGGTACTCAATGTGCATGTAGATTTTGAAGAATGGTGAGGTCAGGTAAATGCAAAAAGACCTATCCATTGTGCCTAGCACCAAGGAGACTTAAAAGAGGTGGAAAAGGTCATGTGAAATCCTATGTCTTAGGACAGGATATTTATAGTGTTTAAAGGGATTGCGAAGAAACCTCTTAGTCCCAAATACAAGATCAGATCACACAGACAGTAACGAACTGATAGAATTTTTTAGTGTATATGAAAGGCAGGTTTTTAGTATCTATGAAGGACACCTTATCTGCATTAATATTTCTGCTGCAACAGACCAGGCACCTCATGCATCAAGTTTCTCAAAAAATCCTTGAGAATAATATTCCAAAAAACAATTTGAGGAACCTTATGTGTAACTTGGGTGCCTTTCCTTCTCAAACAAAATCACACCTGTTAGAATTATACCAGATCATTACAACTTATAAGGACAACTTATAAGGACCTTGAATGTAGCAGTTTTGGGAATTTAGGTCCCATGCGAGGTGGATTCTGCCTTGTGTTGGGCCCTTATTCACAAAACTGCAGCCTTAATAATACATATCCTACACCCAAAATTGGTAATGTTGAAGTATTGAAAAGTTGTGACCACAGCTGCTAGTTTCTTCTGGGTAGCTTACATCAAAGAGCACAATGAACCCTAAATGTGAAGCTGTAGAACAGTGTCGGTGTCCTTGACACCGGCAATTACCATGCACTTGCTATTGTTCATGCAAGCCAATTTGTTCAGATGCATAATTTATTTGTGCAATTTGCTAAATTATTGGACAAAACTGACAAATCCACAATTCCGACCAATAAAACATATGGGCACAATGCACTAATAAACATGTACTTGGTGGATAAATTGTCAACACTCAACAAACCACAGAGCTTGCATCTTATATATAATTACAAACTGTGTGTGCGTGCGTGCGTCCGTCCGACGACGTTCTGGGAGCGTTTTCTGTGGCGGAACCGGCCACAGAGATTTTCTATGGCGGAACCGGCCATAGAGACCATGACCACCGGCTACCAGCGACCCAGGTCCTGAGACTCAGGTCTTGAGACCCAGGTCCTGAGAGCCAAATGCAGCAGCCCCCGCCCCCAAAATGGCCAGAATTACTAATTCAGTCATAACTCATAGGTCCTCAGGGTTAACCAATGGAGGCAAACTTAATTAATAACAGGCTATACTTGGAAACTTAGGTCAAGCCAAACTAACTCAAATTATCTTTGCATTTTAGCATAATACCAGCCAATGGGTGAAGAAGAAAGACTCCAACATTGGAAGATTGCTTGAATTTATGCAAGTTGCTTACTTGGAGGGTGACATTGTTATTTTACTGGCAGACTAGAGCATATTAGTGAAGTGAAGGCAAAAAAAATTAATAAATAAATAAAAGAAGGAAAGAAAATGCTCCCGGGGGACTTGGCAGACTAGAGCATATTAGTGAAGTGAAGGCAAAAAAAATTAATAAATAAATAAAAGAAGGAAAGAAAATGCTCCCGGGGGACTTCACAGTGTTCGAAGGGCACGGGCACCCACTAGTTTAAATTGTTGGACTAAATTGTGCAAGTGCATGTTATTTCTAATAGCTCAACGATCAGTGCAACTTTTTCCTGAAGCTAGCTCCAGTCGCCCCTGCCAATAATAAACACCTCAATCTTTATTCTTTATCTACTAGTGGGTACCCGTGACCTTCGGACACTGTGAAGTACCCCGGTTTCTTTAAACCAAGAGAGACACACACAAAGGCGCAAAGCAGCTAATTTCATTTTTATCTTATTTATTTTTTGTGACGAAAATCCATTGAAAAGTCCTGCATGAAAACATACATGGTGAAGCGAGCATTTTGGAAAATTTCCAAAAAGAAAACTAAATCACCACATTTCCAAGAGGGGGAAAAAAAGAATTTTGAAATCGTCACATTTTGAGGAGAATAAAAAATAGGTTCTGAAATCGCTGAGATTTGTGGAGGATTTGGCCAGATTCCAAGCTTTCTTCTTTAGAAACGCGTTTATGAAGGGCGTGCTAACCCTAACCCCCTTATCCCTAAGGAGGATGACCGGACAGACAGACACCTAAAATATTATATATAGTGGGTACCCGTGACCTTCGGGCACTGTGAAGTCCCCCATTTCTTTAAACTTGGTTCATGTTTTAGTTTTTTCTAGAAAATGTATCTTGTTTATTTTTTATTTTTATGTGTTTTCTGTTTTTATTATTATTTTGTATAATAAAAATAAAGTGTTTATTTTTCACTTTTATATTTTTGTTTATTTGGATGCAAGTTTGAAGTTTGGAGAAAGAAGCCACACCTCATTCTTTTTCAAGTAAGGTTTTTCTTCATTATTATAAGTTATATTTTTTCTTATTTTTAATTCTTTATTTGATTTCTTCATTTTTGTAAATTTTTTTGCTTGAAAAATTATTTGACTGTATTTCCTTTTCCTTGTTTCATTTGTTTCCATTCCTTTTTTATATTTTTTGCGTTTTTACTTTTTTTTTGTTTATGTTTGTTTCATGTTTTTATTTTTTCATTTCTTATTTTGTCTATCTTCATATTTTTTCTATTTTTATGCATTTATTTATTTATTTATTTTGTTTCTATTTTCTTTTTCAAAAAAAATATTTTTTCTAATATGTTTTATAATGAAAATAATTTTTAAAAACTTTTGTATTTTTGTTTGATTAGATGCAGGTTTGAAGTTTGGAAAAAGAAGACAAACCTCATTTGTTTTTTCAAGTATGGTTTTCTTTCTATTTCTTTTGCTCTTTGTTTTGTTTCTTATTTTTTGTCATTTGCTTTTTAATTTTATTTTAAGATTATTTAATTGTATTTCCCTTTCTTGTTTCATGTTTAAATATATTTATTTTATATGTTTTCATTTTATTTATATTTTTAAGTGTTTTAAAAAAAATTCTAATTGTTAAAATGTTTGGATAAACTGCTCCTGCCGCCATGAGTCTTCCTCCTCCTCCCCTTCCATCATCTTCTTCATCCGGGATGAGGAACTTGGATGGATGGATGACGGGACGGATGACGGGACGAATGGATGAAAAGGACGACCACCCAAGGATATTATATAAGTAGATACATACATAATTTCACTAAATCTGTCTCTCACGGAGGTTTTGGCAGGTGGGGGCGGTGGAGAGCCCGGTGAAGCAGCAGGCTAGGTGTCACGTGCCCACTATGTGACCACCAATTTCGACCTAAGTATGTGATTAGATTGATCTATCTGCAGAGTCACCCAACAGCTACTAAATTCAGCTTCAGTTAACAAACTGTGCAAACTGATTACAGCAAACGAACATGATGCCATGAACATCTTATTGAAGCTTCTGTTGTGCAGGAGGAGGGAGGATGTTGCAGATAGTCTGCAGCACCAACAAGTTCTCAGCCCGATTTTGGCCGACTAGGCTTTGTGACGAGGCCTGGGATGATTTTCACGCCCGGCGTTCAATGCGGCCGACGTTTAGATCGACTGGACCGGGATGATTTTGACGCCCGGCCCAATCACGGCCCAGCGTTCAACAGGGCCGGCGTTCAGATCGACTGGACCGGGATGATTTTGACGCCCGGCCCAATCACGGCCCAGCGTTCAACAGGGCCGGCGTTCAGATCGACTGGACTGGGATGATTTTCACGCCCGGCCTGTGACGGGGCCGACGTTCAGACGAACCGGCCCCGGAATGAGTTCGGCCCGGGATGGTTTTCACGCCCGGCGTTCAGGCCGACTGGGCCGGGGATGATCGAGGTCTCCAAATTCTATCGAGGTCCCGAGATGAAAAATATTGGGGTTTGAACTATCTCCACACCCCAGTGTGGAGCGGTTATCAATGAAGGTTAACAGACCCGACGAGGTTATAACACCGGTTCCTTGGGCTCATTACAGGAATTCCATAAAATAACCGGAACCGGGGATTCTCTGATTCCGAATTTGAATTGGAAACACCAGAACAAAAAAGAATCGACGGTTCTCTGATTTGAAAATATGAAAGCAATGTTGGATTGGACGATTTTTGACGGCTGCACGTCCAACCATCGAGTTTGAATTGGAACCCCGAACATATAGTTCTTTGATACCGACATATGAAAAATGGGGAACCACTGGATCTCTGATTCTGACATTCTGGTGTTTTTTAACACACATGTGCATTACGCACAGGGTACCCATTAGTACATTATAATTCACTAAGTTTGTGACGGAGCTCGGCGATTTTGGCCGCCTGGGCTTTGTGACGGGGCCTGGCGTTCAGGCCTATCAGGCCCGAGATGATTTTTACGCCCGGTGTTCAGGCCGACCGGGCCCGAGATGAGCTCGGGCGACCACCACGGGAAGGAATGACGGTCGAGGTTCCAAATATCACGAATGCAGTCGAGGTCTCCAAATTCTATCGAGGTCCCGAGATGAAAAGTATTAGGGTTTGAACTTTGGCAGTCTCCACACCTCAGTGTGGGGCGATTATCAACGAAGGGTAACAGACCCGAGGAGGTTATAACACTGGTTCCTTGGGCTCAATATAGGAATTCCATAAAATAATCAGAACCGAGGATTCTCTGATTCCGAGTTTGAATTGGAACCACCAACAGACAGTTCTCCGATTCTGACAAATGTTTTTTTACTATTGGGAACCGGTGGATCTCTGATCCCGACATATGAAAAAATGGGGAACCGGTGGATCTCTGATTCTGACATTCTGGTGTTTTTTAACACACCTGTGCATTACGCACAGGGTACCCACTAGTTTCATAGAAAATTCACTTGTTGGGAAGGCGGCCATTACAGGGCTTGGAGGTTTCCTGAGAGAGGAGAAAGTCAAGTCGTCACTGTTTCTAGGTCCTGCCGGAGTGGGGTGGTAACTGGGCCAGTTTTGTTTCCAGTAGTTATCCTGGTTCAGTGTTTTCAGTCTAACATCTGGTTGGACATTCAATTACGTGAGAGCTAACTCACGTTAGCCACAGTGAACCAGCACCCACCAGCCCACCATGCAGGATGAATGGTAAGTGGTCAGGAAACAGTTATCTGTTGAGTTCCAGTTGCCTAGCTAACCATGGTGGTTAGCTCAGTGCTTTTCTTTAACTACCTTTTCTCAGTGCTTCTCTAACTAGGGGTTGTTAGTAGGTAAGTAATAAAAACAGCCCATAACTATGTATAGACCATCTACTTACCTAGTAGTTACCTCTTTTCCTACCTATCTACCTATACATGAGACCTATTTCCTACAGAATTGGTTACCATCGTGAAACCAAATATAAACTCAGTTTGAGGTTCATCAATAACTGAGTAATAATGGCATCCAATGGACGGTGAGCTGGTGGTGGCTGCTGGTTTACTGTTGCCGCCCTAATCGTCATTGTTTGCAGGTTTTGCCAGAGGGGTTGGTTACTTGGCCAGTTATGTTTCAAGGGGTTATCCTGGCCTGGTGCTTTCTCCTTCCTACTTCTAACTTTTTCACCTCTTTTTTTCAGAGAAAACTTGAAATTTTGAAAAAGAAAAAGGTGGAAAATCTTGGTTTTGCCGACAAATCTTTGCTGGACAACATGCGCTCCAGATACCGCTAGAAAGGTTATGCCGGTGCTTTACAATGTACACAGGCTATGATCTACTCATCTTTTCAGGAAGCACATTTGTAGGTCCATTTGTGGGACCTTCATCTGACAGAATTGGTAAAACTTCACCCAAGTTTTGGTGTTTGAAACATCATTCTGCACACCAACGTTGAAGAGTTAAAGTATTTATTTATTTTTCACAATTTTTTCTGACAAAGTGAATAATTCATCCATACATAGTAGCAGCCATTATTTTTTGTGTGAAATTTGGCTCCCTACATGACAGAAAAGATTTACATTTAGTTTTCCATACCATAGCCAAGGGTCAATTTCCACATTGACAAAACAAATAGTAATTTTTCCCAACACATAATTCTTTTTTTTTAATTTGAAAATTTGAAAATTTCCATGATCTAATATGATATTGTCATATAAGTAGTGACATTATTGAGAGTGTAGCCTATGATAATTATGATGAGTTTCAACATGTCAACTTCATATTTTCACAAAAAATTGTTTCACTACTTCAAGTATATTTAATGGTGAAACTGACCTTAGGATAAGGCATTTGAAGTAGAAAACAATGAAGATTGCCAGAATTAGAAGTTGGAGTTAGGACAATAAATAAAATTTCCCAAGTTGTGAGTTTGATTTTGAACAATTTCAATAAAATATCAATAAACTTTTTTTTTCCCCTTTTGGCAAGACCTTTTAAGAATTATTTTGTACTGGACATAATTGTAGGTATGGTAGTAGATTAGCTTCCTAACCTCTATATAAAAATTATTCTTCATGTGAGTCAACATTGTTTTGTTGAATAAAGACATTCACACATTGGTTTTGATGTCATCATTGTATTCCATTCAAACAAACTGGGTATAGGGCCAACCTTTTTACATGGGATGGTTGTAATAGTAACAATTTATGGGAAAAGAAGAGTTTATCGTGATCATTATCCAACAGACATGTTTCTTCCTCTTGCCATAGAGGTTTTTATTGTCTTCACCAATAGTTCGACAACTTTTGTTATTGATGTGCTAACATGGTGTGGACAACAAAAGCACTAATTTATTCTTTTGTGTAGTTTTAAAAGGTCTGCCAAGCAATTGATTCATACCTCTTCTACTCCTGTCCAAAGCAACCCCAGGCATCATAGGAGTCAATTGCTATTCCAGAGCTTTGGACAGCCAGCCACACATCCAAGGGAGACAGAGAACTTCCAAAATCCCCCACACTTCACTCCACCTTGTGCACCAGAACTATGATCTCCTCTTGGCAGCAACCAACGAATCTGGGTTCTCTTTGAACAATTCTTTTGAGAAACTGATCTTCCTGGAAATATTGAAACCATGAGCTATGGAAAAAGGCAGTGGAGTTCACAAACTTCCTGAAAAATTGGATCATGCAACTGAAAATTGGGTCATTAGAACACTCCAAGATGGAGCTGGATTGTTCACACATTGATGATCCAGTAGAAGGAAATAACGAATTGATTTATGGAGGTTGGATCGTATTGGGAGCTAGAGAAACAATAACTACTTTAAGTCTCAACATGCACAAGGCAGAAAATGATTGCCTGGCACCTTGGATCACAGGTAAGAAGTAATTCATCTGCTTCTGCTTATTGCCTACACCTGAACCTACTAAAACTAGCAGCTAAGAATTTACTATCAAATCTACACATCACATACACAAAAGTTGCTTCGTGACTTCCTTTCAATTGAAAATTTGTGGTCAAAAACCCTATCTCTCCAGATGCACCTCAGCTTCAGCTAAGTCTTTCTGTGCTTTCTTCCGATGGTAGAAGATGGGACAATCTCGGCTGCCGCAACCCAACAAACAGGATGAACTTTTGCGATTGCTTTGCATGCTATAATTATGTTTACAACTCACACAAGAATGAAGATGGATAACAGAATGCACTGGATCAGCATCCCCCAGGCAGGCAACAGCAATGTGCTAAGTGCTAACCCTTTGATCAAAACTTTCACCTATCTTAAACTTGTGTCCAAACTGTGACATAAAACTGCATTGGAGCTCCTATTCAACTCAATGGATGTTCTCATGTTCTGGTTTCTCTTTTTCAACACTACCAAAAAGGTTCCATTTATTCTATACATCACAACTACTAAAAGGGAATTCCAGGATAGAACTGAAGAGAATAATTACCTTGTGCAAAGAACATCTTGGTGCAGTGATCCTTGGCAGTGTTGGCATTGTGTCCACAGCCTCCCAAAAAGTTGCTCTGGATCCCTCACTGGCATGCAAAATGGCAACCATTGTAAGTGTTGTGCCATCAAAAGTATTTGTGAACACTGAAGAATGAACTTCACGAGGAGTTCTGAAAACCCAGATATGAACTTATCGGGGCACCGAAATCCAAGGAAGCTGCAAGCACCCTGTGACATAATATCTCACTCCACCAAGCCTTGGGGTGGTGTGGATCATAAACAGTTTTGGCAGAGACAGTTTTGGCAGAGATAGTGGGATGTCTAAACAGAGCTGATCAGGATTGGAAAAAACAGTAGCAATACTATTAGTCACAGTCTTCTGATACAACTCAGCTTCACATCCCTTACAATGAATGCACAATGTTTGATTCTCCTCACTGTAGCAGCACACGACAGTCACTGGTTTCTTCAGTAGTTGCAACCTCAAATCCCCATCTAACAAAGTGGATCATCAGTGTCCTGCTTGCTAAGACCTTTCATCATGCAACCATTGGAAAATGAATATTATGGAAACTTGAAACCTGCTGAAAGATCATAAAGGAGTGTTCATGAAGGAACTTAGGGGAGACAATTATTGAAACTAGTCAGCCACCTCAATCTCAGAAGCATTTCTATTTGCTGCCTAAAAGATCAAAAACACAGTGTAACAAGTGGCATTCATGATTGGAGTCCTGCAACCAATGCAACTGGCACGTTTCTTTGCAAACTTCATTATGCCACTGTTTTGAGGGTGTGGATAGGACACTGAACAGGTGTGGCTGCCATGAAGCAGCTCCCTACTTGCATTCTTCAGGATAGGATCAAATATCCGCAACAAGGGCTGCCCCACCCATTTTCACATGAAATATGAGCACATAATCTCACACAGGTACCATAATCACCACAACTAGCATCAGTATCAATCTCTCATGCACCTCTGCAACTTAAAACTACAATTGCTCTGATTCTACTCCCGTCTCCTCCAAGAAACAAATTTAGAGTCCTGTTTGGCATGCACAGTGTTGCACCCAAGATAACAAGTGTGGTATTCAGACTGAGAAAATAAAGGTGGGAGACACACCTTGCTGAGCTGGTTCTCAAGGTAGTATTGAGGATCAATTGGAATGTTATTCTCCAAGACATATATAGTATCTTCCGACTTTTCATATGCCTGTAATTGAATGTGTACATTATGTAAGGTTATCAGCTGAGCTAGGCATGGGATGCTTGGGTACACAGTTTCCACTCAAATGAGACAGACCATGCAGCCTTCAAGTTTCAGCGGAAGTCAACCTTTCGAAATTTGCACATACCTTGGCCCCTTTTGCTGCTTTGATGATGACATAAGGCACACAGCCACCCACACTAAAAGCAGTTGCAGCATCCCGCTGACCCAACAAACAGTTTTCAACCCACTTATGAGCATGGGTAGAACTCCAGGTTGAAGATGCAACAAACAAAGAACACTCATCCATATCATGATTCAGTGTCACTACTGTGATTCTCTCCATACAGAAACCTTGTCCTTTGTAATTGTAACATTGAACTTCTCTTGCACACTCTAGCCCTGTCTTTGGTCAAGTGGTCATGGCATCAAACAACCCTAATTTCAACACATTTGGGACAAAACGTCACCTTGCACATACGCTCAGCAAGCTCAACATGGGCAGATTTGTTTGCATAGTCTTCTCCAGATTTTGTCAAGCCCTGTTCAGATAGGATTGACACAACATATCAGGACTGACAACAGAAACATCGATAAAGATTGTGAACCATGGTTGGCGGGAACTAATCAAGCCCCAAAAGTAGCAACATCATACCAAATAAGCTCATAACCTCTTCTCTTAGCTGTGCTAATCTCATCAATGTAGACGACTTAGTAGGTACCTAAAAACAGTACTGCCAGTCCAAACAACCCCCTCCCTTTTGTCAAAAGTCTCTAATTCCTACTGTCTATCATTTCACAAAATAAAATAAATCAAGGAGCATTAGGCTATGCATGCCGTAGCTTCAAACTTTAAGAGAATTGGGAAAAGAAAACGCAAACTCACCAAATCCAGCAATTTCATTGGCCATAACATTTTTCCTGTATACCTACACACACGAGCTTATTCCACACCCTCTGTGTATTAGTACACTGATACTGTAACCCTTGTTTGTTTAGGGACAGAGTTAAGAACCGAAACAAAATCAGGAGGAGATTGTATGCACTGCACAGTAATTTTGTATTGTAGGGAGTCCAGACAAGGGACTTATTTCTGAGAATGGGAAGCCTCTCTCAAAGTGGCTGTATGGAGGAGAGGACAAGGGCATCAAGCTTTCCCCAGAGCAAACCAAATAACTTGAAGTTTTTTCTAATTTTGAATGGTGAAGCTTTGCAAGTAGCTTATGGTGAAAAGTCACTTCAATTGAGGAAAGTATGTTGCATTGCTTCTGCTTAACTCCTGGATACATTTTTCTTTTTGAGAAAAAATTGGGTTTGCACAAATTCTTATCTTTTCCAAGGAGCTTGCGTCTATTCAATATTGAGCTTATGATTAAGCTTGCAAATGACCTAAGTTATCTCTTAATTGACATTTGACTAAAACAGTCCCAATCTGAACGAGGAACCAACCTCACAAATATCATAATCAACAATAACATGTTCAAAATTATTTTTGACTCAAAAAACGTGTAAAACCTAGAATTTTTTTAGATCCAACTCGTTAAAGATAACTTTAACCTCAAGCTCACCAATTATGAAGAAGGATTTTGGTTCTTCTTCTTGCAAGGAGCATGATATTGTGGAAAAGAAACTACAAAATAGGATGCCAAAAACTTGGGATGACAGAGAAAAGTATGATCAAAGATGCACATCCAACTTATTTTGTAAACTTGTATTTACTGTTTCTCCCTCCTGCCACATTCTCTCACGTTTCCCCAATGGTTCATGTGAGCAAACACAAAAAGTCCACAATTTGAGCACTTTGGTTTTTTTCTTTTGGGGAGGAGAGGGGAAGAGGGTGGGGTTTTTTTGGTCCATTTATGTGGGAGTTTGTGTGCATTGGGGGGCTTGTCTTGAGGTTGGGCTGGTTTTTTACTTTTAAGAAGAACCTCCAATTTCAATTCAAATAAATAAATTAGAACTGACTTGATTCTGGTTCTACACATTAGTGAAACTAGGGATCCCGTTCTGGGTTGATCCAGAATTATTTGGCTACTTCTTTATTACCCTATTGAACTTTAAATACTGGAGACTTACTTCATATTTATTTGACCTAGCTCATATATGGTTGAGGTTTATTCCAGTGTTGGGCGGTTTTCAATGGGTGACCTGGTTCTCAGACCAATTCTCAGTTTGGTTTTGACATTGAGAATTGACTGTTCTCATTTTGGGTGAAAATCGGGCTGAAAACTGGTTTTATGTTTCTCACCAATGTGAGAATTAACTCGGATAACCAGAATCAGAATTTTTTTTTTAATTAAAAAAAAAAGAAAAAAAGACAGGACCAGTTGTGTTTTCACATGAAAACTCAAATCTGGTTCTCAGAGTTTGAGAGGGAAAATGGGTAGGTTGGAATAAGGTTTTAGGTTAGAAGTTGTAGAGTTTAGGGTTTATGATGATGCCTCCACCAACAGAGACTCTGAATGGAGAGGGATATAAAACCCAAAAAGCTTTTTGTCCTTGTTAATGTTTTTTTGCATTGTGTTTTGTTTCTTGTTGTTTTGTCTTACATTTGCCCCTCACTTTGCTTTTGTTGCTACTTGCTTTTCACCTTGCTTTTGCTGCTGCTCGTTCCTCACTTTGTTTTTTATGTTGTTTGCTTTTCACCTTGCATTGCTACTATTTACTCTTTGCCTTGCGTCATTCATCACTTTGTGTTGATGTTGTTTGTTTTTCGTTGTGCGTCACTCCTTGCCTTGCCTTGCTGTTACTTGCTTTTCGTCTTGCATCATTCTTCACCTTGCATTGTTGTTGCTTGCTTTTTATCTTGAGTCATTCCTCACCTTGTATTGTTCTTCACCTTGGGTTGCTATTGTTCATTTTTTGGCTTGCACTATTGTTATTCATTCTTCACCTTGCATTGCTAATGTTCATTCCACATTAGGTATTCACCTCACCCTCCCTTGTGTTATTGATGTTCGCTTTTCACCTTGTGTTGCCATTGTTTGCTCCTCACTTTGCATTATTGTTGTTCATTTTTTGGCCTTGTGTTGTTGTTGTTTGTTTTTCGTTTTGCGTTGCTACTACTTGCTTTTCAATTTGCATTGTTTTTGCTTGCTTGTTGAGGTGTTATACTTCCCTCACCCCTTGCCATGTGCAGGTTGTAAAGCTTGGAGTGTGAGATGTCATCTTAGGAAAATAAGGTAGTTTTTTTTTAATTTATTCAAATGTTTTGTTTTTTTTTTTTTTAATGTTTTGGCTTTGTTTAAATTAGTTTTTTTTTTCAACTTCTGATTTTTCTTTTTTCATTTTTTGGTTGCAAGGTTATTATTTCCCTGAACTCATGTACATTCTAACTTTCATTGTAACTTTACATTGAACTTCATTTTGTAAATGCCCTTTGCAAACATTTTTGTAAATTGTAAATGCCTTTTTAAATTTTGTTTACTAGTAGTCTAGAGGTTTGCATATTATTATTTGGTTTTTTTCACTAGTCATCTAGCAGAATACCATCTTGTAATTACTAATGGAAAAATATCCCAAAATGAAAACAAAATGAATAATAATGACAAAGTATATCTAAATGATGTTGTAATGGAAGAGGAGATAATGGAAGAAAAGTCTAAAATTCAACCATCTACAAATAAAATAAAGTATTAATGCAAATGAAAGGGAAGAAAAAATGAAGAAAATTTGAAATTTTGCATCTTCACAGAAGAAAGTGGAAATATGATAATAGAGATGCACTATGTTGGTCATTTTATTGTGTAAATGACAATAAGTTAGTGGATGTTAAATGGTTTTAATTGATGAGATGCATTCTTTGTTATGTTAATCCAATTTTAATAACAAATGCCAAAAACAAGCAAGGAAAGGTTTGATATTGTAATAGTGCAAATGGAATTACTACATTAAAAAAACATGTTTATGCAAACCAGTGTATGATTGCAAAAATATTTTAAAAATAAATAAACCATGTATTAAAAGAACCTTATGAGAAACAACTTACAAAGAAAAGACCTCATGTAAATGGAACCACTATTTTATTTTATTTTTGTTGCCAAAGATTTTTATAAGAAAGATGATGTGTAGTAGAAGAAATTTTTGGAAGATTTAGCTCTTTTAATTGTTAAAAACCATTTGCCAATACATCTTGTTGAAAGCCAATGGTTAAAAAGATTTAGTCTACATTTATGCCCAAAGGTTGTTTTGTTTTTTAGAAAAGAATTTTCAAATTTCTTTTTGCTAGAGTGTGGAAAAAACTAAAGAATTGTATGTCCTACCTACTTTTGGCATATTATTATTCTATAACAAGTTTTGATTTATGGATGTCAAAAAGGGCTTATGACATTTTTACGTTTATTATTAATTTGTCACGGATTGATTGGTAACCAAAACACATTACAATTGTGTTTTTTGAACATTTGATATCTTTGGGCATGCATTAACCAAAGATTTAATTGAATTGTAAGCAAGTATGACTTGAGAAAAAAAAATCATTATTTATGTTAAAGATGAAAGATTTAATTGATGTTTTAGGTTTGAAGAAAGTTTTTAGGGTAGGTGTTTTGGCCATGCATTCTTTAAGGCTAGTTAATATGCTTTAACTAATGAAAAAAATTGTAAGGGTTTGAAATATGTATATGTCAAAACTGCCCAATTTGACTTACATAAATGCATAATTCAGCCAAAAAAATCAAGGAAGGGTAAACAAAATAAAACAAGGCTTGTGTAAATTCAAAATTTTCGTAAAAAAAATGAACATTCTAATTAATTAAAAAAAGGTTATCATCAAAATTTTAATATTTATTTGTTTATTATTAATTCTTTAAATGTTTGTTATAATGTAGATAATTATCATTTGTTATTTTTCTTTTTGCCAACAAAATCAAAAAAAATCAAAAGGTTTTACAATTCAAGAATGCTATAATGTTTTGTTATAATAGGTAGAGTTCAATGAGGATGATAACCAAAGTTCCACCCCTTTTGACATGGCATATTTCTTAAATTGTTGTTAATAGTCTCTCCGCCATTGTAATTGCTTATGTTCTAAACCAATCTAGGAGACATCACTTGTTAAGTGATGCTTATCATTCTACCATTTCTTTAAACTTAAAATTGAGAAAAGAACCACAAAAATGCACCATCTTTTAAAACGCTAATGGAAGAAGATTATGGTGTGGCACTTGAGTTAATTTGTTTGGCTTACAACATTAGAAAAGTGGTTTATGAAGTTCTTGATAATTTTCTTTCCTTCTTGAAGAAATTTGATGAAAAAAAAAACACATAATATGTTAACTTTAATGTTTGACCCAAGATTTAATAGTCTTTCCTTAGTGTTTTCTTTCATTGGTTGTGATGGCGAACAATATGATAGAATGTCATTATATCTTATGCTTATGAAATGTTATTATCACTTGCATTCATCGTTAAATCTAATAATAATGGTTTTGTGACCAAAAAGTGGATGATGACAACAATTTAGATATATAAATTGTTGAAAACATATTCAAAACCAATGTTTTTGGTCAAAAAAATATATGAAAGATATTTCAGAAAAATAATTGAAATTTATGAGATTTGGCTTCTGAAAACAAGCCAAGAAAATCAGCTAAAAAACCAACTATTTTCGAATTGCTAAAAGTTGCTAAGCTTGAGAACCAATTTTTTTTTCCTTGGAAAAAATCTAATATTGGGGATGATTTTTGTAAACCCCCTATTTTTTAAAAAAAATAGAAATTGAGGTGATTTCACACATGGCCTTAAAGAATCAAAATTGACAATTCTCTAAAATTAACAAGAATTGCCCAATGTTAGTTTATTCATAATCAAAGAAGGGTTATTGATTTGGATAAGATAAACTAAGGATACATGCTAAAATCCTCATGTAACATGTATGAATTTCCATATTTTGCAATGTGTGTCGATTTGATGCCATGGTTTGAACTTCCATGAATGAAATCATTTTGAACAAAACATTTCAATTCATGTTAATGCACCTAGAGGAGGTATAGGAGAGCTACCTAAACATAAATCTTTAGAAGAATCATGGAAAATCATTTTGTTAACCTAAAATTGTATTTGTGTTACAAGATTTATGTCTTTTGAAGATTTGGTATTAAGTTGACACTCACTCCATTGTTGGTCATTTAAGATTCCACCTGAGATTTTATGTTAGTTAACATTTGTAATGTGCTTGTAGCCCCCCCAAAAAAAAACAAGAAAACCTTGCATCTTTTAACATTATCTTTGCATTAAATGTGATTGCAGTTTTATATGGAGAGTGATAAATGTGTAAGTGTGAAGAAAAAATGTTCCAGTAAATGAAATTGTTAAATATGGCGGCCTGAATTTTATTTATTTTAGTTACATATATTTTAGTTTCTTTCTTTTCATGTTTCAAAAACTAGTTATTGGCAAGTTAATCCAATTACGTAACAGCTTTTTTCCTTCTGCCTTTTGCTAACCCTCCCATATGCCATCACTGGTTGTTAGGTCTACCATGTGTGATAGTGATCATGGCTTGCATGATAGGGTTGAGTTTATGAGTAGTGTGTAAGAAGGCTGCTTTACATCATTGCAAAGAAATTGTTGCTACAAAATTCTAATTACTGATTTTGTTATTTCCAACAGTCTCCATGTCCTCCAAAATTTTGTGATGAGTGCGGTACAGCGTATATCCGGGAAAGTTCCAATTTCTGCTCATAATGTGGCACAAAGCGGCTTGGAGTGTGACTTGGATTGTGATTGTAGCATCAAGAATATAAATAAGTGGGCTATTCTATCTATCCCTCAAATCATTGTATGTAGTGAAGCTCACCAAAAATGAAAATTCAAGTATACAAGACTTCTTCTTTCCTCCAAATGCTTGTCACCTTGTTGGATTTTTTTATTTTTTTTCATCACTTTAACTGGAAGCTATAAGTTTTGTATCATTGTGTTATGTGCTTGAATTGCATGAGATCTTTGAGATGTTGGGTTTTATTGCCCCAACATCCAATGATGCAACCATTGCCTTTATTGGAAGCTGTGAACAAGTTGCTAGTTTGTATAAGTCAATGATTTAAGCCTAGCAAAATAAGTAGCAAGCTAGTTTGTTGGGTGAATGGCTAAAGCGCACTAAAAGCGTCCAACTTTTGAAATCGCATCTGGATCTTCTTTTAGGTAAAACCATGTACTCATTTGCCACTACGCATTTTCTTTGAAGTTTTTTTTGATCTATATAATGGGATAACTTGTTTTTGGAAGTTTGATGGAATCATTAATGTAATTTATTGTAATTGAAACACATGATGTTGAAGTGTTTGAAAATTGTTATAAGTGAGGTTTGATCATAACCTTAATGTAAACATTGAATTAAAATTCATCAATCAGATTATTAAGTTCATGTTAAGGTGAACATCTACAATAATCAGTAGAAGTCAAACGCAATGTTGGTGTAGTGAAGACCATGGTTGCACAAGCTTTCCCCTGAGAGGCATCAAAAGAAAGGCAGGGGGGACCATGATTTAGACTGTAAACCTTAGGCATTCAAACAAAATGAACTAAACATAAAAAAGGAAAAAAACATGGAGATGAGCTTCTTGTTCATTGAAGTTGAAAACAATAACAAGTGGGGATTGACAAAGAACAAAGTGGGAGCTCTCTGCACTTGCAAACCAACAAAGGAATTTACAAGAATGTGACAATGGCACATGCACCTAAAGTGTACAGGTTGAAAGACAAACAAACATGGAGACAAATGTCAACACTTGCAGAACGAAAAAAACATATGGGGACCTACAAGCAACACAAACTTGGCAAAATACCCAAGCAAAATTGCATTTCATAAATTGATGCCTTGAAGTATGTCACTACTAAATTTACATGCATTCTTTTCTGGCACCATTGAAATATTATTGTTCATTAGTGCTCAATCACCACATTATGCCTTGATAGCTTTGTATTGTCTTGTTACACTTTATTTTGTATATTGGACAATGGTGTTTGATGGGAAAATGACATTCTTGTAACCTATTGCATCAATACATCACATTTGCAAGCAAAGGGGTTTGACATCATGACTAAGTGTTTTTCAATACATTTGGTCAAATCATTTATGCTAATTAGCAAATGGTTTCATGTAAAATTGAATGTTCTTAAAAAGAGATTAATTACATCAAGTAAAATCAACTCTACATATAAATAAATTTCAACAAAATATGAATTGATGTAGGATATGAGTTGAAGGGAATCTTTAAATAAAGATGTTGCAATTAGAACATATGTAAAGTTTGGAATTAGCTGACTCTTTCAATGACTTTCACCAACTTTGGATTAAACTTGACTGAAGTTCTTGAATAAGTTCAAATATATTTGCATGGCATTGTTTGTGAATCACTCCTGGGGCACTATATGTACATAAAACCTTTGTGGGCATAAAGACATAGTCTCAAAGGTCAATTGGAATCATATTTTCACAAACATCATTTTCATGGTCTTAATGGATTTTGGAACCCATATTAAGCTTTGCCTCATTGCTTTTGACCAACAAATATCTCAACAATCAATAACACATTTTTTTTTGACATTTGTTATTTAACAAACCAATTTTTTTGGGTCCTAGTTGTGGTACAAATAGTGAATGAAAACATCTTCTAAGTAGTTCATGAATGCATTAATCCACATAATAATCCACCATTTTTCTTTTTAAAAAAACTTTAATAATTTTTTTCTTGTTTGTTGGTAGCTTTCAATTTCAACATTGGTATGGTGTCATACCCAACAAGTGTTCAAAAATTTAAGCATCCACACACAAACCCTAAAAAATCTCCAATGATGTCCTTCATTCAAACTAGTATCACTATCCAACATAGAGATAAATGTTCCCCACCCATAAACATGATTTTAAAAAAGTACTTTACTTCAACATTATTAAATATCAGCATTTGGGTTGATCGTTGTGATTAGCAGATTAATGAAAATCATTTCCCCATATGGTCATTGTGGGAAAACCTATAATATTCATCACAAAAAGTTTGATGTAAGAATTAATTTTTGCACTATTGTATCGAAATTATTCCTTCCCCAATTTAATGATGTAGTCTAATATTAGAGATGTAATAAGTTACTAGTTTCGAATAGTCTCCAAACATTCAATATTAAGGATTTCAACCTCGCAATAGCCCATGGTCTAGTACTTTTATTCAAGAGTCTAAATCTAGAATACTAATTCACATAATGTTCCTCCCTTCTTATAACATGACATAAATAATGTTAGAGTTTGTATATTTAGTCATGGTTGTTTTGCCAATTTTATTTTCACATCCCATGAGTATAAGATCATTCAATGGTTACAAATATCCTCTCACATGAAAGGGGACATGATAGCTTGGGATGAGATCTTTAACTAGGCCTTTTCATTTTGGACAAAGAGATAACACATTGAAACACAACATACAAAGAACATTTTATGACATTTTTTTTAAAGATTGGTTATTTCTTCGTTTTTGGATTGGTCAAGTTGTAATTCAATTTGTAGAGAATTGTAATCATTGATTGACATCCAATGAAAATTTGGAGATGTAAGAAAATGAAAACCCTTGCAAATGATGGTGGAATTTCAACAACAAAGCCTCAAACCATCAACAATGGTTTGCAAATAATTATTAAATACCAATATTGTGCATTTAAAGGGAAATTAGTTATATTTACACACCCACATAATTTACACTTATAGTGCTCACATTGTATATATAATTTTACATTTATTTACATGGTGATGGTGTAATGTTTTTGGGGCTTGTGAATGTATGTTATATATATATATATATATATATATATATATATATATATATCCTTAGTGACTATACATCCTCTTTGCAATCCATATTAATTATTTGTGGGTGCATATTGGAGCTGAATATATTTTTTGCAATGGGCCACTTTTGATTAGCCCTTTGCAAAAAATCCTAATATTTTAGCACTCTTCAACTAAATTCTTTTACTACCGGTATGGTATTTTGGAAGTCTTAAATTGTATGCATGCACAAAAACCATCACTGTTGGGATGTGTGGATTTCATCTACTATGGAGGCTATTAGATCTAGTACTTTGATGTTGTAAATGCATTTCATAAACAACTTTGTTAAATATCTTAACATTGTAAATGTACATACCATACAAACATTTCAAGAAATGATCATTTTCAACATTGTGACAAATGATCCTAGGATGAAACTTTTCAAAGTTTAGGTTAAGTGAATTTAGATGTGCTTTAACTACTATTAAACTCTTTGGTTCCAATTCTTACAATTCAAACAAAAATGTAATGGTTGATGGTCATGAATGTCAATGACCTTTCCTTTAGCACAACATGTTGATTCAAAGAATTCCCATAATCATTTCTATGAATAACACAAAGCAAGCCAAAATGCTTTCCATGAAAACCTAAGATTTGCCAAATACTACAAAAAATTAGTTCACTTTGCTGCAAATTAATTTTGATGGAGGCCGGTTAATACAAAAAAATCAACCCACATGATTCAAAAAACCTTAGTATACATGAAGGACCTATCTTCTCATAATTGTAACAATCTAGCCCTATATTCCATATCCATCCTTTTCAAAAGGTCTCAATGAACCAATAATTTTTCACCATATTTTAAAACCTTTTTTACAAAAATCGAAAATTTAGACCATAATTTGATCTAGATAGTCAAAAGTATAATCTTTTTTTGTTAACAAATAATCATATTATATCCATATATTATTACAATCACATTTCCACTATACTTGTTAGAATCATTATCTTTGTTACCAATGTCAAAAAAAGATCACAATGCACAACCTATCATGAGTGAACACATAATATGTCTCAACTTCACACAAATTTCAAAAAATGAAGGCCGTGTGGCAGGGTCAGAATGATAACATTCTTGAATCAATTTGGAGAGTTGTTGAGGACATTGTTCAGGTAAATTTGGCCGCAATCCATCCTTTATCTCCCTTCGGAGCTGCGTCATTGAAGGATGATTGTGGAAAGGGATATTTCCAGTCAAAATTTCATAACAAACCATCCCGAAGCTGTAGATGTCAACTTTGAAGTGATACTTCTTGGATCTTTGTTCATTTGACAAACTTGGATGTTGGGTCTCTTGACAAACCTGGGTTGGAACACTTTGATCCAAATTGCCAAATAATTCTGGTGCCATCCATCGAGTTGTCCCCTGATCCATGGATAGGTTGGAATATGTGCAACTTGATTCTTTTGTTTTGGAGAGCCCAAAATCAGCCACTTTTGCATACACATGCCCATCATGTTCATCGCACTTCACAAGAATGTTCATCGATTTCAAATCTCGATGAACCACCTTCTTTTGATGTAAGTAATGCATGCCTTCTGCTACTTGCAACATGATGTCAATGGCTTCAAGAAGCTTGAATGGGACACCCTGGATTTCATGGTTGTCCAATCTTCTAAGCATTAATCCATGAAGATCCCCATCCATAAGTTCCGTAACAAGGGAACAAGAATGAGCCCTAGTAACAAAACAAAATAAGGGCAATATATTTGGGTGAGACAATCCTGCAAGAAGAGATGCTTCTTCTTGGAAATGTTTGCTCTCTGGTCCAGAAAAACATTTCTCAGCAAAATGTTTTCCAAGCCACACAACTTTGTGCACAATTGCAGACGTCCCCTTTCCTAGTTGACCATATGGCACTCTCTGAATACTTTTGTGTGCCACCTTCCATGCATCAATCTTTCCAGGATGATTTAATCTTTTGATGAGATTCTCCGAATCAATTGACCCAACCTCAATCAATCTTGATAGTAACCATTGTTGATCTTCCAATGCTTTCGCATCAATGATGGGAAATTCTTCAGCCTTGACATCATCACTCCACTTTCGATCTTGTAGTTTAATAAAAAACTCCTTTGTTGCTCCTTCCTTGAAAATGCTTTGAAAAAGTTGCGTGTACAACCTTAATTTAAAAATCAAGGATTTAAAATGCTCTTTTGCATTTGCCAAGATCATGGCCGCTCGAATCCATTGGGTTCCACAACAACCACCAACAAGTATTTCACCTTCCTTCCATGTTTGTGCAAGGCTCTCCAAAATACAACAGGATCGTTGAATGTCTTGTGGAGATGAACCATCAATGCATGCCTTTGCATCATTCAAAGACTCACGGAGCTTGTCAAATAAGTAATGACATTGAAGCTGGTTGATTAGTACTGAATCAGAACTTTGTATTGAAATCATATTTTCAACGTTCTTCAAAGATTTTGTTCCAAGCTCCAAGTATGTAGATGGTCCATCCACTTTTGTTAGGTTTGGCTCCTACAAACAATCACATAACTAGTCATTGCTAGATGCATTTGCTAAAAATCTAACCAACAAGCATCCAAACTCCATAAGATTTGCTAGAATTGAGGAACAAAGTTGATCAATGCAAGATTCTAGAAAGAACAATTCTAGAATCTTGCATCACCTTTAATGTTTCTTCAAATTGTTCATGAATATCACAAAGTTTTAGAATCTTGTTACATCTCCATTAATTGTTTGGCAATATATATTCATATGCATCTAGTAGAATCCAACAACAATGATGATAAATGTTTTTGGATGGAACTTGTTGGTATAAGGCCGTTTGTTAACACTTATGGCCACAACTGTCATAATTACCTTGAGGCTCTCACTAGAAGACTTGAGCTCAGTGAACTGGTTCTCATGTTGCTTCTTATTATTTTTGGCAGTTTCTAGCAGTCCAAGTTCATGAAATTCCCTGTGAATGTCCAAGTCACAATCACACCATATACTGACTATTATTACATTGGAACATGTACATTTATCTGATTATGCAATGTTGTGCCAAACCATACATGCAGTTTCAAGATTTTAATGGAAAATAATATGCATTGTGTCTTGAGGGATTTTTGTTTCTACAACATTGATTATCTCAAAAGGAATATATCATCATGGGATTGTAGGAGAAGTCCACAAAATCACTTTGACAATAATTGTTATGGCAGCTCTAGCCAATCCAGAACAAAGACAACAATAACACGTGTGATCATAACCTTGAGAGTGAAATTCACAAAGTAGAACATCACCTTCACCACATGAGTGGTTCTGAATCCTTCTAACCAAACTTGATCAGCTCTCAATAGTGGGGTAGATTTTATTTAACAATATGTAATTTTTTTGGGGAAAAGAGTTATATGAGAATACAGGTCATCAGTTTGTCATAATTACAGAAGTGAGAAGTTCTCATTCATGACATTGGTTAGCACCCAAGAGAAGTAGCTCTTGAATGTTTGAGAAGGAAGCATATTGATGTGTAGATACATGCTCTCAGGATTCAAAACCACTAAATCGATGTGGCAAAGCCAAATGACTTCATGATGCACAAATTTGCATATTACATGTTAATATTGATTCCACATGACCAAGGGGTGGAAAAATTTCACCAGTGTTACATCACCCTCATACACATAGAACCAAGGTAGAAATTATAGCCAACATGTGGACATTCTGCGGAACCTGTGAACAGGTTGCATCCATATTGAGAGCTAGAATTGAGCTCCTCCCTACTTGACTATGGAATGGTGACCTTGGACCCTGGTTGACAAACCACATTCAGGAATAAGTATATTGCATTAGCACTGCAACATATTTAGCAAACAATTTTCATTTTGGGCAAAAAAGGGATGTGAAACTTGATACAGATTACAGTTTAACATTTAGTGGACAATGTAGTTTAATTTATTTCAAATTGTCTCAAGTACTACATCAAATCCATGATTTGGGTTTTTCAAATTTGTTTAATAACAAATTGAATGATGCACATAAAAGATTTTGGCACAAAAATTACCTTGATGCACCGAAGGGAAATTTCCAAAAAGGATTCAGTTTCATTGTGGTCAAACCCAATGATTGAATTATCGATTACAACATTGAAAATTTGTTGAAATCCATTTTCTGCCACATGAACCTTTCGTGCCCATTCGATAAATTTGCGAATGTGAATTTCATTTCCATCTAAAATGAATGGGGATCCATTCAGAAGTTGAATCAACAAGACTCCAAAGCTATACACATCACTCTTTGTCAATGTTTGCTTTAAAATAATTTCTGGTGCCATATATCCGCTTGTTCCTGGTGTAGAATTTGAACCTAACCGCATCTGAATTTGAAATTTTCAAACAAATCAATAATTTCAACGGGTGTCACATGCATTGAATATACATGTTGAAGTTCATAAAACCCATACCCAAGATCTAGTCCAATACCAATAGGAAAACATGATTTATTTTTGATTTTTTTCAATCACAAAAGTTTCAAGCCTTGTGTCATTACTCATGCACACATAAAAACAAATTAATTGTAGTATAAAATGTAATTTCATGAATTATTACATTAAGTGCCTTTCAAATATTCATTTTAGATTGTGAATCTTTATCATATTTGTTCCATGACCTATAATAATGCAAATATGAAAAATGAAATTAACAAGTTGTGCCTTAAAAGAATTTTCAAATTTGCAAAATTCACAATCACACTAAGATATAATGTGCATGCACATAACCAATAATAAAAAGAATGGTGGGGCACATACCACATCTTCATCCTTGCCATCTAAAATTTTTGCCAACCCAAAATCAACCAATTTTGGGGTGTAATCCTGATCCAAAAGGATATTTTGTGGTTTGATGTCAAGATGGAGAATGATCGGATTACATTTATGCAAGTGTGCCAATCCTTGAGCAATCCCTATAATGATGCACATTCATTGGTCCCAACCCAAAAGGTTGTCCTTATCGAGCCATTTGTCAAGAGATGAATTTGAAATGTACTCATACACCAACATATGTTTGAAGCCATTGATACAATAACCCAAAAGACGAACCAAATTAATATGTCGAATTGATCCCAAAGTGCGCACTTCAGATATAAAAGATTTTTTTGCACCTTCATTGTGGAAGCCACTCCATTTTAAAACTTTGATTGCAATCATAATGTCTTTCCAACAACCTTGATACACTTCACCAAAGGCTCCTTCCCCCAAACGTTTTCCAAATTTTAATTCATTGTATGGAATAAATTGAATTTTTGAATTGAATGGCAACAATTCTATTGTGGGTTGGTATTCATTTAACATCCATTCGAACATTTTTTGAGTTTGCAATATGAAATGATCATTTGGTTGAAGATGATGAACCTTATTTATGGTCTCCAAGGCTCCTTGATAATCATCTAACATGTATTTGACTATTCCATAAATCATCAAAGTGAATACATTGTTTGGTTTAAGAACATTAGCCTTGTCAAGGTCCTCCAAGGCTCCTTGATAGTCTTGCAACATCATTTTCGCATTTCCACGACTCGCCAAGGTGAATGCATCGTTTGGTTGAAGAACATCAGCCTTGTCAAGGTCCTCCAAGGCTCCTTGACAGTCATCCAACATGGATTTGGCTTTTCCACGAATCACCAAGGTGGATGCATTGTTTGGTTGAAGAACATCAGCCTTGTCAAGGTCCTCCAAGGCTCCTTGATTGTCATGTAACATGTTTTTGACATATCCACGATTCGTCAAGGTGAATGCATCGTTTGGTTCAAGAACATCAGCCTTGTCAAGGTCCTCCAAGGCTCCTTGATAGTCATGCAACATCCTTTTGACATTTCCACGATCCGTCAAGGTGAATGCATCGTTTGGTTCAAGAACATCAGCCTTGTCAAGGTCCTCCAAGGCTCCTTGATAGTCATGCAGCATCATTTTGACATTTCCACGATTCGTCAAGGTGAATGCATCGTTTGGTTGAAGAACGTCAGCCTTGTCAAAGTCCTCCAAGGCTCCTTGATTGTCATGCAGCATGTTTTTGACATTTCCACGATTCGTCAAGGTGAATGCATCGTTTGGTTCAAGAACATCAGCCTTGTCAAGGTCCTCCAAGGCTCCTTGATAGTCATGCAGCATCTTTTTGACATTTCCACGATCCGTCAAGGTGAATGCATCGTTTAGTTCAAGAACATCAGCCTTGTCAAGGTCCTCCAAGGCTCCTTGATAGTCATGCAACATCATTTTGACATTTCCACGATTCGTCAAGGTGAATGCATCGTTTGGTTGAAGAACATCAGCCTTGTCAAGGTCCTCCAAGGCTCCTTGATTGTCATGCAGCATCCTTTTGACATTTCCACGATTCCTCAAGGTGAATGCATCGTTTGGTTCAAGAACATCAGCCTTGTTAAGGTCATCCAAGGCTCCTTGATAGTCATGCAACATCCTTTTGACATTTCCACGATTCCTCAAGGTGAATGGATCGTTTGGTTCAAGAACATCAACCTTGTCAAGGTCCTCCAAGGCTCCTTGATAGTCATGCAACATGTATTTGACATTTCCACGATTGCTCAAGATGAATGCATCGTTTGGTTGAAGAACATCAACCTTGTCAAGGTCCTCCAAGGCTCCTTGATAGTCATGCAACATGTATTTGACTATTCCACGAATCGCCAAGGTGGATGCATGGTTTGGTTCAAGAACATCAGCCTTGTCAAGGTCCTCCAAGGCTCCTTGATAGTCATGCAACATGTATTTGGCTTTTCCATGATTGCTTAAGGTGGATGCATTGTTTGGATCAAGAACATCAACCTTGTCAAGGTCCTCCAAGGCTCCTTGATATTCTTTCAACATACTTTTGACATTAGCACGATTCGTCAAGGTGGATGCATTGTTTGGTTCAAGAACATCAACGTTGTCAAGGTCTTTCAAGGCTCCTTGACAGTCATCCAACATGTATTTGACTTTTCCACGAATCCCCAAGGTGGATGCATTGTTTGGTTGAAGAACATCAGCCTTGTCAAGGTCCTCCAAGGCTCCTTGATAGTCTTGCAACATCATTTTCGCATTTCCACGACTCGCCAAGGTGGATGCATCGTTTGGTTGAAGAACATCAACGTTGTCAAGGTCCTTCAAGGCTCCTTGACAATCATCCAACATGGATTTGGCTTTTCCATGAATCACCAAGGTGGATGCATTGTTTGGTTGAAGAACATCAGCCTTGTCAAGGTCCTCCAAGGCTCCTTGATAGTCATGCAACATGTATTTGGCGTTTCCACGATTGCTCAAGGTGGATGCATCGTTTGGTTGAAGAACATCAGCCTTGTCAAGGTCCTCCAAGGCTCCTTGACAGTCATCCAACATGGATTTGGCTTTTCCACGAATCACCAAGGTGGATGCATTGTTTGGTTCAAGAACATCAGCCTTGTCAAGGTCCTCCAAGGTTCCTTGATAGTCTTGCAACATCATTTTCGCATTTCCACGACTCGCCAAGGTGGATGCATCGTTTGGTTGAAAAACATCAGCCTTGTCAAGGTCCTCCAAGGCTCCTTGATTGTCATGCAGCATGTTTTTGACATTTCCACGATTCGTCAAGGTGAATGCATCATTTGGTTCAAGAACATCAGCCTTGTCAAGGTCCTCCAAGGCTCCTTGATAGTCATGCAGCATCCTTTTGACATTTCCACGATTCCTCAAGGTGAATGCATCGTTTGGTTCAAGAACATCAGCCTTGTCAAGGTCCTCCAAGGCTCCTTGATAATCATGCAACATGTATTTGGTTTTTGCATGATTGTTCAAGGTGGATGCATTGTTTGGTTGAAGAACATCAGCCTTGTCAAGGTCCTCCAAGGCTCCTTGATAGTCATGCAACATGTATTTGGCGTTTCCACGATTGCTCAAGGTGGATGCATCGTTTGGTTGAAGAACATCAGCCTTGTCAAGGTCCTCCAAGGCTCCTTGACAGTCATCCAACATGGATTTGGCTTTTCCACGAATCACCAAGGTGAATGCATTGTTTGGTTCAAGAACATCAGCCTTGTCAAGGTCCTCCAAGGTTCCTTGATAGTCTTGCAACATCATTTTCGCATTTCCACGACTCGCCAAGGTGGATGCATCGTTTGGTTGAAGAACATCAGCCTTGTCAAGGTCCTCCAAGGCTCCTTGATTGTCATGCAGCATGTTTTTGACATTTCCACGATTTGTCAAGGTGAATGCATCATTTGGTTCAAGAACATCAGCCTTGTCAAGGTCCTCCAAGGCTCCTTGATAGTCATGCAGCATCCTTTTGACATTTCCACGATTCCTCAAGGTGAATGCATCGTTTGGTTCAAGAACATCAGCCTTGTCAAGGTCCTCCAAGGCTCCTTGATAATCATGCAACATGTATTTGGTTTTTGCATGATTGTTCAAGGTGGATGCATTGTTTGGTTGAAGAACATCAGCCTTGTCAAGGTCCTCCAAGGGTCATTGATAGTCATGCAACATGTATTTGGCGTTTCCACGATTGCTCAAGGTGGATGCATCGTTTGGTTGAAGAACATCAGCCTTGTCAAGGTCCTCCAAGGCTCCTTGACAGTCATCCAACATGGATTTGGCTTTTCCACGAATCACCAAGGTGGATGCATTGTTTGGTTCAAGAACATCAACCTTGTCAAGGTCCTCCAAGGCTCTTTGATAATCTTGCAACATCATTTTCGCATTTCCACGACTCGCCAAGGTGGATGCATCGTTTGGTTGAAGAACATCAGCCTTGTCAAGGTCCTCCAAGGCTCTTTGATTGTCATGCAGCATGTTTTTGACATTTCCACGATTCGTCAAGGTGAATGCATCGTTTGGTTCAAGAACATCAGCCTTGTCAAGGTCCTCCAAGGCTCCTTGATAGTCATGCAGCATCCTTTGACATTTCCACGATTCCTCAAGGTAAATGCATTGTTTGGTTCAAGAACATCAGCCTTGTCAAGGTCCTTCAAGGCTCCTTGATAGTCATGCAACATGTATTTGACATTTCCACGATTGCTCAAGGTGAATGCATTGTTTGGTTCAAGAACATCAGCCTTGTCAAGGTCCTCCAAGGGTCATTGATAGTCATGCAACATGTATATGACATTTCCACGACTCGTGAAGGTGAATGCATTGTTTATTTCAAAAGCATCAGCCTTGTGAAGGTTCTCCAAAGCTCCTTGATAATCTTTCGACGTCCTTTGAACAAGACAATGCGCTTTTGGTTATTGAACATAAATTTTGTTCTAATCCATGAAGGCTCATATAATTATGAATAGTGTCAACATGAAATAGAAGATTTGTGATAAAGAGAATTTCTTTTGAAAATTTCCACCAAACCTATGTCATTTTGTACTTGCATACATATTTGAAATGTAATTGTCACTTGCACAATGATTGGCATACATAATTTCTATCATTGATGATTATCCCACTTCCTTTAAAGAGTGTTGTTTACTAGAATAAACATTTCATTACACTATGCAATATATTCAATTCAATTCAATAAATGTAGGTAAATGATGTGCGTCCTAGTCAACGTTTTTTTTCAATTTCTTGATTGAACTAGGGTGAGTAGCACCCCTAGGTAAATTTTGATTTAACTAGCAACATTATTTCAAAAACTTCTTAAAATTGTAACCAATAGGCATAAATGTAATGACACCTTCTTAATTTTTAAAAAAATCACTTAGTCAAATGATTTCCAAAAAAATTAATTTGCAACAAAATAATCCGTATGTAAAAAAAAGTATCATAATTTTTGTTGATTTTTTGCCAAAAAAATTGATCGATCATAATTTTGTATCATGTGCTACCACCAAAATCTCTCTTCCTATTCCCCTATCAAGCATTTTAATGTTTATAAAATTGATTTGGTCTAAACATAAATTGGTGAATGATAAATCACAAAGAGCAAATTGTTGAATACTTTAAAACAAACATTAATTGAATTAGTTTTCATGTTTATCTTTCATTTCAATGTGATTTGAATAACAAACTTGATCATGCCAAAAATATTGGTGCACAATTCCATCATGTGTATAATTACATGCATATGCACAAACCTTATCCAACATTATTGTTGTTTTAATCCATTTGTTGAATGCAATGCTTTCTTTGACAAACATTATTATTGTAATACTCTATATATGCAAAATTCATGACTTTAAATTGTTACAAAATTACTTGGAATAGCTAGATGATGCAAGTCCCACTTTTGTTCAAATTAAACTCTTTAGTATAACCCCATGTGAAACTTAGGAATATCATGTTCATGTTTTAATTACTCACTACTTGAGCTTTGAAATAAATTCCATTCATCACAACCTTCATACCTTTGAGTAAGAACACACACTTAATTTTGATCTTGCAAAACATATTGAATTCAAAATGACAAATGTTTGTGTGTGAAGCACATACCTACAAGTTTTGGGAAATTGCAAAAGAGGTCACACTTGAATAACCTTGATAGTTTTTGTTGTCCTTTTGCCTTGGTTGCTAGCCCAATGAAGTGCATGTGATCACTGTAACAATCAAGAAAAGCA
Source organism: Sphagnum contortum (assembly GCA_963920785.1). Taxonomy (NCBI): domain Eukaryota; kingdom Viridiplantae; phylum Streptophyta; class Sphagnopsida; order Sphagnales; family Sphagnaceae; genus Sphagnum; species Sphagnum contortum. The sequence continues at coordinate 11,205,524 of OY987276.1, forward strand.
CCAAGTTAACCCACCTTAATAGAAAGCAAGAGTAGATGAACCTTTGTGCAAATTTGAATCATTATACAATCGTTACTCTAGGTCAAATATTCATGACACTACTAATGCTTTCAAAGACATGGAACCTAAGTTTTGGTGTTTGAGACATACTAGGTTTCACATAAAAGACATGACGATATGTGAGATGGATTGCATGTGGCAATTGGATGATGAAGACTCTTGTTGCTGCATTGAGCCACGAAACCCTACATGTGTATACTAGGAGATTGACAGCAATAGAAGCTCTACAACAAGCCCAACAAGGGAACTGAGCTTGATAAAAATTTGTAGCAAGCTCTTGGATGCAAATCTGAGCCAAGGTAGAATTAGTCCATTGGATTCCTTGCATTTATGCCGGAATGATGAACAACTTGGAAGGTGGTCATGATTAAAGGTTGAGAAAAAGGATTCAAGCGGTACTTCTAGGATGCTGCATAGCATGTGCCATAATTGTGGCGCGTTATAGTTTTCCGTGCTATGCGCTCAGAACTTTACTAGGGGAAATATTATTTATTTGCAGCTGGATGCTTTGCTGACTTTTCTCTTGTCATGTTGTGCTTTCACACCGCTCAAGATTGGAAGTCTTTAATAAAGTAATGCAACCCCCGCGTGAGTACGGCGGCCACAGTAAACCAGAACCCACCAGTGCACCATCCACTGGATGCCCGTTGTGACTCAGTTGTGGATGATCCTCAACTGAGTTACTACCTGGTCTCGTCTTGGTAACCCATTCAATAAGAAGTAGGTTTAACCTATAAACAGGTAGGTTAAAAAATAGCGGACTACTATGTAAGTAGATAGATGATACATAGTAGGTAGGGGCTGTTTTTGCTACCTACCTTGTTGGCAGGTAGTTAATAAAGCAAGTGAGCTAACCACCATGGTTAGCTAGGGAACTGGAACCCGACAGAAAACTGTTTCTTCCTCACATATCATCCATTGTTGACGGTATATCACTGGTGGGTGCTGGTTCACAGTGGTCGCGTCCTAGACCTGCAACTTCCTTTGACCACCGATTTTTTGGGCTTTCAGATGGTGGAGGGAAGTGGTCATTGATGGATTGCGCCGACCATGTGTCAGCAAAGAAAGGTGAGGCCAGTTAGCAATCCTTAGTCAGAACCGGGGTTGCAGAACGGTGTCACCAACGAAAATTGAGGATGTTTGGAGCGTTATGGTGGGATACCCACCTCAGGACTTTTCTCCAACGTCTACTATTGCACACTTTCAGGCTTCCTGGACTTGTGCACGTTGTCTTTTGTTATTTTCAACTCTTGTTGAGGACTCCATTTGATCTTGTAGCTAGCCTTGAAAGAGGGCTACACTGCAGTCACCAAATATCACACGTTGTCATCTGTGGCTGGCTTTAGAACATTATATCTTCATAATTGAAGGTTTGCTAGAGTTGCAAACTGACAAACAACTCGACTTAGAAATGAGATTCCTTGTGTGTCTACCAACCTGAACAGGTATGCTGAATTGGAGGATTGAATGAAATGTGGATAATTATGTCAGAAAGCTTGGACTTAATTGAATGAGTTGATTTTGTTTTTTATTGGTTAGTTTGATGTCTTCATGAAGACAAACCTCCCGGGAAGTAATCCACATGTCAGGAACTCGATTGAAATGTAGAACAACACGATGCTGGGGATTTTAAATCTAAACTTGTAATGAATGGATAACAACAATTCTATTAGTGCATTTCTGAACATGGCGAACAAATTTTGGGATTCCAACTTGAATGGGTTTCGAGGAGAGAGAAAGAGGGAGAGCAGGTCTGCACATGTAGTCCGGGTGCTGAGGGACAAAGAGGGGGTTTAAACTCTAGGTATGAGTGACCAGGAGACAATGAAATTCCAGAGGGAGGTCTCGAGTGGGAGCAAGTTCAATGGAATTAAACAGAATTTTGGGTCTGAAAGACATCGACCACGATTATCACACATCCAAGTTGTTGAAGCCTTGTCCTACAAGACTAGTAATAATTGAAGAAAAAACAAGCTTGGGTGTGAGGATTCGAGAGAGTAAGTACCCGGGCTGTGCCAAGGGCGCCAATTTGAGTAGTAGGGAATTCGTACATGAGCTTGCAGTCCCAAGTTATGGACCAGTGCTTGTAGCTCGCATTCTATATCTTCCCGCAGGCTAGCTTTTAGAGCTTGCACGCTTTCAGTCCACTACGGATTACGAGGCTTCTGGCCCACGCCCGCCTCCTTCTCAAGGCTACCTTTCGACATTCAAGCTTTCAGTCCCTAGCGAGTGCTGCGTGACGGACCACCGGGCAGCTCACACTGATCTCCATCTTCCTGTATGCGACCTTTATAGAAGCTGAAAGTTTGCAGTGGCTTAGTAGGAAACAAGCTACTTAATGGGTGTGTTGCATTGAACGCATCCTATGCAAAAGCTTCCTCAAAATGGGTCTCTTAAGCCACTTCTTGGCTTGATGCCAAACGTCTGACCTGGGACACTAATTAACCCACTCAAACGGGTGGACAACGATCGTCATACTTGTATCTTCATGCATAGCTTATTGACTTTGTTGTTCAGGCTTTGGCATGTAGTGCCCTTTTTTTTGACTTTTTTGGAACCCACATAATTCAGTATGTTTTGATTGGTCAGTGAGCACGCTTTATAAAATTATTCAATGCATGTTGCACTAGAAGAATCATCGGTACCCATATTGCATGTTCACTAGGCTTTTTGCCCATACCTGGGGCTACAAGTTGAACACATCTTCAAGCATAGCTTTTTGACTATGTTGCACATGCTTACATAGCCAAAGTCGTCATCATTCACAAAATAATTTACCCAAATTTGGCTACGTACTTATATGGAAATAGAAAATAAACTTAATCATTCTATTTTTTTGGCTCCTTACTGGAACTTAATCATACAAGCTGGTGGTTTGGAAAAAAAGCCCTTCAAAATTTGGAAAAATTGGATCATTTTTTTCCACGAAAAATCCTTTGTACAGGTTCAAATGATATTAACACCGTTGTACTCTTGACTATAAATAAACCAGGACCCATGTCCTCATCCAGTATGTTTGTATGGGGGAGTAGAAAGCTTTGTAGCGGGAATTAATGTATGATGAATGAGAAGAATCATCGGTATGGATATTACATGTGAATATGATGAACTGTTCACATGGGCTTTTGACCATACAAGCCGCTACAAGTTGAAGTGACCCATCTAAAGAATCGTTCTGAATAACTGCAAAGAATGAGTTGATTGGTTTGATAAGGTGAAAAAGAAAAGAAAAGGTTCTCTTAAGGCACATCTTCTGTCATGAGGCACATCAGACGTTGTACCCTTAAGAGACCTCAGGAATGGTAAAGCCTTGTACCCTAACTAGCAAGGAACTCCTTGACATGCCCTAGTACCTTAGCGGCTTCAACAGAAATTATATTGTTTTGTAAAAGTGTTGGTTTTTTCAAAAACATATTTCGTTCTTTGAACAAATTTTGTGAACAGAAAAACGGAATCTCATGGCTCAGTATTGAATGTTTTCGGCAAGGAATCCTCAAAGTCAATTAATTTTTCAACAGACATGTGGTGAAGCTGCTCTTGGATATATGGAATTGTGAAACTATTTAGTGGATTATATATTTGTAATCTATTAAAGTGCTTGACTAAAGAAAAGGTTATGGGTGAAATATTTGAAGATCAAATTTTTTGTGCAAATGTACATAAGGGGAATGTAAAGACAGCTTCTTCAAGGCCCATTATTGGGCATATGCAAATCCTAAAGGGTTACCAAGGTCATTTGGGCTGCATGCTAGCCCATGTTTTATGACTCAAAAAAATTCAGGCAGAGTTCTGTGCATAATAAGCATTTTGGCAAACACAAAAAATATTCAAGCATACAGGCAATTAATTTGGAATGTGGGCAGCCAGAATAATGTTTTGACAACCGGTGCACCTGTCCATCATGATTTCATCAGTTAGGCTTTAGGTTATTGCAGAACTTTTGTCATTATTTACTTTTTACACCAAGTCTCCATTTGATCTTGTGCATAGTACATACTAATTAGTTTAGGTGAAAATTTTCATGTAGCCAAAGTGGCCGTTATGCGTACAGAGATTAGCCAAATTTAAGCATCATTTTCATATTTTTGACTACCTATTAGAAGCAAATATATAAATTTGATGATTTTTTTTTTGGTTTGGAATTCTAGCAACTCAAAATCCCCCACCCCCCCCAATAAAAATCACACTTTTATTTCCAGTTTTGCTAGGCAACAAAATTTTGCCTCATAGTAGCCTAATGTCCTCCCATGATGCACACAATATGAACTTTAAACTTTCAGTGGCAGGCCTCTTTATATGTAAAAGTAATCCAGGTCCTTGAAGTCATAATTTAGTCCTCCTCCACATTTTTAACATCCAAATTATAATAATAATGAATGCATGCTTGTCAAATTAGCAGTGTTTTCATTGCCAATTTTGTGATGTAGCCAAAGTGGGTATCGGCCACATCTGGCTTTATACAAGATATGAAAGTTACCAAAGGAAAGCTCAATATTCCTAGTTACCCACTGGAATTTATCATTAAAAAATTGTGATTTGGAATGTTTGGAATTTTAAAATTGTGGTGAATTTGAGTGAGTTTATCCATGAATATCCTTTGAATCAGGGTTTTTTTTCCATGTCTTTTCATAAAAGAATTGTTGAATTTTATCCCCAGAACAGCAAAAATGTTGAACTTTCTGTAAAATAGCATATTTTCGCCAAATTTCTTGAAGGGTTTATCAAAAAATGACCAAATTTTTTGGGAAAAAAAGAAAGCACTACTTTGTATGGGAAGAAATCATGTTTTTTCCAGGTTGCATTTTGCTAAAAAAATTCATGAGTAGAAAAATCATTGCCAAATGAACTGGTTTGCAATTTCTCAAACAGTTTGCATATTCTTGCAAATCCCAGTGCCCACATCTTAGATGAAGTAGTGTTACTATGTATTAGCCCTAGTGTTGCCCAATTTCACATCATATTTTGGTTTTTAGTCTAATTCTGCAGCTCATGGATAATAAGTTTTCATTGGAAAAATTAGAACTAGACCTCAAACCAAAATCCCACTAGAACCAAATGAGATGCCCCTTTCACTCATCCGTTGTGCTCTTGTACCCCCCGGCTTCGCACACCTTCTAACAACTACAGTAGAACCTGTCTACATTAATACTGCATAAATTAATAACCTGTGATAATTAATAAGTGCGGTCCAGTCCCAAGTCAGGCCCCATACATTTATTAATAAACCTTCAAAAGTTAATAATTAATACTCCACAAGTGGTCCCGAAATTTTTTATATTGAACTCCACATGCACATATTAATTATCACTGATTATTAATTTAGGCGGTATTAATTTAGAGAGGTTCTATTATAAAAATGTTACAAAGCACGAGCAAAAAATTATTTAATGACCCTCTCTTCATTAATATCCTGTCTAAATTAATACAGAACCCCCGGTCCTGGGAGTATTAACTTACACAAGTTCTACTATAACTCCTATCAACCTGCACATCCCACGACACATCCGGTTGCCACAAAGTCTTCCAACTTTTTTTGGATTTGATATCCTACAATAGATGAGCTCATACAAGCTAGCAGTCAGTCTAATGCAGACCCTTTCACAAGAGCCAACTCCCCAGACAACTCGGCCACATTGAACCCCCACACCCACGAGCGCACCAGGCACTGAATGCCTGTTATTGTTCAGTTGTGGATGAACCTCAACAGAGTTAATATTTCGTTTCACCTTGGTAACCGATTTTGTATGAAATAGAGCTCATATGAAGGTAGATAGGTAGGAAAACAGGTAATGTAGCAGATGGTTTATGCATAGGGACGGGCTGTTTTTCTTACCTACCAACAACAGTTTTCATTAGGCAGGGTGGAAAGAAAAGCAGCTGAGGTAATCACCATGGTTGGCTAGGGAACTGGAACTCAACAGATAACTGTTTCCAGACCACCTATCGTTCATCCTTCATGTTGCACTGATGGGCGCTGGTTCATTGTGGCCAGACAACTCCAAGTTGTTCCAAAGCATCCCAAGAAACAACTATTAATGGATGTGTCAAGATGACACAAAACCAACTGTTTGGACAGGAAACAACTTAGAAGCTTAACTTCCCGTGGCGCCATGGTCATCCTAGCACAAGGCCCACCTTGAACGAAATGAGCTTGTCCAAAAAGGGCACCTTACCAGAGTTTGGATGCAAACCTTCTGTGGGCTTTACCCTTCAAGGTGGAGACATTATGAGGTACCCAAATAGGGGCCGAAGTTTTGTCTCCCTGCATTCTAGGGTCTTGTGAAATTCTGTCTAGAGACATTTGTGACATGACTAAAGGATCCACTTGGGCTTCACCATGCTATGCTAACCCCAATGTGTTTTCAATATAGTATGTTGAAAATTTATCATCTTTATGGACCTCATTTAAAGGGTAGTGTCAGAATTACATGACGACCTACTCCTTAATCTAGGTTTCAGTTTTCTAGCCAAGCGAACATTGCTCTTTGCAATTGTTTGGTGGGTAGGTCTGTTTTGGGAGTTGGGTCCCATGCTTGGTTCTTCTTGTCTCAATTGGCCCTGCATTCTCGGAAAACCAACTTCTCAGTCCTTACATTAGATGTTAAAGTCAGGGCTTGCCAATTCAGGCCCTTTATTAGTGCAGAATTGACCCCACTTGCCAATATTCTGGCAAGTGCATTTTGCAGGCTTCCCTTGCAGTCTCCATCGTTCCAAGGCAACCCCCACCCGCCCCCCTCCAAAGCCCAAAAGATCGGGTTTTAGGTGGTGGATTCTTCCAGGTGCGCGCAACCCAAGCTCACCAAAGGCAGGCTTACTTGGCAGAATCTGCAGCCTACAACCCAATCTTTCCAGTCCTAAAACTTCCAACGACACCTGATTGGTTGTCCCAAATGCAGTCTGCACAGACGTGGAGACTACTTTGCCCTTGCCTTCATTTGACAGCTGAGGTTTTATAATCTGGATTTCACAACAATGAATGGAACTTAGTTTTATCTGAAATGGTGCAATCTCCACTATGTAGAATGAGCTCCTCTTATTAAGAGATTGATATCTACTTCGGAAATCTGGATTTGATTGTGGGATATATTTCTTCTTCCACACTTTTTGTGGTCTAAGTTTCCAAGATTGTGGGTAAGGCTTGGAAATCAATGAACCATCTTGGATATGAAGAATACTGTTGGATACCCAAATACCAAGTGTGGGTGGAGTTCATCTAAGAGGTAAAGTATGATTTTGGGATATGAAGTGTTGCATGCCTACCTGCTACTTGTTATATAAACAGGCTGCCTACTTGCGGTTAGTTGAATGAACATGTGGCTACTTGAAATACATCTATTACGTACTTGTCTTGTTGGTTAAAGAAGTGTAAAATGCCTATTGTAAAATCCTTGGGATCATGTGAAAACTAGTTCAATTGGTGATTCAAGTTTGTAAATTCTGCTTTTGTTGTTCACACTATTTATACATACCCCAACTATACATGTTTTTGGTGGTGCATGTAATTTTCAACACAATCTTTTGTTGTTAACTTTCTTGGAGTATGGCTTGTGGAACAATGGCTTAGGAATAGATGGTTCTGCTACATTCTCTTTGTCAGTTGATGAACCTACAAAGTTATTTTTGGATCCAAAAAATTTGGTTGCAAAGAATGGCTTGACGAAATAAGTGGAAAACAACACTAAATGTGAAGAGTTTCTTGAGGAGATGTGCTTGCAGAAGGAAACAGACATCATCCATTTAAAAGGGTTATTTGCCCATGATGAATGCTTGGAGGAACAAACTAAGCCCTTGAAAGTTGAGAAGTCAACATCAATAACTATAACAAACAAAATTCCTATAAGGAAAGAAGGGAGTATATATATAAAGAGAGAAATATATATATATTAGAGAGGCTTAATATTCAGAGTAGTAAAGAAGCCAAGATAATTGCTGCCACAATAATGTGGCTTCTTACACATATGTTCTACAGTTCAAAGTATCATCATGTTCATAGCCCATGTCCTTCACCTCTTGTTCTGTGCTATTATTTAAGTTGTAGTCTTCACTGTCATGAACCTCCACCTCCTCTTCACTGTCATCAGACTCTACCTCCTCTTCACTGTCATTGGAGATCACTGTCATCGACCTCCACATCCTCTTCACTGTCAACAGCTTCCACCAGCTCATCACTATCCTCCACCATTGGCCTTTGCTGTCATCAGCCTCCACCTCCTCTTCACTACTGCCCGTGACTTCCTTGTTTTCTAATCCATTACATGCACACATGATAAAGGTTAGATAACCCATGGGCTACACATGCTCCCAATGGCAATGCAAAAAAACCAAGGCATTTCTCAAAGTTGTCTTTCCTCCACTGAAGTTTTCGCAAAAACTTTGAGTGCTTCCTCAAAAGTGGCTACTGAATAGTTTTTTTTGGATGAGCAAAAATAGAGCTCTTTCAGCGATGTGTTACTCTGCAGCATTCTTGCGAGGGAGTCTACAATAGCTTTAAGAGATTCCCCTTCCACCTCCTTGCATAAGGCAAGGTGGAGTTTGACGAGAGTTGAGTTTGTTTGTCGACCATTTGCATCGGCAGTCAGTGGTGGGATCAGTCCTCCGATTAAACCTCGCCCACTGCGTACATTAATCCCACTCATCTCCAAATGCTCCAAAGTATGATTCTCTTTGAGTGCATCTGCAGCACCGTCTAAAGACCAAACTGGAGACCACGCTCGAGACCGCGAAATCATGGGCGAGTACTTACAAGCGAAATATCAGGCCCTTGTTCCTCTTGATCATGACTGGAACTTGATTCAAGATGGTGTCGAGACCTTTAATAGTCGCTGAAAAGCCGGTCCCCACTAGCTGAAAACGTAGAGCCGACACGGTATGGTTTACGCACAAAGCAAGACAAAGCTGGACACAGAGATTATGCCAGATATCGATGTTGCACAACATCCAAATGTACTTCACATTTGTGCTCTCACCTACGGCCTGCATCAAGTCGTTGTACCGCCCTTGCGATGATGTACGTGGTGAGGAAATGTCGAATTCGGTTATGTCACGTTGTCCGTCAAGAATAATACGAACAGTATTCCGACGTATATAGATCTGAATTTAGAACGGAGTTCATAGCAACCGGGGCAGAAAGAAACGAAACTTTTAAAAAAATCAAGTAGCAAATAGAGAGAACAAAACAGAATTCAGGCAATAGTACCTACAGATTGCCAAAGACAAAACAAAGTTGAAGTACCAGGAGCAGAGTCCCCCGGTTTTTTCATCCGCTGGGCACCAGTTCTTCATCCATATTTCCATCCATCAGCATTAGGTAGCCCACTTCCTCCTTCCCCTTCTTCATCCATCTACCGTACGTCCTGCCTTCCACTTCTTCATCCATCCATCAACATAGTCTATCCTATCTCACTCCCTGGCACTTCTTCATCCATGCATCCATCCATCATCATAAGGTACCCAACCTCCTCTCGTGCACTTTTTCATCCATCCATCCGTCATCATTATGTACCCACTTTTTCTTCCGTGACATCCGTCATCATTATGTACCTACTTCTTCATCCATCCATCGGGCATCATTATGTACCCACTTCTTCATCCATCCATCAACATAGTGTATCCTATCTCACTTCCTCGCACTTCTTCATCCATGCATCCATCCATCATCATTAAGTAGCCCACTTCCTCCTTCCCTTTCTTCATCCATCCACCACCCCCACCCCCCAATACTTTTCATCTCGGGACCTCGATAGTAGAATTTGGAAACCTCGATCATCCCGGGCCTAGTCGGCCTGGACGTTGGGCCTTGTCAGTGAAAATCATCCTGGGCCAGTCGGCGTTCAGACCAACGGGGCTACATGTCAGGCCGTCACAGAACCCAGTCGGCCAGAACGTCCGTGATGGTCGACCTAAACACTGGGCCCCGTCACAGAGCCCAGGCGGCGAAAAGGCGACCAAAATCCCCGAGCTCCGTAATGCACAGGTGTGTTAAAAAACACTAGAACGTCTAAATCAGAGATCCACCGGTTCCCCATTTTTTCATATGTCGGGGTAAGAGATCCACCTCCTCCTTCCCCTTCTTCATCCATCCACCCTCATTATCTCACTCCCTCGCACTTCTTCATCCATCCATCCGTCATCATTATGTACCCATTTCTTCATCCATCCATCCATCAGCATAAGGTACCCAACCTCCTCCCGTGCACTTCTTCATCCATCCATCCATTATCATTATGTACCCACTGCTTCATCCATCCATTTTTCATCCATCCATCATCATCATCCCGGGCCAAGCTTCCATCATCCCGGGCCCGGTCGGGCGGAACACCGGGCGTGAAAATCAAGCCGGGCCGGTCGGCCTGAACCCGGGCCCTATCACAGAGCCCAGTCGGCCAAAGAATGCCAGGCCCCGTTACAAAGCCCAGTCGGCCGAAATCGCCGGGCGACCTGAGACTGTGACGGAGGTTTTGGGAGGTGGGGGAAGGGAGAGGCCCCCTACTTCACCGGGTTCTCCCTGCCGCCACCCCTCAAAACCTCCATCACAGACAAAACCTTAGTGAAATTATATATGTATAGATAGATTGTAGGGAATCCAGACAAGGGACTTATTTCTGAGAAATGGGAAGCCTCTCAAAGTGGCTTATGGAGTAGAGGACAAGGGCATAAAGCTTTCCCCAGTGCAAACCAAATAACTTGAAGTTTTTTTCTAATTTTGAATGGTGAAGCTTTGCAACTAGCTTATGGTGAAAGGTCACTTCAATTGAGGCAAGTATGTTGCATTGCTTCTGCTTTAACTCCTGGATACATTTTTCTTTTTTAGAAAAAATTGGGTTGCGCAAATTCTTATCTTTTCCAAGGAGCTTGCGTCTATTTGATATTGAGCTTATGATTAAGCTTGCAAATGGCCTAAATTACCTCTTAATTGACATTTGACTAAATCAGTCCCAATCTGAAAGAGGGACCAACCCTCACAAACATCATAATCAATAACAACATGTCATGTTCAAAATCATTTTGACTCAAAAAAGGTGTAAAACCTAGAAATTTTTAGATCCAACTCAATAAAGTTGACATTAACCTCAAGCTCTCCAATTAAGAAGAAGGATTTTGGTTTTTCTTCTTGCAAGGAGCATGATATTGTGGAAACTACAAAATAGGATGCCAAAAACTTGGGATGGCAGAGAATGTGTTCAAAACTTTTTATGATCATAACTTTTGCATTTGAGTTTTGATTAAAGTTCTTTCAACAACAAAGTTGTAGCTCTCCTCATGAACTTTCCAATGATAAGTGACAAACCTATATAAAAACAAATATGAGGTAATTATGATTGCTAAAAGTTTCGAAACATTTTTTCCCCTGAAAAACTTGGGCCTTTCCCCAAGGGAAGTTCATTGTTTCCCAAGGAAGTTGGCTTTTCCCCGGTGAACAATCATGTCCCCTGGGGAGGAGCTTAAGTTGCCCCAGGGAATTAATGTGTTCAAAATTTTGTTTGATCATAACTTTTCCCTATGGATTTTGATTAAATTGTTTTCAGTTACAAAGATGTAACTCTCTAATAAACCTTTCCAATAATAGGTCGCAAGTCTATGTAAAAACAAAAATGAGATGATTGTGGTTGTAAAAATATTTAAAACATGTGTTTCATTGAGGAATTTAGGCATTTTCTAGGGAAAATACATTCTTCTCCAAGGAAGGTGTTTGTTTCCTCAAAGAACTTGGGCCCTTCCCCAAGGAAAATTCATTACTCCTTTGGGAAGTCATATTTTTCACTAGGGAAATTTTCTTACTCCATGGGGAACTTGCTTGGGATTGACACTTCTTTCTTTTTTACCTAGGGAAGTTACTTCCTAAGGGCAATTAACTAAAAAAATTATTTAAATGTTACATGACTTTTTTTATCCATTTTGTTTGTCGAAAAAAATTTCATGGGAAAAGGATCGAACCCTGAATCTTTCAATTGAAAGGAGGATTCTAACTAATACATCATATTTTTTTCTTTGAAACTATTTGCAATGAAGATATTTATAACATTAATTATTGTGTGGGTATAGTAAGAAAAAAATTGATTTTCTTTTTCCTATTGGGCACTATATTGCAGATGTGTCAAACATGGTGCCGCATTTAATTAGTTGTGCATATTTAATGTTTGTCATAAAAAATGTAATTTTTACTCGAAAACATTCAAAAAAACTTTAAAATAAACATTTAAAGGTGGGGGGGACCTTAGTTTTGTGGTGAATTGAATTTCACCATATCTCTCCTTTTTCTTAGCACCTCCATTATTGTTCCTACTTGTCAAGCTAATATAATTAATCTTGAACCTTGTGCATTAAATGCTGATTTTTTGCATAAATCTAATAAATTTCCTTGCTTTATGGATACCCTTGAAAGAAGGGTTTGGGGTGAAAGGAGGCCCAAAGACAAGGTGACTTTACAAATAATTTTAATATTTACACTTACACTTCCCAAAACATATACATGAGGCCATGTAAGTGTATGTGACAAATATTTACAGTACCCTCAAGTAAGTGTAAGTGTAATAAAATTTGGATGTGTAAGTGTAAATCATTTACACTTGCATAGGATTTACATGCCACATATATGGTTATTGACATTTACATACACAACATTTTTTTATTTCAATGTTGGGTGATTCTCAATGGGTGACATGGTTCTTAAACTAGTTCTTAATCTAGTTTTCACATTGCAAACCAATTCTTTTCGTTTTGTGTAAAAATCAAATTAAAAACTAGTTTTAAGTTTTCATGTGAGAATCAACTAGGATAATTAGAATTGGAATTTTATATTTTTTAAAGAGAGAAACTACATGGGTTTTTATAAGGAAACCCAAATCTAGGTCTCATAATCTGGGAAGGAAAAAGGGTAGGTTGAAATCAGGGTTTAGGGTTAGAAGTTGTAAGGTTTAAGGTTTACGATAATGCCTCCACCATGTGAGATTGTGAGTGGAAAAGTATATAAACCCAAAAAGTTTTTTGGCCTTGTTAATGTGTTTTTGGTTTTTAAATGGATTCGATTTTCTCGAATTCAATTTTTTTCTCTTTCCATTAAAAGAAATATTAATTAGGGACAAGAAAGGGAGGAGATCTTTTCCTTTTATGATATATTTTAGATGTTTTTTTCGAAGTATAAACTTGTTCCTTTTTTTTTTTACATTTTCTTTTGTTTCTTATTGTTTTGTCTTGCATTTACTTCTCACCTTGTTTTTTATGTTGTTTGCTCCTACCCATGATTTTGTTGTTGTTTATTCTTCGCCTTGTTTTTGCTATTGTTTATTCTTCACCTTGTGTTCTTACTATTTTTTATTCACCTTGCATCACTCATCACCTTGTGTTACTGCTACTTGCTTTTGTCGTGTGTCACTTTTCATCGTACATTATTGTTGCTTGCTCTTCATCTTGCATCACTCCTTGCCTTGCATTACTACTATTTTATCTTCATCTTGTGTCACTCCTCGCCTTGTGTTGTTGTTGCTACTAATTCTTAACCTTGTATCGTTCCTCACCTTATGTTATTGTTGTTCGCTTCTTAACTTGCATTGTTGTTGTTCATTTCTTGCCTTGCGTTGCCATTGATTGTTCCACACCAGGCATTCACCTTCCCTTGTGTTATTGATGTTTGTTCTTCACCTTGTGTTGCTTCTGTTCCCTCTTTACCTTGAGTTGTTGCTACTCATTTTTCCCCTTGCGTTGTTATTGCTCGTTTTTCACCTTGCATTGTTGTTGTTCACTTTTTGGTTTACATTATTGTTACTTGCTTGTTGAAGTGTTGTACCCCCCCCCCCCCCCCTCCTATCATGTGTAGGTTTTAAAGCTTAGAGCGTGAGGTGTCATCTCAAGAAAATAATGTAGTTTTTTTTTTTTTAATTATTCAAAAGTTTTGTTGTTTTGGGGTTTTTTTTTTTTTAATTTTAATTTTATTATAAATGTTTCTAACTTTGTTTAAATTGAACTTTTTTTTCAACTTTTGATTTTTCTTTTTTTGGTTATAGGGTTACTATTTCCTTGAACTCATCTACATTCTAACTTTCATTTTAATCTTACATTGCACTTCATTTATGTAAATGCCCTTTGTAAATGTTCTTGTAAATTGTAAATGCCTTTTTAATTTGTTTACTAGTAGCCTAAAGGTTTGCATATTACTATTTGGTCTTTTCAGCAATCATCTAGCATAATTCCATCTTGCGACTAATAAAGGAACAATCACCCCAAATGAAAAAAATGAATAATAATGACAAAATATATCTAAATGATGTTGTAATGGAAGAGGAAAAAATGGAAGAAAAGTTTGAAATTCAACCAAGTCTACAAATATAAAAAAATATTAATGCAAATGAAAGGGAAGAAAAAATGAAGGAAATTTTGAAAAAATTGCATCTTCAGTAAAGAAAGTGGAGACATGATAATATAAATGCATTATGTTGGTCATTTTATTGTGTAAATGACAATAAACCAGTGAATGTTAAATGGTTTTAATTGATGAGATGCATTTTTTGTTATGCCAATTCAATTTTAATAACAAGTGCCAAAACACAAACAAGGAAAGGTTTGATATTGTATAATAGTGCAAATGGAATTAGTACGTTAAAAAAACATGTTTATGCAAACCATTATTTGATTGCAAAAATATTTAAAGAGAAAGTAACCAATTTATTAAAAATATTGTATGAGAGACAACTTACAAAGAAATGACCTTGTGTAAATGTAACCATTGTCTCTAAAAAAATTTGTTGCCAAAGATTTTTATAAACAAAATGATGTGCAGTAGAAGCAATTTTTGGAAGATTTAACTTTTTTATTGTAAAAAACCATTTGCCAATGCATCTTGTTGAAAGCCAATAGTTAAAAAGAATAATCTACATATTTGCCCAAAAGTTGGTTGCTTTCTAGGAAACAATTTTCAAGAATTTTTTTTCCAAAGTTGGTGGATAAAACATAAAAATTGTATGTCTTACCTACTTTGGCAAATTATTATTTTGTAACAAGTTTTTGATTTGTGGATGTCAAAAGGGGCTTATGACATTTTTTCCCTTGTTATTAATTTTTTGGGGGTTGATTACTAACCAAAACACATTACAATTGTGATTTTTAAAGCATTTGATACCTTTGGGCATGCATTAGCCAAAAACTTAATTGAATTGTTAGGCAAGTATGATTTGAGTAAAAATAAATTATTTATGTTAAAAAGAAGGATCTAATTTAAATACTACAATTATAGCCCTAAAGTTTGTTGTAAGTTGTGATGTTTTAGGTTTGACAAAAAAAATTAGGGTAATTGTTTTGGCAATGCATTATCTAAGGCTTATCAATATGCTTTAGGTAATGAAAAAGTCTATAAAATTTTGAAATATGTATATGTCAAAACTACCCAATTTGATTTACATAAATGCATAATTTGGTTGAATCAGGGAAGGGTATAAAAGAATGGAACAAGGATTGTGCAATTCAAATTTTCTTCAAACAAAAATGAACACTCTAATTAAAACAAGGTTATCATCAAAATTTTAATATTTCATTATTTAATATTACTTTTGTTAAGATTTGCTACAATGTAGATAATGATCATTAATTATTTTTCTTTATAGGTTTGCGAGCAAAATCATTTTTTCTCAAGAGGTTCTTCAATTCAAGAATGTTATAATGTTTTGTTATAGTAAAGAGAGTTCAATGAAGATGATAACCAAAGTTCCACGACATATTTGCACGACATATTTTTCAAATTGTTGTTGATTGGTTCTCCCATGTTGTGACTACTTATGTTCTCAACCAATCTAGGAAACATCAATTATTAAGTGATGCCTTTCATTCTGCCATTTCCATAAGCTTGAAATTAAGAGAAGAACCAAAAAATGCATCATTTTAAAAAACCCTAATGGAAGAGGATTCTGGTGTGGCACTTGAGTTCATTTGTTTGGCTTCCAACATTAGAAAAGAGGTTTGTGGAGTTTTTGATAGTTTTATTTCCTTCTTGAAAAAATTTGATGAAAGAAAAACACATAATGTGTTAGTTTTTAATGTTGGACCCAAGATTTAATAGTCTTTGCTTAATGTCTTCTTTCATTGGTCATGATCAAGGAGTAGCAATTATTGAACAATATGATACAATGTCATTATATCTTATGCTCATGAAATGTTATTATCACTTGCATTCATTGATAGAATCTAATAATGGTTTTGCTAACCAGAAAGTGGATGATGACAACATTTTGGATATTTTTCAAATGACAAAAAAGAGTACTGAGTTGGCAAAAGGGCTTGTTAAGATATAATTGTTGATTTTTCAGTGTTATCAAGTGGATGTGAAAGAGATCAAATGTCCTTTTCACTAGTGGGAAAAAAATGAAGCCATCTTTCACATAATTGGGTGTGTTGTTTGTTAGATTTTAGGGATTGTTGGTTCCAAAATATATATTGAAAGGATCTTTCCTTTGGCTAGAATCTTCATTAATTTGGAAAAATGTCATTTACAATTAGAAAACTTAAAGAATTTATTTTTGTGAACAAAAATTGGTCCAATGATTGTAAAGTTGATTGTAAATCCCCTTTCAACCTTTTAAAACTTATTGGGATATATCCAAACCTAGAAGAGGAGTTAAAACAATTTGGAGGAGTTGTTGAAAGAAATGAAATTATGGATTTGTAAACTACTAAAAATATATTCAAAGCCAAATTTTTCGTCAAAAAAATAATGTAAAAAAATAATTTTCCAAAATAAATATTGAAATTTCTAAGATTCAGCTTGTGAAAACCAACCAAGGAAATTGGTTGAAAAAATTGGCGATTCTCAAATTGCTGGGAATCGCCAAGCTTGAGAACCATACTTTTTTTCCTTGGAAAAAATATAGTACCAGGGATGATTCTCATAAGCCCCTTATTTTTAAAAAAGTAAAAACTGAGGCGATTTTCACACATGGCCTTAAAGAACCAAAACTGACATTTCTTTAAAGTTAGTGAGAACCGCCCAATGCTAGTTTATTCATAATCAAAGAAGGGTTATTGATTTGAATAAGATAAAAATAAGGGTACATGCTAAAATCCTCATGTAACTAACATGTATGAATTTCCATATTTTGCAATGTGTGTGGATTTGATGCCATAGTTTGAGCTTCCATGAATGAAATCATTGTGAACAAAACATTTTAATTCATGTTAATGCACCTAGAGGAGGTATAGGAAAGCTAAACATAAATCTTTAGAAGAATCATGGAAAATCATTTTGTTAACCTAACATTGTGTTTGTGTTGCAAGATTTATGTCTTTTGAAAATTTGATATTAAGTTGACACTCATTCCATTGTCGGTCATTTCAGATTCCACCTGAGACTTTATGTTAGTTAACATTTGTGATGTGCTTGTAACCAAAAAAACTTGCTTCTCTTAACATCATCTTTGCATTAAGTATAATTGCAACTTTATATGTAGAGAGCGATAAATAGGTTTGTGTGTAAGTGTGAAGAAAAAATGTTCCAGTAAATGAAATTGTTAAATATGGCGGCCTGAATTTATTTATTTTAGTTACCTATCTTGAATGAACTAAAAGTTAAATGTCTAATTCGCAAATAAAAAAAGTGTGGAGCAAGGTTCCAGAGTCAAAACAAATCTGATATAGTAACTAATTATGCAAAGTGCATTTGACAGAGAAACTCTACTCTTATGGTGTAGACTGCAACATCTGTATTCAGTAAGAATCTGATACATGAGAATGTGGTTGCAAGGTTAGTGCACTTAGCCATATCATGAAATCATGAAAGGTTCCATGTATCCATGTATTGTAAACCGACTCTCCTGCCTCCTCCCTTCTCATCACTGATCCTCTCAACTTCTGCCAGCAAAACAAGCAGACCTACAGACCACAACTGGAATTCTCCAGTGTCCTCCCACTCTCATTCTGTGAGGAGATTTCTGATGCTGTCTATAATTACAATCATGATAAATATGCTTGAATCATCTATTGTGTCCTAAGCTCCTATTTTGAACAAACCTTAACATTTAGTGGGTCACGAGCTTACCAAGTGGAACATAAAATGCAGAGTCTTGTGCAACTTTAATACGGTGCTGTCTGCAATGCCTGGTCTAAATCGGCAATCAGGTCATCCACATCCTCGATGCCAATCTGCAGTTTTTTAGGCAAATAAACATATTAGCACAGAAAGTGCATCGGACCAAACTTCAGTAGTCAGAAATTTTATGCGTCTACAGAATAGGCAGACTCTATAGCATCTGCAATGATGAAGGAAAGAGTGAGGAAAGAGTATATACAGAATCCATTCTCCCAAAAAATTCATACTTTCAATTACAGTTCACTTGTACTTACTGAGAGGCGTATCAGGTCTTCAGTAAGTCCACGAGCCTCTCGAACCTCAGAAGGAATGCTTGCATGGGACATGAAGCATGGTAGACTGATCAATGACTTCACACTCCCTGTCATCACCAACATAAGCTATAACCACTTAAAAACTATACATCCACAGTTATGGCTAGATAAGATATTTCCACATCTTGCATCACCCACACAACAAATTGCCACTTGCAGAGCTACAACTTTGACTTATTGTGAAGAAAGAGAAGGGAAGTGTGGTTCTGGAAATAACCAAAGCTGACAGTGATGCTAAAGAGCTTGGTGGATTCTGCAATATGCTTGGACACTGCTAGTGAGCCTGTGTTGAAGCTGAGGACAGAGCCTGCCCCTTTGCACTGGATAGACATTCATCATACTGTCCTGTCAAAAACTCTTGGATGGCATTGTAGCTTAAATACCAGAAGAAATTATTTGTGAGACACATTTGCACTACAAAAGTCCCAACATCAGCACTAGTGCAGTAGAGTGCAATAGTCAATAGATGTGCCAAGGATTGAGACAGAGTAGACATGTAGGACTCACCTGTGAGAAGTGCAGGCTGCGCCCTGTGTGCCCTGGAAGGCCTGCATAATTCACTCGAGGAATGCGTGGATGGGATGCCAGAAACTCAGCAATTTTTTGTGCATTAGCCTGTGGAGGATTTTGTACACCCCCAATCAGCACTTCTATGGTTCTATCAATAACAATGACGTTACTGTCCAAACCCCCCACATCTTGGCAGAAAATAGCACCAAAGCTCTCCGGTATGGTTCCAAACCTGCTGTTTCTCAACACGAAGAGCCATGGTTTTAACTCCCCGAAGGCAAAGCCAGCAATCAAATGGAGCAAGGCCTGACCCCTCTGCATTTTGTAGGAAGTAAATCTCCTTTGCCAGACTGCACTGCAGTGACAGCCTTAGTCTGAAGCTCATGAAAAGAACTGCTGACAATCAGGACAAATCCAATCCAGGGATGATAACAATCTCCAGGGTGTCACAGCAGTTTGCACTGATCCAGAAATTCCAAGCAGTTCAGTCATAAGGTTCTGATGCACACCTTTCACCCTTGACAGCAAGAACTCCAGCCATGACATCACTATGTCCTGCTATAAATTTTGTTGCCGAATGCATAACTATATCTGCCATACAACAAACACTTTCTTAAAGTCTTTTGCAAGAATACCGGTTTTACATGTAAGCTCTACACAAGTCAATTTGATCTCAGCAATCAAGAAGATGATGCCACAGCATCAGATTCTGCAGCTGTACTAGGTTAGCTTGATGTACACTTTACCAGCACCAAGATCCAATGGTTTGGAAAGAACAGGTGACATTATGCTGTTGTCAACTACAAGGAGAGCTCCATATTCATGAGCAATCTTAGCTATCTCCTGTACAAAATTGCCACCAGAATATGTGTTATCAGACCATTTCCCAGACAGAATTGCTTACTAAAGAAAACAAAGATTCTGCAGTCAATCTCCTAGGACACCAAAAGATCAAAAGCAAAGGTGGAATTTATGGCCCTAAACTAACTTCTTTGAACTCAATCTCAAGCCTAACCAGACTGACAACATTACTGAATACAAGAATTCCGATAGTGAGGTAGTATAAATAACCCGAATGTCAGAAATCATCTGGCGTGGGTTTGTGGGGCTCTCAATCCATACTATTTTGGTGGATGGTCCCACTGCTGCCCTAACCTCATCTAGATTGCCAGTATCAATTCTCCTGCAGGAGACAACCCCCAGTTTTCAGGAACAGGCTAGACCTAGACCAGAGAAGATGACAAAGGAGTCCAAGCCAAACCACAAAAAAGCAGTTCAGCATGTCAGAACCAGATACACTTTAACCACCTTCCAGAGCACCTTCCCTCACCATGTTACAAATTGCATGCTTGCAAAGTTTCCAGCAAGGTGTAATTTCAGACAGGCCAGGGGTCTCACTTGACCACAAGGCCAGACTTTGGGCAAACTTGTGAGAGTAGGCGATCAGAGCCACCGTATATATCGTCACCTGCCACTATTTCCTGCCCTGCAATCAGATTATAATGTGTCTTATTACTATAGCAAAAAGTGTGATGTAAAAGGATCAGTTTCATCAAGGTTGAAGCTGACCTGCTTTAGCAAGGTGCGTAATGGTGGAGAGTGCAGACATTCCTGTTGTAAAGCAAAATGCTCGGTCTGCACCTTCAAGTTTAGCTAATAGTCTGCACACATGAGAGAGCTGAATCAGGGCTTCTGCATACACTGGGGTACGAGCATAGTTGCCAACCTGGATATAAGATAGAAAACATATCCACAATGAAGTATGGAGTAACCTCCAACTTCCTAAGAGATAGAAGGTTTGGCTTCCTTACCTTTCAAGGGCATCGCGAGTAGGGTTGCCACTTCGTGTGTAGTCATATGGTCCACAATCTGTGGCTGATGGCTGCCAAACCCAATGCGAAAAAACACACTTGTGGTGTAATCAGATGGTGATACCATAGACCAACACTACATGTAAGGGACAAAGATATATAGACTCCATTGCCATGGACAGAGCTTCATTGAATGCTGCTATTGAGTATATAGCAATGGGTGTCCTAGTTACCTGCTTGAAGGTGGCAGTCTGATATAGGGGAGTACTAACAGCTGAATATGGATCAAACGAATTGTCTAACTGCAAAAGCTGTGTCGAAACATGCAGCTCCTTCTCAGTTTCTGCAAGACATTCTTTAAATTCAGCAAAATTGTGTGACACTTGCTTGAGTGACATACAGATGTTTTCAATCATCTGGCAGCATGGGCATCTGCAATCCATCCATACTAGAAGCAAATGCCAGTGTTATTGAATTTCTTATGCAAAAATCAAAGAGAAGGTAAGAAAACTTGGCCCTGAGAATTTTTTCACCTTGCACAAAATTGTCGCTGGAATCAGCATCCTCCTCAGAAAGCTGCCACATGGTTGTTGGAGCGGCTTTTAATCTGAAAGCTCCTCCCAAAGTTTTGAAATCCGAGTCTTTTGAGGTGTCGTTAGCACCTCTGCTAAACACCAAGGACGAGAACACGGCCCTCTTGTCTGCCTGCAACACACAAGAATGGAAACAACAAAGGAACCAGTTCAGAGACCTTGGAAACAACACTAACAAGCCTGTACAAGAGGATAGTTTCTCTAGCAAAATTAAAATAGTCCGCACAAGAGCAAAAGAAACAGATTCAAGAAGATTTTCCGAACATAGAAAAGCGGAAAACTCTACCTGCACAAGGCTCCATCGCTTGATGGAGACAGGAACCAGCGAGTGATTTTCGGGGAAAACCGTTCTGCCACCCCGGAATCCCGCATACCCACCAACTTTCGCACAGTCAGCCATTGCCATGTCTCTTCTTCTTCTCCAAGCAACAACAACAGCTACAACAACAAAACAGTTTGCCGCTCTTCGGATTCGCAAACACAAGAGGCTGATGAGGACGAAACCCTATCACGATTCCCACGCATTTGGCGACCGAACGAGTTCAGCCCTGGATTTCAGGCGCACGAGAGTAGTGACGGATGTTCGACAACCCGGACAGGCCGCAAACTTCGGATCCTGGAACGCAACTTCCGGCTCCTGGAGAAAAAAAACTTCAATCAGATCACATGTTCTCCATGCTTGCTGTAACATGCCTTTCTTTCCGAAAGAGTCTCAGAAAGCAAGTTTCAAAGCGAGGATCAAATCCAGCTTTCAAAACACGCAGTAAAAGCTTGCAGGTCAGGAGCACCAGTCCAAAAGCTTATCTATTATTTCAGAGATCACAGACCGGTTCACAGAGCTCTGAACAACAAGCAAAGAGAGATTATACATTTGCAGGAGTTTTTGTGAGCTTGCAAGAAAAATAATGGCAACATATTCATGCTTTGTTTGTGTAGTGTGCAGAGAGGCAAAGTTTTGTTGCCAGTAGTACGGGATTCTGCAAACATTTCTAACACAGTGAATTTCTCTCGTGTCATGTGCATTTTACAAGCTCATGCTTGAGCTAGAGATCACCACCCTGTGGTTTGTCTAACTTTGTCTCTTTCTCTCTGTGTCTCCTTGCTTTCCTCTGCGGAAAGATCATATCAGACAGGAAACAATGCAAACACTTCACGACAGCTCTCTCACGAGAGTCCTTATAAAAAAAAAAAATTGCGAACAGTAGAGAGTTCTCTTCTGACGACGTCAAAATGGATTTTGATATGCCGGTATCGAGCTTACATCAAAGCTCTCAAGGTCAAGCAACCCGACGACGACCCTTAAAGCCGAAGCCAAAGGAGAAAAAATTAGCAACTGAACCAAAAGAATTCTTGATCAAGACATCCACGAAAAGGTAATCACCTCCACGACAAGGCAATGTGACAAAACGAGAAGCACGTCCGGCGAAAGAATCGAAGATCTGCAACAAAGAGCTGCAGACTTTGCAAGAGCAACGCTCTTGAAGTCTCTCTCTCTCGAGCTGGCAGGCAGGCAAGCACAAGAGATCAGATATCGGTCACCCGCCTCATTACCGGGCCAAGGGGTGGCTGCTCTCGGCCATTAGGAGTTTCAAATAGCCAAAAACAAAATTACGGTTAATTTTCGACCACTAAATTCAATACATTAGAAATTGGTGGACTCCAATCCAGTTTCTGGAAGTACGAGAAGAATATGGCGAGATAGTGGCGAAAGGATAGACCCGGGGAAGTCAGGGGAGAAAGAAAGAGTTCAAAACCCTAGACAGTTGCCAAACCCTAGTACCTTATTCACTTTTTTTTAATACCTTAGTACAACAGCAGCTTCAACAAATGTATGTTGAATAATTGTTTAATTTTGAAGATTCGTTGTTGGAAATTGAATACTATTGAATATTTCAAAAGACTCTACATTTTTCCTTCACAAAATCATGTCTTTCAATGTTCTCACAAAATAATATAATTGGTCTGCAAGCTAAGCAATGTACTACAATAGTATTTGTTTCCTTCCCCTTTGCTCAAACCAAAAGGAGAAAACGAGTACCAAGGTTGATGGCCAATGTAAAAGCACTTGAAGAAATGTCTTAAATGTGTTTTTAGGGCTTTTGGTGATGTTCTTGTGGTTTTTTCAATGTTGCTTGGTTGATGACATTTATTTAAGTAAGGTAGTTTCATGTTGCAAATTTTTCATGTGGCGGAATGAATAGTATGGTTACCCAACTTGATGGGGTGATGAAGATGGCAATTTTTTTAACTTGGTAATTGAACTATGTGACAATGTTGAATTTGTTAAAGGTGTAACAATGGTGTGAATGAAATTTAAGCTCGGTAGAAAGTTGGTGAACAAGAATTATGCAATGTGAATTAAATGTGTGAATACATTCTAAACTAAGGAGAAATTTGTGTGTGTATATTTAAAAGTTAGCTTTTTATTGATTACTTATTTTGATAAGGTAGTGAACAATACAAAGCAAAGAGAGACACTAGCTTAATTCCATTCCAATTTTAGTAGCAATGCTAAACATGGAAAGCTAAAGCTTTCCATTTTTTTAATAATATTTTGCAAACCTACACAAAAATGGTAGAAGAAGCAATCAAGCCAAAATTTCAAAGTCCTTTCTAATTGAAATGTGGAACTCTTTGTCAACTTTCAAGTAGTTTTCTAAATGTAAAACCCCATGCTCGTTATTAAGTGTTAAAATAAATTTATCAAGTTACACAATT
The DNA here is from genome assembly GCA_963920785.1 of Sphagnum contortum. Lineage (NCBI taxonomy): Eukaryota > Viridiplantae > Streptophyta > Sphagnopsida > Sphagnales > Sphagnaceae > Sphagnum > Sphagnum contortum. The sequence goes on from OY987276.1 coordinate 11,229,597, forward strand.
ATAAAATATATAGAAATTTTTATATTCGATATGCATAACTTAAAAATAGTTTATTGTTTACATTCACACTTGTTCACAATTGTGTTTTTTGGCGCCTTGGAACTAAACTTTGAAGGCTTTTTCAGAATCACAATTTTTTTGGCAAATGTCTGTTAACATTTTTTAACATTCCTTCTTCAAACTTCCCCCAACATTCATCTCACTACACATTCTCAATTGTTCAAATACAGCTCCATGGCCTATAATAGAATTCATGAAAACTACATTCATAACTTTGATGACCTTTTAAATGAATTGTTTTCACATTTAAAAACTCCCATGCGTACATTGTGAATCATCAAACTTAGGTGAGTAGAATTAATGAATAGAGTTGGTGATCACCCCAATATTGAATCAAATATACCTAATTCAAACTCTTCATTCATAGTCGTCATTTTTCACCCCTTGCAACAATAGTTGCATTTGATTTTCATTAGCTGACATTTCAATTTCATCTTCTTGGTGTGCACATGTGTATACTTTAACAAATTACAAATCTCCAAGACAATGGCTTGAAATGCATTAATAATGGCTAATGCATCAAGCCCATCTAAGAAAAACATTTTTGAGGCCCCAATCACCTATTCTGCATCATCTTCAAAAAGGATTCAAAGCATAAATCCAATTGTGTTTGCCATTGCCACCATTAGCTTTTATTCTCTGTTATAGTAAGTGGCAACAATCTTAAAGTAAATTGACTATTTTCTTTGAAAATGGATTGTAATCCAAAAATCAATTTATTTTAATATGTAAACACATCTTATGTGATATTTTTGAACAACTTACTTGCAAGTGGCAACTTGCGCGTGATTTGGTTTTGCATTAGGATCATCCAAGACATAAAGACAAACCTTGACATCTTTTACTACCATTTTCATCATTTAACTTCTAGAAGTAATAAACAACATAATAATCAATGATCTAGAACTATAATTCAATTGTAGATGGAAAGTCATGCTACAAAATCAATTGCATCATAATTTCATTCTTTGTCTAACAAAAGGCCATTTTCACTATCGACAATCCAAATTCCACCATGTTAATGCAACAAAGGGTTGAACAAGGAATGCCCGTCTTCATGTCCTTAACAATAGTTTGCATTATGTCAATGTTTAGCATAACACATTTAAAACTTACTACATCATGCATTTATTGTAGGGAACATTTGAAATTCTCGTAATGTGGTGCTTTATATATTTTAAAAGGTAACCATTAGTTAGTTTGGTATCCAACACAATAAAATGTTACATCTAAACTCCTACCCCTAATGACAACTAATGGAAAATAAATCACAATTGGAATTTGGAATGTTTGACAAAGCCATGCAAGTGGGGAAAAACTACCTACATCAATGATCACAATTTTGGCTTCTACCATGCTACATTTTTTACAAATATAAAAGGCTCATATGGTACAAAAGCATTGCCTCCTCCAATGGAAAAGGATTTGGGTTTGCTTCGATGTTGTTAAAACAATCTTGAGGCAAATTGCTACAAGATGTAATGGTAAATTATAGATATAGGTTTTGAGTTTATATTCCCAACACACACTTGGCCTATAGGTAAGTTTCAGGTTTTAATAGTTTTTTCACATATCCCTTGCTCCAACTTTCCTTTCAAGTTTCTACAGGATCAACCGAGCCAAAAGCTTAAGGAACTCATTACTTGTATATTTAGGAAATAATTTGAAGCAAAAAATATCTTTTAGTTTGTTATGAAATAATGACCTATTTTGAGTACATTGAAAATTATACTAAGTACATTTTCATAATGAATTATAGGCACCCTATTTACATTTAAGCTGATTAAAAAAAATTCCTCAATAAATTGAACCCCATATTGTTTTGCATGCCATTTAAAATAAAATGGAAAATGACCTCCCTACTTAGCCAAAAGTTCATGGCAATGTTTATAAATGACCCTTGAATATTATGTCCAACTTTACATGGAAGAAGTTACATGTAATTTGTGATTGCAAGGTAAAATCTCTTTTTAAAAAGGAACATTTTGAAAAAATGCACGTCAATTAGCCATTAGATCTTCCCACTATATATCAATATAATAATTTTGCATCTTGAATTTAGGTTTATATGAGAAAGAAATAAATTTTGCCTTTATCAATCCAATTTTGCAAATCCAATTGTAGAACCCATCAACCACCTTAGATTCAAGGATGATCACTATTGGTATACCCAAATTATGGGTTTGTAGAATATAGATAATTGGAAGCAACAAAAGTTGCATAACATTTTGTATGTACAATCATTCCACAAATGTGTAATCCATTTGCTCATGCATGAAATTGATGCAATGCACCTAAAAATATTACTTACTACATAAAATTTATAATTGATTAATGTGTGAAAATGTGTAGAAAACAATTTGGTAATATGGAATGGAAAACTTTCAAGAATGAATAATTATGTGCATATATTTGGAGAACCAAATCAAGGTGGGTAGTAAATCAATTCTTCAACTTTGACTTTACAAAAGTAAGTTTAAAGAACATGTGCTAGTCTTCCACATTTCGTAAAACAACCATGGCCATCAACTTAACAAGCTTAAGGTATTTAAATACCTTGTGTTTCAAAACTTAGTTAATTTGTAAGCACCTCCACATTCAAGCAATAGGGTTATAAACATAATTCAATTGTATAATGGCAACAAATATAGAAGTTTGATGAGTAAGCAAATCAACATCAAATAAGGGACCATGTGAAACTCTAGCTGGCAAGGTTGTTTTGTTGTGGCCTAATATTGCTTTTTTGAAGATGGCTAAATGTCTAAAGAATATCCTGATAACATTTGATTAAAACCAATATTGAAGGTAGATAATGTTTATGACATTCATCACCTCTTGTATATGAATCTTTGTTTAACTTGTCAATCAAGCCTTTGGTAGCACCATTACACTTATTTTTAACACTTTGGCATGCAAATGCTTAATCATCCTTAAACTACATCAAAAGTCATTTAATAAGTTTGACAATTTTGTGGAACATGTACAAGTGTTGAATGAATTAAAAAGCAACATATTCCTCTTATGTTTATAACTTAATCCACCACACAATGCATAATACAAATTAACACATTCAACCAAGTCCAACTTTTTTTTGAAATGGTCATATGAATATTATAGCTTGGCATCAATATACATAGTGTACAATTCTAGTTGACCAAACTAGACAACTAAAACATAGTAAAAAATGAATGTAACATTTTTTGAACAAGTTTAGTTTTAAAAGACACATTGAATGCATTTAGTTTAAGGAGGTGAATGAATCAAGGGGTTTGAAAATTCGATGTGTTTCCATCCACAACCCTTTCAAGATTTAAAACAATTGGCGCCCTTCTCAAGTCTTCAACAATGTATATGTGTGTGCACATATATCTTGGATTAGTTGTTCATAGTTATATTTCATCACAACTAATTGAAACAAACATAGTTTTTTGCACAAAGAATGTCATTTGATTCAAAACCACATTATGCATGGTTGTAATATCCCACTCACTAAAATTTGTTCGATGTTTCTTGGGCACATGGGCAAACTTCAAGAACTCAAACAATCATTTCATATGTTCAAATCAGTCATGGGCTTGCCATGCAGTAAATTGAGTATTGACATGAATTGATTGTGTTTTTTCTTTTTTTATGCCCTTCCTCCATTGACCATCAATTGCACAATAAAACAAGGACCTTGAATGATATGAATCCTTTCATTTTTCTAACATTGATTTTGATTGTTTTGGTAATGTTGACACATTGTACACCTAGACGAGCAACCAAAGTTTCCCACTTGCCAAAATGTTGTTATAGATCATTAAGTTTAGTGTTTAAAAGTTTTTCCTTACCATTTTTGTACATGTCTTACAATGCACATGTAATGTGTAGATTACCTTCAACATCTATGATGGGTTCAAGCCAAGGGAACTTGGCAACCCATTCATCTTCAAAAACTTCATGAACATCACATTCTTTTTCTTCTTTTTGTGGATTTATAGATGGTGTAACAATAGGAACTTCATCATTCATATTGTCAAACTAGACCAAAAAATGACCATGGTGGAGTTGCAACCAAAGGTGGATGCATTAGCAAAATTAGGACTAAAGTTTAATGCAACATGATTATGGGCAACCAATTTTTTAAGCAAAGGTATTAAGATCACAAGAACTAGTAGCACCAACATGAAACCCTAATTGAACATCAAATTCAAAAAAATACAAACCCAAAAACCAACATTAAGGAAAGAAAAATAACATATATTTGAAATTCAAAGGAAGCATGGTGTTCCAATGAATAGTAAAAATCATGGACACAATAAAGTTATTTGTAAAGTCATACTATGTACATTTAGGCCTTTCTTTCATCCCCTCCAGTTCTTGCCTCCAGTTCATTTTTGCCAAATTTTTAGTGCACTAGATGCGCCAAGACGAGGGCTTGGTCTAATTTTTGGACACTATTAAAACAATTGGGCCCTCCTGCCAAAACACCCAACAAACCCTACCTTAATTGAGAAGATACTTGATGATTTTCCTTTGCTGCCGTTGTTTTGGGTTGTAACAACCAAGAGAGACCTGAAGATGCATCTCGTCCGGCTTTGCGCAACGTCTTCGTCGTCGTCGTCTTCTGTTCGATCGCTGGTAATTCCAGTGCTCGAGTCGCTGTGGCCGTGCTCCCTCGCTCGCCTTTGCTTGTCTCCTTCTTCCTCAACCAATTCGAGGGCTCTGGTGGATCTGACCTCGTGTGATAGGTTTTCTTTCGCTTATGGTTGGGGTTTTGGTTCTTCGGCAAGAAGCGATAACAGTCTGCACAGGTTCTTAGGAAAAAACACCGGTGTTGAGGACTCGGCTGCTTGTAAAGAGGAGAAGGAGGAAACCGGAGCTTTTCTTGTACATCGGATGATGTCGGTTAAGGTTGGAGAAGAAGAAGGACTGGATCACAACGAAGGAGGAAGTTCATTGCCGATGGGGGCTGGACTGGGGTGGGGCCCAGGGCTGAGGTCGCCGGACGGTGGTGGAGGAGGAGGAGGCGATGGCGATGGTGGAGAGAAAAATCGTCGACTGGAGAGGAAGAAGATGAAACGAGAGGGAGAGTGGTTCCGCCTCACTGATTCATGCTCCCTGGTGCTCCATCAAGGCGATATTACCAAATGGTCTGTTGACGGAGAGACAGACGCAATTGTAAGTTCCTAGCTCGCATCGTTTTTGATGCTTGACAATGAACTTTACATTGTCTCCGCCCTCTCTCATTTAGTCCTGGTTTCAATCAGGTCGGCAAGTGGTCTATTCACATCGTTGAGGGAGCGGAGAAAAAGAGCTTGTATGCTCTTTTATGTGTGTGAAGGCATTTTTTATGCAGAGGGGCAATTGTGTTGTACAAGATTCAAGGAAGGTTTTGTCCGACTCTCTGCTAAGTTCATTTTGTGTGTCTTACTAGCAAATTATAGCTTCTCTCTGAAGTAAGGAAGGGAAGCTGATGGTTGCTTTATGCAGGTGAATGCTGCAAATGAAGCAATGTTAGGTGGGGGAGGTGTTGACGGAGGTATTTGCTCCATCCTCAATCTGAAATTGTGATTTGCACATTCTTTTCTAGTAGAAAGCAAGTGCTGATTTTGCCTGTTGCTTAAGCTTGACATCTGTGTTGGTAGGGTAGTCTTGTCAAGAATCCTGGTACAATCTATCAGAATATCTCTTGTTTGGTCTCCTGTGCCTTTTGAAGAACAAGACCTAAATTACAATGGTGAGAGTGGCTTCCTGTCTGCAATGAAGTTCCAAGGTTTATACGACCTAGTCAAGCCTAAGGTTGTAAACAGATGGTCTTTTTACCAGAAGCTTGTCTATGGAAAGCTAGCTAAATATCTCTACCTCTGCAATTGTGAACTTTTCTTGATAAATGTAGCAATACATAGAGCAGCAGGGCCCAAGCTTTTAGAAGCATGCTATGCTGAACCAGAGGTGAGGAGAGGCGTGCGATGCCCAACTGGGTCTGCTGTAATCACGAGGTACTGCATTGGACTCTTCCACCAATTTCAGAACTTCTTGCCATAAATTCTTCACTCATGTGCATGTATGTAGTATGATAACAGCTATGGTGCTGTGTGCAGAGGATTTGATCTTCCAGCATCAAAAGTTGTTCACACTGTGGGGCCAATCTATGAAAGTGATGAAATTTCTGCAGAGCCTTTGGCTAAAGCATACAGGTATATCTTTGAAAGGATGGTAGTGCTGCAATAATGGGCATGAACTGTGTAGTTTTTGTGGAAGTAACCAGATGGAGGATTTGTGAAGGTCATTCAACTTGAACATCTGGTTTAATTGTGTACAGGAGTTCTATGGATGTGGCTACTCAAGCTGGTGTAAAGTACATTGCATTTCCTGCCATTTCATGTGGAGTGTATGGGTAAGTTGCAGTGTCCTCCCACTGACCACAAGCAGCCAGCATTGTTGCTCCAGTTCTTTATAAGATTGATGCCTGTCTACAGTTTGATCAGTATCTGCAGATGGTGTACTACAGGGACTAATAAGAGGTGTGAATGTCAGTTATCCATACAAGGAAGCAGCAAAAATTGCAATTGCAACAGTGCAAGAAACATCAGCCGGTTTCTCAGAGGCAAGTTTGCTTGTCCCTTTCTGCAGCCAGAGTGATGTAGTTCAAGCATTCAGTTTGGCATTAAGTTGAGTTTGCAACTGTGTCAGTCATGTGCTATTATTTACTGTAGGGGATTTTTGCATGGTGAGCATAACTGGTATTGAACTTGAAAGGCAGTGACTCCTTTTGTCTAACTCCAGGCAGTTGGCACACACTCACAATGAAAAGTCTGCAAGTTCATACCTTCTAGACGAGCAAACTGTAGTTTCAGATACTTCTGACTCAGTTGATCTGACAATTGACCTTGATCGTTCTTTTCTTGATTTGGCAGGTCCACTTTGTGCTCTTCCTTGAACGTTTGTGGAAAGTGTGGCTTGCAGAAGCAGAGAGACGGCTTGAAAGATAAAATGCCATAGATGCCTGAAAGTCCTGTTCTGGAGAATGATCTGCCACTATTGAGGTTTCTCCATTGCAAAACTTAAAGAGCTAGGTGAGCTTTTCTTCATTGAGAATTTGAGCCGCCCAAGGATGCTTGTAGCTGCAAAATGCAAACCGGATTATGCATTGGTCCATGTCCTGACAATATAGGCTTGCTTAATGAAACTACCCGTATTTGTTTGCGAGGTATAATCCTCAATAAGTGACCTGAGCTGTTTTGAGATTAGGTTGCAGTGTCAGGTTCTGATGTTTGAATGAAGGGGTGGGAGGTGCTGCAAAAGGTAGTTTTGTGTTTCCAAGCATCTAATGTCTTCAGCAACTTTCAGGGTGACATACTCCTTGGTGCCCACACAATAGGCAGAGGCTACTCAGCAAATCCCACACATCAGCCTCCAGTTTTGCATTGGATTTTGGGCATCAACAAAACCGATCTGGCTGTCAGGAAGTCAACCATGTTAAGTTAACAGTGAGGTTTAGATTATGTTAGACCATGTACCATATTTAGGATGGTCTTGGCTTGCAGCACTTTGTTTATTGTGACCATTCCTATCTCCTCAAAGCCACAGTGTTTCAGCAGCCAAATGGTGTTCAGTATGGTAGGTCTTTCAATAGAGTTGTGAGCTTAGTCCTTGCATGGGGTTAATAGTATATTGTAATTGGTAACATGATTACTCACCAGGAAGTGCCTTTTGGTGTCAGAGCCACATAAGTCATCACTAGTTTTTAAGGTAATATTTATCGCTTTATCTTTTCTGTTCCCCATGGTATAAGGTACTTATATGGGAGGTACTACTACCCTTTCTAGTTGCCCAGAATTTCAGAGTGCGTGTGCCCACATGACCCCTGAGCTCTGGGGCAGGTGGGGGAACAAGGTTGTAATCATTCACATATGAATCATCTGAGTCGGAGGGGGGGTGGCATCCAGTTTGACTGACAAAGCCAAAGGGTCTTCTGACAGTCATTTTACATTTGGTTGAATCTGAAGCAGCTTGAAGGAGGATACCATTGACTCCTTTGATCAGCCAGGCCTCTTGAGTGCCAGTGGTCATCATGACTGTGTCTTCTGAGTGCTTGTGTATAAAGAAAATCAGGACTCCAATTTTTGCATTGTTATTTGTCTGAAAATTTTGAACTCAATTCTTATGCACCCACTGTTAGGAGCTGGTGGTGTCAGTGGGGAGTTATGGCAGTTAGTGTCTGCCATTCATGAAGAGGCAATGGTCTGATACTTTGTGAATGACAAAGATATGACTGCACTCAATTGTGTTCCCCACCTCAGGTCTGTCCTAGCTGTTTCAATCCAAGAACAAAGAAATGTCTATATATGACAGTTTTCTTTCTTTCTTGCTTCATTGTGTGCCTCTACCTTAATGTCAGATGCTTATCAATGAGAATGTTTTTTGATTTGTTAAGGGTAGAATTGTTGAGCTCTTCACCTTCAGAAAGCTGTACTTAAATGTGTGCTGTTGAAAGTCATTATGTTGATTGTGTTTCAACTTGATAATGAAACTGGTCTTTTTAGTGGATTGAGATCAACAGGAAGGTGGGTGTCATCTGTGGGTTTACATGTCTAGGGGATGGCGGCTCAAGTCTTGACTAATTGTTTGAAAAACTTAGCTGGGATTGTATAGCGATCCAGGTTAGAAGAACTTGAGTAGGGAACTGGAGGTCTCATGTGCAGAGAAAAGTCAAATCAAAAGATGTGCCAACTCTCTTATCAGCATGCTAACAGATGGTGCTGTTACTGAAATGTGTGGAGGATCAAATGTGTGTTTTGCTTAAAAGAACTTTGTGACCTCCACCATGGAGTTGTGCACTGAGTTCTCCACTCTAGTATATGTTGGCAGGGTGGGTGAATTTGTACAATATTCCTGCTACCTATCTGAGCACAAGGAGCAGAGGTGCCATGGCAAGATGAAGGCCTCTGCTGATAGTTGGAGAGATTATGTCTTCCAGCATTTTTGAGGAAGCTTTTTTGTGGTAACCCAACTCACAGCACGAGGTACAACCTCCCCTGTATGCTGGGGTTGCAAAGTTTAGATGTCATTCCTAAGGGAGGCTAAATTGGACTCTGTATATATGTGTGTTTCACTCACACTGGAATTCTAGTCTTGTAATATACAATTGCAGTTCATGGCCCAACAATGATTTTTATAGGTTTCTGAAGAGGTCTGGGCTGGCTTCCTAGAGTGCTAAGTGTATTTAAAAACTAAGAGAGAGTGAAGCTTGTTTGACTACAGTTTGCACATGATTATTGAAGGCCTAGGTATGTTTTATGCCATGGGGTTTCAGTCAAGATTTTTGAGAGTCTTTTGCAGCATGTATTCCTGTTCATTTTGAACTTTATTAAAAGAGAAGGGACTGACTTAACTGAGTTAATTTGGGCTCATATCTGGAAGCATGCAAATTCCTATTGCACCCCATGGATGTGGTCAAAATCGCATGGAGTTATCTCTTTCAGATATTGGAGATTGTCATGCACTATGATTGCTTTACTAAGTTTTTGACATGGCAGCAGCACAGACTTTAAAACAGGTATTTTGTAAAGATTTGTGACAGGGTTTCCATACAGAAGGTGCAGCAGATCAGAAATCTGTCAGCATAAAGAGCAACATCTGCAAATCCCTTTACCTTACCACTAGAAATTTGAAAGCCCTGACATGGATGCTCCCAGGCTGAACCCATGTCCATAGACTGAGGGATCCATGGTTTGTCATCTGGATATCTTAGAGGACACACTGTACTGCTAGCAAGAAGTTGGTCGAACACTCTGCAATTTTCCCACAACTCAGGTATCTTTGAGGATGGGATGTGTTGTATGGTATCTCAAAAGCGCAGCTGCAGGAGGCTATGGAGCAAAAAGCTGATCACTAAAAGCAGCTTCATAATCTACTAAGTTGATGGCAACAAGAGCGGATAGGCCTGCTTTGCTTCACTTCAATGGATGGCAGATGTTTCATATCAGTTCAATGGACAGCAAATTCCATTTTCGAGACCCAAAAAAGGATGGCATTCTATTGTCAGCTGTTCTCCTTTCTCTGACAGCCGCATTCAGTGGCCAATAACAGGTATGTTGTTGTGACAAACTCCGAGCATAGCAACAACTTCTCCACTAATTACCGTCTGGCAAGCAGCAAGCTTCAGCTTTGTCTCAATGAGAAATTTTAAGTTCTGAAAAGAAATCCGGATCCATGTGCATGATGTATGCTTTGCTGATTCTTCATTTACCTTGATTGTCCTTGGAGGCATTAACAATCAGTAAAAAAAGAAGTTCTTTTTCTTCAGTTGAAGCTTGAACCCATATACCCAGTTTTGAATATTTCAACTGCTGGATATATTGGTAACACTGCTTTTCTGTGTAGTGCACTGAACTCAAAACTGTACCTACTTTTTTGAAACCTTCAACTTGGTGATTTCTTTGCATTCTTGTATAGTCTTTCGAAATTGGTGGTGCATGCAGGCCCCTTCAAAATCAAGTTCATAAAAACTGAAATAATATGTGGGGTTTGTTACCTTACCTTTTTTATGCATTGCAATGCTACAGGCATTTATTGGCAAGAGTCACTCACTTTCATAAGACAATGAAGGACCTGGACCAGTTCTGGACCAGTTGGACACTAATTATATTACTTTTATAAATGTTGAAATTTTCAAAAAAGAAGTTTCAGGGGTGTTTTTTCCTGAAGGGCAATTAATAGATCTGATGCAATATTTGCAAAGAAATCATCTCAAAATTAATTAATTATTCAACAAACATGTTGTGCTGAAGGGGCCACGGTATGGGGGTAAATAACAATGTAGCATCATCATGCCTTTTTACTAGTACATGATTTGTTGGCTCTTCCTGGGAGGTAGATACTATGGAACAATGTAGTTATGATTTGGTCACACATTTTGAGGCTTGTTGAAAAGGTATCATTATGAAGTGTGAGTTCATTTCTTGGGAGACTTCATGGAACATTTCCTATTTTACTTTTTGCTGGTTTAAACTTGCTATAAGAGGCAAAGCCATCAAGCCAGCAGGTGGGTTGTTTTCATTTTCACCATCCTGGGACACAACAAGCCGGCAAGTAAGAATTTCCATGAAATGTCACCCGTCTTTCTGAAATTTATTTAGTATGGTCAAAATTAAAGGGAGTTGTTGGTATCTGAAACTTTTTTCAATCCTCAGCGGCACTTTTGCTGTGATCCAACTACCACCTGCTTTGTGAAAGATAGAAGCTCAGACTGAGTAGGGTCTAAACAGTCTAAATTCAGAGTCATTTTGAAACTAATGACAGACCCTTCTGATCAGAATGTCTTTAATGCAGAGGTGTAAAGTCATAGGGTAGAGTTTGGCACCCATCAAAATGGTGGGTTTATATATAGATACAAATTATAGGTTGGAAGGCCTCCTCACTCTCCACATCAAAACCTTGGGACTAAACCAGAAGGTGGTGACATTACTGAGAGTGCAAAGGTTCTTGAGCTTCCAATTGGCCCTCTTCTAGTTGCTCATGATGCATAATCACCCCTCCTTTAAAATTAAAAAATATTTCGTCTACATAGACATAGGTTAGTTTTTCTCTATTGAGGGGATTGTTACGTGTTTTTTCATCCATCTACAAGCTAATTAAAAAAATAAAAATCATCCACAAATAAACAAGGTTGCTCTCAAACCTGTGCACTATAGGTTATGTCTAATAGTTAGTTCAAGTGTGCTCAATTAATGTGATGATGTTCACACTCCTCACCTATTCACAATAACCTGCACACTTTCACAAGTTATCTAATTCATAACTTTTTCATCTTTTGTTTGACAATGCAACATGTATAGGCCTATATCCCATAAGTTTTACCGAAAGTTGAATCCTCATGAGCAAAAAATCAAGGCCTGAGTATTGCATTAAAAAAAACGCTTGTATTTATATCATTAGAGAGCCTAAGGAAAAAAGAACTTATTCAGGTTTGAGTTTCACTTTCAGCAAAGAGACTATTTCAAAGTTCGAATCCAAATCAACTTTTAACAAATTTCTGAACCTCAAGTCTGTATACCCAAAACTTAACTTAAAACCTGGACCTGAACTTGTCAAATTGTAAACACCCCAAATCTGCTAATACTGATCAAACCTTCCATACTTGGGTAAGTGCATTCGAAAAAGTATGTGACCTCTCATGAGAATGGACACAAATGATAAATAAGCACAAAAATTTCCAACTTAAGCAGATAGCTGCACACAAATGATAGATGCTCACAAAAATTTCCAACTTCAGTAGATAGTTGCGTGTTTGTGCATTGTGCAGGCCAATAAGCTACACATTTTACAACTTGGGTGTTTTCTGCAGAATCTTACTTGTTGGAATCCTTTTGCATTGGGATTTCAAAAAGTGACTCCAAAAAAATGTGGAGGATGCCCTTCGGGTAGCCATGAGAATGTGTGTAAGTGACCCTTTTGGGTATGCTGCATTCTACACTCTGACCTTCGAATATTGCAGCCGCATTTGAAAGATCCTAGTTTAATGCTGCAATTCCCTCATGTTCAAATCTAGGACAATCTTTATAAGCCCCTCACCCACTTGTGTTAGTTGATTAGCTTTTGTCATTGGGTTGTTATTAATAATGTTGTCTTCATGGTGGTTGTTATTTTTCATTATGCTTTTTGTCCTTTGTTTTGTTTTTGGCTTTGCCAACAACAAGAAGTGGTTTCCGACCAGGACTAAAATCCAACAACCTGTTGTTGTATGAAAGAAACTGATGTTTTGATTTTAGACAAAGAGGGTGGTCGGGGTGGGGGTATGGGGGGGTGTGCTAGTTACACTTGTCTCCACATCTCTGAATGCTCTCAAACTTTTGACCCTAGCCAACCCTAATAAGACTAAAGAGTCTCTTCTTATGCGAGTGGTTGGCACATTGTCTCATATTGGGAGTGAGTTCAAGATATTTTGGACTAAATCAAGATTAAGATCAATAATATGTTCTTATATGTATATATACATATGATTGACATTAGTTTTGGGGGTATGGTCTTGTCCCCTATAAGCCCAAAACCAAAAAGTGAAAAAGAAAAAGGAGAGAAATGGTATGGACCTCAATAAAAGCTTTCAATTTCATTTGTTCATGTTAAAAAAACTACACCCATGCTAGGCAACAAATGCGTGTCAACTTCTCAACCCCGTCACCAACAAAGCTCTCAATCACATTTGTTCACGACCAAAACAACACCCATGTTGGGCAAAAAGATCACACCAACATTTCAACCCACCATGGAGAGATCCATGCAATCACATACAAATCCTCATCACCCCATGCATGACGAGCAAATTAACAAACCGATGGATTGATTGCATTGACATGTTCAACCCACCGCACATTGCATAAACACAGAATTCTTCATGACTGGATAGCAACTCATATATGTCCAAAAAAAAAAGAAAAAAGAAGAAGAGAGAGAGAGAGAGAGAGAGAGAGAGGAACAAAATATGTAGCTAATTTGACTTGTTATAAATTAAGTTTTATAAACATTGACTTATGCATCTAATGGGGGCATCCATAAATCCAAAGGAAAAAGGAGGTGTATAAAAAGAATAAAACAATAACAACTGACAGTAGATAGAGAGTTCTCAGTGATTTGCTAACATCCAGAGAAGGGCCTTTTCCTCTCTTGAAATAGGGCAATTCCAGCAAAGAAGAAAGAGCATGAGTAAATAGACCATCTTCAATAACAATCAACAACGATAACAAGGTACTAGGTATTATTAATACACGTCTCATTTGTGTACATTACTATTGTTACAAAGTTATGGTCCCATCGTGTACACTACTATGGATACAAGTAATGGTCCCATCAATGTCACGAGAGTTGGATGCTCAAGATAATTATTCCTTGCAACCAAGATGTGCATAATTGGCTTGAGAAAAGGAAAGGAGAGGAGAGGAGAGGAGAGAAGGGCAAGATTAGGAGGGGCTCAAAGAGTTTCTTTGTGATTGGGGATGTTGTATGTAATCTCCCCAACTCTAAATTGCACTATTTAACCTTACATTTTACATCCAAATACATGAGTCAGATCAATCTAACAATACTTAAGCTCAATAGAAGGTTTTTTGGTGGAAAAGTGACAAGTATTCCCATGGGTTCACTTATTGAAACTTGAAACCCTAAAAACTTCAAAATTAGTATTTCACTAGCATTGTTTCAATTCTCATAGGTATGTTCATTGATGGCCCACCCAAAAAAACACACACACACACCCACACAAACAAAAACAAAAATACCTCAAAACCTTATAATTAAATGCCCAAAAACAAAGAATATTATGATTTGAATTTTGGTGTTGCCATATTCTTTTATTTAGTTGTTGTTTGTTTGTTGGTTTTATTTTTCTATATAATGCACAAACTCCAGCTAATAGGGGGTACTACTACTACTGTAAGTACTAATAAAAATGACTCCATTATGAAGGGGAGGAAGTTTGTATTAATAGATGTGAGAAACATGGGAAGTGAAAAGGGGGTTGGGGGGGGTAGTTAGAGGTACATTAAATGTGGTCAATTAATATCTTCCATTTATGGGCTCCACATGAGTGGCGAGGTGGACCATGGGGAGGTTTGTTTTTGGGGGGGGGGCGTTTGGGGGGGTGGTCCTGATTCCGAGGTTGAATTAAAATTCAATAACCATTGGGGTATGGGATTAGTTACGTCAGGTCGGCGCACTGTCGTTTGTCGGCAGGAGAATTAAATCACACGACAAAAAACTTTGATTTGGTGGGGGAGGAGAAAAGGGGGGGGGGTGTGGGGGTGCTAATTTTAGTAGTTGAAAAATATAGTATTGGTTTTAGGGAATTGAGTTGTTTGTTGACACACCAAATTTAGGGAAGGTCCAAGAGATTAGGGTTAGCTCTTAAACATTCTTTTAGGTGAAATGATAAGGGGGGAAAACCTAGGTGATGAAAACCCTAAATGACTTTTATTCATCCATAGGTGGAATATACACATTACTAGGAATATTAATGTATGAAAACCTAAATGACTTTTATTCATCCATAAGGTGGAATATACACATTACTAGGAATTAATGTATGAACCTAAATGACTTTTATTCATCCATAGGTGGAATATACACATTACTAGGAATTAATGTATGAAAACCTAAATGACTTTTCTTCATCCATAGGTGGAATATACACATTACTAGGAATTAATGTATGAAAAACCTAAATGACTTTTATTCATCCATAGGTGGAATATACACATTACTAGGAATTAATGTATGAAAAACCTAAATGACTTTTATTCATCCATAGGTGGAATATACACATTACTAGGAATTAATGTTAGGTGTTTTCGCCTATCTCTAGGATTAATGGCTATTTTAGGAATTTTTTTTTAATGTAGGCTAACTTCAAAGTAGTGAACAATCCATGGGAAGACGTGTCCAAAAAAAAGAAAAAAGGGGCGGGGGGGGGATCATATGTAGGAAGGTTTAGCCAAATCTGTCTATAATCAACAAATGAATTACAAATTTTAATAATCAACCTTCTATATTTTATGGCTATATACTGAAAAAACCAAGTATAGAAATCCGGATAGTTTTACTTAATTTTTTTCTTACTTCTGGCCATTGGAACCCTCTCAAATTGCCTCATTTTTTAGTTTTTAAAAGTTCAATTATTATTATGCTTTTTGGCAAAACTTTGCCCAGTGAAAAAAAAGGTTTTTGACTCTCTCCTCTTTCTATCTTGGAGCATTTTCAGGGGTTTCAGGAGTGTAATGACTTGTACATTGTTTTTTGGTATGAAATTAAGCCTTGAAGTTTGGACATGTACATATGTAACATTAGAGACAATGAACTCTAAAATGGGTGAGTACAAGAAAATGATGTCCATGTTATGTCATTTAAATCATTTCAAATTCTATATTGTCCAAATTATGCATGTTTATGTGTGGGAATTTGAGGAAATAATTAGCACTCTATTATGGATCTAATAAACATTAGTAGAGGCCCAAATAGGGGAGGTTTGTGTGTGTGTGGAGATGGCTAAGCTTTAATTGTTCTTTGGCTTTTTTCTTAACAACTTTGTCCACTTATCAAATGATTTTTTTGGGTGTGAATTTTCACAACTTTTTTTAATCCCCAAAACCTGATTGTAATTTGTGACTTAAAGCAAAAGGATTTAAAAAAAACCAAAAAATGGTTCAAATTCCCCAGATTTCGAGTGGGGAAAAAAAAAAAAAATCACCAAAATGCTATACCAAGTTTTCAGCAAGGTCCCCAGAATTATAGAAGGGTGCTTAAATTTTTTTTGACATTTATATCGAGTTCACCTAGCCAAATTTTGGCTAAATGATCTTCATCCATCTTGTGCTACATTACAAAATTGGGCAAAAAGAACACACTGAAAAAAAAGAGAAATAAGTGCAAGTGTTTTGTAAGGGAAAAAAAAAAAAGAAGCAAAGATGATATAGTGCCCTTCAAGAAATTACCGGTTTTGATTGGCCAATGAGAGTGATTGATAGAGGGGTGTGGACATTTAAATAGTCTCTCACTTTATAGTGTTCAACTATTCTCATGTTTTTGGGGGTGGGTGGGGATGGGGGGGGGGGGGGGGGAATAATTAACACTTTATGTTACATGTGGCAGAGAGTAATAGAGGCCCAAATAGTGGGTATTGGTGGACATGCTCTCAAAAATTATTAAATTCATGGTCGGTTCCGATCAGATTAAAATAATGGTTAAAAAAAATAAAATTGGTTAGCCACCCCAAGAATTTGTCTTTGTTTGAAGGCTGTTTCCCCCTTCCTACCTTCTCTCCTCAAGGGATCATCAAATAAGGCATGGTC
The DNA here is from genome assembly GCA_963920785.1 of Sphagnum contortum. Taxonomy (NCBI): domain Eukaryota; kingdom Viridiplantae; phylum Streptophyta; class Sphagnopsida; order Sphagnales; family Sphagnaceae; genus Sphagnum; species Sphagnum contortum. Next base: position 11,246,480 of record OY987276.1, read on the forward strand.
CGGTCCATTCATACCAACTTCAAAACCAAAAAAAATTAAATCAACAAGTAGCCTATGCAAAATGTATGCATGCATGCACGCACGCACGCACGAATGCATGATGATAATGCGTGGCCTATTTTGGGCAGGTATGTCAAAAATTTCTATATCAGGCCGGTAAGCGTAAATATGAAGCTTTAGAAATGTATATATATCATCCGTGGTAAAGGTATTATATATACGGAATTTTCAAATTTTCCTAAGTCACATATATATATATATATATATATATATATATATATAAGGGTTCCAAATTATCAATCCATGTAACGATAAAGGTTAATGACCAACATTTGCCATTCTCACAAGATAAAGGATCGGGCAAGTATGCTATTATACTTTATCTTATTATATTTGTTCTATGTGTTAATCATGGGTAAATGCAAGGTCGATAATTTTTTTTATAACATGGGTATGAGTATGAAACAATTGACAAGTTGAGAAAGAATGGATTAGTTGTGCGATTGGCATTACAAAACGTGTGAGAAATATTTACTATTCGAGTATGGCAATTAAAAGAGTAAGAAGGAAAATATGTATACAGCCAATGGGATTGGGGAGCATATCTTTACCTTGATATTTGCAAACATGTATATTCGGGTTATTATTAACCCATTCAATGATTGTGTTTACAATGCCATAACAAAGCAAGTTTATTTGTTATTTATGGTGAGCTCAAGGACCATTATCTTGGAATAGTGGGAGACAACATTTGACCTAGGGCTTGGGAGGGACGAAAAATTTGCAAATATTCTTTCAAGGAGTAGTTGTGTTATCATTGGGACTCATTTCCATCACTTCGAGATGTTTCAAATCATTTCATGTTTTAGACTTAGTCACGAATGCACATAGAACAAGAACACAAACTTGCACGCACTAAGACAAAAGATCAATGTTGATTAAGCTAATGTGCAAATTACATACTCGGTTTGCAAACACTCAAATGCATGTTAAACTTTTTTTTTCTTGGTTTATGTAGTTTATTCCTTCAATGATTATTTTCAAACAATATTTGTGCATATTGCATGTTTTGGGGAAAGGGGTGGGGGGGAGTGTAGATGCCTTAGGGCTTGGAAAGCAATTAAACCCAAAACCACTTTCTTGCATTTTGCTATCTTGGGTGACAAAAGGGCAATTTGAAGAGGGAGGGTACTTGGTGCAAAACACAATTCTCCACAATGAAGATCATGATTGTTGTTAAAGACCCCCCAAAAAAAAAAAAAAAAAAAAACATTGGTTTACGTGGTGTGCGGTTTCGAGTATAACAAAGGAGTATTGGTTTCTTCGTTAGGATTAAGGCCATTGAAAAGCCACGTAGCCTAGGTTCCCACAATTTGGATGATGTGGTTCCCTACCTACTTTATCCATGCAAATGAAAATTGTGTCGAGTGGGTTGTAACCACACATTGGGAATTAGTTTTGAATATGTCATAATTGAGAGAGTACACCGCGGTGAGTAGCAAAATCAAAAGAATGAGTCCTAGATGGACACGGGAACCAAATCTAGCAATCCTTATTATTTTTATTACTAAGTTATAAGTATATGCGGTTGACTTGGGTCACAACCATATTCCTCAAAAAAGTCTCTAAAGAAAAACAAAAGTCTAGATAATCCTTCAGAGGTTGCTACAAAATATTTCCTTTACTTTAATCCTTCACTACCTATTATGCTTGTCTCTTTTGCAATCAAAAAACAACTAACAAAATCCCAACACTAGGATATAGCTTCTAAGCTACAAAATGCTTGTCGTACTCTCCATTGGAATGTTATTAAACAAGGCTTTCCAGGTGCAATCTACACATCAAGTGTGAAAGTGTGAAAGTGTGAACTTATTACAAATACCAACAAGAAAAAGCACAAAGGCCGTTCTAATGTTGCTATCGTGGTGAAAAGAGCCATCAAAAGTTGTGCCCTAATTGTTGTTGGGGTTATGACATGCTGGTAAGAATTGGTCCTCAATGCCAGCTTTTTGTTTTTGTTTTTGTTTTTTTTTTTTTTTTTTGGGAGGGCTAAGTGTAGACAAGTTGAAACAAAGGGTCCCCATGACATGAGCCCACCAGTGCCCAGATGAATAAATAAATCAATTCTGGCACTTGGGATGATCCCTAAGGGAAATGCGGGGGTGGGGAAAAGAAATATGTGACACTTCATTTTGCTTCCATTTTTAAAGTCCACATGAACTACCACAAATTGGGTACATATTCATTGATAGGTGAACATATGGAGTTCCACCAAAGAAGAAGAAACAAAAGAAGAAGAAGAAGAATTAAAACCACATATAGAGTTGAAGATTAAAAAAGTGTTGCAACAACAAGTGTTCAAGAAGATGATGTAGATAATGAATATGAGTATGATGAATAAGCAATGGGGAGCCCTTAGCTTTGCTTAGTATTGGGGAGTCCTTAGCTTTGCTTTGTATGAGGAAGTGTTGGCAAGTTCCCCAGTTTTGAACATTAAACATGAAGGTTTTAAACATGAAGGTTCAGGTTATTGTGACGTGGACTTGACTCAACACACTTTGGCATTGGATTGTGAGATTAGCCTTTTGCTAGAATTGGACCCTCCAAATTGAAATGTTGAAAATGAATTCTTGAAAGTTGTGTTCTTAAAGTTGCATGTTGACGTTTTTTGAAAAGTCAACAAATAGGCTAGCAAATTAAAAAGTAAGGTTATTTATTTAAGAGTTTTTCATTTTACTCGAAACGTTTGGATAAGGTTTTTTTTGTTGCTTTCCCAATATCATGATGAGAATCGGGTTTAAGGGTTTAAGGTTTTTGAAAAGGAGTTGGGTCGACTTGTAGTCTAGGTTTTGGGGTTATCAATTTAAATTGACATAACCAACAAATTTATAAAATCCTTAATTGATGTTCATTCAAATGATAAGCCTATGCTAGAATCCCATGACAATTACATCTAACAAAGTTGATATCATTGCTCATTTAAGTTTAATTGCAACATGTTTTGGAGTGAGTATTGTATACATCCTCCCAAATAAATTCGAAAGATTACATTCTCTCCACATTCATTAAAATCACATATTTCATTGTTGAACATCTCCATAATATGTCTAGATGTCAAACAATACATCAACAAAAAAAAACCTAATACAATAGGTTTCTATCATTCCCATGCCCTCAAGGTCATTTGTGAATCGAATTTTTACTAAACCATATTGTTTGACAAATACCTCCACTATTCTCATAAGCATGTTAGTTGCAACTTGCAACATTTTAGATCGCATCTCCTAGTTTATTGAATATATATTTTAAATTCATTTGTGTTCCTAGTTCATATAAATTTATAAGCTACACAAAGGAAAAATAGCCACATCTACAAAACATTTGTTTGCATGCCAAACTAAATCTTTCATAACAAAAATCAACATCACACCACAACAATTGGATTGCAACCCCTTTAAAAAACATTGTTCACATTTCACATTGAAGCTCTTCATAAGCCCTGTTTGCAAATTACAAACCTACAAACAACAACCAACACATTTAAAGAAAGGAGAAAAAAACTACAATGCATATTGTCTATACCCTAAATTCAAAACAAAATGTAACAAGAAATTCGAATGCAACTTGGCCAAAGTTAATCAAACTTGTAATTGTCTTTTTCAAACATATATTTTTCCTCAATAAACTTTTGGTGTTTGTCAATCATAGTTGTTTCACATGTCATATGATTTAACATTGTTTTAGGTTTCATAGCTCCATCACAACCAACATCATTAGCAATGTCTTTTTTAAGAATTTTGGTTTGTAGCCAAAGTAACTATTACCCATAAGAAAATATAAAAAAATGATGATGATCCCCAAGAAGATTTTAGTCAAATTTGACTATAAATCAAATATGAAATACAAATCTATAATTGTTCTTTTACATTTTGGCTATACATGAAAAAACCAAGTAAAGAAATCTAGCAATTTTGATAATTTGTTTTGCTCACTTCTAGCAAATGAAACCTCCAAAATCACTTTAACAAACAAAATAAAATTTCACCAATAAAAAAAAAGTTGATCATCAAACTAATTCTTAACAACCAAGATGAGGTCATGGTACTCAATTGCCTACCTAGACTATTAAAGATATGTGATCAACCAACAATCACAAATCTCGAAACGGGTTAAACATGCCAACATATTATGTATCTTGTATACATCTATGTTGTAAAAATGCCAAGAATGGTGTCAATATGTTGATCACTTGTGTGATCTTTCACAATTTGAATTCTTGCAATTTTGAACCAAAATCACCACAAATCAACGGTGCCTTTATCATCTAAATCTTAACTAAATCATATTTCATGGTTGAAATAAAGAGATTTTTCAGAGGCTGTCAAAGATAGTTCTCATCAGCAACGAAAGATGATTAATTATGTCGGTACAAAAAAGCCAAAAAAAAAAAAAAAAAAAAAAAAACCATTTTAATTATCCCCTGCCCGCCCGCTGCCCGTCTCCCTACACACAATCTAAAAGTTCGCAGGCGCCCGGCGCGCATCAGAACGGAGACTAGGTCAGGTAAAACGCCACAAAAAGCGCCTCTTCTTCCTTCGCGCGACGATAAGAAAGTGGCTTTTTATGGCCTTTTATTGACGCCGATGGTTTGAGAGCGCCGTCACAAGCAGCAGCAGCACCCGCAGCGACTTGAGCGTCGTCGTCGTCGTCGTCGTCTGTTGTCGAGTTCCATTTGCTCCCTCTCGCTTGCTCCCTTCATTCTCACTTCGTTCTCTCGCGCGCTAAGAACTGGGTCGTCTCTCGCAAACCACGGATGTATAATCCATGCAAAAATCACACTGCCTTGTGCGGAGCTTCGTTATGTCCTAGAAATATTTTTTTTGGGATTTTCGGATGAAGCTCAGCTGTGCGGATCTCTTGTGCTTGTCCGTGTCTCTGTGTGTTTTTGGCAAGAACAACTTTCTATCTTTTGCTCTGAATCCCGGGATCTGATGTGCGTGTTTTTATTTGGCAAGAACAACTTTCTGTTTCGTTTGCTCTGAATCCCGGGATCTGATGCCGAGTGCGTTAAGAGTTTGTAGTGTTGACGTCACTAGGCTTAGATTAGAACACCAGCACGCTCGCAGCTGCAATTTCTCTTCGTGAGGGATTTCGGTGATTGCAGTTCTTCCGATTCAATTGTGTGTATGCGGGTCTTGAGGTTATCGGATAGGCGGAAGCAAGTGAACTAGGAGCGACGAAGCTCACCTCGAGGTTTTGGAGCTTCTGGCAGCTGCAGAACGTTGTAGTTGACGATGGGGAAGCTGGGGCAATTGAATAATATTGTGGTACGCAGATACGTGAAAGAGACGGACTTGGCGCAAGTTGAAGCGTTGGAGCGTAGTTGTGAAGCAGGACTGGGCGCATCCTTGTTCGCGGATATGCTGGGTGATCCGCTCTGCCGTGTTCGTCATCTTCCGGTGCACACCATGCTGGTAGCGGAAGTGGCGAAGCAAATCGTGGGTGTCGTGAGAGGAGGAGTGAATGATGTTGTGTGCAGGTCAAAGAAGATAACGGGCGTTTCAGAAGAGGATGCATCTTCCGTGACCATAGTTCCTGTGTATGCACGCGTCGGTTACTTGCTCGGCCTGCGCGTCTGCCCATTGCACAGGTACTTACTTATTCTCTCATCACTCTCCAAACCGGAGCTTCGAAATCCAAAGATTCCAGTACTTGTGGACAGAGCACTGATCACTCGGGGTTTTCGATCGTTTGTTGTTTTGCAGGAAGATGGGAATTGCAATGAAGCTAGTGGAGAAGATGGAGGAATGGTGCGAAGAACAACAAGCGGAGTACGTGTATATAGCAACGGAGAAAGACAATGTCGCGTCAGTGAAGCTCTTCACTGAGCGACTACAGTACGTGCGCTTCCGCTCCCCTGTGATTCTAGTACACCCAGTCTTCCTCCGCGACCGACCTTTACCTGCCGATGTTCGTCTCACCAAGCTCAGCGTCGATGGAGCCGCATCGCTATATCGAGCTACGTCGATGGGCACCACTGAGTTCTTCCCTAAAGACATCCACAGTTTACTCGGCAACGAGCTCTGCGCCGGCACTTGGGTGGCGACTTTTGCTGATGACAACAAGCAACTGCATACGGGACTTGGTACTGTGAGTCACGAGGGAGGAAGAACGGGTGGGAACAAGGCGAAGATGGAAGCTACTGGAGGATGGGCAAAAGGAGCATCGTGGGCGGTTTTGAGCATTTGGAGAAGCAACGAAGTATTCAAGTTTGAGATGAGAGGAGCGTCGTGGCCAATTCGCACACTAGCAACAGCTTCTCGATGGCTGGAATGGTTGTTACCATGGTTTCCCATTCCCTCCATTCCCAACCTCTTCACTTCCACCTTCGGCTTCCAGTTCATGTTTGGTTTGCACTCAGAGGGACCCAGAGGCCTGGAGCTTCTGAATTCCTTGTGTTGGCATGCGCACAATGTGGCGAGAAAACACGGATGTCAAGCACTTGCGACAGAATTAGCTGCCTCTGACCCCGCCACAGCTTGCATTCCGCACTGGAAAAGATTGTCTTCCTGTGACGATCTTTGGTGCATCAAAAGACTCGGAACTGTGTCTGGCACGATTCTGAGTGAACTTACTGAGCCTGATTTTGACAATTATACCGTCTTCGACTGGTGCACATCTTCTCAGCAATCCAAACTCTTTGTAGATCCTAGAGAGGTTTGAAGCTCTCTATCTAGAACAGTACTTGTAGGGTTTTGTTTTTTGTTTTATTTTCTTTTGGTTCCTTGAACCTTCTTCAATTGTATAAAACTTCGGCGTTGTCATGTGCCTTTCTTCTTCTTTCTCTGCAGCAGCAGATTCACAGCAGTCCTCAGTTTTGAGGAATTTTTGTACATGGATTTGATTGCTTACAAATTTTGCTGAACTTTCTTTCTTGTTGCACTTAATTTGTTTCAAGCCATCTGCAACTTGTGAGAACAAAACACAAACACATAACAAGCTTGTGGGTACCTCGCTATTTGAAAGTCAGATTTAATGGCGTCTGGTATGTTCCTATATTATGCTGCTGTGCTGCTGCTGCTGCTGCTGACTATAGCAATTCACTGTAAAGCAAATTTGAAGGTAAATTTTGGTATCAGGTTTCTACAAAGCAATTTGGAAATTGGTATCAAGTTTCTGCTAAGCAATTTTGAAGGTTTTGGTATCAAGTTTCTGACAAACTTGCTTTTTTGAAGGTTTTGATATCAAGTTTTTACAAAGCAATTTTAAATGTTTGGGTATCAAGTTTCTAAAAAGCAATTTTGAAGATTTTGGTATCAATTTTCTTGCAATGCATTTTGAAGGTCTTGGAATACAAGTTTCTACAAAGGCAATTTTGAAGGTTTTGGTGTCAAGTTTCTTACAATGCACTTTGAAGGTTTTGGTATCAAGTTTCTACCAACCAACTTTGAAGGTTTTGGTATAAAAGTTTCTACAGAGCAATTTTGAAGGTTTGGGTATCAAGTTTCTACAAATCGATTTTGAAGATTTTGGTGTCAAGTTTCTTACAATGCATTTTGAAGGTTTTGGTATTAAGTTTCTACCAACCAACTTTGAAGGTTTGGGTATCAAGTTTCTACTAAGCAATTTAAAAAGTTTTGGTATCCAAGTTTCTACAAAGTAATTTTGAAGGTTTGGGTATGAAGTTTCTACAAAGCCATTTTGAAGGTTTTGCTATCAAATCTCTTCTGTTCCTTTGATAAACTTTGATAAAGGAGGAGTGGGGGTGGTGGTGGTGATGTTGGCTGCTTACGAGGGGTGAAATACTCCAATTGCCTGCTCATTGCAAATGGTGTTGTCCAATTTGGCGATGTACTTCAATGATTGCTGCATTCATTGGTGTGTCCAGACAGACCCACTCAGATCTAGGGCTGCTGCAATCTGACTTGTGATTGATCCCCCCAACTTCTCTCTCTCTCTCTCTCTCTCTCTTTTACTAGACCTGTACTTCAAACTTTCTCACTGTCAACCTATCAATACCCAGGGCAAGAAAGCTCTCCAAGTTCTCTCAAGAGCAAGCAATCAATTACACAATCTTTCCACTAAGGCAACTGACCATCATGCAGCAATGAAGCATTATGCATTTTCTGTTATGTCCTGATGATCTTCTTCCAGTAGTAGAAGATTCCCCCAGTGGACAAATCACACAGTCTGGTTTCCCTGACAACTGGAGATAATTGAAAGATCTGCAATAGGAATAATTAGGTCTTTAGTCAGAGAAGATTTTCCAGGACATTGTTACAGTCTGTTTTCTTTTCTGACAAATTCTACACATGATACAAAATCTGAAATGGAGAACAGACTGGTGCCCAATGGCCAGTTATGTCAGATGATCAAATCTGAAGATGTTGGATGGGAATATATCCAATGTAGTAGTACTTGGGTACTTACAAGTGCACTCTACGTTGCCTCGTTCTCTGTCATGATGCAGTCCCCAAACCAAATGGCGGTAACTTCTTTCAATGCCTATCTTCATTTGCCTCTTGCACAAATCACTCCCTTGTGAAAAACCAAGGTTCTAGTCCAGATTAGACATCCTTAACCCTTTTATACAATTGTGTGACTACTGATTTACAGTAATCACAACTTCCAAAATGAAGTGCAAGTGAGAACAAACACACCCAATTCATGCTTTTGTAAAGGAGTTGTGCATTGACAGCTAACAAATGCAAAAACAAAAAGTAGGTATTGGTAGGTACCTTCAGAAGACCTTGACAAAAAGTTTAAGGTAAGTTCCAGCATTTCCAATTTTCCATGCTGTTGTGCTTGTCCTCATTGTCTTTTAAGTTCAATTCTTCAAATGTCCCAAGGCTGTCCTGCAGCAGCTCTTCAAAGAAGACATGATTGTGTGCCAGTCTCTTGTGTTGTGAATAGTAGGACTTGGAAGAACAATTCCTAGAGATTGCTTCACAATTCAATTGGGTATTTCAGCAGAAGTGAAATTGACTGTTTTGACCACAAGACAAAGAGGATTATAAGACCCAGACGAAGGAAAGAAAGAGAGCTGGATTTCACCTTCAAATTTGATTGTGGAGTTGAGAAAAGGGGCTTTTGTAAGTAAAAATGCTTGGTGTTGATGGTGCACACGTGCAACTGCAGCCAGAGAGATGATATGCAATGGGCCCAATGTTATCTACACACCTGATCTGCAATTTCCTGGCCCAAGATTATCAAATATGGCAGTGAATACATGTAGCTTGATGCAATCATGAAGGATTGTAAATGAACAGGGAACCAAAACCAAACCCAATATTCTCAGAATCACTCGAGAGTCCCTTTTCATAACCAATTGATATATAAGCTTCTGCAGCATTGTTTGATTCGGTATTTGCAAGTCATGCATTGGGTCATCAGGGCACCCAACAATTCCTTTATCAAAATTCCAGTCCCCAAATCCCCCCTTTTTCCCCCCTCAAATTAGAGTTCCATCTCTGTCAACATTCCTGTTGCTGTCAAAACAATTTTCATTCTTAAGGGTTTAGAGTTTATGTCTCATTTTTGTATCTTCATGCAGAAGGGACTTTTCTTTTCTTGGAGAATCCAAAACCCTAAAACACTGAAGTTATAGTTTCATTTCTGATTCAATTTCTCTAAACAATTTGATACTTTGCTGCGAGATTGAAAAAGGATTAGATTAAAGATTAGAGCTGAAATTAATGCAAAGAAACGAGTGCAAGGGAGATTTAAATCTTTCCACAGATCTGTTGTGAAAGTCTCAATACTATCCTCCTCCCCACACCCGCCAACTGCAAATGGGTATCAAATCCTTTCATCTACCAAAGCTGATGTTCCTATGAAAAGACACAAACCAAATCTTGAATACTCCAACAACAAGCCCGTGCTTAAAGAATCGATTAAGATCTGCAAACAAAACCCACGACAAGGATCTGCACACAGACTGGCAAAATGCCAAAAAAATTGTCACAAGCTAATATGATCGGATTATGAAACTTGACAATCATAGATCACAAGAGAGATGCCAGGCCAGGAGGATGATGCCACTTATACCGTTGTCACAGTACTATTGTTCCTGCATGGTGGTGTTGTTTGTTCAGTACCAAAAAAAACTGTGACCCTCAACACGTGGTCAACGAATTTTTTTGTGCTATTACCCAAAACTTGAACTCATGCAAGAATCATTCAACAGCCTCAAAGTATTCATGCAACACAACCATCAATGCCACACAATTCATCTGTGCCCACAAAACTTGGTCAGATGGAGGAGAGAATAGCAATCACACAAACAGCTGAAAACCATGCAACACTACTAATCCAATTCATCACACAATCCCAAACTTTTCTTTCTTTTTTTCTTATTTTTGTACCATGACAATTCCACAAACTGATTCCGAATTTTCACAATTCCACATTTTCTTGAATGAAGCCATCCTCTCTTATTGGCTATTCTTTAAAATTGGGAAAATGTTAAATTTGGACTTGGAGAACATGATTTAGTCTTTGAATGTGATATTTTTTTAATGCTTAGAGGCAAGTTACCCAAAAGAGTTTGGGGTTTTGCCATGGTACCAATGTAGGTCTCCTAGCTTTTATGCATATGGGCCAAGGCCTGTTGCATGTTTGCCTTTGTTATTATTTTAGGGACAAGTGTGGGGACAGGTAATTTTGGCTCATTCAAAAGCATCATGGAGGGGCATTATGCTTTGTTAGGCCCTTGTTTGTTTGGGGGCATTCTGCTTGTAAGGCCCCTTCATAGCCCCCCCCCCCCCCCCCCCACAACCTTTTACAATATGGTGAGGGACTGTGACCATTGGGAAATGTTGAGAGCCCTCAAAACACATCCAAAGTCTGTCCCATGGAAATCATTTATGTATAGACTTGGGTTGTCAAGTGCATGTAAAATGAAATTAGACTTTATTGATGTACCAACATATTATAACGGAGCCCAAGTAACCATTTATTTTATGTAATTTTGATTTTTAACTTGATATTTCATGTAATTGTTTTCCCTATTGATTTTGGGTTTGTCCTTTTTTTAATAATCATTTTCTTTCTTCATTTTGTTTCATTTCAGCAAGTAAGATCACCATGGATTGTAGAAGAAAAAAAATCTTACCGAACACAGCTTTTTTGGCCCATGGGCTAATGAAGTTAGTGCCCACTTTTTATTATAAAAATATTTTCTAAAAAGTTACACTCCTTTCAATATGTCAATATTTTCCAATTCTTCATCAAGAATTACACTGTTTCATTAGGAATTACATTTTTTTTTCGGGCCTTCATTGAATGTTTCATGATCCTTCATCAAACGAGTTTTATGTCATGCAACGCCTTCAGGTTGAGTCATTTTTGAATAATGGGTCCTTAGCCTTTGGCCTTAAAGGCCTATTATTTTAGGGGCTTCTAGCCTTGGGGGCTTGTTATTCCTAAAGTAACAAGCATGCCTCCAAGGTTGGAGGTCAAGGGCCCATTATTTTGGAAATCCCCTTGTCATGAGAATATGAAAATGAATGATAAAAATATAGATTTAAATTTAAATCAAAACATAGAACAATAAAACCAAAACAAAAACACAAGAGGCTAAAAAAAAAACACGAAGTGTTTAGAACAAAAGTGCAACAAATTTTTATTGCGATAAATTATGAAAATGTAAACACAAAAAGGAATATTACAAAATAATTGGAATAAGATCATATTTCATGTTCAATAGATTGAACCTTATGAAAGGTTCTACTTTGATATGCACCTTTTTGGGGACCTAGTTGATGCAAGCTTTCATAAAATTTTCATATGTCCACCAACCAAAGAATCTTCTTGAAAGTATTTTCTAATTGTAAGTGAACTATGAATTGATTAATAATGAATTAAAAAATTTAGGAATGAGTTGGAAAATAATTATAAGTTATTTAGAAATGAATTATGAATTGATTATAAATGAATTACAAGTTAATTACAAATGAATGATGAGTGGACTATATAGTCACGAATGGAAATCCATATGAATGAACTCCATTCATCATATGATCATGTTCGATGTTGACATTTGTGATAGCCCCAATTTGACGAGGTTACCTTACTTAACGACATTAGGCTTAAGATCAAAATTGATTTTGTTAGAATATTGTATAACCATTTAAAATTGACAAAATAATTTAAAAAAATTATCATAGGTTTTAACTACTCCTTTTAAAAAATTGATTATTAAATAGTTAAAAATTGTGTAAAAAAGGATTATAATAATAATTTCGTTATAATTATAGTCACAAGTTAGTTGCACAAGAAGGTCTTTGACCCAGTTCTAATAAGGTGTATGGTTTGCATCTAAATCTAGTTTAACCAATATGTTGGTATGTAACATTGTTCAATTCATGTTATAAATTGTAGCAAAAGTTTGATTTGTTATTTAAAGTTGAACCAAGAACCAATTTATAACTTGAATTTCACCGACATTAATTTGTATAAAGGGTAAGGCTTCAAATTGGGTGTGTTTTGGTTGTGAGCTTATGGGCATATAACCACAATTGTGTTCCACATTACCCATATGAACCTTACTTTTTTTCTTGGCTTTCAAGGCTTCAATATTTTCCTCCCCATTGAGGTTATATAGCCTCTCAACTTTTCCAAAGAATAGGTTGTTGGATCCAATTCCATCACATCAAACTTTCCACAAATAATTTGAAAATGGATTTTCTTTGGATCTCTAGCCATTTCCACTATTCTAACCTTAGCAACCTTTCCTTTTAGATAACAACCATGGCTTTCCATTGACACACCATTAACGATAGGAGATAGGGCTTTGGTCGATGGAACTATGGCGAATAACTTCACCTCATTCAAAACCATGAACATAATTTTTGAGATTTTAAAAATTAGATTATTGGTCTTATGATAGGCTTTTCAAACCTTGAATACATGCCCCTTTTAGCTTGTACTCAAATATAAATAAAAACAAGATCAAATTTTAAATCATTCAAAAAAACTTGTAGGCTATATGTAGGACACATTATTGAATGAAAAATTTCCTTCACAAAAGGGGTAGGTTTTTTTTCTTTGCTTTTCTTCATGATACCCTTTGGATATTACAAGAAAAAAAACATTTTAATTATTTTTCCAGTATTTAACATCATGTAACAAGCCATTCATTAGGTGCTACCCTACTTGAAACAATTTGATGTTTAATGGCTTTAATGGTTGTGAACACAATGTCCTTTATCGCCATTATCTTATGCAATCAATGCGACAATTCATTTTGTGTTTTACTTTTCCCTCATTTTTTCCTCCTCTTCCTTGTGTTTAAACACAATAATCAAAATATGAAATTAAAGAAAAATGCTTTATATTTTTTCATTAATGTGAAGTTCAAGAAGTAATTTTGGTGTGAACCACTAATTTAAGTATTGATTGTTAGTGGAATGTTGGTTTTGCACTTGCCTTTTAATTTTAGCAATTCATACATTGTATTCCTTAATGATTTGGTTCTAACATTATTCACTTATGATTCCATTATCCAACTAATCTTTTCGTTCTGCATATTTTCAAATTGGGAGTTTATTTGTTGATGTCACACTACACCAAAACTTAACATTTATGACTATGACAAATATGACTAGTGACCATTTCTAGTCATACAATCATATATGCCATGTTTTTATGCCTAGTCGTATTTTTTATAATCATGGATATGATTACATGATTAAAAGTTTTCATGGATAGGAATATGTGACTAAAAATCTTCTTCATGAACATTATATAATTATTTAATAATATAAAATTTCAAACATTAAAAAAAATTAAAAGGAAAAAAACTAAAAGGTAGACACATGTATTTAGTACACACATTATAAGCTTGTAGATGATCAAACACATAATTATTGCACAAACTAATACTTTGTAATTTTTAAAACTTTTGCTTTGGAGTCATTAATTATTTAATGTGAATTTTTGGATAGTGCTTAAATTGTTTTTTGGGGAATTTTTTTTCCTTTTAAGAAAAATTCCCAAAAAATGGAAAAAAAATTACCAAAGTTTTTGAAATCATAAAATTAAATAAAAAATTGATGCTTTAAATATAATTAAAACATAAAAGTTGAGACTTTTGCTCAAAGGTTTATTTAAATGAATTATTTTTTTGGTTTTTTGACGTTAAATAATGAAATAAATTCTTATTAGTGATATCCAATGAATTTCAAAGAAATCCACACGCCCCAAAATGACATTTTTTTTCATGTTTCCATATGATGGGTAGTAAAAAATATAAAATTTGATCTAAATTAGTAATTTATCAAAATATTTGGTCATACAACTTGGAATTTTTAAATATTATATATATTAAATCACAATTAATGAATTGAACTCATATAGGTAGGTAGGACTCATATATATATATACAAAAAAAAGCCATGTTGATTTAAAATATGTTTATTTACAAGTTGTTTTATGAAAAAAAGGAAAAGAAAATCTTTGAGATATCATTCTTGTTCAAATGTATGAAATAGTGAAGATTCAAATGCATTTTCAATAAAATTACTTGATTTTTTTTGTTGATTTTTTTAACAGATGTGTAGATCTTGGAAAAATATTTGAAAATGATATTAATTTATTTTCATTTGGACAAAATATGAAAAAGATAATAATGGTCAAAGTTGGGTACTTTCATATACGACCAAGGATGATGTGAGATAGTGTTGCAAACTTATCCCATATCCTTTGTCAACAAGTTCAACTTTTGAAACTATATAAATAGGTGAAAAACCATTGATCTACCCACAATACATGCACCAAATACATTCAAAGTGCAAATATCACTTGTGATGAACTAATAAAAAAAGCTTGTCACCAAAAAATAAATAGGGTCCTAATTACCTATCTACCTACCTACAACCTAGTGGTCGAATTAAATTGAAATTAATATTCATATATAATATAACATATAACATATTTGATGGCATTCATGACTACAAACCTAGTCATGGGTGTAGTCATATTTGCTATCTTTTGGCGTAGTTTCATATTCCAAATTTTTTAATCGTTTGTTCTAGTCATCATTCTTTCTACTTGCTTTGACACTCATGTTTAAATAAGGAGATTTATTAATCTTTCCTTGTTCACTAAAATTGTACATGAGAAAACATGGAAACAAGATTCAATCACAATACATTTTGGATTTTAATTTATTGTTAAAAGATGAAAATAACATTGAAATTTGAGTGTACAACAAAGGTATGTTGCTCTTGTAAGTGTGTGAAGTATAAGAGGATTCCTCTTCACAAGGGTATATAACAATATGAGGATTCGTAGCCTAAGGGTTTAAATTGAGGGCCATGAGCGAAATATCAAAATAAATTCAATATAAGTATTGTAGTACCTGAGCTAGTTCAATAGGCTCTTGTCGAATAATAAATTATTTTTTAGATTTTAATTAACTTTTGGGTTTTTCAACAATAATAAATATCATCCGTGCATTCATTAGTGCTTTCATTTTTTTTTCTGTTACACACCATACATGATCATTCGTAGTTTGTTTTTTATGTTACAAATTTTTTGATTTAGAGTTTTATACATGTATAAGATGCAAGATTGGTGCACTGACAATTTTTCATTTCAATTCTTGGTACCACTTATTTATTTTGAAAGAGTAGTTTGCAATGGAAAATAATGTGCATTGAATAGATTTTATAAATATATACTTGGAAATGAATGGAGAGATTAGACAAACAGTGAATCCTTGCTATTTATTTATGTCCAAAAATGTTTGCATCAAGAATAATTTGCATTGAAAAGCTTAGTGTATTAAGGAACATACAAGTGTAAAAAATTTGTTAACCTACTTTTATGGAACATATGTTTGCAAGAACTTATGATACCTATATAGAAGTGGAAAAGTTGAGTGGAGTAGTTTGGTACTTAAATGGGCACTCAACAAAACAACAAAAGATGTTAACTTGGGGTTGTTTAAGCCCATCACAAAGATGATGTTGATGTGTGGGATGTAATTTATAGTGAGAATCATTGGTCAAACTTTGATACTGCCAAACACTTTGTGAAGAATGTCATGATTCCTTACCACCAAGCTCAGATTGAATTAATGGGATTGCAAACACATCAAAAACTAGTTTGGTTGTCAGATTGTTGGAGTGTACACAAAAGACAAGAATTCTTGGACTGGATAAAAGAAAAACATCCAAATATCTTGGTTGTTTTTGTTTTGGCAAATTGTATTAACATTCTTCGACCAGATGATGTCATTTTGTAGTGCTCACTCAAGCATGCATTCAAGATATAGTTCAACAATCAGACAATTAGGATTACCAAATAACATATTGAGAATGGCAAAGATCCCAATGTTGACTTCAAAATGAGCAATTTGAAACCACAAAATTATGAGTGGTTACACAATGTATGGAAAGAATTTAAATGTAAAAGAACAATGATTTTGAAAGGGTGGGATCTTCTTATGCATGATCGCCACTTTGGCTTCATCACATTTTTGTTCAAATTAATAAAAAACCAAATCCGCCTATCTTGCAGAAAAACTTCCCAATTTTGTTGATCTTTTTGCCTTAAATTTCCACCCAACTCGTTTTCTCTTTTTGTTTCTCAACTATGACTTGAAAAGAAATCTGACGTGGCAGAGTCCATGCAGCATGCCAAATGGCCGAAGCCATGTCCAAGGACTCAAGTTTGAAAGCGGACGTGGCTTCCACGCGTCAGTTTCTGATTCGCAGTAGGGTGTGGTGAGCTCGCACAATGCATGGGCACAACAGACGCATTTCTTCGTAGTCTGCGAAACTCCCAAACTCGGAAATGCACTAAATTTTTTACGTCGATTGCAACGGATTTGGTGATGAACAAGTGCTGGTTTGTGCAGATTGCACTCTTCCGAGAGAAGTTCATGAAGTTGTAAAAAATTCGTGCGCGCGAAGATTGTCTTAGTGTGGAGGAGGCTGGGTGAGGATAAAGAATTTCTGGGAGATTTCAGAGTGGAGGAGTGTTGCACGGTGAATGCTCATTTCGTAATTGGGGGTTCAATTTTCAGGCATTATGGTGAAGCTGGTCTCAGTGCGGAAGACGCGCTTGTATGGTCCCGGGTCCTGGAGAGACTGGTGGGAGTACGTAAACGCGTTCGTGTACTTCGTGGCCACGATCGTTCTGTTGGTGGGATGTATCATGTTGCTACCCGGTCGCAGTACCAAGTTGGGGCTCATTTTGGCGCTGGTAGCCTTGGCGCTCCTCGTCATAGTTAATTTGCATGACCTAATTGCGCAGCTCGCTGGCTTCGACTTCCGTCTGTCTTTGCTGTCGCTGGATCCGCAGCTTGCACTCATCGAGATCCTGGCGCCATTGGTGCAGGTCATCGGCTCCATCTTGTTCTTCATGGGAACTTTTTCACTTTTGGAGGTGAGTGCAGTGCACTCTTGGAACTGCCGAGTTGAGCAGTTTCAAGAAACCGAGTCTCCTCTTCTCTTAGGTGTGGTTATCCATGCACAGCTCTTCTCTAACGTCGCCAGACTTGTTAAAAACAACATCAGACTCGTAATTAAGCAAGCAATTTGTTACAAAATCCGGAAGATGGCTGCAGGGCTTCTTGGATTTTTCAACTGTAATTGTCACGCTTTTCTCATACAATTGCTCACTTGTGAACGCTCTGTTGTTGGTCACATAGCATTCATGGGCCTCATGTGTGCAGGTGGGACGTGGAAAGTACGATGAAAAGGAGGCGGAGGAAGTGACGAACCATGCCTTCAGAATGATAATCGGAGGTTCAGGCCTGTGGATGTTTGGATCGATTCTGAATGCATCCCAAGTGTATGAGAGAGTGGACGCGAGAGTCCAGTTCATGCAGAAAATGGTGTCTATTCCATTCCTTATGTCCAGCACTTTGTTTCTTGTGAGCGGAATCCTTGGTGCTGGCAACTTTCCTTATCCACCTGCAGTGATCAAAGCACGGGTACTATTCAATTCTGACATGCATTTTGTCTATTCCAATTGGTGTGTAAAATGTCCGATGAATGTGGATGCATTGTTATCAAAGCTTAAACAGAATGCTCTTGTAGAATTTCGAAGTCAATTCCTTGTGGTTTTAGGTCTCATAGTTCAGATTTTGTGTGTCAAGAACACATCAGAATAGTCACATGCAGGTCAATTGACAAAACTTATTGGGAAGCCCCTGAAGATACTCCATGTGTGATGTTGCTATAGGCCACCGCAGTATGGATTGCAATCACAGCCAGCTCATTGCTGGTCTTGGCGGCAGTCCTGAATGCGATCCGTGTAATGGAGCTGCAGCAACTTGTGGCTGCTGGAGGACTTTTGGAGCCACTGAGGGGAGGAGCTCAAGAAAGGTTAGATATTGAGCGTGAGGAAGAAGAGACTTAAATCTAGATTAGCAAAAATATGCCGCAAAATGTTGACAAGGGCTCTCCTTACAAAGCCGGTGTTGTCATTGCAGAAGAAGGTATGGGGAATGGTAGAAAACAGTTCAACTTGCACATCATCACTGTTGGTAATCACCCTTAGCATGTGTACTAGAAAACAGGCACCCTCCAAAAACAGGGATGGTGGTTGTCACCTTGGAAAATCAGCTGTTGTGCTCCCGAAGAACACACCTGAAGAAATTTGTGTGGGATTTGACAGTATGCGAAATAGTATGCAGGAATGAAGACAAGTGAATTGACACAAGAAGTTTGCTTGCCCAAATAGCTCAGTGTTAGAACAGAAAGTGATCCCTCACAGTCTGTTTCCATGGGTGTAGCAGACCATACATTGCAATTTGTGACTCCAGTTTTGATACTAAGACAGTGCTATGGTCTGTGCAGAGGAGCTTCTGATTCAAGTAACACTCAGATGCTAGTTAGCTATCATCAAAATCTTTGTATATTCCAACCTGTAATGAACATGGAATCTTTTGTAATATATTTCTTCTCTTGTCAAATATTACGCATTGGATGCACACAGTGTCTCCAACCTTCTATAATTCTTGCTTGCTTACTCTCAAACATGCATATACAGTAGGAACACACACAAAATAGATTGATAAGGGAAAAGTGATCCCTGCCTATGAAACTCCAAAACGTAGTCAATGCTGACTGACCGAAACGGTTTAGGGTTTAGAGAGTGTACATCTTTGAAAGAAGCAAGGCAGGAAAAATTGGAGCACTTAGTCACACTTTTCTGCTACAGTTTCTACAGTACGGAAAACAGAACAAAAGGACCAACTTGTGTACACATGCTGTCAGTTACTATATAAGCCAGGACAACAGAGAATATAACAAATTTCAGCAAGTCCCGCTGGATGATCTGATGTTCATTGTTGTGGGTTGGAACAAACCACAAGATGTATGATATTAGCACTCTGATTCTGTTGTTCCAAGCTGATAAGAGACTGGATTAAGCAGAGCATTTGGCATGTCGAAGGCTCAGACTGGATTTGGCAAAGCTTTTGGTATACCAAATTCTCAGACTGGATTAAGCAAAAAGCTTTCAGTATCTCAAAGCCTCCAGACTCAAGTACACAAAAAAACTTGACCAAGCTTGGTTATAACCTGCACTACAGAACATTTTATAGGCACTATGTCTAGACCCACAAGGGCCAGGGACTTTCGAAAGGATACAGAGTAAACACACAGGGTCAGATAAATAGATTTGGAAATACTTGAACATTAGCTCAACTCTTTGTGCACAGGTAACTGCAATGTTCCAACTGGGAACAAGATGCTAGACCAAGAAACAGAAACTGCAGGCAACGGAAGTGGCCATTAGAGACTAAGTGATCATGTTAAGATCATCACAGCTTCAAAGAGTCCAAACTAAGATGGAATTCCAACTGCTAGTATTGAGCAAAGTTCAAGACAGAAATCAAACAGCTCAGGGGCATTTACATAAGAACCAACCACAACTTGCGGGGCAGCATGGTGGAAATCAGGAATCTGCAAGGATTAGGTTTGAAACTTTGGACGCAGATCCATAACAGGAGAGCATAACAAGGATTATAACATAGCAAAACATGCTGCAGATAACTGAGACTAAAAATCTAAGATTAGGGATATTTGTTGGCAATCAACTAGCCACACCTCCCAGATTAGAGGTCTAACATTTTGAAGAACAGATTGTATAAGATCAGGCTTACATGCTGATACCTAAACATACACAGCTGCTTGAGTTCAGTGAATATGCAGCACTGTCCAAAGACCTGCAAATATAAGTGATACTGAGAAAAGCCAATACAAAACCCCACAGCACATGTCCCACTCTTGAAGAAGCAAACCTTCAATAGTCTGTCACTGCTGCAAAAATGCTTTGGTCAATATCTTAGTTGCAATATCCCAAGAGAATACAATAGTGCTCATCATCCACAAAAAATGTTATCCTTCGTCCATCAAACAATAACATTGGCTAGAAAAACTGTGTCGCCTGTTATCAGAAAAAAGAGCAGCCAAATAACTGATCTGCCATTTGAAGTTGAGGTCTTAACAAAAGACCAGTGTGTGCACATTCAAGGCTTGGGGCCGGTGGCAGTGCGGGCGCCCGGTGCTGCAGGTCGGGGAGCTGCATCATCCTTGCGCTTGAAGCGCTGAGGTGGCTCCCGGATTCGTCTTGCCTCACGAGACCGCACTCGTACCACATGCGAGTGAATTGCGCAGGAAATGCAGTACTGCATCTTAGCATACAACTTTGGGAGCACATATCCATCATAGATGCATGCCTCTTGGACATCTCGCACAGCTGCCTGCTCCACTATGTTGCGGACAAGGAATCGCTTTACAGCCTTATCCTGCATTCAAGCATGGTGCAAGAAAGGCGTCAAAACTTTTGACTAGTACAAGAGACTTAGTGCAAATCTGCACATCCCACTATCCTTCTTCCGGGATGAATACTTCCTTAAGACAGCAAAACTCAAAAAAGCCTCGCTGAACAAAGAAAGCGCAAAAGATACGACAGTCAAGGCAGAATACTCAACCTGACAAGCAGAATCAGCAAAGCATCGGTTTGCAGAAAAAAGGAAAACGAGGTGAAAACCTCCGTTTGCGATCTGAGGAAAGTGATACTGACTGGGATTCTAAAAACCTCTGAGGTCTGAATGCTCATAATCTGAGAGAGAACAACGACTTGATCGAGAGTTTCAAAGAGTCTCAAAGCGTGTGCTATATACTTACCTTGGGGACACAACGGCCGCAGTTGGAGCAGCGGATCGGGTTCACGTGGCCACGCCCATGCTTGTTCCGTCCTCCACTGCGTCGCTTCACCGTCATGGCTGCCGCAGCAACCCGAAGAGAGAGAAAGAGCGCAACAAAGAAAGCACAGCGACGGCCAACAACAGCAGCCACCAACAGCGACGCAACAACGACGGCGCATAAAAGAAAGAGAGTTCGAGTGGGCAGAAGAGCTTTAAACCCTAAAGCTTTGTGAAGCAATAGGTATGCGGGAATACAGGTAGCCGCCGATCTTGGGACGTCTGCTCGGTTATAGGGGCAATGGATTCGGCTAACGGTCAGTCATCAAATCGCTGTAGCTACTGAGAACGAAAGGACAACGAGGGCAGAGACTTAGTCAACGGAGCAAATTAGGTGTCTCTGTGCCATTTGGTTGAGTACTGCGCTTCTCTTTTTCCTTCTTGCAATTCCTTGTGTTGATTTGTTTGAGAGTTCGAGTTCAGGGCTGCAATGTAGTAGTTGCAATAAAGAGAAGATTGGAGACAGACTCGGAGAAGAACTTTTGGCTGGAAACCAAACAGAAACTGGTCAATAGTCACAAATTTAGTCAGCATTTACTTTGTGCTGACATCTCTGGTGCTCTGTTGAGAGTTGGGTCTAGTGCTACACTGTTGTGCATATCTAATGCAAAATTGCACCAGAGTTTGGGCACTCACTTCTCCAAAGAAATCAGCATTCAACTGGCAAATGTTGAGTACCATATCTGTTGACAATTATCTCTCGAATAATCTCTCCCACCTCAGTGACTAACCCCTAAACACAGGGAAAGACCAAAATACACTGAGAAGCTGGCCAAATTGATCCACCCTGATGTTTAGGGGTTAAGGTATGTCCAGATTTCTCTTGTGCACTCAAAGGATGAAGCTCTTACTTGAAAGGAGACATGTCTTGAACACTTTTTTTAGGGTTGACTTCAGACTACAGGCTCCAGCTGCAAATAGCAAAACTGGCCACTCACTAATACATAGGATTTGGCAGTGCAGGCCTGTACAAATTACTCTCTCAAATTGGACATGTCACACAAAGGAGACACATTCTCTACTAGACAACTTCTGCAAATGTAGACATGACACAGCATGAAGCTGGCATGTTACAATCAAGTATTCTCATTCTGCCTTGTTTGCCTTTTGGTTTCCTTTTGAAGATGACATCACATACTTGTGCACATAGAAATTGGCAAATAGAACCAGTAAAGAAATCATGTAGTAGAACAAAATCTGCAGGCCGACAGAAAACTTTTGTTAGTCATCTAACAACTGCCAATCTCCTTTGCACTGCAATGCAAAAAAACTAGCAACAAATTAAGAACCAAAACTCAAGTGATGGCTAGAAACTACTGCAGTGTGAAGGGTTAGAAGACATGCAAACGTAAGGGATATGAAGTGCACCGAGATCAAGAAAGGTGGATATGGTGCATGAATTTTGCGGTCGTAGTAAGCCTGCACCAGGTTGAGCATGAACTGGAACATTTGCAGTTGTGTCAAGTACCTGTGATGTTGCCATCCACACAACCCCAGTCAATTTTGCTGGCATTTGTCTTGATTTGGGACTGAGAATTGCCTGAAACCTCAAATGAAGGGGAAGTGTTTATGGCTGTGTCCTCAGTACTTACTTGCCCCAGAAGAGATACTTGCGGCGAACCTTTTCATTACCCCGCAGAACAGCTGCCAAGAAGTAGTACAAGTACATGAAGACATGCACTCCAGAGTTCAGTGCAGCTGAAAAGTATGCTGCACAACAAACAAAGAGTTTTAAATTAGATCAGTGAAATATCATAAAACTGTACTACAAACCCCCAAATCAGAACAGAAATACCTAAACTAGATTCAATCACGTGTGGAGTCTGACACAGAGGTAAGAAAGGGGCACTTCACTTTGAAGCATTTCATAGTATATTGGAGCAATCTGGCATACCTTCACCACCAGGGGCATGATATGCAATAATCCACCAAATGAGGGCAATGGAGGAGTGATGGTAGACATGAAGAAATGTGATCTGCCGCGTGTTTCGCTTTAGCACCATGATTATCTGCAAACCCTCAAGCAACCTCAAAGTGGAGCTCAGATGCAAAGCAACAACAACACTGGCATTGTCTTGGAGACAGGGTTTGAAGAGAGACACATGGTGATGATACACACCAGATTCAAAATTGAAACAAAGCAACAAGTAACTTAAAAGGATGAAGCTCTTACAGTATCCATGAATTCAACATATTTTGACATGTAGAACATGTACACGAGAATCGCCATCTGAAATCACATTGCATATCAACAGTGTGAATCATTCATCAGCAAAACAAGCTATGTGAATTGTTTGTTGGCAACACAAGTGAGACTACCCTTCATCAATGATATATGTATTTGCTATGCATTTCCAGCATGCTGAAAATTGATGAACTCCACATGATGATTTCATCTGTTTTATATTCAAGGATTGTGCTTTGCAGCAACAGAAGTGAGAGAAGACAGGCCTACCTCAGTTTGCTTGGGATTATAAGCATTGCCCCAGAGAGTGTACCTGTACAGCCAAGATTGCACCTAAGCCATGAAGCCATCTGCAAGCATAAATCTCTGAGAGGCTCTTGTGATTCTTGCAATCCCTTGGACCATTTTTGCAGCTCAGGTTATTAGCCAGTACTCTGTGAAATGGCCGGTGAAACCTTGTTCCAAAAAATGTATGTATTGCAAAGCTACTGGAAAGAAGACATACCTGTTGAGAATGGCCTGATAGACGACGCCCACGCACATGTACAGGCTGAGGAAGAAGCAAAATAGGTTATGCAGCAGCACCAAGGCCTGCAGCGGCGCCGGTTCCTGGGCTCGTGGCTTGAGGTTGAAGGCCTTGATCCACAGCAACCCCGCAACGACACACAACAAGTAGAGCGTCATCGCCAACACTATGGGAGTCGGGCTATCTATCAAAGGCAACCCTTTGGTCGTTGGCGTCCCTGTGAGCTCCACCCCCATCACATTCCGCAACAAATTCCATACCCCTTGCGTCACTCTAGTATCTAACGCCCGCCATACTCCTTCCACCATCTCCATGTTCGGAAAGAGAACGTACCCCAAAGCTTCAGTAACCTTAAAGCTCCCAAACAGACCAGAGCTACCAACAGGAAACAAAATAAGAACAAAGACCAACCCAACGCTCCGAGAGAGAGAGAGAGAAAGAGGGGAAAAGAAATAAACTTAAAACAAAAAAACACATTTATGTTTCTTTTTTTGCGGGATTTTGTTTTTGCCCGAAAACTACAGTTCTCCGAGAACAGCGGCGTAAAAGACAAAGTTTGAGCGGGCAGCAACTAATAAGCTAGAATAGGAGTGGAGACGATTGTGTTTGTGACGACGCGATCGATGGCTGGGTTGTTTTGTGGGCTCCGCAAATTCTGCTTTGATGTCTGTGCGGGGGAGACGGAGGATCCAGCGAGCGTGTGTCATTCCGCCACCACGACCCGCACCTGGCGCTTGAACATTTCAGGCCTCAGGCCAGGTGTGGCTCATTTAAAAACCTCGTTTCTGTCAGCTACGTTTGAGTGGTTGAAATAATACAGAGGCTTAAACTATGTTTTTCATCTGAGTATATTTAGAGGTCGGTTCTGTCATAGTATTAAGTATTTGTTAAAACATAGAAAATGCTTTTGTAACAGAATTTATGTTTGTAATTTAACACATGGCGACCACTATCGTTGTAATCGACTTATAAAAACGTTTCAAGAATTGGTAAAATGTTATTGGGGGGTTGCAGAATCGGTCTCTACATGTCGATCACTATCGTTGTAATCGGCTTATAGAAATGTTTCAAGAATTGGTAAATTGTCATTGGGGGGTTGCAAAATCGATGTCTACATGCCGATCACTATCGTTGTAATCGGCTTATAGAAACGTTTCAAGAATTGGTAAATTGTCATCTGGGGGGTTGCAGAATCAGTCTCTACATGTCGACCACTATCGTTGTAATCGGCTTATAAAAACATTTCAAGAATTGGTAAATTGTCATCTGGGGGTTGCAGAATCGGCCTCGCAGAGACTGTTAACGGGTCGGAATGGACAGGTTCTTGCGCATTATCCAGGGTACATAATATTGTTCTCATCGAATACGCTTGTCTAAATCATCCATTCAGGTTTGTTGGGATGTTTTCTGTCACTGTGGTGGTGGAGAATTCATCCATTAGAAAAGGGCGGGAAGTCTGTCTTCTTGCCTGCTTTGAGAGGGAGAGACTCTCAGAGCGCCCCCGTCGCAACCGATTTTGCGACGCTGCAAACGCATCCATCTCACTCTGTGTCTCTCTCTTTCGGTTATCTGGACGTTGTACATGGCCTTGATTCGCTTTCCTTTGTCATCTCTTCATCTTTGTATAGAATATTCTTTTGTTTTGCCAATGAGGTGAATGTTTTGTGGTCGTGGATTTTCTTTGTGTTCGACTTGTCAAGATCCTCTTGCAAGTGCTGGGGGTGGGTGGTCTCTGTTTCTTCTTGGGGGAGCTGGGTCGTTGTTGTTGAGGAGAAGAGCAAGGCGGGTTTCAGGATTTTTTTTGTTTTCTATCTAATTTTGGGTTTTGTGGTGGGTTTAGGGTTTAAGGAATGGAGGGAGATTCATTTGGTCGTATTGCATGTGAAGAAGAGACCCGTGAGAGGGAGACCGAAGGTTGAGAGAGACAGGGGTTGCAGCCACTTGAAAGTGGGCACGAACCATTGTTGTCAAACAGGAGGTTTTGGATTTTAGGGTTTTAAGAAGTGAGCGAGAGTGGTGAGCTCGAGAACGACGATTGTTGAAAAATCTTTAGTCGTCGCAGGAACCGCAGGCACACAGCATGGATCCCAAGAGGAGAAATGGTGTGGCGACTAATTTGCCTCCGTCGAAACGGTTGCAAGCTACCAACGGACCCCCAGTCGTCCCTGCGGAGCCGATGGACGAGGAAGATGAGGACGTGTTTCTTGAAGAAACTCTCTTGCGCGACGAGGAGCTCCATGAGTTTGGGAACGTGAATTTGGCATCACAATTGGCGAAATGGAGACGACCAGCTGTGGCAAATTTCGACCCTCACGCGCATAGCATTGGTACGTACACCGTCTTCGTCATCCATGAAGCCGATACTCTCTCTATTGGGTAGGGTTCATGTCACTTGAATCCTAGCCAAAGTCATGGTTGAGTCTCCCCAGTGCTTCCAGAAATGCTACATAAACTCAGGACACAGATGTCTCAATAATGATTTGCCTGAAATTGTGCACGGATCACTGGATACTTATTTACACTCTCCATTGGGAGCTGATGAAATTGGTGAGAAGTCATGGCAGCTTGTCACTGCAATTCATGATGAAGGTAATGGTCTGGCACTTTTTGATCATTAGGGTATGCCCACTACTTATTGTAGTGTTACCCTCAACCTTTTATTGAAATTTTTTGTCTGCAATCTCATATATATATATTGCTTAGGGCCCATGGCCAACTGGGTTACCTGCATGCACAGTGCCACCCATGACTATGAGTCCAGACATAGGGTGGGCTACTGAGTTGTCCAGAATTCCTCTTGGACTGTGAAGGGCTGGGGAGTTCACAAGGGAATGTTTCAGCCATCGCTTGATCGGTCAATGCTGTGCATGATTGATAAACATGTACCTCCAACAAGGAGCCGGAAGTCCTTACAGAGAAGAAGAGACGTTTAGTTCTGCTCTTTGGCAGATATGGTGTCACTCTTCTTTATCATTGCAGCTTCTCTTTCCTTATCGCTAGGCTGTGCATCTTCTTTGTCACCTATTTTTTCCTTTTTCCTTCTTTTTCCATTTCCTCCATCCATAACCAGTAATTGTTTTGCATTTTCCATGAGACAGTGAAAACAAAATCCGGTGATTGTTGCTTAGTTTTGGGGTGATTATAAATTTTACAAGAGACATTGAAAAGGAAATCCAGTGATTGTTGCTGAGTTTTGTGGGGTGATTATAATTTTTCCAAGAAACATTGAAAAGGAAATCCAGTGATTGTTGCTGAGTTTTGTGGGGTGATTATAAATTTCATGAGCTGTGTGTAAGTGTGCAGGGAAGAGAGGTTGTCCAATATTGGAGCAAACTGTCAATGGCCTCCTGTCTCCCTTCTTGTTGCTGTTATTGGTTTTTCCTGCAGCTTGGATTTTTGAAACTGACTAGCTGAAGTTGGTATGGCAGTGTTTCAGCAGCTGGAAATAGATTATGTGGTGGGAGAAAGTCACAAAGAATTGTGCCCCAATAGGAGTGGACCAGCTGCAGTCTTGCGCATGTTTGGAGTAACTCAAGATGGTAAATGCTGCATCTCGATATCTATCAGTCTACTAAAAAGAGCTATAGGGTTTAAGAAACACTGTCTGTAATTGGTTCTTCCTCATTGAATTCTCCTTTCTTCACATTGTTGATCTCTCCTGGTCTACTGTCTCCCTACTCTCCCACATCATTGGTTGATTTCATTTTGATTCTCCTTCTGCTTGATTGGGACTTGATTGTGGTGGGCAGGAAACAGTGTTTGTTGTCATGTGCATGGGTTTGAGCCCTACTTCTACATCAGCTGCCTTGATGGTATTGGCCCAGATGATGTCCCCAAGTTTAGGAGCACACTTGAGGTGAGGAGGGTTACACATCATCCATGTAAGCAATGGTAATGCTGAATCTGCAAATGTGACCTAGAATTTTGCTCTAGGTTGTGCTTACTACACAGTGTCATGTGGCGGCTGTTGAGATGAAGTATAATTCCTGGATTACCTGCTGATAAGGTACTGACTGCTAATTTTGTTGAGGGGGAACAGTCACGCATGCGAGAGGCCAACAGGAATAGTAGATCACAGTTGTTCATCACCAAGATTGAGATTGTTCAGAAGCGTAGCCTCATGTATTTCCAAGTTCAAAAGGCTCGGTCCTTCCTGAAGATATTTGTTGGGCTCCCTACCATGGTTGCTGGATGCAGAGGTATTATACTGGTACAATGAGAAGTGTTCTTCCTGCCGCCCTGCTTTTATGCGGAGGTCCAGGGTTTCCAGTCTAGGCATTTCAAAAGTTAGCAAAAGTAATGCATAGGACTTTTTACTTCAAATTTCTGTCTCTTTTCTCTGAAAAATTGGAAAAATGTCTTCCTCTGCACAACAGAAAGCGCTTCTCATGGTTGGCTGCATTTCTTTAAAGCCATTTGATGGATAGTAAGAGTCAATGAATGACTCAGCACAGTAACTATCTAGGAAAATCCATTTGGTAGATAGTTCATTTCATTCAGCCTCATTGAATCAGCAAAATAATCGCACAGTAATCTTCACCTGTTTCTCTGGATGTAGTGTTGCACAAGAGCTTAGGCAGTCTTTCTGTCTTTCCTGTGCTTGTAAGGTGCCCAATTTTGTTGTGCCTATTGCTCAATTAGTGTGCAAGCTGAGACACTGAAGGAGTTTTTGAATTTTCATGGTTGCAGGTATTCTTGAAAGAGGCATCAATATAGAAGGGTTGGGCCAAAGATGCTTCTTAACATATGAAAGCAATGTGTTATTTGCATTACGATTCATGATTGATTGTGACGTTGTTGGTGGCAACTGGATTGAACTTCCAGCTGGAAGCTACAAGGACAGTCAGACCCGAAAATCTTACTGCCAACTGGATGTTGATGTTCTGTATCCAAGTCCCAGATGCACAATTCCATGCTTGTATGTAGGCTTTCACTGGTTGTAGGGTCTGCAATAACACTGTTTGAATTCCAGAGTTATGGGTTTCTTAACAACACATACAGATACAGCAAGCTGATCAGCCACCGTCCTGTTGGTCAGTATTCAAAGCTGGCACCATTTCGAATTTTGAGCTTTGACATTGAGTGTGCAGGAAGGAAGGGTCATTTTCCAGAACCAGAGCAGGATCCTGTTATTCAGGTACTTCTAGTTACTTTGGGTGCATTTCTGTGGACACACATACTTTCAATTGCATCCACAGTTATGTCCAACTTGTTTCTTTGTCATAAATTGTCTGTACCTCAGTAGTTATCAGTTACATTGGCTTTATTGCACACAAAGAGGACCATTTAACAACATGGATCTTTGATCTTAGAAATACAAATTCTTGAAAGTTATGCAGTGCCAATTCAAGGAGCAGTTCAAATTACGATTTCAGTTCACTTGATCTCTGTAGTGCATTGATGGCCTTGTTTTCACAAGTTATATTAGGGGACTGTAACATTAAAGGCACTTGGAAGAATCTGGAGTTCTCAAGATTTCTAATTTGTGTTGGTGCCAGATTGCCAATCTGGTGACTGTGCAGGGGGAGCAGAAACCAATGGTGCGGAATGTGATGACTCTCAAATCATGTTCACCTATTGTTGGGGCCAGTGTCATGTCTTTTGACTCTGAGAGAGAAGTTCTGCTTGCATGGAGGGTAAGTGCAAGATAAGTCTTCCCAGCAGTCATCTGCACCTTGCAGCCCTTTTCAGATTAATGGATGCCTCAATATCTATGTGTCACTCTGGCAACAAAGACCTTGTCCTTAGCCAGTTTGTTATATGGTTATGTAATGTTCATCTTGGAATTGGTTGCAAATGGTATGAAGTTTTTTGAATGAAATCTTGATTTATCACTTCTGCAAAGTCTTGTGTAGAGCAGAGGTGCCTAGTCTGGGTGTCATTAAAGCTACAAACATTAAGTACAAACATATGCCCATTTTTTGCATGGCCTCTAGAGTCATGTTGCCTTATGGGTCTGCAGGATTTGGTTAGGGAGGTGGATCCAGATGTCATAATTGGTTACAACATCTGCAAGTTTGATTTGCCCTATCTAATTGAGGTATACCATGTAACTCTGTGTTTAGAGCTGTTCTTGTTTCCTGTAACTGCTGCTTCAGTAGACTGCTCTCAATTGTCAATCAACTCTTCAAACACATATAGCATGCAAGTTGCTCTTTGAGGTGTTTTCAGCCACCTAGCTATTTCAGGTTCAGCTCTACTGTCAGTTCTCTCCAACTTTTGCCCTGTCTGACCATAGTAATGCCCATTTCCTCATTTGATTTGATGACATTTCAATCTTGAATCATTCTCCTCTGGTTCAATTGTGTTCGGTGTTGCTTTTCCCTCACAGAGAGCTGAGACTCTGAAAGTGAATGAGTTCCCTATACTTGGTCGTATTAGAAACAGCCGCCTCCGGATCAGGGATACATCATTCTCATCAAGGTACGGGCTAATCCTTTGCAGTTATATCATTGTAATGCAATCCTTTGAGCAGGAAGTAAGGAATCAATTGATAAGGCAAAATCTTGCCATGGAAAATAGCCATGTTGTATTGTGGAGTTGCTTATTCCACCTGCATGCCTCGTTCTGTGCAGGCAATATGGCATCAGAGAGAGTAAAGAAGTGACCATTGAAGGACGTGTTCAATTTGATCTTCTTCAGGTGGGTTTTGGAATCAGCATCTTGTACCATTTTCAGTGTCTTGGTTTTTTTGAGTGGGTGTTGTCCATGGACTATTGTCAAGATAATAATCAACATGAAGATCTGCATGTAGGCAATGCAAAGGGATTACAAGCTTAGCTCCTATTCGTTGAACTCTGTGTCCGCCCACTTTCTTGGAGAGCAGGTCTGACAATCTCCCCCACACCCACTCTCCCCTCCCCTGTTCTCTGTCTTCATTTGATTACTTACTGCTGACAAGATTAACATCTAGGTGTCAGGATGTAAGCTGCATGAATGGAGGGATCATAGGAGTGTATGATACTTTTCACATGGAGAATTGTTTTGGCATTTTGAGAGCAGAAGGAGGATGTCCACCACTCAATTATATCAGACTTGCAAAATGGCAACCCAGAAACACGACGGAGATTGGCTGTTTACTGTCTTAAGGTGTGCCACTTGTTAATGGTTCTGCTTGATGCTGATCTCTTGCCATCACTATCTTTCGTAGATTCCTATTCTGAGCTTGTTATTTGACTTCATGAGCTGTAGGGCTTATCCTCTCCTCTGTGTTTGCCTGGGGTATTTTATGTTGATCCACCTACAGGACGCCTATCTTCCACAAAGATTACTGGACAAGCTGATGTATGTGTACAACTATGTTGAGATGGCACGTGTCACGGGTGTTCCTATTTCCTTCCTTCTTGCCCGAGGTCAAAGCATAAAGGTGATGTAAGAAAGATCTCATATATAGCATCTTGATATATGTCTTGAGACATCAGTCATGATCTTGTAAATTCAGTGCCTGATCTTGCATATCATTTCAAGAATCCAATTTCCTGCAACAGATACTCTGGAAATTGTCATTAGGCTGCCCTTGGGTAGTATTGAAGGGTAATGGTTTTCCACATGCAGGTTCTATCACAAATTTTGAGAAAATCCAAGGAGCGTGGACTTTTAGTGCCAAATATGAAAGCTCAAGGAGCTGGACAAGGAGAGAGCTTTGAAGGGGCCACTGTGAGTACTTTATGTCTTTGTTTGTCTCTGCTTTATCTGCCCATATCAGCATCAGTAGGATGTAGGGATTCTAACTCTGCTCATCTGTTTCAATGCCAAGGTCTTGGAGGCAAAGTCTGGGTTCTATGAGAAACCCATTGCAACGCTTGATTTTGCTTCACTGTATCCATCCATTATGATGGCCTACAACCTTTGTTACTGCACCCTGGTATGCTTCATTCATGGCTACCTTACCCTTAGCAAGGGATTTTTTTCACTTTCTTGAACTTGCAAGCATTCGGAATGCCTGGAGAATGGTATATGCATATGATTCTCTTTCCTTTTCCAATTTTAGAACATGCATATGCTTTGGTCATCACCTGAGTACAAAATTGGCCATTGGAGCAGGTGAGAGCTGAAGACCAGCACAAGCTCAACCTGCCGGCAGAAAGTGTGACAAAGACACCATCTGGTGAAATATTTGTCAAACCCACACTTGAAAAGGTACATGTTGAATGGTCTTCTATGGAGACAATGTACTATTCAAATTTTATATTGGATTGAACTGGAGGTTTGCTGAACGAGAAAGTTTTCAGTGTGCTGTTTCTGCATATGAAATCTTGAGAATGATAATTTGAAGGACCTTATTAATCCTGAATAGGTCCTTTTAACAAACCCCACTTTTTCCTTACAAGGTCATGCTCTTTTTCCCTCTTTTTTTCTTCTGATTTTCATGTTTGGTTCTTTCTTTTCCTTTTCGGTCCCTCTTTTTTCTTATTTTCATTGGTCTTCTCCTTCTCCATCTGGTTTTGTTGAGTCTTCTCATTACATCGGTTTAACATGTATGACATTAACCTCCAGCCACTGCTGAGAGCTGTTGAAGTCAGTGGGAATGTTATGCTACCTAGTTAGTGATGTACATGTTGCTGTTGAAGGTCTCTGAATGTGTATGTGACTGTCACTGGTTCTGAAACAGCTCCTCAGTTTTTTGCACTTGTTTTCTTTATCCTAAGGGGTTGGGTAATCCCGTTGGCTGAAACCTCTGTATTTTCATTTTCTGGCCATCTCTCAATTCTGTTGAGGTTACTTTCAATTCTAAGTATGGAGATGTTCTAAGTACTTATGAATATTATACTTTCTCTGGGTTGGGGTCCCCAACAGGTTGTGGTTAAACTTTGTGTTCTCTTGTGAGCCTCTGAGCATTTTTGGCATGAAAAGGATCTGTTCCATAGGAGTTTCTCTTTCTTGTCTTTGTCCTCATGTTTGAGGGATACAAGACTTGATGAGTTGCTCCTTCCTGTGCATCATTCTAACTTCATTTCTTTCACACTACAGCTTTTGTGATGGTCCCTTATGTTGGGTTCCACTCTCTAATTATCTATTCCCTACCTGACCAACAAGAACTCTTCTCATTCTTGTAGGGAATATTGCCAGAGATCCTTGAAGAG
Organism: Sphagnum contortum; assembly: GCA_963920785.1. Classification (NCBI taxonomy): domain Eukaryota; kingdom Viridiplantae; phylum Streptophyta; class Sphagnopsida; order Sphagnales; family Sphagnaceae; genus Sphagnum; species Sphagnum contortum. Next base: position 11,279,500 of record OY987276.1, read on the forward strand.
TTACTGGCAGCTCGCAAGCGAGCCAAAGCTGATTTGAAGGTAGGATTCTTGGCTAACCAGAAGAACAGCAAATTCATGGCTGCTCATTTTCTTTTGATTCAGCTGGCAGTCATTGATATTCTTCAAGAGCAGAAGTCCAATCTGATGTCTGAGGATTCCTTGTAATTGGTTTTTGTCATTGGTGATCATACAGAATTTAATGCATGGGCCTTAGTTGGGCCATAGTGTTGACCAAAGACAGGCTAGTGATAAAGCCACAAAGTCAAATTGAGAGTCTCTTATCATTGGTGCAAAATTCCTGGATCACAGGAAGCAACAGATCCACTGGAGAAAGCTGTTCTTGATGGTCGGCAACTTGCCCTCAAGGTATGTGTGTATGAGTTTACCCTTCTTGGCTGCTCTTTACTTGGTGACAACGACGTCAAGAAACAGAGTTGAGATGGGAATATTTTTCTTACACATTTTTCGTTTGGTATCTCATCAGTATCCTGACTGTCACTGTAAGTGAGCTGGAGATGGCATCATAATAAGCTACTGAAAGCTATGAAATCATGGCGTCTGTAGTAGAAACATGTCCATTCACTTCTTATTGTTTGGTTGAAATTCAGGTTAGTGCAAATTCAGTATATGGATTTACTGGGGCAACAATTGGGCAGCTACCATGTTTGGAAATTTCTTCCAGTGTTACCAGCTTTGGTAAAATTTCTTAAGCTTGGCTATAGTATCCCCTCATGCACCAGCTGCTCTATGAGATGTGAGGTTGCTATACAGTGACCAAAAGGTTAGGTTTCACAAAAGTAAGCTGGCATGTTGTACTTCCCAATTTGAAGCTAGTTGCTTTGTTTGCAGCCTGAATGGATGGATTCCTTGTTGTGCATTATTCAAGTAGGTAATTTTACATTGACAGGTCGACAGATGATCGAGCATACAAAAAAGCTTGTGCAGGATAATTTCAATGTTAGCAATGGTTACAGTCATGATGCTGAGGTACATCACTGCAAGTTAGGTTAGATGGCTGGCAGTTCCTCTTTATTTGGTGCCTGATCATGCTGAAATCGTGCTTTTGATTGGGGTTGGGTCAGAATTTTAATTGTGTGTGAACTTAGGGGAGAGTGCAAGTGTGCATTTGAATGTATTTCCTTGGATATTTTGGTAACACTAACTGTGCATAGGACTAGCTTTGGGAATGACCCGTGACAAACAAAATCTGTTCATGTGGGGTTTCTTCCAAATACAGGTTGTGTACGGAGACACTGATTCTGTAATGGTTCAGTTTGGAGTCCCTTCTGTTGAAGAGGCCATGAAACTGGGAAGAGAAGCAGCTGAACAAATTAGTAACACATTCACCAAGGTATGGTATGAGCCTAGTCTACAGGTTTGGATTTAATCTGACTTTAGGATTGCAAATGCTTGATTTGATTCTGCATACTGCGTGCAGCTATTAGGTCTCTCAAGTGCTAGCCAACATCATGAGTGAGTCTTCCTGTTGCTTCTGGAAACACCAGAAACTCACGATACAGATATGTTTGTATAATTGTTCGTCCAAAAGTTTGGAAAGACTTATCACATACTTATCAGGAGCTGATGAAGTCAATGGGGAGATGGCAGCTAGTCACTGCAATTTATGGTGAATCCATTGTTTGATCCTTTGTGGGTTGCACTCATAAAGTTATGACAGCACTTGTCATGTTAGTTTGGTTTTGCTGGAACTGGCACTGAAACCTGGAATTGTATACTACTTCTTTGAGTCACTCCACTCACTAATCCCCTCATTAGTTATGTGGTTTGAGAAAAGGATATTGCACATTCTGTCTTGAGTTCATAGGGTACTCAAACACTGGTGTTTCTGGAAACAGCCGATCAAGTTGGAGTTTGAAAAGGTGTACTGGCCCTACTTGCTCATTAGCAAGAAGAGATATGCTGGACTTTTGTGGACCAAGACTGAGAAATATGACAAAATGGATACCAAAGGTAACAAGGCCCTTTGTGACTATGTTAAATCCACAACACTGAACCTGAGCCTGAAAAACTTGTGAGGAAGTTGGCATTGAAAATCTGGAGTCATTGTGGATGGGAGAGATCAGAATGAATAGAAGTTACAAGGTGTTGACTAGAAGGCAAGGGCAACATTGCTTCCTGAATTCCAGAGTGATAACAGGCAAAGATTAGGTGCATAGTCAATCAAGCATGTGCAAGACTGGGTGCTTTTCTCACTGCAGTGTATGCGTAACTTATGGAATGCAGGGATTGAGACAGTGAGGAGGGATAATTGCCTACTAGTGAAGAACTTGGTGACAGAGTGCCTCCATAAAATCCTCATTGATCGAAACATTCCAGGGGCTGTGCAATTTGTCAAAAACACCATAGCTGACCTGCTCATGAATCGGATGGACCTCTCTCTTCTTGTAATCACTAAGGTCTGACATCTTGCCTCCATGTGTTTGTTGGTTTGCATATGTGGTCTATAAAGTCATCCTTCACCATCTCCCTGTGAGGATCTACATGATTGGATGTCCTGCATATATGCAAGCACTCCACATTGATGAGATTCACACAGCTAAGAGAAGAGGTTATGAGGTTATTTGGTAAGATGTTTCTACTTTTGGGGCTTGACCAGTTCCTGCCAACCATGATTCATAATCTTTATCAATGTTTCTGTTGTCAATCCTATCTGAACAGGGCTTGACAAAATCTGGAGAAGACTATGCAAACAAATCTGCCCATGTTGAGCTTGCTGAGCGTATGCGCAAGGTGACCTTTTGTCCCAAATGTGTTGAAATTAGGGTTGTTTGATGCCATGACCACTTGACCAAAGACAGGGCTAGAGTGTGCAAGAGAAGCTCAATGTTACAATTACAAAGGACAAGGTTTCTGTATGGAGAGAATCACAGTAGTGACACTGAATCATGGTATGGATGAGTGTTCTTTGTTTGTTGCATCTTCAACCTGGAGTTCTACCCATGCTCATAATTTGGTTGAAAACTGTTTGTTGGGTCAGCGGGATGCTGCAACTGCTCCTAGTGTGGGTGACCGTGTGCCTTATGTCATCATCAAAGCAGCAAAAGGGGCCAAGGTATGTGCAAATTTCGAAAGGTTGAATTCTGCTGAAACTTGAAGGCTGCATGGTCTGTCTCATTTGAGTGGAAACTGTGTACCCAAGCATCCCATGGCTAGCTCAGCTGATAACCTTACATAATGTACACATTCACTTACAGGCATATGAAAAGTCAGAAGATCCTATATATGTCTTGGAGAATAACATTCCAATTGATCCTCAATACTACCTTGAGAACCAGCTCAGCAAGGTGTGTCTCCCACCTTTATTTTCTCAGTCTGAATACCACACTTGTTATCTTGGGTGCAACACTGTGCACGCCAAACAGGACTCTAAATTTGTTTCTTGGAGGAGACAGGAGTAGAATCAGAGCAATTGTAGTTTTAAGTTTTAGAGGTGCATGAGAGATTGATACTGTTGCTAGTTGTGGTGATTATGGCACCTGTGTGAGATTATGTGCTCATATTTCATGTGAAAATGGGTGGGGCAGCCCTTGTTGCGGATATTTGATCCTATCCTGAAGAATGCAAGTAGGGAGCTGCTTCATGGCAGCCACACCCGTTCAGTGTCCATATCCACACCCTCAAACAGTGGCATAATGAAGTTTGCAAAGAAACGTGCCAGTTGCATTGGTTGCAGGACTCCAATCACGTATGCCACTTGTTACACTGTGTTTTTGATCTTTTAGGCAGCAAATAGAAATGCTTCTGAGATTGAGGTGGCTGACTAGTTTCAATAATTGTCTCCTCTAAGTTCCTTCATCAACACTCCTTTATGATCTTTCAGCAGGTTTCAAGTTTCCATAATATTCATTTCCAATGGTTGCCTAAGCTTCGGTGCATGATGAAAGGTCTTAGCAAGCAGGACACTGATGATCCACTTTGTTAGATGGGGATTTGAGGTTGCAACTACTGAAGAAACCACTGACTGTCGTGTGCTGCTACAGTGAGGAGAATCAAACATTGTGCATTCATTGTAAGGGACGTGAAGCTGAGTTGTATCAGAAGACTGTGACTAATGGTATTGCTACTGTTTTTTCCAATCCTGATCAGCTCTGTTTAGACATCCCACTATCTCTGCCAAAACTGGCTCTGCCAAAACTGTTTATGATCAACACCACCCAAGGCTTGGTGGAGTGAGATATTATGTGACAGGGTGCTTGCAGCTTCTGGATTTTGGTGCCCCAATAAGTTCATATCTGGGCTTTTCAGAACTCCTTGTGAAGTTCATTCTTCAGTGTTCACAAATACTTTGATGGCTTAACACTTACAATGGTTGCCATTTTGAATGCCAGTGAGGGATCTAGAGCAACTTTTTGGGAGGCTGTGGACACAATGCCAACGCTGCCAAGGATCACTGCACCAAGATGTTCTTTGCACAAGGTAATTATTCTCTTCATTTCTATACTGGAATTTCCTTTTAGTAGTTGTGATGTATATAATAAATGGAACCTTTTTGGTAGTGTTGAAAAAGAGAAACCAGAACATGAGAACATCCATTGAGTCCAATAGGAACTCCAATGAGGTTTTATGTGACAGTTTGGACACAAGTGTTTAACACTTAAGATAGTTGAAAGTTTTGATCAAAGGGTTAGCACTTAGCACATTGCTGTTGCCTGCCTGGGGGATGCTGATCCAGTGCATTCTGTTATCCATCTTCATTCTTGTGTGAGTTGTTAACATAATTAGCAAGCAAAGGAATCGCAAAAGTTCATCCTGTTTGTTGGGCTGTGGCAGCCGAGATTGTCCCATCTTCTACCGTCGGAAGAAAGCACAGAAAGACTTAGCTGAAGCTGAGGTGCAACTGGAGAGATGGGATTTTTGACCACAAATTTTCAATTGAAAGGAAGTCACTAAGCAACTTTTGTGTATGTGATGTGTAGATTTGATAGTAAATTCTTAGCTGCTAGTCTTAGTAGGTTCAGGTGTAGGCAACAAGCAGAAGCAGATGAATTCCTTCTTACCTTTGATCCAAGGTGCCAGGCAATCATTTTCTGCCTTGTGCATGTTGAGACTTATTGTTTCTCTAGCTCCCAAAACGATCCAACCTCCATAAATCAACTCATTATTTCCTGGGTTATCAATGTGTGAACAATCCAGCTTGATCTTGGAGTGTTCTAATGACCCAATTTTCAGTTGCATGATCCAATTTTTCAGGAAGTTTGTGAACTCCACTGCCTTTTTCCATAGCTCATGGTTTCAATATTTCCAGTTAGTTCAGTTTCTCAAAAGAATTGTTTGAAGTGAACCCAGATTCATTGGTTGCTGTCAAGAGATCATAGTTCTGGTGCACAAGGTGGAGTGAATTGTGGGGGATTTCGGAAGTTCTCTGTCTGCCTCGGATGTGTGGCTGGCTGTCCAAAGCTCTGGATTAGCAATTGACTCCTATGATACCTGGGGTTGCTTTGGACAGGAGTAGAAGAGGTATGGATCAATTGCTTGGCAGACCTTTTAAACTACACAAAAGAATGAAATTAGTGAGAGAATGTAAACTGCCCAATTTCATTGCTCTCACTGCTATCTGAGATGCACATTTTTGCATATTAAGGATGCAATCGGTGATGGAAGACTGAACAATAGTTCTTTACTATTACCTAGCCTTCACTTGATTAGATAGAGTTGGTTTGTAGGTTGGTTGGAGGTTCTCACATAGAGAGATACAGACATCTTTATTTATTACTGTATAGATTTACATATTTAGGTGTGGCATGAAGTTCATTCAATTGACTTGTTGGATGAATTTGACTGAATTGGTCAAACTTTGACCACTTCGATGGAATTCACGTCAAGCATGGAATTAAATGAAATTTGATAAAATGACAGACAGAAGAGGATGGGTGTATATTTCCCATAACCGGCAGCTCTGTTACAATCAATTTTTTTTGCACAAGCTTTGGAACATTGTTCTTGAATTTTTCTGCTGGTAGTTAGACATGACTTTTTAAATGCTTCAACTGAACTGAACTTAAGAGTCAGAGGTGTTGCAGACTCAAGCATCTGTGAGCAGCATCTTTATCAATGGAAAATGTGAGAATTGCTCTTCAATTTGTAAAAACCTATAGATGCTCAAATGAATTTGTGGCTGAGTATGTAACATCACTGAACCAAATGAAGTGCTGTAACCTTGATGCTGATGTCTAAGGCCTATTTGTTTCCTCCATAGGCAGTTCTTTTCTCAGCTTCAGAAACAACAAAGAGAAATTTGTGGAAGACATGGATGGTGGTGGACTTGCAATGGCCAATGTAGGAAATCTCATTATTACTAATTCTCTGATCAATTTCCACATGGGTGTATGTCATGCTTTTCCTTCCTCAGCTAGCAATTTGGACAAGGCAAAACCAGAAACCTGTGGTTATGTTTTTGGTTTGAAGTAATACATATGTTGCAGCTGCAGAAACTCACTGGATGGGGTATTATTTACACTGATTCATCAATAGGATGTAAAGAACAACAATAATGAATAGTACATCTACCAAGTGCAGCAGCAACAAACTGTTGTGATGAGTTGAATATTTGCACCAAAGTAGCTCAAAGTGTTGGCCATCTAATAGAAGAGCTCCAATCTGTGGGACATTGATTTGCCAAAACATCTGGCCAAGTGATCGATCATAGCTCCTTGCTAAAGTATCAATTTGAATACAAAGTATTTTACTTGCATGATTTACTCTGCATTGTCAATTCACAGATATCTAGGTGAAGAAAATGCCAAGGAAAGAGTGAATATGCAACTCTCTGGATTTATAGAATCCTCAGGGATGAAAGTGGTTACAAGCAACTAAAGTGGCTTTACAAGATGACATGCTACTAAGTTGAAAAAGGTTTCAAAAGTGGCCTGCTATCAGTTTTTTTTAACACAATTTTCGAAAAAACCATTTTGTGACCCAATGACCCCAGCTGGTAGTGTACCCATTGAGTTTCTATATTTCATGATTTTCTTTCTCACTTGAATACTGAATTGATAGATGCCTAATAGGATTTTGTGTCCACATACTTTATAAACTTGTATAGAAAGCTAGGATATGGAGTCAAAGTTGACTGCTTTGACTCTTCAAAGCCTAGAGTCAAAGAGTTTGACTCTTAAAAACCCTTCACTTAAATTCATATATTACTAGAAATTCAAATTTTTCTGACACTAAATCTTAATGCACGAAGGTTTATTGTGGATTATTCTTGCTTTTTCCCTCTCTCCATAAGATCCCCAAGGGTTTCCAGACCCCTAAATTTTAATCATATCCACCACTTCCTTCCATTCATCCATGACAACTGAGTTCACCATTTCTTTGCCACCCACCTGCAAAATTTCCACTCCAGTTGATATGAACCCAAAAATCAGCAGGAGCCAAATGATGCCAAATTGAAACATAATCTGATTTTTACTTATTGAATAAAGTGTTGATAACTCATTTTCTTATTTATTCAAATTGGTAGTAGAACGATGAACCCTGCCAAACTTGATCAAAAGAAAGCACCCAAGATAAGGAGAGAAAAAGAAACAAGGGGCAAGGACCAAAGTCCAGCCAAGCAAACAGCCCAAAAGAGGTGGGCCAAAAAGAGGTAAGGGAACCATTCAGTTCGGAAACTTTCACCAGTCGCATCAAACATATCAACCAAAGCAAGGGGAGCTAAACCCTATAAAACATTATTACTACTATACAACCATCCCACGACAAAAAGTTGCCCATGATACCCAGTTTGTTCAAATGGAATCAACAATGATGACATCAAACCAATGTGCGAATATCGTAAATCAACAAAACAATGTCAACCCACATGAAGAATCATTTATATAGAGGTTAGGAAGCTAGTCTACTACCATACCTACAATTATGTTCAGTACAAACCAATTCTTGAAAGGTCTTGCCAAAAGGGGAAAAAAAAAAGGTTTATTGATATTTTACTGAAATTGTTCAAAATCAAACTCCCAACTTGGGAAAATTTATTTATTGTCCTAACTCCAACTTCTAATTCTGCCAATCTTCATTTTTTTCTACTTCAAATGCCTTACCCTAAGGTCAGTTTCATCATTAAAATTAACTCAAAATAGTGAAACATTATTTTTTGTGAAAATATGAAGTTGACATGAACTTAAAATCATTCTCAAAAGGTCTCACCAAAAGAAAAAAAACTAAATTTTATTAATATTTGTTGAAATTGTTCAGAAGCAAACTCCCAACTTGTGAAAATTTGTTTATTGTCCTGACTTCATCTTCTAAATCTGACAATTTTCATTTTTTTCTACTGTGAATACCTTACCCTAAGGTCAGTTTTGTCATTAGATAATCCTCAAAATAGTGAACAAGTTTTTGTGAAACTATGAAGTTGACATGTTGAAAATCATCATAATTATCATAGGCTACACTCTCAATAATTTCACTACTTATTTGACAATATCATATTAGATCATGGAAATTTTCAAATTTTCAAATTTAAAAGAAAAAAAGAATTAGTTTTTGGGAAAAATTACTATTTGTTTTGTCAATGTGGAAACTGACCCTTGGCAATGGTATGGCAAACTAAACGTAAATGGGTAGGTAAAGCCCAAGGCTATTGGTTTTCCTGTAATAAGGGCCTCTTTGAGGTGGAGCTGAGCACAAGCCTGATTTTGATCAAGCCTGCATGTGAGGGCTTTACTAACCACAAAGGCTCAGGTGAATTTTTATTTCTTATTTTTGCTTGTGATACGTGGATGTATAATGGGAAAAAACATGGCTATATTTGCAAAATGGAATGCCTGCAAGAGTGGACATTGTGTTTTAGAAAAAGCCCACCCCTTGGTGAGGAAAAATTACCGGATTTAACATTCCCTCAAACTACACTACAAAAATCTGCCTGGCTCTTTATGATAATTAAATTCCTCTGAGTCTAGTCCATCATTTGCTCTTTCTTTTGCTCCTTGAGTACCCGAGTACATTGGCAGGTTCGACATATGTCTGTCAATTAATTAATTAATTTTGAAATTTTCATTTCAACAAATAGAATATTACTTAAGCTTCTATATTTTCCTTAAAAAATTGTGTTTTTTGAGAAATTTTATTTCTAAGAAATTCAATATTTCTGAAAATGATATAATTAGTGTTGAAGCTGCCAAGGTAGTAGGGTATTTTGTTGGATTCCAAATCACATGAAAGAGGTGCAAATATGAAGTTAAAGTGAACTAGCAAATGAAAGCAAAATAGTGGTGGGTATCAGCACTATTCAAAGAGATCTAATCATTGAAAATGGAAAAAGATTATATTATCCAACAGCCAATAGCTAAAGACCTCATAGCGCACCCCAAACTACTTCTCCACCAATCCAAACATGAAGCCCTTGAATCTACATGTCACAAGTTCCAAATCACTATGTCTATGTTATTTTGTGAGTAAAAATTATATTTGCCTTGGTTGCAGCCTCCTTATTGGTGTCTTCACAACAAAGGATGTAAAGTTTGGACTTGTCACTTAGCGGTACTATCGAGATTCTTGTACAAATTGGCATCATTCTTTGTATGGCAGAGTCACAAGCTTGAACCCTTGTGAGGGTGAAAGGTGTGACAATTGAGAACTTGTGAAGTGTCAAAGGGGGTCCCTTACCTTGCATACAACATTAATTTCTTTTTAAAAAAGACATTAACCCCCCTCTGCCAACTTATAGAGTGGATTACACTATATGAACGCATGCCCAAGCATGTTCATGGGATTAAGCCCACTTCAAATGCAAAAGGATTTGTTTCAAAACATGTAATGTACCAAGTTTTACAAGAAAATAAAATTGAGATGTGTATAGGCATCAAGTTTAACAACTAGGTAACTAAAATAAAAATTTAGGTATAAAATTCAGCTTCTTTGTCAACTTTTCAAAAAAACAAAAAATCAACTTGCCTACCTAAAGAACCTGACTTTTTTGTGATTTCAACTTCAGTTTCTGGATTTAGGAAAAGGTTAATTCCGTGGTTTGATTCTTGTGCTATTTCAATCAAAAGGATGCTAGCACATTCTAAGAGTAAAAAAAGCTTGAGCCCCAGATTTAACACTGCAAAGTAGGTACCCTCACATCACTAGTTCTAACCAGGGTTGTCATTCTTTGAATTTTCAAAGAACCACTTGTTTAAATATTCCAAAATCAAAGAACCGTCAATTTTGGTTCTTGGAAATAATTCAGAATTAAATAATTCCCACTCATGGTTACTCCAACCTTCAGTTTCTATGAAAGAACTCATCAAAAATTTAAGTCTGTTCAGTTACAGGTTCTTTGAGTTTTTTTAATTCTTGTGGAAAACCCGGGTTATATGTCAATTTCGATTGTTGTTTTGATGTTTGATAATTGGTGGGCATCTTTATGCTGGGAGAAATGATTTTTTTATTGCAGATGCAGAAGGCTACACAGACAAGGTATGACTTCTAAGTGAAAGAAGCTAAGTCCATGAAAACTTGTACAAAGCCTTCATGCAAGTGAGTCAACATGCCAGCTCTGGTAGGTAAGTGGATAAGTCAGTCCACACACCTGGATGCTTCTTCAAATTATCTTAAAGTTACATAATATGATTACATTTGTTCTATTGCAATTGTTGACTACTTTATGCCTCTCACAAGTGGTGTACAATTTTGAAATCTGTCCCAAAAAATGATGATCAAAGGATGGCAAGGTTGGTTGGAATTGAAGGATTATGTCGAATGGTTATCAAGTGTATGACATTGTCTAGATTAATGTTTCCCTAGTTGAAGTTCTAACCAGATTGTCATCGATGTTCTTGGTTGCTTTCAAAAACATCGTTGTCCCAACACAAATCTTGCATGAATGACCTTTGCATGGACATTTTTCTTCATGTACTTCTTTTGGCTACACATAAACTGCATTGTTTAGTGCTTATAAATCCCACGCATGCATTGGTGTATTGACATTCCTTTCCCCTAGGAAAGCTTCGACAACATGTAACATCATTTCTTAGTAGGAAGTGTTATGACATGTACCTATATGATAGTTTGCAATCCTCTCTATAATCGCCATTAAGACAATTCCACTTGTTTTTACACATCTTGCCATTGCATGCAATTTTTGATCTTATAATTACTTGCAGTTCTTCAAAAAAAGTGGTCCATCTTTGTGTTGCAAGAATCATATTTTCTTTTCGGCTTAATGATTTGCTTCAAGACGTTATGCTTTTTTTGTTTACAATCGATCAATGCAAGGATTTCATCTTAACTCTGATTTGAATTGCACTAGCATGAGGTACTTGAAAATTTATCATTAGAAAAATAGATTTAACTACATATTGTTTGAAAATTCATGGAACCACATGTGAATTAAACTTTTGAAGTTGGGACTATCATCTTATGATGGGCCCTATCCAAAACACGGAGGCCATGTTTCAAACTTGAAAAATGCATAGTCCTAAAAGAAAATACATGCACCTTGAAGCAACTAGCTGCTTTTATTGTGAATGCACCCTTAACACAAATAATTAGTGTTAATGTTAATGATGACACATTAATAGTCACCTCAACTATCTATCCATGGACTACAACATGTTTGAACAAAATTAGTTAATTATTGATTTAACAATGACCATAACTTAAGGTCTAAAAGTAGCTTTAGTAATAGCCTAGTAGTTTTGACTCTTGACAAGGGAGTTGATTTAGCAAGGTTGGAGATTGGAAAGATGTGGTTTTTCATTGTTCAATTTCAAAACAAAATTGTGCATCTTGTTGGTTGCATTATTATATGATTGAAACCTTTGGCAAACAAAGTTTACTATTCTTATGTAAAAATCTTTTAGAAATTTTAATGTATTTCAACAACACATTATAACACATAATGCTTCCACTAGCAACAAATTAGATTTTATGATTTCAAACCAAGATTTACAATTTTGGTCTTGTGCTTAGTAGAATTTGCCTATCATTAAAAGAATTTTTTGGTAGATCTTTTATGTTGGGTAAGGTTTTTAATTAGTCAAGGGCATTATCAAAATTAAGCTTGCAAAATCAAGAACAACCCATCCTTGGGTGGTACCATTAAAAATGTCACACCTTGATTTTCTTAAACTCATCAAACTGTGAAAAATCACACTTAAATGAATATTTTCATAATTGTTTTACATTTATTAGGTTCCATAGATTTTGAAATTTCAATAATATCAAGAATATTTTGTATTTTGATGTTCTTAGTTGTTGCATTTATAAAAAGTTTTAAGAATGTAGTCTTGTTTCATTTCTTTGAATATTTTGGTTAGAAACACAAATTTGAAACATGATTTGAAATTTTTTTTGAGAGTTTTTAAAATTAATTTTGAAGTCATTCTATTTTCAAAATTTTAATAGGCAATCAATTGAATAAGTATAATTTAGTTGTGAATTTCCAAAGTTAAAAATATCGATTTTGAATCGACAACTTTAATTAAAAATATGATATGAAATTTTTTTTAAAAAAAAACTTCAAACCATAAGAATGCAATGGATAAACATAAGAAATAAAAAACTTATAGTTATGAAAATGTTTAAAGGATTGGGCCCAAGAAAATGATTTGACTACTTTTGATTACTTAACCATTCTTTGAGGTGGTTCCTAATGGTACCACCCAAGGATGGGTTCACCCAAATCCTTATTTCAATTATGTTCAAAATGCCTTGAGCAAAGGCTTTACCCTATAATTCATCATACATAAATTTTAGCATCACAAGTTGTGGACCTTTGATTCATTTGTCACAAATTAACATGGATGAAAACAAAACAAATAAAATTATATGGCTTTTAACTGATGTGGCAATAACCTTTTGACACTTGATTGTTGTAATGACACACATTACACAAAAGTCAAATTAGTTTTAGTAAGCCTTTGACACATTCATGTTGTAAGAACATGCATTACACAAGTGTCAAATTATTGTAAACACAATGTATAAAATATATGGAAATAGATGAAACCACGAAATTTACCACACATATACATGAAGAGAAACTTAACTAAAAAAGATTGCACAATTTGTATCCATGAGGGTATAATTGAGCACTATGAGGCTCAACAACCCAACAAAACAATGTTCACCTAAGTAACACTGTGACCAAACAGTAGGTCACCACACTAGTGTGAACACAACATGTTTTTGAGGTTTAATTGTGTTATATTAGCCGTCATGATTTTTGTAGCGGGGAACTCTCCATTACTGCTGCATGGGAATGCATGGGGAGGTCTCTCTCTGGGTGTGTGTGATATGAAGTATAGGAAGGAGGCGGCGCGAATGATGGTGAGGAGTGGAGCTGCATTGATGAGCCGAAGTGGAAGGAACGACGGCGGCAGAGTGGGGGGAAAGATGAGAGGGTAAAAAGAGAGCTTAGGGAGGAAGACATGATTGCAGAGGAGTTGGGCTTCAAGGAGAAAGCTATAGTTTTGCTGCGTGTGTTGTGAGAGAAAGTGTGGTAAACGAACATAGATGTGCATAGATAGATAGGTGACGAGGTCTATTTTGGGAGAGAACTTGGCTGGTTGTTGAAACTCTCCGCTGCGCCAGCAACTTAGTTGAATGAATGTGAGTGAACTTGAAGAATTAGTTATGAGAGCTCTGACCTCAAAGGCTATACCTCAATAGTTGTTCGATCTGTGATGAATATACTGGAGACAGAAAGCTTGTAGTTTCTGGACATTTTCCTAAAATGCAAGGTGTGAGTTTTGAATTCGATTATCCGCTCTGCCGATTTGTGTGTGCATGAGCCGTTTCGGTTCAAAGATCAGTGAATGCATGTAGGAACATTCTGTGATGAGAAGTTAAAGAAAGGGTCAGAGGTTGTGGGTCGTCTCAGAAGATCAGAAGAGACAACTTTGTTAAAGCACATACTAGTAGTCATGTTCACGTTACCCTCTCTTTTTGGCATAAGAGCAGGTTTAGATCTAGTAGCTTCAGTGGAACTTGTGGATGTCTAGATATAATGATAATTGAAGTATCATGTCCTCATCTAGTGCAGATGAGGTTGGTGTAGAAGAGTTGACACAGGAGATTCGTGAACAACGAATCGTCAATAGGTTCAATTTTCTGACTGGACAGAAGGGACCATAGAGAGGAGCGGTAGTTCTACGTTTCTTAGGTTTTGGAGTAGTAACACTTGTAGGAATAGACCCAAATGAAGCTCAAGTTGGAGACATAGCAGTAGAAGTAGCTCACAGTGGCTTTTATACGCACGCTGAAGTTTGGTTGAAGGTGAGGGATGGAGCAAGGGGATGGGCGTCAATCTTAGAACTATAGACGCAATACTACTACACCTCATACCTTGCATAGAGTAACGCCTTTATTTGCTGAGAGGCAGCATAATGTACCTAGGATAAGAGACATTTGGATTCCCAAGCTTGTTGCGTCGCCTAACCATTTTGTCAGATTGTACATTCCTGGTGTGGAAGACTTGTTTCAGGTTGGAGATCGCCTACTCAGGGTGGAACATAGTGGATCAAGGTCTCGCCTCATAAGCTGGAGGATATGGTGCAATCAAGAGGAAGGGTGGTAGTTCCAACAAGAATCGACAGATGAGCAAAGTTTTTCCACTTTTCCATCTAATTTTGTACCTTTGAGACGAGCAGCAGAAGGAGATAAGTCTGAATTTGCAGATTGGATCAGATAACATTTATTCTTCTCAAAACTCAAACACGAACAGAATAGACTAAAAAGCTGGTCAGTTCTGTGGTCACTTGATTGTGGTCCAAGGACTTGTGTGTAGTAGAAAGTGTTACAATTATGGTTTGAAGCTGAACATTTGCAAGATGGCCAGCCCCCAGTGAATGGATGAACTATTATGGGGGAGAGACCATGAGGACATCAATGATCGGCAGAAAGGCTCACCATGGCAGCTGAAGTGCGAGATCTGAATGTAGACAAACTCTTCAAGATTACGAAGCTGAATCTGAGAGGTAGAGCCAAGGAGTGGTTCAAGAGGTTGCAACCAGCACCAGTCGATTGGGCTGAGTTGAGGACTCTGATAATGCAAAAGTATGGAGATGTGGATGCTGATGACATCAAGATGAAGCTCGATGCCATCAAGTAAGAACCCAAGGAGAGAGTTCAAAAATATTTTGAACGTCTCGACAAGTTGTTTCAAAGGGGAAGGATATAAGACACTGAACAAAAGAGGAGGTTTTTAGCCAGGTTGAGGTTTGCAATTCAAAAATTATGTGTGGTAAGGACATTTACTGACATTGAAGAGCTGGTGGGGGTTGCCACAGAGCTAGAAAGAGTATTGGGTGAGCTTGGAGAAACTCCATTCGAACCCCTGAAGGAGGAACAAGAAGAGGGAGTTGCAGAGGCAATAATGGAAAAACAGGTTATTACTTTGAACAACACGCTTATTAATTTCTTAAAGGGGAATGTGCCAAATCCTGTCGCATCATCCTCTTCCACCATGTTTGGAGGGTGCCAGATCTGTAAAGGAGGGGACCATATAGCCACTACATGTTCGAGATTGAATGAACCACGGCCAAAATGCGCCAAATGTGGCATGTCTCATTAGACAGAGAATTGTGGGATAAAGTGCTCCTTCTGTTCAAGTTTAGGACACTTAGAGGACAGGTGTTGGAAGAAACCTAAGGATGGGAAGTCACATTCTGGAGCAGCAAACTTTTTGGAAGTGTTGCTGAATGATGAGGAAGCAACTATGCAACAACTCAACAAGTTGTGCGAAAATGAGAACATATTTTCATACACTCGCGTACCCAGGAGAAGAATGCATGTCAAAGTGGCACCATCAGGCACTATACCATCTTTTGAAGCTGCAGGAGAGGGCACAGGAGTGAATCAAGAGAACTCTGTCAGGTTGAAAATTCTATCCCATTTCATTAAAGGAAAGATTTCACTAACACCCATGGAAACAATATTAATGATACCGGGGGAATTAGAACACCTTGAGAGTCTAATTAAAGTGGCTACAAGGAAGAAGGATGCAGAAGCTGCAAATAATCAGGTGTCTATGGTCTTAGTAGCTCCGACACTTAGGCGAATCTGCATCAACAAAACACATAGGAGGAAGACACTTCATTTGTCGGTAGAAGTAAATAGCTATCTGGTGGAAGGACTTGTAGACATTGGAGCGTCTATGTCTATCATGGCGGCTGTAGTAGTTAGAGAATTGGGTTTAATGCACTTACTTTCTGGATCTGAGACTTACAAGATCACATCAGGAGTCGTTACGCAGGCTCTAGGTCGAATTGATGAGGTACTAGTCAAGGTTGGAGGTGTACAGTGTACCATGACCATGGTAGTGGACACAAACAGCTATGACGTACTGCTTGGACTTGATTTTCTGATCAAAATTGTAGCAATCGTCGATGTGGAGCGAGGGTTGATCTAAGTGAGTGACGCGCTCCTTGGTCCCGGGGTGAACCCACTTGAGGGTTCACCAAATGTCAAGTTGCGGAAGTTGGGACCGAAGGGCACGCTCTCGGCTTCCAACTCTAGAAAAGGGTTGAGGGTCAAGTTGGGAGCCCAGGGATTAGACTAGGAAGAGGGACTAGAAGATCAAGCTTGAATCTGCATCCAAAAAACCAACCACGGGAGGTTAGTTTAGCATTCGGGACACCCTTGGGTGTTGGGACTTGCCACAGGCACTTGGACTCACAAGACTCACCACGGCCCGGACTCGGGAGCAAGCCACCACCTTATTCCCTATAGTATTCTCTGCAGCTCGCAGTGAAGCCTACATCCAAATGGCATAAATTCCCGGGACTCCCGAAATGGAGTCCCGAAATTGTCCCGGCGGGACTCCCGGAACTTTGAACCGCCATAACTCCCGACTGTAGATTTGGATCGCGACGAGGTCTGAACCAAAGTTTCAGCCCTCGTCGAGATCTTTCCAACGCCATGTCGCATTCCCGAATCGGACATCGGGAAGAGGTCGATTCTCGACTTTTAGTGGTCGGGAGTCAAACTGCCAATTTGACTCCCGGCCTTTCTTTTGCCCATAACTTGGGCTGAAGATGTCCAAATGACCAATGCGAGGCCATTTTCGATATCTACATTTCAAGACCTTTCCAACGACACCAAGAACACCCCAAGGCGAGGTGTTTTGCCCCTTGCTGTCGAGCTCTAAACATTCGGGAGTCCCGGAGGACTTCAAATCCTCAACTTTTCCAAGTGTTGGGCTTCACCCCCACACTTGGCCAAGTTAGGGTTGCGACAGTGAGGCACGGCCCAAGAACCAATGTGGAAGTATTACCATTGACCATGGTGAATATGCTGCAGAATATGAACTCGGAGGCTCTGATACGAGATGTTGTTGTTGCTCTGGGAAACACACATCTCGATGGAAACTTGGACGCGGTTGTTAGAAAGCCATCTTTGTGTGAGCACATTACGGATGGACAAATGGATGCACTGGTATCAGGTTCAGACTCTTATACAGATGATGATTGTGAAGGAGGGCTTCAACTGGTGGAGCTAATTCATGACGAGTCTGAATTCGGGAACACCGAACTTGAAGATTTGGTGTCGTTGGAGGGACCACATCAAATTCTGCAGTTAATACTGCAAGAGCAAGCTGATGATTTCATGAAAGAGGAAATCACAGATGCTGACGACTATGCTGATTGGATTAAATGGGTTTCTGATGCAAAGCAGGAAAAACAAGTCCTCTTTAGAGCTACGAATTGTGCAAAAGTGCCTGTACTACTACAAGTCCAGCAAATGGACAATGGTGACTCTCACAACAGCTTCAAGGAGCAGTTGGCGTTACCTGACAACCGGAAGGTAAACTCGAGGTGGGAAGAGATTTGCCAAAAGATTC
The DNA here is from genome assembly GCA_963920785.1 of Sphagnum contortum. Lineage (NCBI taxonomy): Eukaryota > Viridiplantae > Streptophyta > Sphagnopsida > Sphagnales > Sphagnaceae > Sphagnum > Sphagnum contortum. The sequence continues at coordinate 11,297,291 of OY987276.1, forward strand.
GAGTTGATTAGAACTTGGATGAGGAGAAGGAGCAGCAACTCTGGGGAGACTTAGAGCATTATCAAGATGTGTTTGCTTGGAACAAAGGGGAACTAGGCTGTTGTACTATTGGAGAACACTCCATAGACACACGAGGATTTCCACCTTGCAAGGTAGCTCCTAGTCGATTATCATACTGGGAGGAGGCTGAGGTGAAGCGATAGATTGATGTTCTAGTTGATTTGGGCAAAATGAAGCCTAGCAATTCTGAATATGCTTGTCATGTTACTTTGCCAATAAAAAGGGATGGGAGTACGCGCTTCTGTGGAGATTACCGACCACTCAACATGCAAACTCGCCGAGATTCTTTCCCGATGCCTCTGGTCGATGATGTGATTTCCCAACTGGGGAAATCAGCCTGGTTTATTGCATTGAATTTGCAATCTAGTTTTTGGCAGATTCGAATGGCTCCTGAAGACATGAAGAAAACGACATTAATTACGAAGACAGGGTTGTATGATTGGACAGTCATGCCATTTGGCCTCAAGAATGCAACCAGCACTTTCACCCGGACAATGTCAACAGTTTTTAAGGAGCTTGGAGACAAATTCCTGAAGATATTTGTTGACGATCTCAATGTACACAGCGAAAATTGGGAAGAACATCTGCAATACTTGGATGCTGTCTTTCTCAAACTCAGGGAAGTGAACTTGAAATTGAATCCAAGCAAATGTTGTTTTGTTGCAAGGAGTATCACGTTCCTGGGTCATGTGGTGAGTAATGAAGGCACCAAACCAGACCCTGGTAAAATTGATGTCGTAGTATACTTTCCAAAACCAAAGACAGTTACCAACATCAGGTCTTTTCTAGGACTGATTGGATATTACCGAAATTATGTTCGGGGGTATTCACGATTGGCTGCTCCCTTGTTTGAATTAACAAGGAAGGGTGTTGCTTTTGTGTGGAATTTGGATTGTCAGCGAGCATTTGAGGCTCTGAAAGGAGCACTTGTAGTAGCTCTAGTGCTTGTTCGCCCTGATTTCAAGAAACCATTTTGCCTTGATGTAGATTGGTCACCTGGGGTGACAGATTATGTCATTTTCTTTATCACATTATATGACAAAATCTTCCCATGACAATCATACACTCATAATACTAACCAATTTCTTTGTTGAATTTATTAAATAATTACTGAAATTGTCAGAGACCTTAATGTCATGGAATGGTCTCACCCTTGCCCATTATGTTGGGTGTGTCACCAAGGTCACCATAATGCACCCAACATAGTTTTGGTTGCATTATTGATAATATTAATTGGTTGAGGGGACTAAGAAGTTTCATTTTTTCTTTTGTGATGGGCATCTTTGATTGGCCCATCACAAAAAAGACTAATAAATCTTTTGACATTCTTGAAATAAATATATTGTAATCTCCTCCTTTGGACTGGTTATGTAGATTGCAAGAGTACAACTTAGGGTGAAAGATTTGGAATAAAATGATGAGCTATTGGGAACATGTTGAGGAACATATTAGGAACTTGATGGGAACATATTGAGAACAACAAAAATCCAACACCTCACTTTTCATCATGGGTTGTACCCTATAGTTCATCACATAGTTTTTGCATCCTGAGTTTTGTATTGCATATTCATCTATCACAACCATGGATGATAAAAACAAAGTTCTATGGTTTTAGTTAATTTGGCAATAAACCTATTTGACACTTGAACATTACACATATTACATACATGTCAATTTACAATAAACACCATCTATATGTTATATAAAAATGAATAAAATAACAAAGTTTATCACATAAATGTCAAATTGCAATAAACACCATTTAAATGTTGTATAAAAATGAATGGACTATAATTCACAAGTGGGTTTAGGACCAAAACTATGTATGTTTATTACATAACTATGGAAATCTATGTTCTTGTTTGTATAAATGTTTTCTCACATTTTTATTGTGTATGTATAATTAATATGTCCCATCATTTTCCTACCATGGACTTCACATAAACTATACCAAAACCTTTCAAAACAAAAATCTCAGTTCTTTTCACAATTCTATTCCATAAAACTTTTCAATCATATAACAACTTATTTTTTATCAAATGAAGGTATATTTTAAGGTCACAAACACCCAATTATATATTAACCAAAAAGAAACTAAATCAGAAATTTCCTAAAGTTTACACATCACATGGATCCCCATATGATTCCACATGCATAATAAAGTGGCAAAGATTTTTTTACATAAATTACCATGTGTGAGTCAATGCACATTAATATGCCAAAAACTTTTCACATGAATTATTATGTGAAAATCAAGCACCATGACCAAATCATAACTAAACTATGAAACCTTACCAACAAGTAAATCACTAAACTTATCCATTAAATAATTACATAAGTAATAATTTAATTACATCAAATTACAAAATCACAAAGTTTGCCACGTGAATGTGTCATCAATTGGCCAAGGTGAATTAGCACCCACATCAATACTTAGTACTTCAACATTTTCGAATGAGGCTTCTTAATAGCCATATTATGCCCAAAAAAATAACATTGCGAGCAATGTTGGGGATGCTCCAACTATTGAATATACTTTTGGCATTTTATTTCATTGAACAAAAGTATTATTACCATATGTTCATATAACCTTTGTAAATATTAGTACCATTTGCCAATCAGAATGTTTTGAATGTATTTTTATGACTATTAATTGGTTTCAACCAATTTTGTTTAATATAGATATTTAAAAATTCATATGTTATTTTTTAATTTTCATGATGTTTTTCCCAAAAAGCAGGGAATGTCTGACAGAATATTCAGCTTATACCAGGTAGTTTCCTGCCTTCTTTTTTCCAGCTTTTACCTTACCCCAAAATGATAAGTTAACAAGACAAGTCCTTGCATGTCCAGACATCAATTACATCTCGTAACCAGTGTCCAGGGATGGACACTAGTTGTAGTGCACTTCCAGTAGGGTGGAGTGGGTTGCATTGTGGACTCCCTAAACATCACAAAAAAAAACTGGTTTTTGCAACTTGTTTTCTGCAATTAAACATGTCATATACAACCAAAAAATGTTGCATATAACTATTTTTTTAATTGCATATGACACATATAATTGGATGAGACAAATTGCAAAAGACAATTTTTCTACCAGTGAGATATTGTTTACCTATTATGGAAAGACTCCTCCACATTCTGTAGTCTAGGAGGTCACCTTACCCCAGCATATTCTTTCCTCCACTGATTGCAGGGCCATTTGGAAAATTGAATGCCTACCAAATGGGATGTTCTGTGTATGAGAAGGCCTTGCAGGGCACTATGCCCTGGCATCGACGGTGGAGCCTGAGGTCTGGGGTGTCCTGCCTTGAGACCAGGCATTCACCAGCACCAACAGTGACTCAGATCGCTCTGTTTTTCAACAGTCAAATAATGGGTGCCCGTTTTCAATGCCCCCAATTACTGAATTGTACAGAGGGTTCTTCCACCCAATATTTGGCATAATGCCCTCCATATGGATGAAAGAAAGAACCCTCTCTCTGGGATGGGGTCTGATTATCAAAAATGAGGGTTCCCCCCATGCACTGAAAACCATCTAGAGCGCTTTATCAGCATTTGAAAAACCCCACTTTTTTTCATTTTTCCTCTTGATACCCAGTGGGTAGGTACTAGGTGGTAGGAGTAGTTACCCCACACAGCCTTGGGCTTTAGCCTGGACAGGAACTAAATTAATGAATTTGTATCATGTGGTAGTTTCAGGTTTGACATGGTACTTTCGGTCCTTGCGTGTTAAATTGGAGGCTCATTGTGGGTTTTCGTGCAGTAGTTAGTAGTTTTGAGAAGGGTGTTTTTTCAGCAAGGTTTACAGCCATGTTGGGTGGGTCTCACTTTTTCCAAGAAAGATCCGGTGTGTAAGGGTTGGGTATATGGAACTTGGACCAGTGATTTTTAGCAAATCAAACAATTGATTTTAACCCCAAACTACAGATTTTAAAAATTCAAAGAAACAGTCAAAGAATCTACCCTGAACCTTTGGTTCGTAGTTGTTTCTTTCAGGAAACCAGCCAGTCCTTTGAATTTTTTTCAAATGCCCAGAACCTGAAATTACTTCAGTCTGAAGTTTTAATAAAAGCCCAGCACACGGGTTGCTTGAATTTGAAAATTTTCAAAATCCTGGACTGAGAGGTTATAACAAAATCCAAGAACCACCCAACAGTGGTTTATAGGGCAAGGAAAGATGTCGTCTTTCATGGCTCATTATTGAAACAAAATTTCCATCTTGCCAGCTTATTTGACCCAGCACATAGGACCGCAACACCCATGGTGTCCCCTTTTTATGGGCGCAACAGAGTAAGTGCCCAGGACCCACCATGCACCATGAAACATGGATGACAAGTGGTCAGGAAACAATTTTCTGTCCGTTTCCAGTTCTGTAGGTAACCATGGCGGTTACCTTAGTTGCACCTCAAGTGGGTTGTTACGAGCTAGGTAGTAAAAAAGAGCCATTACCTCTGTATAAAACATGTATTTACTTAGTTGTCATCTTTTTTCATACGTATTTATGTATAAATATGGGACCTACTTCTGGCAAAATGGGTTCCCAAGGTGAAACCAGATATTAGAATTATTTACTATAAAGTAAGGTAGCGGTCTTCACCCTGTCTTTGGGCCTCTTGTTACTTCCTATCCCGTCTTTCGGTGGTATCTCCAAAGTCAAGACATTTTATTAAATCTCAGTATGAAATGTTGCAACTCGGTATGAAATGCTGAAATTCAGCATTTAATGCACAAAGTTCGAGATTAATTATAGTACTTGTGCAGTTAGGAACGCTGAACATACATGTAACAGAACTGGAGATGCTAATGAAAAAAGAAAGACAGGGTGAAACTCAGTTTACATCCAAAATTGATAGTTTTCTGAGTTTCATCCCCCCTTGAATGCTAATGTACTTTTTTTTGCCGGTTGTTTTTAATGTCACACTGTGTATGACCAAACTCAGGGTTATGGTGCTGTGTTGTTCTTACTTTACGGATAAGTCTATTAATTGAGCTACTACAGAGTCATAATGGCCATCCAGTGGATGGTGTGCTGGTCGGTGCTGGTTCAATTCGCCCATCTGTTGTTGTACTCTCTGTGGATCAGCTGGCGCGGGGACCTGAACAGCAAGCTCGATAATCAAATAGAAAGTCTGGTACGCAGCTGGGACTCATTATCTTTCTCCTACAGATACGCGCAATACATATCTATGATGGGAACTTGGAAGTCAGCTAGGGCACGGGCGTCAGAAGTCGCCCACTTGGTTTATGTGCGCAGTACAGGACCCATATCTTTCTGCCACATCTACCCAAGAGAGCAGCGCGTAAACAAGTACAGGAATAGTCCGTACGTTCCAGTGAATAAATGCCTCTGGTTGTTCAGGACAATCACAACAACAGGGTCATTTTAATGTCCGTCAGAGAAATGAAAAATTTCAGGGAGGTCTGCAAATTGTCTCGCTTTCCTTTGTCGGCAAACCGCTTGCACCAAGTGAACATGAGAACACACTTGCCTCACACTTGAGGTCTGCAAATTGTCTCACTTTCCTTTGTCGGCAAACCGCTTGCACCAAGTGAACATGAGAACACACTTGCCTCACACTTGAGGTCTGCAAATTGTCTCACTTTCCTTTGTCGGCAAACCGCTTGCACCAAGTGAACATGAGAACACACTTGCCTCACACTTGAGGTCTGCAAATTGTCTCAGTTTCCTTTGTCGGTAAACCGCTTGCACCAAGTGAACATGAGAACACACTTGCCTCACACTTGAGGTCTGCAAATTGTCTCAGTTTCCTTTGTCGGCAAACCGCTTGCACCAAGTGAACAGGAGAACACACTTGCCTCACATCACTTCACTCATTTAATTTATCGGCCTCATATAAAGCTGCAACTCAGCTAGGACTTACATCTTTCTAGAAAGAAGCTACATTTTCTTACAATCACTCAATTCAGCAAGTGCAATCTTTATTGTTACCAGTGACGTTGCATGGGGAGTCTGTCCTCTTGCGGGTTTCATGGAAGGCTTCAACTTGACAATTTTACAACTATTGTATAACCATGTGCACTGGGCAGTGGTTCAAATGAAAATCACTACTTTCATTGGCCTATCACAAAACAATTAATCTATATTCCAAGATGTAGGTCCTACTGAGTTTTGCAAGTGTAGAACTTAAGGCAAAGTACTTAGGATTAAGTGAGGAGCTATTGGGAACACATTGGGGACACATTAGGAACTTGAGGAACATGTTGAGAACCCATTGAGAACTTGATGGGAACACATTAACAACAACAAAAATCCACACCCTCACTCTCCCCAAAAAATAACATTGGCCCCTTGAGTGCATGCTACCTCACCTCAATGGCTGGAAGATTTGTTTTTGGCTAGTTGTGTTCTTTGTAACTTTTTGGCCCATGCTAATGGCAGGAGGATGAAGTATGGCCCATGGGTATATGTTTGTATGTTTGAAATCCCTGGCAAACGTCAGGACAAGTCTGCTATCCTTACATAAAGATTTGCTAAAAAATTTCTAGTTCCATTTGATGTACAACACCTGAAAAGCAACTTACAACAAGCACTAAACAGGACTCATACATTAAATGCAGCACCAAGCTCAATGCAGTTGCAAGATCGTGTTCAGTTAGAAAACTAATCAAATTTTTAATTATTGTCCCTGAACTATGATTAATGCATTACATATTTTTCTTGCACAATTCTTTCAAGGGGGAAAAATGTGATGCGGTGATTAAAAGTTCTACCTTCACCTCAAAGGTGTAGGATATAATTATCTTTTCCAAAAAATGTAATTTTATGGACAGATGAAATAGAGGATGTAATCTTTTGAGGAATTTCCTCAAGCTAGTTGTCACAAGAAGACAAAGGAGTTGCAACTTCCCTGAGGAGGGAGGACTTGGAAGCCCCTTGACCAACTTGTTCAATGAAAAATCTGTAAAAGTGCACACTACTTCATCCATTTTGCAAATTTTCAACTACATTCTGCAACATTTGACAGTAAAAATTTGGGGAATCTAATAGCTAAATATGACAACTTCAAAAGAAGAAAGCTAAAACTGTGCCCACATCTTTCAAAAATCTTAATGATTTCATAAGTTTCTTTCCCAAAGTATGGTGATTTTTGGGAAATTTTCCAAAGAGTTCCCTTGAGCATGTTGCTTGGGACTTTTTTTTTAGCAAAGAATTTCCCCACAAAAAAATTCACTGTTTATAATCCAAAGTGAAATTATAATAAAACTAACTAACAATAATGCAAATGTCATCTCATGGTCCTCACGCATTTTACATCTTTATCGTATTAAATTATGTCAAATTTCCAGCACCAATAGTTGGGGTTAATGTTTTTTAGAATGTATAAATTATGTTGCAGCATGGACTCAATTGTGAGCATCCCAAGAAAGATTTAGCAAATGGTGACAGATTGGTAGAACCTGTCCACCGGGGTTTTTTTTCAACTTTGTGAAGTTGGTGGACTGGGTACATCCAAAGGACGACTGAGCGAAATTCGGTTAGAGATCAGACAAGAGAGTCAATTTTTAAAAAAATCCCACCTAGTTCTGGTGACCTTCTTTGAACTCATTGTATAAATATGGCAACTTCTAACTTTTTTTTCCTCTCAAACTATGGTGACTTTTGTGTATGCTTTTTAAAAGACCCCTTCTCTCAATTCACACTGATTTTTATTTTCTTCATAGTGAGAAAGTTGGCCGAAAATAAAACAGATGCTGTCCAAGATGTAAATAGATGTTAGAAATACACAGCCCCCCCCCCAAATCCCCTCTCTCCTCTAAAATACAAGTTGAAGTGCCCCAAAAATCTTTCAAGTTTTGATGATGATTTTTCCAAAAATCAAGGAATATGTGACAGAATATTCAGGTTATAATAGATAGGTCGTCTACTACGTTGTTTTTTCCAATTTCTACTTATCCCAAAAAGATAAGACAAGCCAACAAGACAAATCCTTCACTGTCCAGACATTCGTTACGTGCAGTAACCAGTGTCTTCATCTCTTTCACACATACCAGCTAGTGAACCTCGGTAACTAGTTGATTTGTGGCACAGCATGTCCTGTTAGCATTAGGTCTTGTACTTCATTACCACAATTTTGATTTTACTGGCGTGTGTTTATATTTGCTTTGACATGCCTTGTACTTATTATGAATGGGATTTCCATCTTTTTTAATATATATATACAGGCTTCTCCTTCTAGTAGGGATGAGGGTGTCTACTACCGCTGGAGCCCATGTAGAGTAGTGGTGACAGCTCCACAATTACTGGACGCCCATTACATGGAGTGGCCACCCCCTAGATACTAAATACCGAACATTTAAAGACCTGCTCCAATTTTTGTACTGTAATTGGAGGGTCCCTTACAACAGCATATTCTTTCCTCCACTGATTGGAGGGAGATGATAGCAGGGAGTTCGGCCTCACATTTTGAGAATGTCCCCCACCAGTGTTTTTTTCAATTTGCTGATGGTGACAAGGGTGGTGAGCATCCCTAATCAGATTCAGACATATTTCGTCAAGTTGGCAACATTATTTCAAGGAACTCTTACAACTGCAGCCGGTAGGCATAAATGTAATGGCACCCTCACCCACCCTCCCAAAAAAAATTGCTGTCAGTTTTTGGTGATTTTAAATGGAAACCCCTTTTGTATTGGTAGCCAGGGTTTTTTAAAAGTAAAAAAATGGTGACAAATCGCCAAAAGAAATGCCACTGTCCCCCACCCATGGGCCTTATTTACCGTAATGCACGAGCCAAAGGAACCATCTACTTACCTAGGTGACTACCTATTATATACTACTTAGTAGGCATAAATAGGGGATCTACTTCTTACAAAATGGGTTACCACGATGAAACCAGATATTAACTCGTGTTGACGTTGATGTACGACAGAGTCATAATGGGCATCCAGTGGATAGTGCGCCGGTCGATACTGCTCTACTTGGAAGGAACTGTCGTACCACTTAAAGTCATCATGGGGGCATCCAGTGCATGGTGGGCTGGACTAGTGGGTGCTTGTGTATGGAATACCAAAGGAGCGCTTATTTTGTCAGGTTGTACTTTCTGGCTTTACTCTTTTGTCAACATCCCATTTACTGTTTTCCAAGTTAAGATCCTTATAATGGTAAGTTTGCCAGGTGCACACTGCTCAAATGCTACAATGCCTACTGCACTTTGCTAGGTGGCCAATTCAACATTCACAAATTCTCAATTGCGCCTTGCCAAATTTACAACTTCACATGGTTAAATCACCATTTTCACATCTCCACTTTTACATCGTAAACTTGACAAGTTTACATTATTTTACGGGCTCCTTAAATGTTTTTGGACTGCCCCCCCCACCCAAAATCCATGGGTTACCCAATTTGTTTTTGAAATTTTTTTTGCCCAAACTTTGTTTTTTTGGGCCATTTTCTTTTGGGGTCAGTGGGGGGCTTGCAGTAGTGGCCTACCCTCCTACCTCCTAGCCTACATACTCACTAATTTTACACGCTCACCTACTTAGGCTACCTATCCACCAACCTACCTAGGTGTAGGCCCCTATCCTCACCTACCTACAATTTAGGATATCAACTCGTGCCCAAGTTTGCAAGTATGCAAGTTTACGAGTTTGCAAATTTACAAAATTAAAAAATTATAATATAGCTAGTACTACTAGGCTTCACCAATAGGTGAAGATATGAGTGTAGTTGTTGGTTCACAGTCAATATTGCACTTAGGGTTTCCATTGGGCCATTGCATTGTGATCACAAAATTTTCTCCACAAGATTTTTCCAATACCATAGTACTTTATCTTCTTCAGCACTCAAATGTCAAATAGTTATTTTATTATTCAAAGTCAACTTGGCATTAAAAATGTTAGATTATCGATTTTTTTGGCTTAATGCTATGCCAGAATAAAAACTATTCAACAATGTAGACTAATCATATATCCACTTAACATCCATGAAAAGATCTTATTCAAAGAGTCATGTTGCACAATTCCTCTCTTTAACACAATTCTTGGTTGCAAGTAGTAGCTACTCCATTCATTACAAGAAATCAGGATCTTTTTATCAAATTAATCGATAAAAAAACTCCCCATGTGAGGGTTTTGTATCTTTTAATTTTGGTCAAGTTGGAAGAGGGCAAAAAAATATTTTATCCTATGTTATTTTAGGTTATTTTATTTTATGTTATTTTAAGCTATTTTATCCTAATTTATTCGAAATTATTCTAAAATATTATATTATAAGTTATATAAGCTATTATTGATTACTTTAGAATATTCCAAACTAGGCCATTATAAATTATTATAAATTATCTTATATTTCAACAATGTAAGTTTACAGTTATTTTTGGTTATTATATCTTAAGTTACATTTGGTTATTCTAAACCATTTTATCTTCAGTTATTCTTGTTATTTTACCTTATGCTATTTTAGTTTATTTAACCCTAGGTTATTATTGGTTATTCTATGAATTCTAAAAAAACATTTAATCCGTAGAGATGAACATTCTAAAAATTTAAAATTGGAGCAATGAAATGTGCAAAATGTTTTATATTGCATAATCTGAACTATGGATGACATATCATAGGAGGAGAAAAAAAAAATTGGAATTAAAAAGTAAGGGAGACAATATCTAGTCTAAATTCAAGATTATAACATTATTGTTGTATGGTAATTTCAAGATTTTTTATAGAAGAGCTATAATGATCAAAAAGTGATGGCCCGAGTGACATATTGTAGGTACAACATTAATCAATTCTCGAAAGGGCATGTTAAAAAGAATTGTCAACTTACATTGTTGAAATTTCAAGGAATTGAACTCAAGACTTTCCCCCATATAGCAAACAATCCAAACCACTGAAATATCTCAATAACATCACTACTACCCTAGTACCTGAATCCATTGAACATTAATAATTTTATTTTTAATTAATTGTCACAATTTTAAAAGAATTATCGCATGAAATGTTGAAATTTGATAATGGCAAGTAGAGTTCAAGGAGTGATTTTTTTCAATTTATTGATGTTGCCTCACTGCTAGCATTCCAAGAGGGATTTATCATTAATTGACAACATGATTTTATAACATGTCTAAATAGGAAAAAAAAACTAGTTTAAGAGAATGCTACTAGACTAAAATCAAAATCCAAATGTGAGGAAATATTTTGAAAAAGAAAACTGAAATTTCGCAATCTTTTTTAGCAAAAACAGGAATTTTACAACATAACATATATATTTTATTCTTCATTTTGGCAAAATGTTGGAGGGGAAAAAAAACATTGGTTCCAAGTTTCATTCACCTTCAAATTAGGCCTGTTGTGTGATACAAACTAAAGAAATGAAACATGGAAATAGTTCTATCCCAATGGCATAGTGAAAGTTATTAACAAACATGAATCAAGAAATCATGTGAAGGCACATGCAAACAAGTGTCAAGAAGGAAAAAGTGTAGCAAATTAATGGTGTGCATCAAAATGAATGAAAAAATATTCTTTTTTTCATTCATTTTAAAAGATAATTTTATATTGTAAACCCAAAACATTGAAAAATAATATTTAATGTGCAAAGTGAATTTTTAAAACTTAATTAATTACATGGCATTGAGTTGCCAAATTTGTTATTGCACAATAAACCCCCTTTATAATCATGCCTTCGGTCACCACTTTTTTTGTGACACTAATGAATTGTGATTTAAATGTGTATAGTCACATTCCATATAAACCCTTACAAGATTGTGACTATATCCAAAAAACAACCCTTCTATGTTAGAATAAAGGTGCCAATTGATCAAATTTCTTACATGGGTTATTTTAAATTCTACTATGCATTATTAAACTTGAAGAAGGTTGTTGTGATTTTCATCTTTTTTTAATGTGACAATTTACATCGAGTTTGAGCTCCTTAACTATTAGCTTGTCTATCTTGTCAATTAGATTGTTTTAATTAAAATTTTCTACTTTTTTAGCAAGTTTGCATATCTTTTGCTTGTTTACATGAGAAAGTTGTTTTATTTCTTCTCATCAATTAAATTCATTGTTGTTAATTTGCACAACTTGAACACAAAATAACACTAACATTGCCAAACTATAATTTACAAAACCCTTTTATTTATTCTAATTTTTTTCTCATTATAGTCACATTTACAAAAAAAAAGCTTTGCAAATATTTTGTGCTATTAACAAGTGTGATAGTAATTCTAAAAAATAGCGTTTCTTACTAAAATGGATGGTTATCAAAAATTGTGACACAAGCGAGAATGTGATTAAAATGGGGTGATTATAAAGGGGGTTTATTGTACAATGATAAGTAGAAAATAATGGTTGTCATTTCACCTCTAGTGTTTGGTGGGTAAGTCCCATGGGCATAATAAAAGATAAATGCATATCTTACCTTACTCCATCTTTACTCTACTAGTTTGTATATAATTTGAGGTTTACATTTACTTATGAGAGGGTAATTGTTATGAAACATGTAGAAAAGGTATAATATGCCAAATTCATTGTGTGGTATATTGTGGAATGCATGCACAATTGTGATGAGTTTGCTCAAATTAATGTTTGAATATATATTTTTGTGACATTTTATTTATGATCATTGCATTGATTATCTTGAACAAACTTTTTACCATATGTTCTTGGAACCATTTTTAATTTAACTATTGTTTGTCATATAAGAATGCTCTTATTACGTTTTAGCTTTTGATTGGTTTTATTTCATTTTTGTTTGTTTGTTTAATAACATGTTTGAAACTTCACATGTTCATGTTTGCAATGCTAATTGCACAAGTAAACCATCTTTCTTCACTTCCAAATGTGCCATATTCTTATATAGATATTTTTATTTATTTTATGTTTACTCACTTATGCGTACATGGTATGTGTAAAGTAAATGATGAAATATTTATCCCAAGCTAAATATTTGTCATTGATTTTTCATTACTCAGCTTGATAATTTTGTACAACTTATATACCCTTACCATTACCTTGTTTTTTCCCAACAATGATCTTCTTTCCATGAATTGCTCCCCCACGGTTCATTTTGAGAAACCATCATGCGAAGTAGATGACTTCTGTGATACCTTCTCTTTACAACTTGGCACCACTTCCCCAAGAAAGTTGCCCAAGGGAGAAATAAAAGTTGGAACCCCACTTTCTTTAGGGACAATGATCACATTTTCACTCCAGAATTTGTTAGGCCTTATAAATTTTCAAAGGTTAGACAATGATGAATGAGCCCGGGGAAAAAACTACTAAAAATTTGTAGAAAATACATGAGTTAACATAGAAGGTGCAATATATTGGTTGTTGGGATAAAATTATAAGTTAATTAGTTAAACGCACACAGCTCATCAAAGCCTAGGATACTTAAAGCGCCTCGAGGGCACTGCGTGGGACAGGTCTTCTAGTTTACGCTACCTGTTTCATAATCTCGCAGCTTGGACTGAAACACCTTGAAATTACTCTCAGCGCCATCACCCCTCCTGAGGTAGATAGTACCTCGTTAAATTCCCTTTTCTCTGCTTGCAGGAGTGGTTTGAGAATTGCTGGAGAAGGGCTTTAACACGGTTTCCCTGAAGATTTTTACTTCCGTTAAATCCTCAACATTCTCTGCTCATTTCTTCTGTTGAAAGAAAGGGAGATTCACAACATAATCTGCAGGCCCTGGTGCACTCGTTCTTTCTTTGTGCAGTCACTTCCTATTCCTCGTCATGGGGCGCAGCTACATGCTGTTGATTTCCAGCCCTTCCATGTCGCTGGTAGTTGCGCTGCTGATGATGTTCGTGTCCAACGTTCTTTCGCAAACGCCGCTGGCGCCGAGCTCCCCCACATGTACCACAGTTATTTTGAACGTCAACGATGCAGAAGGTAACCAACTTATGCCACTTCTTGCCAAGCTACAGGGATGGCAAGTGGCTATGTAGGTGTATGCAACACGATTTATTTCCTGCAAACCCGTACCCGTTCTTCGTCAAATTTCCTTCTTTGAGGGAGTCAATATCTGTTTGTGCTTGCGCAGCAAATGCGGTAAAGGCCCTTTACACCGGATGGGGCATATTATCAGCAATGGGAGGAGATAAATCCTCTGACCCCTGCTTTGGTGGATGGGAAGGAGTCATATGTGTAAGGTTGGTGCAACCTGCAGTAGCGGGTTCCTGCACTTATTATACGACTACGATAATTGGCTTGTGAGTTCCAAATGTTTATATGCCCCCCATGAGTATGATCTTTGCTTACTTACCAACATGGACAACTAGAAGTTATAAGTTGTATTGACATATGGTAGCTGGTTTCTTATTATATATCCCGTGAAGTGAGAGGCTTTTTGCTTGCAGGAGAAAACATAAGTGAAGACATCAGTTGTAAGGTTGCCAAATCTGGTGTTCTGAAGTAGATTTTTGCTCCACTGCAGCGCATCAGTTATTGTAGATAGATCATCAGACAACTAGTTTCTTATACAACAGACTTTTTTTTGTATGTTCAGAACGAACTATGTCTCTAGGTCTACACTCATATGTTTTGGAAGGAATCATAACATTCGTCGTGTAGGGAATTGATCGGACTGGGACTTCGAGGCCATCTCTCTGGAGCCATTGGAAACCTGACCAGCCTCCAGATTCTGTAAGTGCTCTACCGCCTTCTCTGTACCATGTAGGTAGATGATGTGAGAGACTATTTGAATATCATGACCCACTTGGGCCAATCCATAACTTTTACTGGCTCTCTTGGGCATATTTAGAGCACTATTTGGTGAGTTTCACACCATTTTATCTCAAATCCATAATACACTGTGTAGGCCGATTTATTGTTGTTGGCGGAGATGCTCCTATAGTTGCAAACAAATCCTCATTTTTGGAGTTGGAGCACCTTACACCACCTAGTAGGCGTAAGGTGCCTCTGCACTTAGAGGCATGGCCACAGGTCCATGGTCACTTCCTGGTCTGCAAATGTTTAATTCATGATTTGCCTCCAGCTTTAAGCCAGGTCAATGCCTCACTGAAGCCCCTTTCTAGAACACCCGCACCTTGGGCCATTACCGTGCATTATATTTTGGAGGTCTGCCTGCGCTAATGCAATAGCCTTTCTCTTCTTGGAACTTGCAGAACCATAACTGGCAATCCAGGCCTTACTGGAAACCTTCCATCTGAAATTGGAAGTCTTACAAATTTGAGAGTCTTGTAAGAAATCAACTCTTCCATCCAAACCCCATGTACCAACTATTTTCAGCCTTTGGGTAAAATTATGTACCGAAATTTGTATTTTTCATTTGATAGAGCAATCAATGTGTGTAAAGTTTTGGGGATGGCATTGTCTAAAATCAGTTGCACTTATTAAAAAAGGTTTGCCAATCTGCACTGTGGACTCTCAGGGATCTTCATGACAATAATTTCACTGGGGTAATACCAAATTTGACGCGACTAACTTTAGAAATATTGTACGTGTATCCAACTCAATTCCATTTGTTCTTTCAATTTCTCTAGTTCATTAAGTTTCTCACTTTATTCATCTACATGCAGTAGTAGCTTGACCACTTTTACAAATGTTTGTCAAATAACTAATTAATTAATTTTGAGGATTCCATTTCAACTGTAAATGGTATATTCACAAATAATCCATCAAATTAATTATTTTCCTTCCGAAAAAAATATGTTTTTGGAAATTTCAACATTTCTGAGAATAATATAATTAGTGTGGAACTGGCCCAGCTACTACAGTAATTCAAGCTAGGTTTTCTTAATTTCCAGTTTCTTGGCATAAGCACTCAAGAATATGCCAGACTCCAATGTTTCAATGTACATACCTAGTAGTCTGTGTCACTCTTGTCAAAATCAGTTGTAGGCTACCAACTTCTTGGGCATTGCAAAACAATGATGGGTGTCCAAGTAGTCTCAAATGTGCATAAATGTACATACTAGTGACTTCGAAAATGGCACAATCGAAAGAGGGAATGTGAATAGGGCTCTTTATATGCATCAATTTGGACATGGATAACGCTGTGGTCTGAAGGAAGGTGTGACGTGAACTTTGAGTGCATTGTAGGATTTGCTTATTGTATGAAGTTTGCCATAAAGAGTTTCTCTAACTTCTTAGTATGCTATGGAAAAAAGAAGCCAATGGTTTATTGACCAATTTGAGTACTACTGAATACCAGGTTTCTAAATGGGAATGCGTTCTCTGGATCCATTGAACATGTTTTTCAAGGACTAAATACATCCGTTGGGAGGCTGGATTTGTCTTCAAATCAATTCACAGGCTGCATTCCTGGACTCACGACAGGAATGGGCAATTTTCCTGGATTTTCTGGATACCTATTGTAAGTTCCCTAAGCTTAAACAAAACCCAATGTCACAAGTGAGAACACCAAACTGATCATTCATCGCTTTGATCAAAAGCTTTCATTGCCATTTTGATGGGATTATCATTTCTACAAATTTTAGTTCATTTCTCCCAATTGAAACAAGAACTTAGAGATGCCAGAGGCATTTGAACTTGATCTAGGAATCATGGTAACCTTATATTTAAGGAAAATTTATCAATTATTTCAAATTAGCCAATATTGTCAATGAATGATGACTTGTTCTAATTATCACCTTTGCCTAAAAGTTGCTCCTGTTGGAAATATTGTTTTTCAATTCAGGAATGTGAGCCACAACCATATTGGTGGATATCTTTCTAACACCTCATATGAGTTTTTCGAATCTGCTTTATTTATTTTGGATTTATCCTACAACAATATATCAGGAGATATCTCCACATTCATACTTGGCATGCAACGTTATGTTCTTCAAAGTCTGTAAGTGTGCATCACCCATCACGTGAGGTGAATTGAGCTTGGAGCCAAATTTTGTTCCCATTTATTCTACTTGTTGAGAATACATGTCGGTTAAGTTTAGATTGTGTTGATCAATAAAAGTAATTTAAACTAATTTTTAAACTCAATACCATAAATAAATTGGAAATTGAAGCATCCTATTGGAGCATGATGACATTTCAACTATTGAGAGGATGCCCAATTCATCTTCTAAGGCCCTGTTATTTTCTTACACTTTGGATGATCAGTTTATGTAATTACAAACTTCAGTTTGGGGTTTATGTGAATACATGCAACATCTTACAAAATGCCTTAGTTAACTTAATATAAACCCATAACTACTAGTTGAATGTCGGTCATGATTATTAGCTCAATTAAACTTACATTATATCATGTTCATATCTCTAAATAACAAACTCATTTTCATGTGACATGTTTCAAATTTTCACAGGTTAATTAACAACAATCATTTCAGTGGAGAACTTCCAGACTTTCCATCACCTTTTAGCATATTCACAGATTGGTGAGGAAGCCTATTCCTACTAGTTTACAGAAATGTAAATGTGTGTCAAGTTGACAATGTTGAAGTAAGCTTTATGTTTGAAAGGACTAGTCAAATCTAAAGCATACATAGGAATAAGTTCATCATCACACTAACTTTAACTACCATCAAAGAATTCAAAGTTCATCATTTTATTAATACTTTGCAAATTAACAAATTGTGCTCCCTATCTGTATATCTTGTTTTGTGTTTACAAGGGATGGAAGCAACAATGAATTCAATGCATGTGTTTTGGAAACTGTGTAAGTGGTTTCCCATTGCCTTTTTTATGTAAACTTAAATGGAGAGTTGCGCTATTAAGTTCAATACCTGATCGCTCAATCACAAATTTGTGAGGAAGCCTATTCCTACTAGTTTACAGAAATGAAAATGTGTGTCAAGTTGACAATGTTGAAGTAACCTTTATGTTTGAAAGGACTAGTCAAGTCTAAAGCATACATAGGAATAAGTTCATCGTCACACTAACTTTAACTACCATCAAAGAATTCAAAGTTCATGATTTTATTAATACTTTGCAAATTAACAAATTGTGCTCACTATGTGTATATCTTGTTTGGTGTTTAAAGGGATGTAAGCAACAATCAATTCACTGGAGTAATCCCACCTTCAATTTGGAACATCTCTATGAACCTTACAGTTCTAAACCTATCAGGAAATAATTTTTCTGGCAACTTTCCACATGTCACAAACCCACAAAGTGTTTTGGAAACTTTGTAAGTGTTTTCCCATTGCTTTTTTTATGTAAACTTAAATGGAGAGTTGCGCTATTAAGTTCAATACCTGATCGCTCAATCACAAATTTGTGAAGAAGCCTATTCCTACTAGTTTACAGAAATGAAAATGTGTGTCAAGTTGACAATGTTGAAGTAACCTTTATGTTTGAAAGGACTAGTCAAATCTAAAGCATACATAGGAATAAGTTCATCATCTCACTAACTTTAACTACCATCAAAGAATTCAAAGTTCATGATTTTATTAATACTTTGCAAATTAACAAATTGTGCTCACTATGTGTATATCTTGTTTGGTGTTTACAAGGGATGTAAGCAACAATCAATTCACTGGAGTAATCCCACCTTCAATTTGGAACATCTCTACGAACCTTACAGTTCTAAACCTATCAGGAAATAATTTTTCTGGCAACTTTCCACATGTCACAAACCCACAAAGTGTTTTGGAAACTTTGTAAGTGTTTTCCCATTGCCTTTTTTATGTAAACTTAAATGGAGAGTTGCGCTATTAAGTTCAATACCACAAAATTCCCATGCCTAGATGGAAATTTCACATCTCAATACTAATTAGCTTAAGAAAGCTCGTGTCATATTATGATCCCTCAAGATATGCAGTGCTTTGTTTTTGCATAGGTCCATGAGCAAAAATCAACTAAATGGAGAACTTCCAGACCTTTCTTCATTTCCGCAACTTATAACTTTGTGAGCACTTTAACCTTCCAACTTGCATTCAATTGAAAGCATTTTTTATCGTGCACACGTTAAATATTGAATGTTTTATGATTCATACCCATAGTGTTTATGAAATTTCATCTCAAGATTGTCACATCATATTTTGATCTCAAAATAATTATAAGGTTTTAGAAATTACATTAAGTGAATGACTTGTAATCACATTGCTCAACATCAAATATTTGAATTTTTTATTCAATGGTGAAATATTAAGCTCATGTATTTCACATCAATAGGCACACAATTTATCAAAGCCTAATTATATTCATATACTTGAAAAAGCAATGCTCATGATTGGTTTTTATAATATAATGGTTCAATTGGCTAGGTTGAAATTCATGGGTCTATCATTATAATGAGATTAAAATACGGCCATGTGCTAAATGTCAATATTGAATTAGTATGCAATTGAAGTTTGCAATATGTTCATTTAAATTCATATTTAACAATTGATATTTTATGTTTCCACCTCACACATGATTATTGTTCAATAGACTTGAAAGTTTGTGATAGGTCTAACAATATCTTACATGGTTTTATTTATTTGTTGTGATTTAGGGATCTAAGTGATAATCAATTTGATGGATCAATCTCACCTTCAATATGGAGTCAAATTCCCAAGCTCAATGTTTTATACCTATCTAACAACAAATTATATGGCAAACTTCCACCTATGAAAGACCTGCAATATTGCCCCAACTCTTTGAAATCTTTGTAAGTGAACTTCAATCCCATTCTTGCATGATCTTTAAATTATTTTTAAGGCTTTCACTAGCCATAATAAAAAATGGCATGCAATCAATAAATTTTTAAAACATTATTGTGTCTTTGGAGTTTCAACAAAATAAGGACTTGAACTTAAACTTGAAAGGATAATTCTACATAAAAACACATGTGCAAAACCTATCCCATATAGCCGTTGAAATTGTCATATGCGACTTGAAAAGGCAACATTTGTGGTGGACTAGTAATTGAAGTTACTTAAATAACATACAAACATATCTTATGAGTTTTCAAGCAAATTGATTATAAATTGATGAGCATAATTATTGGTGTTTTCATTTTTGGACTTAATTGATATTTTTTTATTAGTTTATTTGACATTGTGAATTTTTTATTTTTCATAACTTTTCCTTGCCTTTTAACTTATTTATGTTATTTATAAAAAAACATGGCATGTTATGTGTTGCCCAATTTTGACTTTGTCGTTTGAAATCTAACTTATGAAATGGGTTTATTAGGAACTTGGGTGGAAACAAATTGACTGGCTTATTTCCATCAAATTTCTTCAATTGTTCATTCATGTTACAAGAAGTGTGAGTTAATGTCTTCACACCTAATTCTATGTGTTCATGTTCATATGTTACGGGATGAACATCCATTTATTTAATGCTACTAAGTTCATTTTTTGCATAATAATAATATCTATTTTTTCAATATATTTTAAACCTAACAACTTGAACAACTTTGTGATATTAATGTTTATAACTGAATATGTTTTTTAAATATCAATTAGATTTTGTCATTCTACAACATTTTAGAATTGAAACTATATAACTTGTAAATTGGAATTCCTTACATTTAGGGTTTAAGATACACATTGTGTTGTGAACTAACATTTTGAGGCTTCAATGTAGCAATTTTGATAACAACAACTTTAATGGAGTGTTGGATTTACAAATCAATTTGACAAAACATTTGGTGTTCGGAACATTGATATCAATGGTCAACAATAACATAACTCAACTTAACCCATCTTGGGAAAGTGGTATATATTCACCAGTCTTGTAAGTTTCAATACCAAACTCGTGGATTTCATTATTTTCATCATTTAAGCACTATAATTTCAAATTATTTTAAGACAATGTAGCCTAAATAGGGTGGGACACAATCCATCCTACATTCAAAGCTTTAATAGTTTCAAATACTATTTTTTTAATGCAAAATTTATATATAACTTTTTAACATTATACTCGCATTTTGTATCATTACAGGCTTGGAGGGAATCCATGTTGTAATATTGTCGCTTCTGAAGACACAACTCAATATCAACAACAAAATTGTCGTTACAATTCATCTACCATCCAAATAGGTGGGGATATTCTCCACAACAGTTTTCTTACATTTCAAAGATTGAACATTCATGGGAAAGTTAAGGATTGTGCATTACTCATATCACATCTTCAATACACATAATGAAAAATTAAAAGTGCATAAAATCAACATTATTACTTATCACTTAACATACGTGGATATTGCTTCCATTCCATTATCTTATAACAATAGTTTTAACATATAAATTAATTTTTTTGCATTTATGGTATTCAAATTTGAATAGTTGTAATAGTGTTGAGTGCCATCATATAAGAACAATAAAAGTTACTGAAATTAATTGTAGTTATTGAAACAATGTTATGGACAATTCTACTTGTAGGGGTAACACAATGTGAATTTGTTGCAAATTAATACAACTATTGTGGTAGCTTGGTGGCTTGAACACACATTAAAATTTTAAAAAATTTGTCTAATTTTTCAAAAAAATAGTTTATTATGGTCAAACTTGAACCCTATCACTCTGTAGTATAATGAAAGTTTCTGAGGATAGTCCAATCATGAAGACAATTGAATTTTTTGGTTATGTACGTAGTTTTATTATATTTATTTTGTACTTATCAAAATCAAAACTAAAATGCCGAATTAAAATTCCCAAAATATGTTAATTATTTGATAGGTTATTATTGAAGTTGCCAAGGTATAATGTTTTTTGGAAAAATCTACAATAATCCTTTTGTTCAAGTTTTTAAAAAGATGAATTCATGTTTGACTCAAATGCTAACCCAAGGTTATAATTTTTTTGAAATAGTTATTTATCAACGTTATAATTCCCATGAATTGCATAAAAAGTTGGCTTGGATATTGTCAACAATATTACCCAGTTTTGTATTTGTGAGTGGAATCATTTCCATTATCGTATATTGGAAGTACCACAAAAACATGTTAGCTTTTCATGAACTTCAAAGAGGTACATTGAAATTCAATTTTGAATTCCTTCTTAGTTCCATTATTTGTTTCTTTTCTATTCAAAATAGTTCATTCGAAATAGTTAACAAGAAAAAGCATTATTCAAATTTTTTAAACACATGTAGATGTAATAACATCATGTTGCCCATTCATTGACCTGTTTATATTTAGGTTTGTAAAATTTTGCCAACAGTATGATTATTGAATGTTCATTTCATTCATTGTACAAGTTATTCTATTTGCATGTGAAGCATATGACAATTGGACATAATTTGGCAGAATTTGCGAAACAACAAGTGCAACCTATATTGTATTCGTATAATGTGTTAAAGGTAGCCACTAAAGATTTCCATGCATCCAATAAACTTGGAGAGGGTGGTTTTGGGGCAGCCTATAAGGTAAATTCATATTTCAACTTCCTTACAAATTCATAGTGTATTTCCAATGTTTAATTCAACAAAATTATTTAAAATGTTTATAATATACAAAATCTTTGATGTTAAAATAATAATTGAAACTTTGCAACTTGTAATTCATGCATTTTAGCATGAAATTGTTTGTGATTAATTTCAAAGGATTTGCCAATTGATAATTGATAATTAGCGTTCAATGATGAAAAATTGAAAAATATTTCTATGTATTTTGTAGGGTATATTACCTGATGGGACAAATGTGGCAGTGAAATTATTGAAGAAATCAGAGCAAGGGGTAAGTGAATTTTTGAATGAAATTGTGCTCATGACTGGTGTTAGTCACAAGAACCTAGTGAAGGTGAAAGGATGTTCTCTACGAGCCACACAACGACTTATTGTGTTTGAATATGTGGAAAACAAAAACCTTGCTGAAGCTCTATGGGGTATGTCATTTCAACTTAAGGTCATGGTAAATTTCCATATCATAGAAATCTTGATGATATCTTAATGGTTTGCATGTCATGCATGTGTGATAATCTAATACCTTATGATCAATCATTGTTGATATTTTTGTGTTTGCAGACCAACAAATTAAAAATGTTTTATTCTTGGATTGGACAAGGCGATTTAACATATGTGTGGGAATTGCTCGTGGCCTCATTCACCTTCATGAATATTTGCAACCGCACATTATACATCGAGACATCAAAGGAGCTAACATCCTCCTTGACAAAGATTTGAACCCAAAAATTGCAGACTTTGGATTGGCACGATTATTTCCAGAGGATATAAGCCACTTGTCAACCGCCCATATTGCTGGAACAATGTACATTCTTCCACTTTTAAATACCAACATATAATGTTACAATGATTCCATGATTAAATGTACACGTCTAGGTCATATGGAAACAATTAAATGATTACTCTTGGGCACCATTGAAACTAAATATTCAACACACTTTGCACACAAATTCAAATATGTATCTCAGTTGTTTAGTTTTTTTTTGCTTGTAGGGGGTATTTGTCTCCTGAATATGCTACTCTTGGCCAACTCAGTGAAAAGGTGGATGTATATAGCTATGGGGTGCTTCTCTTGGAGATTGTGAGTGGTCGCAAGAGTATCGATTTGTCTTTGGAAACAAACAATTACCTTCTTGAATGGGTAAGTGTATGTACATTTAGTTTTAAGAAAAATCAAGTTAAGTTAATTATAGAATTTAATATTGTGGGGCCAAGATGCCAATTCAATAGCCCAATTGGTTTCAATGGTTATTTATTAAATTCCACATAAATCAATAATAAGCATCAATAAGTAAAGTCTAAACTTCATTTTGATGGACAATTGAAAGTTAATTTTGAAATTGTCAATTTAATATGATTAGGTTTATAACTTCCATCCACATGTTGAATACATTTTTTCAATCAAAAGCTTAGTAAATCTAAAGTTTTATGTTTTGGCGACTAATAATTGTCAACATGCCCATTGTCCATGCAAATTTACTAAAAAGGTTCATTTATGTTTTGATAAAATTGATGTCAAATTGATAATTACAAATTAGTTGTTTATAATTTGAAAATAGAATTAGATTTTATTTGAAATTATTAGAAAGAAATTTATTAAACCCACAAAAAAAGGTTCAAAACAATTATTTTTAAAAATCGTTCCAATATAAAGTTAAAGATGTTTCATTTAAAAGTAGATTATGTATTTTTTATAGAAATTTTTTATCGCATTTATGAATAAATAAGAGTAGGGATTGATTCCCATATAATTAGCTAACAAAAGAATACCTTGAAATATAAGGGTATTCAATAAATCCAAGTAGAGACAAACTGACCCATACTTAAATTAATATGATAAAAGATTTTTGTGAATCTAATTTCTTTCCTCAAAATGGGGGGTGGGTTTTTTCAGGCATATTCTCTACATGAACAAGATAAGTTGATGGATCTTATTGACCCACGACTAAACAACAATGTATTGGATGATGAAGCACAACATGTGATTAATGTGGCATTATTATGTGTGCAAACATCAGCAACAAGACGTCCATCCATGTCACGTGTGTTAGCCATGTTACTAAATGAGGTGGATGTGGAGGTTGTTTCAAAAAGAGCTAATCGGATTCATGAAGTGGATGTTTCACCTCTTCTTCGGTCAAACAGTACCCTTAGTCCAAGTGGGCTAATATGAGATAATATCATTTTATGTCTAAGCATGATGTTCCCAATAATCATGGCGATGTTGAAATTGACAAAACATTTAAGTTTTTAGTTAGTTATTCTTTAAAACATGTCAATTAATTTGTAATTGAGTTTGAAACTAATGGTGTCCTAGTCAATTGAACCACCTCAATCATGCACAAATTTATTGTGGGCCACATTTCATTGTTTATTATTTGTTAATTTTGTTCATCAATATATCATTTAAAAAACCTCCCTTTAATGAATTGATTGACATTGAATATTTGACTATTAAAACTCTCAAAGATATTTATCAAATATTTAAACTGAAGGCATAACATGTTATAAGACTACATCGGTACATGCTAAAAAGTTTTAGAATTCTTCAAGAGACTTTTGTGATCATTCCAAGTAAAGTCACATAATCTTGTCATGAAAAATGCTAGACCTCTAAATTTGTGTTGAGGTGTATTGGAAATGTTAAATAACAATCCATTGATTTCACAAAATCCACATCAAATTCCTAGCCTTTGTTGTCATGTGGACATTGTTTTTTAAAGTTAACCATGCATGTAAATTGTGATGATTATGTCAATGGAAGAACATCTACATTAATGTTAAATAAACCATCTTCATAATATCAAGTCACATACATTACATGCCATGGCACATGTATGTCATGGGTGTTCAAAAGGAGATCCCCAAAATTGAACTAGAGTTAGCATCTATGCATCTTTGTAATAGTTTTTGCTCAAGGAGGTTGGCCCCATTCCAAGATATTTTAGCCAATTGCTTGCTCCATGGGGGATCCAATGTGCCCATTCTACACAACATATTTCAAAATAAACAAGAGACAATACCACATATCTTGCATGATGTCTCTTAATTAATATACCCAAAATGTCAAGACATGGCTTGGATATGCAATATTAAATTAGGCATAAACACATTTCATGGAAAAAAATACCAAGTAAGGAATCTCCTTAAATTATGTTGTTTATTTAATTATTCATCTCATTGTGAGAAATGGAATTCCAATTTATCATAATAAATCATGTTTTTTGTACGTGCACCTCAAATGACATGATTTTAGCAAAAAATTGTCTTCATATTTTCTCTAAAATTGACACAAGCTTATGTTTTGCAATTTCATATTTAGGTCTTGTTTTAGTATGAAAATTATAATAAATCATAACATTACTTATTTCATATTCTAAAAAGAAAGACACATTGTTTATGTATGTGAATTACAATCAAGTATATTCATACATGTTCATAAACAATCAACTTTTTTGGCATAAGGCTCAAAGCACACTAAGGGGGGAGCACACTAGGGGGTGTTACCAAGTGAATGGAGCAAACTCAACAAGGCAATGATTTAATTAGTAAACGGCAAGGATGAAACAAGGCATTTGATGAGCAGGATAGGATTAAAATTGTTGGTCATTTGATTTTAATTACTTTTGGGGAGAAGAGAACTTAGGATGATGTTCTAGAATTTGTTGGAGTTAACAGCCAATTTAATTTTTTACACAAAGTTAAATTTAGAAAGCTATTGGAGTTAAAAATAAAGACACAATATGAGTTTAGAGTTTTGTCGATGTTCGAAACCACAACATGTTTTCAATTATGATTTCTACCTTTAAGACCACAAATGTTTTATATGTGAAAGGATTTAGGGTTTAGGGTTTATGGGTTTAAGGTTTAAAGGTGTAGGGTTTAAGGTTGATGTGAAAGGGCTTATACTAAGAGTCATCACATTTTTTCATTGTTTCATTCTTTGTACAAGTTCAACTTTTTCATTTTTCATCCATGTCATAATTTTTAATTTTCAATTTTCATCCATTGTGCAATTTTTGTCCCCAACTTTCCATTCATTTTGTAAATTTAAATTTTTTTCATCCATGGTGCAAATTTAATTACCAACTTTTCATCCTTTATGCAATTTTCATTCATTATGCAGCCTTCCTCCATATTTTTAATCTATTGTGTGTACAACCAAGACAAAAATAAAAACTAATTATTTCACATAAAAAGACTATTGGTGAAATTTTCAAACTTTTAAATGATATCAACATCCTCTAAGAAGAAATTTGTGAACAACAAATGCTCCCCAATCATTCCCCAACCATTGTGTTGCTTGGCTATTGTCCTTCCTTGTGAAATACACCCAGTGATAAAATGGTTAATCACATTCCTTTTTTTGGGCCTTTGCCTTTCCTTGAGACAACACAACCATTCACTATGGGATGGGTTATTCAATTCCTTTTTCTTTTTCCCAAATGAAAGTCTACCCCAACCTTTGCCATTTCTCGAGCAAGGAGACCATTTCATGAAACACTTGTCATGCAGCACATTTGCCTATTTCCTAGGGAATGGTTATTCATTTTCCTTCTTATCCAGTGGATGAAAGTCTACCTAGCCTTTTCCATTCCCCAAGTTAACATAACCATTTCCCAAAGAAATCTCTAGGCATCGGATCTATCCCAAGGAAAAGCCATTCACAAAAGCAACACAACCATTTCTCAATTTACTGATCAATAACAAAACCATATCCAAAAGGAGTAGATGTTCATTTCTTTTTGCACCTGATGAAAGTCTCTACCTTCACTTTTGCCAATCCCCCAGTTCACACCATCCTTTCCCAAAACAACTACCTTACCCTAAGGTCAATTTTGTCCTTAAATAGTCCTCAAAATAGTGAAATGAAAATTTGTGAAAATATGAAGTTGACATGTTGATAATCATCATAATTATCATATTCCACACTCTCAATAATTTCACTGCTTATATGACAATATCATATTAGATCATGGAAATTCCAAATTTTCAAAAAAAAAAAATTAATTAATTTTTGGAAAGAAAATGATTATTGGTTTTGTCAATGTGGAAACTGACCCTAGGCTATGGTATCATAGAATACATTTGCCTCAACAAAAATGCAAGACAACCATTTTCCAGGGCTACCAATAAGACAACCATTTCTTTATGACTGTTCATTTTCCTTTTTTTTGGATGAAAGCCATTTGAGATGAAGGTGAAGATGGCAAAGTGATTTGACACAAGAAAAACAGAAGTGGTCCACTCTCAACACCATAGAGGATAGGACTTAAGCATTGAGCAACCTTATTGTCCAAGCCATATTTAAAACAATTGTCATAACTAGAGGACAATCCCAAGAAAATCAAGATTAATTTAATGTCATGCACCCTATAAGGCATCTGGACTTTTGCATTAAAAAGTGAGATGCATTTAATTTGTTGCTTCTATTTAGTTCTTGCTGCAAGCCATGGAAATAGGCATGCACACTTCTAGGAAGGGGTAATGGCCTTGGCCAAAAATTGTCACAATAATCAATTTTATAAAAATCAAATTCTCATGCAGCCAATTAAAATGACAACTCAACATGCACCTAGGAGGGCCTACCTTTTCTCCATTGGGGGGACAAAAGCTCGTTGCCCAAGGGAAATTTTGATTTTTTTTGGATTTTGTGTTCCCATCATGTTCCATGTGTGTTCGCACAAAGTTCTTAATGATATTCCCCACACGTGTTCCACAAGTTCTCAATGTGTAAATCCCAACATGTTCCCAATAGCACCACACATTAGACGATATATTTTGCCCAAAATTGAACTTTCATAACCTAGAAGGTGGGCCAAAGGGAAGCACCTTGACATTTTTATTTTGGGGATTCTCCAATGTTTCAAAAAGAAATTGTAATGGGCCAACCAAGGTGGCTCATTGCAAAAACAAAAATTCAAAAAAAACTTTGAATGGACCCTCCCCCAATCAACTAATTAATAGAAGCAACTACTATGTCCCCACAATTCCTGCCCCTCTCATTGACCTACGCCAAAATAGGTGATGACCATAATTGGGAATACTTAGAAATTTTGCTCAACCAATTAAATTACATGATGCATCCAATGGACCTCTTTTGGGGAGGGTGGGGGGCAGGGGTGTTAAACCTGTGTTGTTTTCAATGTGTTGCTACCAAGTTCTCATTGTGTTCCCATCAAGAAAGCAATGGGTTCCCAACATCTTCCTCAACATATTCCCAATAGCACCTCCCTTCATCCCATATGCTTTGCCCATTGTTGTCCTCTTGGAACCTATATGGTTGGCCAAATATTGATACTTTCATTTAGTTTTACATTTGGAGTAAATACTTCTATATGGGGAAGTATCCGAAGTCTTAGAACTTGTTTGTGATGGACCAATCAAAGAGGTTCATTGAGAAAAAAATATTCATTTAGCCCAACTAAGTCCACTCACAATGATTCAACAGAATTGATTTTGGTAGGACTTTACATTTGATAAGTTGTCAGTTGTCACTTGGACAGTTTCAAAGTGCATCCAAATAAATTTGCAAATGGAAGAGGCATGGAAATGTGGCTGTTATGGAAATTTATTGTTTTATAAAACAAAAAAACTCAAACACCAAACTTATGAGGACATTTTCAGTGCCTTCTTCACCAATTTGCATCTCATTTTTCTTCAGTTGAATCTTAATCCAATTATTGAATTGGAATCGAATTTAGTTGAATTTGAATTTCATTCAATATATTTGAATTAAACTTAAATTTTTTAATTCAATGTATTTCAGGAATTTGATTTGATTACACTTCAAGTGTATCTGAAGTCAATTTCATTTCATTTCAACTCAAGTTACATGAACCGTCATTCAATATTTTCAAATGGAACTTTAATTTTATCAAAATCAGGTCATTTTTTTCATCAATCCAAATGGCCACTGCTAGGCTAGTGCGCAAATAGTGTACAGCCCGAAGTCGATATGGATCACACTAACATAAATGATGATGTGTACCAGTAACAATCTAAGTGGTTTTAGTTCACAATTGACAACTGAAAGTGGGAAAATCCACAGCTTGCTTGTTGCCTCGCTTGCTGTGCAGGAATCAGGGGTGACTTTCATGCCAACTGCTTGCCCCATTATTCAACTCTCTCAAATTCAGCGAAATTGTCCCCAAGCCATTTATTTCTATGTGCTCAACATTATTAAGCCACCCAATCCCACACCATGGCAGACGGATACGGAACCAGTGTGTTTTGCTTTTTCCATTCCCTGATGGAGCCCACACTGGTTCCGTGTGTCTGGAAATTACGAGTGGTCTTAAGTCGAAATCTGCATGGGGATGGATGCTTGGCACTGTGGGCATGAATTTGATGACACCCCAGTTTCTGTTAGAATTTGGCGAAGTTTTCTTTTTAAGGACGGCCATTTGCGACAGAATATTCCCATTTCAGAAAATTGTGTCACCGTTTGACGATTTTTTGCCCCCCAAAAAAATGACAGGCCCACCACCACACAGGGGAGTTGCAGGGAGAGAGAGAGAGGGTCCATGCGAGCTTCCTTCCTCCTCTGACTTGCTTGCACCTGTGAACTTGATTGGAAGCTGCTCGATCACTAGCCATCGTTGTGACGATCACATCGACTCTTCACGTGTACATCAAATGCCAGCTTTGACAGATCAAAGCGAGGAGATTCTATGCCATTTAGACGCGTCCTCTTTGTCTTGGAAACGATTGTCGTACCGGATTTTCGGATACCGAGTCGTGAGGAAAAAATTACTAATAATGCTCCAAAAAATGGAAGCAAACGGCGAACCTTCAAACGCACACAGCTCATCAAAGCCTAGGATAATTAAAGCGACTCGAGGGCACTGCGTGGGACAGGTCTCCTAGTTTACGCTACCAGTTTCATAATCTCGCAACTTGGACTCAAACGCCTTGAAATTACTCTCAGCGCCATCACCCCTCCTGAGGTACATAGTACCTCGTTAAATTCCCTTTTCTCTGCTTGCAGGAGTGGTTTGAGAATTGGTGGAGAAGGACTTTAATACGGTTTCTCTGAAGATTTTACTTCCGTTAAATCCTCAACATTCTTCTGTTGAAAGAAAGGGAGATTCACAACACAATCTGCAGGCCCTGGTGCACTCGTTCTTTCTTTGTGCAGTCACTTCCTATTACTCGTCATGGGGCGCAGCTACATGCTGTTGATTTCCAGCCCTTCCATGTCGCTGGTAGTTGCGCTGCTGATGATGTTCGTGTCCGACGTTCTTTCGCAAGCGGAGCTCCCGTCGAACATCTCATGTTTCACATTAATTCCCGGAACCACCGAAGCAGAAAGTAACCAACTTATGCCCCTTCTTGCCAAGCTGAAGGGATGGCAAGTGGCTATGTAGGTGTAAGCAACACGAATTACTTGCTGCAAACACGTACCAGTTCTTCGTCAAATTTCCTTCTTTGAGGGAGTCAATATCTGTTCGTGCTTGCGCAGGAAATGCGGTAAAGGCCCTTTACACCGGATGGGGCATATTATCAACAACGGGAGGAAAGGACTGCGCTGACCCCTGCAATTGTGGATGGGAAGGAGTCATATGTGTACCGTTGAAACAACGTGACGTACGTGATGGTTTCTGCTCTATGGATGGCGTAATTGGCTTGTGAGTTCCAAACGTTTCTATGCCCCCCATGAGTATGAACTTTGCTTACTGACCAACGTGGACAACTAGAAGTTATAAGTAATTAAGCCCCAGAGCTTTCTTGTATTGACATATGGTAGCTGGTTTCTTATTATATATCCCGTGAAGTGAGAGGCTTTTTGCTTGCAGGAGAAAATATACGTGAGGACATCAGTTGTAACGTTGCCAAATCTGGTGTTCTGAAGTAGATTTTTGCTCCACTGCAGCGCATCAGTTATTGTAGATAGATCATCAGACTACTAGTTTCTTATACAACAGACTTTTTTTTTGTATGTTCAGAACGAACGATGTCTCTAGGTCTACACTCATATGTTTTGGAAGGAATCATACCATTCGTCGTGTAGGGAATTGATCGGACTGGGACTTCGAGGCCATCTCTCTGGAGCCATTGGAAACCTGACCAACCTCCAGTTTCTGTAAGTGCTCTACCGCCTTCTCTGTACCATGTAGGAAGATGATGTGAGAGACTATTTGAATATCATGACCCACTTGGGCCAATCAATAACTTTTACTCGCTCTATTGGGCATATTTAGAGCCCTATTTGGTGAGTTTCACACCATTTTATCTCAAATCCATAATACACTGTGTAGCCCGATTTATTGTTGTTGGCGGAGATGCTCCTATAGTTGCAAACTAAACCTCCTTTTTGGAGTTGGAGCACCTTACACCACCTAGTAGGCGTAAGGTGCCTCTGCACCTAGAGGCATGGCCACAGGTCCATGGTCACTTCCTGGTCTGCAAATGTTTAATTCATGATTTACCTCCAGCTTTAAGGCTGGTCAACGCCTCACTGAAGCCCCTTTCTAGAACACCCGCACCTTGGGCCATTACCGTGCATTATATTTTGGAGGTCTGCCTGCGCTAATGCAATAGCCTTTCTCTTCTTGGAACTTGCAGAACCATACCTGGCAATCCAGGCCTTACTGGAAACCTTCCATCTGAAATTGGAAGTCTTACAAATTTGAGAGTCTTGTAAGAAATCAACTCTTCCATCCAGCCCCATCTACCAACTATTTTCAGCCTTTGGATAAAATTATGTACCGAAATTTGTATTTTTCCTTTAATAGAGCAATCAATGTGTGTAAAGTTTTGGGGATGGCGTTTTCTGAAATCAGTTGCAATTATTAACAAAGGGTTTGCCAATCTGCACTGTGGACTCTCAGGGATCTTCATGACAATAATTTCACTGGGGTAATACCAAATTTGACGCGACTAGCAAATTTGGAAACATTGTACGTGTATCCAGCTCAATTCCATTTGTTCTTTCAATTTCTCTAGTTCATTAAGTTTCTCACTTTATTCATCTACATGCAGGAGTAGCTTGACCAATTTTACAAATGATTGTCAAATAACTAATTAATTAATTTTGAGGATTCCATTTCAACTGTAAATGGTATATTCACAAATATTCCATCAAATTATTTATTTTGCTACGCAATTTTAGTTTTTTGAAAATTTCAACATTTCTGAAAATAATATAATTAGTGTTGAACGGGCCCAGCTACTACAGTAATTATCAAGCTAGGTATTCTTAATTTCCAGTTTCTTCGCATAAGTACTCAAGAATATGCCAGACTCCAATGTTTCAATGTACATTACGTAGTAGTCTGTGTCACTGTTGTCAAAATCAGTTGTAGGCTACCAACTTCTTGGGCATTGCAAAACAATGATGGGTGTCCAAGTAGTCTCACATGTCCATAAATGTAGATACTCGTGACTTCGAAAATGGCACAATCGCAAGAGGGAATGTGAATAGGGTTCTTTAAATGCATCAATTTGGGCATGGATAACGCTGTGGTCTAAAGGAAGGGTGTGACATGAACTTTCAGTGCATTGTAGGATTTGTTTATTATAAGAAGTTTGCCATAAAGAATTTCCCTAACTTCTTAGTGTGCTATGGATAAAAGAAGCCAATGGTTTATTGACCAATTTGAGTACTGCTGAATACCAGGTTTCTAAATGGGAATGCGTTCTCTGGGTCCATTGAACATGTTTTTCAAGGACTAAATACAGCACTCAATTATGATCCCTATGCGAGCACATTGAGGGTGGATTTGTCTTCAAATCAACTCACAGGCTGCATTCCTGGACTCACGACAGGAAGGGGCAATTTTCCTGGATTTTCTGGCGACGTCTTGTAAGTTCCCTAAGCTTAAACAAAACACAATGTCAAGTGAGAACACCAAGCTGATCATTCATCGCTTTGATCAAAAGAATTCATTGCCATTTTGATGGGGATTATCATTTCTACAAATTTTAGTTCATTTCTCCCAATTGAAACAAGAACTTAGAGATGCCAGAGGCATTTGAACTTGATCTAGGAATCATGGTAACCTTATATTTAAGGAAATTTATCAATTATTTCAAATTAGCCAATATTGTCAATGAATGATGACTTGTTCTAACTATCAACTTTGCCTAACATTCACTCATGTTGGAAATATTGTTTTTCAATTCAGGAATGTGAGCCACAACTATATTGGTGGATATATTTCCAACACCGCATTTCAGTTTTTTGGATTACCTTTAAGTACTTTGGATTTATCCTACAACAATATATCAGGAGATATCTCCACATTCATGTCAAGCATACAATATTGGGTTCTTCAAAGTCTGTAAGTGTGCATCAGCCATCATGTGAGGTGAATTGAACTTGGAGCCAAATTTTGTTCCCATTTATTTTACTTGTTGAGAATACATGTCAGTTAAGTTTAGATTGTGTTGATCAATAAAAGTAATTTAAACTAATTTTCAAACTCAATACCATAAATAAATTGGAAATTGAAACATCCTATTGGAGCATTATGACTTTTCAACTATTTAGACGATGCCCAATCCATCTTCTAAGGCCTTGTTATTTTCTTACACTTTGGATCATTGCTTTATGTAATTATAAATTTCAGCTTGGCGTTTATATGTATACATGCAACATTGTACAAAATGCCTTAGTTAACTTAAAATAAACCCATTACTACTAGTTGAAAGTTAGTCATTATTATTAGCTCGATTAAACTTATATTATTTATATAGATATCATGTTCTTGTCTCTAAATAACAAACTCATTTTCATGTTACATGTTTCAAATTTTCACAGGTTACTTAACAACAATTATTTCAGTGGAGAAATTCCAGACCTTTCAGGACTTCCTCACTTTGGCACCCTCATAAATTTGTGAGGAAGCCTATTCCTACTAGTTTACAGAAATGAAAATGTGTGTCAAGTTGACAATGTTGAAGTAACCTTTATGTTTGAAAGGACTAGTCAAATCTAAAGCATACATAGGAATAAGTTCATCATCACACTAACTTTAACTACAATCAAAGAATTCAAAGTTCATGATTTTATTAATACTTTGCAAATTAACAAATTGTGCTCACTATGTGTATATCTTGTTTGGTGTTTGCAAGGGATTTAAGCAACAACCAAATTTATGGAATAATCCCACCTTCAATTTGGATCGTCTTTACCAACCTTACTATTTTAAACCTATCAGGAAATAATTTTTCTGGCAACTTTCCACCTGTCACAAACCCACAAAGCCTTTTGGAAACTCTGTAAGTGTTTTCCCATTGCCTTTTCTATGTAAACTTAAATGGAGAGTTGCGCTATTAAGTTCAATACCACAAAATTTCCCATGCCTAGATGGAAATTTCACATCTCAATACTAATTAGCTTAAAAAAGCTCGTGTCATCTTATGATCCCTCAAGATATGCAGTGCTCTGTTTTTGCATAGGTCCATGAGCAAAAATCAACTAAATGGAGAACTTCCAGACCTTTCTTCATTTCCGCAACTTAAAACTTTGTGAGCACTTTAACCTTCCAACTTGCATTCAATTGGAAGCATTGTTTACTGTGCACATTTTAAATGTTCAATGTTTTATGGTTCAATACGCATAATGTTTATGAAATTTCATCTCAAGATTGGCACATCATATGTGGATCTCAAAATAATTATAAGGTCATAAAAATTACAATTAGTGAATGACTTGTAATCACATTGCTCAACATCAAATATTTTGATTTTGTATTCAATGGTGAAATTTTAAGCTCATGTATTTCACATCAATGAGTATACAATCTATCAAAGCCTAAATATATTCATATACTTGAAAAAAAAATGCTCATGATTGGTTTTTTTAATATAATGGTTCAATTGGCTAGGTTGAAATTCATGGGTCTAACATTATAATGAAATTAAAATATGGTCATCCACTAGATGTCAATATTGAAAATTAATAAGGAATGCGGTATGTAAGATGTTCATTTAAATTTATATTTAACAATTGATATTTTATGTTTCCACCTCACACATGATTATTGTTCAATAGACTTGAAAGTTGTGATAGGTCTAACAATATCATACATGGTTTTATTTATTTGTTGTGATTTAGGGATCTAAGTGATAATCAATTTAATGGATCAATCCCACCTTCAATATGGAGTAACATTCCCAAGCTCAATGTTTTAAACCTATCTAACAACAAATTATATGGCAAACTTCCAACTATGAAAGACTTGCATAATTGCCCCAACTCTTTGAAATCTTTGTAAGTGAACTTCAATCCCATTCTTGCATGATCTTTAAATTATTTTTAAGGCTTTCACTAGTCATAATAAAAATGGCATGCAATCAATAACTTTTTAAAACATTATTGTGTCTTTTGAGTTTCAACAAAATAACAAACTTGAACTTGTTAGGATAATTTTACATAAAAACACATGCAAAACCTATCACATATAGCCATTCAATTTGTCATTTGTGACTTGAGAAGGCAACATTTGTAGTGGACTAGTAACTGAAGTTACTTAAATAACATACAAACATGTCTCATGAGTTTTCCAACAAATTGATTATAACCTTGATGAGCATATTTATTGGTGTTTTCATTTTTGGACTTAATTGATATTTTTTCATTAGTTTGTTTGACATTGTGAATGTTTTATTTGTCATAACTTTTCTATGCCATCTAACTTATTTGTGTCATTTATTAAATAACAAGGCATGTTATGTGTTGCCCAATTTTGACTTTGTCATTTGAAATCCAACCTATGAAATGGGTCTCCTAGGAACTTGGGCGGAAACAAATTGAATGGTTTATTTCCATCTAATTTATTCAATTGTTCATTCATGTTAGAAGAAATGTGAGTTTACGTCTTCACACCTAATTCCATGTGTTCATGTTCATATGTTATGGGATGAACATCCATTTATGTAATGGTATTAGGTTCATTTCTTGCATTATAATAATATCTATTTTTTCAATATAGTTTAAGACCTAACAACTTGAACAACTTTGTGATATGAATGTTTATAATCTAATATGTTTTCTAAATAATGACTAGATTTTGTCATTCTACAACATTTTAGACTTGAAACTATAACGTATAAATTGGAATTCCTTACATTTAAGATTTAAGATACACATTGTGTTGTGAACTAACATTTTGAAGCCTGGCAATGTAGCAATTTTGATAACAACAACTTTAATGGAGTGTTGGATTTACAAATCAATTTGACAAAACATTTGATGCCTGGGACATTGGTATCAATGGTCAACAATAACATAATTCAACTTAACCCATCTTGGGAAAGTGGTATATATTCACCTATCTTGTAAGTTTCAATACAAAACTCATGGATTTTGTTATTTTCATCAATTAAGCACTGTAATCAAATTATTTTAACACAATGTTGTAGCTTAAATAGGGTGGGACACAATTCATCTTATATTAAGACCTTCCATAGTTTCAAACATTATTAAAAAACTGCATAACTGATATAAAACTTTTTAACATTGTACTCACATTTTGTATCATTGCAGGCTTGGAGGGAATCCATGTTGTAGTAGTGTCACCTCTGAATACCCAACTCCAGATCAACAACAAAATTGTCGTTACAATTCATCTAACATCACAACAGGTGGGCATATTCACTAGAACAATTTTCCTACATTTTAAAGATTGCACATTCATGGGAAAGTTAAGGATTGTGCATTACTCATATTACATCCTCAATACACACAAAGAAAAGTTTAAATTGTCGTTACAATTCATCTACCATCCCAATAGGTGGGAATATTCACCACAACAATTTTCCTACATTTCAAAGATTGAACATTCATGGGAAAGTTTAAGCATTGTGCATTACTCATATTACATCTTCAATACACATGAAGAAAAGCTAAAAATGCACAAGACCAAAATTATCATTTATCACATTAAAATTTAAAAATTTTGTCTAATTTTTCAAGAACATAGCTTAGTATGGCCAAATATGGTCAAACTTAAACCATATCACTTTCTAGTATAATAAAAGTTTGTGAGGATAGTCCAACCATGAAAACAATTGAATTTTTTTGGTAATGGAAGTAGTTTTATTATATTTATTTTGTACTTATCAAAATCAAAATTAAAATGCCAAATCAAAATTCCCAAAATATTAATTATTTGATAGGTTACTATTGAAGTTGCCATGGTATTATATGGTATTTAGAAAAAATCTACAATAGTCCTTTTATTGGCAAATGATACTTCGTTGAATAAAATCCTTTTGTTCAAGTTTTTAAAAAGATGAATTCATGTTTGACTCAATTGCTAACCCAAGGGTATAATTTTTTTGAAACAGTTGTTTATCAAAGTTATGATTCCCATAAAAAGTTAGCTTGGACATTGTCAACAATATTACCGAGTTTTGTAATTTTGAATGGAATCATTTCCATTATCATATATCGGAAGTACCACAAAAATATGTTAGTTCTTCGTGAAATTAAAAAAGGTACATTAAAATTCAAATTTTTTTCCCTTCTTAGTTCCATTATTTGTTTCTTTTATATTTGAAATAGTTAATTAAACAAGCAAATCATAATTTAATTTTTTTAGACATATGTAGATGTAATGACATCATGTTGCCCATTCATGGACCCATTTATATTTAGGTTTGTAAAAGTTTGCCAATAGTATGATTATTGAATGTTCATTTCATTCGTTGTAGAAGTTATTCTATTTGCATGTGAAATGAATGACAATTGGACATACAATATGGCAGAATTTGCAAAACAAGAAGTGCAACCTATACTATATTCATATAATGTGTTAAAGGTAGCCACTAAAGATTTCCATCCATCCAATAAACTTGGAGAGGGTGGTTTTGGGGCAGTCTACAAGGTAAATTCATATTTCAACTTCCTTACAAATTCATAGTGTATTTCCATCATTCAATGTTTAGTTCAACAAAATTAATTAAAATGCTTATAATATACATAATCTTTGATGTTAAAATAAGAATTCAAACATATTTGCAACTTGCAATTCATGCATTTAACATGAAATCGGTTGTGATTAATTTCAAAGGATTTGCCAATTGATAATTGATATACAAATTCATAATATTTCCAATTTGAACATGTCTAGTTTAATGGAATTAATTAAAAAATTTGCAATGTCTATAGTGCTTGATGTTAAAATAATGATTCAAATATACATTTCAAATTTGTAATTTGTGCATTTTAATGTGAAATTGGTTACAAATAATTTCAAAGGATTACCAATTGATAGTTGATATTTTTCCTTCAATGATGAAAGGTGAAAAAATATTTCTATTTTTTTTACAGGGAATATTACTTGATGGGACAAATGTGGCGGTGAAATTATTGAATAAATCACATCAACAAGCAAGTGAGTTTTTGAATGAAATTGTGCTCATGACTGGTGTTAGACACAAGAACCTAGTGAAGGTGAAAGGATGTTCTTTACATGGCACACAACGACTTATTGTGTTTGAATTTGTGGAAAACAAAAACCTTGCTAAAGCTCTTTGGGGTATGACATTTTCAACTTAACCATGGTAAATTTCCATATCGTAGAAATTTTGATGATATCTTAACAGTTTGCATGTCATGCATGCATGATAATCAAATATTTTATGATTAATAATTGTTAACATTTTGGTGTTTGTAGACTGACAGATAAAAAATGTTTTATTTTTGGATTGGACAATACGATTCAACATATGTGTGGGAATTGCTCATGGCCTCATTTACCTTCATGAATATTTGCAACCACGCATTATACATCGAGACATTAAAGCACCTAACATACTCCTTGATAAAGATTTGAACCCAAAGATTGCAGACTTTGGATTGGCACGATTATTTCCAAAGGATATAAGCCACTTCTCAACTGCCCATTTTGCTGGAACAAAGTACATTTCTCCACTAATCAAAAGTGACATATGATGTTGCAATGATTCTATGACTAGATTTACACATTTGGGTTATGTGAAAACAATTGAATGATTGATCTTTGACACCATTGAAACTAATTTTTCATCACATTTTGCACATAAATTTATATACTTCTTACTTGTTTAGTTTTGTTTTTCTTGTAGGGGGTATTTGTCACCCGAATATGCTACTCTTGGCAAACTCACTGAAAAGGTGGATGTATACAGCTATGGGGTTCTTCTCTTGGAGATTGTGAGTGGTCGCAAGAGTATTGATTTGTCTTTGGAAACAAACAAAATTTACCTTCTTGAATGGGTAAGTGTATATACATTTAACTTTTATAAAAAAATTAATTAGTGACATAATTATAATGTAATGGTGTGGGGGCAAGATGTTAAATCATCAACCCAATTGCTTGAAATGGTTATTTATTATAAATTCAACATAAGGCTAATAAGGATCAATAAGTTAAACAACTATCACAAAGATGAAACCCAGGCTATTTGGTGTTAGATTTGAAAAGGATTGGGCAGTCATATTTTCCCCAATTACATCATATTAAAATTTTTAAATTATTGTCATTGAAATAAATCCAATAGTCATAAAAGGGAATGAAAAAGCACAGTGATGTCTAGATGGCAAAACAACAAATCTAAACTTCATGTTGGTGGGTAATTGAAAGTTAACACTCAAATGGGTAAGTTAATATGGTTAGCTTTATAACTTACATCCACATCTTCAATTCATTTTTTTTATCAAAAGCTTTGCATAATCTAAAATGGAATGCTTTGGTGAATAATAATTTTCAAACAATAGGCCCATTGTGCATGCCAATTTTCCAAGGAGGCTCATTTATATTTTGATGAAAATGATGTTGAATTGAAAACAAGGTACTTGTTTATCATTTGGAAGTCAATTTTAATTGAAGTTTTTAGAAAAAACATTATTATGCCCACAAAAAAATTGAGATTTTATTTTTGAAAATTATTCCAATATATAATTTTAAAATTCTCATTTAAAAGTAGATTATATATTTGTTAATGAAATTTTTTATCACATTTATCAATATATAAAGGTAGGGATTGACATTTGTTCCATTACAAATAAGTAACAAAAGAATACCGTGAAACAAAAGGATACGTAATAAATCCAAGTAATGACCCAATAATCCTTATTTAATACTAATAAGGTAAAAGAATTTTGTGAATCTAATTTGTTTCCCCAAAATGGGCGGGTGATCTTTTCAGGCACATTCTTTACATAAACAAGATAAGCTGTTTCATCTTATTGACCAACAACTAAACAACAACGTATTGGATGATGAAGCACGACGTGTGATTGATGTGGCATTATTATGTGTGCAAACATCAGCTTCAAGATGTCCCTCGATGTCACATGTGTTAGCCATGTTATTAAATGGGGTGGATATGGAGGTTGTTTCAAAAGAAGATAATAGCATTCATATGATGGAGTTCTCAAGCCTTCTTGGGTTTCATCATGTTGTTCCCAATAACCATGGCAATGTTGAAATTGAACTTAGCACTTTGGATCCTAATTAGTCATTCTTTAAGACATGTCAGTTTTTTTATAATCAAGTTTGAGACAAATTATGATGTTTTAGTGAACAACCTAAATCAT
Source organism: Sphagnum contortum (assembly GCA_963920785.1). Classification (NCBI taxonomy): domain Eukaryota; kingdom Viridiplantae; phylum Streptophyta; class Sphagnopsida; order Sphagnales; family Sphagnaceae; genus Sphagnum; species Sphagnum contortum. Next base: position 11,338,161 of record OY987276.1, read on the forward strand.
GCACAACTTTAATGTGCCACGTTTATTTGTTTATTATGTTTTTCATCAATATATCATCGAAAACCGCTCCATTTTATAGATTTATTGACATTGAACATTTGGCAATCAAGATTCACAAAAATATTTACTAAATACGTAACTTGAACACATAACATGTTATGAAATTGCATTGATACTAGCTAAAAAGTTTTCAAGACTTTTGTGATCATTCCAAGTAAAGTCTCAAATTCTTGTAGTGAAAAGTGTTATACCTTGAAATTTGCTTCCAGGTGTATTGAAAATGTTAATCCATTATTGTTGAATCTATTGGAAAACATAATTTATGACCTTACAAGAAATTTATTTTGAAATGGAAAAATGGTCCTATGGTCCTGGACACCTCTTTGTTCAATAAATATTGCTTGTGCATATATTAGATTATGCCCATGTAAAAAAACTCTAAATTTTTATTGTCATTTGAACATTGTCTTTCAAAAATAAACAAAGTTAACCATGTAAATTGTGATGATCTTATGTTAAGGTAATAACATTATGTTATCTGGTGTATGGCATGGATGAACAAAGACAAAGTAGATAAGGAGAATGGTAGGGATTAACCAAGATAATGAACGGGCTAAATAGGATTAAAATTGTTGAGCGTTTTTAATTTTGAATTAATTTTGGAGGGAAGTGATTTAGGATGAGGTTTTGAAAATTGCTGGAATCTATGAGTTGTTTTTGTTTACATGGAGTGGAGAAGAGAGCTACTAGAGTTTTGAGTTTTGATTTCTATTTTCTAAACTATATATTGTTGATATGTTCAATTTGGAGTAAACAGACTAGTATAGATTTGATGAAGGAACATGTCTTTATCTTTTGTATCTATTGTGTTTTGGATTTCCAATAAATCTAACTATATTTTGACCACAAATTTTGCTTAAGTAAAGAAATAGAACTAAGCAAAAGAAATAATAGTTCTAATAAAAAATTTGTGTAGAAATAGCATATTTGAATTGTTTGCATAATGAAACCATAAATTTTAAATGTTGAACGAACATTGAATGGACTTTTGTATTGTTTTAAATAGGTAGTGAACATTCATAAAATAAAATCTATGCCTACCATTTGGTGACCATCTCAAGGATTTTTTTTAAAGCCAAAAATAGCAAAAATTATTGAGTAGCTTGGAGTTCTATAAAAACATTGTATTCTATAGATTTCGATGACTTGGAGGAAGAAATATTTTTGTTTGGTAGATTTAGATTTTTAAATTTTTTGGCAGATAGAAGATGGAGCCCTAAATGATGAAAGTTGTAAGGATTTAAGTCAAAAATACACCATGAAACCAGGGGGGTCCATTCACAATAATAGGAGCCAAATCACTTGTTGATTGTAGTGAAAATTACACCTCTACTACTTTCAAAAATCACCAATAATTATGTATAATGAATTATTTGTTCATATTTTGGGGTTTTGCTTGTTTATTCATGAAATTGATATCTTACAAATTTGGAGTCATTTCATTATGGTATTAAAATCCTTCAAATGTTGTACACATAGTATTTGTTGATAGGGTTCTTTAAATGACTATAAAATTTGAACATGCTTTTTGTTATTCAAACATTCACCAAATGTTTTCAAGCTTATTATGGGCTCTAATATACTTCATATGAAGGGCCTCATGTGTTTATTTTTTAAGTGCATATGTATTGAATCCCATGAATGAATGTTGTTAATTTTGATTTTGAACGTCTTTAATGGTTCAAAATTTGTAATCATGGTTAAAAACAACAGTCTACATTTAACTATAATCTAGGTCTTCATGCAAATTTTTTTTTTATTATTATAATATGGGTCATGATTTCTCATGTTTGGTCTCAATATTGATTTTCAATCCCAAAAATTAAATTTTAAATACAGTTTTGATATATGATAAACTAATCCATGCAAGACACGTGTAAAATATAGTCCTTGGAAAGGATTTTGACCTTGGCACTTGTGGCTCCTTTTACTATGAATGGACCCAAGGGAATTTTATATTTGCATGACAATATGAATTGCCTCACTATGTGATTATCTTGTTTGGTGTTTGCAAGGGATTTAAGCCACAATCAATTTACTGGAATAATCCCAACTTCAATTTGGAACATCTCTAGGAACCTTATTGTTTTAAACCTATCAGGAAATAATTCTTTTGGCAACCTTCCACACGTCACAAACCCACAAAGCCTTTTGGAAACTTTGTAAGTGTTTTCCCATTGCCTTTTTTATGTAAACTTAAATGGAGAGTTGCACTATTAAGTCCAATATAGCAACAAAATTTCCCATGCCTACATGGAAATCTCACATCTCAATACTAATTAATTTAAGGAAGTTCATGTCATATTATGATCCCTCAAGATATGCAGTGCTTTGTTTTTGCATAGGTCCATGAGCCAAAATCAACTAAATGGAGAACTTCTAGACCTTTCTTCATTTCCCCAAATTAAAACTTTGTGAGCACTTCAACCTTCCAACTTGCATTTTATTGGAAGCATTTTTTATTGTGCACATGTTAAATGTTCAATGTTTTATGGTTCAATACCCAATGATAGTGTTTATGAAATTTCATCTCAAGATTGTCACATCATATGTTGACCTCAAAATAATTATAAGGTCTTAGAAATTACATTTAGTGAATGACTTGTAATCACATTGCTCAACATCAAATATTTGGATTTTTTCATCCAATGGTGAAATTTTAAGCTTATCTATTTCACATCAATAAGCACACAATTTATCAAAGCCTAAATATATTCATATACTTGAAAAACAATGTTCATGATTGGTATTTAATATAATGGTTCAAATGGGTAGATTGAAATTTATGGGTGTAACATTATAATGAAATTAAAATATGGTCATCCACTAAATGTCAATATTGAATTAGTAAGCAATTGAGGTTTGCAAGACATCATTTAAATTAAAATTTAACAATTGATATTTTATGTTTCCACCTCACACACGATTATTGTTCAATAGACTTGAAAGTTTGTGATAGGTCTAACAATTTCTTACATGGTTTCATTTATTTGTTGTAATTTAGGAATCTAAGTTATAATCAATTCAATGGATCAATCTCACATTCAATATGGAGTAAAATTCCCAAGCTCAATGTTTTAAACCTATCTAACAACCAATTATATGGTGAACTTCCAATTATGAAAGACCTGCAATATTGCCCCAACTCTTTGAAATCTTTGTAAGTGAACTTCAATCCCATTCTTGCATGATCTTTAAATTATTTTTACGGCTTTCACTAGTCTTAATGATAATGGCATGCAATCAATAACTTTTTGAAACATTATTGTGTCTTTTGAGCTTCAACAAAATAACCAACTTGAACTTGTTAGGATAATTCTACATAAAAACACATGTGCAAAACCTATCACGTATAGCCATTCAATTTGTCATTTACAACTTGATAAGGCAACAATTGTGGTGGACTAGTAGTTGCAGTTACTTAAATAACATACAAACATATTTTCTGAGTTTTCCAACAAATTGATTATAACATTGATGTACATAATTATTGGTATTTCATTTTTGGATTTAATTAATATTTTCTTTAGTTTATTTGACATCCTTTGTTTTTCATAACTTTTCCATGTCATCTTACTTATTAATGTCATCTATAAAACAACATGGCATGTTATGTGTTGCCCAATTTTGACTTTGTCATTTGAAATCTAACCTATGAAATAGGTTTTCTAGGAACTTGGGCGGAAATAAGTTGATTGGTTTATTTCCATCTATAATTTATTCAATTCATGTTACAAGAAGTGTGAGTTTATGTTTTCACACCTAATTCTATGTATTCGTGTTCATATGTTATGGGATAAACATTCATTTATTTAATGGTACTAGGTTCATTTCTTGCATAATAGTAATATCTATTTTTTCAATATATTTTAAAACCTAACAACTTCAACAACTTTGTGATATTATTGTTTATAATTGAGTATGTTTTCTAAATATCAATTAGATTTTGTCATTCTACAACATTTTACACTTGAAACTATATAACTCGTAAATTGGAGTTCCTTACATTTAAGGTTTAAGATACACATTGTGTTGTGAACTAACATTTTGAGGCCTCAATGTAGCAATTTTGATAACAACAACTTCAATGGAGTGTTGGATTTACAAATCAATTTGATAAAACATTTGGTGTTTGGGACATTGATATCAATGGCCAACAATAACATAATTCAAATTAACCCATCTTGGGAAAGTGGTATATATTCACCAGTCTTGTAAGTTTCAATACCAAACTCATGGATTTCATTATTTTCATCAATTAAGCACTATAATTTCAAATTATTTTAAGACAATGTTGTAGCCTAAATAGGGTGCGACATAACTCATCCTATATTAAGACCTTCAATAGTTTCAAATATCGTTTTAAAAGTGCAAAACTTATATACAACTTTTTAACATTGTACTCACATTTTGTATCATTGCAGGCTTGGAGGGAATCCATGTTGAAGTATTGTCGCCTCTAAAAACCCAACTCCATATCAACAACAAAATTGTCGTTAAAATTCATCTACCATCCAAATAGGTGGGGATATTCACCATGGCAATTTTCTTACATTTCAAAAATTGAATATTCATGGGAAAGTTAAGGATTGTTCATTACTCATATTACATCTTCAATACACACAATGAGAAGTTAAAAGTGGATAAAATCAACATTATCACTTATCACTTCACATACATGGATATGGCTTCCATTTCTATCAGCACATAACAATGGTTTCAACATATAAATTTAAAAATTTTGCGTTTATGGTATTCAAACTTCAATAATTATAATAATCTTAAGTGCCATCATGTAAGAACAATAAAAGTTAGTGAAATTTATTATATTTATTCAAACAATGTTATGACAACTCTACTTGTAGGGGTAGCACAATGTGAATTTTTTGCAAATTAATATAACTATTGTGGTATCTTGGTGGCTTCACCACACATTAAAATTTAGAACATTTGTCTAATTTTTCAAAAAAATAGCTTATTATGCCAAATATGGTCAAACTTGAACCCTATCACTCTCTAGTGTAAAAAAAAAGATAATTCAACCAGGAAGGCAATTGAATTTTTTGGTAATGTAGGTAGTTTTATTATATTTATTTTGTACTTATCAAAATCAAAATTAAAATGCTGAATTAAAATTCCCAAAATATATTAATTATTTGATAGGTTACTACTAAATTTGCCAAGGTATTATATGGTATTTCGAAAAATCTACAATAATCCTTTTATTGTGATACTTTGTTGAAAAAAATCCTTTTGTTCAAGTTTTTAACAAGATGAATTCATGTTTGACTCAATTGCTAACCCAAGGTTATAATTTCTTTGAAATAGTTATTTATCAAAGTTATAATTCCCATGAATTGCATAAAAAGTTGGCTTGGATATTGTCAACAATATTACCCAATTTTATATTTGTGAATGGGATAATTTTCATTATCATATATTGGAAGTTCAAGTAGACAAGTAAAATCATTATCCAATGTTTTTAAACACGTGTAGATGTAATAACATCATTCATGGAACCATTTATATTTAGTTTTGTAAAGTTTGCCAATAGTATGATTATTGAATGCTCATTTCATTCGTTGTACAAGTTATTTTATTTGCATGTGAAGTGAATGACAATTGAACATACAATTTGGTAGAATTTGCAAAACAATCACCTATACTGTATTCATATGATGTGTTAAAGGTAGCCACTAAAAATATCCATCCATCCAATAAACTTGGAGAGGGTGGTTTTGGGGCAGTCTATAAGGTAAATTCATATTTCAACTTCCTTACAAATTCATAGTGTATTTCCATTGTTCGATGTCTAGTTCAACAAAATTAATTAAGATGTTTACAATATAGATAATCTTTGATGTTTAAATACTAATTGAAACATATTTGCAACTTGTAATTTATGCATTTTAGCATGAAATTGGTTGTAATTAATTTCAAAGGATTTGCCAATTGATAATTGATATTTAGCCTCAATGATGAGAAATTGAAAACAAACAAAATGGAAACAAAAATATTTACCTTCTTGAATGGGTTGTGTATGTACATTTAGTTTTAAAAAAAATCAAGTTAACTTAATTATAAAATTTAATATTGTGGGGCCAATATGCCAATTCAATAGCCCAATTGGTTTCAATGGTTATTTATTAAATTCAACATACTCTTTAATAGGCATCAACAAGTAAAACAATGATGAAAAACATGAAAGCCCATGTTATTTGGATGTCAAAATTGAAAAGGATTGGGTAACCATGTTTCCCCCAATTACATCATATCAAAAATTTTAAGTTGCTATCATTGAAATGAATCCAATACCCACAAGGGAATGAAGTACCACTTGGTCATGTTTAGTGGGAAATCAGCAAATCTAAACTTCATTTTGATGGACAATTGAAACTGAAGTTTGAAATTGTTAATTTAATATGATTAAGTTTATAACTTCCATCCACATGTTAAATACATTTTTTCACTCAAATGCTTAATAAATCTAAAGTTTTATGTTTTGGTGACTACTAATTGTCAACATGCACATTGTCCATGCAAATTTATAAAAAGGTTCATTTATGTTTTGATAAAACTAATGTCAATTGATAATTACAAGTTACTTGTTTATAATTTGAAAATAAAAGTAGATTTTATTTGAAATTATTAGAAAAGTTTTTACTAAACCCACAAAAAAAAGTTCAAAACAATTATGTTTAAAAATCATTCCAATATAGAGTTAAAGATGTTTCATTTAAAAGTAGATTATGTATTTATTAATAGCAAAATTTTATCACATTTATGAATAGATAAGGGTAGGGATCGATTCCCTTATAATTAGCTAACAAAAGAATACCTTGAAATATAAGGGTATTCAATAAATCCAAGTAGAAACAAACTAACCCCTAATTAAATTAATATGATAAAAGAGTATTGTGGATCTAATTTGTTTCCTCAAAGTGGGGGGTGGGTTTTTTCAGGCATGTTCTCTCCATGAACAAAATAAGTTGATGGATCTTATTGACCAACGAATAAACAACAATGTATTGGATGATGAAGCACAATATGTGATTAATGTGGCATTATTATGTGTGCAAACATCAGCAACAAGACGTCCATCAATGTCACATGTGTTAGCCATGTTACTAAATGAGGTGGATGTGGCGGTTGTTTCAAAAAAAACTAATAGGATTCATGAAGTGGATGATTCATATCTTCTTGGGTCAAACAATTCCCTTAGTCCACGTGGGCTAATATGAGATAGTATCCTTTTATGTCTAAGCATGTTGTTCCCAATAATCATGGCAATGTTGAAATTGACTCAACATTTAAATTTTCTAGTTAGTTATTCTTTAAAACATGTCAATTAATTTGTAATTGAGTTTGAAACTAATGGTGTCCTAGTCAATTGAACCACCTCAATCATGCACAAATTTATTGTGGGCCACATTTCATTGTTTATTATTTAAATTTAATTATTTAAAAAATATTGTTCAATATTTTATGTACTCGTATATATAGTTGCATAGTCCTACAATTAATCAATGGATGAAAAATCCATGTAGTCACAATTGATATGCAATTATTGGTGTGATTATACATGCCATGTGGAGTTTTTTGCGATTAGTTAGGCTACACAAAACATTTAAAAATAAACTAAAGATAATACCACAAAGCTTTCAATTATGTCTTTTAATTAATCTACCCAAAATGTGAAAACATTACCTGGATATGGAATATTAAACTAAGAATGAGCACATTTTAAGGACAAAACTAAAAAAAATTATTCCCTAAATTTGGTTTTGTTTTTAAAATTATTCATTTCAACATTGTGAGTAGTCCAACTCCAATTTATCATAATTTTAAATCATGTATCAAATAACACAATTTGGGCAATAGATATCTTCATGTTTTCCCCTGAATGGACACATGCTTATGTTTTGCAATTTCACATTTGCCTTGTTCTGGTATGCAAATTATAATAAAACATAACGATGTTGTTTATTTCATGTATTTTAAACAAAGAAATATGGATACATTGTTTATGTATGTAAATTGGAATGTTTCTTCCAATGCAACTATAAGAGTTGGGGATGACACTTCAATTATTTTCTAGTTCATTTTTCAAGAAAAGGGTGGGGATGGAAGACTAGGTTGATTGACTATTTGGCACTATGATTCATATATCAGGCTCAATCACAATCAGAGCTCTTTGTAAAATTCCTTCTCCACACTGACATAGGGTGGTAGCTCAACTTGCTAATCAGTTAAAAGGAAGGGCAACATTCACATCCCCATCACAACTGGAAATGTGAGGCAATGACAGAAGCCTGTGAAAAACAGGGAGAGCTCTACTCCATTCCTAATATAATCCAATTCAAACCAACTGGTACCATAACAAAACTTGTACCCAAACTTAACAGGTGACAGATTACAAGAAGTGAGATCAACTATGTATCGAAATCTAAAATTGACTTGGAAAGAGGATTCCATGAACAGGAATTTTCCTGGAGGTAAAATCAGCAACAAAAGTTCTGATTCTGCCAGTCAAATGTTATAACATTATCTCTCAGTTTGCGTAATGGTTCATTTTTCTGTTCCTAGAAACTGAAACATTGGGCTAGCAAGCCAGATGCACCACTCACATGTTTGTACTAGGCTCATCTGCATCATCACCTTCATCACCTTTGTCTTGCTCCCCGAGTTCATTCTTCACGTCAAGCACATCATCCTGCAAAGAAACAAAACAAAGAGGCATCAGCATAAGAGACTCCCTCAAAGCATGGAGTTGGCAGGTCCATGGTGGAGGAATATGACTAACCTCCTCAGCCGTTCTGCTGAACATTCCCCTAATGTTATCCATCCGAATTGTTGCAGTTCCATCGACAGTACCCCTCTCCTCTTTCACTTTCTGCAACACTGTTGCCGACTCAGCTCTATCAAGTTCATCCACCTCCTCTTCATCCTCTTCTTTTCCCTCCACTGAAACCCACAAACCCCAAATTACTGAACAAACAAACAGGAAACCCAAATCCATATTGGCTCCCATGGTCAGCACATCTGAGCCCTCAAATACACTCCCAAAGATGTGATCTAATTGGCTGAGATATCACAACGCCCACTGAAAGACAACTGCATACCTAGGTCATCCTCCTCTTCTTCAACCACTGCCCCGACAGTTCGAGCACTGCGAGGCTCCTTTTCACGCCGCAGTTCATCTTTCATTTTGGATGGGTCACCCCAGTAATCGTGTCGCCACCGTGGCTCCCGTGGGTCATAGATTCTTTCCCCAGAATTCTTTGTCTGCATAGCGCCCAGGCTCCTCCAGTGGAAGGCCCAACTCTATGCGGCTGTACCAATGCAATATAAAAGACAGAGTGAGGGCTTATTCCTGATTCTTGCCAGTGTGCTGAGACTATGGATCAAACAACTTGCAAGGAAAATCTGGTAGTGAGATGGACCAGACCAAGCTGTATCACGCATGAGAGCCTCCTTCTCAGCTAATTGCGCTCATTGTGCATCGCATTAAGCTCTTCAACTCTGCGGTCCAGTCGGTTCTTGGGAGGTACAAACTCCTCTCCTTTAGCCATGGCTTCCTCCCACAGACACTTGAATTCCTGCAGTGCCATGACCCCAAGTCTCCATCAATTTGGATTTCCTCATGAGTGGAATTGCATTAAAGATTCACAAGTATGGTTGATGTACAACTAAGGTTTAATCCTTGTGTGTGGTAGACATGATAATCAGCATGAAATAAAGCCAAAAAGTTTTGGTTTAAGATTACCTCTCTTTCCTTACGTGCAGCAACAAGGTTGAGTTCTGCTGGATCCGTGTTCTGAAGAAAAGAAATGCACTGTGTTAGGAATTGGAGAGCAAACTCACAAGGAAGTGGACACGAATCAGTGGTAAGCCAATTGTCAGAACAGGCCAAAATAGAAAAACAATCAAGTACAGTCTGAGTTATACCAGGACAAGAGTAGGAATATCACATCCTCTTGCACCTCCTTCAAACCACTGTGGCTCAAATGTTTCTTCATACCCTGGATATTCTTCTTCATTGTCTTCTTCCTCTCCTTCCTCATCATAACCATCATCGGCATCAGAGTAGGCATCATCTACGAGGCCAATGTACTCAGTGTCTTCCTCAACCCCATCCTCTTCATCCAATACCATCTCCTCTGCTTGATATAGTTGCCACAACTGTTGAATAGGTCCTCACATTAGCTAACAACGTTTTCTATTTTCAAACATCATGCTCCATGACCCACCTCTTCCTTCAGGAAAAACAGGCATTGGGATATGCACAAGTCTCACGTGTGATCATTGTACTCACACATGAATCTTCAGCAATGAATTTGACAGACAACAGAATGCACATTGAGATTACCCGAGGAACTGCAGGATGAACCAAACAACCCTGCTCCTCTTCATCCTCAGCAGATTTTTCTGGTCGCAATTTTGGCCAATACGGCCTGTTTGATTCTCTCTGTGAGCAGAAGCCAGTACAAGACAAACGTCAATCTTAGGTCCTCCAGGACTGAATTGCACTCCCACCACCACGACCAAAAGGTGTATATGGACTGATACTGCAATAATCATGTACTGACCAAATGGTAGGAAACACAAATCTCATCAAGGCACCTCAAATGATGCAGTAAGTACTCCTATATCTTAGGGTAGCTGAGATCTTTTGAAAAATTGAAGAGCAGACACAACACCATGGCCAGGAGGGAACCAACTGATGAGAGCAATATACACATAAGAAGAACCATATAAAAAGCATGAAGAATGAAGAAGAAAAAGGGAAAGGCAGAGGAAAAGATAAAACTTTGAAAACTACTGACCATAGAAACAGAAACAGCCAACTTACCGCTACTTCATCTAGATCATCGTCTCCTGGACGAGCAAAAATTGGGGGATGCTCAAATCGGTGAAATCTGCAGAAGCCAACAATCCAATAAGAACATGCTGCTGGAGTTGTAACTTTGAAGCACTGGAAGAGCTATTTTTCTTTAAACACCATCATGGTTATTTGAAAGCACAATGGGTGAGAGAAGTGGCAATACATCATATCATCAATGTTGGGATCCAATGGGGAATCGAAACCTGTAAGGATCTCTCTTTGCCTGCATAAGGTACCAGAACAACACCCTAAATCAAGCCCAGTACAATACACAAGACTTTCTCATTTGATCTGATATGCCAAAAACCTGAAATATCAGCAAATGTGTGAACCTGGAAACAATTGAGAGAGAAAAACCCATAACAAAGGTATGGATATTTCAGATCCAACAACATGACAGCCCAAGGAGCAGGCATGCAGTTTGCCAGCAGTTTCATGATTGATAGTGCAACACCACCTTTGCCTTTACAATACTGTAAAGCACCCAACAAGCAACATAAGCAACACACAAACAAAAAGTTGGTGACAAAATACACTTACTATGACCTCAACTTGAACATGCATGCCCACTTTAATAAAATCTCGTATGTAGTACCAGTCATTGTCTTGGATTGGCACCCATCTGCAACGACCCATTTCCAAGTATGAACAGCATTGATTTTTTGTGAACAATCTCTGATCCGGTCATGAACTCATTCTACCCATCATGTACTTGTACAAAGGTGCAGCTATGATGGAAATAGAAGCTTGCAGAACTCTTGCATTCAAGAAGGAGTGTGCACTTTGAAATTTTTTAAGTGGTTAGAAGAGACCAGAAACTTACCCATCATGCACTGCACCAATATGAACAAAAGCTCCCTTGTATGAACTAACACATGACACTACTCCCCAATAATGCTGTGTCCAGCAAATACAGCAAATCAGAAAGAAAAAGAATGAATAACTGAAGCCTGAGTCTTCAAAAAAACCATTGACAACCCGCAAAGACAGTTGATGTAGTGTCCAGCAAACACAGCAAATCAGAAAGCAAAAGAATGAATATCTACAGCCTGAGTCTTCAAAAAACCATTGAAGACTTGCAAAGACAGTTGATGTATACTAGGATGAGAAGAGCTTGATGATATCAGGAATTGAGAAACAATGCCAATGGGTGAGTTTCTGGTCTCTTCTAACCACTTAAAAAAAAATTCAGGAAGTTTGTGAACTCCACTGCCTTTTTCCATAGCTCATGGTTTCAATATTTCCAGGAAGTTCAGTTTCTCAAAAGAATTGTTTGAAGTGAACCCAGATTCGTTGGTTGCTGCCAAGAGATCATAGTTCTGGTGCACAAGGTGGAGTGAATTGTGGGGGATTTCGGAAGTTCTCTGTCTGCCTCGGATGTGTGGCTGGCTGTCCAAAGCTCTGGATTAGCAATTGACTCCTATGATACCTGGGGCTGCTTTGGACAGGAGTAGAAGAGGTATGAATCAATTGCTTGGCAGACCTTTTAAACTACACAAAAGAATGAAATTAGTGAGAGAATGTAAACTGCCCAATTTCATTGCTCTCACTGCTATCTGAGATGCACATTTTTGCATATTAAGGATGCAATCAGTGATGGAAGACTGAACAATAGTTCTTTACTATTACCTAGCCTTCACTTGATTAGATAGAGTTGGTTTGTAGGTTGGTTGGAGGTTCTCACATAGAGAGTTACAGACATCTTTATTTATTACTGTATAGATTTACATATTTAGGTGTGGCATGAAGTTCATTCAATTGACTTGTTGGATGAATTCTTATTACAAGTTCAATGAATTTGAACTGAGGTAATGAATTTGTTAAATGGGTGCTATCCATATGAATGATTATCATCTAAATGGATGAATTTGACTGAGTTGGTCAAACTTTGACCACTTCGATGGAATTCACGTCAAGCATGGAATTAAATGAAATTTGATAAAATGACAAACAGAAGAGGATGGGTGTATGTTTCCCATAACCGGCAGCTCTGTTACAATCAATTTTTTCTGCACAAGCTTTGGAACATTGTTCTTGAATTTTTCTGCTGGTAGTTAGACATGACTTTTTAAATGCTTGAACTGAACTGAACTTAAGAGTCAGAGCTGTTGCAGACTCAAGCATCTGTGAGCAGCATCTTTATCAATGGAAAATGTGAGAATTGCTCTTCAATTTGTAAAAACCTACAGATGCTCAAATGAATTTGTGGCTGAGTATGTAACATCACTGAACCAAATGAAGTGCTGTAACCTTGATGCTGATGTCTAAGGCTTATTTGTTTCCTCCATAGGCAGTTCTTTTCTCAGCTTCAGAAACAACGAAGAGAAATTTGTGGTAGACATGGATGGTGGTGGACTTGCAATGGCCAATGTTGGAAATCTCATTAATTACTAATTCTCTGATCAATTTCCACATGGGTGTATGTCATGCTTTTCCTTCCTCAGCGTGCAATTTGGACAAGGCAAAACCAGAAACCTGTGGTGATGTTTTTGGTTTGAAGTAATACATATGTTGCAGCTCCAGAAACTCACTGGATGGGGTATTATTTACACTGATTCATCAATAGGATGCAAAGAACAACAATAATGAATAGTACATCTACCAAGTGCAGCAGCAACAACTGTTGTGATGAGTTGAATATTTGCACCAAAGTAGCTCAAAGTGTTGGCCATCTAATAGAAGAGCTCCAATCTGTGGGACATTGATTTGCCAAAACATCTGGCCAAGTGATCGATCATAGCTCCTTGCTAAAGTATCAATTTGAATACAAAGTATTTTACTTGCATGATTTACTCTACATTGTCAATTCACAGATATCTAGGTGAAGAAAATGCCAAGGAAAGAGTGAATATGCAACTCTCTGGATTTATAGAATCCTCAGGGATGAAAGTGGTTACAAGCAACTAAAGTGGCTTTACAAGATGACATGCTACTAAGTTGAAAAAGGTTTCAAAAGTGGCCTGCTATCAGTTTTTTAACACAATTTTCCAAAAAACCATTTTGTGACCCAATGACCCCAGCTGGTAGTGTACCCATTGAGTTTCTATATTTCATGATTTTCTTTCTCACTTGAATACTGAATTGATAGATGCATAATAGGATTTTGTGTCCACATACTTTATAAACTAGTATAGAAAGCTAGGATATGGAGTCAAAGTTGACTGCTTTGACTCTTCAAAGCCTAGAGTCAAAGAGTTTGACTCTTAAAAACCCTTCACTTAAATTCATATATTACTAGAAATCAAATTTTTCTGACACTAAATCTTAATGGATGAAGGTTTATTTGTGGATTATTCTTGCTTTTTCCCTCTCTCCATAAGATCCCCAAGGGTTTCCAGACCCCTAAATTTTAATCATATCCACCATTTCCTTTCATTCATCCATGACAGCTAATTTCACCATTTTTTTGCCAGCCAACTGCAAAATTTCCACTCCAGTTGATATGAACCCAAAAATCAGCAGGAGCCAAATGATGCCAAATTGAAACATAATCTGATTTTTACTTATTGAAAAAGTGTTGATAACTCATTTTTTATTATTTCAAATTGGTAGTAGAACGATGAGTGAACCCTGCCAAACTTGATCAAAAGAAAGCACCCAAGATAAGGAGAGAAAAAGAAACAAGGGGCAAGGACCAAAGTCCAGCCAAGCAAACAGCCCAAAAGAGGTGGGCCACAAAGAGCTAAGGGAACCATTAAGTTCGGAAACCTTCACCAGTCACATCAAACATATCAACCAAAGCAAGGGGAGCTAAACCCTATAAAATCCCAAGCCTAGAAGATACCTCCCTAGAGTAACAGCTCACCTCAAGAGGGAGGCAGCATGTACTCTCTATAATGCCACTCACACTCCTAGTCCTAGTAACACACGGCCTCTAGTGTTGTTGTCCACATCATGTTAGCACATCAATAAATAAAAAGTTGTCAAACTATTGGTCAAGACAATCAAAAACCTCTATGACAAGAGGAAGAAACATGTCTGCTGAATAATGATCATGATAAAATATTTTTTTCATGTAAATTATTACTATACAATCATCCCACGACAAAAAGTTGCCCATGATACCCAGTTTGTTCAAATGGAATCAACAATGATGACATCAAACCAATGTGTGAATATCGTCAATCAACAAAACAATGTCAACCCACATGAAGAATCATTTATATAGAGGTTAGGAAGCTAGTCTACTACCATACCTACAATTATGTTCAGTACAAAATAATTCTTGAAAGGTCTTGCCAAAAGGGGGAAAAAAAAAGTTTATTGATATTTTACTTTTGTCATTAGATTATTTCAGTTTTGTCATTAGATAATCCTCAAAATAGTGAACAAGTTTTTGTGAAACTATGAAGTTGACATGTTTAAAATCATCATAATTATCATAGCCTACACTCTCAATAATTTCACTACTTATTTGACAATATCATATTAGATCATGGAAATTTTCAATCAATTTTTAAAAAAAAAGAATTAGTTTTTGGGAAAAATTACTGTGTGTTTTGTCAATGTGGAAACCGACCCTTGGCAATGGTATGGCAAACTAAATGTAACATAAAAGGAATCTTGTGACACCAAAATCTTTTCTGTCATGTAGGGGGCCAAATTCCACACAAAACAAAATATGGCTGCTACTATGTATGGGTGAATTATTCACTTTTTGAAAAATAGATCAATACTTGAACTCTTCACCGTCGGTATGCAGAATGATGTTTCAAACACCAAAACTTGGGTAAAGTTTTACCGATTCTGTCAGATGAAGGTCCCACAAATGGACCTACAAATGTGCTTCCTGACAAGATGAGTAGATCATAGCCTGTAAAGCACCGGCATAAACTTTCTAGCGTATTTGGAGGGCATGTTGTCCAGCAAAGATCTGTCGGCAAACGCAAGCTTTTCCACTTCTTTCTTTTTCAAAATTTCAAGTTTTCTCTGAAAAACAGAGGCGAAAAAGTTAGAAGTAGGAAGGAGAAAGCACTAGGCCAGGATAACCACTTGAAACATACCTGGCCCAGTAACCAGCCCCTCTGGCAAAACCTACAAACAATGACTACAGGGGCGGCCACAGTAAACCAGCAGCCACCAGCGCACCGTCCATTGGATGCCCGCCCCTTATTACTCAGTTGTGGATGAATCTCAAATTGAGTTTATATTTGGTTTCACAATGGTAACCAAGTATGTAGGAAATAGGTCTCATGTATATAGATAAGTAGGAAAAGAGGTAACTACTAGGTAAGTAGATGGTTTATACATAGTTAAGTGCTGTTTTTATTACTTACCTACTAATAACCTGTTTGTGGTTTGTTAGTAGGTAGGTAGTTGAAGAAAAGCACTGAGCTAACCACCATGGTTAGCTAGGCAACTGGAACCCAACAAAGAACTGTTTCCTGACCACTTACCATTCATCCTTCATGGTGGGCTAGTTCACTGTAGCTGACGTGAGCTACCTCTCACGTCACGGAATGCCCAACCAGATGTTAGACTGGGAAATACTGAACCAGTATAACTACTGAAAACAAAACTGGCCTAGTTACCACCCCACTCCGGCAGGGCTGGAGTGAACCAGCAGCCACCAGTGCACCAGTTCAGGATGAGGCCGTTCAAGCTGTTTTGGGGATGAACCAAAAACACATCCTCTTCCCCTGCCCAGGGGATTTTTCAACCCCCTTCTCTGCCCCAAAATTTTACTCTCCTACCTACTACCTCCCCCCCTTCTACCTCCTTCCTACCTACCTCCCTCACCTCATTTCATGCCCACTTCATCTCCAGAGCTTGGGCGAGCTCCTGAACTTGAATAACACAGAGCTTCCAAGAGACATGAGACACAAGGCTTAAGGAAGGTGGAGAGCTCAACATTGAAGGAACGTGAAGAGGAGAAGGCAAGAAGAGTATTTCATCCCAAATGTAAAAGTGAGAGAAGAAAGGTAAGCTCTCTCCCTTCTCTGCATTTTTTTTTCCTCTATGGTTTTTTTTTCTTCTTCTTCTTCTTCTTTCATTTTTTTGCTTTTGTTTGAAACGAAGAAGATGACGACACAAGCATGCCATTGCCTTCTTTTTTCTTCTATTATTTTTTGTTACGAACAAAGTGACAACAACAAGCTTACTACCATCCCAAAATTTTCCCCTCCTACCTACCAACCACCCTCGTGTCGTTGTCTTCTTTTTTCTTCTTTTTTTTTCTGTGTTTGAGAAGAAGAAAAAGGCAATAGTAACTTGCTGCCATCACCTTCTTCTCTGGTGGTGTTGTAGTGACAAAGGCAATGACAATTTTTTTGAGAAGAAGATAACAATTGGTTCCGTCACCTTTTTCAATGGCTTTATTGCAAAAAAAGGCAACAACAACTACCATAGCTTTTTTTTGGTGGTTTTATTACAAAGAAGGTGATAGTAGTAATGTCATCACCTTCTTCCATGGTAGTGGTGCTATGAAAAAAACAATGGTAGCAAGTTGTCATTGCCTTCTTTCCTTTTTTCTTTTTTTTTTTTCTTTGGTCCTTTTGGTCTAGTTCATTAGAATTGAGAATTAACAATGAAATGGTGGTTTTTTTTAATGTTGAAAGTCGAAATGGCTAGAGGAAAGAGATTAAAAAAAGGTGGTGATTTGGAAGCTCATAAACAACATGTTTCATCAAAACAAACAATTGGGAAGCAAAATGTTGATCCATTACAATCAAGACTTGGGGAGAAAAATATTGCTCCATCAGAAATTGAGACTTGGGGAGTAAATTGTTGTTTCATCAAAATTGAAAATTAATGAATCAAATAATGTATGTGACTTAGAGTTGACAATGGTGATAGTCTGCAATTCAAATGATGAAATCACTCCCAATATAAATTAGGAACTTCGATTGAAAAATGGTGGGTTAAATTGTTTTAGAATTTATATACATTAGATTAAATGCAAATAAATAAAAAATTGTAATTTTTTAAAATTTAATTATATCCACAACTTCCATCATTTGATAGAAGCTACAAGATTTTTTTTGTCGAAATGTTTTTATTGTAATACTTGAAAATAAATAAAGTTTGTAGGAGTTACAGCTGATTGTGTGATTTTATGTTTTGCAATACATGCATTTTTTTTTTGGAACTTTTTATGTGTAAGGTTTTAAGGTTAGGATTTTTTTATTACAAAGTGATGATTTACTTTTTAATATTTTTTGGTTTAGGTCCGGAACTTGAAACCGACCAAGCCTTTCAGCCACCGGCACCCCCTTTGTCCACCTAATATGGCTTGGAAGGACAAAGAATGGATGAAGATTGAGTCAAAATGAAAATGTAAAGTTGACATTTACATTGTCACATATTGTGCCAAATGGTTGTTAACCAAGCATTTGAAAGGGGTGCGTGCTTCATGGTAAAAAATGTCAAACTTGAGAAGTTTTCAACTTTTGAAAGAGGTCCTCGACATCAAGACCATGCTAAAATGAACGTTTGCATCTTGAGAAATGCCATGGCTATGTAAAGGCATAATGATCAAAAGGTTGATAGTCGCACTTGTGCCAAAACCTAGTGCGAATGGGATAAACTAATAATTATTGTAAAACAATGTCCACCATTACCAAAACCAACTTTTGTCAAATTAACTTCAAAGCAATTGTTGAAGGTGTTGGGTCTTAATGCTTGGGGTGTGGGAAACGTGCCTTGAAATGTAACATCATGAAAAGGGTGAAGATTTACAAAAAATGATTTGATCCACTTGTTTTTCATATGCACAACAATTGAAAATGGCATGAAATGTCAAAAATTAGGATCGAAAATGCACTAAAGCAAGTTGGACATAAAAGTTGACAAATTTATTGGATTTCCATGAATCTAAAATGATTCATGGAAGGTAAGAAACAATAATAATCAATGTTTATTGTCTTTTTATAATTTTGTTTCATCCAAGGTGTGTAAGGGTTTAATTTGGTGGTTTTTGGGAGTTTATAATGTTCATGGCACAACAAAGGAAGAGTTTGTTGCAAATGCAGTTTAGGTTGAAATGCAACATTGCCATCTGTACATTGTTCATCATGCAACAAATGTTACAAATGTAATAGTTGTTTATCGAACTAAACACGAAATTGTAGATAATGACATGGTTTAAGGTTTCCACTTTATATAGTTAACTAAGTTTTTTCAACCCTTTCATTTTTTGGACTACTCAATTTTTGAAATTAGGTCTTTTGATACACTATAAAAAACCTTTTGTTTTCATTAGGTTTTCTAGAATTTTTTGATCCACCCATTTTTGTACATCTTTTATGAATATAATGTTTTTTTTTAGTCACACTTGTTTGATGGGTATATGGTTAATCATGTCTTCTTTTTCATAATCTTCTTAGTATTTTATATATATGATTCAAAACTTAATTAAGCCCATATGAATAGGTAACATTAATTTGTCTAGTGTTTACAAATATCAAAATGAACATTATGCAATACTTACATCCTTTCTATTATAATTTCCATAAGGCCATTTCAAATATGCAATACCCACATATAAATCTTGTAAATAGTAGTTAGTTTTTTTACATCCATTAGAATATTTGCATATAAATCTTGTAAATAGTTATTGGTTTTTTTTAACATCCGTTGCAATACCTGCACATAAGTTTTGTAAATAGGTGCTGGTTTTTTTACTTTCATTGCAATACCTACATATAGGTCTAGTAGTTGATTTTTTAAACATCCATTATAGTACCCACATATAGGTCCATAAATAGTTGCTACTTTTAAACATCTTTTGCAATATTTGCATACAAGTTTCCATTATAATATTTATGGGACTCATATGACATAATAATCTAATCTAACTATCAACAAATAATTTCATAATTAAAAAGTTACTAAAAAATATTTCAAATAATGTAAATGATTGATTATCATATTTAGACAAACATATTTCAAACTATTAATTAACTGATTATTTGGTTGAACCTTAGTTATTCAAATAATTAAAATTGAGATCTAAAAATCAAATCACTAATTTCATATTTAATTTATTATCTTAATTAGATTTTCTATGTTGATAAGTTATTCAAATCATTATTTTAGATAATTATTCATGATAATTAATTGTCATAAAATTAATTTAGGTGTATAAAAAGACATATTTTGGGTACCCTAACCATTTATTTTGAAATGACCTTACATGTGGGTATTGCATTTAAAGCTAGGTACTCATATAATTTTGCAATACCCACACACGTTCTTATTTTCACCAATTAGAAATGTGACCTTAATTTTTGAATAATTAAATAAAATTTGTAACAAAACTTTAAAAAAGGTATGTCTATTACCATTTGGTAATATTTCCAAGTTAACTTCTTTCACTTTTTAAAAAAATATATATAATGACATTGCATTGTTTTACATATGTTTCAACCTTAAAAATTTTGCCCAAAATGCACCCTAAATTTATTTTAATTATTATATACTTGTAAAAAAATTTAATTAATTTATATGTCCCAAACTTTAAACCTAAACCATAATTCTAACATTAAGTAGTAAAATTTACATTAAACCCTAACCCCATGTATCATCAATGTGACCAATTTTGCATTATGTTTCTTTTTTATATATGTTAAATCATATTATAAATAATTTTTGAAAACATGAATTTCATGATGTGTGGGCGAGGTATCAAATATTTTTATGTTTCATGGTTAATGAATTATCACAATATGATATAGGTATTGAACTTTAACAACTTATATGGAAACAAAGGAGATTCATAATTATGTTATAGATGTAACACATGATAAGATAAAAAACCAATACAATGGGCAAAGTTTAAAGTATAAACCTTAAGCCTTGATATATATATGAATCAAATTCCTAAACATTAAATCATAAGGCATAACTGTAAAAATCCAAATGATATTTTTCCATAAGCCCTTTACAACCCTAACAAAAAAAGTCTTAATGATATATGCCCTAAACCTAAAAACCATACAAAATATAATTTATATAATCATTTTTAATTTTTTAACAAACATAGGAAAAAATTTAGAAATCAAATTTTAAATCTTTTAAACTACAAATACTTATTAACCAAAAAGAAACCTTAATATTAAAAAACAATCAAATAAATTTTGTAAAAAACCAAAAGAAAAGATTTTTTTTACCTTTGTGTAATCTCTCCAAACTAATTTTTTTCACTTTCCTTGAAAAAGATATAAAATGAAATTATATTACTTCACATATGTCTAACCCTAAAATTTACGCCCCAAATTTAACGTAATTTAGGTTAATTATTATAAATTTGTGAAAAACTTGCTAACTAACTTATGTGTCCCAACTTTAAACCTAAACCATAATCCATAATCCATAGTACATATTTATAATAATTACATGAAAAGATGTATTGTAATGTCCATTCCATAAATAAATTAAGTAAACAAAATTTAGTATAATATGCATTGACTAAACCAAAATGGCTGTAATTATGACATTATTTTCACTATAAATTGTTTGTAATACCTACATATGGGGACCTATGTTCATCATCCATGAACTAAGGCGAACTTTAATAAATTGATAAGTAGGATTGGGGTGCGGGAGGGGTGGGAAAAGTGAGTAGGTAATTAGTTAGATATTTGGCTATGTAAAAAACATAAGTAGATAGGTGAACATAGTGGTAGGTAGGAAGGTGGATGCATAGGTAGGTAGTTGGGTTAGTAAGCAAGTTAGTAAGTTGAAAGGAAGTTTAAGGAGCAAAGTAGATAGGTTACTAGAGTAGGTAGGCATATAGGTAAGCAAGTTAGTAGGTAGGAAGAAAGTTACACTAACAAAGTAGCTAGGTAGATAGGCACGTTAGTATATAAGAAACAAGTTACTTTATCAAGGTGACTAGGTTTGTAAAATATTTATGTCAATAAGGTGGTTGTGTATATAGGGTTGTTAAATAGTACTATAGTTAGGTCACTAGGGTAGGTAGTTAGTACAATGGTTAGGTCAATAGGGAAGTTAAGTCAATATGATATGTATTTAACAATGTAGCTAGGCTAGTAGGGTAATTAGTTGATATAATAGTTAAGTCAGTAGGATAATTGGTTATTAAAGTAGTTTTGTTAGTAGGGGATAATTAATAAGGTACCAAAGTTGGTACAATACTTAGGAGGGTAAGAAGGTGGGTAGGGTGGCTATGTGTGAGGTAAGGTCCAAGGAAAAAAAAACCAAGAACAAACCAAAATAAATAAATACAGTGATCAACAGCGAAAAGAAAAAAAATGGACTGTGATGCCCGTGTGATGCCCGTCTGATGTTGAATAAAAAAACGGAGCCCATCCAGTGGACAGAACAACCAACTGGTGCATTGGTGGCTATTGGTTCACTCTGGCCCTCTGGCAGGACCTAGAAACAATGACCATGTGAATAACCAACTGGTGCATTGATGGCTACTGGTTCACTCTGGCCCTCTGGCAGGACCTAGAAACAGTGACCATGTGACTTTGTACTCTGGCAGGAAACCTCCACTATGGGCCACCTTCCAAACAAGTGAGTTTTCTATGAAATTGAATTGTTTATTATTGGCAGGGGCCGCTGGAGCTAGCTTCATGAAGAAGTTCCACTGATTGTTGAGCTGTTAGAAATAACATGCACTTGCACAATTTAGTCCAACCATTCAATGCAAGCTTTTCGGGTTGTTGAATGTTGACAATTTGTCCACCAAGTACATGTTTATTTATTCATTGTGCCCATATGTTTATTGGTTGGGATTGTGGGTTTGTTAGTTTTGTTCAATAATTTAGCAAATTGTACAAATGAATTATGCATCTGCATTAATTATTTTGCCAGTGTCAAGGACACCAACACTGTTCTACAGCTTCACATTTAGGGTTCCTTCTGCTCGTTGATGTAAAGCTACCCAGAAGAAACTAGCAGCTGTGGTCACAACTCTTCAATACACCAACATTACCAATTTTTGGGTGTAGGATATGTATTATTAAGGCCACAGTTTTGTGAATAAGGGCCCAACACAAGGCAGGATCCACCTCACATGGGACCTAATTCCCAAAACTGCCACATTCAAGGTCCTTATAAGTTGTAAAGATCTGGTAGAATTCTAACAGGTGTTATTTTGAAGAATGGTTAGGTTTAGACATAGATAACAGATTTCACATGACCATTTCCAACTCTTTTAAGTCCCCTTGGTGCAAGGCATAATCAACACGTCTTTTTTGCAGTTACCTGACCTAACCATTCTTCAAAATCCACATGCCCACCATCCAAATGTAAATCCACATCCCATTGTGTCGGCAATATAATCAACCACACCCAAATTTTCCTTCCAGGCACAACATTCTCTAGTATCTATTGGGCACATTTCGTAATATAAAATAAGGGCCTCACAGTCAAAGTTTCACATTTAGTGAGTTAAATATAGCTAGTACTACTAGGCTTCACCAATAGGTGAAGATATGAGTGTAGGTGTTGGTTCACAGTCAATATTGCACTTAGGGTTTCCATTGGGCCATTGCATTGTGATCACAAAATTTTCTCCACAAGATTTTTCCAATACCAGAGTACTTTATCTTTTTCAGCACTCAAATGTCAAATAGTTATTTTATTATTCAAAGTCAACATGGCATTAAAAATTTAAAATTGTAGCAATGAAATGTGAAAAATGTTTTATATTGCATAATCTGAGCTATGGATGACATATCATAGGAGGAGAAAAAAATAGTTGGAATTAAAAAGTAAGGGAGACAATATCTAGTCTAAATTCAAGATTATAACATTATTGTTGTATGGTAATTTCAAGAATTTTTTATAGAAGAGCTACAATGATCAAAAAGTGATGGCCCAAGTGACATATTGTAGGAACAACATTAATCAATTCTCGAAAGTGACATATTGTAAACTTACATTGTTGAAATTTCAAGGAATTGAACTCAAGACTTTCCCCCATATAGCAAACAATCCAAACCACTGAAATATCTCAATAACATCACTACTACCCTAGTACCTCAATGGATTGAACATTAATAATTTATTTTTATTTAATTGTCACAATTTTAAAAGAATTATCGCATGAAATGTTGAAATTTGATAATGGCAAGTAGGGTTCAAGGAGTGATTTTTTTCAATTTTTTGATGTTGCCTCACTGCTAGCATTCCAAGAGGGATTTATCATTAATTGAGAACATGATTTTATAACATGTCTAAATAGGAAAAAAGGAATTAGTTAAGAGAATGCTACTAGACTAAAATCAAAATCCAAATGTGGTGAAATATTTTCAAAAAGAAAACTGAGATTTGGCAATCTTTTTTAGCAAAAACAGGAATTTTGCAACATAATATATATCTTTTATTCTTCATTTTGGCAAAATGTTGCACAAAAAAAAAGCATTGGTTCCAAGTTTCATTCACCTTCAAATTAGGCCTGTTGTGTGATACAAACTAAAGAAACAAAACATGGAAATAGCTCCATTCCAATGGCATAGTGGACATTATTAACAAACATGAATCAAGGATTCACGTGAAAGCACATGCAAACAAGTGTCAAGAATGAAAAAGTGTAGCAAATTAATGGTGTGCATCAAAATGAATGAAAATTTATTCTTTTTTTCATTCATTTTAAAAGATAATTTTATAATGTAAACCCAAAACATTGAAAAAAAAAAATTTAATGTGCAAAGTGAATTTTTAAAACTTAATTAATTACATGGCATTGAGTTGCCAAATTTGTTATCGCACAATAAACCTCCTTTATAATCATGCCTTTGGTGACCACTTTTTTTGTGACACTAATGAATTGTGATTTAAATGTGTATAGTCACATTCCATATAAACCCTTACAAGATTGTGACTATATGCAAAAACAATTTTACAAAACAACCTTTCTATGCTAGAATAAAGGTGCCAATTGATCAAATTTCTTACATGGGTTAGTTTAAATTCTACTATGCATTATTAAACTTGAAGAAGGTTGTTGTGATTTTTATCTTTTTTTAATGTGACAATTTACATTGAGTTTGAGCTCCTTAACTATTAGCTTGTGTATCTTGTTCATTAGATTGTTTTAATTAAAATTTTCTACTTTTTTAGCAAGTTTGCAAATTTTTTGCTTGTTTATATGAGAAAGTTGTTTTTTTTTCTTCTCATCAATTAAATTCATTGTTGTTAATTTGCATAACTTGAACACAAAATAACATTAACATTGCCAAACTATAATTTACAAAACCCTTATATTTATTCTAATTTTTTCTCATTATAGTCACATTTAAAAAAAAAAAGCTTTGCAAATATTTTGTGCTACTAACAATTGTGATAATAATTCTAAAAAATAGCGTTTCTTACTAAAATGGATGGTTATCAAAAATTGTGACACAAGCAAGAATGTGATTAAAATGGGGTGATTATAAAGGGGGTTTATTGTACTATGATAAGTAGAAAATAATGGTTGTCATTTCACCTCTGGTGTTTGTTGGGTAAGTCCCATGGGCATAATAAAAGGTAAATGCATATCTTACCTTACTCCATTACTCTGTTAGTTTGTATATAATTTGAGGTTTACATTTACTTATGAGAGGGTAATTGTTGTGAAACATGTAGAAAAGGTATAATATGCCAAATTCATTGTGTGGTATATTGTGGAATGCATGCACAATTGTGATGGGTTTGCTCAAATTAATGTTTGAATATATATTTTTGTGACATTTTATTTATGATCATTGCATTGATTATCTTGAACAAACTTTTTACCATATGTTCTTGGAACCATTTTTAATTTAACTATTGTTTATAATATAAGAATGCTCTTATTATGTTTTAGCTTTTGATTTGGTTTATTTCATTTTAGTTTGTTTGTTTAATAACATGTTTGAAACTTCACATGTTCATGTTTGCAATGCTAATTGCACAAGTAAACCATCTTTCTTCACTTCCAAATGTGCCATATTCTTATGTAGATATTTTTATTTATTTTATGTTTTCTCACTTATGCATGCATGGTATGTGTAAAGTAAATGATGAAATATTTATCCCAAGGTAAATATTTGTCATTGATTTTTCATTACTCAGCTTGATAATTTTGTACAACTTATATACCCTTACCATTATTTTGTTTTTTTCCCAACAATGATCTTCTTTCCATGAATTGCTCCCCCACAGTTCATTTTGAGAAACCATCATGGGAAGTAGATGACATCTTTGATACCTTCTCTTTACAACTTGGCCCCACTTCCCCAAGAAAGTTGCCCAAGGGAGAAATAAAAGTTGGAACCACACTTTCTTTAGGGACAATGATCACATTTTCACTCTAGAATTTTTCAAAGGTTAGACAATGATGAATGAGCCTGGGGAAAAAACTACTGAAAAATTGTAGAAAATACATGAGTTAAGATATAAGGTGTAATATATTGGTTGTTGGGTTAAAATTATAAGTTAATTAGTTTAAAATAGGCCACATTTTAATTAATAAATTTAATTCATATATGTAATCTGAAATATGAATTAAAATTAATATAAGATAGTTTTAATATGTATACATAAAAAAATTAGATAACAATAGGGTGATAAAAAATAGTTTGAACAATTATTTAATACTACAATACCTGGGTGGCTTTGGCATAAATTAAATTATTTTCAACTTTGTCAAAATTTTCAAAAACATTCAACCCTTTCAAACAAAATTTTCAAAAACATTTAAGCTGTCAACTAGTTTTGAACCCAAGACCTCCATGACCAAATCAATTATTTTACAGCCATTTGACCACCAACATGATGAAATATTTTTAAAGTACTTATAATATTTTTAAATATATTACACAGATGCTGAAATTTTCAGAATTAAAAAGGTAGCTACCAAGCCAAAAATTATGAATGAAATTAATTATTTGGTAGAGAACTATTGAAACCATGTAGGTACTATGATACCCTCTAAAAATGGTCATTTGACACACAAAGATCCCAAACTTTATACTAAGTGTCCTCCTCGAGTGAATGAGTCACTACATTTTTTCATTGTTTCATTCTTTGTACAAGTTCAGCTTTTCAATTTTTCATCCATTGTGCAACTTTTCTCCCCAACTTTCCATTCACCTTGTAGCATTTTTTATTATTTCATCCATTTGTGCAAATTTAATTACCAACTTTTCATCCTTTATGCAATTTTCACTCCTTATGCAGTCTTCCTCCATATTTTTAATCTATTGTATGTGCAACCAAGACAAAAAAAAACTAATTATTTCACATAAAAAGGCTATTGGTGAAATTTTCAAACTTTTAAATGATATCAAAATCCTCTAAGAATAAATTTGTGAACAACAAATGCTCCCCAATCATTCCCCAACCATTGTGTTGCTTGGCTATTGTCCTTCCTTGTGGAACACACCCAGTGATAAAATGGTTAATCAGGTTCCTTTTTTTTGGCCTTTGCCTTTCCTTGAGACAACACAACCATTCACTATGGGATGGGTTATTCAATTCCTTTTTTTTTTTTCCCCAAATGAAAGTCTACCCCAACCTTTGCCATTTCCCCAATAATGAGACTGTTTCATGAAACACTTGTCATGCAACACATTTGCCTTGGGGGAAAGCCTATTTCCTAGGGATTGGCTACTAATTTTCCCGCTTATTCCGTGGATGAAAGTCTACCTAGCCTTTTCCATTCCCCAAGTTAACATAACCATTTCCCAAAGAAATCTCTAGGCGTCGGATCTATCCCAAGGAAAAGCCATTCACAAAAGCAACACAACCATTTCTCAATTTACTCATCAATAACAAAACCATATCCAAAAAGAATGGATGTTCATTTCTTTTTTATGAAAGTTTCTACCTTCACTTTTGCCAATCCCCCAGTTGACACCACTCTTTCCCAAAACAACTACCTTACCCTAAGGTCAATTTTTTCATTAAATAATCTCCAAAATAGTGAAATGAAATTTTGTGAAACTATGAAGTTGACATGTTGAAAATCATCATAATTATCATAGTCTACACTCTCAAGAATTTCACTACTCACATCACAATATTCTAGTAGATGATGAAAAACATATATCATTTCAAATTTTAACCACGAATTGTTTTTGGAAAGAAAATGATTATTCGTTTTGTCAATGTGAAAACTGACCCTAGGCTACGTTATCATACAACACATTTGCCCCAACAAAAATGCAAGACAACCATTTTCCAGGTCTGCCAATAAGACAACCATTTCCTTATGAATGTTCATTTTCCTTCTTTTTTGGACGAAAGCCATTGGAGACGAAGGTGGGGATGGGAAAGTGATTTGAACACAAGACCCCACTTAAAACAGAAGTGGTCAACTCTCAACACCATAGATGATAGGACTTAAGCATTGAGCAACCTTATTGTCCAAGCCATATTTAAAACAATTGTCATAGTTAGGGGACAAATCCAAAAAAATGAAGATTAATTTAATGTCATGCACGCTAGAAGGCGTGTGTACTTTTGCATTAAGAAGTGAGATGCATTTAATTTGTTGCGCCTATTTAGTTCTTGCTGCATGCAAGCCATGTAAATAGGTATGCACACTTTTAGGAAGGGGTAATGGCCCTGGCCAAAAATTGTCACAACCAATTTTATAGAAATCAAACTCTCATGCAGCCAATTAAAATGACAACTCAACATGCACCTAGGAGGGCCTATCTTTTCTCCTTTGGGGGACAAAAGCTCGTTGCCCAAGGGAAATTTTGAATTTTTTGGATTTTATGTTCCCACAAAGTTCCTAGTGATATTCCCCATATGTGTTCCACAAGTTCTCAATGTGTAAATCCCAACATGTTCCCAATAGCACCACACATCAAACAATCTGTTTTGCCCAAAATTGAGCTTTCATAACCTAGAAGGTGGGCCATAGGGAAGCACCTGGACATATTTATTTTGGGGATTGTCCAATGTTTCAAAAAGAAATTGTAATGGGCCACCCAAAGTGGGCTCATTGCAAAAACAAAAATTCCAAAAAAACTTTGGATGGACCCTCCCCCAACGAACTAACTAATTAATAGAAGGAACAACTATGTCGCCACAATTCATGCCCCTCTCATTGACCTAGGCCAAAATAGGTGATGACCACAAATGGGAATACTTAGAAATTTTGCTAAACCAATGAAATTACATAATGCATCCAACAGATCTCTTTTGGGGAGGGTGGGGGGCAGGGGTGTTAAACCTTTGTTGTTTTCAATGTGTTCCCACCAAATTCTCATTGTGTTCCCATCAAGAATGCAATGGGTTCCCAACATCTTCCTCGACATATTCCCAATAGCACCTCCCTTCGTCCCATATGCTTTGCCCATTGTTGTCCTCTTGGAACCTATATGGTTCGCCAAATATTGATAATTTCATTTAGTTTTACATTTGGAGTAAATGCATTTGTTTTGGGAAGTTTTCAATGTTTTAGAACTTGTTTGTGATGGACCAATCAAAGAGGTTCATTGAGAAAAAAATCTTTAATTTGGAAGGCCGCCCAACGAATTCCACTGACAATGATTCATCAGAATTGATTTTGGACTTTACATTTCATAAGTTGTAAGTTGTCATTTGGACAGTTTCAAAGTGCATTACACATAGTAAAGGACGTCGTGGTCGTTTTTTTAAAGCTTTTCATCCATCCGTCCCGTCATCCATCCATGGATGGCATCATATAATAATCCTCTACAATCTGAAGGCTGAAAAACTCCTGTAGTCTTGCAATTTGCCACAAACTAAAAACTAATTTTAAGAAAACTAAAAATTGTTGGAAAAAAACTTGAGAAGCAAGAGAAGAAATCTTTTTAAAACAACACAAGAAAATTCAAATTAAAAAAGAAGAAGACAAGTTATTAATAAATAAATAAAATGAAACAAACTTGTAACAAAAAATAATAAAACATAACAAATATATATTTTAAAAAGGGGAGAAACTAGGAAAAAAATAGAAACCGAAAAACACTTTAACAATTAGAAACTTTTTTTCACCTTTAAAAATAGAAACAAAATGAAAACAAATGAAATAAATATATTTAAACATGAAACAAAAAAGGGAAATACAGTAAAATAATCTTAAAAGAAAATTACAAAATAGATGACAAAAAATAAGAAACAAAACAGAGAGCAAAAGAAAGAAAAGAAAAACCATACTTGAAAAAAAAGTGAGGTTTGTCTTCTTTTTCCAAACTTCAAACCTGCATCTAATCAAACAAAAATATGAAAGTTTTTTTTGAAATTATTTTTATTATAAAACAGATTAGAAAAAATATAATTTTTTTGAAAAAGAAAATAGAAAAAAATAAATAAATAAACGCATAAAAATAGAAAAAAATGGAGGTAGACAAAATAAGAATAGAAAAAATTAAAACATGAAACAAACATAAACAAAAAAAAGTAAAAACACAAAAACTATAAAAAAGGAATGGAAACAAATGAAACAAGGAAAGGGAAATACAGTAAAATAATTTTGAGAGAAAAAATTTAGAAAAAAGAAGAAACCAAATAAAGAGTAGAGAATAAGAAAAAATAAAACTTATAATCATGAAGAAAAACCCTACTTGAAAAAGAATGAGGTGTGTCTTCTTTCTCCAAACTTCAAACTTGCATCCAAATAAACAAAAATACAAAAGTGAAAAAGAAACACTTTATTTTTATTATACAAAAATAATAATAAAAACAGAAAACACATAAAAGTAAAAACTAAAAAAGATAAAAGTTTAAAAAAAAAAACTAAAACATGAACCAAACATTGTTGAAATAACACACCTATGCATTAGGCACGGGGTTCAAACTAGTCCCATTTGGAAATAAAGAGGCATGTAAAGGTGTCTGTTATCAAATTTTTTTGTTAAAAAAAACTCCAACACCAAATTAACGAGGAGATTTTCAGTGGCTTCTTCACCAACTTGCATCTCATTTTTCAATTGAATCTTAATTCAATTATTGAATTGAAATTAAATTTAGTTGAATTTGAATTTCATTCAATAGATGTTAATTAAAATTAAAATTTTAAATTGAATTTATTAAAGGAATTTTATTTGATTACAATTCAGGTAAATCTGAAGTCAATTGAATTGAATTTCAATTCAAATTGCATGAAGCGTCATTCAATATTTTCATTCAAATGGAACTTAATTTTAACAAAATCAGGTCTTTTTTTTCATCAATCCAAATGGTCACTGCTAGGCTAGTGCCCAAGTGAATATGGATCACACTAACATAAATGATTATGTGTACTAGTAACAATCTAACTGGTCTTATTTCACAATTGACAACTGAAAGTGGGAAATCCACAGTTTGCTTGTTGCCTCGATTGCTGTGCAGGAGTCAGGGTTGATTTTCATGCCTGCTGCTTGCCCAATCTGCGAAATTGTCTCCAAGGCATTTCTTTCAATGTGCTCAACATTATTAAGCCACCCAATTCTACACCATGGCAGACAGAGACGGAACCGGTGTGATTTGCTTTTTCCATTCCCTGATGCAGCCCAGAGTGCCAAACATCCATCCCTAGGCAGATTTCGACTTAAGACCACTCTTTTCCAGATAACTCATAGTTGTGTGTAGTCAGTCAGGAAGCATGAATTTGGTGACACCCCAGTTTTCTGTCAGAATTTGGCGAAGTTTTCTTTTTAAGAACGGGCATTTGCGACAGAATTTTCCCATTCCAGAAAACTGTGTCACCTTTTGACGAGTTTTTGCCCCCCCAAAAAATGACAGACCCACCCCCACACAGGCGAGTTGCAGGGAGAGAGAGACAGTGCATGCGAGCTTCCTTCCTCCTCTGACTTGCTTGCATTTGTGAACTTGATTAGAGGCTGCTCGATCACTAGCCATCGACTCTTCACCTGTACATCAAATGTTAGCTTTGACAGATCAAAGCCAGGAGATTCTACGCCTTTTAGACGCGTGCTCTTTGTCTTGGAAACGATTGTCGTATCGGATTTTCGGATACCGATTCGTGAGGAAAAAATTACTAATAATGCTCAAAAAAATGGAAGCAAACGGCGAACCTTCAAACGCACACAGTTCATCAAAGCCTAGAATAATTGAAGCGCCTCGAGGGCACTGCGTGGGACATGTCTCCTAGTTCACGCTACCTGTTTCATAATCTCGCAACTTGGACTGAAACACCTTGAAATTACTCTCAGCGCCATCACCCCTCCTGACTTAGATAGTACCTCGTTAAATTCCCTGTTCTCTGCTTGCAGGAGTGGTTTGAGAATTGCTGGAGAAGGGCTTTAATACGGTTTCTCTGAAGATTTTTACTTCCGTTAAATCCTCAACATTCTCTGCTCCTTTCTTCTGTTGAAAGAAAGGGAGATTCACAACACAATCTGCAGGCCCTGGTGCACTCGTTCTTTCTTTGTGCAGTCACTTCCTATTCCTCGTCATGGGGCGCAGCTACATGGTGTTGATTTCCAGCCCTTCCATGTCGCTGGTAGTTGCGCTGCTGATGATGTTCGTGTCCGACGTTCTTTCGCAAACGGAGCTGGCGCCGAACCAATGTGGCATATACTATTTAGGCACCAGCGACGCAGAAGGTAACCAACTTATGCCACTTCCTGCCAAGCTGCAGGGATGGCAAGTGGCTATGTAGGTGTAAGCAACACGATTTATTTGCTGCAAACACGTACCAGTTCTTCGTCAAATTTCCTTCTTTGAGGGAGTCAATATCTGTTTGTGCTTGCGCAGCAAATGCGGTAAAGGCCCTTTACACCGGATGGGGCATATTATCAGCAATGGGAGGAAAGGAATGCTCTGACCCCTGCGCTTGTGGATGGGGAGGAGTCATATGTGTAAAGTTGACGCAACCTGAAGAAGAGATTAATATCTGCTATATGTATAGCCTAATTGGCTTGTGAGTTCCAAACGTTTCTATGCCCCCCATGAGTATGAACTTTGCTTACTGACCAACGTGGACAACTAGAAGTTATAAGTAATTAAGCCCCAGAGCTTTCTTCTATTGACATATGGTAGCTGGTTTCTTATTATATATCCCGTGAAGTGAGAGGTTTTTTGCTTGCAGGAGAAAACATACGTGAGGACATCAGTTGTAAGGTTGCCAAATCTGGTGTTCTGAAGTAGATTTTTGCTCCACTGCAGCGCATCAGTTATTGTAGATAGATCATCAGACTACTAGTTTCTTATACAACAGACTTTTTTTTTGTATGTTGAGAACGAACGATGTCTCTAGGTCTACACTCATATGTTTTGGAAGGAATCATAACATTCGTCGTGTAGGGAATTGATCGGACTGGGACTTCGAGGCCAGCTCTCTGGAGCCATTAGAAACCTGACCAACCTCCAGATTCTGTAAGTGCTGTACTGCCTTCTCTGTACCATGTAGGTAGATGATGTGAGAGACTATTTGAACATGATGACCCACTTGGACCAATGAAGAACTTTTACTGGCTCTCTTGGGCATATTTAGAGCCCTATTCGGTGAGTTTCACACCATTTTAACTCAAATCCATAATACACTGTGTAGCCCGATTTATTGTTGTTGGCGGAGATGTTCCTATAGTTGCAAACCAAAAGCCTCCTTTTTGGAGTTGGAGCACCTTACACCACCTGGTAGGCGTAAGGTGCCTCTGCACTTAGAGGCATGGTCACTTCTTGGTCTGCAAATGTTTAATTCATGATTTGCCTCCTGCTTTAAGCCAGGTCAATGCCTCACTCAAGCCCCTTTCTAGAACACCCGCACCTTGGGCCATTACCGTGCACTATATTTTGGAGGTGTGCCTGTGCTAACGCAATAGCCTTTCTCTTCTTGGAACTTGCAGAACCCTAACTGGCAATCCAGGCCTTACTGGAAACCTTCCATCTGAAATTGGAAGTCTTACAAATTTGACACAGTTGTAAGAAATCAACTCTTCCATCCAACCCCATGTACCAACTATTTTCAGCCTTTGGGTAAAATTATGTACCGAAATTTTTTCTTTTTCCTTTGATAGAGCAATCAATATGTGTAAAGTTTTGGGGATGGCCTTTTCTGAAATCAGTTGCAATTATTAAACAAGGTTTGCCAATCTGCACTGTGGACTCTCAGGGATCTTCATGACAATAATTTCACTGGGGTAATACCAAATTTGACGCGACTTGCAAAATTGAAAATATTGTACGTGTATCCAACTCAATTCCATTTGTTCTTTCAATGTCCCTAGTTCATTAAGTTTCTCACTTTATTCATCTACATACAGTAGTAGCTTGACCACTTTTACAAATGTTTGTCCAACAACTAATTAATTAATTTTGAGGATTCCATTTCAACTGTATATGGTATATTCACAAATATTCCATCAAATTATTTAATTTCCTTTGGAAAAAAATATTTTTTGAAAATTTCGACATTTCTAAGAATAATATAATTAGTGTTGAACTGGCCCAGCTACTACAGTATTATCAAGCTAGGTTTTCTTAAGTTCCAGTTTCTTGGCGTAAGTGCTCATGAATATGCCAGACTCCAATGTTTCGATGTACACTACCTAGTAGTCTCTGTCACTGTTGTCAAAATCACTTATAGGCTACCAACTTCTTGGGCATTGCAGAACAATGATGGTTGTCCAAGTAGTCTCACATGTCCATAAATGTAGATACTGGTGACATAGAAAATGGCACAATCGAAAGAGGGAATGTGAAGAAAGCTCTTTATATGCGTCAATTTGGGCATGGGTAACTGTGTGGTCTAAAGGAAGGTGTGACATGAACTTTCAGTGCATTGTAGGATTTGTTTATTGTAACAAGTTTGCCATAAAGAATTTCCCTAGCTTCTTAGTATGCTATGGAAAAAAGAAGTCAATGGTTCATTGACCAATTTGAGTACTACTAAATACCAGGTTTCTAAATGGGAATGCGTTCTCTGGATCCATCGAACATGTTTTTGAAGGACTGACTACATCTATCTTTGAGAGGGTGGATTTGTCTTCAAATCAACTCACAGGCTGCATTCCTGGACTCACGACAGGAATGGGCAATTTTTCTGGATTTTCTGGAGGGTTTTTGTAAGTTCCGTAAGCTTAAAGAAAACACAATGTCAAGTGAGAACACCAAACTGATCATTCATCGCTTTGATCAAAAGAATTCATTGCCATTTTGATGGGATTATCATTTCTACAAATTTTAGTTCATTTCTCCCAATTGAAACAAGAACTTAGAGATGCCAGAGGCATTTGAACTTGATCTAGGAATGATGGTAACCTTATATTTAAGGAAAATTTATCAATTATTTCAAATTAGCCAATATTGTCAATGAATGATGACTTGTTCTAACTATCACCTTTGCCTAAAATTCGCTCATGTTGGAAATATTGTTTTACAATTCAGGAATGTGAGCCACAACCATATTGGTGGATATGTTTCTAACACCTTAAATCAGTTTTCTATCGATCCTTTATTGACTTTGGATTTATCCTACAACAATATATCAGGAGATATCTCCACATTCATGTCAAGCATACCAGGTTATCGTCTTCAAATTCTGTAAGTGTGCATCAGCCATCACGTGAGGTGAATTGAGCTTGGAGCCAAATTTTGTTCCCATTTATTTTACTTGTTGAGAATACATGTGAGTTAAGTTTAGATTGTATTGATCAATAAAAGTAATTTAAACTAATTTTCAAACTCAATACCATAAATAAATTGGAAATTGAAAAATCCTATTGGAGCATTATGACTTTTCAACTATTGAGACGATGCCCAATCCATCTTCTAAGGCCTTGTTATTTTCTTACACTTTGGATCATTGGTGTATGTAATTACAAATTTCAGCTTGGGGTTTATATGTATACATGCAACATCGTACAAAAAGCCTTAGTTAACTTAAAATAAACCCATAACTACTAATTGAAAGTTGGTCATGATTATTAGCTTGATTAAACTTATATTATTTAAATAGATATCATGTTCATATCTCTAAATAACGAACTTATTTTCATGTGACATGTTTCAAATTTTCACAAGTTAATTAACAACAATCATTTCAGTGGAGAGCTCCCAGACTTTTCAACACTTTTCTCTCCAACTCTCTATTTCACAAATTTGTGAGGAAGCCTATTCCTACTAGTTTACATAAATGAAAATGTGTGTCAAGTTGACATTGTTGAAGTAAGCTTTATGTTTGAAAGGACTAGTCAAATCTAAAGCATACATAGGAATAAGTTCATTGCCACACTAACTTTAACTACCATCAAAGAACTCAAAGTTCATGATTTCTTAACACTTTGCAAATTAACAATTTGTGCTCATCATGTGATTATCTTCTTTGGTGTTTGCAAGGGATTTGAGCAACAACCAAATTTATGGAATAATCCCACCTTCAATTTGGAACATCACTCCATACCTTACAATTTTAAACCTATCAGGAAATAATTTTTCTGGCAACTTTCCACATGTCACAAACCCACAAAGTGTTTTGGAAACTTTGTAAGTGCTTTCCCACTGCCTTTTCTATGTAAACTTAAATGGAGAGTTGAGCTATTAAGTTCAATACCTGATCGCTCAATCACAAATTTGTGAAGAAGCCTATTCCTACTAGTTTACGGAAATGAAAATGTGTGTCAAGTTGACAATGTTGAAGTAAGCTTTATGTTTGAAAGGACTAGTCAAATCTAAAGCATACATAGGAATAAGTTCATCATCTCACTAACTTTAACTACCATCAAAGAATTAATTCAAAGTTCATGATTTTATTAATACTTTGCAGATTAACAAATTGTGCTCACTATGTGTATATCTTGTTTGGTGTTTACAAGGGATGTAAGCAACAATCAATTCAATGGAGTAATCCCACCTTCAATTTGGAAGATCTCTACGAACCTTACAGTTTTAAACCTATCAGGAAATAATTTTTCTGGCAACTTTCCACATGTCACAAACCCACAAAGTGTTTTGGAAACTTTGTAAGTGTTTTCCCATTGCCTTTTTTATGTAAACTTAAATGGAGAGTTGCGATACTAAGTTCAATACCACAAAATTTCCCATGCCTAGATGGAAATTTCACATCTCAATACTAATTAGCTTAAGAAAGCTCGTGTCATGTTATGATCCCTCAAGATATGCAGTGCTTTGTTTTTGCATAGGTCCATGAGCAAAAATCAACTAAATGGAGAACTTCCAAACCTTTCTTCATTTCCTCAACTTCAAACTTTGTGAGCACTTTAACCTTCCAACTTGCATTTAATTGGAAACATTTTTTATTGTGCACATGTTAAATGTTCAATGCTTTATGGTTCAATACCCAATGATAGTGTTTATGAAATTTCATCTCAAGATTGACACATCATATGTGGATCTCAAAATAATTATAAGGTCGTAAAAATTACAATTAGTGAATGACTTGGAAGCACATTGCTCAACATCAAATATTTTGATTTTGTATTCAATGGTGAAAATTTAAGCTCATGTATTTCACATCAATGAGTATACAATCTATCAAAGCCTAAATATATTCATATACTTGAAAAAACAATGCTCATGATTGGTTTTTTTAATATAATGGTTCAATTGGCTAGGTTGAAATTCATGGGTCTAGCATTATAATGAAATTAAAATATGGTCATCCACTAGATGTCAATATTGAAAATTAATAAGGAATTGCGGTATGTAAGATGTTCATTTAAATTTATATTTAACAATTGATATTCTATGTTTCCACCTCACACATGATTATTGTTCAATAGACTTGAAAGTTTGTGATAGGTCTAACAATATCTTACATGGTTTTATTTATTTGTTGTGATTTAGGGATCTAAGTGATAATCAATTTAATGGATCAATCCCACCTTCAATATGGAGTCAAATTCCCAAGCTCAATGTTTTAAACCTATCTAACAACAAATTATATGGCAACCTTCCAACTATGCAAGAGCTACAATATTGCCCCAACTCTTTGAAATCTTTGTAAGTGAACTTCAATCCCATTCTTGCATGATCTTTAAATTATTTTTAAGGCTTTCACTAGCCATAATAAATTGGCATGCAATCAATAACTATTTAAAATATTATTGTGTCTTTTGAGTTTCAACAAAAGAACAAACTTGAACTTGTTAATTTTACATAAAAACACATGCAAAACCTATCACATATAGCCATTCAATTTGTCCTTTGTGACTTGAGAAGGCAACATTTGTGGTGGACTAGTAACTGAAGTTACTTAAATAACATACAAACATGTCTCATGAGTTTTCCAACAAATTGATTATAACCTTGATGAGCATATTTATTGGTGTTTTCATTTTTGGACTTAATTGATATTTTTTTATTAGTTTATTTGACATTGTGAATTTTTTATTTTTCATAACTTTTCCTTGCCTTTTAACTTATTTATGTTATTTATAAAAAAACATGGCATGTTATGTGTTGCCCAATTTTGACTTTGTCGTTTGAAATCTAACTTATGAAATGAGTTTCCTAGGAACTTGGGTGGAAACAAATTGACTGGCTTATTTCCATCAAATTTCTTCAATTGTTCATTCATGTTACAAGAAGTGTGAGTTTATGTCTTCACACCTAATTTTATGTGTTCATGTTCATATGTTAGGGGATGAACATCCATTTATTTAATGGTACTAAGTTCATTTCTTGCATAATAATAATATCTATTTTTTCAATATATTTTTAAACCTAACAACTTGAACAACTTTGTGATATTAATGTTTATAACTGAATATGTTTTTTAAATATCAATTAGATTTTGTCATTCTACAACATTTTAAAATTAAACCTATATAACTTGTAAATTGGAATTCCTTACATTTAGGGTTTAAGATACACATTGTGGTGTGAACTAACATTTTGAGGCCTCAATGTAGCAATTTTGATAACAACAACTTTAATGGAGTGTTGGATTTACAAATCAATTTGACAAAACATTTGGTGCCTGGGATATTGATATCAATGGTCAACAATAACATAACTCAACTAAGCCCATCTTGGGAAAGTGGTATATATTCACCAGTCTTGTAAGTTTCAATACAAAACTCATGGATTTTGTTATTTTCATCAATTAAGCACTGTAATCAAATTATTTTAACACAATGTTGTAGCTTAAATAGGGTGGGACACAATTCATCTTATATTAAGACCTTCCATAGTTTCAAACATTATTAAAAAACTGCATAACTGATATAAAACTTTTTAACATTGTACTCACATTTTGTATCATTGCAGGCTTGGAGGGAATCCATGTTGTAGTAGTGTCACCTCTGAAAACCCAACTCCAGATCAACAAAAAAATTGTCGTTACAATTCATCTACCATCCAAACATGTGGGAATATTCACCACAACAATTTTCCTACATTTCAAAGATTGAACATTCATGGGAAAGTTTAAGCATTGTGCATTACTCATATTACATCTTCAATACACACGAAGAAAAGATAAAAATGCACAAGACCAAAATTATCATTTATCACATTAAAATTTAAAAATTTTGTCTAATTTTGCAAGAACATAGCTTAGTATGGCCAAATATGGTCAAACTTAAACCCTAT
The DNA here is from genome assembly GCA_963920785.1 of Sphagnum contortum. Taxonomy (NCBI): domain Eukaryota; kingdom Viridiplantae; phylum Streptophyta; class Sphagnopsida; order Sphagnales; family Sphagnaceae; genus Sphagnum; species Sphagnum contortum. Next base: position 11,377,516 of record OY987276.1, read on the forward strand.
CACTTTCTAGTATAATAAAAGTTTGTGAGGATAGTCCAACCATGAAAACAATTGATTTTTTTTGGTAATGTAAGTAGTTTTATTATATTTATTTTGTACTTATCAAAATCAAAATTAAAATGCCAAATCAAAATTCCCAAAATATTAATTATTTGATAGGTTACTATTGAAGTTGCCATGGTATTATATGGTATTCGGAAAAAATCTACAATAGTCTTTGTATTGGCAAATGATACTTCATGGAATAAAATCCTTTTGTTCAAGTTTTTAAAAAGATGAATTCATGTTTGATTCAATTTCTAACCCAAGGTTATAATTTCCTTGAAACAGTTGTTTATCAAAGTTATGATTCCCATAAATTGCATAAAAAGCTGGCTTGGACATTGTCAACAATATTACCGAGTTTTGTAATTTTGAATGGAATCATTTCCATTATCATATATCGCAAGTACCACAAAAATATGTTAGTTTTTCGTGAAATTAAAAAAGGTACATTAAAATTCAAATTTTTTTCCCTTCTTAGTTCCATTATTTGTTTCTTTTATATTTGAAATAGTTAATTAAACAAGCAAATCATAATTTAATTTTTTTACACATATGTACATGTAATGACATCATGTTGCCCATTCATGGACCCATTTATATTTAGGTTTGTAAAAGTTTGCCAATAGTATGATTATTGAATGTTCATTTGATTCGCTTTAGAAGTTATTCTATTTGCATGTGAAATGAATGACAATTGGACATATAATATGGCAGAATTTGCAAAACAAGAAGTGCAACCTATATTGTATTCATATAATGTGTTAAAGGTAGCCACTAAAGATTTCCATCCATCCAATAAACTTGGAGAGGGTGGTTTTGGGGCAGTTTACAAGGTAAATTCATATTTCAACTTCCTTACAAATTCGTAGTGTATTTCCATCATTCAATGTTTAGTTCAACAAAATTAATTAAAATGTTTGCAATATACATAATCTTTGATGTTAAAATAAGAATTCAAACGTATTTGCAACTTGCAATTCATGCATTTTAGCATGAATTTAGTTGTGATTAATTTCAAAGGATTTGCCAATTGATAATTGATATACAAATTCATAGGATTTCCATTTGAACATGTCTAGTTTAATAGAATTAATTAAAAATTTTGCAATATCTATAGTGCTTGATGTTAAAATAATGATTCAAATATACATTCAAATTTGTAATTTGTGCATTTTAATGTGAAATTGGTTACAAATAATTTCAAAGGATTACCAATTGATAGTTGTTATTTTTCCTCCAATGGTGAAAGGTGAAAAAATATTTCTATCTTTTTTATAGGGAATATTACTTGATGGGACAAATGTGGCGGTGAAATTATTGAAAAACTCACATCAACAAGCAAGTGAGTTTTTGAATGAAATTGTGCTCATGACTGGTGTTAGACATAAGAACCTAGTGAAGGTGAAAGGATGTTCTTTACACGGCACACAACGACTTATTGTGTTTGAATTTGTGGAAAACAAAAACCTTGCTGAAGCTCTTTGGGGTATGTCGTTTTCAACTTAACCATGGTAAATTTCCATGTCATAGAAATTTTGATGATATCTTAACAGTTTGCATGTCATGCGTGCATGATAATCAAATATTTTATGATTAATGATTGTTAACATTATGGTGTTTGCAGACCGAGAGATAAAAAATGTTTTATTTTTGGATTGGACAATGCGATTCAACATATGTGTGGGGATTGCTCATGGCCTCATTTACCTTCATGAATACTTGCAACCACGCATTATACATCGAGACATTAAAGCACCTAACATACTCCTTGACAAAGATTTGAACCCAAAGATTGCAGACTTTGGATTGGCACGATTATTTCCAAAGGATATAAGCCACTTGTCAACTGCCCATTTTGCTGGAACGCTGTACATTTCTCCACTAATCAAAACTGACATATGATGTTGCAATGATTCTATGACTAGATTTACACATTTGGGTTATGTGAAAACAATTGAATGATTGATCTTTGACACCATTGAAACTAAATTTTCACCACATTTTGCACATAAATTTATATACTTCTTACTTGTTTAGTTTTTTTTTTCTTGTAGGGGGTATTTGTCACCCGAATATGCTACTCTTGGCAAACTCACTGAAAAGGTGGATGTATACAGCTATGGGGTTCTTCTCTTGGAGATTGTGAGTGGTCGCAAGAGTATTGATTCGTCTTTGGAAACAAACAAAATTTACCTTCTTGATTGGGTAAGTGTATGTACATTTAACTTTTATAAAAAAATTAATTAGTAACATAATTATAATGTAATGGTGTGGGGGCAAGCTGCTAAATCATCAACCCAATTGCTTGAAATGGTTATCTATTATAAATTCAACATAAGGCGAATAAGGATCAATAAGTAGAACAATTATCACAAAGATGAAACCTAGGGTATTTGGTGTCATATTTGAAAAGGACTAGGTAGTCATATTTTCCCCAATTACCTCATATTAAAATTTTTAAATTACGGTCATTGAAATAAATCCAATAGCCATAAAAGGGACTGAAAAAGCACTTGGTGATGTTTAGATGGAAAATCAACAAATCTAAACTTCATGTTTGTGGGCAATTGAAAGTTAACACTCAAATGGGTAAGTTAATATGGTTAGCTTTATAACTTACATCCACATCTTCAATTTTTTTTAAAAATCAAAAGCTTTGTATAATCTAAAATGGAATGTTTTGGTCAATAGTAATTATTAACAATATGCCCATTGTCCATGCCAATTTACCAAGAAGGTTCATTTATATTCTGATGAAAATGATGTCAAATTGAAAAAAAGGTATTTGTTTATAGTTTGGAAGTAGATTTTATTTGAATTTTAAAAAAAAAATTATTATTCCCACAAAACAATTCAAATTTTTTTTGGAGGATCATTCCAATATGTAATTTTAAATTTTTCCTTTAAAAATAAATTATATATTTACTAATGAAAAAACTTATCACATTTATCAATATATAAAGGTAGGGATTGACATTTGTTCCATTACAAAGAAGTAACAAAAGAATACCTTGAAACAAAAGGATACATAATAAATCAAAGTAATGACCCACTAATCCTTATTTAATACTAATAAGATAAAAGAATTTTGGGAATATAATTTGTTTCCCCAAAATGGGTGGGTGGTTTTTTCAGGCACATTCTTTACATAAACAAGATAAGTTGTTTGATCTTATCGACCAACAACTAAACAACAACGTATTGGATGATGAAACACAACGTGTGATTGATGTGGCATTATTATGTGTGCAAACATCAGCTTCAAGACGTCCCTCGATGTCACATGTGTTAGCCATGTTATTAAATGGGGTGGATGTGGAGGTTGTTTCAAAAGAAGATAATAGCATTCAGATGATGGAGTTCTCAAGCTTTCTTGGGTTTCATCATGTTGTTCCCAATAACCATGGCAATGTTGAAATTGAACTCAGCACTTTGGATTATAATTAGTCATTCTTTAAGACATGTCAGTTAATTTATAATCAAGTGTGAGACAAATTATGATGTTGTTGTGAACAACCTAAATCATGCACAACTTTAATGTGCCACGTTTATTTGTTTATTATGTTTTTCATCAATGTATCATCAAAAACCCCTCCATTTCATAGATTTATTGACATTGAACATTTGGCAATCAAGATTCACAAAAATATTTACTAAATACATAACTTGAAAAGATAACATGTTATGAAATTCCATTGATACTAGCTAAAAAGTTTTCAAGACTTTTGTGATCATTCCAAGTAAAGTCTCAAATTCTTGTAGTGAAAAATGTTATACCTTTAAATTTGCTTCAAGGTGTATTGAAAATGTTAATCCATTATTGTTGAATCTATTGGAAAACACAATTTATGACCTTACAAGAAATTTATTTTGAAATGGAAAAATGGTCCTATTGTCGTGGACACCTCTTTGTTCAATAAATATTGCTTGTGCATATATTAGATTATGCCCATGTAAAAAAACTCTAAATCTTTATTGTCATTTGAACATTGTCTTTCAAAAAATAAACAAAGTTAACCATGTAAATTGTGATGATCTTATGTTAATGTAATAACATTATGTTATCCGGTGTATGGCATGGATGAACAAAGACAAAGTAGATAAGGAGAATGGTAGGGATTAACCAAGGTAGTGAATGAGCTAAAAAGGATTAAAATTGTTGGACATTTTTAATTTTGAATTAATTTTGGAGGGAAGTGATTTAGGATGAGGTTTTGAAAATTGCTGGAATCTACGAGTTGTTTTTGTTTACATGGAGTGAAGAAGAGAGTTGCTAGAGTTTTGAGTTTTGATTTCTATTTTCTAAATTATATATTGTTGATATGTTCAATTTGGAGTAAAGAGCCTAATATAGATTTGATGAAGAAACATGGATTTATATTTTGTATCTCTTGTGTTTGGATTTCCAATAAATCTAACTATATTTTGACCACAAATTTGTTTAAGTAAAGAAATAGAACTAAACAAAAGAAATAATAGTTGTAATAAGAAATTTTGTAGAAATAGCATATTTGAATTGTTTGCATAATGAAACCATAAATTTTAAGTGTTGAAATGGAACATTGAACGGACTTTTGTATTGTTTTAAATAGGCAATGAACATTCATAAAATAAAATCTATGCCTACCATTTGGTGACCATCTCAAGGAATTTTTTTTAAAGCCAAAAATAGCAACGATTATTGAGTAGATTAGAGTTCTATAGATACATTGTATTCTATAGATTTTGATGACTTGGAGGAAGAAACATTTTTGTTTGGTAGATTTAAATTTCTAATTTTTTTGGCAAATAGAAGATGGAGACCTAAATGATGAAAGTTGTAAGGATTTAAGTCAAAAATACACCATGAAACCAGGGGGGTCCATTCACAATAATAGGAGCCAAATCACTTGCTGATAGTAGTGAAAATTACACCTCTATTACTTTAAAAAATCACCAATAATTATGTATAATGAATTATTTGTTCATATTTTGGGGTTTTGTTTTTTTATTCATGAAATTGATATCTTAAAAATTTAGAGTCATTTCATTATGGTATTAGAATCCTTCAAATGTTGTACACATATATAGTATTTGTTGATAGGGTTCTTTAAATGATTATAAAAATTTGAACATGTTTTTTGTTATTCAAACATTCACCAATGTTTTCAAGTTTATTATGGGCTTTAATATGATTCATATGAAGGGCCCCATGTGTTTATTTTTTAAGTGCATATGTATTGAATCCCATGAATGAATGTTGTTAATTTGATTTTGAATGTCTTTAATGGTTCAAAAGGTTCAAAATTTGTAATCATGGTTAAAAACAAAAGTCTACATTTAACTATAATCTAGGTCTTCATGCAAAAAAATTAATTTTTATTATAATATGGGTCATGATTTCTCATGTTTGGTCTCAATATTGATTTTCAATCCCAAAAATTAAATTTTAAATTAAACTTTGATATATGATAAACTAATCTATGCAAGACACGTGTAAAATATAGTCCTTGCAAAGGATTTTGACCTTGGCACCTATGGCTCCTTTTACTATGAATGGACCCAAGGGAATCTTATATTTGCATGACAATATGAATTGCCTCACTATGTGATTATCTTGTTTGGTGTTTGCAAGGGATTTAAGCCACAATCAATTTCGTGGAATAATCCCACCTTCAATTTGGAACATCTCTAGGAACCTTATTGTTTTAAACCTATCAGGAAATAATTCTTTTGGCAACCTTCCACACGTCACAAACCCACAAAGCCTTTTGGAAACTTTGTAAGTGTTTTCCCATTGCCTTTTTTATGTAAACTTAAATGGAGAGTTGCACTATTAAGTCCAATATAACAACAAAATTTCTCATGCTTACATGGAAATCTCACACCTCAATACTAATTAATTTAAGGAAGTTCATGTCATATTATGATCCCTCAAGATATGCAGTGCTTTGTTTTTGCATAGGTCCATGAGCAAAAATCAACTAAATGGAGAACTTTTAAACCTTTCTTCATTTCCCCAAATTAAAACTTTGTGAGCACTTCAACCTTCCAACTTGCATTTTATTGGAAGCATTTTTTATTGTGCACATGTTAAATGTTCAATGTTTTATGGTTCAATACCCAATGATAGTGTTTATGAAATTTCATCTCAAGATTGTCACATCATATGTTGACCTCGAAATAATTATAAGGTCTTAGAAATTACATTTAATGAATGACTTGTAATCACATTGCTCAACATCAAATATTTGGATTTTTTCATTCAATGGTGAAAATTTAAGCTTATCTATTTCACATCAATAAGCACATAATTTATCAAAGCCTAAATATATTCATATACTTGAAAAACATGTTCATGATTGGTATTTTTAATATAATGGTTCAATTGGCTAGATTGAAATACATGGGTGTAACATTATAATGAAATTAAAATATGATCACCCACTAAATGTCAATATTGAATTAGTAAGCAATTGAGGTTTGCAAGACATCATTTAAATTCAAATTTAACAATTGATATTTTATGTTTCCACCTCACACATGATTATTGTTCAATAGACTTGAAAGTTTGTGATAGGTCTAACAATATCTTGCATGGTTTTATTTATTTGTTGTAATTTAGGAATCTAAGTTATAATCAATTCAATGGATCAATCCCACCTTCAATATGGAGTCAAATTCCCAAGCTCAATGTTTTAAACCTATCTAACAACAAATTATACGGCAAACTTCCAACTATGCAAGAGCTGCAATATTGCCCCAACTCTTTGAAATCTTTGTAAGTGAACTTCAATCCCATTCTTGCATGATCTTTAAATTATTTTTAAGGCTTTCAGTAGTCTTAATAATAATGGCATGCAATCAATAACTTTTTGAAACATTATTGTGTCTTTTGAGTTTCAACAAAATAACCAACTTGAACTTGTTAGGATAATTCTACATAAAAACACATGTGCAAAACCTATCATGTATAGCCATTCAAATTGTCATTTACAACTTGAGAAGGCAACAGTTGTGGTGGACTAGTAATTGCAGTTACTTAAATAACATACAAACATATTTTATGAGTTTTCCAACAAATTGATTATAACATTGATGAACATAATTATTGGTATTTCATTTTTGGATTTAATTAATATTTTCTTTAGTTTATTTGACATCCTTTATTTTTCATAACTTTTCCATGTCATCTTTCTTATTAATGTCATCTATAAAACAACATGGCATGTTATGTGTTGCCCAATTTTGACTTTATCATTTGAAATCTAACCTATGAAATGGGTTTTCTAGGAACTTGGGCGGAAATAATTTGATTGGTTTATTTCCATCTACAATTTATTCAATTCATGTTACAAAAAAGTGTGAGTTTATGTTTTCACACCTAATTCTATGTATTCATGTTCATATGTTATGGGATAAACATCCATTTATTGAATGGTACTAGGTTCATTTCTTGCATAATAGTAATATCTATTTTTTCAATATATTTTAAAACCTAACAACTTCAACAACTTTGTGATATTATTGTTTATAATTGAGTATGTTTTCTAAATATCAATTAGATTTTGTCATTCTACAACATTTTACACTTGAAACTATATCACTCGTAAATTGGAGTTCCTTACATTTAAGGTTTAAGATACACATTGTTTTGTGAACTAACATTTTGAGGCCTCAATGTAGCAATTTTGATAACAACAACTTCAATGGAGTCTTGGATTTACAAATCAATTTGACAAAACATTTGGTGTTTGGGACATTGATATCAATGGTCAACAATAACATAATTCAAATTAACCCATCTTGGGAAAGTGGTATATATTCACCAGTCTTGTAAGTTTCAATACCAAACTCATGGATTTCATTATTTTCATCAATTAGGCACTATAATTTCAAATTATTTTAAGACAATGTTGTAGCCTAAATAAGGTGCGACATAACTCATCCTATATTAAGACCTTCAATAGTTTCAAATATCGTTTAAAAAATGCAAAACTTATATACAACTTTTTAACATTGTACTCACATTTTGTATCATTGCAAGCTTGGAGGGAATCCATGTTGAAGTATTGTCGCCTTTAAAAACCCAACTCCATATCAACAACAAAATTGTCGTTAAAATTCATCTACCATCCAAATAGGTGGGGATATTCACCACGACAATTTTCTTACATTTCAAAAATTGAATATTCATGGGAAAGTTAAGGATTGTTCATTACTCATATTACATCTTCAATACACACAATGAGAAGTTAAAAGTGCATAAAATCAACATTATCACTTATCACTTCACATACATGGATATGGTTTCCATTTCCATTAGCACAAAACAATGGTTTCAACATATAAATTTTAAAAAATTGCATTTATGGTATTCAAACTTCAATAATTATAATAGTTTTAAATGCCATCATGTAAGAACAATAAAAGTTAGTGAAATTTATTGTGTTTATTCAAACAATGTTATGACAACTCTACTTGTAGGGGTAGCACAATGTGAATTTTTTGCAAATTAATATAACTATTGTGGTATCTTGGTGGCTTCAGCACACATTAAAATATGGAACATTTGTCTAATTTTTCAAAAAAATAGCTTATTATGCCAAATATGGTCAAACTTGAACCCTATCACTCTCTAGTGTAAAAAAAAAGATAATTCAACCAGGAAGGCAATTGAATTTTTTGGTAATGTAGGTAGTTTTATTATATTTATTTTGTACTTATCAAAATCAAAACTAAAATGCTGAATTAAAATTCCCAAAATATATTAATTATTTGATAGGTTACTACTAAATTTTCCAAGGTATTATATGGTATTTCAAAAAATCTACAATAATCCTTTTATTTTGATAGTTTGTTGAAAAAATCCTTTTGTTCAAGTTTTTAACAATATGGATTCATGTTTGACTCAATTGCTAACCCAAGGTTATAATTTCTTTGAAATAGTTATTTATCAAAGTTATAATTCCCATGAATTGCATAAAAAGTTGGCTTGGATATTGTCAACAATATTACCCAATTTTATATTTGTGAATGGGATAATTTTCATTATCATATATTGGAAGTTCAAGTAGACAAGTAAAATCATTATCCAATGTTTTTAAACACGTGTAGATGTAATAACATCATGTTGCCCATTCATGGAACCATTTATATTTAGTTTTGTAAAGTTTGCCAATAGTATGATTATTGAATGTTCATTTCATTCCTTGTACAAGTTATTTTATTTGCATGTGAAGTGAATGACAATTGAACATACAATTTGGTAGAATTTGCAAAACAACCACCTATACTGTATTCATATAATGTGTTAAAGGTAGCCACTAAAGATATCCATCCATCAATAAACTTGGAGAGGGTGGTTTTGGGGCAATCTATAAGGTAAATTCATATTTCAACTTCCTTACAAATACATAGTGTATTTCCATTGTTCAATGTCTAGTTCAACAAAATTAATTAAGATGTTTACAATATAGATAATCTTTGATGTTTATACTAATTGAAACATATTTGCAACTTGTAATTTATACATTTTAGCATGAAATTGGTTGTAATTAATTTCAAAGGATTTGCCAATTGATAATTGATATTTAGCCTCAATGATGAGAAATTGAAAACAAACAAAATGGAAACAAAAAACATTTACCTTCTTGAATGGGTTGTGTATGTACATTTAGTTTTAAGAAAATCAAGTTAACTTAATTATAAAATTTAATATTGTGGGGCCAATATGCCAATTCAATAGCCCAATTGGTTTCAATGGTTATTTATTAAATTCAACATACTCTTAATAGGCATCAACAAGTAAAACAATGATGAAAAACATGAAAGTCCATGTTATTTGGATGTCAAAATTGAAAAGGATTGGGTAACCATGTTTCCCCCAATTTCATCATATCAAAATTTTTAAGTTGCTATCATTGAAATGAATCCAATACCCACAAGGGAATGAAGTACCACTTGGTCATGTTTAGTGGGAAATCAGCAAATCTAAACTTCATTTTGGACAATTGAAACTGAATTTTGAAATTGTTAATTTAATATGATTAAGTTTATAACTTCCATCTACATGTTAAATACATTTTTTCACTCAAATGCTTAATAAATCTAAAGTTTTATGTTTTGGTGACTACTAATTGTCAACATGCACATTGTCCATGCAAATTTATAAAAAGGTTCATTTATGTTTTGATAAAACTAATGTCAATTGATAATTACAAGTTACTTGTTTATAATTTGAAAATAGAAGTAGATTTTATTTGAAATTATTAGAAAAGTTTTACTAAACCCACAAAAAAAAGTTCAAAACAATTATGTTTAAAAATTGTTCCAATATAGAGTTAAAGATGTTTCATTTAAAAGTAGATTATGTATTTATTAATAGCAAAATTTTATCACATTTATGAATAAATAAGGGTAGGGATCAATTCCCTTATAATTAGCTAACAAAAGAATACCTTGAAATATAAGGGTATTCAATAAATCCAAGTAGAGACAAATTAACCCTTAATTAAATCAATATGATAAAAGAGTATTGTGGATTTAATTTGTTTCCTCAAAGTGGGGGGTGGGTTTTTTCAGGCATGTTCTCTACATGAACAAGATAAGTTGATGGATCTTATTAACCAACGACTAAACAACAATGTATTGGATGATGAAGCACAACATGTGATTAATGTGGCATTATTATATGTGCAAACATCAGCAACAAGAAGTCCATCAATGTCACATGTGTTAGCCATGTTACTAAATGAGGTGGATGTGGAGGTTGTTCCAAAAAAAACTAATAGGATTCATGAAGTGGATGTTTCACATCATCTTCTTGGGTCAAACAATTCCCTTAGTCCATGTGGGCTAATATGAGATAATATCATTTTATGTTTAAGCATGTTGTTCCCAATAATCATGGCAATGTTGAAATTGACTCAACATTTAAATTTCTAGTTAGTTATTCTTTAAAACATGTCAATTAATTTGTAATTGAGTTTGAAACTAATGGTGTCCTAGTCAATTGAACCACCTAAATCATGCACAAATTTAATGTGGGCCACATTTCATTGTTTATTATTTGTTAATTGTGTTCATCAATATATCATTAAAAAAAACCTCCATTTAATGAATTGATTAACATTGAATATTTGACTATTAAAACTCTCAAAGATATTTATCAAATATTTAAACTGAAGGCATAACATGTTATAAGATTACATTGGTACATGCCAAAAAGTTTTTGAATTCTTGAAGAGACTTTTGTGATCATTCCAAGTAAAGTCTCATAATCTTGTCATGAAAAATGCTAGATCTGTAAATTTGTGTTGAGGTGTATTGGAAATGTTAAATAACAATCTGTTGAACTCACAAAAATCCACATCAAATTCCTAACCTTTATTGTCATGTGAACATTGTCTTTTAAAGTTAACCATGCATGCAAATTGTGATGATTATGTCAAGGGAATAACATCCACATTAATGTTAAATACACCATCTTCATAATATCAAGTCACATACATTACATGCCATGGCACATGTCACGGGTGTTCAAAAGGAGATCCCCAAAATTGAACTAGAGTCGGGATCTATGCATCTTTGTAATAGTTTTTGCTCAAGGAGGTTGGCCCCATTCCAAGACATTTTAGCCAATTACTTGCTCCACGGGGGATCCAACGTGCCCATTCTACACAACATATTTCAAAATAAACAAGAGACAATACCACATATCTTGCAACAATGTCTCTTAATTAATATACCCAAAATGTCAAGACATGGCTTGGATATGCAATATTAAATTAAGCATAAACACATTTTATGAAAAAAAAATACGAAGTAGGGAATCTCCCTGAATTAAATTTTTTATTTAAATTTTTTATCTCATTGTGAGAAATGGAATTCCAATTTATCATAATTCAAAATCATGTTTTTTGTATGTGCACGTCAAATGACAAAATTTTAGCAAAAAAATGTCTTCATATTTTCCCTGAAATTGACACAAGCTTATTTTTTCAATTTCATATTTAGGTGTCTTGTTTTAGTATGAAAATTATATAAATCATAACATTACTTATTTCATATTCTAAAAAAGAAAGACACATTATTTATGTATATGAATTACAATCGAGTATTTTCATACATGTTCATAAACAATGCAAGTTTTTTGGCATAAGGCTCAAAGCACACTAAAGGGGTAGCACACTAGGGGGGTGTTACCATGTGTATGCAACAAACTCAACAAGGCAATGATTAATTAGTAAACGGCAGGGATGCAACAAGGCATTTGATGAGCTGGATAGGATTAAAATTGTTGGTCATTTGATTTTGAATTACTTTTGGGAAGAAGAGAACTTAGGATGATGTTCTAGAATTTGTTGGAGTTAAAAGGCAGTTTAATTTTTTACACAAAGTTAAATTTAAAAAGTTATTGGAGTTAAAAATAGAGACACAATATGAGTTTAGAGTTCTATTGGTATTTGAAACCACAAATTTTTCATGTTTTCAATTATGATTTCTATCTTTAAGACCACAAATTTTTTATATTTTTTACTTTCTTTACATTTGGAGTGAATACTTCTAAATTGGGAAGTATCCAAAGTTTTAGAACTCGTTTGTGATGGACCAATAAAAGAGGTTCATAAAAAATTTAATTTGGAAGGCTGCCCAACAAAGTCCACTCACGATGATTCATCAGAATTGATTTTGGTAGGACTTTACATTTGATAAGTTGTAAATTGTCACTTGGACAGTTGCAAAGTGCATCCCATTTGCAAATAAGGAGGCATGGAAAGGTGTTTGTTATGGGAATTTAAAATTAACTTTTCAAAAACAAATTTAATAAAAAATTTAAAATTAAAAAAAAAACTCAAACACCAAACTTATGAGGAGATTTTCAGTGCCTTCTTCACCAATTTGCATCTCATTTTTCTTCAGTTGAATGTTAGTCCAATTATTGAATTGGAATTGAATTTAATTGAATTTGAATTTCATTCAATATATTTGAATTAAAATTTTAATTTTTAAATTCAATTTTTTTCAGGAATTTGATTTGATAACAATTCAAGTAAATCTGAATTCAATTGAATTTCATTTCAACTCAAGTTACCTGGACCGTCATTCAATATTTTCATTCAAATGGAACTTAATTTTAACAAAATCAGGTCATTTTTTCATCAATCCAAATGGCCACTGCTAGGCTAGTGCGCAAATAGTGGACAGCCGAAGTCGACATGGATCACACTAACATAAATGATTATGTGTACCACTAACAATCCAAGTGGTTTTAGTTCACAATTGAGAAATGAAAGTGGGAAATCCACAGCTTGCTTGTTGCCTCGCTTGCTAAGCGGGAATCAGGGGTGGCTTTCAGGCCGACTGCTTGCCCCATTATTCAACTCTCTCAAATTCAGCGAAATTGTTCCAAGGCATTTAATTCAATGTGCTCAACATTATTAAGCCACCCAATTCCACACCATGCCAGACAGACACGTAACCAGTGTGTTTTGCTTTTTCCATTCCCTGATGGAGCCTACACTGGTTCCGTGTGTGTCTGGAAATTTCGAGTGGTCTTACGTCGAAATCTGCATGGGGATGGATGCTTGGCACTGTGGCCATGAATTTCATGACACCCCAGATTCTGTTAGAATTTGGCGAAGTTTTCTTTTTAAGGACGGCCTTTTTGTGACAGAATATTGCCATTTCAGAAAACTGTGTCACCTTTTGACGATTTTTTGCCCCCCAAGGAGATGACAGGCCCACCACCACCACACAGGGGAGTTGCAGGGAGAGAGAGAGGGTGCATGCGAGCTTCCTTCCTCTGACTTGCTTGCACCTGTAAACTTGATTGGAAGCTGCTCGATCACTAGCCGTCGTTGTGACGATCACGTCGACTCTTCACGTGAACATCAAATGCCAGCTTTGACAGATCAAAGCCAGGAGATTCTATGCCTTGTAGACGCCTCCTCTTTGTCTTGGAAACGTTTGTCGTACCGGATTTTCGGATACCGACTCGTGAGGAAAAAACTACTAATAATGCTGGAAAAAAATGGAAGCGAACGGCGAACCTTCAAACGCACACAGCTCATCAAAGCCTAGGATAATTAAAGCGCCTCAAGGGCACTGCGTGTGACAGGTCTCCTAGTCTACGCTACCTGTTTCCTACTCTTGCAACTTGCACTCCAACATCTTGAAATTACGCTCACCGTCAACACCCCTCCTGAGGTACATAATACCTCGTTAAATTCCCTTTTCTCTACTTGCAGGAATGGTTTGAGAATTGCTGGAGAAGGGCTTTAATACGGTTTCTCTGAAGATTTTTACTTCCGTTAAATCCTCAACATTCTCTACTCATTTCTTCTGTGGAGAAAGGGAGATTCACAACACAATCTGCAGCCCCTGCTGCACTCTTTATTTCTTTGTGCAATCACTTCCTATTCCTTGTCATAGGACTTAATTATAGAATTTAATATTGTGGGGTCAAGATGCCAATTCAATAGCCCAATTGGTTTCAATGGTTATTTATTAAATTCAACATAAATCTTTAATAGGCATCAATACGTAAAACAATGATGAAAAACATAAAAGGCCATGTTATTTGGATGTCAAAATTTGACAAGGATTGGGTAAACATGTTTCCCCCAATTACATCATATTAAAGTTTTTAAGTTGCTATCATTGAAATGAATCCAATAGCCATAAAAGGGAATGAAGCACCACTTGGTCATGTTTAATGGGAAATCAGCAAGTCTAAACTTCATTTTGATGGACAATTGAAACTTAATTTTGAAATTGTTAATTTAATATGATTAGGATTATAACTTCCATCCACATGTTAAATACATTTTTCGAATCAAAAGCTTAGTAAATCTAAAGTCTTATGTTTTGGCGACTAATAACTATGAACATGTCCATGCAAATTTACTAAAAAGGTTCATTTATGTTTTGATAAAATTGATGTCAAATTTACAAGTTACGTATTTATAATTTGAAAATAGAATTAGATTTTATTTGAAATTATTAGAAAGTTTTTATTAAGCCCACAAAAAAAGGTTCAAAAAAATTATTTTAAAAAATCGTTCCAATATAAAGTTAAAGATGTTTCAGTTTAAAGTAAATTATGTATTTATTAATAGAAAAAATTTATCACATTTATGAATAAATAAGGGTAGGGATTGATTCCCATATAATTAGCTGACAAAAGAATACCTTGAAATATAAGGGTATTCAATAAATCCAAGTCGACACAAACTGACCCATAATTAAATTAATATGATAAAAGAGTTTTGTGAATCTAATTTCTTTCCTCAAAGTGGGGGGTGGGTTTTTTCAGGCATGTTCTCTGCATGAACAAGATAAGTTCATGGATCTTACTGAACCACGACTAAACAACAATGTATTGGATGATGAAGCACAACGTGTGATTAATGTGGCATTATTATGTGTGCAAACATCAGCAACAAGATGTCCATCCATGTCACGTATGTTAGCCATGTTACTAAATGAGGTGGATGTGGAGGTTGTTTAAAAAAAAACTAATTGGATTCATGAAGTGGATATTTCACATCTTCTTGGGTCAAATAGGTCCCTTAGTCCAAGTGGGCTAATATGAGATAATATCATTTTATGTCTATGCATGTTGTTCCCAATAATCATGGCAATGTTGAAATTGACAAAACATTTAAGTTTCTAGTTAGTTATTTTTTAAAACATGTCAATTAATTTGTAATTGAGTTTGAAATTAATGGTGTCCTAGTCAATTGAACCACCTCAATCATGCACAAATTTATTGTGGGCCACATTTCATTGTTTATTATTTGTTAATTTTGTTCATCAATATATCATTTAAAAAACCTCCCTTTAATGAATTGATTGACATTGAATATTTGACTATTAAAACTCTCGAAGATATTTATCAAATATTTAAACTGAAGGCAAAACATGCTATAAGACTACATCGGTACATGCTAAAAAGTTTTAGAATTCTTTCGTGATCATTCCAAGTAAAGTCACATAATCTTGTCATGAAAAATGATAGACCTCTAAATTTGTGTTGAGGTGTATTGAAAATGTTAAATAACAATCCATTGATTTCACAAAATCCACATCAAATTCCTAACCTTTATTGTCATGTGGACATTGTGTTTTAAAAGTTAACCATGCATGTAAATTGTGATGATTATGTCAATGGAAGAACATCTACATTAATGTTAAATAAACCATCTTCATAATATCAATTCACATACATTACATGCCATGGCACATGTATGTCATGGGTGTTCAAAAGGAGATCCCCAAAATTGAACTAGAGTTGGCATCTATGCATCTTTGTAATAGTTTTTGCTCAAGGAGGTTGGCCCCATTCCAAGACATTTTAGCCAATTGCTTGCTCCACGGGGGATCCAATGTGCCCATTCCACACAACATATTTCAAAATAAACAAGAGACAATACCACATATCTTGCACGATGACTCTTAATTAATATACCCAAAATGTCAAGACATGGCTTGGATATGCAATATTAAATTAGGCATAAACACATTTTATGGAAAAAAATACCAAGTAGGGAATCTCCTTAAATTAAGTTGTTTCTTTAATTATTCATCTCATTGTGAGAAATGGAATTCCAATTTTTCATAATTCAAAATCATGTTTTTTGTATGTGCACCTCAAATGACATGATTTTAGCTAAAAACTGTCTTCATATTTTCTCTGAAATTGACACAAGCTTATGTTTTGCAATTTCATATTTAGGTCTTGTTTTAGTATGAAAATTATAATAAATCATAACATTACTTATTTCATATTCTAAAAAGAAAGACACATTGTTTATGTATGTCAATTACAATCAAGTATATTCATACATGTTCATAAACAATCCAACTTTTTTGGCATAAGGCTCAAAGCACACTAAGGGGGGAGCACAGTAGGCGGTGTTACCAAGTGAATGGAGCAAACTCAACAAGGCAATGATTAATAAGTAAACGGCAGGGATGAAACAAGGCATTTGATGAGCAGGATAGGACTAAAATTGTTGGTCATTTGATTTTAATTACTTTTGGGGAGAAAAGAACTTAGGATGTAGTTCTAGAATTTGTTGGAGTTAAAAGGCAATTTAATTTTTGACACAAAATTAAATTTAGAAAGCTATTGGAGTTAAAAATAAAGACACAATATGAGTTTAGAGTTTTGTCGGTATTCAAAACCACAACATTTTTCAATTATGATTTCTAACTTTAAGACCACAAATGTTTTATATGTGAAAGGGTTTAGGGTTTATGGGTTTAAGGTTTAAAGGTTTAGGGTTTAAGGTTTATGCGAAAGGGTTTATACTAAGTGTCCTCCCCAGGTAAATGAGTCATCACATTATTTCATTGTTTCATTCTTTGTACAAGTTCAACTTTTTAATTTTTCATCCATGTCATAATTTTAATTTTCAATTTTCATCCATTGTGCAATTTTTGTCCCCAACTTTCCATTCATTTTGTAAATTTAAATTTTTTTCATCCATGGTGCAAATTTAATTACCAACTTTTCATCCTTTATGCAATTTTCATTCATTATACAACCTTCCTCCATATTTTTAATCGATTGTGTGTACAACAAAGACAAAAGTAAAAACTAATTATTTCACATAGATTGACTATTGGTGAAATTTTCAAACTTTTAAATGATATCAACATCCTCTAAGAAGAAATTTGTGAACAACAAATGCTCCCCCCAATCATTCCCCAACCATTGTGTTGCTTGGCTATTGTCATTCCTTGTGAAACACACCCAGTGATAAAATGGTTAATAACGTTCCTTCTTTTGGGCCTTTGCCTTTCCTTGAGACAACACAACCATTCACTGTGGGTTATTCAATTCCTTTTTCTTTTTCCCAAATGAAAGTCTACCCCAACCTTTGCCATTTCTCGAGTAATGAGACCATTTCATTGAAACACTTGTCATGCAGCACATTTGCCTCTTTGCTAGGGAATAGTTATTCATTTTCCTTCTTATCCCGTGGATGAAAGTCTACCTAGCCTTTTCCATTCCCCCAGTTAACATAACCATTTCCCAAAGAAATCTCTAGGCATCGGATCTATTCCAAGGAAAAGCCATTCACAAAAGCACCACAACCATTTCTCAATTTACTGATCAATAACAAAACCATATCCTAGGGAATGGACGTTCATTTCTTTTTGCACCTGATGAAAGTCTCTACCTTCACTTTTGCCAATCCCCCAGTTCACACCACCGTTTCCCAAAACAACTACCTTACCCTAAGGTCAATTTTGTCCTTAAATAATCCTCAAAATAGTGAAATGAAATTTTGTGAAAGTATGAAGTTGACATGTTGAAAATCATCATAATTATCATAGTCTACACTCTCAATAATTTCACTACTTATATGACAATATCATATTAGATCATGGATATTCCAAATTTTCAAAAAAAATAATTTTAAATTAATTTTTGGAAAGAAAATGATTATTGGTTTTGTCAATGTGGAAACTGACCCTAGGCTATGGTATCATAGAATACATTTGCCTCAACAAAAATGCAAGACAACCATTTTCCAGGGCTGCCAATAAGACAACCATTTCTTTATGACTGTTCATTTTCCTTTTTTTTGGATGAAAGCCATTTGAGATGAAGGTGAAGATGGCAAAGTGATTTGACACAAGAAAAACAGAAGTGGTCCACTCTCAACACCATAGATGATAGGACTTAAGCATTGAGCGACCTTATTGTCCAAGCCATATTTAAAACAATTGTCATAACTAGAGGACAATCCCAAAAAAATCAAGATTAATTTAATGTCATGCACCCTATAAGGCATCTGGACTTTTGCCTTAAAAAGTGAGATGCATTTAATTTGTTGCTCCTATTTAGTTCTTGCTGCAAGCCATGGAAATAGGTATGCACACTTCTAGGAAAGGGCCAAAAATTGTCACAATCAATTTTATAGAAATCAAATTCTCATGCAGCCAATTAAAATGACAACTCAACATGCACCTAGGAGGGCCTATCTTTTCTCCTTCGGGGGACAAAAGCTCGTTACCCAAGGGAAATTTTGATTTTTTTGGATTTTGTGTTCCCATCATGTTCCATGTGTGTTCGCACAAAGTTCTTAATGATATTCCCCACATGTGTTCCACAAGTTCTCAATGCATAAATCCCAACATGTTCCCAATAGCACCACACATTAGATGATATGTTTTGCCCAAAATTGAACTTTCATAACCTAAAAGGTGGGCCAAAGGGAAGCACCTCGACATTTTTATTTTGGGGATTGTCCAATGTTTCAAAAAGAGATTGTAATGGGCCAACCAAAGTGGTTCATTGCAAAAACAAAAATTCAAAAAAACCTTTGGATGGACCCTCCCCGAATCAACTAAGTAATAGAAGCAACTACAATTCATGCCCCTCTCATTGACCTACGCCAAAATAGGTGATGACCACAATTGGGAATGCTTAGAAATTTTGCTCAACCAATGAAATTACATGATGCATCTAATGGACCTCTTTTGGGGAGGGTGGGGGGCACGGGTGTTAAACCTTTGTTCTTTTCAATGTGTTCCCACCAAGTTCTCATAATGTTCCCATCAAGAACGCAATGCGTTCCCAACATCTTCCTCAACATATTCCCAATAGCACCTCCCTTTGTGCCATATGCTTTGCCCATTGTCATCCTCTTGGAACCTATTTGATTGGCCAAATATTGATACTTTCATTTTTTTTTACATTTGGAGTTGATACTTCTATATTGGGAAGTATCCAAAGTCTTAGAACTTGTTTGTGATGGACCAATCAAAGAGGTTCATTGAGAAAAAATCTTAATTTGGAAGGCAGCCCAACTAAGTCCACTGACACCGATTCATCAGAATTGATTTTGGTAGGACTTTACATTTGATCAGTTGTAAGTTGTCACTTGGACAGTTGCAAAGTGCATCCCATTTGCAAATAAAGAGGCATGGAAATGTGGCTGTTATGGAAATTTATTGTTTTATAAAATAAAAAAACTCAAACACCAAACTTATGAGGAGATTTTCAGTGCCTTCTTCACCAATTTGCATCTCATTTTTCTTCAATTGAATCTTAATCCAATTATTGAATTGGAATCGAATTTAGTTGAATTTGAATTTCATTCAATATATTTGAATTCCAATTTTAAATTGTAAATTCAAAAATTATCAGGAATTTGATTTGATAACAATTCAAGTAAATCTGAATTCAATTCAATTTCAACTCAAGTTACATGAACCGTCATTCAATATTTTCATTCAAATGGAACTTAATTTTAACAAATTCAGGTCATTTTTTTCATCAATCCAAATGGCCACTGCTAGGCTAGTGCGCAAATAGTGTACAGCCGAAGTCGATATGGATCACACTAACATAAATGATTATGTGTACCACTAACAATCCAAGTGGTTTTAGTTCACAATTGAGAAATGAAAGTGGGAAATCCACAGCTTGCTTGTTGCCTCGCTTGCTCCGCGGGAATCAGGGGTGGCTTTCAGGCCGACTGCTTGCTCCGCGGGAATCAGGGGTGGCTTTCAGGCCGACTGCTTGCCCCATTATTCAACTCTCTCAAATTCAGCGAAATTGTTCCAAGGCATTTAATTCAATGTGCTCAACATTATTAAGCCACCCAATTCCACACCATGCCAGACAGACACGTAACCAGTGTGTTTTGCTTTTTCCATTCCCTGATGGAGCCTACACTGGTTCCGTGTGTGTCTGGAAATTACGAGTGGTCTTACGTCGAAATCTGCATGGGGATGGATTCTTGGCACTGTGGCCATGAATTTCATGACACCCCAGATTCTGTTAGAATTTGGCGAAGTTTTCTTTTTAAGGACGGCCTTTTTGCGACAGAATATTCCCATTTCAGAAAACTGTGTCACCTTTTGAGGATTTTTTGCCCCCCAAGAAAATGACAGGCCCACCACCACCACACAGGGAAATTGCAGGGAGAGAGAGAGGGTGCATGCGAGCTTCCTTCCTCTGACTTGCTTGCACCTGTAAACTTGATTGGAAGCTGCTCGATCACTAGCCGTCGTTGTGACGATCACGTCGACTCTTCACGTGTACATCAAATGCCAGCTTTGACAGAGCAAAGCCAGGAGATTCTATGCGTTTTAGATGCGTCCTCTTTGTCTTGGAAACGATTGTCGTACCGGATTTTCGGATACCGAGTCGTGAGGAAAAAAGTACTAATAATGCTGAAAAAAAATGGAAGCGAACGGCGAACCTTCAAACGCACACAGCTCATCAAAGCCTAGGATAATTAAAGCGCCTCAAGGGCACTGCGTGGGACAGGTCTCCTAGTCTACGCTACCTGTTTCCTACTCTTGCAACTTGCACTCCAACATCTTGAAATTACGCTCACCGTCAACACCCCTCCTGAGGTACATAATACCTCGTTAAATTCCCTTTTCTCTACTTGCAGGAATGCTTTGAGAATTGCTGGAGAAGGGCTTTAATACGGTTTCTCTGAAGATTTGTACTTCCGTTAAATCCTCAACATTCTCTACTCATTTCTTCTGTGGACAGAAAGGGAGATTCACAACACAATCTGCAGGCCCTGCTGCACTCTTTATTTCTTTGTGCAATCACCTCCTATTCCTTGTCATGGGGCGCAGCTACATGCTGTTGATTTCCAGCCCTTCCATCTCGCTCGTAGTTGCGCTGCTGATGATGTTCCCAGCGCCGAGCTACGCACAATGTTACGAAGTATCTTTGAGAATCAGCGATGCAGAAGGTAACCAACTTATGCCACTACTTGCCAAGCTGCAGGGATGGCAAGTGGCTATGTAGGTGTAAGCAACACGATTTATTTGCTGCAAACACGTACCAGTTCTTCGTCAAATTTACTTCTTTGAGGGGGTCAATATCTGTTTGTGCTTGCGCAGCAAATGCGGTAAAGGCCCTTTACACCGGATGGGGCATATTATCAGCAATGGGAGGAGATAAATGCTCTGACCCCTGCTTTTGTGGATGGGAAGGAGTCATGTGTGGAAGGTTGGTGCAACCTCCAGTAGCGCCTGAATACTGCACTGTGTATACGACTACGATAATTCACTTGTGAGTTCCAAACGTTTTTATGCCCCCCATGAGTATGAACTTTTCTTACCAACATGGACTACTAGAAGATCTAAGTTGTATTGATATATGGTAGCTGGTCGCTTATTATATATCCCGTGAAGTGAGAGCCTTTTTGCTTGCAGGAGAAAATATACCTGGGGACATCAGTTGTAAGGTTGCCGAATCTGGTGTTCTGAAGTAGAGTTTTGCTTCACTGCACCGCATCAGTAATTGGAAATAGATTATCAGACTACTAGTTTCTTATACAACAGACAATTTTTTTGTATCTTGAGAACGAACGATGTCTCTAGGTCTACACTCATATGTTTTGGAAGGAATCTTAAAATTCGTCGTGTAGGGATTTGACCGGACTGGGACTTCGAGGCAATCTCTCTGGAGCCATTGGAAACCTGACCAACCTCCAGATTCTGTAAGTGCTGTACTGCCTTCTCTGTACCAAGTAGGTAGATGATGTCAGAGACTATTTGAATATCATGACCCACTTGGGCCAATCAATAACTTTTACTGGCTCTATTGGGCATATTTAGAGCCCTATTTGGTGAGTTTCACTCCATTTTAACTCCAATCCATAATAATGTGTAGCCCGATTTATTGTTGTTGGCGGGGATGCTCCTATAGTTGCAAACAAATCCTCCCTTTTGGAGTTGGAGCACCTTACACCACCTAGTAGGCGTAAGGGGCCTCTGCACTTAGAGGCATGGCCACAGCTCCATGGTCACTTCCTGGTCTGCAAATGTTTAATTCATGATTTACCTCCAGGTTTAAGCCTGGTCAATGCCTCACTGAAGCCCCTTTCTAGAACACCCGCACGTTGGGCCATTACCGTGCATTATATTTTGGAGGTCTGCCTGCGCTAATGCAATAGCCTTTCTCTTCTTGGAACTTGCAGAACCATAACTGGCAATCCAGGCCTTACTGGAAACCTTCCATCTGAAATTGGAAGTCTTACAAATTTGACTGTCTTGTAAGAAATCAACTCTTCCATCCAACCCCATGTACCAATTATTTTCAGCCTTTGGATAAAATTATGTACCGAAATTTGTATTTTTCCTTTGATAGAGCAATCAATGTGTGTAAAGTTTTGGGGATGGCGTTTGCTGAAATCAGTTGCAATTATTAAACAAGGTTTGCCAATCTGCACTGTGGACTCTCAGGGATCTTCATGACAATAATTTCACTGGGGTAATACCAAATTTAAAGCGACTAACAAATTTGGAAAAATTGTACGTGTATCCAGCTCAATTCCATTTGTTCTTTCAATGTGTCTAGTTCATTAAGTTCTCACTTTATTCATCTACATACAGTAGTACCTCGACCACTTTTACAAATGTTTGTCAAATAACTAATTAATTATTTTTTGAGGATTCCATTTCAACTGTTAATGGTCTATTCACAAATATTCCATCAAATTAATTGTTTTCCTTCTGAAAAAAATATTTTTTTCAAAATTTCAACATTTCTGAGAATAATATAATTAGTATTGAACTGGCCCAGCTACTAGAGTAATATCAAGCTAGGTTTTCTTAATTTCCAGTTTCTTGGCATAAGCACTCAAGAATATGCCAGACTCCAATGTTTCAATGTACATTACGTAGTAGTCTGTGTCACTGTTGTCAAAATCACTTGTAGGCTACCAACTTCTTGGGCATTGCAAAACAATGATGGGTGTCCAAGTAGTCTCAAATGTCCATACATGTAGATATTATTGACTTCGAAAATGGCACAATTGAAAGAGGGAATGTGAATAGGGTTCTTTATATGCATCAATTTGGGCATGGATAACGCTGTGGTCTAAAGGAAGGTGTGACATGAACTTTCAGTGCATTGTAGGATTTGTTTATTGTAAGAAGTTTGCCATCAAGAATTTCCTAACTTCTTAGTATGCTATGGAAAAAAGAAACCAATGGTTTATTGACCGCTTTGAGTACTGCTGAATACCAGGTTTCTAAATGGGAATGCGTTCTCTGGGTCCATTGAACATGTTTTTGAAGGACTGAATACATCTCCCTCGACAAATACCTATACGGACTCTATGAGGGTGGATTTGTCTTCAAATCAACTCACAGGCTGCATTCCTGGACTAACGACAGGAATGGGCAATTTTTCTGGATTTTCTGGAAGGTTTTTGTAAGTTCCCTAAGCTTAAACAAAACACAATGTCAAGTGAGAACATCAAACTGATCATTCATCGCTTTGATCAAAAGAATTCATTGCCATTTTGATGGGTTATCATTTCTACAAATTCTACTTCATTTCTCCCAATTGAAACAAGAACTTAGAGATGCCAGAGGAATTGAACTTCATCTAGGAATGACGGTAACCTTATATTTAACGAAAATTTATCAATTATTTCAAATTAGCCAATATTGTCAATGATTGATGACTTGTTCTAACTATCACCTTTGCCTAAAATTTGCTCATGTTGGAAATATTGTTTTTCAATTCAGGAATGTGAGCCACAACCATATTGGTGGATATCTTTCTAACACCTCATATCAGTTTTTTCACTCTCCTTCAAGTACTTTGGATTTATCCTACAACAATATATCAGGAGATATCTCCACATTCATATTTAGCATACAACATAAAGTTTATCACATTCTGTAAGTGTGCATCAGCCATCACGTGAGGTGAATTGAGCTTGGAGCTGAATTTTGTTCGCATTTATTTTACTTGTTGAGAATACATGTCAGTTAAGTTTAGATTGTGTTGATCAATGAAAGTAATTTAAACTAATTTCTAAACTCAATACCATAAATAAATTGGAAATTGAAACATCCTATTGGAGCATGATGACTTTTCAACTATTGCAAGGATGCCCAATTAATCTTCTAAGGCCCTGTTATTTTCTTACACTTTGGATCATTGGTTTATGTAATTACAAACTTCAGTTTGGGGTTTATGTGTAGACATGCAACATCGTACAAAATGCCTTTCTTAACTTAAAATAAACCCATCACTACTAGTTGAATGTCGGTCATGATTACTAGCTTGATTAAACTTACATTCTTTATATAGATATCATGTTCATATCTCTAAATAACAAACTCATTTTCATGTGACATGTTTCCCATTTTCACAGGTTACTTAACAACAATCATTTCAGTGGAGAACTTCCAGACCCTTTAGGACCTGTTGACACTGGCTTCATCACAAATTTGTGAGGAAGCCTATTCCTACTAGTTTACAGAACTGAAAATGTGTGTCAAGTTCACAATGTTGAAGTAATCTTTATGTTTGAAAGGATTAGTCAAATTTAAAGCATACATAGGAATAAGTTCATTGCCACACTAACTTTAACTACCATCCAAGAACTCAAAGTTCATGATTTTCTTAACAGTTTGCAAATTAACAAATTGTGCTCATTATGTGATTATCTTCTTTGGTGTTTGCAAGGGATTTAAGCAACAACCAAATTTATGGAATAATCCCACCTTCAATTTGGAACATCTCTAGACACCTTACTGTTTTAAACCTATCAGGAAATAATTTTTCTGGGAATTTTCCACATGTCACAAACCCACAAAATGTTTTGGAAACTCTGTAAGTCTTTTCCCGTTACCTTTTTTATGTAAACTTAAATGGAGAGTTGCACTATTAAGTTCAATATACAACAAAATTTCCCATGCCTACATGGAAATCTCACATGTCAATACTAATTAAATTTAAAAAGCTCATGTCATATTATGATCCCTCAAGACATGCAATGCTTTGTTTTGCATAGGTCCATGAGCAATAATCAAATAAATGGAGAACTTCCGGACCTTTCTTCATTTCCTCAACTTAAAACTTTGTGAGCATTTAACCTTCCAACTTGCATTTAATTGGAAGCATTTTTTATTGTGCACATATTAAATGATCAATGTTTTATGGTTCAATACCTTTAATGTTTACGAAATTTCATCTCAAGATTGTCACATCATATGCTGATCTCAAAATAATTATAAGATCTTAGAAATTACACTTAGTGAATGACTTGTAATCACATTGCTCAACATCAAATATTTGGATTTTTTATTCAATGGTGAAATTTTAAGCTCATGTATTTCACATCAATGAGCATACAAATTATCAAAGCGTAATTATATTCATATACTTGAAAAAACAATTTTCATGATTGGTTTTTTAATATAATGGTTCAATTGGCTAGGTTGAAATTCATGGGTCTAACATTATAATGAAATTAAAATATGGTCATCCACTAAATGTCAATATTGAATTAATAAGCAATTGAGGTTTGTAAGATGTTGATTTAAATTCAAATTTAACAATTGATATTTTATGTTTCCACCTCACACATGATTATTGTTCAATAGACTTGAAAGTTTGTGATAGGTCTAACAATATCTTACATGGTTTTATTTATTTGTTGCAATTTAGGGATCTAAGTGATAATCAATTTAATGGATCAATCTCACATTCAATATGGAGTCAAATTCCCAAGCTCAATGTTTTAAAGCTATCTAACAACCAATTATATGGCAAACTTCCAACTATGAAAGACCTGCAATATTGCCCCAACTCTTTGAAATCTTTGTAAGTGAACTTCAATCCCATTCTTGCATGATGTTTAAATTACTTTTAAGGCTTTCAGTAGTCATAATAAAAATGGCATGCAATCAATAAATTTTTAAAACATTATTGTGTCTTTTGAGTTTCAACAAAATAACAAGCTTGAACTTGTTAAGATAATTCTACATAAAAACACATGCAAAACCTATCACATATAGCCATTCAATTTCTCATTTGTGAGTTGAAAAGGCAACATTTGTGGTGGACTAGTAATTGAAGTTACTTAAATAACATAACTCATGAGTTTTCCAACAAATTGATTATAACCTTGATAAGCATATTTATTGGTGTATTCATTTTTGGACACAATTGATATTTTTTTATTAGTTTATTTGACATTGTGATTTTATTTTTTTTTTTAACTTTTCTATGTTATCTAACATATTTATGTCATTTATAAAACAATGTGGCATGTTATGTGTTGCCCAATTTTGACTTTGTCATGGGAAATCTAACCTATGAAATGGGTCTCCTAGGAACTTGGGAGGAAATAAGTTGACTCATTTATTTCCATCTAATTTATTCAACTGTCCATTCATGTTAGAAGAAATGTGAGTTTACATCTTCACACCTAATTCTATGTGTTCATGTTCATATGTTATGGGATGAACATCCATTTATGTAATGGTACTAGGTTCATTTCTTGCATAATAATAATATCTATTTTTTCAATATATTTTAAAACCTAACAACTTGAACAACTTTGTGATATTATTGTTTATAATCTAGTATGTTTTATAAATAACAACTAGATTTTGTTCATTCTACAACATTTTAGACTTGAAACTATAATTTATAAATTGAAACTCCTTACATTTAAGGTTTAAGATACACATTGTGTTGTGAACTAACATTTTGAGGCCTCAATGTAGCAATTTTGATAACAACAATTTTATTGGAGTCTTGGATTTACAAATCAATTTGACAGAACATTTGGTGCTTGGGACATTGATATCAATGGTCAACAATAATATCATTCAACTTAAACCATTTTGGGAAAGTGGTATATATTCACCAATCTTGTAAGTTTCAATACGAAACTCATGGATTTCACTATTTTCATCATTTAAGCATTACAATCAAATTATTTTGACACAATGTTGTAGCTTAAATAGGGTGGGACACAATTCATCCTATATTAAAACCTTCAATAGTTTCAAATACTATTAAGAAAATGAAAAACTTATATAAATTTTTTTAACATTGTACTCACATTTTGTATCATTGTAGGCTTGGAGGGAATCCATGTTGTAATATTGTCACCTCTAAATACCCAACTCCAAATCAACAACAAAATTGTCGTTACAATTCATCTAACATCACAATAGGTGGGCATATTCATTAAAACAATTTTCCTACATTTCAAAGATTGCACATTCATGGGAAAGTTAAGGATTTTGCATTACTCATATTACATCCTCAATACACTCAAAGAAAAGTTTTAAATGCACAAAATAAAAATTATCATTTATCATTTAACATACGTATATATTGTTTCCATTTCTATTATCCTATAACAATGGTTTCAACATATAAATTTAAAATTTTGGCATTTATGGTATTCAAAGTTAAATAATTGTATAATGTTGAGTGCCATCATGTAAGAATGATATAAGTTATTGAAATTTATTGCAGTTATTCAGACAATGTTTTGACAATTCTACTTGTAGGGGTAGCACAATGTGAATTTGTTGCAAATTAATATAAAAATTATGGTAGCTTGGCGGTTTCAACACACATTAAAATTTTAAAAATTTGTTTAATTTTTCAAAAAAATAGCTTATTATGCCAAATATGGTCAAACTTGAACCCTATCACTTTTTAGTATAATAAAAGTTTGTGAAGATAGTCCAACTAGGAAGACAATTGATTTTTTTTGGTAATGTAGGTAGTTTTATTATATTTATTTTATACTTATCAAAATCAAAATTAAAATGCCAAATTAAAATTCCCAAAATATTAATTATTTGATAGGTTACTATTGAAGTTGCCAATGTATTATATCGTGTTTGGAAAAATCTACAATAATCTTTTTATTGGCAAATGATACTTTGTTGAATAAAATCCTTTTGTTCAAGATTTTAGAGAGATGAATTCATGTTTGACTCAATTGCTAACCCAAGGTTATAATTTGTTTGAAACAGTTATTTATCAAAGATCTAAAAAGTTGGTTTGGATATTCTCGACAATATTCACTTTTGTGTGTTTGAATGGATTCATTTTCATGTATTGGAAAAACCATAAAAATATGTCAGCTCTTCATGACATTCAAAAAGGTACATTGAAATTCAATTTTTTTTTCCTTCTTAGTTCCATTATTTGTTTCTATTTTATTCAAAATAGTTAATTTAAACAAGCAAAATCATTATTTAATTTTTTTAGACATGTGTAGATGTAATAACATCATGTTGCCCATTCATTGACCCATTTATATTTATTTTTGTAAAATTTTGCCAATAGTATGATTGTGAATGTTCATTTCATTCATTATACAAGTTATTCTATTTCCATGTGAAGTGGATGACAATTGGACATATAATATGGCAAAATTTGCAAAACAACAAGTGCAACCTATATTTCAACCTTGTTTATAGTTTGGAAGTAGATTTTATTTGAAATTTTTAGAAAAAACATTATTATTCCCACAAAAAAATTCAAATTTTTTTTGAGAATCATTCCAATATGTAATTTTAAATGTTTCATTTAAAAGTAGATTATATATTTAATAATGAAAAATTTTCTCACATTTATCAATATATAAAAGTAGGGATTGACATTTGTTCCATTACAAATAAGTAACAAAAGAATACCTTGAAACAAAAGGATACATAATAAATCCAAGTAATGACCCACTAATCCTTATTTAATACTAATAAGATAAAAGAATTTTGTGAATCTAATTTGTTTCCCCAAAATGGGTGGGTGGTCTTTTCAGGTGCATTCTTTACATGCACAAGATAAATTGTTTGATCTTATTGACCAACAACTAAACAACAACATATTGGATGATGAAGCACGACATGTGATTGATGTGGCATTACCATGTGTGCAAACATCAGCCTCAAGACGTCCTTCAATGTCACATGTGTTAGCCATGTTATTAAATGGGGTGGATATGGAGGTTGTTTCAAAAGAAGCTAATACCATTCATGAGATGGAGTTCTCAAACCTTCTTAGGTTTCAACATGTTATGCTCAATAACCATGGCAATGTTGAAATTGAACTAAGCACTTTGGATTCTAATTAGTCATTCTTTAAGACATGTCAATTAATTTATAATCAAGTGTGAGACAAATAACGATGTTTTAATGAACAACCTAAATCATGCACAACTTTAATGTGCCAAGTTTATTTTTTTATTATTTGTTATATTTTTTCATCAATATAACATCAAAAAATCCTGCATTTTATAGATTTATTGACATTGAACATTTGGCAATCAAGACTCACAAAAATATTTACTAAATACATAAATTGAACGCATAACATTTTATGAAATTGCATTGATACTAGCTAAAAAGTTTTCAAGACTTTTGTGATCATTCCAAGTAAAGTCTCAAATTCTTGTGGTGAAAAATGTTATACCTTTAAATATGCTTTGAGGTGTATTGAAAATGTTAATCCATTATTGTTGAATCTATTGGAAAACACAATTTATGATCTTACAAGAAATTTATTTTGAAATGGAAAAATGGTCCTATTCTTGTGGACACCTTTTTGTTCAATAACTATTGCTTGTGCATATACTAAATTATGCCCATGTAAAAAAAATCTAAATCACATGCTAGCATTTATTGTCATTTGAACATTGTCTTTTTAAAAATTAACAGAGTTAACCATGTAAATTATGATGATCTTCTGTTAATGTAATAACATTATGTTACCTAGTGTATGGCAGGGATGAACAAAGACAAAGTAGATAAGGAGAATGGTGGGGATTAACCAAGGTAGTGAATGACCTAAATAAGATTAAAATTGTTGAACATTTTTAATTTTTAATTACTTTTGGAGGGAAGTGATTTAGGATGAGGTTCTGAAAATTGTTGAAATCTACAAGTTGTTTTTGTTTTACAGATGGAGTGAAGAAGCAAGTTGCTAGAGTTTTTTGTTCTAATTTCTATTTTCTAAACTATAGATTGTTGATATGCTCAATTTGGAGTAAAGATAGTAATATAGATTTGAAAAAGAAACATGGATTTATATTTTGTGTTTATTGTGTTTTGGATTTCTAATAAATCTAACTATATTTTGACCACAAATTTTGTTTAAGTAAAGAAAAAACTAAACAAAAGAAATAGTAGTTGTAGTAAAAATTTATGTAGAAATAGCCTATTTGAATTGTTTGCACAATGAAACCATAAAGTTTAAGTGTTGAAATGGAGCATTGAATGGACTTTTGTATTGTTTTAAATAGGCAATGAACATTCATATGATAAAATCTGTGCCTACCACTTGTTGACCATCTCAAGGACAAATTTCTTTTTGAAGCCAAAAATAGCAACAATTATTCAATACTTTGGAGTTCTATAAAGACATTGTTTATTATAAGATTTTGATGACTTGGAGGAGGAAATATTTTTGTTTGGTAGATTTAGATTTCTAAATATTTTGGTAGATAGAAAATGGAGATCTAAATGATGAAAATTGTAAGGATTTAAGTCAAAAATACACCATGAAACCAAGGGGGTTCATTCATAGTAAAATAAACCAAATCACTTGTTGATTGTAGTGAAAATTACATCTCTATTAGTTTAAAAAATCACCAATAATTATATATAATGAATTATTTGTTCATATTTTGGGGTTTTTCTTTTTTATTCATGAAATTTATATCCTACAAATTTGGAGTCATTTCATTATGGTATTAGAATCCTTCAAATGTCATACACAAAGCATTTGTTGGTAGGGTTCTTTAAAGGACTATGAAATCTGAACATGTCTTTTGTTATTCAAACATTCACCAAATGTTTTCAATTTTGTTATGGGCTCTAATATACTTCATAAGAAGAGCCTCATGTGTTTATTTTTAAAATGCATATGTATTGAATTCTTTGAATGGATGTTGTTAATTTCATATTTGAACATCCTTAATGGTTAAAAAGGTTCAAAATTTATAATCATGGGTTTAAAAAAATCTACATTTGACTATAATTTAGGTCTTCATCAAAAATAAATAAAAATTATTATAATATGGGTCATGTTTGGTCTCAATATTGATTTTCAATCCCAGAAATTACATTTAAAATACAATTTTGATATTTGATAAATTAATCCATGTAGGACACGTGTAAAATGTAATCCTTAGTAAGGATTTTGACCTTAGCACCTATGGCTCCTTTTACTATGAAAGGAGTACAAGAATGTTTTTGCTTGGACATATAAGGATCTAAAGGGCATTCCACCAAAGTTAAGGAACATTTATTTGGAAAGTAATGTCATTTGGAGTGAAGGATGGACCTTTGACATTTTAGAGAGTAATCACAAAAGCATTCAAAAGTATATAGATATTTTTATGAAATTTTTTCTGGATGATTATATAGTTTATAGTGATATGCAAACTCATTTGCAAAAGCTCAAATTATTTTATAGAAGTGCAAAGAATACATCATCAATTTAAACCTGAAGAAATGCATTTTTATGGTGTTCTCCACAATAATTATTGGATTCATTGTCTCAAAGGAAGGCAAATTATCCGATCCTAAAAAAATCTAGGCTATAGTAAACATGCCAGTACCATGGAATTCACAACAAATTCAAATGTTTAATGGTATGGCACAATTTTACAAATGTTTTATTAAGAATTTTGCAATGATCATGGCTCTAATTGCAAAGCTCACAAGGAAGAAAAAAAACTTTCTATGGACAGAGGAGTGCCAAAAAGCTTGGGAGTTGATTAAATAGAAGTATATTGAAACACCAATTATAATACCACCAAAGTGGGATGCGGAGTTTCATGTGCACATAGATGCATCATTATTGGTTATGGGAGCTTTATTAGCATAGAATATAATAAGGAAGAATGATCAACCAATAGTTTATGCTTCTAAGCTTTTAAATAATGTAAAACAAAATTATAGTACCATTATTTGTTGGGAAATAAATTTGTGTTTTATGTTGATCATATGGCTTTAGTTTATTTGGTAAAAAAACCACATGTTTTAAGAAGAATAGCTAGGTGGTTATTGTTGTTTATAGAGTATGATTACACAGTGGTGTACAAGCTAAGCAAGACTCATGTAATTGTAAATGTTTTGTCCAAATTACTTGATGGCATAAAACCTTCAGGAGTCCCAAAACAGACCACAAATGCTAGTTTATTTTTCACAAAACCAAAATGGTTGAATATGTTAAAATGTTATTACAAATAGGACAAATGGAAGAATCTTTGTCACTAGGGCAAAAACAACGATTATCTAGAAATGCTAAACCCTTTACATGAAAAATGAGATTTTGATGGGACAGGATAACATATTAAAGAGGTGTTTGTCAACTGCAAAAGCTTTGAAGGTGATGAAAAAATTGCATGAGGGAATAGTAAGAGGGCATTTTGCAATTGAGATAAAAAATAAGAAAATGTTAGATGTAAGGTATTGGTGGTCCATAATTTATAAAAATGTCAATGATTTCTATAAATTGTGTGATGCATGTTAGTGCACTAAAAGGTTGGTTATGCAAAGTTTGGCCAAGTTAATAACAACTCTTCCCAAACAACCTTTCATGAAATGGGGCTTGGATCTTGTAGGGCTAATCAAACTAGTAGGATGGTATACATGGAATATATATATATTAACACATATTTTATTAATTTAAAACTAAATTTTGAATTTGGATTTTATACAACTTGGTGGATGGAATGAACTCCACTTGGTGGCCACCAGACTTAACATATTAATGATCATTTTTAACATGAATCCCATATTATTATTATTTTCAATTACATTATTTCCAAATAAAAAAAACTTTGTAACCAACAATTCCAAAAAGGTCCATGTACACATTATGTTAAAAACATTTAAGACATCTAAGACAAGATTACAATGAATTTCCATGAATGATTGAAAGCCAAATGTTAGTGCTCCCATCTAACATCAAAAGATTCAACCATTTCAATTCAAAACAAAAAAAGGCCAAATTGGCGAAACTACAATATCATACTATCACACAAATTTTACTAATATTTTTCAAATATATATACACCATAAAACATTTAAAGATATAATTGAACATTTGGTGGCCACCAAATGAAACATAAAAATTTGTAAGTTATTAGGACCAAATGACACAACTCTCATTTAAAGTTTAAAAAAGGAACTCAATGTTTTGAATCTAATATATTGATAACATACTAAATTTTTAACAACGATAAGTTGATCCATCCACATTAATCATATAATAAGAAATCTATTACATTTCAAGTTCCGTATATAATCATTACGACAAAATGTGGGTGCAATTCATTAATCCTCATTCATTAGATCAGTGAATTCACTACTTTCCCACTAGTCCCCGTTCACTATAATTAGTGAATTCACTCAAAATCCAGTGAAAATCACTTGGTGTACAAAGACACCTTTTGTTGTAATGAATCAAAATAATATTTATCTTGGTGCCTAGCAAGTGATAATACATTTAATAGATTATAAAATAAGAAAGTCACAAATAAATGCTCCCAATAAACATAAATAAAAAGTCAATTTTCTGAAATACAAGGAGTCACAACATATTAATAACAACAATGTCTATGCATGCAATTTCATTATTCATGTTATAACAAATACATTAGTTGACACCTAATGGCCACCAAAGATTAGGGATTAGGTCAGACAAAATAAATTATTAATTATTACGTTTCAATAATAATGTACATGAATAAATTTTGACAAAAAAATATTTTTATTAAACCATACAACACAAAAATTGCAAGAAAGATTTAAAATGACAATCCAATCAATACAATGATACAAAAGACATAAGAAAATTACAAATGTAATTTAATCAATGTCACCAACACCCTTCACAAATTGGTTGGGGCATTAATAACATTGAGATGAACTTTAACTCTAGTAGCATAAGTAGCAAGAATACTAATTTGACTTTTGTTTGTTGTATTTTTTCAAGCAAGAAAAAAAAAATAGTTGAAATGTTCAACCATTGTCCTGGACTTGTTAAATTACATTTCCACTTCTCATTTTAATAATCTTCATACACATGTTGTTCATCCAAATTTGATCATTTTTTCTTCGAAACCCACCATTGAACTTTCACCATTTTAAAGTATTTATTCTTTTCTTCCTGATAACATAACCCTCTACTCTTCCTCTCTAGAAAGGAACAAGATTTGGATCATGTGGTCTCACAAGCACAAAATCTCTAACATTAAGATCTTTAAATGGCATGTATGCAATTAAAGGTGTCATGTTCTTTGGCCCACAATAAGGAACTTGAATTGGATCTTCTAGATCAACATCATCCATCAGAGTTGGCAATGAAACCCCAGCATAGTTAGACTTCTAATTGCTCGAAGGCTAGAAGCCCTCCAAAAGAGTTGTACTTTGAAGTGGTAATGATCTTAATAAAAGCAACAAAATATCTTCTTAGTATTCCACACACAATTTCATCTTCATTTCATATGTGGAACTTTGCGCAATGTTGACCTTCCAAAAATCCACGTATTTTGATAATCCAAAACTTATAAAATTTTCTCTTTCCATTAAACTTGACACATCATTGCCACAAATTGAGTAGTATAAACCAAGGCTTGGAATTACCGTCTGGGTTAACTTTCCATAATCTAATCAGATATTCATCTATCTGATTTGAGACAAGATTGTGGGGAAAGCTTTGTATTACATTACTGGCCAACCTAACAAATCAAAAAAAAATTCTAATAGATGCATATCAATATGCCCAACCAATGTTTCAGGGCCATCCTTCAAACAACCTAGGACCCAAGATTAAAAATTTGTAATCTCTTAAATCAATTAAGGAATGAATGATTTTTCCTATGAGATCACATAAGCTTTCATCAAATCTACTAAAATGTAATTGTTTTCTTCCTTCAACTTTTTTGACAAATAGCCAAAGCAATTATCCATATCTTCTTGTGTATGGCCAACTACGAGAAATCCCAAATTGACCTCCTCAAACACATCCCTCGCCATCAACAATGATAGAAATGCTAACAAATGCCGATTCTTATTGTCTTTAACACAATTATCCATTTGAAGCAACAATTGTTTTGGCAAAGGCTTCAAACCAACAATTTGATCTTGGGTGTGTAATTCGTGTATGCAACGCGATTTCCCTTGCAACATACATGCAAAGAATAACTTTTGGGGGGGATGTTCAACAAAACTTTTGACTTTGAAATTGGGGCCGCCTTTAATGTCTGTAAAAGCTGCAAGAAGGACCTAATTGTGAAATTGAGATTGTTTGGCCACAACTCATTAAAATCTTGTTCATATCTTTCATCCTCATGACCATGCACTATTGTATGCTTGAGGGTAATTGTCCAAGCCTAGATATCATTTTTTTGCTCACCCACAACCTTGGAAATGCAATTTTGCATGGTCCATCTTGACATGAATAATGCATAGGAACTCATCCTTTGTTGCATTGACTCTATCCTTCAAATATGGTATAAGTTTTTACATGATTCTTAGTGCAAGATATGTTTTATTAGCTTCACATCATACTCTAGAACCTCATTGCTATTCTTTCCCAATTTGGATATCAAGTCCTTCACAGATTCACAAATAGTGCATTTCACAAACACGGACCCCCGCTTTTGCACATTGACATTCAAATGACATCAAACCTATTCATAGCAGATTGAAAAATACCTCCAATGTTTAATTCTTTAATTCCTTGCTTATCTACCAACCCACACATACCAAAAAACAAAGAAATATTAGGCTTTCCATGTATGTCACCAAATATATATTAAAAAACCCATTTCAATTTCTCGAAACCTAGTTTTTCATGAGCAACATCCAATGACTACTAAACGTTTATCTTCAAATAGAAATGAAATTTGCTACCTATTCTATAGAATTCATTGGGTCATTACATTCCTGTAAACTCTTCCATATTTCAAGCAAAAGACATTGCACATCTTATATACCATTTCCAATCCCTTTCATTTGATGTAGTCGAAATATCCACAAATAAATCAATCAATGATTCAACATTGGACTCCACTTGTGAAATTGACATTCATACTTTTATGTGTACCTTTGTTCCCATGTGGTAGAAATTGACAACCTTGCTTGTTGTCTAATTTGTACAACATATATGTCGACTTGGAAAGACCAACAACTTGGTACCAAGTAGTTTTGCAGAGGTCCAAGCCTTGAATAATGACAAATTTTCGTTGGCTTCTATCTCCCCTCATATGCAACCTTCTTGGAATATCTAAACCACATGTTCTATGATCTTTGAAGGACAAACTCCAAAACTCTTGTCTCAACAACAAGGTCTTTCCATGAGGAAAATGTTAACAACAGTTCATTGCACAACATTTTGCCGCACCCACATTACGCATTGATTCCTTTCACAACACCTTTTCAATTCTAAATATGGAACCCTTAGAGTCTGCCACATTTCACTTCTTCTTATGAAAAGAATTTTTTTGTTTCTTTACACCAACTACTCCCACATCATCAACATATGGTATGTGGGTTTCATTAAATGTTATGAGATGTTTTTTAAAGGGGTACCCATAAAGAATTGTCTGATTTAACGGCCATTTCCTAATGGTCATCACTGCTAATATAGTCAAAGGACAATACAAAATGCAAAGCCCAACATGATCCTCCCCAAGCTAATCATTAAAAACTATTTCCTATGGGTCACATGCAACCACATGACCTTTTGCAAGGAAAACCCCACCATGGTTTACAATATCACATTCAATTCTTTGCCATTCACACCAATGCCTTCCCACTATATTTGAATTTGACCTTCTCACACCATGGCCATGCACTACATCATCATTCACATATGCATTCACTTGTATATAATCCTCTTTCTTTTGTTCAAAATTTTTCCTTAACACCAACCTCTTCATTGCTTTCCACAATATTCTTTTCATTTCCTTCCTCATTCATAAAATAGACCTAGACTCTGCTAGGCCTACCTAGGTACCTAGACTAAGTGGCCTACCTAGCCACCTATTAATGGGTGAAATTGCAACCCCCAATCATTACCTTCCTCTAGGGGATAAGACCAAGGGACAAGGGTGACCTTTTATCATTTCACATAAATAACTACCCTCCCTCTTTTACTTTACAACAACCATTCAAGTAATAAATAAAAGGTCATACAAGTGGAAATGGGGAAAATAAAGGTCTACTGTCTAAGACTAGACCTACCCTTATATCAATATTTTAATCCAAGGAGTAAAGGGTATAACATAGAAAGGACAAAGAAGAGAACTTGAGATTAGTTACTTTCACTGGGTCTATAGTACCTTCAACGTCCCTTGGATATTGCCTAGGGGTTTACATACGTTTTTAATGCTATCGTCCTTCCTTTCCCCACATTTGTAGGTTTTCTAATGGTTCCTCCTTGCCACTTTCAACCATCAAAGTCCTTCCTCTATACTTTATTGTCTATAACCAACTAATGTCCTTTTATAGCTATTGCCTATTGCTTATCGCAATGCCTTTCAGCCCTACAAGAGGTAACTTGCTAGTTTGTTACTGCCAATTTCCAAACCCTCCTATGGCAACCAATAGTTTACGGCTCCAAAGGTTACCTAGGGGTCAACCCCTTACTTTTTGTCCTAGAAGAAATGCAAAGGTACTAGTTCAAGTAAACATCCTATTTTTATCACCCAACCCACTCTACTTTCCACAATTAATAGAACATCAATGCAACATAAAAAGCTTGAGTCCTTCACCCATCTTCCATTAAAATCACACACAAAGTATATACTTATTTTTCCATTCCCTTTCTCCACACTCCAAGTGAGAGTTCTCCATCTCTCAAAAGTCTCTAATGAATCTTTTCATCTTTTCCCACTTCCTCTATCCTCATTCCCCACATACCACACACAAGGCCCACATTAACCATTAGAAAATGAGGCCCTTTTCTTAATCCCTTTCTAAAAATCTCCTAGATGATTGGGTGAATTACCCCCAACCACTCACTAACCCCAAATACCTAATCCCACTAGCTTCACCCCTTGGGAAAAGGATGGTAAATCTATCACTAGTAACTAGTAGTCACTAGGAAGCCTATGGAACTATTTAATCTAGAAAATTCTACCCATTAACACTACCTAAATTAGGTTTTAAACCTAAAACTAGGTAGTGACACATGTCAACAATTCATAGGTTAAAATTTTATGAAATTACCAATAAATGAATTTTTATATGACATTATTTATATAAATATAAATAATGTACTTAATAAATGTGATTT
The DNA here is from genome assembly GCA_963920785.1 of Sphagnum contortum. Taxonomy (NCBI): domain Eukaryota; kingdom Viridiplantae; phylum Streptophyta; class Sphagnopsida; order Sphagnales; family Sphagnaceae; genus Sphagnum; species Sphagnum contortum. The sequence goes on from OY987276.1 coordinate 11,416,622, forward strand.
TAAAAATTAAATCACTTAAATTTAGTTATTTAAAAAATATTGTTCAATATTTTATGTATTCGTATATGTAGTTGCGTAGTCCTACAATTAATCAATGGATGAAAAATCCATGTAGTCACAATTGATATGCGATTATCAATGTGACTATACATGCCATGTGGAGTTTTTTGTGATTAATTAAGCTACACAAAACATTTCAAAATAAACTAAAGATAATACCACATAACTTTCAATTATGTCTTTTAATTAATCCACCCAAAATGTGAAAACATGGCCTAGATATGGAATATTAAACTAAGAATGAACACGTTTTATGGACAAAACTAAAAAAAAGGTTATTCCCTAAATTTGGTTTTGTTTTTAAAATTATTCATTTCAACATTGTCAGTAGTCCAACTCCAATTTATCATAATTTTAAAATATGTATCAAATAACACAATTCGGGCAATAGATATCTTCATGTTTTCCCTTAAATGGACATATGCTTATGTTTTGCAATTTCACATTTACCTTGTTCTAGTATGCAAATTATAATAAAACATAACAATGTTGTTTATTTAATGTATTTTAAACAAAGAAATATGGATAGATTGTTTATGTATGTAAATTGGAATGTTTCTTCCAATGCAACTATAAGAGTTGGGGATGACACTTCAATTATGTTCTAGTTCATTTTCAAGAAAAGGGTGGCAATGGAAGACTAGGTTGACTATTCTAAGGCATTACATTTTTTTAAATCTTTTGAACATAACAACATACCTAGCAAAATGGTGGCATTACCTTTAAGTCAAGTCTAGTGATAGAAGGCATGAGAAAGTTCTCACTTGCTCACCAACAAGTTTGAACCCAAAACCTTTGTGATACTAAACAATGGACATACAATAGAGCTATCATCCTTGGGGTTTAGGCATTACATTTCAATAATTATTAGTAATTTTATCCAATAACCTTTATAATACATTAATACCTTGGAAGTTTCAACATTAATTAGAGTATTTTTAGGAATTTTGAAAATTTCCAAAAACAAATTTTAAAGAACAAAATTTTGTGAAGAAAAACATTAAATCTTCAAGAAAATAATAAATAAGCAAGCATGTAAAAAGAAGAAATTAATTAAGTTTGATTACATTATTTATAAAGCCTAATAAAGCCTCTTATATAAATAAGTATATTTAGAGACTAGTTGGAATTCTTGAGCGGAAGGTGCATGTCCATGCACCAAGAAACATGGTTCCAATTCAATGGGTTTCCATTATGTTCTTGTGATCAAATTAGCCTAATGGAAAGAGACCTTAAATAAGTAAGTGAAGAAGCTTATATGGAAAAAGACTAAATTAAATTTAGGAGTGAGGCTAATTAAGTTGATTATGTGAAACTAATTAATTACCAGTTGGTTGGCAATGGGGTTTTACATCAAACAAGGTGAAGGTGAAAAACCTCCTTTTGTGCTCTTCTTCTTCTTTTCATTGGTGGAGGTTGTGGGTGTTTACTCTAGCCATGGATTCCTTAAACATTGCAACTATGGCATTCCCTATTGTTGTTGTAATAAAGAACCCACCACCCTTCTAGATCTTTTTCTTCTTGGTGACTTCAATTGTAATTTTGGATGGTTAATAGTTGGTGTAATGCCCTTTTTTGTTTTGTTGTATTCTAACGTTTTTTTAAAAAACTTTCTGCATGTGGGTTGTTTTGAATGTTGGGTGAAAAGGGAGGAGGTTTTAATGGGGTTTGGAAGAATTGGGTACTTTTCAAGAATGGAGATAATGTATGTTGGAAAACCCTAATTTTAAAGTTTGGTTTTTCCTTGGGAGGGGTGGGCTTATAGCTGGGGAAGGAGGAAATGGATATTAAGTGTTGGGTTTTGGTGGCTCGCATGGATCTGGATCTAGGGCTTGTTCTCCTATTTTGTTTGGTGCATTTTGTCTTTATTTTGCTTCTTTTTGTTGTACCCTGATTTTGTAGCAATGGTGTTTCAAAAAAAATCTTGGTTTGTTATTGTTAATTTGTTTCTTTGAATTTGGCACTTGTTTGTGAGACCTACATCTAATCTAAACTTTTTAAAAACTCTAAATCTTGTCTAATTCTTGGCATGGTTGCAATAAGATTGGTTTTAGAATGGGGATGAAGCTATAACTTGTAGCCTTTTCACATGGGGATGTGATTTTTGAATTTTTTATTTGGATGTATTATAATGTTTATTTGTTGAAGTTTTCTGTTAAAGCACATTGTGATTGGTGTTAATTGGTAATGGGAACTTAATTATGAAAGAAAGGTTGGAAAAAATGTGATTGCATGGATGTCACTATGTGGTTGACATAGTGCAACTTAACAAGCGTAGAATTGTCATTATTGATTGTGTATAAAATTCATTCTCATGGTCATGTAATTGCAATGAGTTTTCAAAAATATATCCAAACATGGGAAAATGGGCATTACAAAAGTGAGACCTTTAGACATTGAATTAAAATCTAGAAATTTGGAGGATTTTATTATGATGATAATTTTCAACAAAAAATTGCATAATTGTGATCTTCAATACAAAAGAATAAAACTATAAGTAAAAGTAAAATTGAATCTAAACTTATTTATATTCAATTTTAATTTTAATTACTTGCATTGACATAATAAACATAACAAACATTGTCAAAACATGTATTAACATAATTGAAATAATTATGCACATTGGAACAATCTTTAATAAAGAGTTCCACCACATGAACATCATAGGTTATTGCCTAGTTCTTGGATGGTCACCAACTATTTGATTAACTTTTTACTAGTTTTACGAAAGTAATGAAAGTCATGTTGAAAGGCAAACAAATTCTCAAACAACCAAGCAAAACAAAAAAATAAAAGAAGGACAAGGATGACACTTTTGGATCGTACACTTTCATGTTTTTTTTAAAACAATAAAAGGGTGAAAATTTATCCACATAAATATGAAGAAAAAGAAAAAGAAAAAGAAAAAGAACAAAGTAAACAAAGTTGGGAAAAATCAATTGAAACCATCATATTACAAAGGATAGTTGCTTGTTTTGTTTGTTTTGTCATGTTAAAATTTCCTTGACCACAAGGTTGTTGATTATGTTCTTGGCCAAACCAATCCTTGGGTGGTACCACTAGGAACCACCTCAAGGAATGGTTAAAGAACAAAAAGTGGCCAAATCATTTTCCTAGGCCCTTTACTTTGAATTTTTTCACAACTATATATGTATATATATCAATTGCATGCACTAATATATGGCTTGAAGTTTATTTTGGAATAAAGAATTGGAAATTGCTAAAAATTTTTATTCTTAATTAAAATGGTCCTTTTAAAAATTAATAGCCTTAACTTAAAAAATTCATAACTAAAGTGTACTTACTCAATTAATTTCCTAATAAAAACCTAAAAATAAATTACTTCCAATTACTTTAAAAGAAAAATCCCGCGAAAATTCTTAAATCATCTTTCAAATTTATTTTCTTGATAAAAAAAATCAAGAAAATAAACTAACATTACAATCTTGGAACTTTTTGTCAATGCAATGATTAGAAACATCAAAATACACAATATTCTTGATATTATTGAAATTTCAAAATCTATAGAACCTAATAAATGTATTCATTAAAAAATTTATCAAAATATTTATTTAAGTGTTTCTTATGATTTTTCAAAGTTCAATAGATCCAAGAAAATCAAGATGTGACATTCTTAATGGTATCATCCAAGGATGGGCTTGTCCTCTTAGTACCAATTAAAAGTCCTCAATGGATAACAACACATGAATGTACGGGTCTTGGGAAGTCATTTCCATTTTCTTTTCAAATTGCATGCAAAAACAAAAGATTTATAAATATTTTTTTCAAAATAATTCAATTACAATATTGTATAATGTAAAATATGTATATTATATAACATATAATGTACAAATTTTGCTCCACCAATGAGGAACTACATCATGCACCCAATAGACCTAGTTTTTTCCTTCTTGGGAGGGTTGGGACTGACGTGCTCCCAAGTTCCTAGTAGACCCACTCGAGGGTCCAAGTATGCAGCAATGCGGAAGGAGTTGGAACTTGGAGCCGTTCCCTAGCTCACAACACTTGGAGGGGTAGAGGGGTGTGTTGGAACTCCGAGATGGGACTAGGAAGAATGACAAACTTATTCACTCACACGGGCCTGCACACAACCCACACAAAATGGTTAGTGCATAGTTGGAACACCTTTGGTGCTAGGACGAGTCACGGGCAACACAGACACACAAGACTCACCACAGCCCGGACTTGGGGGAAGCCACCACCTTCCCCCTTATAGTATACTCTGTAGCTCGCGGCGGAGGTGGCATCCAAATGGCTATTTTTCCCGGGACTCCCAAGTTGGAGTCTCGAAACTGTCCCGGGTTGGAGTCCCGGAACTTTGGACGCCGATATCTCCCGACTGCAGAGTCCGATCGCGACGAGGTCTGAAGCAATGTTGTAGCTCTCGTCGAGAGCTTTCCAATGACGTGTTGCAATCTCAAATCGGACATCGGGAAAAGGTTGATTCCCGACTTTTTGTGGTCGGGAGTCAAATTGGCAGTTTGACTCCTGGCCCTTCTTTTGGCCATAACTTGTGTTTAAGATGTTCAAATGAGCAATGCGAGCCCATTTTAGACATTTACATTCCAAGAGCTTTCCAGTGGTACCAAGAGCGCAATAATCCATTGAGATTTGACCCTTCAACTCGCCCTCTGAAGTTTCGGGAGTCCATTGGGACTCCCTCTCCCAAAATGGGAGTTGCCTTGGGAGTGTGAGTGTTCACTCCCTCACACTCCCTTGCACTTCCTTAAACTCCCGGGAGTGTGTGGTGACTCACGGGTTTCCTCTTGGCCCGCACCCTTCCAATGCCTTTGCCTTTGTTCCCGGGCTTCCTTCCTTTTGACTCCCGGGCTTCCTTCTTCTTGACTCCCAGGCTTCCTTCTTCTTGACTCCCGGGCTTCCTTCCTCTTGACTTGCAACCTTGCAACCCTTTGCCTTGGTCGCGAGCCCAAAGCTAGGGTTGCGACAGGGACCAAAGGTTGTTGATCTCAATGTGTTCCCTTAAAAGACCCAATGGGTCCCCCCAACATGTTCCCAATAACATCTCCTAGCTTTGATCCATATGCTTTACCCATCTTTGTCCTTTTGCTATACGAGTGCATAAATATTGGGACTTATGTGTTTACATTTGGACCCAATATTTCTATATTGGGGAGTCTACACAATTTTAGAACTTTTTGGTGATGAGCCACTTAAAGAGATATATTTTTAAAAATCACAATATGGAAGGCACCCTAATTAATTCTAGTGACAAAAATTAATTGAATTGGTTTCAATAGGAGAACTTTAAGTTCCATAAGTCATAGGTCATCATTTGGACAATTTCAAATTGTAGGCCATTCACAAGTAAGGAGGCATGGAAAGGCATTGTTTTGAAATTTGTGTCTTTTAAATTATTATTTTCCAACACCATATTCACAAGGAGATCTTCAATACCTTTTCCATCAATTTGCATCATCTCATTTTTCTTCAATGGAATTTGAATCCAATTCAATTGAATCTTAATCCAATTGTTGAACTGGAATTCAATGCAATTTACATGAAATATCATTCAATATTTTCACTCAAATGAAACTTAATTTTCACCAAATCAATTCATTTTTTTTTAATCAATTGATGAGTTGATGGTCATGGGTAGTGCACAATAGTACAGAGCCCAAGTGAATATGGATCACAATAACGTAAATGATTATGTGTACCACTAACAATCTAAGTGGTTTGAGCCCACAATTGACAAATGAAAGTTGGAAAGCATGATTATGGCCTACACTTTTGTAAACAATATGTGGGCATTGTGAAAAAAGAGAGAAACATTGGGAGAAACATTGGGGGAAAATTCTTAAATATTCCTCTAATTTCCTTGCCCACCTTTGAAAACGCAATGCCCACACAACATCTGTAGTCTTTGCTTTGGGTCATATCTGCCTGATACCCGCCAGGCATCAGGGGGGAACGTAAGAGAAGAAATCGACGAAGTCCTTACGCCCAGAACAGTAAACGCCCCCCTCCATCCATCACACAATGGGCTTTAGAGGGGCAGCTCTCTGCTGTATGTCACTTTCTCTCTCTTTCTGAAAGTTCTTGAGCATGTTGTCTCATTTGTTGTACATACCAGAAAAGATCCATTTCAGAAACAAAATCTGGTACCTGACTTATAAAAGTTATGCCGGAGCCTGTCGGTACGAAATGCCATAATTTCTCCTGGATTACCCGGCATGTGGAAGCTACCTATTCTCTTTTCTGGTAGCCATCCTGCTTTCTTGGAATACCTAGGCAGTGATGGAAACCGCGTGCCCCAATTTCTTTAAGGCTGCAGAATCCTCAGTGCTCACTGTTCAGTGAGGGGTTTTATTCAGTGTGGTGTTTGGCATCTCCCACAGTTTCCGTGTTGCCTCCCTTGCTGTCAAGGAGTCAGGGTTGGTTCTCATGCCTATGTCCGAAGGTGTTTCCATGTGCTTAAACACTATTCAACCACCCGACCGACCATGGCAGACCCACAACAGTGTTTTCTTTTTCAAATTCCCTCATGGAGCCAGAGTGACAAGCATCCCTAAGCAGACTTCATCGTCACTGGCGAGTCTTTTCCACAAAAGTCATAAACGTTTAGCCAGTAGGCATGAATCTGGGGAAACCCTCTGCAGCAAAACAAGTTTTCTGTCACAATTTGGCGATTTTTCCTTGTTTTTGAATGGCCATTTGCAACAGAATATTCCCTTTTCAGAAAACTAGTTCCCCTTGTGGGTACTTTTCCACCCCAAAAAAATGACTAGCTGAAAGATGGGAGTTGCAGGCATAGAGAGTGCGTGCGACCTTCCTCCTCTGACATGCTTACACCTGTGAAGTTGATTGGAGCCTGCTCGATGAATAGCCGTAGCTGTCAGTTTGGTGAGAATCTTCAGACTTAAGGGGTGAGGGCGAACGCGCCTCCCACCAAAATAATGTGAAATCCTCTGCAATATTAAGTACACATATCTGTCGGCTAATTAATTAATTTGAAAGATTCCATGTCAAAAAGGAATCGTAAATATTCCTCTAATTCCTTTCACAAAAGTTCTGTTCTTTGAAAACAATTTTGTTTTTTGGTTGAAAATTTCAATATTCTAAAAATAATATAATTAGTGTGGACGCTGCCAAGGCTCTACGGTAATCGGCAGGTGTGTCAACTTCTTGCATGAAAACTGCAGCAAGTCGAGTGGGGACAGAAGAAACATTTGGGAGGAACAGAAATGTACCCTTAGCAGCTCAATTGACTTATGGAGCCATGCAACAACAATACAAGCAGTGGCACAGCGGTAGTCAGAATCTCGTACAGCTGATTGATTGGTGAAGAAAATCACTGGCTGCCTCTGTGACGACCAGAGCACAGCGTGTGACAGGTTTGCCTTGGATGGAAGGGAAATGAACCTCAAACCCATGCATAGGATTTCCAAGCAACACTCCCTGGAAATCCACAGATCCAGCGTCACTAATTTCCCTTTTGTCCTCAGTTCAACTTTGTCTTGAGCTCGCCTAAACTTCAATCTTTTTTTTCTTATTTTCTCGAGCAAACAAGGAATACCTAACTTGTTGCAAAATACAGCAGACTATAAACTTTTGGCGTGAGGCATTCTGAAAAAGAGACACCATTCAATTTCTTACGTGATCCCCACCAATTTATCACGTTTCCTTCCTTCATTCGGTTGACAGTTGTATGGTGACCGATACAACTGCAGGTACCCATATTATCGTGATATCGGTCTCCCAGAAAGGTCAGATCGGAGACTGATGTCGTCGAGACGACAGAAAAGGATTCCCATAATACATACCAGCGGAACAGTTATTACCCATATTGCGCCAGGACTCAGAGGCTTTTATCAGTGCCTACTACGTAGGTAACTCAGTTCACGTAATATTAGGAGGTAATCACATCGACTCTTCGCATGTACATCAATTGTCACCTTTGACCGATCAAAACGAGGAAATTCCACACCTTTAAACGCATCCTCTTTGTCTTGATACCGATTGTCGTACCGACGCTCGTATCGGATTTTCGCATACCCATTTGTAAGGACAAAATTTTATTATGCTTCAAAAAAATGGAAGCAAACGGCGAAGCTTCAAAGGCACCGAGCTGCCCAAAGCCTAGGATATTTAAAGCACCTCAAGGACACTGCCTGGGACAGGCCTCCTCCGCTATCTGTTTTGTAACCTCGCAACTTGGACTGAAACAGCTTGAAATTGCAATCAGAAGTCATATCAACAGACATATCAACCAAAGCAAGGGGAGCTAAACCCTATAAAACCCCAAGCCTACAAGATACCTCCCTAGAGTAACAGCTCACCTCAAGAAGGAGGCAGCATGTACTCTCTAGAACGCCACTGACACTCCTAGTGCTAGTAACAGTCGGCCTCTTGTGTTGTTGTCGACATCATGTTAGCACATCAATTAAAAAAAAAGTTGTCAAACTATTGGTGAAGACAATCAAAAACCTCGATGACAAGAGGAAGAAACATGTCTGCTGAATAATGATCATGATAAAATCTTTTTTTCATGTAAATTATTACTATACAACCATCCCACGACAAAAAGATGCCCATGATACCCAGTTTGTTCAAATGGAATCAACAATGATGACATCAAACCAATGTGTGAATATCGTCAATCAACAAAACAATGTCAACCCACATGAAGAATAATTTATATAGAGGTTAGGAAGCTAGTCTACTACCATTCCTACAATTATGTTCAGTACAAAATAATTCTTGAAAGGTCTTGCCAAAAGGGGGAAAAAAAGGTTTATTGATATTTTACTGAAATTGTTTAAAATCAAACTCCCAACTTGTGAAAATTTATTTATTGTCCTAACTCCAACTTCTAATTCTGCCAATCTTCATTTTTTTCTACCTCAAATGCCTTCTTACCCTAAGGTCAGTTTCATCATTAAATATACTCAAAATAGTGAAACATTATTTTTTGTGAAAATATGAAGTTGACATGAACTTAAAATCATTCTCAAAAGGTCTCACCAAAAGAAAAAAAACTAAATTTTATTCATATTTGTTGAAATTGTTCAGAAGCAAACTCCCAACTTGTGAAAATTTGTTTATTGTCCTGACTTCAACTTCTAAATCTGGCAATTTTCATTTTTTTCTACTGTGAATACCTTACCCTAAGGTCAGTTTTGTCATTAGATAATCCACAAAATAGTGAACAAGTTTTTGTGAAACTATGAAGTTGACATGTTGAAAATCATCATAATTATCATAGGCTACACTCTCAATAATTTCACCACTTATTTGACAATATCATATTAGATCATGGAAATTTTCAAATTTTCAAATTTAAAAAAAAAAGAATTAGTTTTTGGGAAAAATTACTAATTGTTTTGTCAATGTGGAAACTGACCGGCGGCAATGGTATGGCAAACTAAATGTAACATAAAAGGAATCTTGTGACACCAAAATCTTTTCTGTCATGTAGGGGGCCAAATTCCACAGAAAACAAAATATGGCTGCTATTTGTATGGATGAATTATTCACTTTTTGAAAAATAGATCAATACTTGAACTCTTCAACGTCAGTATGCAGAATGATGTTTCAAACACCAAAACTTGGGTAAAGTTTTACCGATTCTGTCAGATGAAGGTCCCACAATTGGACCTACAAATGTGCTTCCTGAAAAGATGAGTAGATCATAGCCTGTAAAGCACCGGCATAAACTTTCTAGCGTATTTGGAGGGCATGTTGTCCAGCAAAGATCTGTCGGCAAACGCAAGCTTTTCCACTTCTTTCTTTTTCAAAATTTCAAATTTTCTCTGAAAAACAGAGGCGAAAAAGTTAGAAGTAGGAAGGAGAAAGCACTAGGCCAGGATAACCACTTGAAACATACCTACAGAGGTTTTGTAGATGGTTTATACATAGTTAAGTGCTGTTTTTATTACTTACCTACTAATAACCTGTTTGTGGGTTGTTAGTGGGTAGGTAGTTAAAGAAAAGGAGTGAGCTAACCACCATGGTTGGCTAGGCAACTGGAACCCAATAAAGAACTGTTTCCTGACCACTTACCATTCATCCTTCATGGTGGGCTGGTTCACTGTAGCTGACGTGAGCTACCTCTCACGTCACGGAATGCCCAACCAGATGTTAGACTGGGAAATACTGAACCAGGATAACTACTGGAAACAAAACTGGCCTAGTTACCACCCCACTCCGGCAGGGCTGGAGTGAACCAGCAGCCACCAGTGCACCAGTTCAGGATGAGGCCGTTCAAGCTGTTTTGGGGATGAACCAAAAAAACATCCTCTTCCCCTGTTTTTTCAGCCCCCTTCTCTGCCCCAAAATTTTACTCTCTTACCTACCTCCCCCCCCTTCTACCGCCTTCCTACCTACCTCCCTCACCTCATTTAGTGCTCACTTTATCTCCTGAGCTTGAGTAACACAGAGCTTCCAAGAGATACGAGACACAAGGCTTAAGGAAGGTGGAGTGTTCAACATTGAAGGAACGTGAAGAGGAGAAGGCAAGAGGAGTATTTCATCCCAAATGCAAAAGTGAGAGAAGAAAGGTAAGCTCTCTCCCTTCTCTGCATTTTATTTTCCTCTATGGTTTTTTTTTCTTTTTTTTTTCTTTTTCTTCTTTGATTTTTTTGTTTTTTTTGAAACAAAGAAGGTGACGACACAAGCATGCCATTGCCTTCTTTTTTCTTCTTCTTTTTTTGTGTTTAAGAAGAAGAAAAAGGCGATAGTAACTTACTGCCATCACCTTTTTCTCTGGTGGTGTTGTAGTGACAAAGGCGATAGCAATTTTTTTGAGAAAAATAAATAAATAAATAACAGTTGGTTCCGTCACCTTTTTCAATGGCTTTATTGGAAAAAAAGGCAACAACAACTACCATAGCTTTTTTTTGGTGGTTTTACTACAAAGAAGGTGATAGCAATAATGTCGTCACCTTCTTCTATGGTAGTGATGCTATGAAAAAAATAATGGTAGCAAGCTGTCGTTCCTTTTTTTTTTTTTTTTCTTCTTCCTCTTTGGTCGTTTTGGTCTAGTTCATTAGAATTGAGAATTAATAATGAAACGGTGGTTTTTTTTAATGTTGAAAGTCGAAATGGCTAGAGGAAAGAGATTAAAAAAAGGTGGTGATTTGGAAGCTCATAAACAACATGTTTCATCAAAACAAACAATTGGGAAGCAAAATGTTGATCCATTACAATCAAGACTTAGGGAGAAAAATGTTGCTCCATCAGAAATTGAGATTTGGGGAGTAAATTGTTGTTTCATCAAAATTGAAAATTAATGAATCAAATAATGTATGTGACTTAAAGTTGACAATGGTGATAGTCGGCAATTCAAATGATGAAATCACTCCCAATATAAATTAGGAATTTCGATTGAAAAATGGTGGGTTAAATTGTTTTAGAATTTATATACATTAGATTAAATGCAAATAAAAAAATTGTACAATTTTTTTGAAAATTTAATTATATCCACAACTTCCATCATTTGATATAAGCTACAAGATTTTTTTTGTCGAAATGTTTTTATTGTAATACCTGAAAATAAATAAAGTTTGTAAGAGTTACATCTGATTGTGTGATTTTATGTTTTGCAATACATGCATTTTTTTTTTTGGAACTTTTTATGTGTAAGGTTTTAAGGTTAGGATTTTTTTATTACAAAGTAATGATTTACGTTTTAATATTTTTTGGTTTAGGTCCGGAACTTGAAACCGACCAAGCCTTTCAGCCACCGACACCCTCTTTGTCCACCTAATATGGCTTGGAAGGACAAATAATGGATGAAGGTTGGGTCAAAATGAAAGTGTAAAGTTGGCATTTACATTGTCACATATTGTGCCAAATGGTTGTTAACCAAACATTTGAAAGGGGTGCATGCTTCATGGCAAAAAATGTCAAACTTGAGAAGTTTTCAACTTTTGAAAGAGGTCCTCGACATCAAGACCATGTTAAAATGAACGTTTGCATCTTGAGAGATGCCATGGCTATGCAAAGGCATAATGATCAAAAGGTTGATAGTCGCACTTGTGCCAAAACCTAATGCGAATGGGATAAACTAATAATTATTGCAGAACAATGTCCACCATTACCAAAACCAACTTTTGTCAAATCAACTTCAAAGCAATTGTTGAAGGTGTTGGGTCTTAATGCTTGGGGTGTGGGAAACGTGCCTTGAAATGTAACATCACGAAAGGAGAAGGGTGAAGATTTACAAAAAATGATTTGATCCACTTGTTTTTCATATGCACAACAATTGAAAATGGCATGAAATGTCAAAAATTAGGATTGAAAATCCACTAAAGCAAGTTGGACATAAAAGTTGACAAATTTATTGGATTTCCATGAATCTAAAATGATTCATGGAAGGTAACAAACAATAATAATCAATGTTTATTGTCTTTTTATAATTTTGTTTCATCCAAGGTGTGTAAGGGTTTAATTTGGTGGTTTTTGGGAGTTTATAATGTTCATGGCATAACAAAAAAAGAGTTTGTTGCAAATGCAGTTTAGGTTGAAATGCAACATTGCCATCTGTACATTGTTCATCATGCAACAAATGCTACTGTTGTAGATAATGATATGGTTTAAGGTTTCCACTTTATATAGTTAATTAAGTTTTTTCAACCCTTTCATTTTTTGGACTACCCAATTTTTAAAATTTGGTCTTTTGATATATTATAAAAAACCTTTTGTTTTCATTAGGTTTTCTAGAAATTTTTGATCCACCCATTTTTGTACGTCTTTTATGAATATAATGTTTTTTTTTAGTCACACTTGTTTGATGGGTATATGGTTAATCATATATGTATTCTTTTTCATAATCTTCTTAGTATTTTATATATATAATTCAAAACTTAATTAAGCCCATATGAATAGGTAACATTAATTTGTCTAGTGTTTACAAATATCAAAATGAACATTGTGCAATACCTACATCCTTTCTATTATAATTTCCATAAGGCCATTTCAAATATGCAATACCCACATATAAATCTTGTAAATAGTAGTTAGTTTTTTTACATCCATTAGAATATTTGCATATAAGTCTTGTAAATAGTTATTGGTTTTTTTTAACATCCGTTGCAATACCTGCACATAAGTTTTGTAAATAGGTGCTAGTTTTTTTACTTTCATTGCAATACCTAGATATAGGTCTAGTAGTTGATTTTTTAACATCCATTATAGTACCCACATATAGGTCCATAAATAGTTGCTAATTTTAAACATTTTTTGCAATATTTGCATACAAGTTTCCATTATAATATTTATGGGACTCATATGACATAATAATCTAATCTAACTATCAACAAATAATTTCATAATTAAAGAATTACTAAAAAATATTTCAAATAATGTAAATGATTGATTATCATATTTAAACAAGCATATTTCAAACTATTAATTAACTAATTATTTGGTTGAACCTTAGTTATTCAAATGATTAAAATTGAGATTTAAAAATCAAATCAGTAATTTCATATTTAATTTATTATCTTAATTAGATTTTCTATGTTGATAAGTTATTCAAATCATTATTTTAGATAATTATTCATGATAATTAATTGTCATAAAATTAATTTAGGTGTATAAAAAGACATATTTTGGGTACCCTAACCACTTATTTTGAAATGACCTTACATGTGGGTATTGCATTTAAAGCTAGGTATTCATATAATTTTGCAATACCCACACACGTACTTATTTTGACCAATTAGAAATTTGACCTTAATTTTTTGAATAATTAAATAAAATTTGTAACGAAACTTAAAAAAAGGTATGTCTATTACCATTTGGTAATATTTCCAAGTTAACTTCTTTCACTTTTTAAAAATATATATATAATGACATTGCATTGTTTTACATATGTTTCAACCTTAAAAATTTTGCCCAAAATGCACCCTAAATTTATTTTAATTATTATATACTTGTAAAAAAATTTAATTAATTTATATGTCCCAAACTTTAAACCTAAACCATAATTTTAACATTAAGTAGTAAATTTTACATTAAACCCTAACCCCATGTATCATCAATGTGACCAATTTTGCATTATGTTCTTTTTTATATATGTTAAATCATATTATAAATAATTTTTGAAAACATGAATTTCATGATGTATGGGCGGGGTATCAAATATTTTTATGTTTCATGGTTAATGATTTATCACAATATGATATAAGTATTGAACTTTAACAACTTATATGGAAACAAAAGAGATTCATAATTATGTTATGGATCTAAACACATGATAAGATAAAAAACCAATACAATGGGCAAAGTTTAAAGTATAAACCTTAAGCCTTGATATATATATGAACCAAATTCCTAAACATTAAATCATAAGGCATAACTATAAAAATCCAAATGATATTTTTCCATAAGCCCTTTACAACCCTAACAAAAAAAATCTTAATGATATATGCCCTAAACCTAAAAACCATACAAAATATATAATTTATATAATGATTTTTAATTTTTTTACAAACATAAGAAAAAATTTAGAAACCAAATTTTAAATCTTTTAAACTACAAATATTTACTAGCCCAAAAAAACCTAAATATTAAAAAACAATCAAATAAATTTTGTAAAAAACCAAAAGAATTCTTTTTTTTTAACCTTTGTGTAATCTCTCCAAACTAATTTTTTTCATTTTCCTTGAAAAAGATATAAAATGAAATTATATTACTTCACATATGTCTAACCCTAAAATTTACCCCCCAAATTTAACGTAGTTTAGGTTATTTACTATAAATTTGTGAAAAACTTGCTAACTAATTTATGTGTCCCAAACTTAAACCTAAACCATAATCCATAATCCATAGTACATATTTATAATAATTACATGAAAAGATGTATTGTAATGTGCATTCCATAAATAAATCAAGTAAACCAAATTTTGTATAATATGCATTGACTAAACCAAAATGGCTGTAATTATGACATTATTTTCACTATAAATTGTTTGCAATACCTACATATGGGGACCTATGTTCATCATCCATGAACTAGGGCGAACTTTAATAAATTGATAAGTAGGATTGGGGCGCAGGAGGGGTGGGAAAAGTGAGTAGGTAATTAGTTAGATATTTGGCTATGTAAAAAACATAAGTTAAAAAGTCTCGAAAGGGCATGTTAAAAAGAATTGTAAACTTACATTGTTGTAATTTCAAGGAATTGAACTCAAGACTTTCCCCCATATAGCAAACAATCCAAACCACTGAAATATCTTAATAACATCACTACTACCCTAGTACCTCAATGCATTGAACATTAATAATTTTATTTTTATTTAATTGTCACAATTTTAAAAGAATTATCGCATGAAATGTTGAAATTTGATAATGGCAAGTAGGGTTCAAGGAGTGATTTTTTTTTCAAATTTTTGATGTTGCCTCACTGCTAGCATTCCAAGAGGGATTTATCATTAATTGACAACATGATTTTATAACATGTCTAAATAGGAAAAAAAGAATTAGTTAAGAGAATGCTACTAGACTAAAATCAAAATCCAAATGTGGTGAAATATTTTCAAAAAGAAAACCGAAATTTGGCAATCTTTTTTAGCAAAAACAGGAATTTTGTTTTATTAGATTGTTTTAATTAAAATTTTCTACTTTTTTAGCAAGTTTGCATATCTTTCGCTTGTTTACATGAGAAAGTTGTTTTTTCCTTCTCATCAATTAAATTCATTGTTGTTAATTAGCACAACTTGAACACAAAATAAAACTAACATTGCCAAACTATAATTTACAAAACCCTTATATTTATTCTAATTTTTTTCTCATTATAGTCACATTTACAAAAAAAAAGCTTTGCAAATATCACATAAAAAAGACTATTGGTGAAATTTTCAAACTTTTAAATGATATCAACACCCTCTAAGAATAGATTTGTGAACAACAAATGCTCCCCATTCATTCCCCAACCATTGTGTTGCTTGGCTATTGTGCTTCCTTGTGGAAAACACCCAGTGACAAAATGGTTAATCATGTTCCTTTTTTTTGGCCTTTGCCTTTCCTTGAGACAACACAACCATTCGCTATGGGATGGGTTATTCAATTCCTTTTTCTTTTTCCCAAATGAAAGTCTACCCCAACCTTTGCCATTTCCCCAATAATGAGACCATTTCATGAACACTTGTCATGCAACACATTTGCCTTGGGGGAAAGCCTATTTCCTAGGGAATGATTATTCATTTTCCTTCTTATTCCGTGGATGAAAGTCTACCTAGCCTTTTCCATTCCCCAAGTTAACATAACCATTTCCCAAAGAAATCTCTAGGCGTCGGATCTATCCCAAGGAAAAGCCATTCACAAAAGCAACACAACCATTTCTCAATTTACTCATCAATAACAAAACCATATCCTGGGGAATGGATGTTCATTTCTTTTTGCACTTGATGAAAGTCTCTACCTTAACTTTTGCCAGTCCCCCAGTTTACACCAGCCTTTCCCAAAACAACTACCTTACCCTAAGGTCAATTTTGTCATTAAATAATCCTCAAAATAGTGAAATGAAATTTTGTGAAAATATGAAGTTGACATGTTGAAAATCATCATAATTATCATAGTCTACACTCTCAATAATTTCACTACTCACATCACAATAGTCTAGTAGATGATGAAAAATATATATGAGTTCAAATTTTAACCACGAATTGTTTTTGGAAAGAAAATGATTATTCGTTTTGAAAACTGACCGTAGGCTACGTTATCATACAACACATTTGCCCCAACAAAAATGCAAGACAACCATTTTCCAGGTCTGCCAATAAGACAACCATTTCCTTATGAATGTTCATTTTCCTTCTTTTTTGGGACGAAAGCCATTTGATATGAAGGTGGAGATGGGAAAGTGATTTGAACACAAGACCCCACTTAAAACAGAAGTGGTCAACTCTCAACACCATAGACGATAGGACTTAAGCATTGAGCAACCTTATTGTCCAAGCCATATTTAAAACAATTGTCATAGTTAGAGGACAAATCCAAAAAAATGAAGATTAATTTAATGTCATGCACGCTAGAAGGCATGTGGACTTATGCATTAAAAAGTGAGAGATGCATTTAATTTGTTGCTCCTATTTAGTTCTTGCTGCATGCAAGCCATGTAAATAGGTATGCAAACTTTTAGGAAGGGGTAATGGCCCTGGCCAAAAATTGTTTTCATAGAAATCAAATTCTCATGCAGCCAATTAAAATGACAACTCAACATGCACCTAGGAGGGCCTATCTTTTCTCCTTTGGAGAACAAAAGGTCATTGCCCAAGGGAAATTTTGTTTTTTTGGATTTTATGTTCCCACAAAGTTCCTAGTGATATTCCCCATATCTGTTCCACAAGTTCTCAATGTGTAAATCCCAACATGTTCCCAATAGCACCACACATCAAACAATCTGTTTTGCCCAAAATTGAGCTTTCATAACCTAGAAGGTGGGCCATAGGGAAGCACCTGGACATATTTATTTTGGGGATTGTCCAATGTTTCAAAAAGAAATTGTAATGGGCCACCCAAAGTGGGCTCATTGCAAAAACAAAAATTCCAAAAAAACTTTGGATGGACCCTCCCCCAACCAACTAACTAATTAATAGAAGGAACAACTATGTCCCCACAATTCATGCCCCTCTCATTGACCTAGGCCAAAATAGGTGATGACCACAATTGGGAATACTTAGAAATTTTGCTAAACCAATGAAATTACATAATGCATCTAATGGATCTCTTTTGGGGAGGGTGGGGGGCAGGGGTGTTAAACCTTTGTTGTTTTCAATGTGTTCCCACCAAGTTCTCATTGTGTTCCCATCAAGAACCCAATGGGTTCTTAACATCTTCCTCGACATATTCCCAATAGCACCTCCCTTCGTCCCATATGCTTTGCCCATTGTTGTCCTCTTGGAACCTATATGGTTCGCCAAATATTGATAATTTCATTTAGTTTTACATTTGGAGTAAATGCATTTGTATTGGGAAGTTTCCAATGTTTTAAAACTTGTTTGTGATGGACCAATCAAAGAGGTTCATTGAGAAAAAAATCTTAATTTGGAAGGCCGCCCAACTAATTCCACTGACAATGATTCATCAGAATTGATTTTGGACTTTACATGTTGTAAGTTGTCATTTGGACAGTTTCAAAGTGCATTACATATAGTAAAGGACGTCGTGGTCGTTTTTCGTGAAGCTTTCCATCCATCCGTCCCGTCATCCATCCATGGATGGCATCATATAAGAATCCTTTACAATGTGAAGGCTGAAAAACTCCTGTAGTCTTGCAATTTGCCAAAAACTAAAAACTAATTTTTAAAAACTAAAAATTGTTGTTGAAAAACTTGAGAAGCAAGAGAAGAAATCTTTTTAAAACAACACAAGAAATTTCAAATTAAAAAAGAAGAAGACAAGTTATTAATAAATAAAGAAAATGAAACAAAGTTGTAACAAAAAAGAAAAAAGCCAGAACAAATATACATTTTAAAAAGGGGAACAATTAGAAAAAAATAAAAACAGAAAAACACTTTAACAATTTGAAACTTTTTCTTAACCCTTAAAAATAGAAACAAAATGAAAACCAATAAAATAAATATATTTAAACATGAAAGAAGGAAAGGGAAATACAGTAAAATAATTTTAAAAGAAAAAAAGTACAAAAAAGAAGAAACCAAATAAAGACTAGAAAATAAGAAAAAATAAAACTCATAATAATGAAGAAAAACTCTACTTGAAAAAGAATGAGGTGTGTCTTCTTTCTCCAAACTTCAAACTTGCATCCAAATAAACAAAAATACAAAAGTGAAAAAGAAACACTTTATTTTATCATACAAAATAATAATAAAAACAGAAAACACATCAAAATAAAAAATAAAAAAGATAAAAGCTTTTTAAAAAAACTAAAACATGAACCAAACATTGTTGAAATAACACACCTGTGCATTAGGCGCGGGGTTCAAACTAGTACCATTTGTAAATAAAGAGGCATGGAGAGGTGTCTGTTATGAAAATTTTTTGTTTGAAAAAACTCCAACAGCAAATTTACGAGGGGATTTTCAGTGGCTTCGTCACCAATTTGCATCTCATTTTTCAATTGAATCTTAATTCAATTATTGAATTGAAATTAAATTTAGTTGAATTTGAATTTCATTCAATATATTTTAATTAAAAATTAAAAATTCAATTTATTACAGGAATTTTATTTGATTACAATTCAAGTAAATCTGAATTGAATTGAATTGAATTTCAATTCAAATTGCATGAACCGTCATTCAATATTTTCACTGAAATGGAACTGAATTTTAACAAATCAATTCATTTTTTTCATCAATCCAAATGGTCACTGCTAGGCTAGTGCCCAAGTGAACATGGATCACACTAACATAAATGATTATGTGTATAAGTAACAATCTAAGTGGTTTTACTTGACAATTGACAAATGAAAGTGGGAAATCTACAGTTTGCTTGTTGCCTCGCTTGCTGTGCAGAAGTCAGCGTTGATTTTCATGCCTACTGCTTGCCCATTAATCAACAGTCTCAAATTCTGCGAAATTGTCTCCAAGGCATTTCTTTCAATGTGCTCAACATTATTAAGCCACCCAATTCCACACCATGCCAGACAGACACGGAACCACAGTGATTTGCTTTTTCCATTCCCTGATGCAGCCCAGAGTGCCAAACATCCATCCCTAGGCAGATTTCGACTTAAGACCACTCTTTTCCAGATAACCCATAATTGTGTGTAGTCAGTCAGTACGCATGAATTTGGTGACACCCCAGTGTTCTGTCAGAATTTGGCGAAGTTTTCTTTTTAAGAACGGGCATTTGCGACAGAATTTTCCCATTCCAGAAAACTGTGTCACCCTTTAACGAGTTTTTGCCCCCCCAAAAAATGACAGACCCATCACCACACAGGCGAGTTGCAAGCTCTTCACCTGTACATCAAATGTCAGCTTTGACAGATCAAAGCCAGGAGATTCTATGCCTTTTAGACGCGTCCCCTTTGTCTTGGAAACGATTGTCGTATCGGATTTTCGGATACCGATTCGTGAGGAAAAAATTACTAATAATGCTTAAAAAAATGGAAGCAAACGGCGAACCTTCAAACGCACACAGCTCATCAAAGCCTCGGATAATTAAAGAGCCTCCAGGGCACTGCGTGGAACAGGTCTCCTAGTCTACGCTACCTGTTTCATAATCTCGCAACTTGGACTCCAACACCTTGAAATTACTCTCAGCGTCATCACCCCTCCTGAGGTACATAGTACCTCGTTAAATTCCCTTTTCTCTGCTTGCAGGAGTGGGTTGAGAATTGCTGGAGAAGAGCTTTAATACGGTTGCTCTGAAGATTTTTACTTCCGTTAAATCCTCGACATTCTCTTCTCATTTCTTGTGTTGAAAGAAAGGGAGATTCACAACACAATCTGCAGGCCCTTGTGCACTCGTTATTTCTTTGTGGAGTCGCTTCGTATTCCTCTTCATGGGGCGAAGCTACATGCTGTTGATTTCCAGCCATTCCATGTCGCTGGTAGTTGCGCTGCTGATGATGTTCGTGTCCGACGTTCTTTCGCACGCGGAGCTGGCGCGGAGCAAATGTACATTAGTTTTTGGCACCACCGATGCAGAAGGTAACCAACTTATGCCCCTTCTTGCCAAGCTGCAGGGATGGCAAGTGACTATGTAGGTGTAAGCAACACGATTTATTTGCTGCAAACACGTACCAGTTCTTCGTCAAATTTCCTTCTTTGAGGGAGTCAATATCTGTTTGTGCTTGCGCAGCAAATGCGGTAAAGGCCCTTTACACCGGATGGGGCATATTATCAGCAATGGGAGGAAAGGAATGCTCTGACCCCTGCGCTTGTGGATGGGAAGGAGTCGTATGTGTAGAGTTGACGCAACCTGAAGAAGGGATTGATATCTGCTATATGTATAGCGTAATTGGCTTGTGAGTTCCAAACGTTTCTATGCCCCCCATGAGTATGAACTTTGCTTACTGACCAACGTGGACAACTAGAAGTTATAAGTAATTAAGCCCCAGAGCTTTTTTGTATTGACATATGGTAGCTGGTTTCTTATTATATATCCCGTGAAGTGAGAGGTTTTTTGCTTGCAGGAGAAAACATACGTGAGGACATCAGTTGTAAGGTTGCCAAATCTGGTGTTCTGAAGTAGATTTTTGCTCCACTGCAGCGCATCAGTTATTGTAGATAGATCATCAGACTACTAGTTTCTTATACAACAGACTTTTTTTTTGTATGTTGAGAACGAACGATGTCTCTAGGTCTACACTCATATGTTTTGGAAGGAATCATAACATTCGTCGTGTAGGGAATTGATCGGACTGGGACTTCGAGGCCAGCTCTCTGGAGCCATTAGAAACATGACCAACCTCCAGATTCTGTAAGTGCTGTACTGCCTTCTCTGTACCATGTAGGTAGATGATGTGAGAGACTATTTGAACATCATGACCCACTTGGACCAATGAAGAACTTTTACTGGCTCTCTTGGGCATATTTAGAGCCCTATTCGGTGAGTTTCACACCATTTTAACTCAAATCCATAATACACTGTGTAGCCCGATTTATTGTTGTTCGCGGAGATGTTCCTATAGTTGCAAACCAAAAGCCTCCTTTTTGGAGTTGGAGCACCTTACACCACCTAGTAGGCGTAAGGTGCCTCTGCACTTAGAGGCATGGTCACTTCTTGGTCTGCAAATGTTTAATTCATGATTTGCCTCCTGCTTTAAGCCAGGTCAATGCCTCACTCAAGCCCCTTTCTAGAACACCCGCACCTTGGGCCATTACCGTGCACTATATTTTGGAGGTGTGCCTGTGCTAACGCAATAGCCTTTCTCTTCTTGGAACTTGCAGAACCATAACTGGCAATCCAGGCCTTACTGGAAACCTTCCATCTGAAATTGGAAGTCTTACAAATTTGACACATTTGTAAGAAATCAACTCTTCCATCCAACCCCATGTACCAACTATTTTCAGCCTTTGAGTAAAATTATGAACCTAAATTTATTTTTTTCCTTTGATAGAGCAATCAATGTGTGTAAAGTTTTGGGGATGGCCTTTTCTGAAATCAGTTGCAATTATTAAACAAGGTTTGCCAATCTGCACTGTGGACTCTCAGGGATCTTCATGACAATAATTTCACTGGAGTAATACCAAATTTGACGCGACTAGCAAAATTGGAAACATTGTACGTGTATCCAACTCAATTCCATTTGTTCTTTCAATGTCCCTAGTTCATTAAGTTTCTCACTTTATTCATCTACATACAGTAGTAGCTTCACCACTTTTACAAATGTTTGTCAAATAACTAATTAATTAATTTTGAGGATTCCATTTCAACTGTATATGGTATATTCACAAATATTCCAGCAAATGATTTAATTTCCTTTGGAAAAAAATATTTTTTGAAAATTTCGACATTTCTAAGAATAATATAATTAGTGTTGAACTGGCCCAGCTACTACAGTATTATGAAGCTAGGTATTCTTAAGTTCCAGTTTCTTGGCGTAAGTGCTCATGAATCTGCCATACTCCAATGTTTCGATGTACACTACCTAGTAGTCTCTGTCACTGTTGTCAAAATCACTTGTAGGCTACCAACTTCTTGGGCATTGCAGAACAATGATGGTTGTCCAAGTAGTCTCACATGTCCATAAATGTAGATACTGGTGACATAGAAAATGGCACAATCGAAAGAGGGAATGTGAATAAAGCTCTTTATATGCGTCAATTTGGGCATGGATAACTGTGTGGTCTAAAGGAAGGTGTGACATGAACTTTCAGTGCATTGTAGGATTTGTTTATTGTAAGAAGTTTGCCATAAAGAATTTCCCTAGCTTCTTAGTATGCTATGGAAAAAAGAAGCCAATGGTTCATTGACCAATTTGAGTACTACTAAATACCAGGTTTCTAAATGGGAATGCGTTCTCTGGATCCATCGAACATGTTTTTGAAGGACTGTATACATCTATCTTTGAGACGGTGGATTTGTCTTCAAATCAACTCACAGGCTGCATTCCTGGACTAACGACAGGATTGGGCAACTTTTCTGGATTTTATGGATCGGAATTGTAAGTTCCCTAAGCTTAAACAAAACCCAATGTCACAAGTGAGAACACCAAACTGATCATTCATCGATTTGATCAAACGCTTTCATTGCCATTTTGATAGGATTATCATTTCTACAAATTTTAGTTCATTTCTCCCAATTGAAACAAGAACTATTGATGCCAGAGGCATTTGAACTTGATCTAGGAATGATGGTAAGCTTATATTTAAGGAAAATTTATCAATTATTTCAAATTAGCCAATATTGTCAATGAATGATGACTTGTTCTAACTATCACCTTTGCCTAAAATTTGCTCGTGTTGGAAATATTGTTTTACAATTCAGGAATGTGAGCCACAACCATATTGGTGGATATATTTCTAACACCTCATATCAGTTTTTTCTTACTTTATGGACTTTGGATTTATCCTACAACAATATATCAGGAGATATCTCCACATTCATGTCAAGCATACAAGATTACGGTCTTCAAAGTCTGTAAGTGTGCATCAGCCATCACGTGAGGTGAATTGAGCTTGGAGCCAAATTTTGTTCCCATTTATTTTACTTGTTGAGAATACATGTCAGTTAAGTTTAGATTGTTTTGATCAATAAAAGTAATTTAAACTAATTTTCGAACTCAATACCATAAATAAATTGGAAATTGAAACATCCTATTGGAGCATTATGACTTTTCAACTATTGAGACGATGCCCAATCCATCTTCTAAGGCCTTGTTATTTTCTTACACTTTGGATCATTGGTTTATGTAATTACAAATTTCAGCTTGGGGTTTATATGTATACATGCAACATCATACAAAAAGCCTTAGTTAACTTAAAATAAACCCATAACTACTACTTGAAAGTTGGTCATGATTATTAGCTTGATTAAACTTATATTATTTATATAGATATCATGTTCATATCTCTAAATAACGAACTTATTTTCATGTGACATGTTTCAAATTTTCACATGACATGTTTCAAATTTTCACAGGTTAATTAACAACAATCATCTCAGTGGAGAGCTCCTAGACTTTCCAACACTTTCAAGTCAAATATTGACAAATTTGTGAGGAAGCCTATTCCTACTAGTTTACAGAAATGAAATGGTGTGTCAAGTTGACAATGTTGAAGTAAGCTTTATGTTTGAAAGGACTAGTCAAATCTAAAGCATACATAGGAATAAGTTCATTGCCACACTAACTTTAACTACCATCAAAGAACTCAAAGTTCATGATTTTCTTAACAGTTTGCAAATTAACAATTTGTGCTCATCATGTGATTATCTTCTTTGGTGTTTGCAAGGGATTTGAGCAACAA
Source organism: Sphagnum contortum (assembly GCA_963920785.1). Taxonomy (NCBI): domain Eukaryota; kingdom Viridiplantae; phylum Streptophyta; class Sphagnopsida; order Sphagnales; family Sphagnaceae; genus Sphagnum; species Sphagnum contortum. The sequence continues at coordinate 11,441,047 of OY987276.1, forward strand.
CCAGATTTATGGAATAATCCCACCTTCAATTTGGAACATGTCTACGAACCTTACAGTTTTAAACCTATCAGGAAATAATTTTTCTGGCAACTTTCCACATGTCACAAACCCACAAAGTGTTTTGGAAACTTTGTAAGTGTTTTCCCATCGCCTTTTCTATGTAAACTTAAATGGAAAGTTGCGCTATTAAGTTCAATACCACAAAATTTCCCATGCCTAGATGGAAATTTCACATCTCAATACTAATTAGCTTAAGAAAGCTTGTGTCATCTTATGATCCCTCAAGATATGTAGTGCTTAGTTTTTGCATAGGTCCATGAGCAAAAATCAACTAAATGGAGAACTTCCAAACCTTTCTTCATTTCCGCAACTTAAAACTTTGTGAGCACTTTAACCTTCCAACCTGCATTCAATTGGAACCATTTTTTATTGTGCACATGTTAAACATTGAATGTTTTATGATTCATACCCATAGTGTTTATGAAATTTCATCTCAAGATTGTCACATCATATGTTGATCTCAAAATAATTATAAGTTTTTACAAATTAGATTAAGTGAGTGACTTGTAATCACATTGCTCAACATCAAATATTTGAATTTTTTATTCAATGGTGAAATTTTAAGCTCATGTATTTCACATCAATACGCACACAATTTATCAAAGCCTAAATACATTCATATACTTGAAAAAGCAATGCTCATGATTGGTTTTTTTAATATAATGGTTCAATTGGCTAGGTTGAAATTCATGGGCCTAACATTATAATGAAATTAAAATATGGTCATGTGCTAAATGTCAATATTGAATTAGTATGCAATTGAAGTTTGCAACATGTTCATTTAAATTCATATTTAACAATTGATATTTTATGTTTCCACCTCACACATGATTATTGTTCAATAGACTTGAAAGTTTGTGATAGGTCTAACAATATCTTACATGGTTTTATTTATTTGTTGTAATATAGGGATCTAAGTGATAATCAATTTAATGGATCAATCTCACCTTCAATATGGAGTCAAATTCCCAAGCTCAATGTTTTAAACCTATCTAACAACAAATTATATGGGAAACTTCCACATATGAAAGACTTGAAATATTGCCCCAACTCTTTGAAATCTTTGTAAGTGAACTTCAATCCCATTCTTGCATGATCTTTAAACTATTTTTAAGGCTTTCACTAGTCATAATAAAAATGGCATGCAATCAATAACTTTTTAAAACATTATTATGTCTTTTGAGTTTCAACAAAATAACAAACTTGAACTTGTTAGGATAATTCTACATAAAAACACATGTGCAAAACCTATCCAATATAGCCATTGAAATTGTCATTTGCGACTTGAAAAGGCAACATTTGTGGTGGACTAGTAATTGAAGTTACTTAAATAACATAACTCAAGAGTTTTCCAACAAATTGATTATAACCTTGATGAGCATATTTATTGGTGTTTTCATTTTTGGACTTAATTGATATTTTTTAATAGTTTATTTTACATTGTGAATTTTTTATTTGTCATAACTTTTCCTTGCCTTTTAACTTATTTATGTTATTTATAAAAAAACATGGCATGTTATGTGTTGCCCAATTTTGACTTTGTCGTTTGAAATCTAACTTATAAAATGGGTTTCCTAGGGACTTGGGTGGAAACAAATTGACTGGCTTATTTCCATCAAATTTCTTCAATTGTTCATTCATGTTACAAGAAGTGTGAGTTTATGTCTTCACACCTAATTCTATGTGTTCATGTTCATATGTTAGGGGATGAACATCCATTTATTTAATGGTACTAAGTTCATTTCTTGCATAATAATAATATCTATTTTTTCAATATATTTTAAGACCTAACAACTTGAACAACTTTGTGATATTAATGTTTATAACTGAATATTTTTTAAAATATCAATTAGATTTTGTCATTCTACATCATTTTAGAATTGAAACTATATAACTTGTAAATTGGAATTCCTTACATTTAAGGTTTAAGATACACATTGTGTTGTGAACTAACTTTTGAGGCTTCAATGTAGCAATTTTGATAACAACAACTTTAATGGAGTGTTGGATTTACAAATCAATTTGACAAAACATTTGGTGTTCGGAACATTGGTATCAATGGTCAACAATAACATAACTCAACTTAACCCATCTTGGGAAAGTGGTATATATTCACCAGTCTTGTAAGTTTCAATACCAAACTCGTGGATTTCATTATTTTCATCATTTAAGCACTATAATTTCAAATTTTTTAAGACAATGTTGTAGCCTAAATAGGGTGGGACACAATCCATCCTACATTCAAAGCTTCAATAGTTTCAATTACTATTTTTTTAATGCAAAATTTATATACAACTTTTTAACATTATACTCTCATTTTGTATCATTACAGGCTTGGAGGGAATCCATGTTGTAATATTGTCACTTCTGAAAACACAACTCAATATCAACAACAAAATTGTCGTTACAATTCATCTACCATCCAAATAGGTGGGGATATTTTCCACTACAATTTTCCTACATTTCAAAGATTGAACAGTCATGGGAAAGTTAAGGATTGTGCATTACTCATATTACGTTTTCAATACACATAATGAAAAGCTAAAAGTGCATAAAATCAACATTATCACTTATCACTTAACATACGTGGATATTGCTTCCATTCCATTATCTTATAACAATGGTTTTAACATATAAATTAATTATTTTGCATTTATGGTATTCAAACATAAATAGTTGTAATAATGTTGAGTGCCATCATGTAAGAACAATAAAAGTTAGTGAAATTTATTGTAGTTATTGAAACAATGTTATGACAATTCTACTTGTAGGGGTACCACAATGTGAATTTGTTGCAAATTAATACAACTATTGTGGTATCTTGGAGGCTTGAACACACATTAAAATTTAAAAATTTTGTTTAATTTTTCAAAAAAAAATCTTATTATAGTCAAACTTGAACCCTATCACTTTGTAGTATAATGAAAGTTTGTGAGGATAGTCCAATTAGGAAGACAATTGAATTTTTTGGGTAACGTACGTAGTTTTATTATATTTATTTTGTACTTATCAAAATAAAAACTAAAATGCCAAATTAAAATTCCCAAAAGATATTAATTATTTAATAGGTTACTGTGGAAATTACCAAGGTTTTCGTTTTTTTTGGAAAAATCTACAATAATCCTTTTGTTCAAATTTTTAAAAAGATGAATTCATGTTTGACTCACTTGCTAACCCAAGGTTATAATTTGTTTGAAATAGTTTTTTATCAAAGTTATAATTCCCATGAATTGCATAAAACGTTGGCTTGGATATTGTCAACAATATTACCCAGTTTTCTATTTGTGAGTGGAATCATTTCCATTATCGTATATTGGAAATACCAGAAAAATATGTTAGCTTTTCATGAAATTCAAAGAGGTACATTGAAATTCAATTTTGAATTCCTTCTTAGTTCCATTATTTGTTTCTTTTTTATTCAAAATAGTTAATTCAAAATAGTTACAAGAAAAATCATTATTCAAATTTCTTAAATAGGTGTAGATGTAATAACATCGTGTTGCCCATTCATTCACCCGTTTATATTAGGTTTGTAAATTTTTTCCAATAGTATGATTATTGAATGTTCATTTCATTCGTTCTACAAGTTATTCTATTTGCATGTGAAGCATATGACAATTGGACATAATTTGGCAGAATTTGCAAAACAACAAGTGCAACCTATATTGTATTCGTATAATGTGTTAAAGGTAGCCACTAAAGATTTCCATGCATCCAATAAACTTGGAGAGGGTGGTTTTGGGGCAGTCTATAAGGTAAATTCACATTTCAACTTCCTTACAAATTCATAGTGTATTTCCAATGTTTAATTCAACAAAATTATTTAAATTTTTTATAATATACAAAATCTTTGATGTTAAAATAATAATTCAAACATATTTGCAACTTGTAATTCGTGCATTTTAGCATGAAATTGGTTGTGATTAATTTCAAAGGATTTGCGAATTGATAATTGATAATTAGCTTTCAATGATGAAAAATTGAAAAATATTTCTATGTATTTTGTAGGGTATATTACCTGATGGGACAAATGTGGCAGTGAAACTATTGAACAAATCACATCAAAGGCTAAGTGAATTTTTGAATGAAATTGTGCTCATGACTGGTGTTAGTCACAAGAACCTAGTGAAGGTGAAAGGATTTTCTCTACGAACCACACAACAACTTATTGTGTTTGAATATGTGGAAAACAAAAACCTTGCTGAAGCTCTATGGGGTATGACACTTCAACTTAAGGTCATGGTAAATTTCCATGTCATAGAAATCTTGATGATATCTTAATGGTTTGCATGTCATGCATGTGTGATAATCTAATACCTTGTGATTAATCATTGTTAATATTTTGGTGTTTGTAGACCAACAAATAAAAAATGTTTTATTCTTGGATTGGACAACGCGATTTAACATATGTGTGGGAATTGCTCATGGCCTCATTCACCTTCATGAATATTTGCAACCGCACATTATACATCGAGACATCAAAGGAGCTAACATCCTCCTTGACAAAGATTTGAACCCAAAAATTGCAGACTTTGGATTGGCACGACTATTTCCAGAGGATAGAAGCCACTTGTCAACCGCCCATATTGCTGGAACAATGTACATTCTTCCACTCTTAAATACCAACATATAATGTTACAATGATTCCATGATTAAATGTACACGTCTAGGTCATATGGAAACAATTAAATGATTAGTCTTGGGCACCATTGAAACTAAATATTCAACACACTTTGCACACAAATTCAAATATATATCTCACTTGTTCAGTTTTTCTTTGCTTGTAGGGGGTATTTGTCTCCTGAATATGCTACTCTTGGTCAACTCAGTGATAAGGTGGATGTATTTAGCTATGGGGTGCTTCTCTTGGAAATTGTGAGTGGTCGCAAGAATATTGATTTGTCTTTGGAAACAAACAAAATTTACCTTCTTGAATGGGTAAGTGTATGTACATTTAGTTTTAAGAAAAATCAAGTTAAGTCAATTATAGAATTTAATATTGTGGGGCCAAGATGCCAATTCAATAGCCCAATTGGTTTCAATGGTTATTTCTTAAATTCAACATAAATCTTTAATAGGCATCAATAAGTAAAACAATGATGAAAAACATGAAAGCCCATGTTATTTGGATGTCAAAATTTGAAAAGGATTGGGTAAACATGTTTCCCCCAATTACATCATATTAAATGTTTTAAGTTGTTATCATTGAAATGAATCCAATAGCCATAAAAGGGAATGAAGCACCACTTGGTCATGTTTAATGGGAAATCAGCAAGTCTAAACTTCATTTTGATGGACAATTGAAACTTAATTTTGAAATTGTTAATATAATATGATTAGGTTTATAACTTCCATCCACATGTTAAATACATTTTTGCAATCAAAAGCTTAGTAAATCTAAAGTTTTATGTTTTGGCGACTAATAATTGTCAACATGCCCATTGTCCATGCAAATTTACTAAAAAGGTTCATTTATGTTTTGATAAAATTGATGTCAAATTGATAATTACAAGTTAGTTGTTTATAATTTGAAAATAGAATTAGATTTTATTTGAAATTATTAGAAAGAAATTTATTAAACCCACAAATAAAGGTTCACAACAATTATTTTTAAAAATCGTTCCAATATAAGGTTAAAAATGTTTCATTTAAAAGTAGATTATGTATTTAATAATAGAATTTTTTTATCACATTTATGAAGAAATAAGGGTAGGGGTTAATTCCCATATAATTAGCTAACAAAAGAATACCTTGAAATATAAAGGTATTCAATAAATCCAAGTAGAGACAAACTGACCCATAATTAAATTAATATGATAAAAGAGTTTTGTGGATCTAATTTGTTTCCTCAAAGTGGGGGGTGGGTTTTTTCAGGCATGTTCTCTACATGAACAAGATAAGTTGATGGATCTTATTGACCCACGACTAAACAACAATGTATTGGATGATGAAGCACAACGTGTGATTAATGTGGCATTATTATGTGTGCAAACATCAGCAACAAGACGTCCATCCATGTCACGTGTGTTAGCCATGTTACTAAATGAGGTGGATGTGGAGGTTGTTTCAAAAAAAACTAATTGGATTCATGAAGTGGATGTTTCACATCTTCTTGGGTCAAATAGGTCCCTTAGTCCAAGTGGGCTAATATGAGATAATATCATTTTATGTCTATGCATGTTGTTCCCAATAATCATGGCAATGTTGAAATTGACAAAACATTTAAGTTTCTAGTTAGTTATTTTTTAAAACATGTCAATTAATTTGTAATTGAGTTTGAAATTAATGGTGTCCTAGTCAATTGAACCACCTCAATCATGCACAAATTTATTGTGGGCCACATTTCATTGTTTATTATTTGTTAATTTTGTTCATCAATATATCATTTAAAAAACCTCCCTTTAATGAATTGATTGACATTGAATATTTGACTATTAAAACTCTCGAAGATATTTATCAAATATTTAAACTAAAGGCAAAACATGCTATAAGACTACATCGGTACATGCTAAAAAGTTTTAGAATTCTTTTGTGATCATTCCAAGTAAAGTCACATAATCTTGTCATGAAAAATGATAGACCTCTAAATTTGTGTTGAGGTGTATTGAAAATGTTAAATAACAATCCATTGATTTCACAAAATCCACATCAAATTCCTAACCTTTATTGTCATGTGGACATTGTGTTTTAAAAGTTAACCATGCATGTAAATTGTGATGATTATGTCAATGGAAGAACATCTACATTAATGTTAAATAAACCATCTTCATAATATCAAGTCACATACATTACATGCCATGGCACATGTATGTCATGGGTGTTCAAAAGGAGATCCCCAAAATTGAACTAGAGTTGGCATCTATGCATCTTTGTAATAGTTTTTGCTCAAGGAGGTTGGCCCCATTCCAAGACATTTTAGCCAATTGCGTGCTCCAGGGGGGATCCAATGTGCCCATTCTAGACAACATATTTCAAAATAAACAAGAGACAATACCACATATCTTGCACGATGACTCTTAATTAATATACCCAAAATGTCAAGACATGGCTTGGATATGCAATATTAAATTAGGCATAAACACATTTTATGGAAAAGAATACCAAGTAGGGAATCTCCTTAAATTAAGTTGTTTCTTTAATTATTCATCTCATTGTGAGAAATGGAATTCCAATTTTTCATAATTCAAAATCATGTTTTTTGTATGTGCACCTCAAATGACATGATTTTAGCTAAAAACTGTCTTCATATTTTCTCTGAAATTGACACAAGCTTATGTTTTGCAATTTCATATTTAGGTCTTGTTTTAGTATGAAAATTATAATAAATCATAACATTACTTATTTCATATTCTAAAAAGAAAGACACATTGTTTATGTATGTCAATTACAATCCAACTTTTTTGGCATAAGGCTCAAAGCACACTAAGGGGGGAGCACAGTAGGGGGTGTTACCAAGTGAATGGAGCAAACTCAACAAGGCAATGATTAATAAGTAAACAGCAGGGATGAAACAAGGCATTTGATGAGCAGGATAGGACTAAAATTGTTGGTAATTTGATTTTAATTACTTTTGGGAGAAAAGAACTTAGGATGTAGTTCTAGAATTTGTTGGAGTTAAAAGGCAATTTAATTTTTGACACAAAATTAAATTTAGAAAGCTATTGGAGTTAAAAATAAAGACACAATATGAGTTTAGAGTTTTGTCGGTATTCAAAACCACAACATTTTTCAATTATGATTTCTACCTTTAAGACCACAAATGTTTTATATGTGAAAGGGTTTAGGGTTTATGGGTTTAAGGTTTAAAGGTTTAGGGTTTAAGGTTTATGCGAAAGGGTTTATACTAAGTGTCCTCCCCAGGTAAATGAGTCATCACATTTTTTCATTGTTTCATTCTTTGTACAAGTTCAACTTTTTAATTTTTCATCCATGTCATAATTTTAATTTTCAATTTTCATCCATTGTGCAATTTTTGTCCCCAACTTTCCATTCATTTTGTAAATTTAAATTTTTTTCATCCATGGTGCAAATTTAATTACCAACTTTTCATCCTTTATGCAATTTTCATTCATTATACAACCTTCCTCCATATTTTTAATCTATTGTGTGTACAACAAAGACAAAAGTAAAAACTAATTATTTCGCATAGATTGACTATTGGTGAAATTTTCAAACTTTTAAATGATATCAACATCCTCTAAGAAGAAATTTGTGAACAACAAATGCTCCCCCCAATCATTCCCCAACCATTGTGTTGCTTGGCTATTGTCATTCCTTGTGAAACACACCCAGTGATAAAATGGTTAATAACGTTCCTTCTTTTGGGCCTTTGCCTTTCCTTGAGACAACACAACCATTCACTGTGGGTTATTCAATTCCTTTTTCTTTTTCCCAAATGAAAGTCTACCCCAACCTTTGCCATATCTCGAGTAATGAGACCATTTCATTGAAACACTTGTCATGCAGCACATTTGCCTCTTTGCTAGGGAATAGTTATTCATTTTCCTTCTTATCCCGTGGATGAAAGTCTACCTAGCCTTTTCCATTCCCCAAGTTAACATAACCATTTCCCAAAGAAATCTCTAGGCATCGGATCTATTCCAAGGAAAAGCCATTCACAAAGCACCACAACCATTTCTCAATTTACTGATCAATAACAAAACCATATCCTAGGGAATGGACGTTCATTTCTTTTTGCACCTGATGAAAGTCTCTACCTTCACTTTTGCCAATCCCCCAGTTCACACCACCCTTTCCCAAACCAACTACCTTACCCTAAGGTCAATTTTGTCCTTAAATAATCCTCAAAATAGTGAAATGAAATTTTGTGAAAGTATGAAGTTGACATGTTGAAAATCATCATAATTATCATAGTCTACACTCTCAATAATTTCACTACTTATATGACAATATCATATTAGATCATGGATATTCCAAATTTTCAAAAAAAATAATTTTAAATTAATTTTTGGAAAGAAAATGATTATTGGTTTTGTCAATGTGGAAACTGACCCTAGGCTATGGTATCATAGAATACATTTGCCTCAACAAAAATGCAAGACAACCATTTTCCAGGGCTGCCAATAAGACAACCATTTCTTTACGACTGTTCATTTTCCTTTTTTTTGGATGAAAGCTATTTGAGATGAAGGTGAAGATGGCAAAGTGATTTGACACAAGAAAAACAGAAGTGGTCCACTCTCAACACCATAGATGATAGGACTTAAGCATTGAGCGACCTTATTGTCCAAGCCATATTTAAAACAATTGTCATAACTAGAGGACAATCCCAAAAAAATCAAGATTAATTTAATGTCATGCACCCTATAAGGCATCTGGACTTTTGCCTTAAAAAGTGAGATGCATTTAATTTGTTGCTCCTATTTAGTTCTTGCTGCAAGCCATGGAAATAGGTATGCACACTTCTAGGAAAGGGCCAAAAATTGTCACAATCAATTTTATAGAAATCAAATTCTCATGCAGCCAATTAAAATGACAACTCAACATGCACCTAGGAGGGCCTATCTTTTCTCCTCCGGGGGACAAAAGCTCGTTGCCCAAGGGAAATTTTGATTCTTTTGGATTTTGTGTTCCCATCATGTTCCATGTGTGTTCACAAAGTTCTTAATGATATTCCCCACATCTGTTCCACAAGTTCTCAATGTGTAAATCCCAACATGTTCCCTATAGCACCACACATTAAACGATATGTCTTGCCCAAAAATCAACTTTCATAACCTAGAAGGTGGGCCAAAGGGAAGCACCTCGACATTTTTATTTTGGGGATTGTCCAATGTTTCAAAAAGAGATTGTAATGGGCCAACCAAAGTGGTTCATTCCAAAAACAAAAATTAAAAAAAAACTTTGGATGGACCCTCCCCGAATCAACTAAGTAATAGAAGCAACTACAATTCATGCCCCTCTCATTGACCTACGCCAAAATAGGTGATGACCACAATTGGGAATGCTTAGAAATTTTGCTCAACCAATGAAATTACATGATGCATCTAATGGACCTCTTTTGGGGAGGGTGGGGGGCAGGGGTGTTAAACCTTTGTTCTTTTCAATGTGTTCCCACCAAGTTCTCATAATGTTCCCATCAAGAACGCAATGGGTTCCCAACATCTTCCTCAACATATTCCCAATAGCACCTCCCTTTGTGCCATATGCTTTGCCCATTGTCATCCTCTTGGAACCTATATGATTGGCCAAATATTGATACTTTCATTTTCTATTACATTTGGAGTTGATACTTCTATATTGGGAAGTATCCAAAGTCTTAGAACTTGTTTGTGATGGACCAATCAAAGAGGTTCATTGAGAAAAAAATCTTAATTTGGAAGGCAGCCCAACTAAGTCCACTGACAACGATTCATCAGAATTGATTTTGGTAGGACTTTACATTTGATAAGTTGTCAGTTGTCAGTTGGACAGTTTCAAAGTGCATCCCATTTGCAAATAAAGAGGCATAGAAAGGTGGCTGTTATGGAAATTTATTGTTTTATAAAATAAAAAAACTCAAACACCAAACTTATGAGGAGATTTTCAGTGCCTTCTTCACCAATTTGCATCTCATTTTTCTTCAATTGAATCTTAATCCAATTATTGAATTCGAATCGAATTTAGTTGAATTTGAATTTCATTCAATATATTTGAATTAAACTTAATTTTTTTATTCCAATGTATTTCAGGAATTTGATTTGATTACACTACAAGTAAATCTGAAGTCAATTGAATTTCATTTCAACTCAAGTTACATGAACCGTCATTCAATGTTTTCATTCAAATGGAACTTAATTTTAACAAAATCAGGTCATTTTTTTCATCAATCCAACTGGCCACTGCTAGGCTAGTGCGCAAATAGTGTACAGCCGAAGTCGATATGGATCATACTAACATAAATGATTATGTGTACCACTAACAATCCAAGTGGTTTTAGTTCACAATTGAGAAATGAAAGTGGGAAATCCACAGCTTGCTTGTTGCCTCGCTTGCTCCGCGGGAATCAGGGGTGGCTTTCAGGCCGACTGCTTGCTCCGCGGGAATCAGGGGTGGCTTTCAGGCCGACTGCTTGCCCCATTATTCAACTCTCTCAAATTCAGCGAAATTGTTCCAAGGCATTTAATTGAATGTGCTCAACATTATTAAGCCACCCAATTCCACACCATGCCACACAGACACGTAACCAGTGTGTTTTGCTTTTTCCATTCCCTGATGGAGCCCGCACTGGTTCCGTGTGTGTCTGGAAATTACGAGTGGTCTTACGTCGAAATCTGCATGGGGATGGATGCTTGGCACTGTGGCCATGAATTTCATGACACCCCAGATTCTGTTAGAATTTGGCGAAGTTTTCTTTTTAAGGACGGCCTTTTTGCGACAGAATATTCCCATTTCAGAAAACTGTGTCACCTTTTGACGATTTTTTGCCCCCCAAGGAAATGACAGGCCCACCACCACCACACAGGGGAGTTGCAGGGAGAGAGAGAGGGTGCATGCGAGCTTCCTTCCTCTGACTTGCTTGCACCTGTAAATTTGATTGGAAGCTGCTCGATCACTAGCCGTCGTTGTGACGACCACGTCGACTCTTCACGTGAACATCAAATGCCAGCTTTGACAGATCAAAGCGAGGAGATTCTATGCCTTTTAGACGCCTCCTCTTTGTCTTGGAAACGATTGTCGTACCGGATTTTCGGATACCGAGTCGTGAGGAAAAGAATACTAATAATGCTGAAAAAAAATGGAAGCGAACGGCGAACCTTCAAACGCACACAGCTCATGAAAGCCTAGGATAATTAAAGCGCCTCAAGGGCACTGCGTGTGACAGGTCTCCTAGTCTACGCTACCTGTTTCCTACTCTTGCAACTTGCACTCCAACATCTTGAAATTACGCTCACCGTCAACACCCCTCCTGAGGTACATAATACCTCGTTAAATTCCCTTTTCTCTACTTGCAGGAATGGTTTGAGAATTGCTGGAGAAGGGCTTTAATACGGTTTCTCTGAAGATTTTTACTTCCGTTAAATCCTCAACATTCTCTACTCATTTCTTCTGTGGAGAAAGGGAGATTCACAACACAATCTGCAGCCCCTGCTGCACTCTTTATTTCTTTGTGCAATCACTTCCTATTCCTTGTCATAGGACTTAATTATAGAATTTAATATTGTGGGGTCAAGATGCCAATTCAATAGCCCAATTGGTTTCAATGGTTATTTATTAAATTCAACATAAATCTTTAATAGGCATCAATACGTAAAACAATGATGAAAAACATAAAAGGCCATGTTATTTGGATGTCAAAATTTGACAAGGATTGGGTAAACATGTTTCCCCCAATTACATCATATTAAAGTTTTTAAGTTGCTATCATTGAAATGAATCCAATAGCCATAAAAGGGAATGAAGCACCACTTGGTCATGTTTAATGGGAAATCAGCAAGTCTAAACTTCATTTTGATGGACAATTGAAACTTAATTTTGAAATTGTTAATTTAATATGATTAGGATTATAACTTCCATCCACATGTTACATACATTTTTTCAATCAAAAGCTTAGTAAATCTAAAGTCTTATGTTTTGGCGACTAATAACTATGAACATGTCCATGCAAATTTACTAAAATGGTTCATTTATGTTTTGATAAAATTGATGTCAAATTGACAATTACAAGTTACGTATTTATAATTTGAAAATAGAATTAGATTTTATTTGAAATTATTAGAAAGTTTTTATTAAGCCCACAAAAAAAGGTTCAAAACAATTTTTTTTAAAATCATTCCAATATAAAGTTAAAGATGTTTCATTTAAAAGTAAATTATGTATTTATTAATAGAAAAATTTTATCAAATTTATGAATAAATAAGGGTAGGGATTGATTCCCATATAATTAGCTGACAAAAGAATACCTTGAAATATAAGGGTATTCAATAAATCCAAGTCGACACAAACTGACCCATAATTAAATTAATATGATAAAAGAGTTTTGTGAATCTAATTTGTTTCCTCAAAGTGGGGGGTGGGTTTTTTCAGGCATGTTCTCTACATGAACAAGATAAGTTGATGCATCTTATTGACCCACGACTAAACAACAATGTATTGGATGATGAAGCACAACGTGTGATTAATGTGGCATTATTATGTGTGCAAACATCAGCAACAAGACGTCCATCAATGTCACGTGTATTAGCCATGTTACTAAATGAGGTGGATGTGGAGGTTGTGTCAAAAAAAGCTAATCGGATTCATGAAGTGGATGTTTCACATCTTCTTGGGTCAAACAGTATGCTTAGTCCAAGTGGGCTAATATGAGATAATATCATTTTATGTCTAAGCATGTTGTTCCCAATAATCATGGCAATGTTGAAATTGACAAAACATTTAAATTTCTAGTTAGTTATTTTTTAAAACATGTCAATTAATTTGTAATTGAGTTTGAAACTAATGGTGTCCTAGTCAATTGAACCACCTCAATCATGCACAAATTTATTGTGGGCCACATTTCATTGTTTATTATTTGTTAAATTTTTTCATCAATATATCATTAAAAAAACCTCCATTAAATGAATTTATGTACATTGAATATTTGACTATTAAAACCCTCAAAGATATTTATCAAATATTTAAATTGAAGGCATAACATGTTAAAAAACTACATTGGTACATGCTAAAAAGTTTTAGAATTCTTGAAGAGACTTTTGTGATCATTCCAAGTAAAGTCACATAATCTTGTCATGAAAAATGCTAGATCTCTAAATTTGTGTTGAGGTGTATTGGAAATGTTAAATAACAATCCATTGAACTCACAAAAATCCACATCAAATTCCTAGCCTTTATTGTCATGCGAACATTGTCTTTTGAAGTTAACCATGCATGTAAATTGTGATGATTATGTCAATGGAATAACATCCACATTAATGTTAAATAAACCATCTTCATAATATCAAGTCACATACATTAAGTGCCATGGCACATGTCATGGGTGTTCAAAAGGAGATCCCCAAAATTGAACTAGAGTTGGGATCTATGCATCTTTGTAATAGTTTTTGCTCAAGGAGGTTGGCCCCATTCCAAGACATTTTAACCAATTGCTTGCTCCACGGGGGATCCAATGTGCCCATTCTAGACAACATATTTCAAAATAAACAAGAGACAATACCACATATCTTGCACGATGTCTCTTAATTAAAATACCCAAAACGTCAAGACATGGCTTGGATATGCAATATTAAATTAGGCATAAACACATTTTATGGAAAAAAATACCAAGTAGGGAATCTCCCTAAATTAAGTTGTTTATTTAATTATTCATCTCATTGTGAGAAATGGAATTCCAATTTTTCATAATTCAAAATCATGTTTTTTGTATGTGCACATCAAATCACACGATTTTAGCAAAAAAAAGTCTTCATATTTCCCTGAAATTGACACAAGCTTATTTTTTCAATTTCATATTTAGGTGTCTTTGTTTTAGTATGAAAATTATATAAATCATAACGTTACTTATTTCATATTCTAAAAAAGAAAGACACATTATTTATGTATATGAATTACAATCAAGTATTTTCATACATGTTCATAAACAATGCACTGTTTTTGGCATAAGGCTCAAAGCACACTAAAGGGGGAGCACACTAGGGGGGTGTTACCCTGTGTATGGAGCAAACTCAACAAGGCAATGATAAATTAGTAAACTGCAGGGATGCAACAAGGCATTTGATGAGCTGGATAGTATTAAAATTGTTGGTCATTTGATTTTGAATTATTTTTGGGGAGAAGAGAACTTAGGATGTAGTTCTAGAATTTGTTGGAGTTAAAAGGCAGTTTAATCTTTTACACAAAGATAATTAAAAAAGTTATTGGAGTTTAAAATAGAGACACAATATGAGTTTAGAGTTTTGTTGGTATTCGAAACCACAAATTTTTTCTATTTTTTACTTTCTTTACATTTGGAGTGAATACTTCTAAATTGGGAAGTATCCAAAGTTTTAGAACTTGTTTGTGATGGACCAATCAAAGAGGTTCATTGAGAAAAAAATCTTAAGTTGGAACGCAGCCCAACAAAGGCCACTCACAATGATTCATCAGAATTGATTTTGGTAGGACTTTACATTTGATAAGTTGTAAATTGTCACTTGGACAGTTGCAAAGTGCATCCCATTTCCAAATAAAGAGGCAGGGAAAGGTGTTTGTTATGGGAATTTAAAATTAAATTTTCAAAAAGAAATTTTTTAAATTTTTTTAGAAATTTAAAAAAAACTCAAACACCAAACTTATGAGGAGATTTTCAGTGCCTTCTTCACCAATTTGCATCTCATTTTTCTTCAGTTGAATGTTAGTCCAATTATTGAATTGGAATTTAATTTAATTGAATTTGAATTTCATTCAATATATTTGAATTAAAATTTTAAATTTTAATTCAATTTTTTTTCAGGAATTTGATTTGATAACAATTCAAGTAAATCTGAATTCAATTGATTTTCATTTCAACTCAAGTTACATGAACCGTCATTCAATATTTTCATTCAAATGGAACTTAATTTGAACAAAATCAGGTCACTTTTTTCATCAATCCAAATGGCCACTGCTAGGCTAGTGCGCAAATAGTGTACAGCCGAAGTCGATATGGATCACACTAACATAAATGATTATGTGTACCACTAACAATCCAAGTGGTTTTAGTTCACCATTGAGAAATGAAAGTGGGAAATCCACAGCTTGCTTGTTGCCTCGCTTGCTCCGCGGGAATCAGGGGTGGCTTTCAGGCCGACTGCTTGCTCCCCGGGAATCAGGTGTGGCTTTCAGGCCGACTGCTTGCTCCGCGGGAATCAGGGGTGGCTTTCAGGCCGACTGCTTGCCCCATTATTCAACTCTCTCAAATTCAGCGAAATTGTTCCAAGGCATTTAATTGAATGTGCTCAACATTATTAAGCCACCCAATTCCACACCATGCCAGACAGACACGTAACCAGTGTGTTTTGCTTTTTCCATTCCCTGATGGAGCCTACACTGGTTCCGTGTGTGTCTGGAAATTTCGAGTGGTCTTACGTCGAAATCAGCATGGGGATGGATGCTTGGCACTGTGGCCATGAATTTCATGACACCCCAGAGTCTGTTAGAATTTGGCGAAGTTTTCTCTTTAAGGACGGCCTTTTTGCGACAGAATATTCCCATTTCAGAAAACTGTCACCTTTTGACGATTTTTTGCCCCCCAAGGAAATGACAGGCCCACCACCACCACACAGGGGAGTTGCAGGGAGAGAGAGAGGGTGCATGCGAGCTTCCTTCCTCCTCTGACTTACTTGCACCTGTAAACTTGATTGGAAGCTGCTCGATCACTAGCCGTCGTTGTGACGACCACGTCGAGTCTTCACGTGTACATCAAATGCCAGCTTTGAAAGATCAAAGCCAGGAGATTCTATGCCCTTTAGACGCCTCCTCTTTGTCTTGGAAACGATTGTCGTACCGGATTTTCGGATACCGACTCGTGAGGAAAAAAATACTAATAATGCTGAAAAAAAATGGAAGCGAACGGCGAACCTTCAAACGCACACAGCTCATGAAAGCCTAGGATAATTAAAGCGCCTCAAAGGCACTGCGTGGGACAGGTGTCCTAGTCTACGCTACCTGTTTCCTACTCTTGCAACTTGCACTCCAACATCTTGAAATTACGCTCACCGTCAACACCCCTCCTGAGGTACATAATACCTCGTTAAATTCCCTTTTCGCTACTTGCAGGAATGGTTTGAGAATTGCTGGAGAAGGGCTTTAATACGGTTTCTCTGAAGATTTTTACTTCCGTTAAATCCACAACATTCTCTGCTCATTTCTTGTGTTGAAAAAAAGGGAGATTCACAACACAATCTGCAGGCCCTGGTGCACTCGTTCTTTCTTTGTGCAGTCAGTTCCTATTCCTCGTCATGGGGCGCAGCTACATGCTGTTGATTTCCAGTCCTTCCATGTCGCTGGTAGTTGCGCTGCTGATGATGTTCGCAGCGCCGAGCTACGCACGATGTTACGAAGGACCTTTGATTATCAGCGATGCAGAAGGTAACCAACTTATGCCACTACTTGCCAAGCTGCAGGGATGGCAAGTGGCTATGTAGGTGTAAGCAACACGATTTATTTGCTGCAAACACGTACCAGTTCTTCGTCAAATTTCCTTCTTTGAGGGGGTCAATATCTGTTTGTGCTTGCGCAGCAAATGCGGTAAAGGCCCTTTACACCGGATGGGGCATATTATCAGCAATGGGAGGAGATAAATGCTCTGACCCCTGCTTTTGTGGATGGGAAGGAGTCATGTGTGGAAGGTTGGTGCAACCTCCAGTAGCGCCTGAATACTGCACTGTGTATACGACTACGATAATTCACTTGTGAGTTCCAAACGTTTTTATGCCCCCCATGAGTATGAACTTTGCTTACCAACATGGACTACTAGAAGATCTAAGTTGTATTGACATATGGTAGCTGGTCGCTTATTATATATCCCGTGAAGTGAGAGCCTTTTTGCTTGCAGGAGAAAATATACCTGGGGACATCAGTTGTAAGGTTGCCGGATCTGGTGTTCTGAAGTAGAGTTTTGCTTCACTGCACCGCATCAGTAATTGGAAATAGATTATCAGACTACTAGTTTCTTATACAACAGACAATTTTTTTGTATCTTGAGAACGAACGATGTCTCTAGGTCTACACTCATATGTTTTGGAAGGAATCTTAAAATTCGTCGTGTAGGGATTTGACCGGACTGGGACTTCGAGGCAATCTCTCTGGAGCCATTGGAAACCTGACCAACCTCCAGATTCTGTAAGTGCTGTACTGCCTTCTCTGTACCATGTAGGTAGATGATGTGAGAGACTATTTGAATATCATGACCCACTTGGGCCAATCAATAACTTTTACTGGCTCTATTGGGCATATTTAGAGCCCTATTTGGTGAGTTTCACTCCATTTTAACTCCAATCCATAACAATGTGTAGCCCGATTTATTGTTGTTGGCGGAGATGCTCCTATAGTTGCAAACAAATCCTCCCTTTTGGAGTTGGAGCACCTTACACCACCTAGTAGGCGTAAGGGGCCTCTGCACTTAGAGGCATGGCCACAGCTCCATGGTCACTTCCTGGTCTGCAAATGTTTAATTCATGATTTGCCTTCAGCTTTAAGCCAGATGAATGCCTCATTGAATCCCCTTTCTAGAACGCCCCCACCTTGGGCCATTACCCTGCACTTTATTTTGGAGGTCTGCCTGTGCTAATGGAATAGCCTTTCTTCTTCTTGGAACTTGCAGAATCATAGCTGGAAATCCAGGCCTTACTGGAAACCTTCCATCTGAAATTGGAAGTCTTACAAATTTGACTGTCTTGTAAGAAATCAACTCTTCCATCCAACCCCATGTACCAATTATTTTCAGCCTTTGGATAAAATTATGTACCGAAATTTGTATTTTTCCTTTGATAGAGCAATCAATGTGTGTAAAGTTTTGGGGATGGCGTTTTCTGAAATCAGTTGCAATTATTAAACAAGGTTTGCCAATCTGCACTGTGGACTCTCAGGGATCTTCATGACAATAATTTCACTGGGGTAATACCAAATTTAAAGCGACTAACAAATTTGGAAAAATTGTACGTGTATCCAGCTCAATTCCATTTGTTCTTTCAATGTGTCTAGTTCATTAAGTTCTCACTTTATTCATCTACATACAGTAGTACCTTGACCACTTTTACAAATGTTTGTCAAATAACTAATTAATTATTTTTTTAGGATTCCATTTCAACTGTAAATGGTATATTCACAAATATTCCATCAAATTAATTGTTTTCCTTCTGAAAAAAAAAAAATTTCAAAATTTCAACATCTCTGAGAATAATATAATTAGTATTGAACTGGCCCAGCTACTACAGTATTATCAAGCTAGGTTTTCTTAATTTCCAGTTTCTTGGCATAAGCACTCAAGAATATGCCAGACTCCAATGTTTCAATGTACATTACGTAGCAGTCTGTGTCACTGTTGTCAAAATCACTTGTAGGCTGCCAACTTCTTGGGCATTGCAAAACAATGATGGGTGTCCAAGTAGTCTCACATGTGCATAAATGTAGATACTAGTGACTTCGAGAATGGCACAATCGAAAGAGGGAATGTGAATAGGCCCTTTATATGCATCAATTTGGGCATGGATAACGCTGTGGTCTGAAGGAAGGTGTGACGTGAACTTTGAGTCCATTGTAGGATTTGTTTATTGTAAGAAGTTTGCCATAAAGAGTTTCCCTAACTTCTTAGTATGCTATGGAAAAAAGAAGCCAATGGTTTATTGACCAATTTGAGTACTGCTGAATGCCAGGTTTCTCAATGGGAATGCGTTCTCTGGGTCCATTGAACATGTTTTTCAAGGACTAAACACAGTACTCTCTACATTTACCTTTCCGGGCCTTCTGAGGTTGGATTTGTCTTCAAATCAACTCACAGGCTGCATTCCTGGACTCACGACAGGAATGGGCAACTTTTCTGGATTTTCTGGAGAGTTTTTGTAAGTTCCGTAAGCTCAAAGAAAACACAATGTCAAGTGAGAACACCAAACTGATCATTCATCGCTTTGATCAAAAGAATTCATTGCCATTTTGATGGGTTATCATTTCTACAAATTCTACTTCATTTCTCCCAATTGAAACAAGAACTTAGAGATGCCAGAGGAATTGAACTTCATCTAGGAATGACGGTCACCTTATATTTAAGGAAAATTTATCAATTATTTCAAATTAGCCAATATTGCCAATGAATGATGACTTGTTCTAACTATCACCTTTGCCTAAAATTTGCTCATGTTGGAAATATTGTTTTTCAATTCAGGAATGTGAGCCACAACCATATTGGTGGATATCTTTCTAACACCTCATATCAGTTTTTTCACTTTTCTTCAAGTACTTTGGATTTATCCTACAACAATATATCAGGAGATATCTCCACATTCATATTTAGCATACAACATAAAGTTTCTCACATTCTGTAAGTGTGCATCAGCCATCACGTGAGGTGAATTGAGCTTGGAGCTAAATTTTGTTCGCATTTATTTTACTTGTTGAGAATACATGTCAGTTAAGTTTAGATTGTGTTGATCAATGAAAGTAATTTAAACTAATTTCTAAACTCAATACCATAAATAAATTGGAAATTGAAACATCCTATTGGAGCATGATGACTTTTCAACTATTGCAAGGATGCCCAATTAATCTTCTAAGGCCCTGTTATTTTCTTACACTTTGGATCATTGGTTTATGTAATTACAAACTTCAGTTTGGAGTTTATGTGTAGACATGCAACATCTTACAAAATGCCTTTGTTAACTTAAAATAAACCCATCACTACTAGTTGAATGTCGGTCATGATTACTAGCTTGATTAAACTTACATTATTTATATAGATATCATGTTCATATCTCTAAATAACAAACTCATTTTCATGTGACATGTTTCCCATTTTCACAGGTTACTTAACAACAATCATTTCAGTGGAGAACTTCCAGACCCTTTAGGACCTGTTGACACTCACTTCATCAAAAATTTGTGAGGAAGCCTATTCCTACTAGTTTACAGAACTGAAAATGTGTGTCAAGTTCACAATGTTGAAGTAATCTTTATGTTTGAAAGGATTAGTCAAATTTAAAGCATACATAGGAATAAGTTCATTGCCACACTAACTTTAACTACCATCCAAGAACTCAAAGTTCATGATTTTCTTAACAGTTTGCAAATTAACAAATTGTGCTCATTATGTGATTATCTTCTTTGGTGTTTGCAAGGGATTTAAGCAACAACCAAATTTATGGAATAATCCCACCTTCAATTTGGAACATCTCTAGACACCTTACTGTTTTAAACCTATCAGGAAATAATTTTTCTGGGAACTTTCCACATGTCACAAACCCACAAAATGTTTTGGAAACTCTGTAAGTCTTTTCCCATTACCTTTTTTATGTAAACTTAAATGGAGAGTTGCACTATTAAGTTCAATATACAACAAAATTTCTCATGCCTACATGGAAATCTCACATGTCAATACTAATTAAATTTAAAAAGCTCATGTCATATTATGATCCCTCAAGACATGCAATGCTTTGTTTTGCATAGGTCCATGAGCAAAAATCAACTAAATGAAGGACTTCCGAACTTTTCTTCATTTCCTCAACTTAAAACTTTGTGAGCATTTAACCTTCCAACTTGCATTTAATTGGAAGCATTTTTTATTGTGCACATGTTAAATGTTCAATGTTTTATGGTTCAATACCTTTAATTTTTATGAAATTTCATCTCAAGATTGTCACATCATATGCTGATCTCCAAATAATTATAAGATCTTAGAAATTACACTCAATGAATGACTGGTAATCACATTGCTCAACATCAAATATTTGGATTTTTTATTCAATGGTGAAATTTTAAGCTCATGTATTTCACATCAATGAGCATACAAATTATCAAAGCATAATTATATTCATATACTTGAAAAAACAATTTTCATGATTGGTTTTTTAATATAATGGTTCAATTGGCTAGGTTGAAATTCATGGGTCTAACATTATAATGAAATCAAAATATGGTCATCCACTAAATGTCAATATTGAATTAATAAGCAATTGAGGTTTGTAAGATGTTGATTTAAATTCAAATTTAACAATTGATATTTTATGTTTCCACCTCACACATGATTATTGTTCAATAGACTTTAAAGTTTGTGATAGGTTTAACAATATCTTACATGGTTTTATTTATTTGTTGCAATTTAGGGATCTAAGTGATAATCAATTTAATGGATCAATCTCACCTTCAATATGGAGTCAAATTCCCAAGCTCAATGTTTTAAACCTATCTAACAACAAATTATATGGCAAACTTCCACCTATGGAAGACCTGCAATATTGCCCCAACTCTTTGAAATCTTTGTAAGTGAACTTCAATCCCATTCTTCCATGATCTTTAAATTACTTTTAAGGCTTTCATTACTCATAATCAAAATGGCATGCAATCAATAACTTTTTAAAACATTATTGTGTCTTTTGAGTTTCAACAAAATAACAAACTTGAACTTGTTAGGATAATTCTACATAAAAACACGTGCAAAACCTATCACATATAGCCATTCAATTTGTCATTTGTGACTTGAAAATTGAAAAGGCAACATTTGTGGTGGACTGTAATTGAAGTTACTTAAATAACATAACTCATGTGTTTTCCAACAAATTGATTATAACCTTGATGACCATAAATATTGGTGTTTTCATTTGTGGACTTAATTGATATTTTCTTATTAGTTCATTTGACATTGTGATTTTTTTTATTTTTCATAACTTTTCTATGCCATCTAACATAGTTATGTCATTTATAAAACAACGTGGTATGTTTCCTGTTGCCGAATTTTGACTTTGTCATTTGAAATCTAACCTATGAAATGGGTCTCCTAGGAATTTGGGCGGAAACACATTGACTGGTTCGTTTCCATCTAATTTATTCAATTGTTCATTCATGTTAGAAGAAATGTGAGTTTATGTCTTCACACCTAATTCTATGTGTTCATGTTCATATGTTATGGGATGAACATCCATTTATGTAATGGTACTAGGTTCATTTCTTGCATTATAATAATATCTATTTTTTCAATATATTTTAAGACCTAACAACTTGAACAACTTTGTGATATTAATGTTTATAATCTAGTATGTTTTCTAAATAACAACTAGATTTTGTCATTCTACAACATTTTAGACTTGAACTAAAACTTATAAATTGAAATTCCTTACATTTAAAGGTTTAAGACACATTGTGTTGTGAACTAACATTTTGAGGCCTCAATGTAGCAATTTTGATAACAACAACTTTAATGGAGTCTTGGATTTACAAATCAATTTGACAAAACATTTGGTGCCTGGGACATTGATATCAATGGTCAACAATGAAATATATCAACTTAACCCATCTTGGGAAAGTGATATATATTCACCAGTCTTGTAAGTTTCAATACGAAACTCATGGATTTCACTATTTTCATCATTTAAGCACTATAATATAATTATTTTGACACAATGTTGTAGCTTAAATAGGGTGGGACACAATTCATCCTATATTAAAACCTTCAATAGTTTCAAATATTATTAAGAAAATGCAAAACTTATATAAAACTTTTTAACATTGTACTCATTTTGTATCATTGTAGGCTTGGAGGGAATCCATGTTGTAGTATTGTCACCTCTGAATACCCAACTCCAAATCAACAAAAAAATTGTCGTTCCAATTCATCTGACATCACAATAGGTGGGCATATTCACTAGAACAATTTTCCTACATTTCAAAGTTGAACATTCATGGGAAAGTTAAGGATTGTGCATTGCTCATATCACATCCTCAATACACACAAAGAAAAGTTTTAAATGCACAAAATCAAAATTATCATTTATCATTTAACATACATGTATATTGTTTCCATTTTCATTATCCTATAACAATGGTTTCGACATATAAATTTAAAATTTTGGCATTTATGGTATTCAAAGTTAAATAATTGTATAGTGTTGAGTGCCATGATGTAAGAATGATATAAGTCATTGAAATTTATTGTAGTTATTCAGACAATGTTATGACAATTCTACTTGTAGGGGTAGCACAATGTGAATTTGTTGCAAATTAATATAAAAATTATGGTAGCTTGGCGGTTTCAACACACATTAAAATTTTAAATTTTTGTTTTATTTTTCAAAAAAATAGCTTATTATGCCAAATATGGTCAAACTTGAACCCTATCACTTTTTAGTATAATAAAAGTTTGTGAAGATAGTCCAACCATGAAGACAATTGAATTTTTTTGGTAATGTAGGTAGTTTTATTATATTTATTTTATACTTATCAAAATCAAAACTAAAATGCCAAATTAAAATTCCCAAAATATTAATTATTTGATAGGTTACTATTGAAGTTGAAAAAAATCCTTTTGTTCAAGATTTTAAAAAGATGAATTCATGTTTGACTCAATTGCTAACCCAAGGTTATAATTTGTTTGAAACAGTTATTTATCAAAGATCTAAAAAGTTGGTTTGGATATTCTTGACAATATTCATTTTTGTATGTTTGAGTGGATTCATTTTCATGTATTGGAAATACCACAAAAATATGTCAGCTCTTCATGAAATTCAAAAAGGTACATTGAAATTGAATTTTGTTTTCCTTCTTAGTTCCATTGTTTGTTTTTTTTATAATTCAAAATAGTTAATTAAACAAGCAAAATCATTATTTAAGTTTTTTAGACATGTGTAGATGTAATAACATCATGTTGCCCATTCATTGACCCATTTATATTTAGTTTTGTAAAAGTTTGCCAATAGTATGATTATGAATGTTCATTTCATTTCTTGTACAAGTTATTCTATTTGCATGTGAAGTGACTGACAATTTTACATATAATATGGCAGAATTTGCAAAACAACAAGTGCAACCTATATTGTATGCATATGATGACTTAAAGGTAGCCACTAAAGATTTCCATCCATCCAATAAACTTGGAGAAGGTGGTTTTGGGGCAGTCTATAAGGTAAATTCATATTTCAACTTCCTTACAAATTCATAGTGTATTTCCATCATTCAATGTCTAGTTCAACAAAACTAATTAAAACTTTTACAATATACAAAATCTTTGACGTTAAAATAATAATTCAAACATATTTGCAACTTGTAATTCATGCATTTTAGCATGAAATTGGTTGTGATTAATTTCAAAGGATTTTCCAACTGAAAATTGATATACAAATTCATGGTATTTCCGACATGTCTAGTTTAATGGAATTAATTTAAAAATTTGCAATATATATAGTGCTTGATGTTAAAATAATAATTCAAATATACATTTCAAATTTGTAATTTGTGCATTTTAGCATGAAATTGGTTATGAATAATCTCAAAGGATTTACCAATTGATAATTGTTATTTTCCCTTCAATGATGAAAGATTTTAAAATATTTCTATGCTTTTTATAGGGAACATTACTTGATGGGACAAATGTGGCAGTGAAACTATTGAATAAATCACATCAACAAGTAAGTGAGTTTTTGAATGAAATTGTGCTCATGACTGGGGTTAGACACAAGAACCTAGTGAAGGTGAAAGGAATTTCTTTACAAGGCACACAACGACTTATTGTGTTTGAATTTGTGGAAAACAAAAACCTTGCTGAAGCTCTTTGGGGTATGTCATTTTCAACTTAATCATGGTAAATTTTGATGATATTTTAACGGTTTGCATGTCATGTATGCATGATAATCAAATATTTTATGATTGATCATTGTTAACATTATGGTGTTTGCAGACCGACACAACAAAAATGTTTTAGTCTTGGATTGGACAATGCGATTCAACATATGTGTGAGAATTGCTCATGGCCTCATGTACCTTCATGAATATTTGCAACCACGCATTATACATCGAGACATTAAAGCATCTAACATACTCCTTGACAAAGATTTCAACCCAAAGATTGCAGACTTCGGATTGGCACGATTATTTCCAGAAGATAAAAGCCATTTGTCAACTGCCCGTATTGCTGGAACGCTGTACGTTTTCCCTTTAATCAAAACCAACATATGATGTTGCAATGATTTTATGACTAGATGTACACATTTGGGTCATTTGAAAACAATTGAATGTTTAATCTTTGACACCATTGAAACTAAATTTTCACCACATTTTCCACACAAATTTATATACTTCTTACTTGTTTAGTTTTGTTTTTCTTGTAGGGGGTATTTGTCACCCGAATATGCTACTCTTGGCAAACTCACTGAAAAGATGGATGTATACAGCTATGGGGTTCTTCTCTTGGAGATTGTGAGTGGTCGCAAGAGTATTGATTTGTCTTTGGAAACAAACAAAATTTACCTTCTTGAATGGGTAAGTGTATGTACATGTAATTTTTATAAAAAGTATAATTAGTAACCTAATTATATAATGTAATGTTGTGGGAGCAAGATGTTAAATCATCAACCCAATTGCTTGAAATGGTTCTTTATTATAAATTCAACATAAGGCTAATAAGGATCAATAAGTAGAACAATTATCACAAAGATGAAACCTAGGGTATTTGGTGTCACATTTGGAAAGGACTAGGTAGTCATATTTTCCCAATTACATCATACTAAAAATTTTAAATTACCGTCATTGAAATCAATCCAATAGCCATAAAAAGGACTGAAAAAGCACTTGGTGATGTTTAAATGGAAAATTAACAAATCTAAACTTCATGTTGGTGAGCAATTGAAAGTTAACACTCAAATGGGTAAGTTAATATGGTTAGCTTTATAACTTACATCCACATCTTCAATTCTTTTTTTAAATCAAAAGCTTTGTATAATCTAAAATGGAATGCTTTGGTGAATAGTAATTATTGACAATATGCCCATTGTCCATGGCAATTTACCAAGAAGGTTCATTTATATTCTACTAAAAATGATGTCAAATTGAAAACAAGGTAGTTGTTTATCATTTGGAAGTAGACTTTATTTGAAATTTTTAGAAAAAACATTATTATGCCCACAAAAAAATTCAAATTTTTTTTTGAAAATCATTCCAATATGTAATTTTAAATGTTTCATTTAAAAGTAGATTATTTACTAATGAGAAAATTTATCACATTTATCAATATATAAAGGTAGGGATTGACATTTGTTCCATTACAAATAAGTAAGAAAAGAATACCTTGAAACAAAAGGATACATAATAAATCAAAGTAATGACCCACTAATCTTTATTTAATACTAATAAGATAAAAAAATCTTGTGAATCTAATTTGCTTCCCCAAAATGGGTGGGTGGTCTTTTTCAGGCGCATTCTTTATATGCACAAGATAAGTTGTTTGATCTTATTGACCAACAACTAAACAACAACATATTGGATGATGAAGCACGACGTGTGATTGATGTGGCATTACTATGTGTCCAAAGATCAGACTCAAGACGTCCTTCAATGTCACATGTGTTAGCCATGTTATTAAATGGGGTGGATATGGAGGTTGTTTCAAAAGAAGCTAATAGCATTCATGAGATGGAGTTTTCAAACCTTCTTAGGTTTCAGCATGTTGTGCTGAATATCCATGGCAATGATGAAATTGAACTAAACACATTGGATTCTAATTAGTCATTCTTTAAGACATGTCAATTAATTTATAATCAAGTGTGAAACAAATTACGATGTTTTAGTGAACAACCTAAATCATGCACAACTTTAATGTGCCAAGATTATTTGTTTAGTATTAGTTATATTTTTTCATCAATATAACATTAAAAAAAAAACCCTGCATTTTACAGATTTATTGACATTGAACATTTGGCAATCGAGACTCACAAAAATATTTACTAAGTACATAAATTGAATGCATAACATGTTATGAAATTGCATTGATACTAGCTAAAGAGTTTTCAAAACTTTTGTGATCATTCCAAGTAAAGTTTCAAATTATTGTAATGAAAAATGTTATACCTTTAAATATGCTTTGAGGTGTATTGAAAATGTTAATCCATTATTGTTGAATCTATTGGAAAACACAATTTATGATCTTACAAGAAATTTATTTTGAAATGGAAAAACGATCATATTGTTGTGGACACCTTTTTGTTCAATAACTATTACTTGTGCATATATTAAATTATGCCCATGTAAAAAAAATCTAAATCACATGCTAGCATTTATTGTCATTTGAACATTGTCTTTTAAAAAATTAACAAAGTTAATCATGTAAATTGTGATGATCTTTTGTTAATGTAATAACATTATGTTACCCAGTGTATGGCAAGGATGAACAAAGACAAAGTAGATAAGGAGAATGGTAGGGATTTACCAAGGTAGTGAGTCTATTGTTTAAGACTAGACCTACCCTTGTATCAAATTTTTAATCCAAGGAGTAAAGGGTATAACATAGAAAGGACGAGATAATAAAGAAGAGAACTTGAAATTAATTACTTTCATTGGGTCTATAGTACCTTCAACGTCCCTTGGATATTTCCTAGGGGGTTTGTAGACGTTTTTTATGCTATCGTCCTTCCTTTCCCCATGTCTGCAAGTTTTTTAATGGTTCCTCCTTGCCACTTGCAACCATCAAAGTCCTTCCTCTACACTTTATTGTCTACAACCAACTAATGTCCTTTTGTAACTCTTGCCTATTGCCTATCGCAATGCCTTTCAGCCCTACAAGAGGTAACTTGCTAGTTTGTTACTCCCAATTTGCACCACCATGGATTGGTTGTTACCCTCCTATGGCAACCAATAGTTTACGGCTCCAAAGGTTCCCTAGGGGTCAACCCCTTACTTTTTGTCCTAGAAGAAATGCAGAGGTACTAGTTCAAGTAAGCATCCTATTTTTATCACCCAACCCACTCTACTTTCCACGCTTAATAGAACATCAATGCAACATAAAAAGCTTGAGTCCTTCACCCATCTTCCATTAAAATCACACACAAAGTATATACTTATTTTTCCATTCCCTTCCTCCACACTCCAAGTGAGAGTTCTCCATCTCTCAAAAGTCTCTAATGAATCTCTTCATCTTCTCCCACTTCCTCTATCCTCGTTCCCCACATACCACACACAAGGCCCACATTAATCATTAGAAAATAAGGCCCTTATCCTAATCTCTTTCTAAAAATCTCCTAGACGATTGGGTGAATTACCCCCAACCATTCACTAACCCCAACTACCTAATCCCAATAGCTTCACCCCTTGGGTAAAAGATGGTAAATCTACCACTAATAACTAGTAGTCACTAGGAAGCCTATGGAATATTTAGTCTAGAAATTTCTACCAAGTAACACTACCTAAATTAGGTTTTTAACCTAAAACTATGTAATGACACATGTTAACAATTCATAGGTTATAATTTTATGAAATTACCAATAATTGAATTATTATATTACATTATTTATATAAATATAAATAATGTACTTAATAAATGTGATTTTAAAACTTTAATTACTTAAATTTAATTATTTAAAAAATATTGTTCAATATTTTATGTACTCGTATATGTAGTTGCATAGTCCTACAATTAATCAATGGATGAAAAATCCATGTAGTCACAATTGATATGCGATTATCGGTGTGATTATACATGCCATGTGGAGTTTTTTGCGATTAGTTAGGCTACACAAAACATTTCAAAATAAACTAAAGGTAATACCACTAAGCTTTCAATTATGTCTTTTAATTAATCTACCCAAAATGTGAAAACATGGCCTGGATATGGAATACTAAACTAAGAATGAACACATTTTATGGACAAAACTTAAAAAAAGGTTATTCCCTAAATTTGGTTTTGTTTTTAAAATTATTCATTTCAACATTGTGAGTAGTCCAACTCCAATCTATCATAATTTTAAATCATGTATCAAATAACACAATTTCGGCAATAGATATCTTCATGTTTTCCCCTAAATGGACACATGCTTATGTTTTGCAGTTTCACATTTGCCTTGTTCTAGTATGCAAATTATAATAAAACATAACGATGTTGATTATTTCATGTATTTTAAACAAAGAAATACGGATACGTTGTTTATGTATGTAAATTGGAATGTTTCTTCCAATGCAACTATAAGAGTTGGGGATGACACTTCAATTATTTTCTGGTTCATTTTCAAGAAAAGGGTGGGGATGGAAGACTAGGTTGACTATTTGGCACTATGATTCATATATCAGGCTCAATCACAATCGGAGCTCTTTGTAAAATTCCTTCTCCACACTGACATGGGTGGTAGCTCAACTTGC
Organism: Sphagnum contortum; assembly: GCA_963920785.1. Lineage (NCBI taxonomy): Eukaryota > Viridiplantae > Streptophyta > Sphagnopsida > Sphagnales > Sphagnaceae > Sphagnum > Sphagnum contortum. Next base: position 11,470,882 of record OY987276.1, read on the forward strand.
TAATCAGTTAAAAGGAAGGGCAACATTCACATCCCCATCACAACTGGAAATGTGAGGCAATGACAGAAGCCTGTGAAAAACAGGGAGAGCTCTACTCCATTCCTAATAGAATCCAATTCAAACCAACTGGTACCATAACAAAACTTGTACCCAAACTTAACAGGTGACAGATTACAAGAAGTGAGATCAACTATGTATTGAAATCTAAAATTGACTTGGAAAGAGGATTCCATGAACAGGGAATTTTCCTGGAGGTAAAATCAGCAACACAAGTTCTGATTCTGCCAGTCAAATGTTATAACATTATCTCTCAGTTTGCCTAATGGTTCATTTTTCTGTTCCTAGAAACTGAAACATTGGGCTAGCAAGCCAGATGCACCACTCACATGTTTGTACTAGGCTCATCTGCATCATCACCTTCATCACCTTTGTCTTGCTCCCCGAGTTCATTCTTCACGTCAAGCACATCATCCTGCAAAGAAATAAAACAAAGAGGCATCAGCATAAGAGACTCCCTCAAAGCATGGAGTTGGCAGGTCCATGGTGGAGGAACATGACTAACCTCCTCAGCCGTTCTGCTGAACATTCCCCTAATGTTATCCATCTGAATTGTTGCAGTTCCATTGACAGTACCCCTCTCCTCTTTCACTTTCTGCAACACTGTTGCCGACTCAGCTCTATCAAGTTCATCCACCTCCTCTTCATCCTCTTCTTTTCCCTCCACTGAAACCCACAAACCCCAAATTACTGAACAAACAAACAGGAAACCCAAATCCATATTGGCTCCCATGGTCAGCACATCTGAGCCCTCAAATACACTCCCAAAGATGTGATCTAATTGGCTGAGATATCACAACGCCCACTGAAAGACAACTGCATACCTAGGTCATCCTCCTCTTCTTCAACCACTGCCCCGACAGTTCGAGCACTGCGAGGCTCCTTTTCACGCCGCAGTTCATCTTTCATTTTGGATGGGTCACCCCAGTAATCGTGTCGCCATCGTGGCTCTCGTGGGTCATATGGATTCTTTCCCCAGAATTCTTTGTCTGCATAGCGCCCAGGCTCCTCCAGTGGAAGGCCCAACTCTATGCGGCTGTACCAATGCAATATAAAAGACAGAATGAGGGCTTATTCCTGATTCTTGCCAGTGTGCTGAGACTATGGATCAAACAACTTGCAAGGAAAATCTGGTAGTGAGATGGACCAGACCAAGCTGTATCACGCATGAGAGCCTCCTTCTCAGCTAACTTGCGCTCATTGTGCATCGCATTAAGCTCTTCAACTCTGCGGTCCAGTCGGTTCTTGGGAGGTAAAAACTCCTCTCCTTTAGCCATGGCTTCCTCCCACAGACACTTGAATTCCTGCAGTGCCATGACCCCAAGTCTCCATCAATTTGGATTTCCTCATGAGTGGAATTGCATTAAAGATTCACAAGTATGGTTGATGTACAACTAAGGTGTAATCTTTGTGTGTGGTAGACATGATAATCAGCATGAAATAAAGCCAAAAAGTTTTGGTTTAAGATTACCTCTCTTTCCTTACGTGCAGCATCAAGGTTGAGTTCTGCTGGATCCGTGTTCTGAAGAAAAGAAATGCACTGTGTTAGGAATTGGAGAGCAAACTCACAAGGAAGTGGACACGAATCAGTGGTAAGCCAATTGTCAGAACAGGCCAAAATAGAAAAACAATCAAGTACAGTCTGAGTTATACCAGGACAAGAGTAGGAATATCACATCCTCTTGCACCTCCTTCAAACCACTGTGGCTCAAATGTTTCTTCATACCCTGGATATTCTTCTTCATTGTCTTCTTCCTCTCCTTCCTCATCATAACCATCATCGGCATCAGAGTAGGCATCATCTACGAGGCCAATGTACTCAGTGTCTTCCTCAACCCCATCCTCTTCATCCAATACCATCTCCTCTGCTTGATATAGTTGCCACAACTGTTGAATAGGTCCTCACATTAGCTAACAACATTTTCTATTTTCAAACATCATGCTCCATGACCCACCTCTTCCTTCAGGAAAAACAGGCATTGGGATATGCACAAGTCTCACGTGTGATCATTGTACTCACACATGAATCTTCAGCAATGAATTTGACAGACAACAGAATGCACATCGAGATTACCCGAGGAACTGCAGGATGAACCAAACAACCCTGCTCCTCTTCGTCCTCAGCAGATTTTTCTGGTCGCAATTTTGGCCAATACGGCCTGTTTGATTCTCTCTGTGAGCAGAAGCCAGTACAAGACAAACGTTAATCTTAGGTCCTCCTGGACTGAATTGCACTCCCACCACCACGACCAAAAGGTGTATATGGACTGATACTCCAATAATCACGTACTGACCAAATGGTAGGAAACACAAATCTCATCAAGGCACCTCAAATGATGCAGTAAGTACTCCTATATCTTAGGGTAGCTGAGATCTTTTGAAAAATTGAAGAGCAGACACAACACCATGGCCAGGAGGGAACCAACTGATGAGAGCAAAATACACATAAGAAGAACCATATAAAAAGCATGAAGAATGAAGAAGAAAAAGGGAAAGGCAGAGGAAAAGATAAAATTTTGAAAACTACTGAACATAGAAACAGAAACAACCAACTTACCGCTACTTCATCTAGATCATCATCTCCTGGACGAGCAAAAATTGGGGGATGCTCAAATCGGTGAAATCTGCGGAAGCCAACAATCCAATAAGAACATGCTGCTGGAGTTGTAACTTTGAAGCATTGGAAGAGCTCTTTTTCTTTAAACACCATCATGGTTATTTGAAAGCACAATGGGTGAGAGAAGTGGCAATACATCATATCATCAATGTTGGGATCCACAAATCTCAATTCAATCGGGAATCGAAACCTGTAAGGATCTCTCTTTGCCTGCATAAGGTACCAGAACAACACCCTAAATCAAGCCCAGTACAATACACAAGACTTTCTCATTTGATCTGACATGCCAAAAACCTGAAATATCAGCAAATGTGTGAACCTGGAAACAATTGAGAGAGAAAAACCCATAACAAAGGTATGGATATTTCAGATCCAACAACATGACAGCCCAAGGACCAGGCATGCAGTTTGCCAGCAGTTTCATGATTGATAGCGCAACACCACCTTTACAATACTGTAAAGCACCCAACAAGCAACATAAGCAACACACAAACAAAAAGTTGGTGACAAAATACACTTACTATAACCTCAACTTGAACATGCATGCCCACTTTAATAAAATCTCGTATGTAGTACCAGTCATTGTCTTGGATTGGCACCCATCTGCAATGACCCATTTTCCAAGTATGAACAGCATTGATTTTTTGTGAACAATCTCTGATCCGGTCATGAACTCATTCTACCCATGTACTTGTACAAAGGTGCAGCTATGATGGAAATAGAAGCTTGCAGAACTCTTGCATTCAAGAAGGAGTGTGCACTTTGAAATTTGTTAAGTGGTTGGAAGAGACCAGAAACTTACCCATCATGCACTGCACCAATATGAACAAAAGCTCCCTCGTATAAACTAACACATGACACTACTCCCCAATAATGCTGTGTCCAGCAAATACAGCAAATCAGAAAGAAAAAGAATGAATGACTAAAGCCTGAGTCTTCAAAAAAACCACTGACAACCCGCAAAGACAGTTGATGTAGTGTCCAGCAAACACAGCAAATCAGAAAGCAAAAGAATGAATATCTACAGCCTGAGTCTTCAAAAAACCATTGAAGACTTGCAAAGACAGTTGATGTATACTAGGATGAGAAGAGCTTGATGATATCAGGAATTGAGAAACAATGACAATGTCAACTCTCAAATCTAGAATAAGACAAAGTGCATCATCATCCTTCATTGACATCAAATTATTGAAAAGATGAATGGGGAAAATACCTGTCCTGGGTAAATGAATGGCAGCTCATACTGTTCAGGACAAAATGACACACATGAAAAATTGACAGAACAAGTGCTTCATTAGTAACATAAAACTTCTCCCTTAATCACCCCAAAATCTCACAAATTACAACATTTGCCAGGAGTATATCCACAACATTGCAATTTTTTAGAATTTTTTTCTTTAATTTGCAGGTTCTCACCATGCCCTCACGATAATCCTCACCCAATCGACGCCTCCCTGGATAATACTCTGGATCAACCTACAGTCATCAACAAAAATCAGCTGACCAAGACTTCCCTTCAAGAATCAAGCACATGGGTCCTTCCCAGAATGCTTGAAGATGCTACAGATTGAAGCTTGGTTTGCCAGTTTGCTTACCTACAATTATCATTGACTTAAGGAATTTTGCATCATCATACATGAACGTTAGGATCCTAAACAAAACAGAAGTGTAGTTCTGATTCTGAAAGCTGCACCTCTACCATGCAATAACACACTTATCATAGCAGAAAAAACACAGAAAAAGGATGTCTACAATCTCAGTAGCCAGTTACAACACACCTCTTGAGCTTCACGGTCTAGGCGCTCCTTATTGGCTGTAACCCATTCATCATACTGCTTCAGAAACATTTTCCATCTGGGGAACTCTCCCTCCATCGATTCGTCTTCAACAGCATCTTTCAAATCATCTGATTTCACCCATACATTTTCAAGTGAATGTGCCTCACGAATGAAAGCAAGTTCCTTTGCATCAACTTTCCAGCCAGGAGGAGGCCAGTCTCGGGGGGGGATTAGAGCAAATACAAGCGGAAGATCCCATATACTTCCCTCCAGTGTCGGGGGTTTTCGTTCCTTCTCCTTCCGCTTTGCTTCCTCTAGAAGCTTCTTCCTGTGTTCTTCCTGCCACTTAGGGTTCAGCTTCTCGAATGACTCTCTCGAGACAACTGGTTCCTCCTCCCCGGGTGCAAGACTCTCAACTGCAAATTCTGCCTCTGGTGAGAGAAGCTCTTCCCACGGCGCCCATCTGCAGTCAAAACCATGTCATTCTTGACATTTTAATCGACCCCATAACAATGGACAAGCAAACCCAGCAAGCCAATAACACATAATCCAAGTCCCAGAATTGAACCCAAAAAAGCTTCACAAGCAAGCAATGGCATGTTCAACCAACAAGAAATAAGTTGTCACTTCCATATATTCTTCAGAAAATATTGGCTGCATGTAAAATCTCTCAAAGACACACATTCTAACACAAGAATTCATTTGGAGGATTCCATGCTTCACATACACATTTCTTTTTCCTTCTCAGAAAAAAAATGGACATCTTTACAGCTTTGTGCATAGAAAAATCTCTGCAGTGACTGTAACTGTGCTGATGGTGTGCACACTGTAGTCAAAGGCATGTACATTGTATCAATTGAACAAAACAAAATGCTCCTGGACACAAGCACACACATTGAGTGCTTCTATCATCTGAAAAAAACACATATGCAACTGAACGTTGATCAACTATCACAGCTACTGCACAAATTCTGCAAGATGTCATCCCAATTAATGTGGCTAACAACAATTGGGACAAATGACCATAAAATGCCTCTGCAAGACATGGATCAAGCTCTGCTCATCTTTTCACTATGTGACACCTTCATGGTTCCAAAGGATCCAAAAGTTCTTAAGGTATCAAGTGCACAGAAGCACCCAGGTTCCAGTCCTTGCTAGAGAACCCAGGAATGCAGAGCTTGTCCTTATCTGGAGACCAGGGAAAATATGGAACTTTGTGCCAAGATTGATGACTGCATCTGGAAATGACAAGCAAGTATTCAGAACTGAAACTTCCAGTTTGAGAGTCACTAGCTCTCAAACGTCCATCCAGACTACTTGTGCATGACAAATTTATTACGAGACATGTAATCATTCATAGAATTACTGTACAATTTGCAAAATGAGGATTGTGTTTGATGGGTTGACATTGAGAATGTGCTGGAAGAGATCTGTTCAAAGCCAAAAATTTCATCATTGGCAATTCCAGGTCAGGTCTACAAAGTCTTAAGGACATGAGAGACCCTTGTTCTCTGATTCTTCCAATTCAACAGCCATTCCTGCAGCTCTCTGAATTTAGTTTTTTTCCTTTTTTTTTTCTTTTTGGGGGAGGGGGAGGGGGGGATTTCTGCGTGTGCAAATGCTGGAAAAAATTAGGGTTTCGAGTTTGGTAACCTTCTTTCAACCCAGTCGCGTCGCCTGGCTTCCTCCTCGGTATCCTCATGCTCTTCATAATCCTCTTCATTGAAAGTTGAAGTAGATGGTTCCGAAGGTTGAGCTGCAATATGCCACATCCGTCTGCCATCTGCTGACCTCTTTCTATACCTCAAGCTGCCCGGAAAGCACGAGACTCCGGGGGGGGCTCTTCCTCCTCTTCCTCCTCCTTTAAGAGAGAGTGCACACTGGGAGAAGCTTCCAGTCACCGGACGACAACAACCAAAGCTCTTGGGAGTGAAACTCCGAAACTGGTTCCTGGAAGAAGAGATGGGTGACACAAATGAAGACTGAGATGCAGAGAGTTGTTGGAAATGGTCATGGTGAAGTGCTCGAGCTTGCATCATTACGCTGTGCAATGCCATTGCAATACCTTCAGCTGCAAAGCTTCCAGGAGTCCACCCCCGAAAAACACAAATCCAAAAAACTGAACTCCGCGGAGAAAGTGCGAAAATTGCAGCGATTTCTCGCTCCAAACTTGCCGTGAATTCTTCTAAAATCTAAACCAGCTGCAGGAACACGAAAATTCCCCAACCCAGGAAGAATTGCAGAGAACAAAAACTTCGAATCTGGCAATTCACTCGCAAAGCAAATCAACGAGTGCGTGATCAGTTCCCCACTGCTGCCTCTGGATAAACCCTAAACCCTAAACTGGTATATACATTCGAGTACATTACACATGAAATACGTATGTACATACACAGTAGTATGTATACTTTGGATGAAGTATTTGGCCTTTTAAATACTTGTAGCCTGAAAGTGAGTTTGGGTTAAGGGTTTAGGGTTTAGAAATAACTCTAAGTTGGGTTCTAACTCCAATTCCAAAACCTAGAAAGAAAATTGCAATGGTTCCAGTTTGGGTTGCATAACCTTTGGTTCTAGTTAGTTAACCTACGGTTTTAAGTCCTATATCCAAAACATCAAGACCAACCATTCGGAAACCTCGAACTTTTATTTCATGAAGGAAAAAACCTTATTACACATGTTTGAAGATTTTTCAAACAAATAAAAATGCGGCTCTTTCAAAACTCTAAACTACACTAAATGTTCCAAATTTCAAGATCCAAAACCAAACAACTAATGGTGACCCAAAAATATATTTGGGGCTATATATATCCAAATTTGCACAAGTTTTCTTCACTTGAAACTTGAATTTGACAATCCAAAACCCCTTCAAACAACACCAAATCTGCCCTCATAATTTTTTTATTGACCCAAAACCCTAATTCTAACGACCAATACCCTCTCAAATAACCCCCAAATCTCTCTTAATCATTCCTTCACCCAAAACCCTAAATTTTCACTTGTGCAACCCAATATACCCAAGCCAAATCAAGGGTACACACTATCCCTGATTCAATAAGGTGTAACAAAAGTAGAAACTCTCAACATGGTGCCTAGCAAATTTTTAAGGTTCCATCATTTCCAAGGGTTAGGGAACTTTAAAATCAACCTCATTCCATGGCTACTCCATTGTTCCAAGATTTGGGAGGAAAATAAAATAAAAATGACAACATGAACTCAACTTAACCTATAAAACTATTTGACCAAAACAAAAAACTAACAAATGCATAACAAACAAAAAAATTACCTAGAATTGATCGTCAATTGCCTTAAATCTCCAAAAGCCTAACCTTATCAATGAGGTCCTCATTTTCTTCCATCAAGCCCTCTTCCATATCCATGAATTGCCCTATGGATGTCAAGCTTTCAACATGAATATCATTTGGCGAATCCTTATAGATGTTTATAAACATTTCAATATTTTCAATGCCCAATTGAAAACATCTAAGGTTTGTGAAAATACCTTCAATGTTGAAAAAACTTTTTGTTTTAATATGAGAACTAACAATCCCCAAATTTTGTTGGGCTACAAACCCAACATAAGGCTATTGTACCTCATGCACTTTCCACCATGCCAATGGATTCTTACACTCTTCCTTTATCACTTTTCTGATCTAGAAGTGATTTTGTTGCTCTTTGACAATTGATGAGGCCATCTCTTCACTAATTTCCATGACGCCCATTGTAGCGAAGGTCTAACATCATAGCCAACATGTTATGAACTTTTGTTAGTTAAACAAAAATCATGAATGAAAGGAAAGGGTTTAAAACATACACCACTTGTCCTTGCATGTTCTTTTGAAAGATATGGAACTCCCCATCAAAATTTTGGGTGTCATTCTAGAGTTAAACCCCAACAAATCTTACCATATTGACATTAAGAGCTCTTGCGACAACAAGTGAATCAAACAACTAATAACCTCAACTCTGGTTCAACAAACATTGTTGAACCACATGCCCAAAGGTATTGGAAACAATTTGGGCTATTGCCCATACCTGAGGAATTAACACACATTGTTAAAGTACCAAGGACGCTTGTTTTTCATAGCAAAAGGTAATGACATATTTGAATTCAAAGGTCTCTTATAATAGGATGATTCTTGAAGCTTACTAAATCTTCACTGGATTTTCAGTTTTCGTGAATAAACTCCCACATCTAGGCATGTTTTATGCCATTCATGTCATCTTTTACCAATTTTTTATCCAAGTTATGGTTTTTTGCAATATAGATTATGCCCATTTGATTGAGATTAAGATCAAACCAACACATATCTTAATATCATATGTAGTTCCTTGAGGTGATATGAACTTTTGAAAAGACCCATGTTTTCAATAGTTCAAAAAAGAACAAAAAGTTCATTAGGATTAACTTACAATTGACATGAAATGATATCATTTAAATTTGGTTTTACTAACAATTATCCAACTAAAATGGAATCCTTAGCAATTATAATATTAGTTATTGAACCATTTTAAAATTTACATATATTAAACTTATTGTTAAGGTAAATAGTTCATATGTTCATTCTAAAAGTCCATGTATCTTTTAATTTTACAAATCATGCACAACAAATGCATACGTCATATGCATACTCAAGTTAATAATTTCAAATTAAGTCCCTATTAAAAATTTATGACATGAAAAATACAGATTAACCATTGCATCTACACTCATATCACAAAAATTGTGACTATGACAAAAAGTGAGTCATTGTAGCTTGTATTCATGTTGAAAATTTGAAAAAAAAACTTTGATTAATTTGTTTTACCTTTTCATTGGTAGCCATATTGGTAATAAAAAAATTCCTAACCTTGGAAGAAAATTGTTCAAAATGTGCATCATTTGAAATTTCAAATGTGCCAGAAATCATACACTCTTTTACTATTGATACCATGGTGAATCCCAAGGGTGACATTAATGTTTAAATTTTACCTATATCATTCAAGGTATTTTGTGGGGAAATTATGTAATTTTTTTCCCCCCACCCTATTATTAACTAATTTTCTAATATGCACATATTAAAGCCACCCTAAATGTAATTATAATTTTTGTATGCCTTAAATTTTGTTATCCTATGTATGTTTATTTTTCAATTTTAATCCTTAATGTTGTGAGAAATGACAAGGATGCAATTGAACACGGTAAGATCATGTGATAGAACTAATTTGTTTAACATACCATATGTACTTAAGATGTTTTCCAACTAAATTATTAAAAGAAGATAAACTAAAAGACTCAATTAATGTAAGTTTTTTTCTAGAATGGTTGAATTGTCAATGGTGTGAATGGATTATTCATTTCATGCTCCTCAATGTTTAATATTAGTGCATTTACTGTTTCATCAACTGAATTTATTTGTATTAATTGAACCTATTGGCAATTATAATACTTATATATTTTGCTAATACAAGGGATTAATGCATACCCTTTTTAATTTATATATATTTTTTAGAATATAAATATTATTATTATATATATAATTAAATTATAAATTTACCCAACAACCAATATATGGGACTTTATATTTTTATTCATTTTTTTTTTGAATTCACGATTTTACAGCCACCAATTCACTCACAAATGTTACGGAAAGTATCTTCTTACTTTTCAATTCATTCACAAACATTACAGAAAGTATCTTCTCACTTTTGGACCAGTCCGTGGTCACAAGTCACCCCATGTTGTTGCCGTATGGGTACCGTGACCGATCCCACCAAACATGCGACGGAGGGGATGAGAGGACCAACAATGGATGGCCTAGAGAATTTGCACGCACATTTTGAATATATTGGCTATTCCAAAAAACCGACAAAAACCCAACTTGACTAATGGAACTTACTGATGAATAAGTTTTGATAGAAAAATGAGTGTTTCTGACCAATAGAAATGAAGTTGAAGATTGCATGACAACAACTTCTTTCTCAATAGCCAATAATATTGATTGATCTTTACCTGTGCATGTAGACTTAGTGGCACGTGCAACATCACCCATGAAAGATCAAATAGTTTTGCAACATAAACCACAACGCTAAATAAATTGTGTGCCTAATGACGGGCTTTCCATTTGTTTTTACATGACTCCAAACTTAGTCTCTAGTAATCTAATAATGCAAGTGAACTCTTTAAAAAAAAAGTTGAAAACTTCTTTCCATAACAATACCATACCTTCTATTGGTGGTCACTCTACATTCAACCTTGACAAAAATCATGAGTACTTTTTTTGCCATGCTCCATTTTAAAATATATATAAAAAAGTGATTGTAAGACCTTGCTAACATGTGCATTTTTATAAACCCAATTTTCACAATGTTAATTATAAATCTTTGTCCAAAAGATAGCCTATATGTCATTTTATTGATGCCACTAGGCATGCTCCAACATAGTCAACACACATGAAAGAATGAATTTTTATGGATCTCTTTTTCCCTACCGCAACAAAGAAAAGAAAAGTATATGTTGCCAAATCCACATTGCAAAGGGATGTTCTTTTGTGATACCCTCATCTCCGTAGGGTTGCAAGTGGCTTGCTATGCTCTCAGTTTGACTACGTGACTAGGTTAGTTCTCAACGTGTACCTCGTATATAATTTATTGTTGAGTGTCAAAATTTTGAAATGTTCAAAGCAGTCTGTGGGACGTAGATCATCCATTATTGAAACAAAATTTAAATATTTAAACAAAATCTGCTAATTGTTTAGTGATAGGTCACGGGTATAAAGCACCAAAGCGTACTCACTCTCAACTCATTCTTCACTTCTCAAGAAGTTGGCTCTTGTGGGGATTTGTTCCTGGTTGAGGCTAGATCTGGAGTTCGATTTTTGGATGTCCAGAATTCCTGAGGCCTCAACAGCTCGTGTTTTTTTGCATCCAGTGTTGTTGTTGTTGTTTCAATGTCCCTGTTGCAGCTCATGGGGATGGGGAAGATGAAGGCTCAGCTTTCGTTGATGACTTTTGTTGTGGTCTCGAGTGCAGTAGCACTCGCAGTGGCTCAGGACTGCAGCCATAGCAATTCGTGTCCCGATGGCCAGTGTTGTAGCCAGTTTGGGTTTTGCGGATGCACTGATGCTTACTGTGGGAGTGGATGTCAGAGTCAATGCGGCAACTGTGGCGGTGGAGGAGGATCAGGGGAGTGTAGCGCTAGCAAACCGTGTCCTGGTGGCGAGTGTTGTAGCCAGTTTGGGTTCTGCGGATGCACTGATGCTTACTGTGGGAGCGGATGTCAGGGTCAGTGTGGCAACTGTGGTGGCGGCGGAGGAGGCGGCCAGTTCCATGGCCAAGCAACTTTTTACACTGAATACGTTCGTAAGCACCTTTGAACCTGCTTTTGTTTGTAGCCTGCAACGCGCGCTCGCGGGGCTGATCGAAAACACATCCAGTTGATCTTCTAGTCTTCAATTTGAAACTTCTGCAATATTATTACAGCCTAACTAATAGTAATTTTGAAGTAGAATCCCATTAGACTATGTGTTTGAGACTGCGGAAATATAACTCATGTCCAACATGACCTAGATTTGAGCACGCCACGAGGCACAGCCACGAAGCATACTTATGGTATACTAAATTCCAGTAATTATGATATCGGTCTTTGGACTTCCTTAATCTTATTCTTTTGGGGTGAGTTGATCATGCAGCCTCAGCGTGCTATGGCTTTGACCAGGGCCCATTTCCGCCAGGCCCACTGATTGCAGCGGCAAGCCCTGATCTCTACAACAAAGGGGCAATATGTGGCTCGTCCTACGCCATCACGTGCAAGGGTAATCCGGAGTCCGGCGGTGGCAATCCCTGCACCGATAATCCAACGGTGACGGTGAAGGTTGTGGACTTGTGCCCAGGGTGCCATCAAAACAGCTTCGATCTCTCACAGCAAGCATTTGCCAAGATCGCAAACCTTAATGCCGGTCGTCTGACCATTACCGCCCAAAAGTACGTATTTCCTCCTCTTCTATCCCTACTTAAAAAGGACCTGTCATTTGCATACGCGACTCTAGATCATGAGGAATCTCCGTAATCTGGATATTTTTGGTTAAAGCTCTGTCACGATTGTCATTATGACGAAGTGTGAACAGCACTTTGGTGGCACAATCATGATCTATCAGCTGCTGACCTTGATCATGCTCTCACAAACACACTGCTCGATGGGTGATCTCATCTCGTGCTTGCAGGGTATCCGGCATCGGGGAGGAGCTGGAAGCTGCTGCCGAGATTGTCCAAGTCGTGTAACGTCGGGACACGATCAGCAATAGAACTTATCAGTTGCAAACACATGAGTGTTGCATGTTTTTCTATCATGCTGAGGGTAGACAACAGGCGCGCCTATCGACGACATGCTGAAGAACATGTATAGATCTACATACACAATAAATGTCCACTCGGGACTGCAGCTAGCGCAGGGAGTAGTGCTAGCATCAGTCGACGACTCGTCGACAGACATCCCGGTGAACACAAATTAATATTGCATAATATACTAAATTGTACCTGCAGATCAGTTTTTTTTTTTCAAATTCCTGATGGAGCCAGGGTGGGGAGCATCCCTAGGCACATTCCTACAGATTTTGTCAGGTTGGCGACAATGTTTTCCCCCTATTTCAAGCAACTCTTAAAACTGGAGCCAGTACACAGAAATGTGGCAACACTCTCCCCCAAAAAAAAACAATTTCCTGTCACTTTTAGGCGATTTTCAGTGAAATGCCCCCCTCTTTTACCCCTTAGTATTGTTAGACAGGGTTTTTTAAAGTAGAAATCTGATGATAATTTGCCAGAAAAACAAACTGATGAAGCCCGTGCGAGTGTCCTATTGATCGTTGGGGATCATGCAGTTCCCATACCTCTATATCTACAACACATGGCGCACAAAAGAAAAGTGTCCCCGCCTAGCTTGGGTTGCATTAAGAAATTCCTAAAAGAACATGGGGTTAAAGGAATGTAGGGAAAGGGGTGGCCAAATGTGTTAAAGTGACGTTTATTATGATGAAAGACAATTATATAAGGCCATAATTATTTTACATGATGGAGATCCTTTCTAGAAAATTTTAAAATTTAATTATCATGTAATCATTCTTTCATTATTACCTTTACTTGTAGTCATTGGATATTTCATGTTATTTTTTAAATCTATTTTAATTGGTATTAAGGGGATTTTTTTTATTGCATATAATTGATTATTATGCTTGGGTTCATATCCAATAGATAATTCATTTTTTTTCACTTGTTATGCAGGCCTTCAAGTGTAAGAGTAATATAAATATAAGTCTATGCTTGTTCATTCATTCATTATTGTAACCACCTTGTTTAACTTGAAGATCGACGGTAAGTTTTGGACAATGATGTTTATTGTCCAAATCATCCATAATTACATTAGTGGTTTCACATGTCTAAAATTTTTTAAATATTTTTTTTGTTTTTCTTATGTGATAAACAACCATACATGTATGATTTCAATTCAAGAAAATCAAAATTGAAAATTTGTGAAGATATAAATACTTGTAAAAATATTGTGTGAATGAAGAAGCAAACTTCAAAGTAGTACATATGTCTTTGTTTTTTTTTTTCACCAAACTTATGTCACATGAAAAAAAATTCACAAGCTAAAATATGCCAAACTTAGGTTTGCAATTCCTATAGTTGGCATAACATGTCATTTGTAGTTTGCCCACTATTGATTATTATTGACAAGGTTTTTATTTTTAAAAATCATGAATAGATGCCTTTGCATTTAAAAGATTGATTGTTATGGAATCTAGTCTTTTCCATCATACTTGTCCATGTAATGTAATGTGATCAAATTTATTCAACTTAGAACATCCCCAACGCTACTCAATACGTCACCTTGCACATTAAATTTGATGAAGAAGAGTCAAAAGGTGTTGGTTTGGTTCATTCATATTTTCATAATTTGCTAATGCTAGTAAAAGGTGCAATAAAATTGTGCATTTGTTAGAAAAGAGTGTAATAAATATGACATACAATTGTTGGTCCTTGTTTTGAATTGGCCAATCATAATGATTGGTCCATGTGGTTTGTTATTAATAATTTCCTACCTATTTGCAATCTTGGTTTCAATTTTATTGTTGGGGTTTCAGAAACATAAATAATTAAACTCGAATGTGAGAATTACTTTTGCAAGGTCACTATTAAGCATTGTTGGGAATGTTTTCATATAGTCGAATTACAAGTTTGTCATATGTTTCTTTTGATTTCAATATGGACATGAATTCAAAGATGAATGGTTGATTATGATGTTGAAACATGAATTGTGCCAATAAGAAGTTCATAATTTCAACACTCTTGAAATAAATTGAAATTGGTAAAAGTATTTTATTATATATTATTTTCCTCTTTAATTGCTAAATTAGAGTATAATGATAAGTGGACCTTTTATTTATGCTTTAATGGTTTAAGTCTACATTTACTAAGGTTCTACCAACCAAAAATTCCATTTCAAATATTTATGTTTGGTATTATTCAATTTTCTTCTAATGTATTTGTTAAGGGGTAACTATAGCTTAAATTATTTCCCAATCAACAAAATTCCATTAAAGAAATAAAGTTTGGAAAGCATTCCATAGGAAAGATCTAAACTTTCATGCTTTAAAATTATTATGCAAAATGAACCCAAGTATCTAATTGCCACAAGTCACTTTAACTTGGGTATGTCTTGGTGATTCTTACAAATCTAACATTCACTTCAATTCAAAGGTTGTGTGTTCATAACAATGGAACAATTGGTCATTGATGCAAAATGACCTTATTCCTTTGATACTACTAGAAACCCTAAACAAGGTGGTGAACTTGTTTGTTGAAATTTTTAGACCAATCAAGAGGAAATCATTAAACTTTAAATGGTTTTCATTTATGAAATATAACTAATTTAACAAAGTTTGATAAGAATTTTAAAATATCCCATTTCAACCAATTAGTACTGGGATGGGTGATTATACAAAAAGTTTAAAATACTTGAACCTACAATAAAAAGGTTCCCTAGTTGGGGTAGGAGATGGATCAATAGATTCTTATTACTCCTTGTTACAACAAATAACATGTTTACAATGAAACACTACAAAAGGTAATGATTGAGAAAGTCCATTACATTGAAATGGGATAACAACAGAACATGCATTCAACATGGTTTTGAAATTTAACGTCAAAATTGTTCCATGATCAATTAAGAAGGATTGGCCCAATTTTCCAATCAAATCATAATGGAAAATTATGGTTAAACAAGCTAGGACTTGAGTGCATAAATACAAAGGTTATGAAGATGGTTTCCAAATCCTTTAGTTTGAAATAAAATGACACAAATTTCCCTAACATGCATATGGGTCACATTTTTGAGAACCTTGAACATCAAATTATGTAAGGTCTTTTTTATTCAACCAAGCCCACTAGAAAGAAGTAGGCAAGTAATAACATTTGGAGAAGTGCCCAACCAAATTTGCCCATGCAAGTGGTCATTGCTCACTACATGCAAGTTGACAAATCTAAATCAATTGATGTTTTAGCATTGTAAGGGAAACAAACCCAAGAGAGGACCATTAAAAGCTCCTATAACAAAACATTATGATTGAAAAAAGGTTTGACTCATGAAAAATTTCATCATGTGCCACTGATCTTCATGAAGTGGGTTGAGGATAATGACTTCACATCAAACCCCAACTCTCATATTAATAGCGGTGTGGAAAAAAAACAAAATAAGTGAAACAAAAAGCCATGTTCTATTCATAGTAATGGGAAAGTTAACCAAAAATGAAATGGGGATTTTCAAATGAAGCACTTCAAATACATTGAAAAAAATCGAATTGAAAATAACATTGGTGACCTCAAGGGAAGAAGAATAGAGGAAGCTCCTTGGATCATTAAAAAAGATAAAAGTTATTGAAGAGAGATTTCTAAATATTAAAACGCATAACAACTCTGTGTTTGTTAAAAATCATGGTTACAATGGAAGGGATGTAGCCATCAAAGCCCACCTCAATTCACATCAAAATATTAATTTTGATTTTGTTGAATTTTCTTTAACAAAAATACTTAATAGACAACAACTCCTACCACTATAGGTCTAAGAGTTATGAAATCACCTAAATGCACCCCTACTCATCAAAGGCTTTCCAACAATACCAAGTGCACAAGAAGGGGGCGGGGGCGCATGGTGGTTTGGGGGATCTCAATGTGACAAGCAACACAAACAAACAGCCTTCCTTAGTAATCCACTCCCAATTTCAAAAACCAGTGGATGATTTAGGGTATAGGGTTCCAAGAGTTTATTGGCTCTTATTGGGAGTGATGACAACCAGTCTCATCTTCATATTGGCTCCATAATCAAGTTTTGCCTTCCTAACAATTGACAGCAGTTTAGTAACTGATGAGAAGTTGCTAGCCCACCATAAGTGCACAAAAGATTGGAGACCCATTGATCCAACAGATACGTTAGTCCTATTGGGGTTTAGAGACCCCATGTTTCTGATGTTGGCATCGTCAATAAACACCAATCAATCAGTGCATCTTTGGTTTAGAAAACTGTTCACATATCTAGTTTGTCATCTCACCAAATTCACTAATCTTCCACAGGATTAGAAGGTTTAAGGGTTAGGGTTTAAGGAAAAGAGGCTAAATAGGGTTGGGAAGAATATAATGCAACTGTGGTAAAGAAGTGATTGACAGCCATAAACCACCATAAACCACAACTAAAACAATTTTGGTCAGCTGAGAGTGACTTTTGTCTGGCTCAAGTTTAGGGTACATTTACATGACAAAACCCAAAACCCTAAACCCTAAACCCACAACATTGCAATTTACAGTGAGCTCCATGGGCCCACAAAGAAGATTTTTTGAATCAGGAGTTCTTCAGCCCCTACTACTTCTTATTCTCATCTCTATTGAATGTTTGAGATTGACCCAAATACAAAACATTTACATGACAAAATAAATCTTTGGATCAACTGTTTGGTCTTCTGTGAAGCCAAACGGCACAGCATGGAAACAAGCATCACAGATTTGTACAAAGCCTAATGAAATGGGATTTGTAAAATGAAGCCAATTTTGCAATACTTGCACTGAATAACAGACCTGATGTGCAACTGAATTTATTGAGCTGTACAAGATGAGTAAAGGAGCAAGCATGGTGGCCCAATGTTACCCCTCAGTCAGACTGAGACCCATGCAATGTCCCATGGTGGTTGATGGGTGGGTTTTACCTGGGTGTCAAATTGAGTATATGGAGAGGCAGTAATTGCTCCTGCTGGACAGCTATTCATCATCAGCATCACTGCCAACCTGATGAGTGTCCAAGTAGAAGTCACTACCATCACCATCAATCATCTTGGCTCTGTGCACACAAAACACTGCACTCAAATCAGCAATCTGTAGGAAGCATGCATGCACTCTGGTGCCAGAGTTCCTCAAGAAATAGTTCGAAGCATTTAGAAACTGGAAAATCTGAGACCCAACTTTTGTATGTGGTGGAAAACTGCCCAATGAATGCATTCATTGTCCACAAGTCACAGAAACCCTTCCAAGATCTTCCGCAAGACCTACAGGGTTCCTACTCCACTTCTTCCATGAAGTAATCTATCTGGTTCCATGCATTGCATATTCTCAACTTTAGCAGCTCAAATGAATGTGAGAAGCTTACCGCTCAAGAATGAATTTCCCTTCCTTGTATTTCTCTCTCTTTTCATAAGCCAATTCCTGCATAGATTCAGTCAATTGGGTTACCATCTTTTCTAAGAAAATGCCCTCTCACATGATACTGGCCTTCAAAAGATGGTGCAAATAGAAGGGTAATTGTACATACGTATTTCCAGCCAACAAGCTGCTGGCAACAGTTGCAAAAGATGTCAGCTACAGTGTGTCTGCCAGTGGTCATCATGCGATCTTCTTGAGGACCCACTGATACATTCACCCTGTAATCCAAGATGTGACCCCCATTTGCATGGCAAGGCATGCCAGGTCCCCCCCAATCTTCTCTCAAGAGTGCATAGAGAAAACAAATAGCATCATCAAGAAGAATGCTCAAGCACCAAAACAATGAGAAAAAATTTTGATGATTATTTTTCCACTGCATACTGTGAGCTTCAATTGCTGATTTTGAAAGGTAAAATTTTATGTTTGGCATTTATGAAGGAGGATGATGAAATTATAGAACAAGGGGAAAAACAATGGGAATATCATCAGAGTGCTTACACATTGTTGAAAAGGTAAGCCTTCCCGTGTCGACAGTGGAAAGACTGAACAGGAGAAGGAGAAGAAAACAAAAAATGGCTTGATCAGACAACATCGATAAAAAAAAAAAAAACAAAAGCAAGACCCACTCATTATTATTTCCACATTCTCACACTCTGGGCCCCCAAACTATAGACAATGTAGCTTCACTACTGCCTTTGAGTAGAATTTGCAATGTTCTAACAAAAACCCTAATGCTGGTATGTGCAACAGCAACCAAGTGAGACCTCGGGATTATATAGTGTCCTGACAATTTTGCAACCACCTCACCTCACAGGTAGTACTTTTGAAACTTCACCAATTCAGGAATCAAAACAAGAAAGACTGGCACAAGCAACAAGAGGAAACAAAAAGAAAAAGAGGGTAAAGAAGAACTTGCAAAAAGCCAAGAATTTGACAACAACTTGTGAACCCAGGAAGCTGGCTGGCTGGCTGGCTGGCTGGCTGGCCCAACTGACATTGCTCTTTTACTGTGTTTGGAGGAGGAGGGGCCAGACATGCATACCCAGCAGCACCACAGAAACAGAGACTATCATGAAAGGTGGAAAAAGAGCATGACATCACACAGGCATCATGCAGCAGAAGTATGCAGCAGGTGCACATCCATCCTTTCAATTCCATGAACCCTTATCAATTGCAGTCCACCCAAAACACTGAAACACTTTGTTGATCACCTGTGTGTGCAGAGGAAAAAAAAAATGGTGTTGTAGACTAGAAGATTCATTTGGTTGTTCGCCCTGCAGCTATGAGTTCAAACTGCAAACTGCAGTTGTGCAAGGAGACTTTTGCTTTCCACACTGGAGCCCAGCAGCCAGGTGACTGATAATACATCAGTATACATACAGTTCCCTTCCCTCCTGAGCTCCAGCATAGGAGTGTGTGTGTCTTCTGCAGTGGACCCGTAAGACCACCAATTCAACAGTCAAACCAGCTGACTACAGATGGGTGTGGGTTCTAGCCAAATGTCTAGCAGTTGCCCTCCACTCACTCCATCCTGAACTACAGTTTCAGACAAGTTTGACAATGAAGAAACAAGAAGAGATGACACTCACTGTTGGCAGTCAAACCACACAAAACCCATCAAAACCAAGTGACACAAAACACCATGTGGTAGTAAACCATTAAAAAAGGCAATAATAGAAGGCCACACACAAAGTCCCAAAACAGCAAGGAGAAAAAACGAGAAGAGAAAGAGGCAATCACCCTTGACAGCAGCTCATCGGAGTTGGCCAAATGGCTGCGGCAATGTTTACAACTGTAGATGCGCCCATCAAGTTGGATCAAATATAGTCGACCCATGTTTTTCTCTCTCTCCCTCTCTCTTCTTTTGTTCTTTTTTTTTTCTCTCCCTACTACAGCAGCAGCAGCTGGTAACTCCAATCCAACTTCAGTCCTTCCCTCTTCGAAACCAGGATTTGTCTAGAATTCATTTGCAGGTTAGTGTTCACCACCCTTGGCAGAAAAAAAGCACTTCGTTGCTCACAACTGGTGCATCATCACCTGCCACAATTGCCACAAAGAACAACGGCTTCCAATTGATGAGAGGCTTACAACCAAGGCTACATGGTAGTGGCAGTTCCACACACAGTTCAAAAGCTGGCTATGTACCAACAGCTTTGCCAGCACCACAACCACAGATGCAAGAAAATTTCTAAAACAAGCCAATCATGGATTCAGATTGCAACCGCATCAATTGACATCACCCACACATCCTTATATCCCTTCCTCTGCAGCTTACCCACATCTCTCTTTGAGGGAACTCCTTGAAGCAGCAAAAAAACAAGGGGGGGAAGAAGAACTACCAAACCCTCCACAAGACCATCATCATCATCACATACTAGGTCTATATATGTCTCTTGTACATATCATCCAAAAGCAAACCACATGCACCCGCGGCAACAGCAGAAACAAACTTCTCACTTAAGGAAAGCTTGTTTCTTCTTGACCCAACATGACAGACAAACAGACAGCTTCTCCTTCTCCCTCTTCTTCTTCTTCTCTCTTCCCCTTCTCCCCATCCCTGTCTCCCAAACAAATCCAAATTATTCATGCCCACAAAATCTGCACACAGTTCCAGAAGGACAGGAAGAAAGTTGTTTTGTTGCTTTCCACCCGTCCCCTTCCTCCCCAATCAGAGAAAGAGGGGGGCAAAAAAAGGGGGAGGGGGGGGGGGGGGGGGTGTCTCTAGACATCCATCCCAAATCAATCTCAAACACCCCAAAAAAAAAACCCCCCCAAAATCAGCCCAGTGTGCATGATGGTCTACATGATGATGAGATGATGAGAAGAGGTATCTGTGTGAAGCAAAGAGAGGAGAGAGAGAGAGAGAGGGAGAGAGAGGGAGAGAGAGAGAACCTGTGGGAACCATGGCTTGCTTGCTTGAATTCCAACTCTGACTGCACTCCACAACCTCTCATGCCTTTCTGAAATTGGTGAACATAGGAGCTTCTGTTCTGCAACTATGTGTCTCTTCTCCTTCCTGTGCACAGAACCATGTGTGTGTTGCTCTAGATGTTCTGCAACTATGTGTCTTTGATGTTCTCAGACCATGTGTGTGTGTGTGGGGTGGGGGGGTGTGTTGCTGTGAGGAGAGAGCAGGAAGGAAGGAAGAAAGGAAGGAAGAAGCAAAAGGCTGCTGTATAGTGTGTTTGGGGTTTTCTTTTATGAATCTGGGTTTCTTTTCAGGATTTTATTTCTGGTGTAGTCAAAGTGGCGATCATCCACAAAATTATTTAATTTAGCCAAATTTCTTGGCTACATACTACATATCAAAAGTGAGAAAACAATTTTTTTTAAAACCAAATACAGAATCCTTCTATATATATTTTTGGCTACCTACCTACTTACTGGAACTTATCATGAAAATCTGTCTGTTTAATTTTAATTCTTAAGTTTTCGAAATTTGGCAAATTTGGGTCTTTTTTCTCAATCAGAAATCCTTTTTATAATTTTTATTTAAGAAAATAATTCTTGTTTATTTTTGGCTGGGTTGCTAACCTCCTCCTCCTGGGACTTATCATAAAAAATTGGCGAATTTGGAATTAAATTTTTTTTTTTGGCGAATGGGTCAATTTTCTCAATGAAAAATCGTTTGTATAGTTTTCTAAATATATAATAATAATAATAAAATGAATCTATATCTTGGCTACCTACAAAAATCTGGCGATGTGGAATTTTTGGCGAACTTGAACTTGGGTCAAATTTCTTTGTATATGGGTTGAAATCCTAATTTTGGGGGTGGAATTTTGGCGAAAACTCGCCAGTAAAAGAAACCGCTGGGGAGTTGGGAAAGAGGAAAGGACACGGTGATAATGGTGGGTAGGGTGAAGGAGTCACCCTTTTAACTCATGGACAATTCAATGTGGGACCTAACCTGAGCTACCACACCTCACTTACCTCTGGTTTCACCAACCCAACAACAATATCACCACCACCACCACCACCACCACCACCACCACCCATGGAATACATACCCAATCCGTATAATACATCGTACCATACTATTCTTGTATAATACACATGAAGATTCGTATATGAACTTTTAGGAAATCTTAGCCACATAGGGTCTTGGAAGGAAGAAGATTTAGCCAAATTTGGCTACAAGCTAAATATGAAACTATTTTTTAAAACAATATCTTTCTATATTTTTGGTTACATGCTTGAATCATGTATAGAAAATCTGGTAATTTTTCTAGGGTTTTGGCTCCTAAAGCACTTGGTCACCCAAATACACAAAAACCTCCAAAAAATTCTTAATTTAATTTGAGGAAAACGTTCCAAGGTCTTGCAAGGCATTTTGGAAAATGAAACACATTTTTGAAATGCCTCGCACCATTTTTTTAAAAAAAAATTAAAAATAAAAACTAAAAATCTCATGATACTTGACAAATATCTTATAAGTACCTAATGGTATCACAAGGAAAAAAATAAATAAATAAATAAAAATTAAAATTAAAAAATTAAAAAAATTAAAAAAATAAAAAATATATATATATTCTTAAAAATCAATGAAAATATGTCAATTTTTATGCCATGCATCACCCCATCCCTCATGCATTACCCTACACATCAGCTTTTGTGTATGGAATTTATATGGTTACAAGTTACAACCATGCATAGTTAAAAGGTCGCAAAATCTCCACCCAATTTTAGGTTTTTTGATTTCGATCCAAAGTGTCAATTTTATAGTAATATACCATGGGACACTTTTCATTGAAGTCAAAAAAAAAAATCAAAATTGGGTGGAGATTTTGAACCTAAAATCAACTCAATTCCAAATGAAAGATTTTACATACCTTCTTTAATGGCAAGGATTTAGGGTGTGTGATCAAATCAATGCAAAAGGTGAAATTCCACATAACCCTAATGCAACAATGAGGGAAGGTATGTGATCAAATCAACGCAAAATTAAACTCCACATACCCTAATTCTTGCATTAGGGTATGTGATTTAGGGTACCTCATAATCTCTTGTGGGAAGTATTTTGATGAAATCATGTTGGATTTTTGATTTGATTGTATATAAATTAGCAATGTGTGGAGTGCACCAAGAACCAAGTCAAATGAATGGAAAGTGAAATCCCGAGCTTGATTGTCTCAATCTCTTTTTGTGCTAAAGATTTGACAAAACCTTATGAAACTTCAATGACAACAAACAATGAGATTGCAAGGAGAAATGGAAGCAAATAAGAGCAATGTGAAAGAAGTTCATTCCAAAATTACTAGGCTACAATGATTTCTTCTCTTCTTCCTCATGATCTTGTGTGTGTTAAAAGATTGGTGAAACTTGTAATAAGACTCTATTGAAATTATGTAGCAAAGTTTAGGGGGAAAATAGAAAGTAAATAAAATTGATGAAAAGGGAAATTCTAAATAACCAAGTATTTTGAGGATTTGAATCATCTTTTTTGGCAATTCCATTCACATTAAAGATTGATGAAAACTTGTGAGATTTTATTGAAATAAAAACAAGACACAAAAATAATGAAAATACAATGGAAAGTGAATATTTGATACCCTTTTACAAGTTTCTCTCTCTCTCTTTTTTTTTTGTCCCTCCCCCCTAGGCCACAACCCTTTTTATGGGATTGGGTTTTCTTAGATTTCTAAATTGGTTTCAAGTTTCAACAAGTTATTAAGGATTCGTTGATGAAATTTTGGAACTATTAAAAGATTTTTGAGGTTGCATATATTCCTTGTGCAAGTAAAGCTCACATCAAAATTCATTTCCATATGACATGTAAGAAGTTACCGTAGGAATAAAGATATCCCATTATGCCCTACATCCCCTTACTCAAATGGTTGAACCTCATGGTATAATTTCATAACAACATTGTCTGAAAAAAATGTGCAAATCCACATGATAGAACACAAGAAGTGAGTATGAAAAAATTGAAATTTCTTATTAAAAAAAAGTAAAAGAAACAAAATATTGCCAATTAGCATTGGAATTTTTAAAAATAGTTCATAGAGTTGTGCAATGTTCAATATAACATGCAAA
This sequence comes from Sphagnum contortum, assembly GCA_963920785.1. NCBI lineage: Eukaryota > Viridiplantae > Streptophyta > Sphagnopsida > Sphagnales > Sphagnaceae > Sphagnum > Sphagnum contortum. The sequence continues at coordinate 11,495,086 of OY987276.1, forward strand.
TATCCTCCAACCATTAGCACAATAAACATCAAGGAGGTATCCAACATTCATTCATGACCTTTCACTACACAAAATGCACCAAATATGATTTTTTTGCATTGCATACATGTTTTGTTGAAAAAATGTATGGTTATTTGCACCACCCAATTGTGATAATCTTGTGACATGAGGAAAACATTATAAATACAACACTCAAATATTACATGAGATCCACAAATTCCATTGCAATGTAGATAAAGTAGGCCTAGAGGAGTTATATATTGTTGTCATTTAAGTTGTTATAAACCTAGCACATGAAAATTGAAAAAATAATTTAAGATCATGTATCCTCGCCCTTTTCCTTGACTCATTTTTGTTTGCACATGCACATGCTTCATTATTTTTTTCTTCCTATTCTTTTGCTTATTTGATTTGCTTTCTTTTTCCCCTTGGTTGAATCTCCTATGAATGAACAAAATACATGTGAAGAAGCTACAAATAGATTTAAAAAGGCTTCCAAGAATTTAGGGCTAAATGGGAATGTGTGGTTTTGATCACTTATAGAAGTGTTTAATGTTGCCCACTCCAAAAGGAACATCTCTCCCATTCACGAGTTTTGAAAATTTGAACACCCACTAGTCAATACTTAAATCTAGTCAAAATTGGAATTTCAAACTAATCCCTTCTAAGGAGTTTTTTTTTTTTTTTTCCTCCCCCATTTTTGTGATATTGAAAATTTTGTGAATTTCCCCCAAAAAATGAGCAAAAGTATTTGAATTTGTCATAAACAAAACAAAAGAAAATCATTTTAAAATGAAAAAAATGACAAAATTTGTCCAAGCAAAGAAAAACTCTAGTCCCTTGTAGCGAGCTACATATGATGGCAATATCACATAATACGTGAGAATTGATTAAAGGAAACAATGGTTCCAAATTGCTTGAAAAGCAAAAGCATAAAGCCCATCTTGCAAAGGGCTACAATATTGGTTTGTCTTTGTAGTGCAAGTGAAAAGAAGGTTTTTTGTAGTGAGCTTGGTAACTTCAATATTGCATACTTTGCATGTTAGTTTGGTGTTGGAGCAAGACTACATTGCATTGAAAATCCACATTTAGTTGTTAAGTGAACATCAACGGAATCCCATGTGATATACTCATAATTAGCCTTTGTTTTGTGCACACTTATGCATTTTGATTGACCATGAATTCATGGACATAATTTATATGGGAAAAAAGGTGAAGGAAATATACGTGTATTGGACGGTTCTTAGAAATGAGAGAAAGAAATACCCGTTGGTTATCAATGCGAGTGAGTATATACCCACTTACTCACCAATTCTCAAAAAATTCAAAATAATCAATTTTGTGGTACCCATGGTCCTCAAATATGTTTCTAAAAGCCAAAGAACTGGCCAGAGAACAGCCGCCACGGTTCTTTCATGAAACCACTAGACATTTGATGAACACTTGACGGGTTCACATCACGACTAACTAACTCATGGTAACATTTATTTATATTTATATTGATTTATTTATGTATTGATTTATTTGTGAAATAATAACCCTGGAGTGTTCTAGGGGAAAAAAATATTGGTAAGATAAACATGTTAATTATAATCATAGATAAACACATCACCATTCAACACACACACACACACACCAAACCCTTTCTCTTACAAAGATTGAATTTGAAGATAACCTTTCGTTCTAGTTATGGGTGATGTTTTGAGCATGACCAAAAAGAAAAAAATTGGTTCAATATTGTAAGCCTAGGTTCCGCTTCCACATTGACAAAAATGAATAATTAATTTTCAAAATTTTCTATTTTCTATGTTTTTTTCATGCTCATGTTAATTTATGATTGTGAAAAAATATTATTAACAATTTTCCTATTTTCACAAATTTTCATGTCAGGATTCAAAAAAAAATTATTATGACAAAACCAAGTCTAGGGTAAGGAAATGGAACTCTATCTCTCTCTCTTAGCAACATGGCCTACTTAGTTTCAAAAGAGTAGTTCGAACCCTAGAGTAGAGTATTGTCCCAAGAGAGAGAAAACACTTTGTCAACACTTATTTCCCAATTTGATAGCCAAATGGAATAATTTCAAATTTGAGTTGGTTGAACATAATTGAAGGCCAAATTTGAGGGATGGACATTTGGGTCAATGCAAGCTATTTTAAAATAATTTTAATAAATTATTTATGTGGAAATAAGTTTTTTTTAATAAATGCAAAATTTTAAATTATTGAATGGACGGAGGTTATCTTTTTTTTTTCTTTTCAATTTTTTGAAAAACAATAATCAACTTACATAGTCATGGACATGTGTTGTTCAGACGTGCGGTATTTGCTATGTTTGTGTACCCTCATGCCTCTTTGTCATACACTACTACTACACATTTGGGTCAAGTTACATGTGACTATTACTTTTTCACGACTCTTTTACACTCATTCAAAAATTTAAAACCTAAATTATGGTCAATGGTCAAAAAATCTAAATTGGCGACAAATTCCGTATTAAGATCAAATAAGTCAAAGTACTAACATCAAACGTGAAAAAAAAACAACGAACCATGCAATGTTCCTTTCATCACCATGCAAAAAAAAAACCCCCTAAAAATAGCAAATTATTTTTCATCAACGGAAAATCCAATTCAATCCAATCCAATCCATCCTATCTTTCAACATGATATGAAAACATGGAATCACGGGTTTGGTCAAAAAGCCAATTGAGTGCAAATGCTTATATGAATATAGTAGCCATTTATGTGTACATTGTGCACACAACGACCACCACCACCGTGACATAACAAAATGCTTATGAATGTTGTTAATTTTTACTAACTATATTAATATGCCTAACAAAATGCTTATGGACATTACTACTTGTTACTAGCTATATTAACATGGTACATTCTATACACACGACATAACAAGAATGGTTCATTATTATTATTATTATGATTAAACTACTAATTAGCCATTGTTGTTACTCTTCTTTCTTCCGGGCCTCTCAAGGGGGACACTTTGCCCGCTTTCAATTACCAATAATTTATGGTTTTTTGGACTTGCGTTTGGGACATTAATATAAAGGAGTTACCAATTAGCCTAGAGTTTTGCGGTGGTGCCAAGTGAGTTGAGTTGAGTTGAGTTGAGTTGAGAGTTATTATGTCAATTTGTGTACTACTTGTGCAAAGCAAAGGAAAAAAGTCCATGATTTTGATTTTTGATTTTGTCGGTTCAATTTTTATGAGCCGAAATGATAACGGAAGGAAGCCGAATTTTTTTTTTTCTCATGCACACGGGCCAAGTCACTCTAATGGGATGGCAAGGGCTCATTGGTTGCCTCGGGCTGAAAAAAATAAAATAATAAAATCCAAAGACCCATTGCATGGCACCAGATCCACATGTTTACTTTTGTGTGTGTGTGTGTGTGTGTGTGTGTGTGTGCGCGTGCGCGCTCTTGTGTATATGGGAATTTCTAAGGAAGATGACAGCCTATATTGTACATTTGACGGCGCATGTCCATTAACCTTACCATAGGTACAATTGGACCCCATTTGGAAAGTCTAATGTTGGGAACTTTGGGAACTTTGGGAACCATCCAATTAATTGATGGTTCACTTGACAATATCATATAACCCCAATATGATTAGTGATTTTTTTGGTGGGAAATTTTTCTCCATCTTGTGAAAAAGAATTTTGGAAAAAGAACGTTTTGTCACAATTTTAATTCCATGTGGTTTTGAAAAAAAAATGAAACAATTGCCTAAAATGTGAAAGGGTGCCTAAGATTTTTATTTTTATTTTCATATTTTGAATATTGAAAAAATTGGCTAAATATACTGTATGGATGGTCATCACTTGAGTAACATGGAAAATTTGAAAGGAAAAACACCAAATGTGATAGTCATGATGAAGTAAGGCTTAAGACCTACCTCACTATTGGGCCCTAAGGATACATCTATCATAGTATGGGGCAACTTGAGCACATGTTTGTCGAATCATTAATTAATTAATTAATTAGAACATTCCATTTCAAAATTTATAATTTTTCTTTGTTGACCTTCACAAAAGAAAATTCTTCAAGAAAGATCATTTTTTGAAAATTTCAGCATTTCTAAAAATATTATAATTTGTGTTGAAGCCGCCAAGGTACCTACAATAGTCAGCCATCCAAGGACATCTTTCCATAAGGCTGTTGTACATGATAGGTAGTCATGATGCAAGTAAGGCCTAAGACTTAGGTCACCATTATGCCTAAGGATACATGTAATCATTGACTTAAGCAAATCTTTTTCATTAGGCTGCTATGATCACATATTTTGTCACATGTCAACATCAACTTTCCATTACATTTGTTCCAACTAGTCGGCTCAAAATCACCTCATTGGTATATTAGTCAAGCATTGACCAAATGCAAGAGCTGTGGATGATGAATCGCCAGAAAGTGACATCCCACATTTTATCAAGAGAACATGCATTTCATTTAAATTCTGTAGAAAGTTCCATGTCTAGGAAATGTTCTCATAGTTCCTACCATTGATTACCTGCATATTTTCAACCCAATTGCAACTCTCCATTGGAAAGCGCTTGCCGGTGCAACAAGAAACACGAGTGGCTTTCCATTAGGCTAATGTGATCACAACATGAAGTGAGCAACTCTGGTCATAGCAGCCTTATTGGAAAGAGACCCTACAATTACATACCCACCTAATAGGTAGGTGATTGACCTCTTATGGCTTGGTGGTGCTTTATTGTGTAACTTGAGGATGCCAATCCCAACTCCTATAGGGGTTCCCAAGTTCCAACCCTTAAAAAAACCATTTCAACTTTATACCATTGTTCCAAGTCAAGATTGAGTAACTGCTTGGGAAATCAACCATGAAAAGCTACAATATTGCTTTAAAAGATGCAAACAACCATGATTGGATAATATTAAAAAAAAAGTGAATGGGCTTTAGAAACCATATTAACTGATCTTGGGTTAGGTTAAGTTAAAAATGGGTTAATATGTCGCCTCCACCCTATAAAGAATGGTTAAACATGTGGTTGGTTGAAAACCGAAAGTGTTGAAAATGTGTGTGTGTGTGTGTGTGTGTGTGTGTATGTACTTTGTTGAAAAGGGAAAGAAGGAAGCTTTATATTAGATACTTGGGAAAAATATGTTGGTAGCTCAACCTTGTTGTTGTTGATTCGTTTAAGGACCATCCCTTGGTCATGCTTTTGTTAGCCCACGACAACAACTTATGGTGTTTGTCCCTTGTAACTACGTCAGCAAAAATAGTTGATAAGAAATTGAGTTATCAGGTTCCAACTTTGTGAGCCCCCTTTCCCCCCCCCAAAAAACCCCCCTAGACATGCAAAAGAAAATTTCCAAAAAGTATGAAGAACCGTAACAACACATTATTCCTCACTCATCCAATATGGTGCCAATTGTTGACATCCAAAAGTGAGATTCCACAAAATGTCTTGTTAGACACCTTCACACCTCTTCTCCTTTGAATGTTATATGCAAAGCAAAGGCACATGATTGAAACATGCTCACCATTCATCAAATTCTCATGTGTAGGTAGGTTATGGTGTGTATAGGATAGATAGTGTTGGACACAATTGAAAATTGAAGCAATACGGTAACCAAGGGTTGGTTTAAGTAAAGAGTCAATTACCCAAGAAACAAATTTATGGCGTCTCATATCTCCAATCTCTATCATTCACCCTTCCGGGTCAACCCCCCATTTCTTTGGGTGGACAAGGGGAATAATACACAATGTATATAAACTCTATACCTCCCATCTCTACAATGCACCCTTTTTGGATTGACCCCTAGTTTCTTTGGGTGAACAAGGGAGAAAGATTTTTATCATTGTATTCCCGTCCCATAGCTAACCAAGGTGATTACCTTGGTTTAGGGGTGATGGTCCATATACCCAACCCGTACCCTCCGGTTCTTTCTATATCTACTATTTATGTACCCTAGTAGCTACCAAGTGCTTTCTTTACCCATTCATTCATTCATGAATTTCAATTCGAAAAAAATGGCTACATGCATTAGTATAGCAAAAAGTCCCACAAGAGTTTTTCAAAAGACATGTTTTGTGCGATAGGGTATTGCATGCATTAGTGGTGTATATGGGTTTTTAGGGTTTAGGGTTTCAGAGTGTCCTCTCATTTGGTTGATGGGTAGCTTCATTTCCCAATCTAATGTGGTCCAAAAATCCGGGTGGGTGACCCAATGCTCAAGTTTCCAACTTTCTATCCCCCATCTTCTATGCACCTACCTCACTTTACCAAGTGTGAGTGAGTGTGAGGACCAGAGCATACTTTTTTTTACTGGCAAAACTGTGGTCAAAAAGAGAAATTAAAAATTTAACAAATTATCTGATGCAATTTTGGAGATTTTTGATTAAAAAAATCAAGAAAATTTGTCAGATTTCTATAAATGGTTCAAGTAGGTGGCCAACAATAAAATAAAAATAAAATAAAATAAAATGATGTTTTAAAAATTTAAAACTTTCATATATTGGTTATAGCCAAAATTGGCTAAATCTTCATACAGATAATCTCCACTTTGGCTAAATCATTGTACAGATGATCATCACCACTTTGGCTAAATCTTTCTATGGATGATTGCCATTTTGGATACATTACAAAATTGACCCAAAAAGCAAAACACTGGACCAGAGGATGATGGGACTTGTGCATTGATCTTTAAAGATCAATGCACAAGTCCCATCATCCTCTGGTCCTCTGTCCCCAGTGCTCACCCTCAAACTCCATAACTAGTCATGGGAGTGTGGGGAAGTGAGGAGCTGAAGGGACCCCACTAAGGTACTATGTTTTTTTTCTAGTTTTTTGGGGGTGGATTTGAAAGCCAAGAATCTTTTGTGGGGGCCAATTCAGTGGACTGAAACAAACCCAGCAAAAAACACACAAAATAAATACCATAAATGAAATTAAATAAATTTATATCACAATTATAAATCTTCCACAGCTTCTTATATTCCATTTGTATAAAATTTATATCACACTTTATAATTATCTTCATTCCATGTGCATTTTTGCCACAATTACCAAGCCAAACATCACATGTGACAAGTGATCTGAGGGGGGAGTTGATTCAACATGAAAGAGATAACCTACTTGGATGAAAATAATTTGGGTTTAAGCCAATAATGAATAACCTGTGTGGATGAAATCTGGATGTACTTTGGCTAAATCTTCTTATGGATGATTACCATTTTGGAGTCCATGCTGCTGTGAGTGAGCACATGGGTGTTGTTCTCACGTACTGCAGAGCCCACTCTCTGATCCAATGCCCCATGTAGCTAAATGACAAAGAATTGGATTGTGCACTTTGTTTTGTAGCCAATTCTTAAATGGGTACAAAGCCAACTTCTTATATGGGTAATGGGTTCTAGTGCCCATTGGAGTAGGCTAGCTCCAGAAATAATGGAATGAAGTAAAGTGAAACAAGAGAAAGGGAAACAAAGGGGGTAGAAAAGAAAACAAGGGACGTGTCACACTTTGGCCTATCCATTCACATTAAAAACATATCTTAAGGCAAAAGAAGAATTATTGAAACTCAAACATTTCACCATGCAAAAATATAATCTTCAAACAAATCCTCTAAAACAAACCAAAATCCTTCAAGATGTTATAACTCTATAACTAAACTCAAGTTTCAACAAAAGCCAAAATATCATATTTCAAAAATCCTCATATAAAAACAGACCTATTATTATTACCTAGGGGCCAAAATCCCTTAAGCTACTATACTCTATATTGAATCTAAACACAACATCCTTGCCTTTGGTAGGCAAGGCCAATAAATTTGTTGGTTGGCTCATTCAGATTGCAGCAACAATGGTGCCCCAGATTGACATAGGAAATTTGTGTCATATTTTAGCCATTGAGAAAATTTTCACAATTTGGCTATCATCAAAGTAGCTAACAAAGATGAAAACAAAAGAAACATGTATATGTTAACACTCGCACAAAAACCATAACGAGTGGGTATCCAAAAAATCAAATACCCACCCAACACCAGTCTTATACCCTATTAGGAATGAGGGTTCAAAGTACTTGACAATAAGAGATAAAAGCCACCGAGAGCAGCTCTGTTCATGCTCACTATGTGGCCCTCTAACAATATTTCTCACATCCAAGATTAATTATTTACTTTTTCCCAACCTTGCCTATAAAAGGTGAGAGACCACTGAATAGCAGCTCATCTAGAGCAATCAAACCATCTAGCCAATCACCGGCAGGTGTTAGGCTTCGCCGTGCCTTTTGCCAGCCTCGGCATCCTGTGCAAGAATGCTGGGTCAAAACCATTCTGCTGAGCCAAACCAGCATGTTTTGACTTTTCTTCATCCAAAATTTGCTGTCAAGTGCACTGGTGGAGTTGCTCTTAAGAAATGCATATGATAATCAAAAAATTTCCTTGAAACTTGTAATACAACAATCTCTGCCAAATTGTAAGAGAAGATTGAGGGAGCTTGCAGGGTCTTCTTTGACATTTGTGACGCATGGCCTGCTGCTGCATCATGTAAAGCCAAAAAAACTTTTAACTGGGTTGGTGCTGGGTCAGATGTAACTTTAATGAGGCTTAGAGTTAGGCACACATTTTGACAAAAGCAAGTTCTATCAGCTAAGAACTACTGACTTGCACAGATTTTGACAAAAGCAAGTTCTATCAGCTTGAGAATTACTGACTTGCGGGTCACACTTCAAAATCCAGCAGAGCACCAAATGTATCTTTAACAATGTCACAATTTTCACATGCGGGGGGCGGCTGGTAGACAGTGTAACTTGTGCAGAAGATATTTCTCCACAACTATCAGATCTGTATGGAGACACAAGCACTGGATGTATGTAGAAAACATGTGGAGTTGCAGACCCAAGAAAACAAATGCTGGTAAATAAGTTAGTCATGGTGTAATTGAAAGAAACCCATCCATCACGGCACTATCAGAAAACACAGCAGTGGGTGTGTCTAGCATCTATTGCATTTTTGAGGCCAACTTACTTACATGGGTCCTATCTCCTCATTCATTTTCTTAGTCACAACTCACTCCACTCCTGTCCCCAGAAGTCTAATACCTGAAAAATACATCTCTTTGTTTGATGCTGCTTTGTTTGCAAAGGATTTAAGCAAACTGCCCAAACACCCATTTTTGTACTTGAGGGTTGTTGCAAAGAGGAGTTTCTTCATCCCCACCGATTGCCACCTCCTCAAGAGTTGCATCAGATGATTTCAGCTTGTTTTGAAAGCCCTTAATAACTGCCGCAAATTTCAACCCGAGAAATGAGACCATTAGAGTTGTTGACAAACAAAAGGCATGGTGTTCAATCGAGCAGCAAATTTCTCGACCTGAAATGCTGCATTTCTTTCATCAAGGCATGCAGGCAGGCACATCTAGAACATAACTGAGAACTTGGGTCCATGGGTATCTTACCCTACTTATTCCAGAAACTTCTCACCTGTATTTGTCAAATGCTGGAGACAGATGCCTTGAACTTCCTTGCAAAGGATCTTGCAGTGAAAGCTTAGAGATCAGCAGCAGCAGCAGCCATGTGGCCAGTTCATGCTGTGTTCAACATTGTCTCTCTGAGCCAATTTCTTGGTACTGGTACTTCAGCCCACCCTGAGATTACATAAAAGTGATGCACTTGCAATGCCAAGAAAGCAAATTGTGTTCTGGATTCTCCTTTTGGGGAAAAAATCAGATTTATGCACACTGATTTTTCCTTTCATGTGATACACAAATGGCAGGTTTGTGCAGACTCAGGAAGTGGTCAGGCAGTAGTACCACCACTTTAGTGCACTGTCAAACTCCAGACCAGTCTTTGCCTGTTCTGACACACTAGGTGTATGAGATTGCTCCTCTGAATAATGGGTTCTGTTCAGAAAGAATTGGAACCCTAAGAGATGTGCATCCTAGCACAATTGAAACAGGTATCTAGATCATGAAGATCATGCACAGGTGCAGCTGGAAAGTTGGAAAGCCTCAACAGCATGACAATGCAACAGTGGCCTAACCTGAATGAGAACACAATGTTCAAACTAGTTCTTTGGATGTGATAGAATAGCTAAGCACACACAAGCTGGAGATGACGAGTTTATGTGATTTTACACACCAAGAGGATCAGCTGGTCAGCTGTTGTAAATTTCCTAGTGTGGCATTGAGCAAGAGAAAAAGGGCATATACTTAAAAGCTTTAGCTTAAACCAAGGGGAGTTCTCACCATTGCAACATAAGATTGCTAGCTATAGCAACGAATCCTCACAGTTGGGGAGAAACTTGAAGAAGCTGGCATTTGCACTCTAACAAATAAGTGGGGTTCTTCCCAAAGCCTCTTGTACCGCAACTGACAGGCACAGACAGGCATGAAGAAAAACAACCACACTTGAATGTGCTTGGGAGATGTGTCTGTCATTTTTCCTGCAGTGTAGTCGAGAAATAACAACATCAAAAATGCTAATATATTCAGTTTCCAGCACTGACAATACATTACCTATCCATTGGAAATCTGCACAAGTCCTAGGTTTGTTACAGTCCAAATATGTGCCACAAATAAAGCTCTCACACTGCACTCAAGTTCTAACTTGGAAAACACATGAGAAAACTTGAAAAAAAAAATTCTCGCAGATCCTTCTGCATACATTTGTTTCCCAAAAATTCCAATTCACATGATTCTATGCTGCTGTTTTATAGAGCAAAAGTCAACTGTCCTTTGCAAAGGAGGTTTTGTGATAGCAGTCCCTTATCTTTGCGCGGCACCCATCTCTTGCAATCCCCATTTTTATTGGCAGTCTGGTATCCACTTGAACATTTCTTGCACACCAACACCTACTCTTCAGCAACACCACAGTTGCAAAACCCCTTCATGTACCCTTCTGGTGGTATACATACTATTCAGAGCTTGCATTAGGATTTGTGACTTTCTGCAACACAGAACTGCATGCCAAACCTCTTTCACAACTTCCTGATGAGAGCTGATGATGGTGAGAGGTAGGGAGCTGCAAGCAGTTGCCTTGTTTGTTTCCTTACAGGTCCCTCCCACCATCACCCCACAATACATGCAAATGCCCCTCTAATGATGGTAGGATGGTGGAAGTCCATTCAAAGCAAAAACCTCGCGAGCAGAATGCAGCAGCACTGAATGCAGCAATTCTCCATACAACCTTATGATCAGAATGCAGCACTGAATGCAGGCAGCACTTCTCCATAGAACTTCTAGGGTACAGGTTTTAAAGAGACGCTAAGGTTTAGTGTTGAGTCAATCGGAATACAGGAACAGGGTTAGAGGAGATGAAGGAGAAGACGGAGGGTACGACAGGTACAAAAGGAGCAACAAGTGTGAAATGCTCCAGTTTCTGAGAGCTTCCTCTGTGATTGAAATCCTTGAGAGATTCTTTGACAGACGAGAGGTGGTGCTGGTGGCGGAAGCTGCTTCTTTTTTATGATCAGAGAACAACAACAAGATGGTGGTGGTGGTGGAAGAAGAAGAGCAAGTGAAGAGGAAACCATGGAGAAGAGCAGCACCACATGTGGTTGTTTTCCCGTTTCCTGTACAAGGACATATCCGACCCTTTGTGCATTTCTCCAAGAGATTGGCAACTGAGTATGACATTGCCATCACTTTCATCACCACCACTCCACACCTTGAAAGCACACGACGGGAGCTGCTGCTGCAGCTGGAAGAAAAAAATGATGAGCAAGAAGGAGGAGAAGAAGAGAGATTCAATGCCATCTACAAGACCAGCAACAACAACATTCAACTTGCTTGTTTCCATCTGCCTGCAGAGTATGCGGAGGTGACAAGTGACAATTTCTTGGATCTAGCACAATCTGTACACAATCTGCAAGACTCTTTTGCAAAGCTCATGAAGAAATTGATGATGGGTTCTTCATCATCCGCTTGTACCATTGCTCCTTCTTCTGCAATGTCTTCTTCTACTTCTTCTTCACATACTGAGAGTTTTCAGCCTCCTGTGTGCATCATCTCCGACATGTTTCTCGGCTGGACCCAGGTAGGTTCCTACAGGAGAAAACTGCCATTTCTCTCTTTCGCATCTTCTCCACATGTCTTTGTTTGTTTGCTTTTGTTTAGTGAGGTGAAAGTCCAGACTCAGAACTCCCATCTTACAACTCCCTGAGCTGCAACCAGATAGAGTCCAGCTCCTCTTGATGGGTCAGGTAAGTCGAACAAGATGCAAATGCCATTCTATCTGCTTCCTCTTTTGCTCTCCACATGGTGTTGTTTGTGAAGACTGTGAACCCATCTGGTGAGGACAAAGAGAATCGAGGCTCAAAAAACCAATTCAGAACTCCCTGTGCTGCTGCAACCAGATAGATTTCAGTTCCTGATGAGTTCCTTATGGGTCGGGCAAGTCCAACAAGATGCAAATGCCATTCTATCTGCTTTGTCTTTTGCTCTCTGCCACATGTGCTGTTTGTGAAGATAATGAACCTGTCAGGTGAGGAGAGAGAGAATTGAGGTGAAAGACCAACAATAACTGAGAACTTCCAAATTTGCTGCAACACCCACATAGGGAGAGATCTAGCGCCTGATCTGAATTCAGCAATTAGTTCAGCAAGATGAAAATTGCATTTCGATTTGCTTCATCTTTTGGTCTCTGCATGTGCTGTTTGTGAAAGACTTAAGAAACTGAGATTCTTCTTAAGGTGAGAAAAAGAGAATTGAGGTGAATGTCCACCTGACTCCAGAACACCTGCTGTTTGCTGCAATAAGATAGAGAGAGATCCCCATCTCCTGATGAATGAGACACCTTACATTGTTGTAGAAAAGAGGCTACTTCCTAATCAAGCAAGCTTCAGCTAGTGTCAGAGCTTTGTTTTGGAAAAATTTCCACAAACATGATTATTTCTCTGTCTTTCAAATGAGTATAAGGCTGATTAGTACTAGATTAACTCAGATTGACATGGTGTAATATGAAATGATTGTTGTCATTTCCTTTTGGATTCCAAGCATGGAGTAGTAGGCTACTAAACTGTAGTAATATTGCTTGGAATTGGGGGATTTTGATGCCAGGATACAGCTGATGAATTTAAGGTGGCCAATTATTGTCTTTCTTCGTCCCCGACAAATTTCATTTCTTTGCTGTGTAGACTTCCTGAATTGAATGCCCAAGGCCGCATTCCTGCACGAGCCAATGGACAGCCTTACACCATTCCTGGCTTTCCTCCCATTGCACCCCTTGATTTGCCTCGGACTTTACAAGGAGATCAAAAGAAATCAGAGTTCCTTGTTTATCATGGGACGTGCTTGTGGAGAGCTACTGGATTTCTTGTAAATAGTGTGTATGAGCTTGAAGCTAGCATCATTGAAGGTTTACAAGATATGCTTCAGACTGGATGCCAAGTAAATCGGGTGCGTTCCACCACCAATATAGCACCTTGTGGGTGGCAATTTTGCTTGACAAATTGGATGTTGTTTTTGGCCTGCAAACTTCCATGCCAATGTCCCACTTTCATATTCATATGAGATTTTCATAACACATTTTTGTGGAGGTAGTCAAATCTTGTAAATTGCACTTTGCCAAAACTTGGTTACCACTTACATACATTTATGTTTGATGACCATTCTGGTTCTTTGACAATTGCATCTGATTGTTGTTGCTTATGGATGGGGGTTGCTATGGTAGGTGCCAAGGGTATTGACAATTGGGCCTCTTCTCGAAGGCATTGGTGAAGGTGATCAAGCTTTACAAGAAAAGCTACAAGTTGAACAAGGAGACAACGAGTGCTTGAAATGGTTATCCAAACAATCAACAGAAGTTTTGTATGTTTGCTTTGGAACAATAACAATGCATGGGAAGGAACAAATGTGTGAGCTTGCTCTAGGACTTGAAGCGAGTGGGGTGCACTTCCTTTGGGTTGTTAGGACCCCAGAAGGTGAGAAGTCAATTGTTGCAACCCTCCTACCCAAGGGTTTCTTGGAGAGGACGAAAGAGAGAGGCTTGGTGTATTTTTCTTGGGCCCCACAACTCCAAATCCTCGCACATCCTATGGTCAAAGGATTTCTAACACATTGTGGATGGAATTCAATTATGGAAAGCATTGCAATGGGAGTGCCAATGATTGGGTGGCCAAATGACTCTGACCAGATGATGAATTGCCAACTATGTGTTGACCTTTTGAAGATTGCAATTGCGGTTAAGAAGTCAGGTGAGTTTGAGGAGGTTGTTGGACAAATGGAAGTTGAGAGAGTTGTTCAACTTTTTACGAAAGACCAAATTTGTGGTGTCTTGAAGACTAAAGTTGAGGAACTTCGTGTGTTGATGAAAGGGGTGCAACTTGGACCTCGAGGATCTTCAAGGAAAAACTTGGATCTTTTTGTGAACCTTCTCAATTCCATGACTTTGAACAACTCATGAACTAACTACTCATGGGCTACAAATTTATATTGGTACATGTATTAAGGATTGTAGTAATTATTATCAAGATGCATTTGTTTTGGAGACAAACATTGGATGTGTTATCAAGAACTAAATTTCTTTACTTGTTTGAAAATTCATGTTGTCACATTTGTCATCGAAATGTTAAATAAAACTTAGTTAAGATTGGATGTGTTATCAAGAAATAAGTTTCTTTACTTCTTTGAGAATTCATGTTGTAACATTTGTCATCCAAATATTGAACAAATTTTGTAGGAAATCATTTGTGATTGTGATCTCAACAACAACAAATGTGAATTGAGCAAACTGCATGGATACCAAGCCATGATAGTGCATTTGAACAAGGTTGGTATTTGGTTGTTGAAATTGATGTTGTGGACCAAGAGAAAGCCTCTGATTATCTTTTTTATTTGGGAACTATAATACAAACATGATTGAATACAAATTGTATGCGGATGACAAATGTATTTATTTGTAATAGCCATTACCCACCTTTCTTTTTGAGATTGGACCTTCTTTGGTTTGGTTTGTAATATCGTGTTCATAGTTGGCCGCATTGTTTAGAACATGTTTCATGAAGATGAAGGTGGTGACAAGGTGGAGGAACTTGGAAGAAGGGTGGACATACAAAGAACAAATACTACCAATCATGAGAAAAATGGATGAGGATGCATGATTAAGGTTTGAAACAACTAAATAGCAAATTGCATTTGATTCTTCTTGTTTAACTTTGACTCCCAATGCTTCATGTGCATCCTTGTTTGTGACTTTAAAACAATCTTTTGGCTGGTCATCAACCATTCTAATCTATTAAGTTCAATTTGGATTGCTTATGAAATCAAGACTTTTGGTGTATCTATGTAGTTGCAATGAGTTTTCAAAAACAGATCAAAATGTGTGAGAATGGGCATTACAAAAGACATACCTTTTGACATGCAATTAAAATTTGGAAATTTAGAGGATTTTATTATATTGGCAAATTTCAACAAGAATTTGCACAACTGTGATCTTATCCGATACAAAAGAATAAAACTAAAAATAAAAGTAAGATTGAACTCAAATTAATTTATATTCAATTTCAATTGTTATTGCTTGTATTGACATAGTAAACATAGCAAACATTGTCACAACATGTGTTGACATATTTGGAAAGATTATGCACATTGGAACAATCTTTAGTAAAGAGTCCCACCATATGAACATCAAACATTGTCCCAACATGTATTGACATATTTGGAAACATTATGCAAACTAGAACAATCTTTAGTAAAGAGTGCCACCATATGAACATCAAACATTGTGACAACATGTGTTGACATGTTTGGAAACATTATACATACTAGAACAATCTTTACTAAAGAGTCCCACCATATGAACATCTTAGGCTATAGCCTAGTACTTGGATGACCACCAATAGTCCCCAAATATTAACCATAATGAATTCACTACACATGGATGTTGAATACATGGCTTGCACGTTTGCTATTTGATGAACTTTTTGATAGTTCGAAGAAAGTAATGACAATCATGTTGAAAGGCAAGCAAATTCTCAAACAACCAAGCAAAACAAGGAAAAGGAAAGGATAAAGGTGACACTTTTGGATCACACATTTTCATGTTTCTTTTTCAACAATAAAAGGGTGAAAACTTATCCACATAGTTATGAAGAAGGTGAAAAAGAAATGGTTTAAACAAAATTGGAAAAAGTCAATTGAAATCATCGTACTATGAAAGATAGTTGTTTGTTTTGTTTGCCTTGTCATGCTAAGATCTCCCTAACCATGAGGTCCCTAACTATGTTCTTAGTACTATTGGAAAGTCCTCAATGAGTAAGGGTTCATGGAGGTGATCTTATAATATTTAGACTTGGAATGTAAGAGTCTTGGGGCAATTTCTTCCATCTTTTTTTCAAACTACATGCAAAAAATATAGTACTAAAATATGTTTTTTTTTCAAAAGTAACATTCTAAATACATTTCAAAATAAAACTACATACTATAATCATTAGATACCATATTTTAATAAATATAAAAGTTATAAATACAATTTATGATTTTTTAAATTAAAATTAATAATAGGGGCCAAGAATGTGAGAAACACATGTTAAGCACATGTCATTTGGATTATGGTCAATTTGAATTGAAGGTTTCATAAAAAGGCGGGTTGTACTTGAATGATGAAGATAAATTTGGAATTGAGGGAAATTTTCAAAATGTTTACACCTTGAATGGTGTTGATGTTGAAGTTTTGAATGAGTTTGCTTCAAATAATTGATAAATAAAAATATGTATTAGAATTTTATTAAATGTTAATATAAAATATAAAATATTTGATAACTATAGTCAAATCTTTTAAAAATAACATGTCAAATAATTATGCTTATTAAAATAAAATAATTGCAAGGTGGTTTTGTAATTTTTAGACACATGGTGTCAAGCTTATAATTTGTGATGAAGTTTTGTATTGGAAATTCAATAAATCAATTTTAAATCATATGTATTTTGTAAAATTAAGTTAGAAAATGTGTTCAATAACACATTCCATATTATTTCATTTTGAAAGCGCAAACATTATTCATGACCCAAAGTGATATATGGTCCACCTTACAAGATGTAATGTGATACCCAAAATGAAATAACACATTAAACACCTTGTAATGACAAATTCAAGATTTAAAACCTATTTCAAACTTTTCCTTTTGAGGTAGCAAATCCTCATGTAGGAAATGATTATAGAAGTATATGGAGAATGTCATAAGGAAATGTATGCGTTCGTGTGTGTGGATCAATTATGACAAGTTTGGATAAGGTGCAAACTCCATCTTTGAAAAGGATGACATCAACTTGTAAGCAAAAGAAGTTGAACATGGCTAAAGAAACTATAAACTACACCTTACTTGAGCAATGGATTATGTTTCTCACATTTCCTACCCAATGGCACACATTTCTACAAATTTCATCCCAACCTCTCACATTATATTATCCATTTTTTCATATTTATGGATGGGATGGGGAAACAAGAAATGTTTTATGTTGGATGTGATAAACATTTGTTTTTTGGCCTAAATAAGAAGTCAAGTGGACTTATTTTACACAATATCTTAATTTTTTATTTAAAAAATTA
Source organism: Sphagnum contortum (assembly GCA_963920785.1). NCBI lineage: Eukaryota > Viridiplantae > Streptophyta > Sphagnopsida > Sphagnales > Sphagnaceae > Sphagnum > Sphagnum contortum. The sequence goes on from OY987276.1 coordinate 11,512,614, forward strand.
AATATATATATTTTCCCTTCATAATATTACCCATGAAATTATTTTGCATAATATCAACATATTTTACATGAATGAATGTGCATGTGTTTGTTCTTGTTGGTAGAAATTGCAAAGGTGACAAAGTAGTAGGCACCAATGTTCTTTTACTAATGAAGGGACCATGGAATTAAATTGTGGCTTTGAAGTTCATGGGCTTGCCCTACTAGGTTCGCCTCCAAGATCAACTGGAGTCTTAATATGTCCCTCCATCCATTCTCTAATATAACATTTTAAAATAATTATTAAATTCAAAACAAATAATCCACTATTCAAATAAAGGTGTGATTTATGCTTACATAGTATTGACAATGGCCTGTTGAAATTTAAAATCATTCATCGGTCCATAATGCATTAACTACCACTTTTTGTTGTAGCATTATTTTAGTATTATGGTAGGCCATGATCCCCTTCCTTGGCATGTACTACCTTAATTTCTTAACATATTTAAGCTTTACACTACTGCACATTACCAATGATGATCAACTATTAATTTTTTTTAAAATCCTTTCATATGGTTTTTAAATAATCCATCATTATTTATGTCAATGTCAAAATTTTCATTAATATACATTTCATGGACATGAAAAGACATGCTAATTTATTTTTTCATATCCATGTTGGTGGATAGGGGAAAATAATGAAATAATTATAAAATGGAAGTCCTAAAATTAGATAATAGAATTATCCATAAAGTAAGGAAAAAACAACACTAGAACTATGAGTTTGGTCATAAATGAGATGATATTTTTTTTTAATTTGCAAAAAATGCATTAGCATTCAAGGGGGAGGGTAAAAAACCATCAATCTTGGTGGTAAACTAAGTTCCACCCTATTTTGTTTTCCCCTAAACACCTCCATTACTGTTACATATATCATTGTTCTTGCCTATATCATTTCTATAATTCTTCTCAAACCTAGTACATTAAATGTTGAGTTTCAACATTTCATACCCATATTTAATAAAATTTCCTTAGTTTATAGACATCATTAAAAGAGGGGTTAAGGGGTGAAAGGAGGCCCAAAAATAGGGTGAAGAAAGGTGAATTTAGGGATTTTTCTAATGTGCCCTAGGGGTTCAACTTTGCTTCCTAGTTTGACATTCGAGCAAGGCCAAGACTGTTAACAAATGAATTAGGAGATCAAATTTTGTAACATGAAGGCCTATAGGTTCATGGCAAAACCAAGGCCCATTTTTAATAACAAATTAGAAGATAAAATTCTCTAATGTAGGGGCTTGTAAATAGGTTGCAAACTAATACATGTGTAAGGTAATTCGATTTTTTTCAATTAAATTTCAATTAATAATTCGAAAATTTCAATTAAGAAAGAAGGCAATTATTTAAATGTGAAAACCTTACTAGGATCATTTGCAAATTCATAAAAGGAAAATGGATTGATGGGTCTCTCCCATGAACTCATTTTTTACACTAAATGATTATTGTGCATTAAACATAATGGTACAAAAAATTTCCATTCCAATAGCTTTGGAAAAAACTCCATTTCAAACTTGCTATCCCATAGGTTGCTTCCACCCACTAGCCATGCCCACAAGCTTGAATGCTCATTAGTCATTTGGACATGCTCATTGGTCCATGAATTTCACCCCATATCTATGATTAGTTAAACTCTTTTATTAAAGTTATTTTTGTCATGAAGTTCAAATCATGAAATTTTTAGTAATCCATGAAAATATTTCATCTAATTGGGTTAACTTCATTCATCAAATCTATTCTTATTTGCCTCCATACCAACTATCTATTGAAACTAATAGGTCCAAAGGGGTCACATTCATTCATTCAAATGACATTTTATTCATAGGAGTTCATCACATGGGATCAAATCAATTAGGTTGCTCCCCAAATGTTTTGGGCAACAAAGGAATAAATCTCATACATTCAATTGGGCAATTTGTAACACATTTTAAATTATTGACAAGTCATGGCACATCAAATAGTCAACACAATGAAATAGATGTGAACTCAATGACTTGACAATGTGGATGCATTGAAGTGGGAGGTGCTGATTTGGCAAATGGCATATTAATGGAATTAGTGGATGTCAATATGATGAAATGTGATGTTGAGATGACAAATTGGATGTGGAACTAACATTCTTTTAAACCACAATAACATTGAGTATGGAATGTTATTCATAGGCATTGGTAGAGATTGTGTTAAGTATAGGGGAAGGTTTTATAATCAAGATGTACCCCAACATAAAGTTCACCATAGTTTTTTAACTCATTTCTTTTATTTATTTATTCAACTTTTCATTTTCTTTTAGTTGTTTTTCCCACCTTAAAACAAAGTGTACAAGGCAATGTACTTCTTTATTTTTGCTTTATACAGTTCCTTTTTTTCCCTTCTATGCGATGTTTCCATCACAAAATCCTTCTGCATTGTCTCTATTGCTGCAAGTTGTTTTTCTTTTGATGAAACTTTCTAGCATCTTTGCCTTAATTGTTGTCCTCCAAATTCCTTTTCTTATTCTTTTTTCTTTCATTTTTGTAGTTATTTTCTTCTTTCAATCTCTTTGTGTTGTCTCCATTGCTCTAATTTTTTTTCGTTCAATGAAGCTTTCTAGCATTTTTTCCTTAAATTTTTCTTCCATATTTATTTTCTTCATCATTGTTTGTGTGGTGTTGCTCTCCTCCAAAATATGTTTTGTTGCTCTTATGCAACATCTTCATTAACATTTTTTTTTGAAATTTCATTTTCTTGCTTTTCTTGTCATGTTTATATTTAACCCTTTTTTTTTTCTTTTCTTTTGCAGGTTTTCAAAGATATTTTAGTAGGTTGTTTCTTTCTTTGTTTTTCTTTGGCAACCATTTTTTTTCATTTGTAGATGTTTTATTCATATTTCACTTTTTGACTTTACATAGGTAAATTTTTAATAGCCCTTTTTTCTTCATTTATTGTTTATAGAAGCCTCATTTGTTTTTTTCCCCATGTTTTGTTTCTCATTTCACCAACTAACCATCTTTTTGTTTTTTGTTTTTTTGCAAGTTTTTTGAGATATTTGTGCAGGTTCTTTTCTTTCTTTTTTCTTCTACATTAAGTTTTTTTTTTCTTTTGTAGATTTGTTATTTCTTGTTTTCTTGTTTTTTCTTTGCAAGTTTATTTTTCAAAGTTTATTTTATTTTGTTTCTATTATTTCTTCTTTTCTTGTTTTTTCTTTGCAAGTTTATTTTTCAAAGCTTATTTTATTTTGTTTCTTTTTCATCCATGGTTTGCTATGCCTTGTTTTCTTTTGTTTTGCATCATATCGTAGGTTACATTCTTTTCCTTCCTCTTGAGATTAATGAATTTAAGTTGAACAATGTTAACAAAAGAGGCCATAATGTGACTGGACAGAAAGTCACTCTAAGAATGTGAACACAATGGGTTTTAGGGTTTCATTTTTTTTTTTGGATTATTGTCAATAGCCGTCAACTTTTTGCATGCTTGCAGTGGAAATTATTTTGTTGCTACTGCAAGGAATGCATGGGTAAGCGACCTTATTTATTTGTGTGTTATGGAGAATAAGAGCTACACCAAGTAATGGATGGTCGAGGGAGCGAATGCATTGAAGGAAAGATTTCGTAATTGACGGTGGAAGGGAAGATAAGAGGTAGAATGAAGGAGCGTGGTGGTAGGTTCTTTCTGGTGTGAAATTTTCTTTTTATTGTAGTTTAGATTATTAAGTTGGTCATTGATGAATTTCATTGTGCTAATGATTTAACAAAATAAATGTGTAGATTATATGAAGGGTTGATGCTGAGGGATGATGAAAGAAAGAAAGGTTCGAGTTGTAGAACTAAGGGGCATATATAAGTAAAGATGCATTTGGGAAAGGGAACTTTTTGTTGTAGTACCTTGAATCCATATTGTAGACAGTTGTCAAAGTGAATACCAGAAGCCTCAAAGGGATGTCCTCAGGTTGGGTAGAATGAAACAAACAAGGTCAAGAGTGGGGGAAACTTGAAGAGATGAAATCTGTAGTACATTTTTGCATAAAAATCTGTCTTCTTGAATGGTTCTAAGTGAACCTAGTGTCACCAAAAGAAAGGGGGTACACAACTGATCAAATACCCCGGCAACACTCCGATCTTAAACAGAACTCAAAACTCAGGGGTCCCGTTCTTTTACTCACGGCCCTTGATCTCCTCTCAGTCTTGGGTCCTGATCAGGACCCAAGTTGTGTATGCACATGGACCTTCAAACACACAGACTCTTCATTCCTGTGACATTTTGCTGCTCTGATCAGGAATCTCAGAACTTTCATTTGCATCTACGAGAGTTACGGAGGTTGAGCGCCTTTCGTCCCCAGATCGATCCACCACTAACCAGACAACACACAGAACTTGGTCCTTTCAGACCCGGGACTCATGGCACACAAATGCTTGACATCGCCACAGACCAGTTTCCCTCAGCAAAACACCAATCAGACCGAACTCTTCCTGACTCGGATCTTAAGGACTGCATACATTAAAACGATAATATGTACAAGGACCTCAAAATCCACAGACAGCTCGATACCAGCATCCAAACGATCCCTCTCCAATCCTAGCTCATCATGCAAAATTGACTTCCAGCTGCCTCTTGTTCCTACTACAGCTCTACTACTTTCTCAAGATTTTGCTTACTGATCTGAGTTGCATCTGCTTCTGCTGGCTACTGGCGCAGCGGAAAAAAACTCAGCAGCAAGCTAAGCAGCTGCCTCCCAAAAAAAACACTCGCCCAGAGTCCCCCGAAAAACTAACCCCCCATACTCTCCAAATCGCCACTCCAATCCTCCCGAATTCCAGCCGTTGCCTGCTTGGCTTCCCGCTCTAACATTTCCATCCCCGTTCCAAGGTCAATTCCCCAAAATCATAAATTGGCCACCTTCCTTCAGTCCGTTTTTCCAGCAGGTTTAATTTCTTAAACCCCAAAACCAAACAACCCGATTTCCAAACCCAGTAGCCGTAATTAGGTTGTTGTCCGGCCACCCCATAACCGGTCACACTAGTATCTAATGCTCAAAGTCACGTTTAAAGCATTCAAATCCGAAGGTCTACAAGATTTAGGTTTTCAAATGAGAGATTTGATGTTATGTTGCATTGTTGCATTCAATGGGAAAATGGTTAACAACTCATATGGACTGAGTGAACCTTGAGGGTTCTGACCTCAAAGCCATACCTCGATAGATTCTGGATTCTTAGTGACATGAATTGGTGCTTGGCAGCCAGTAGTACATGGCCACTAAAGAAATGTGTGATGAAGATGCATATAGCTATAACATATTTGCAAATTTGCATGTGCAAAAGTTGGTTCTATTGGAATAAATAAACATCAGCATAATTTTTCCTTGATAGTGGTATTACAAATCAAGTGCTGTAACGGGTTGTAGGTTTACAAAGATTTTGACTTTGTTTAGATTCTTCCGTATGCAATTAGGCTAGTTACTTTAATCTTCCCCTTTCTTTTGGTTACAATAAAACTAATAAACATATTGAATTTTGGGCCAAGAAATTGTTTGATGATTGGTAATGGTTTTGGGGTTATGATATTTAGAAGTCTATAGCTGACTTAATTGAAAATGAAGAGATTTTTTTATTAATTAAAATTTTATTTTCTAACTTTTTTGTTTTCAGAGTAGTATTCAAACAATGATTCAAACTATTGATTGGCTGATCCAACAGAGGTAGAATTAGCGGGTGGTTGAGACTAACATTGCTCCATTAGTTGGTTTCAACATATTTACAGATGCAAGATATAATCAAATTAAGCTTGTTGGAGATAAAGTTGCGTTCTGAGCTTCAAATGCAAATGTCAACAAGAGTATTAAGAAATCAAATGTTCTAACTTTTCAGGAGGAACATTTGATGCTGGCACAATCAATTTGCCAACTAACGTCTCCAGTGAACTTAACTTGAAGTTTGGTTATTTTTATATTCGAAACTTCTTCATTAGGGCTATTATAAACTCCATAAGGTAAATTTCCAAGAGTTTTTTTAGTTGAGTGCCCTATCGGTTTAGTATTGAGATTTTGCTAAGGTGTGTCAAAAAATTGGTGCATTGATGTCATGTGATGTTTGATGGATCAACATCATCCTTCTATTGATTGCCCAATTTTTGATGTCGTTCAAACATACAAGGAAATGACTCAACATCATCCAATTCAACCTTTTGAAAATCTAGGTCCTTGTCCTCTCTTTTTATGCCCTAAACCTAGATGGAAGCCTAAACATGACATTAGGTTTACTACTACACCCGTTGGCCACAACCAATTGATCATTGATACTTTGACCTCTAATTTCTTGTCTTTGAAAGACAGTTTTGTCAAATAAAACTGGAAGAGGCATTGATATAACTCATATGGAGGAGGCATTAGTGCCATATGAACATGGCATGGAGGTTATTAGTCACCATGACCCCATATCCTATGGGAAGTGAGTCTTTCTTTTAATTCACTATTTTAAAATTTGCTTCTTTCCAAATCCTTTTGGAACCTCCTTCTACTTCTGAACCTCATTTTTTCAAATGATTTTCCTCTTTGTATGTATCTTTCTATGTACAATTAGATTCATAAAATCATTGTCCTCTTTTGATTTCTGAGTTCTGATTTTTTTTCTTTTGGGTTTGCATCTTTATAGGTATAATTAGGTTGACAAACACCTTCGAGACTGAACTTTGCAATGCATTATTAGCGGTGAACTAAAAGCAAACCATCTCCTTTGTTATGATGAAGCTCTTCATGAAGAAAAAGAGAAATTTGAGAAATTGAATGTATGTTTTATTTTAATTTTAAAATTAATGATTAATATTCCTTTTTTTTTCGTCATGTTTTTGGTTTTTAATTGTTTCTTATTTGTGTAGGAGATCAATGTTGATGTTGATTTGTTGCTACCCAAGAGTTTTCAGTAGCTGCCTTTTACATTTCAAAAAGTTTTGATGATTATTTACTTCAATTTTTCCTTTTTCTTGGCCTTTTTTGCAGTTGCATCTTTATTCATTTTATTTTTTTGTGTCGGAGTTTGTTCTTGGAGATGATTTCTTAAGTGAGGCTCTTGGTCCTTCAAATTGTGTTCCTAGTCCAGATACACCTTCCACTGTGTCTTTTTTTCTTCCAAATGCAACTTCTATTAGTGTTGTTGTTTTTGGTCTAGAGAGACATTTTTTTGTCAAAAGCTATGTTGCCATTTGTATTCTTGGTTTAGTGAAACCTTCTGTTGCTATTTTTGTCCTTGATCCAGACGCACCTTATGCTACTACTATTGTTGTTCTTGGTCCAAAGAGACCGTCTATTGCTACTATTGTTTGTGGTCCAGAAAGATGATTTCCAGAGTTGATGTTACGGAATACATGATTCAGATTTTGAATTTGTTGCTGCAACTTAAATCCCATACCATGTTTTTGGTTTTTATTTCTTGTCAATTGATTCATGTTTCTAAGTTCTGTTTAAGTCACAACTTTCTAATTTTTTTTTTGTAGAACCTCAATTTTTAGAGTTTGTGATACGGATTTCATGATTTTTTTTTTGAGATTGGAGCTGCAACTCAAATCCCACATGTAAGGTATTACTATTATTTATTTATTTGATTGTTTCATGTTTGTAAGTTCTCGCTTTGATTGTGTTTGATTTACAACTTCTTAACCTTTTTTTTCTTTTTAGAGAGTTCATTTCTTTGAGAGCTTGATAAGGATTTTTTGATTTTTTTGTGAAGCTTGGTAACAACAATGCATATGCAAAGAGGTCTGATTCTGATTCTACATTTTCACTTTCTAAGTTCATACTTTGATTTATGATTTATATTCCATTATTTTGATATGAAACTTTTGTTTCATGTTTTCAGATTTGGAGCTTGTGATGTGGAGTTTGTGATTCATACTTGGAGTTGGTTTTCATGAGTTGACTAGGCGGACTTGGAACTTGTCTATGTCATTTTAAGGATTTGGTGTTTCATTGGAGTTTAAATAGTACCCTTTTTTTTTCGCTGAACTTTTTGATGTAGTCAAAGTGGTAGTGATCCAAAGTAAGTTTTACTTCATCTTTTTGATTTTTGAGATTTGGAGTTCAAGCAGCAACTGAAAAAAATAAAGAATGTGTTTAGAGAAAAATGAAAACATTTCTTGAAATCCGGAAGGTCTTGGCCAGGCTGTACCAGGACTTCCGAATTCTGAGAAGTCCTGGTATAGCCTGGGCGGGACTTTCTGGATTTCAAAAAATGCAAGTAATTAAAAAAGTGTAAAGTTATGCCGAGTAAGAGGACCAAAAGAACAAAGAAACAAAATCTCTGGCTGAACTTTATGCTTTGGATTATTAGCACTAGTGTGGCCTTGGTTCATTAACACTAACTAGTGTGGACTGTGCTGTTGGCCCAAGTCTGAACTCATTGCTCAACCAAAGCCATTTGAATTTGAATTTGGAATTGTGTTGCATTTGCAATGACATTAAAGATTTGGAGGGTTGATTCTTCACCCATTTCAGGCTTCTTAGATTGCAGAAGATGGCCTTTTCGAAAACAAACTGCCGATTTTGAAGGAAGTGCTGGTTTTGAGGAAAACCAGAGCCCTATTTTTAGCGAAATATGCACTCAAAAATCCATTAATATGCCAGAGAAACTTAGGGCACATTCTGCACTCAGGTGTTGCCCTAAAAACTCACTAGGATTCAAAATGTGTCATAGGGGGCAGTTTCTCTAGTATAAAGTTTATCCAAAATTCAATATCTCCTGCACCTTAGGCCGAAAAATTACAAAATCAGCTCCATAAAATCCTCCTCATTCAGAACTTTCCAATAATATCAAACGTGCGTGCCAATTTTGTTAAATTAAAAAAATTCCGTTTTGGTTGAATTTTCAATGATAAAACTGTTCACTACACAATCATTTTGATGCAGCCAGAAAGTAGAGCTACAAGTATTTTCATGGACTACGATTTGCAATGGATGGTGCCTCATTTACCCTTCATTGGTTGTCCCCCTTTAGGATGATTAGTAATCCAAGAGGGCCCTCAGACATCCATGAATAGGTTCATAAGGTTTAAACAGATAGATTTGTGAGGATTTCTGCATTGGGTTCTCTATGATTATTTCATTACTTCCGAAAGATTATCGTCAATTTTCTGGCTTCCCAACAGAGGCATGCTGGCTAGCAGGCCAGCCAGTGATCTTTTGCTGGCGAATTTTAGCCAAATTTCAACTTGACAAATATGACTCTGAGATACAAAATGGATTTTTTGGTGGAAAAAACGGCCCGGATTAGAAAGATTCTATGGTGGTAAGAATCTTGACATACCTGTCTGCAAGATCTGTGTTTGGTTGATCATAGAGGATTTCTAACCCCCCCTTTATTTTTATTTTACACCCTTAAAAAGAAAAGCAAACATTTTCAGTTACGCTCAGCAACTTCCAGAAAAACCTCAAAACTTCCCAAAAATGAAGTGTTGTAAGATTCTGCATTCTACAATTTCATTTCCTTAACAACTGCAAATTGATCTGTTATCAAATGTGTTGATTTCTCCAATTTGCATAACTTTGCTTGCTAATGTTTTCAACGAACTTTGATCAAAACAGTCAGTACTGTTTGAAGATAAGTTTTCAACTTAGCCTTGTATGTACTGGAAAAGTGTGCCTCGTATTTACAAACAGAGAGAGAGAGAGAAAGAGAGAGACCTCTCATTTCAAAATTCATGCAAAGTCAGGATCATCATCTACTGAAAGGGTTGGAAGCATAAGGCTTGAGCATTTCATGTTCTGGTTTTTTCCAATCAGGCATGCGATTTGCGCAGCATTCCATGGAGATAGCCACCTGTCATTATGAGAGAGAAAAGCGAGACTACACCTGCAGGAAACACCTTCCCTGAGTTCTTGAAGCGTGAGCCCATCACAATCAAAAGCATACTTGAGATTCCTGCATTATTGACAACCATAAAAACAGGTTTCAAGGACTAAAACCACACTCTCTCTCCTTCAAGGACATGCTCTTTAGTAATTGCAGAGCTTCCATCAATCTGAACTATGGCATTAAATAAATAAACTACTCTATGGGCGGTGTCAGCCATTATAATGTGCAGCCACATCCTTCATTTCTTGTACTCCATAAACAGAAGAGACAGGCACCAAGGATTGTTGTCAATGTCAATACAACAGCAGATGAACACCAAGGATTGTATGACACAAGAAGATCGCACAAGTTTTTATCATGCAAATGCTGGTGCTGGGAGATCATTAGTAACCCTAAGGCAAGAAGGTGGACAAGCTTACCTAGACCGATGGCGGAGGCCAGGAAAGGGTTATGTGGTAAGGTCAAGTACACGTAATACAGAACCAGTGCTGAACCTCCACCTGCCAGAAGAGACTTGTTGCTCCCTGTCTTGAAAAATCCAATAACTCCACCAACTGCAAAATTGTTCTTCCAAAAGCATCCACGTGAGCTCTCCATGCAAGATAAAACCACTGTCCAAAACTTCAAATCATGTGTTCCACTCATTTTACATTTAAGTCCCCACCCCCACCACCACCTCCAGCAGCAGTATCATGAACACATGACACACACAATCTCTTCTCCCAGGCGTACATCCTAGTCCATCAAAAGGTAGCACTTGCTGCATGGATAGAGAAACTTCTCAACCATACCAAAAATCCAACCTTAAAAAGAAAAGAAAACATCCAATGTCAAACTCGCAGGAGAAAACTAGGGACACGAGCATGAATATCACTCACCACCAACAAGTGCCGCATACGCCAGAGTCAGTTTCTGCGACAAAGACATCTTCTTCTTGCTGAAGTCGCTTCCTTCCTCTCCCTGTCCCCCTTTCCCACTTCCTCCTCCACCACCGCCACCACTACCGCCGTTCCCGTTCTCCTGGCCACCTCCTGAGCCTCCCTCCAACACTAGGTCCTGTTGTCCTTCTGTCCCTTGCACTCCAGGCCCGTAAGCAGATGGCGCTCTGTAATCGCCGGGCGTCTTGTAATTCACAGGGGCAGAATAATTCGAGGGCGTCCCATACTTCCAAAAGCTCCTCGCGGTCGTGGAAAGCTCAACTGGCTCGCTCCCCGGAACCGGAGACGAAGGGGGTTTCAACGCGTCGGAAGAAACTCCTGGGCTATGATAGGGTTCCGGAGCACCATAATCCGGGAGCCCGTAGCCAACAGCTCTAATGACTTTGGAGAATAGCAGCCGCCTCCTTCTGTTACTGCAACTCGGGCTCCGAGAAATTGTAATGCGACGGAATGGAGAAGAAGCAACGGAGGAGGGAGAAAGCGGAGAGAAGCGAAGCAAGGAGACAGAAGAAGATGCCATAGCCATCGCTGCTGCTGCAACACAGATCCGTCCCCGCCTCCGCCCACTAGGGCTTTGGCGCTTGCCCTAATCCTCGTCATTAATCTCCGTTTCCGTGTAATTCCCCACTTAAATTATCTCCAGTCCCACTTAAGCGAATTGTAATCCCCACTTTAAATTACTTTACTCCAATGTGCATATCAGGTTAATTCCAGGGTCTTTACCTGGACATATCCGGATATGTTATCCTACCTTATTCAGTCCACAACCTTTTTGTGTTAGTGGATGAAATCGTGATGAAATTAGTTATTGCGAGGAGGACAAGAAACTCAGCGCCCAAATAATTGGGAATTCTTTTGAAAGATGTTTTGTTTGTAGTGTAAATTAGAGTAATTTTCGTATTTTTGGGGAATAATTCACCAATTTTTTTTAATTGTCACAAAAGTGGGAAAAAAAATTCCTGATTAGGCTACATCATATCAAACCAGTGTTCTTTTCCAATTTTGTGATGTAAACTCTAGGTGGCGATCATCCATTAGCTGATTGGCTATTCAGAGGAATTAAAACAAAAAAATCCTTGTATTATTTTGGCTACCTACTTTAGCCATGCATAGCAATTATTTAGCCTCTCGCCATAAACACGACTTAGTCAAATTTGGTTGCACATTAGAGAGGAAAGTAGAAAAGTTTGGGAAATATGCTTTATTTTGGTCACAAGTTCGAACCTATTGTCTAAATATGGCAAATTTAATTTATTTTTGAGCCATTTTTTACCCCAGAAAAAAGCCCTTTGTATTTGTCCCACCGGCATTTAAAAAAAAATCCCCAGGATGTGATAATTTGCCCAAAACACACAAACACTGGTTATGATCCAACCAAACACTACAATTTATGAAATTCATAAAAACCTAAAATGAAATGTAATTGTGGCTGCTGGGATTCGAGCCCAGGTCTCCACGGCCACAACGTGGAATTCTCACCACTAAACTACAGCCACATTGACAAGCAAAGGACACAATAAAATATTTACTCTCTTGTATGTCTGCTGGAGAAAGAGAGCACAAACCTTGCAAATGTGTGTATGTGTGACACAAAAAACTAGGTGCAAGACTGGCACTTCACTCTTCTGTAAGTCTCTTGCATCCAGTTCAACGATCACATGTTTCAACACAACAATTGTAGAGTTTGTATCCTAAAATAGCCATCACCCAAATCTAATGACGGGTCTGCCATGTTGGCTTTTTTGATCATTTGATCATCTGACTACCCAGAATCCTAGAGCACTTCTCAACACAAACCTGCTTAGAATTTGCCCACAGTTGCAATTACAACCAAAGTCTGACTTGTTTCCTAGTTAGCCAGTGTTGTCTACTAATTATTTCACCATGAATATACATATATATATATATGTCCAGCTTACATTCAGTGAGCAATATTGGCCTTGTTCTTGAATGGCCAGATGATCAGATGTAATAAGTGGGGTGTCCTTTCAGAAACCTGCAAGAAGCAGAAAGTAACAGATTTCTGTAGCAGTCAATTTTCTTAAAAGAGTCTTAGCCATATTTGAGCAATCATAAATCTTCTAGTGTCCCTTGCATTCAGCTAGGAAGAAAAATCAAGTTACATTGCTCACAAGTTCAAGGAAAAATCTGCAACACGTAAAACCTGGAAAAGTAGAAGGTCCAGACATTGCACAACTTGTTGCTCATGTTGTTGTACAAATTTTAATGCTTCCACAATCAGTGTACGTTGAGTGAAAATAATGTAAGCTAATACATGATCTGCAAAGCAAGGCAACAAAACAACAATGGGGTTATATTCTCTCCAACATTGCATGCATGATCTCTAGAGTAATACCCATATTATTGTATCCTAGACAACTCTCATACATCTGACGTGAGAAACAAGCACAATGCATGATGTCTTCCATCTGATCAGTGCAGAAATTTCTCACATTAAATTCACTTGGTCATGATGATTCCACACAAGAAATGGTAAAAAAAATCCCTTGAAGCTATTACACTGCTGAGTCCTTAAATCACTCCTCCCCCAAAAACAATTAAAAAATAGATGAGTTCTACTGTTCAAATTGGTTCCAACGATTCCAATCTCTTTGCAGACATTGATGAACTGTTTTTGTGGGTGGGTGAACAAACTTGCAACGTGGGTTGAGCTCATTTTAATACTGATATAAGCTGTGAAAGTGGACATGATCGAAACTGAACTTCATGACAACTCAAAGAAACTCACTGTAATGCACCACCCAAGCTCTTGCTCTAGATCTACTCTAGTTCTTCTTCTGAGAGAGAGAGACACACACACACTCTCACTCACATATACACAGATTAGAGGTACATTGTGCATGTACAGAGACTGTATGGGGAAATTTGAGGACAGTCTTAGTGATTGCCAAGGGGTGAGAGTGTTGGTCATGATTCCACACTGTAACGAATTATAGGTGAATAGGGAGGTGTGAAATTTTAGTAGCTGAAGCTGCCTGGGACGTAAGGAAATTGGAGATCATGGGGAAAGATTCGTCAATGAAAGCGGCGATGGAGAGTGGATTCAAGCGCCGTGCGTGTAAAAGGAACCTGGCCATATTCGTGGCTGTGGTGGCGACGAATCTTGTGGCGCTCTGCGTGTACCAGGCGTTGCAGTCGCAGGTGCAGAAATCGGAGCATGGCAACCCGCCGGTTAATCTGCAGAAGGAAATGTCGAACGATCATCATCAGCAGCAGCTGGAATTTTTGGATGCGACGACAGATGGGTTTTTGGACAGACGCTCGGAGGTAGAAAATACGCAGCTTACTGCGACGAAGATGGAACTAGAGGAGGTTCACAAGCAACTGCAGAGCGTGAGACGCGAACTGGAGGAATCTCTGACGAATTATCGTCAAGTGTTTGACCAACTCATGAAGCAAAATGCAGAGATTGCTGTTGATCACGATAAAACACCGGTAGCTGCTGGGGACTCCTCATGTCCAAAGATCGGCGAGCAAGAGATATTGAAGGATCTAAGCCCAGAGTTTCAGCACTTCATAGCACCGAGAAAGCTGCCGCTGGGTTGGAATCCTGCCCTGAGCTCTGACACCATGGTGTTGAACGTCGGCCACGGCTGTGTAGCTAACAAGGAGCTTCTGGACAAGTTCATGAACTATCAAGTGGGTGGAGTCTGCCCTGACGACGATGATCTTGCGCAGAAGCTGATGGGTAGTGGATGTGAGCCTCTTCCTCGTCGCAGGTACTTATCATCTTTTACTGCTTCGTTTCCTTGTCCCCTAATACCTGCAAACCCTCTCCCACATAGAGTGGTCAGCAATTCTGGAATTTGGTTTGATTTTCTCTACTGTTTGCGAAGCCATTGTAATTTACAGACTTGTCCACATTCAGCTTAAAGTTCTCACATGTTTCTTATGATCAGTTCGAACCCATTGCTCAACAGTAATCTACTGTGAAGGTCTGTTTGCGTGTTCTGCTAGTAAATCTATGCATGAGCATAGATCTATTGTACATAGCAGGTTGTGACATTGAGAGTCAAGACACATTCCTTTGGGAGACCCATTTGTGGATCATTCAAGGAGCACAATCAGGATGTTGAGCATATTGATATCATAAATTTCTTTATGGTCACTCATTGATGATATCAATACAGTCAACATCCTGATCTGCATCGAGCCTGCAAATGACTCTCATGAACAAATCAGTACAACAATGAAAGGATTTAGGAAAAGGAAGAGGTATATACATACATGTCCATCATCAAGATTGTTGGTCTGGGTCATGTGGGGCGGAGTGCAGGTGCCTAGCAAGAATTCCGATTGGATTTACAGAGCCGCATCCATTCCCAGAGTGCCTGTGGGCACATGTGCCAGACAGTAACATCCACTGGTCAGCATATGCTTGCAAGAGCTTTGAGTGCCTCAATACCCGACGCATGCGTGAGGAATCCAAGTATGCAGATTGTGTTGATTGCTTTGATTTGGGAGGGAAAGAAAAATTCCGATGGACAAAAGCTACAACTGGGCCTCTAGATTTTCCAATCCCTCAAGTCCTGAAGATGAAAAATGGAGGCATCCGTATAGGATTTGACATGGGAGGTGGAACTGCCACATTTGCAGCTCGCATGAGGGAGTATAATGTGACCATTGTAACATCAACTCTGGATACAGGTGCACCATTTAATAACTTTGTCAGTCTCCGAGGGCTGGTGCCTATGCACCTCTCCATCTCACAACGTGTTCCGTTTCGAGACAACACCTTGGACCTTGTGCACTCCATGCATATCTTGTCCAACTGGATTCCCACTGATACATTGGAGTTCATACTATATGACATTGATCGTGTCCTTCGTCCTGGTGGGCTGTTTTGGCTGGATCATTTCTTCTGCATCAGGTCCCAATTAGATAGTGACTATGTGCCATTGATAGACAAATTGGGGTACAAGAGGCTTAAGTGGGTGGTTGGTGACAAATCAGATCGAGGAACAGAAGAAGTTTACCTGTCAGCTGTGCTGGAGAAACCAACTGAAGCAAGGTTGTAAGATAGATTTCAGATCTAGTTACACTCTCCATACTGCAGGCATCTGTTCTGCAACAGGACTCCCTCCAACTCCGACTGAGAGCTTGTCAAATCCATTGAAGTCTGCTCCCAGTTTGATGAATGAGCTGGATACCATTTATAACAATTTGTAAGCAATTCCAAATTTCCCCCAAGTCTTTAGGTTGTGGGCTCATCACATAATTTTTGTACACATCACAAGCTTTGAGATGATACATCACAGTTTTCTATGAATTGACTAACACACCCTCCTCCCCCCAGCATTCAAGCAACCTGGACCCTTATCTTGTAGCACTGTTTTTATCAGTTTTGATCGGATTTGGAAATGACACTGACATACATGTGTGCACACAGACCATGAGAAGTCACCTCATTTTCTGTGGATGCACAAAGCCACAAAACCTGCGATGAGATTTAAAGCAGCTTCCAATGTTTTCTTCCTGTTTGCTATGAAGTGATCAATGGCTGGAGGGTCCTTGGGGGCTGTGAAGTGAAAAGCAGTAGGTTAAGACAGCAAGAGTAGTTATATTACCCCTGTCAGGTTTACCCTCAGTATTCAGTGCCTACCATGGCTGCCTATTAAGGTCAAATCTGCACAGAATAAATTGATGCACACATCAGTACTCTTTTGGCAAGTTTGTCCATTTTGCATCTCTCATTATATTTTAGAGTTCATGAAACGTATTTCCCTTTGACAACTTCCCCTGAAGTGTTCTTGTCAGAAACAATATGGGAAAGAAGGAGAGCAGTTCGGTAGGACAAAAACCCCGCAAGCCCAAAATGGAGGGACTGTAGTATATCTCAATATAGCTTGTCCCTGCGAATGGCTGTGATATCTGCATCACCCATCAAGCACCAATTGGCCAGGATCACCCATCAATTCCCCTGCTCCAGCATGTGAGCTTTTCTGCACTCTCATGATTTTAGCACACCTATATCATAGTCAAAATGCACCCCACAAATCTCCCTTGAAACATCAACCAGGGAGTGAGTTCTCATCATGCATGGATTGAGAGATCATGAACTGACAGATGTTAGGACTCATCTCTGTGGCACATGATCTTCAAAATATCACAACCGTTTCCCCTGCTATTAAAACACCAATCACCATATCTCTCGGATTCTTCTTTGTGTAGAGTTGGGTGGCAGCTCCATTTTGACACACACAAGCACCTTGCATATTTGTACAGTGAACTTCTTGTGGTTGCCCTTGCTGCCTGGATGGTGATCTCAACATCTCTTGAATTTTTTTTGAAGATTAGCCTGAGCAATCCTATTATCTACAGAGAGTTGCCCACAATATCTCTTTATAATAGCTCAGGAAAGAGCAGTAAATATGTAACCACATATCTGTATAGCTCAAATCAGCAGTTGGCAAGAAAATATGATACAGTCACCATAAGAGGCTACTTATCATCCACTATCAAGCAATACTCCAATAGTTGAATCAGCATTTAGTGTAAGAAAAGCGCGGCAAAATGGTAATTTGGTGATTAAAGAAGACTGTCAATTTGCTGAACAAATTTGTCATGTTGAACATGCCAGGAACAATCCTACTCTGAAGTGCATAAAAACTTCTATATCCAACATAGTGCACCTACCTCCTAGTAGTACTGTGGTGGACGACAGCATGACATATATATAGGATTTCTCCAGGCAGAAACAGTGTCTATATATAATCACAGATTTCCTATGCAGGAAAAGTATACCCAGTTTTACTGAAGAAATTGGTGTACTGTGTGTGTTTTCAACACTGTATCGAATAGTACCTACTAAATTGGTTTTCCAGCAATGATCACCTTCTGCAGCAAACCATAGCTCTTGGAAATGATTGCATGCAGCAAAGCAAAAACATTGGTAGCCCAGCAAGTTGCAATCAGGTACAAAGGGGAAGTCCAAGGGGGAGCAGTACCACCCTCTCCAAAATTCCCTATACAAAGTTGAGCTGGTCCCAGGTATAAAAATGCAATATGTATGGCTATTGAGAAACTTATCATCAATAATGACCCATGGTAATGTAGGTACAGATTGCAGTCTTCCCCAACTGTTTCTCCAGAAGCTATGAGACTTGGAGTCAAGAGCCCACTTTCCTTTCACTTAAATGAAGCATCTGTGACACAAGTGACCAGTACAGAATAGTCAGCTGGATATGTATGAGTTGAATTCTTCAGGGTTTCAATAGTCTGTTCTTACCTTATAAATTGACCTAATCCTGCCAGACTCTTGATTTCAGAAGGTACCCAACAAAACTGAAGACATCATGGGTTTCTGTTTTTGGTTTGACCTATGCCAGAGAATCTAATCTGTTTAATCTATGGGTTAATAGGATGAGATCAATGATCAACTCCATCACCTACAGTCAGGTAGGTAAGTACTAAAATGCAAGCAGGACATGCTTTAAGATGCAAATGAGCACAATACATCCACTATGAACTGCATACAAATGGTCACATGTGCTGAGCAAACAATCAAAGCTTCCTAAGGACTAGTTGCAATTCCTTCCTTTGATCACCAGTCTTTTGGATCTGACACAAATTGGGTAACTACAGAAGAGTCTAAAGAACGGCAAGCATAAAATTTCTATGAGCAGAAACCTGTGAACTACAGACTGATCAGCATCCAGTGACACTGCCTTGGTTATAATTTGGTTTTACAAAGAATAAGTACACACCCAGAAATGTACCACTCTTAGCTCGCAGTCTTCTCTCCTTTGATGTGCGTTTCTTGAGCAGTTTGTGGTGTGGATACAGAGTACTACTCTGCTCACACAAAATTTCTCAAAACAGGCACAACAAAAATCTCAAAGTAACTGGTATATCCAGTATGAGTCTATCAAACGTCTACGAGGAGCACGCAGATGGCAGAGCTATTTTTCATTTTGCAAAGTCATGGCCAAATTGCATATCAAAACAAAATTTCAAGCGTTCATACACATATTGCAATGCAGTGCATCTGCAGCTACCTCCTTTTGGAGTTTGGCGGAGGCAAGGTCAGTCACAGTTGCGGCATTTTCCTGGTCCTCAGACTGCCCAATCCTCAGGGCTATTGTTGAACCCGCACCTGGCACAAGTTCCGCAGTGGTTTTGGCAGCAATCTTGAAGCTGGCCTTGGACTTCGGAACCCTGCTGTGTCCAAAAAGAGGGCCCAGTGAGACAACGAACAAACAGAGCTCTCGGCCCTCTCATGATCTCTCTTAGTTAATCTAGTATGAAACCGAACTATCCAAAGCGCGATTTCAAGAAAAAGATTGGCAAATGCAAGTGCAATGGAGGTCCTGCATCTGGAAATGTTTCCAAACGTACGGTAGCTGGTCGTCCGAAGGAGATATTATTCTCAGTTCTTCGACTGACGGCCCCAGAATCTCCTCTTTCTTACAGGCAATCAATGCCTTGTCGTTGAGCTCATCGGTGCGTAATTTCGTCTCGGAACTTTTGCTGGCCGACATGACTCGATTGGATCTTCTTGCAGCAAATGGCACCATGAATCGCTTCCCGCTGCGGTTGTCTCCCACAGGCTTAGACGAAGCTGTCTCTGCAGTGGCATGCGGTCCTTTAGCCGTTGAAGAGGATGATGATGCTCGTATCGGACGACCAGCCCAGCTCTTTTCACTTGACCGGTGAAGGCGGCAACGAAAGGAGCCCGCGTGCATTGTAGGTGCACAAAGACAGGTTCGAGCCATCCTTGAACTGCACAAGGATTGTAACTTCTTCAACCGAGAATCGACTCAATGGCTCTGGTAGTGCTTCGATCCTGAGCGACAGCAGTTGCAAGGAACTACGATCCAGAAACTCTTCAAAGCCTCGGCAGATCTGTAACAAGCAGCATGGAGTTATCAGGATAAACGCACTCGAGAAGTGATCAATACTTTGTTGTACAGTGCAGATCACGTTGATTACGGGTTGCCAGTAAGCTCTTGACGCTTACGGATTATTGACGAATGATCTGCTACGATTATACTTGAAGAAGCGCGATCTGCGAACAATATCGGGACTGCAATTGTGGTGCGTAACCAGTCGTTCCCCACCGTGGAAAACAGTCACTTTCCCTCCATTCACTGTAAGGCTCAAACGGCGCCTCAGAGAAGCTCGGAAGCATCAAAGCATTAAAGAACTATACATCGAAACAAGAAAATCAAAGAATGAGATGCATAGGACGTGGTGCATACGTAAAGGGAAATTAGACAGTGAAACTGCACGGAATCAACTAGTGTTCGTATGCAAAAGACAGCGCTTATGACTAAAGACATAATACGGAGTAACCGGGTGCGCGTTGAAGGCGTTTTTAATTCAAGAAAGACGGAACAAATTGTCCGTTCCACAAAACCTTCAGAACAACGTAAAGAACGATCAAGTCTTGTACCCTGTTCTAACAAGAGTCGAGACTTACAACAACAACAACAACGATAAAAAGACGTTGACGCACTGATTCAAGCAGACGAAGCAGCGATCACCGAAATTCGAACATAGTGATTGTAGACCTTGAAAAAAGAAAGCGATGAAATGGTTCGCTACTGGATGCACGTTAGCATTACCATTTCCATCGAATACTACAGAATTAAGAGCAATCGCAAACACAAAAAACTTCCATACAATAATCGATGAGAAATTCGCAACGAGACAGGTGAAGAGTACCTGGACTTAAGACGTCACGATGCAAGGGCGGTTTCTTCACGTTTGCCGTATCAGTTCGACGATGCGTCCACCGCCAAACAAAATTGTTCCGACGATGACTGATCAGATTGGCCGTCACAACGTTCCAGAGCACCACAGACCGACAAGAATCGTCTACTGCCCCACCGCTGCCAGTGACACTTTATTCAAATGCAGCCAGCCGCGATTGATCATCAGGACACAACAACTCGACGCCGGAGCTTAGAATTATTATAGGTGCAGACTTTCATTCAATTCGTGGATACAAGGTGGGGCCACATCCGTGATCATGAAATATTGCGGAAAGGGGAAAATACAAATTAGAAAATCAGATGATACGATCGCCCAAAACTGATGATCCGATAAACTCAATAAATGTGACTGCCGCATCCCAAAGCGCGATTCAAGGCGAGACGATAGAAGAGAGAGAAACACGCAGGAGACGAGAACGCGGAGAGAGCAAGACCCGGGACACGAACGTGAGGGAAGGGAAAGGATGGAGGAAACCCGGCCCGTAATTGTGGCCGCGGGTGACCACGACCCGGTCCCAGTTTCAGGTTCCAAATCCACATCCCAAACCCAGATCCCATATCATCCAGAGAGAGGCCGGCCTTGTGAACTCGATCCCAAGCGGACGGATCGGATGCATCTAAAATGCATCGGCTTTGGTCAGCCGTAAGATTAAATATTGGGGTTTGGAGCTCAGGAAGAGAGTTCGCTTCGAGTCTCTTGTTCCTTCGTTGTTTCTTGCTTGTGGGAGGCGGCTGTTCCGTTGCTCTCTCGGATCTGTGCGATCGACATGACGACGCGGCTGAAGAAGAATCGGAAGAAGAGGGTTTTAGCTTTCTTTTATACTGGTCTCATGGTTTGCAGTTTCTGAATCCATACCCAGTGATGCCTCCTGGATTTTGCTGCTGTGATGGTTTTCTTATTGCAATCTAATAGCATTTTCTGGTCTGGTTTTCTATCGCACAACCATCAGAACATGAGAACATGAAAATGTGTCATCTGGGGCAATGTGGGGATGAATCCTCTTCAGGAAGAGGATGCACGAAGATACACCAAAGGTGCATGCCAGGAGCTCATGGGTGATATGGAAATCCCAGTTTAATTTTGCGAACTCAGCAATTGAATGAACAACACTCCTGAATTAGGCATTTTGAGGATGAGTCTTCATAGTGGTGGAGTCCCTCATAACAAGATGTATTCACCGAGATTTTGTATTGTTGTGATCATAGTTTTGAGCTTGTAATCAAGATTGAAGCATGAAAAGGGAAATGGGTTGGGAGAGTGTTTTGAGAATTCTATGCACTTTCATAAGTGTGAGAAAGTGTAAAAGAGTGAGTCTCAACTAATGTTGGGTGGATATTTGGATATATGCCCCGAATATCATTCTAAATATTAAAAAAATAACATCCGATGGATATCATCCATTGTGATATCTGATACCTTGATATCCAACCTAGATATTAATTTTTTTGATGAATATCAAAGTTAGTAGTACTTATTTATGTTTTTTTTTTTTCATTTTCTTGATGCAACTAGGGTGATGAAAATCTTTAGACAATTTTAGATAATTTTCAGGACACCTTTTCAAAGGTCTTTTCAAAGTTGTAATTAATAGTAGTTGTTATTGTGCCTATATTTTTAAAATAAATAATTTATGATTTTTTTTGCAAATGCCTTTAAAAAAATAATTTGTGACAAAATATTCCCTTTTGGAAAAAGGGATGTTGCCTTTTGGAGATTTTTCATCCCCAAAACAAAATTGGCATCCAACATAATTGGTAGACAAATTTTAGAATTTTGATATCTAGATCTATTGATATCTAATTAATAAATAAATGGAAAATACCTGAGAACACTAATATCTGGGTTAGATTGAAAAATGTGAAAATCTGATATTCGATTAAGATATTTAATTTTAAAAAATGTAATATCCTTATCCAATGGATTAAAAAAAACAAACATCCTTATGCAATGGGTAAAAAAAATGGACATCCTTATCCAATGGACACTGCAAAAAAATGATATCCATCCAGCACTCGTTTCAACGATACCAAGTGGATTCCCACTTTGGGAGTTGGAATCCCAAAGTGCATTAGGGTCAAAGCAAGAAAGGAAACACTTGAGAAGTGGACAATGTTAAAATTGTAGCTTTACAACTTTGAAAAATCGTCATGAATACACCATAATTTGAAAACTTAGTTTGTTTTTGGAAGCTTGTTGCTCATGGTTCTTTTCTTACTCTCACCCCTTGAAGTTTTGGGAAAGGGTTTGGGGAATCAAACATGTTCCAAATTGTGTTTTCTTTGAACCATTGGAAATGTATTGAAAAGTAGATATCTCAAGTGAGATTGCATCCCTCATTCGAAGATTTAAAACATAAGTTATATAAGCAAATGAATAGTTCAAAATCAAATTAGCAATTCAACATTTGATCATTATAATGTTTGATAGAGGAGTCAAATCACCTTTGATTGGAACGTGTCATATGCCATTCGAATTTTTTTCAAAGACCTACAACTTTGCCATTTAAAGCTCTCAAATAAAAAACCATATGAAAGAGTTTTGAGCTCACAAAATAGCACATTCATAATCTGACAATTTAAAGACTCTCACTTGAGAGTCTTGAAATTTTTGCCACTTTGATATGGTCCCCGTTGCCATTTATAAAGTATTTAAGGAGGGGACAAATGACTCTTCCTAAGTCCAAGCTATGATGATTCATGTGCGTTTTTTATAATTTCATGAATGCACTATTTTGACTCCAATTTACATAAATCACTTTTTTTTTTTCTGGTTTGTGCAATTTGATTTCAAATTGAGTTTAGCTTTGTGAGTTCATGTTAATCCCATCCAAAAGCTTTTGTGCCTTTTTTTCTTCATCGGAGTTAAATAGCACACCCTAAGTTTGCATTCCATTGCAACATTGGGAATTAGCAAGATTCTTTACACCCAGTACCACTAGATAAACCTAAGGGTGCATCCATATCAAAATATCCCAATTTGGACAAAATTTGCACTTCCAAATGGCACCTTATGAATGCACACAATACTTGTAAAATTTTGGAAACCTTTGAAATATTTTTGTCCCAAATTTTCAAATGGCCATAACTTTCCACAATTAAGCTTATTTTGATAAGGCTACCTCACCATAGTGTAGTTCACATATAAATGTTGCCAATAAGATAGAAATCACTTGATTTTGACAAATTTTGATCTTCTAAATTGCCTTTTGAACACTCATGTTGGTAGTTCAACTTGAGATTCCTAATTTAATGCCTCACTTACACACTCACATACTTTCAAGTCCCATCTCATGTGAGAGCATGTTTGCATTATCTTGCTCCCATTAGGCACTAAATGTATGCATAGTTGAATAGACTAATTTGGATGTAATTTGACAAATTTTGTCTAAGTGTGGTTCTCATTGTAATGTTTATATTATGTGATACATTTTGAAATTTGTCTATATGGATTTGATTTGAGGACCTTATCTTGAATGTTTATATGATATATACAAATTCACAAATGCAAACTTTTGAAAGCCATAAGAGTCATGGACTTTCAAAGGTAAAACTACAGAATGTGATCCTCAAATTTATTTTGGATATGGACTTTGAAATGGCCCATTGATTTATGTTATGTTGGTTAGAAGCTTGAAATTAGTTGAAAAATAAGTATTCAAAAAATTCAAAAAATTTAGATCATTTCATATGTCAATTATGCATTATGAACCTTTTTTTAATCTTTGAAAGCTTGTGGTTTTTAGAAAGTTCATATTATTTTTACCAAAAAATTTCATCTTAGGTTTTTGCACATTGTACAAAATAATGATATATAGGTGGGATTGAACATCAATGGAAAAAAAGATTCTTAGAATCAATCAATGCATTTTTGCTTTTTAACTCTGTAGTCCTATGAAGGTCTTTAAAAAATACAATGAAAATGGACTTACATGGGACATAATCACAATTAGACCTATAGTACCTTTTTAGATATACTAGGTTTGAACCATTTTTTTTACCCTACCTTAGCCTAACATGAACAAAAACATGAACTAAATTGAGATATTGTCATTAAGATGAATGAAATGTACTCCTTGATGTTTTTTTTTTTATTTTTTTTTTAAAATTTCATTTTGGCAAGTATAAAAAATTGATTTTTTTTTTTTTTTTCAAATTCATTTTTTGGTCTTGTGAGTTCAAGAGACCAAAAGATGAATTCCTTGAAAGGAAAAAGAAAAAAAGTCCTATTTAAAAATAAAAGTGCATGTTTTTGGTCTTGTGAGTTCACAAGACCAAATAATCAATTATAATTGTGAAAAATAATAATCTATTATTTGGTCTTGTGAACTTACAAGACCAAAAAATGACTATTAAAAAAAAATCATTTTTTGAATTTGTAAAACTAGAGCAAGG
The DNA here is from genome assembly GCA_963920785.1 of Sphagnum contortum. Lineage (NCBI taxonomy): Eukaryota > Viridiplantae > Streptophyta > Sphagnopsida > Sphagnales > Sphagnaceae > Sphagnum > Sphagnum contortum. The sequence continues at coordinate 11,537,528 of OY987276.1, forward strand.
TGACAAACCAAAAGATGATGAGCAAGGTGATGAAAAAGGAAGAAAACTCACTAGAAAAAGAAGACCACCATCACCCTCATTGTCATAATCATCAACACAATAAAAAGAAATCCCAAATCAACAAATGAGCAAGGTGGTGAGCAAGAAAACATGAGCACATTTAATACACAACTTTTGTTTTTAGGCCTAAAATGAAATCCTAAAGGCTTGAAATGAAATTGGAATTAATGTTTTTTGAAAGAATCAATCTACTTTTGGTTGGTTCTCAATTAGTCTTGGAATTAGACCTTAGGTTTGATTTTGGTTTTCTTTAATGATTGAATGGGGAGGATGATTCCCACCCGATTCTAGTAATGAGATCCTAATCATCAAAGTTCCAAGCCCCACCCAAATCCAAACTAGGACCCAATTTTAGTTAGGTTCTTGAAACCGAACTAAAACTAAGCTTGGGTAATTGGGTCCATCATGGTACCCAACCAACATTGGTGCATACCTTTTACTTCGTGAAAAATAAGATCCATGCAACTTATGTTTGTACTATTTTGAGTGCACACAATTGGGTGTATAACTTTGCATTCAACTGGGTGCACCTTGAATGACAACTTTTGATGAAAAGCTCGGTCACTTGTCTTGCAACATTGTCAAGCCTAGTGTCACATTTAATTTGTTGTTCTTGATTTAGTTCCCCAAGTGGGGTTGCATGATTATTTTTTAGGCATAGAATGTTAATGAGTGATAATATATTTGTCACATTGTAACAACCTTGATTGAAAATTAATCATGTAGTGTAATTTGAAGGATATCCCCAAGTGCAATTTTGAACCACTTAAGATGAATGCGAGGAGGTTTCATGTAATTTCCTTTGAAAAAGGGTGTATTGTTTTAATAGAACCTTGATTGTTCATTTAAATGTAGCTTAGCCATGGAGTGGAAGAGCTCCTCAATTGTTTACTTCTTATGTTGGGGAGGGCCTTGCTATTTTACATGTTGGATCTCAAGCTCTACCTTCAATTCTCAATGTGTAATGCCTTGACAACAAGGCTTCCCTTATACCGAAAGCAAGTTCATGGTTTACAATTTTCACATTTCCCATAATCTAAGTATTGTCAATTGGTCGTATTTCATTTTCGAATTCAAAGAACTTAGAAGACAATTGAATTTTTTTATGATCTTTGCAAATTGGTAAACAAGCAGCTCATTGCATAAGGATTCCACCTTTTGTGACAAGTTCAAAATTCAAACAAAAAACTTCCCTTACTAAATAAAAACCTTCTCATCTAAATGCAAACACAAGGCCATCTACATACATACATACATTCATACATACATATATATAGCATGATAGAATCAAACAAAGACCATTTGCAATTCAATAGCTCCAAATGCTCAACTAATTACCCAAAGCTGTCCAAGTAGTTAGCTATAATTATTAACACCTCTATCTATCCACATGATAATATACATCCAAATGGGAATTAACATCCAAAACTAAAAAAACATCAATTTAAAAAAAATCTTCATATTCCCCAAAAAAAAGTCCTTCAAACTCAAAAAAAATGCACGAATCTAATACTAAATGTGCAAGGCCATTAGCTTTTCAACTTCATGTTATATAATCAAGACATTTGAAATAGAGAAGAAGTACAATTAGAATTGAAATTGAGTGTGAAAGATTACTCAAACCCGAGTTAAGTCAGTAGGGTTTGAATGACATTGGGATTTATTGCACAAACATGGAAGTAATTTCTAGAACTCAAACTTACATGCATTACACTAAAAATATGTATTGGCAATTGAGAGAAAAGGAATGACATGAATTTTTCTCCTTGAGTTTGATTAAATCTTCTAAGACTATATCACCTCATAGTGGAAATCGAAATTTCCTAACCATTGTACTTGAGGCAATGCAAGTCTAGATATTCTTTCCTAATGTTCAGATTTTTAGGGGAGATAACGTCAAGTATGGCCAACTCATGTTGATCCTAAACCCTAAAACTTGCAAGATGACTATTGATTCTAACCACTTGGGCCATTTGCTTAAAGCTTAAGAAAGCGAATAACATTTCAAAGGATAGACAAATCAAAATCAAAATGCTCTTCTACTAGTATTTCAAGTAGGTAGCCAAATGAATCCACAAAACAATGTGTACAATAGAGTGCCAATAGCTAGCCCTACTCACAAGGCTTGACACCTTTGCAAAAAACTCACGGGGCCTCTTGGCAGACCTTTGTCCCTTGTCCAATTGGGTGATTTAATGGTTATAACTAATTTGAAAACCTTGGGTGGTGGATGTTTGAAAGTCATCAAACTCAATGAACAAAAATTTCTTATGAGGCCTCTCATAATCCTCAATTTGAAGGAGAATTGGAATTTAATATTCCAATTTATTTATTCATTCAACATAATATTAAGTTGGGAACTTACTAGTGTCCAAAACAAAAGCCAAGTCCACACCACTTGGTGGATCTTTTGTCAGAAAACCAGAGCAGGAATGGAGTGGAATTGATACGAATCCCAAAATCACAACAATGTAGTTTCTTCTATTGTATGTGAAAATGGGCTCTAAGCAGTAGGTTTGAATGCTACACAATTGTCAGTCCTCTAGATTCATCAAGTAAGCGGTGGCATAGTCACATACTAAGTTCTACTCATCCCCATGGATTTTTTCAAAACACATCAAACTACCAGCTGCCAAGCATTTAGCAAAGAGTGGTAGTACTGTGTTTCATAAGATACATATACATGTCATTTGTGGTGCCTTTTGTCTTTACAAGAAGCATTGAAGCATTGAGATCTCTAGTTGTGGTGAGAAGGTAAATCAGTTGCAACAGTTTTTCTAAGGTGGGTGATCAGGTCTCAGCTGGTAATTTTTTGTAGTAGTAGAGTAAGAAGCAACAGCCCCTGACGTGCTGCTTTTATGAAGAATTCTTACTTGGGTCTATAAGCAAGCTGGTACCATACTAAGCTTACAATGATTGGGGTCCTATTGGTTTGGCATATTACGCTGCTTTTTCAGTACACACCTTGTGGTTTTAGGATGTTACTGAGCATTGGGTTATTGCTGAAACCATTTGCAGAGATTGCATTCTCATGGCCACTTTGTGTAGCAGCTGGAGTGATCGTATCTGGGTAAGCAGAATCATGCACCCCCAAGGCTGCTCTGCCAGATGGATCCAAGTTATCAGCCCATGCTTTGTCCCAAGCTATGGCTGCTGCTGTACTGCATGCAATACTTGGACCCCCAGGCACCGTCATTCGTGCAGATTCCTGCTCAATTTTTCCCACCAGTTGAAACAAACTTTTAGATGTCAATTTTCAGATTCTAAGAAAAGTTTCACATTCTTTAATATTGTAATGCATTAAATTGTGAATCTTGCATAGTGAAAATTTCATGATGCAAACAAGTTATTCAAGCATGTGAAGTGGAATTTTCTAATGTGAAATTAGACAATATGAAGGCCTGGATGAATGAGGGTGTGTAAGTGACTGACTTGGGGGAAGTGTTTCTCAAACTCCATGCGGTAGAAGTAAGCTTCCTTAGTATTTGGAGTGTTATATGGGTACATGTGCTTTGCATTTTTCAGCATTCGGTCTGTCACCTGCACATAAATTCACATTCACCCATTTGAAACTTATTGTAGCTTGACAGATGAGCAGTTTACATTCAGTCTCAGTCATCAAGTAATTGAGATTGAATGTAAAATTGTAACATTATGGGGCATGCCCGGGATGTAGGCCATTGTGCCCGTTGTATTGCCTGTTTGGAAATTCAGGCTCGCCCAAATTCCTCACATGCATCTCTCACAGGGCACAATGGCCTGTAGTACCCAGCATGCCTCCATAATACATGAAGCTTATATTAACATCTCTAGATAGATTTGAATGGAAATTCCCCGGGTTTTTTATCAAAGAAGAAGAGAGGCTGATGCCAGAGATAGTAAAGAATGATCAATATAGATACATATGTATGCATAATACCTGATGGGCTGCATGTGCCTTGAGACCATCAATCCAACTGTAACCAACCCCATCACTGAATTGTTCCTTCTGCCTGTAAAGAATATGCTGCCATCACCATGCCACACCAATCCAACTTGTCAGCACCCAACTTGTCTACTGCTGATTGACATTATATATATATACCATGCCTCTTCACATCCATGAATTTACCATTGGAAAATCAACACAAACCTTGGGTAGGTAAGGATTCTCTGGGGTGTCGAATGCTCTTCGCATGATCCACTTTTCAATTCGCCCCTTGTCTTTTCTAACCTGCAGATCTCAATGCCAGTTGACAAGCTCAGCATTTGAATGATTCTGTCAAATCTTTCCAAGTAGAGCTAAGCAAAAATTTCCAACAAAATGTTGGCTTCTGACAGTCTAGCTCTAATGGCCTGTGGCTTTTCCAGGTTAACCGCTCAGGCATGGACAAGAAGTCTAACAACAGAAATTCCATTGAAAGTGAAAACTTTGGTACCATTTTCTCAGCAGGGTCAATAGCCATGGCCACACTCATGAAGTCCTTGTCCAGAAATGGCACCCGAGCTTCCAGACCCCATGCAGATGTGGATTTATTTGCACGGAGACAATCATACAAGTAGAGGGCCTTGATCTGTCAACACAACAAGCGAGACTTCCCATCAGCAGCTACTAGAACTCTACTAAAACTTTTCTACTTTCTGGTTTCTGTACTCACTGCATAGCTAGTCTAGAACTTGGCTTGCAAAAAAAATTGTGTATAATTCAAGCTCTGAAGCTGCAAAGACAAAGGCATCCTGCAGATCTGCTGGAAGTCTCAAACACTGGCCCGCAGAAGAAGCAATGGCATAATATAGACATGATGCGGGACAGTTTGACAATTTGCACTATATTGAAGAAGTTTAAGCATGAAGGAGAAATCAAGAGTCTTGCAGTACCTTGCGTATGGTCTCCTTGTGAAGCTCTTCCTTGCTAGGTGCTTTGTGAAAGTAAAGATAGCCACCAAAGATTTCATCAGAGCCTTCACCAGAGAGCACCATCTTCACACCCAGTGCCTTGATTTTGCGGGTCATCAGGAACATGGGTGTGCTTGCACGGATGGTGGTCACATCATATGTTTCTGTGTGGTAGATCACATCTGAGATAGCATCCAATCCATCCTGCAAAAGCCCAAGACCAAATATGGTTCAGAACAACACAACTTAAGGATCTTCTGTTCCCAGGCTATGCTAAAATCAGGGGTAGACCATCAATCACTTTGAAACCACAAAGTGAGAAAGAAAAGCACTCAGGGCTCCAAAAGTCATGACAAAAAAGTTGAGAAAATAGTCTAATACAGATCTGTGTGCACATGCATCTGAGTTTGGGAGAACTGGAGAACCTGAACAGTGAATGTGAATTCGTGGTGCTTTGTTTTCAGGTAATCTGCAACTTCCTTTGCAGCTCGCAGATCAGGTGATCCCTGAAAAAAAAAAAACAAAATCCAGCACCCATCCAGCCATGAAGATCAATCCTCCCCCAATGCAGTGACCTCTTGAAATTTGCTGCAACAAAAAAACTACGAACTGAATTAAATCTTCTGCAGGACTGAACTTGATCCATTGGTTCAATCTAGAGTACTTAGACTCTCTGACATGCCCAGGCTGAGTATTTGTTTTTCAAAAGCTTGATGAATCATCATGCTTCATGAATGTCACAACAGAAGTACCTTGAGTCCAACAGAGAAAGTGTGAAGTTGTGCACCCCAGACATTGGCAGCTTCAGTTTGTGCAAGTTGTCGTGATGCTACTGCAGCTACCAAAGAGGAATCCAAACCCCCAGACAGAAGTACTCCAAAGGGTACATCTGTCATCAGCCGCTTCATGACTGCCTGCAAAAATATGAAGCGAACCATGTCCCAACAACCAAAATCAAGTAAAAAATCAACACATCATTGGATCACTCTTGAATTCAGCAGCAAAGCAAAAATTTCTTCCAAGGGTTGAACAATTTTTCTTCAGAATCTGAGGTTCCAAAATTTATTTTCCAATTGGCAAGTGTGTGTGTGTGTGTGTGTGTTTCTGGTTGGTTTTTTGCATGAATCAGATCCTTAAATCCAGCAACGGATGAAGAAAGGACCCAGGACCTTCTCGAAAGCCGTGCGGAGTACTGCTGGATCATATGGAGTTGAAGGGATCACAGTCTCTGAATACCAAGCTGGGTTGAAATATCTGCGAAGTCCTCCTGCACAGCAGCAGCAGTAGATCGAACCAACATCCCATCAGACAGAGAGTCTAATGCCACTACAAAAACAGAAATTTCTCAAGCAAAACTGTTCAAGATTGTAGTCAAGCAAAATTGTAAGCTCTCGAGCGAGCTACATAAACCTGTCTGGTTGCAATGTTAAATGAATGGGCTACAAATTTGATTAACTTCTCGAGAATGATGAATCTGCTGCACAAAGACTTTTAGTCTGGAGCAAGAAACATCATTGTTACTGTAAGAATGGATTAATTTTGTGGATACATAGCAAGTAGTAGACTAGAGACTTTACCAGATTTGCTGGAGTAGATATGGCCCGGTGGGAAAATCTCAAAACGTTCACAATCGTCTTTCAAAGCTTTCATCTCTGATGCGAAGTACACTGCCCCTGCACCAAGCAGTAGATGCAGAAGTCAGCATACGCAAGTTAGTACCAGATCTATGTGTTGCCAACAACTGGGCAGCCTTAGAATTCAAGCAATCCATTTACTTGTCAGGAGAAATTGATCTTTTTTGCTGCAGGCCTGCAGATCAAGATTCATGCATGCATGTACACATGCATTTGACGAATTGGGAGTGAGGAGGAGCTTGGTAGTGTGCATATACCGTCGTTTCCCCAACCAAGGTAGAGTGGGGTAATGCCGATTGGGTCGCGCGCGGCGATGAAGGACTTGTCGCGTAAATCCACAAGCACAAACGAGAACATTCCGTCTAGCATGCCCACTGCTTCCTCGCCCACATCCTCATACTAAAATCGTCATCATCAACCATGTTCATGATCGCCGATTCCGTTTGCAAACAAAAAAAAAGAGCACTTCACATCGTCAGTCAATCTCAAAGCAGATTCAAGTAGTACACAAGAAGAAACCAAGGAGGAATTTCATCGTACGATGGCCTACTACTAGTGCTATGCAAATCCCAACTTGCGTTCAACTCGTACTCTTCCTTTTATATCCATCGTGATCTGGACATGGAGCTCACCAGATGAGCGATGACTTCGCAATCGCTGTGGGTGTGGTAATGGTGTTCCTTCATTGATTTCTTCAGAGCTTCGTGGTTGTAAATCTCTCCATTCACCTACATTCCCGCCGGTTCAATCCAACCACAACAGTCACGGATTCAGCTTTCTATTGTGAATTCAAGCTCTTCAGATCATGATCTACCGATCTGTTGCTACTGCAAGTAGGCGATGATCATGCCATGATGATGATCAGCATCATCTTTGTCTCCACCTGCAGGGGGAGAAGTTCGGAAGCAGTACTCACAGCGACGACGATGTTCTTGCTGCCATTGTAGAGGGGTTGATCACCAGATGTGGGATCAATGATCGCCAGGCGCTCATGCGAGAGGTAGCAGCCAGCCTCCTCGTCCACAAACAGTCCACTCCAGTCGGGTCCCCGATGCCTTAGCCTGCATAAATTCTCACGCAGGCCATGCATGCATGAGTAATTGGTCCTCTCTCCCATGATCAAACTCCAGCAGGAAACCACACAACAAAACCACAAACACAAAATGCCGGGGAATGGATCGCACAGGGACAAAACAAGCAAGCAAGCACCACACAACCCCAAAAAAACCCATGATTGCTACATACAAGATCTCAAATGTATATGAACAAGCCGATCAGCATGCGACACGACCCAGCTGCTTCCTATTACAGCACAGCTAACTGCGCCTGAGAAATGATCAATAGCGGGCGAATCTCTTAGAGCTCTGTGCAAGGAAGAAATCAGACAATCTGCTAGGTCAAAATCGGTTCTTCAAGAATGGACTGTAGAGCTGATCAAAAGCTAGGAAAAAAGTCATGGATCATGGTATTCCACCTGCGAGAGAGCTCGAGAATCCGAGCTCGCTTGGCTGGAGAGTAGTCATGAGAACCCAAAACTGCCAGAATCCCACACATGGTGACCCACTAGTTCAAACCAATTGATGGACTACAACAACAACAAGAACACGAACAAGGATATACAGATTCTTGCAAAGTCTTGTACTAGTCTATTGTGGAGATAGATCTGACAGACTCAGGACAGATGATGAAAGCGGTGCGACAGAATTTTTGCATGCATTTAGAGAGGGGTGAAATGCCAGTGACAAAAGCAGTGAAGAATCGGAGACTCTTTCAGAGAGTGTGGAGATGGGAAAGAAAGCGGATGATCGACGAGAGAGAGAGGAGGTTTTGGTGCAGCAAATCCTTGCGTTTTTATACACAGGATTGGGGAAGGGAGCGGAGAGCGGTGGGGGAGGGAAGGGGGAGACACCCCATGGATCATCGGGCCACCCGCCGCTGTTCTACCGGGTGTGCCCTTGCGGTTCCTAAACTCGCTTGCTTGCAGTAAATTGTACTATTTTTTACTATTACATAACCTAATATTTTACAACATATTTTTAGGAGCAAAAGTTTGAGTGGGGAGAGTAAATTATAGTAAATGGCTATATCTGAGTAAGTAATTTTGGCTACTAGTATTTATTATTTTGTATACCTATTTAGCCTAAATAGTTTACAACAACTTTTAGGAGCGAACAAGTGGGGAGAGTAAATTATAGTAAATGATTATATCCGAGTATGTAATTTTGGCTACTAGTATTTTATTATTGTATATCTACTAGCCTAAATTTTTTTTACAACAACACACTTTTAGGTGTGAATGAGTGGAGAGAGTAAATTATAGCAAATGATTATATATGAGTAAGTAATTTTGGCTACTAGCATTTATTATTGTATACCGATTAGCCTAAATATTGTACAACACACTTTTAGGAGCAAATGAGTGGGGAGAGCAAATGAGTGGGGAGAGCAAATTATAGTAAATTATTACATCCAAGTAAGTCATTTTGGCTATTAGTATTTGCTACTATATAAATAAATATCTAGTAGTGCCTTAATATGCATAGATGGGAGCTGGTTTTAAAGGTAGAGTAGCTTTAGGTTTCATAAGTGGGCCTTTTGGATGACAATTCCTCATGTGGACAATGCTTTTAAACATGTGAAAATTGCTTGCAAAATAACTATTCACATTTGTCTTTTCATAAGCTCACATTTCACTTGTCACATGTGTATATATATATTGAATGTTTGAATTTTTAAAAAATTCACATTGAATAAAACTTGGTTAAATTTGTTCTTTTAAATTTTTGAACTTGACATGGTTTCACATGGATTTCTTGGTATAATTGAGACAAAATTTATTATTATTATTATTATTATTTTATTATCATTTCTCAATAGGTGAAGATTTTATTTCATGTTTTCAAAATTAATAAGAGTGAAAATGATTTCAGAAAAAATTCAAAATTCATATGTAAATTTGTTTTGATATTGTAGGATTCAAGGAAGGAATGCGTTTAGGGTTTAGGATTTTGAGTTCAGTTTTGAGAGTATTTATTTATTTTGGTCTATTTCTTCTCATTTCTATCATTGCCAAGTTTTTATTACAAAATAATCCATAAAATTTTTATAGGATTTGGTTTGTGAGTAGAACCTAGTTTAGTGTGACAAGATTTTAGTTAGTTTTGTGTGTTTGAAAAATTATATCCTTTAGTGTGGCTTTGGAGTTTCAATTTTGGTGAGCTTTCAAAGCACACCAAAGGAATCGGAGGCATAAGTGATGTCAAGATAAGATTTGTGTTGTTTCCATTTTGTTTTATGTTTTGAAGTTGGATTTTTGTTGTTGTAGATGAATTTTGTGTTATGTGAAGCATTTTTTCACATATTTTCATGTTTGTGACTTTGAAAGTTCAATAGTGTTGGGCATTGATTTACTAGTACATGACATGCCTATCAAAATGGGTGCCATCACTCCTTGCCACACTCCAATTCAAATGACCATGACCATGAAAAAAATTATGGGTAATTTATATGATGTTGCCTTTCACTAAAGTTTAACATACCCAACCACCAACTCCAACATAGATTCTTGAGCCATAACTTTAGTCAAGGAGTATGCATTAGCTTGGGTTTCAGAGCACCTTAATACTATGAGTAGCTTGCACCTTGAATTGGGAAATAGATAGTCTTCAAAACATACCTATATCAAACACATGGCTAACTTAGAATGAATTGAAATAACTACATACTTTGAACTTAAAGCTTTAGAAGATGACTTTTTTCTTTTTAATTTTTTTTAATCTTATGAAGTAGATGGATTGGGTATTCATCCACAAGAGGACTTAGCCAAATTTGTCCAAAAGTCATAAAAGAAAAATATAAAATTTTAAAACCTTGCTATATATTGACAACATAGAAGAACCTATGGTGTAAATATGGTGAGTTCAACTTTTTTTTTCCTCTTGAAATATGGCACCTTTAGGCTTTTTTTTTTTTCCAAAAAACTCCTATGCATAGATCATAGCCCCTTTTTTTTGGTTGCCCAATGGTGAAATTTTCACAAAAAGACCAAAAAAAAAAAAAAAAAAAAAAAAACTTGTTCTAGAAGTAAGAGGAGCCAAATGATGTGATATTACACTTGTGTCAAAGATTGACTCTCCATTGCTATGCATCTCATTTTATTTTGTCTTATGAAATTTTGGTTCAATTTTGTTTTTACTCTTGTGTTAAGGACTAAAACATTGTTATGTCTAAAGTAAATAGGTGATCTCAAGTGAGATCTCATGGCATGGATATTGTATCTTTTACACGTTTTTTATGTGCCATGTTTGATGATTAGGTGATTCATATTGTACATAAATTTTTTAGGGTTTGTGTATGTCGATGTAATTAGTCATTTACTAGATTTAAAGCCCATATTCTACAAGAGATGCTAAATACTTTGGCGAATTTCCCTAGTCTTTGTTATGCAAGCATGACATTTTTGCTTGAGTTTTTTTTCATTTTAGGGCACATTGGCTCTACATAAAAGCTTTGGTCTTGGTTTTGACACTTGTTTTGGAGAACCTCTTCCTATTATAGAAGAGAAGTGGTTTTGGCACTTGTTTTTGGTGGCAAAAGCCTAGTTCCAATGAGATCTAGTTCTTATGTTGGTTCCAACAAATGGGTGTCCACTTGAGTCCCAAACAAGACCTCAGGTTTAACCCTAAACCCTAAATCTACCAACACTAGTGTCTAGGGCAAGCCCGTTCATCCAAGCAAACATAGGACTTGCATAAATATTTTGCTGAACTTGGGGGCAGGATTGAAGATTTTGTTCACTACCTATTAACACCACTTTAGACTTATACAAAGACAATGATCAAGACCTGAAAAAATGTCTAATTGATTTTTCTTTGTTGGTCCAAAGACCAACCTTCAACATTTTGTTTTTTCTAAGGCAAATTTTTGAAGCCTGGACATTCTTTTTTTGAGATAATTTTGGACAAACCCGTTTATTTACGGCAATTTATTTGACTAAGTTTTTTTTTTTGGGGTATTATTTGCCAAGTTTTCTACCTCAAAAAAATGGAAAAAGGAAAACTCCCTACCGCCCTTACCATGATAGTTTTAATAGTAGATCTCCCATCAAATAATTACCATTGCTATTCATGTTAGTTAAGCCCAAACTCCATGAATTGTTATTTAACAGAAAAATATCTAACTTATTATATTCACACTTATTTAACTCCATGAATTATTATTTAACTTTGTCATATGGAATCCCTTTCATTCATATCTTGAACAATTTGCTATTCAGAAATACTTCAAAAGAATCATGACCATCATTAGTTACAGAGTTATAATATCTTGAAGGATTTTAGGTTTCTTTCAAAGGATTTTTTGAAGATTGCATTTTTGCATAGTGAAAGATGTATTTGAGATTCCATAATTCTTCTTTTGCCTCAAGATACTTTTTAATGTAAATGGCAAGGCCAAATTGTGACACACCCCTTGTTCATATCAGATTGGTATATTGGTATATATATGACTTCCGAAAATTTTGAGACCAAGAAAGACGACGACTACTAGTGTTGAGAGTACTACGCGGGTATATATATATATATCGATTATCCAATTTATTGGTGCCATGTTATATCCATGCCAATAGCAAGCAAAGATAGCTACTTAAGAAATGATACTCGTCACATTATCAATACTAATGGGTTTCTAGAACTGTCACTCAAGGGAGCGCATATTCCCAACCCTTATCCTGGGGTTCTTTTGTCTAGAAAAGGGAGAACACTACACTACCCTTAAACACACACACACGGTGGTCATTTTAAGTCAAATAGATGCACCGTCTAAAGCAATAGTTGGGGATTGTGATGAGTTCAACAACTTTGTTTGGCAAAGGATATGTTTTACACGTTGGATGGAAATGGAAAGGGCGGTCAACATTGTTTCCACAATGGGTTGATGAAGTTGAAGCACACAAAAAGATCATCCTTGATTCACCATCAAAGTTCATTTCCCAAGCAATTGTACAAGCAAAAGAAAGAGAGAACACCACCACCTAGAGTAGAGATTCACCGAGTTGAACTTAGTGCACATAGAATAGAAGATAACTATGAGAAGAACTGAAAAGCTGGTCAAAGAGACATTTTTGGTGCGGTGGAAAGAATAGTGGTGGTCCATTTCTCATACAAGAATTTCCCTTGTCCCATAGCTAACCACCATGGTTAGTATGTAGCTATCATGGTTAGCTTAGCTACATACTAACCAGTGCCCTAACCATCCACCACATGTATCTACTCCCTCCATAGTAAATCTCTAAATATTGCCACATTTCTATACATGGCACAAATAGGTAGCCAAAAATTATATAAGGATGTTTCATGTTTTTTTTTCTTTCCTTTCATAGTTTTTTAATAGCCAAATTTGACTAAGTCTGCTTGTGAATGATTGCCACCTTGACCAGCTACATTATTTTTTTTTTATAAAAAAAACACTAGACATAAGTGGGTCTCAATATTGTATAGAGGAGTTATCCTTAGGGCTGCCAGAGTAACCTTGGCAGCTTCAGCACAAATTAATATTATTTTTAAAAATGCTGAAATTTCCCCAAAAAAATACATAATTTCTGAAAGAAAATTTTTTGCGATTGAAAAATCCAAGAATCTTTTGAAATATTCAGGATTTTATTTTATTTTGAAATTGAATTATTTATTCGGCCAATTCACATGCCGAAGCTGCTACAAGCTACAATACTCGGTTGGCTAGTTCACATAGAGAAGGAAAAATAACATAATAATAAATTAATAAAATGGAGAACATTTTATATGTTCAATGTAACTTGTTGTGCATGTTTACGATTATTTTTCAATGACCGACCAACCCACCCATCGAACCCCGCCCCCTCCCCATCCCCCCCCCCCCCCATACCGCATGAACAAATGAACAAGAGAAACGGCAACAGATCAAGGGCATCAATCAATCGCAAGTTACTTGACCTTGTTCCAACTACACGACAACTTTTGTCGACAATGCAAAGCCCCAAAAGGAAAAGTCGTATGAAACTTTATTCCAAAGCCTTTGGAACACTAGTAGGGAGCAATGATCCCAAAACCCCGGAACACCATCCATAAACAAAACTAGGGTCTCGAGAACCTTCCGGGCCCCAAGAAAGAAGGGAGTCCACCAAGTTCTTGCCCACCAAAGGTGTCCTAAAAGTACCCAACATTTAGGTACCAAATTGCAACCCCTTCGATTGCTCCAAACATCCCCAAACATCCTCCGAACAACAACCACCATGCACAAAGTGTGTGCCCAATAATTAATCAATTTTGAAGATTTGATTTCAAAACTATGAGTATTCTTGAATATTTAAAAAGATTCTTTCCTTCACACTATTTTTTATTTTATTTTTTGGAAATTATTTTTAAAAAAATATTCAGCATTTCTTAAAATAATATAATTTGTGCTAAAACTGCTAAGGTACTTCAGAATAATATATTCGTGTGAGGGAAAATAAATAATAGGTGTCCCTGACTCCCCCCATAATTTGGTGTCCCCAGTAGTGATTTTTTGGGGGCAAATTTTTACTAATTTTTGACCTGAAAAAAATATGATTTCAACATATACAAGGGATTTTTGTGAATAAAATGACCCTACTTAGTCAGATTTCTACAATGGGTTTGAGCAGGAGGTCAAAATATTAATTGATTCTTAATTTTTTTTTACTTTTATCTCTGGTCTATAGCCAAAATTTGGCTCAATCTTCTTGTGGATGATTACCAGTTTGTATAAATTACAAATTTAATAATTAATTAACTAATTAAAATTAAAATTTAATTTAATTTAATTTATATATTTTTTAAAAAACTGGTCCAAATGCTCAGAGTTAAGCAACAGATGGAGCCACACACCAACTTCACATGGTCCTGGGATTGCACCAATACACACATCTATTTATGGGACATATCTTAAATGCCCATTGCCAACCCCCAAACTCTCCATCCCATCTAGAGTTGATACTAGGTAGCCTTTTTCTTACTAGAGAAAAATTCCCCAAAAAAGAGAAATAGAAAAACAAGGGGAAAAAAAAGAGACTTTTGAGGCTATCAATTCTCAATGCCCAAAGTGAGAAAAATAAAAATATAAAAAAATCATCAGATTTCTATATATTCGGTTTTTCAGTGTGTAACTATACACAGAGAAGGTTGATTAAAGGTTTTTTGTACTTCAAATGTGGTTTATGGCTAAATCTTCCTACAGGTGATCACCATTGTTTTGATATCTTCTTCCTATGGATGATTGCCATTAAGGTTACATTTAATTTTTCAAAAAAACAAACTTGGATGCTCCATTATTATATTTCATGTAAACCCTTGGGGCTGATTTCTTTATCTTTTGCACCAATAGGAATGCTGGATTTGGGTTGAACATTGGCCCTGACTCCTAGTGTAAAGTGGGCCTTGGTTTCTATTCATGTGATGGATGCAATGAAGGAAGGTAGTTTGTTTTGTTTTGTAGTTATGAGATCCACATATGCTTCAGATTTGTGTTCTTAGTGTCTTTGGAAAAAGCTCTTGACAAGGAGGGGTGCATGGGCTTTGGTTCCATGATGTTTGGACTTGTGATGCAAAAGTTCTTGAATATTGGATGATTTCTTCACTGAAAATTAAATTCAATTCAATTCAATTCAATGGTAGCTGAAATTTTCAAAGGAATTGGAATGTGCCTTTGATGCTGTTAAAAAGATCTTGATGAGCAGGATTTAATAGAATTTATTTGGCAAGAGTTGGATTCAGAATGTGGGAGACATTGAATTTTTTAAGTGATTACTGCCACTGAAAATTCAAATAAACTTCCCAAAAAAACCAGGTTTTGGAAGGGAAAATCAGCTGACGACATGGTAACACTTGGGCAACAGCACAGGCCACACTAGTTGTGATGAAGCTATGAAGAGATACAATTAAAAAAACGAACAAAAACATCCCACAAATGTGTCTTGTAAGCACATTAGAAAGAGTTGAAGGATAAGCATTGACGGAAAAAAAAAAAAAACCACATTGTACGAGATTTCAGCAATCATAGACAAGTAGACCCGACATATATTACTTCATGTGCATGTCTCTCGCCTCCAAATCCACCCTTCACTAGTGACCACACTTTTGTTTTGTTCTTGTTCCCTCCCCTCATGTGCCCCCATGGGCCCACACCCCCCCTTCCCCCCATCTCTATATATTCCCAAATTCCTTTACTTGGTTTATGTTAGAATGCTTGCTTAAATTTTTATTTGGGATGTGCATATAGAGAAAGAATACCCATTTGAGAGTAATTAATGGTGCATTCACACTTTGATCTTGAATCAATATTAAACATAAATCTAGGTGGCACCTAATGTTAAATGGGTGATAGCTTAAATTGTTAAGTGAATTTTAGTTCAACATAAAGTCTTCATAATAAATAAGTTTAATTCTTAAATGACTAGTTGGTGAGAAGGGACTCTACATTAGAGTCCTTAACACCAAGTGGGAATGCACCTTAAGTAAGTTAGGTGTTTGATTAAATTACACCATGAGGAGTGTCAAGGTGGCATGGCTTGCTTCGCTTGTGTGTGTGTGTGATTCATGGTCAATTGATTACAAGCACATGTTATTGTCGCCCACTCTTCTTCAATGCCATGAGAGCATGATATGACTCTGAAGACGACTTGGGGGGTGGGACTCGGCAAACCGTTCTTTCTTTCTTTTACTCTCTTCCCAATTCATAGAAGAAATCATTGTATCTCAGGATTCTTGTGGGAGGTGTCTGTTTTTTGTGTCTGTGTACACACTACATTCACACAATCATGTACACACAAACACACATTTGACACCCACGGATGGCACAACACTACATTCACACAATCGTGTACACACAAACACAGATTTGACACTAATGGATATCACATGCTTAGCAAAGTCACAATATGCAACTCGCAAAAGTAAGAAAGCACTTACAAAAGCACTTTATTTCTTTGGTCAAGTATGTACCATAGAAGGCCATTGTTAAGAGTATGGGAACGGGCAGGTGGAAAAGGATGGATCCCTTATGTTTGTTTGCGGGGCCATGATGCCCATCTTGGTTTCCGATACCCCATAACAACATAACCCCAATGTGACCTGCCCTTCCGAACCTAAATCAAAGGCCCTGTTTAATTCCGCCATCCTTGTAGTGTGATAATCCATGTGGAATCGGCTGTCACGTGGAACACTGCTATTCAAGGAGTTTAGCTAATTTTTGAAGCCAAGGGACAACCTCATACTTACGCCAGAGAATGGTCATCCCTTGATGGACGATTCTGCCATGCCCACCACCACTACGCTCGCCTCACCAAGCTCGCTTAGTGATCATCTCTGGCAGAATTGGCCACCAGGAGCCTGTTCCATGTTCTGTTCTACAGAAAAGCTTCACATAATTTGAATCTTCTAGGGTAGATCGGTCTATCATCGATCGCCTGCCTATGACCAAACACTTATTTTTATCTTCATCATATGTGATTCATTTTGAGTGATTTAAAATGTTATGGGAACCCTAACTCATGCTCTAGAAATCATCTTGGAAGTGCAAAGGAAAAAGATTAGTGAAAAAATAGCAAGAAGAAAAATAAGCTTTCAAACTTACAAAATGCCCTTTTTTTTCCTTTTTTTTTTTTTTTGGATCTCTCTTACTTTCAAATCTCATAATTTTGTATTCCTTCTTGAACGATTTAAAGTACTATAGAAGCACCACCTAAAGTTCTACAAATCATCTTTGAACTCTACTAACAAGAGAGCAACATTCAAGGAATTCTTTTAAGTGTTCGAAAATTGGCCTTTTTATTGTTTAGTGGTTTGTTTTTATTTTGAGTTCTTCACCCCCTTTACTTTGGGGCCTTAACTTTCTGATTTTTAATCTATTTTCAATTATTGTTAGTGTGTCATATGCGTGGTCACTAGCCGGTCTAGGAGGCTATGATGAAAATTACCTTGTGTAAGTACCTACAAATACAAAGGAACACTAATGACCAGGTTTTTTTTTTGAGGGCAAATTTTTGCGCATTGTTGACAAATGTTTTTGAAAAGAATTTGGAAATTTGTTTCAGTACAAAAATAATAATAATTGAATTTTCTATGGAAAATTGCACCAAACTTTCAAAACCCAAAAAAATCATTTTATTTTATTTATTTATTTATCAATGAAAACTTTGCTAATAACTCAGTCAAGATAAAGATATTAAAATCCTTTTTGCATTAAGAATCAATCCGAATTTAGGTCAATCTTTTTTGGTCATGCCAATTGTTAAAATTTCTAATAATAAAACGGCAATGGTGAAGGGATGAACTGGGGTGGGTTCTCAGTTACATAACGCAGTGCAAAATTTAACAATTCGCTCTTATCCTTGTCCGACAAGTCCCAAACAAGGGGCTCATTGTGTTCCACCCCATGTTCCATGTGTGTTATGAAATTGGAAAATTCCTTCTCATCATTCATTATTTAAGCAATGACTCATCATTGCCTACCACTTTGCCATCTTTAGTTTTGAAGAGATTCTTTATCATGTTTCACTACCTACCTACCTACCTACCTATCATGAACTTTGATAATAGAAATGACATGAAGTTCATCCATCACGAAGCACATGTGAGTCAACAATATGCAAGTGTAGCCTATGTTGTTGGCCCCAATGTGAATCAATTACACAACTAGTTTTTCCTTCCAAAACCATGTTTTGTATTTTTAATTGAACCTCCAATGACAAAAACATAATCACATTAGGTTTTAAATTTTCCAAATTGCCTTCATAAAATCCTACTCAATGAAGGCTTTCCAACAATACCAAGAGTGTCACCAAATTCCCCCCCAATAAATTTTAGCATTGATTTAAAAAAAATTTAGTGAAATAATTTGTTTACAAATATTCAATATTTTTTTTTCAATGTAGGTCAAAATACCATGAAACCAACTTGGTTCACCCTTATTCATTGGAAACTTTCTAATGGTACCAAGAATGTGGCAACATGTATCATAATGTGGGAGATTTTAATGTGATAGACAAAACAAACCAAAATTTTCCTTCATTCACACATAGATATCTCTTCACAACAAACAATTATTAATTATCAAGGTTATCTTCAAAAATAATCCTTACTTCAAGCTTCACTCTGGTCTTCATAATACTCACTCATCTTCCATTTTGAGCTATCGATAAAGTTCATCAAGATGAGCATCATTTTATAAAATTAAAAATAAAATCCCAAAAAATGATCACCATAGTTTTTTTTAATTGAAATACATAATGCCTAAGTTATGATCGCATAGATTAAGGGCCTACCTATCTAGAGGGCTAACTAGGTAACTCCTTAAGTAGGTTCTATGTAAACCATTAAATAGCCATTAATTATATAACCTAAATAAAATTTTAAGCATCTCCTTACAAAATTCCTTAAATAAGTTGTAGGTAATCCTTTACCTAATCCTTAGGTATCTCATAACCTAGGTAAACCTTTAGATGTTGTCCTAGATAATCCCTAGATGGGGCCTAGGTAATCTCTTTAAGTAACCCAAGTATCTCCTAACTTAAAATTCCCTAGCTAATCTCTTAGATAAGCTCTATGTAATTCTTAAATCTTTCTTAGATATTCCATAACATAACTAAGCCCTTAGGAAAACATGTGAATACAACTAAAACACAAAAGGAAACTCAAATCATCCTATATTGTGGACTTCAATTTCAAGGAATGAAGGTTTTGCTCTAAGTTTTCAAGTCTTTGCACTTTATTATGTACTTGCTTTCTTTTTGGAGATGGATATAAATTTGTCATCACGGGTAGGCTAATACCCTTTTTGGGTGGCCAAGGTTGTTGTTGTTGTTGTT
This sequence comes from Sphagnum contortum, assembly GCA_963920785.1. Classification (NCBI taxonomy): domain Eukaryota; kingdom Viridiplantae; phylum Streptophyta; class Sphagnopsida; order Sphagnales; family Sphagnaceae; genus Sphagnum; species Sphagnum contortum. The sequence goes on from OY987276.1 coordinate 11,556,956, forward strand.
GTTTAGAGGGAAATTTTGATAAAGATCATCCCCCAACTTTGGATGAGCCATTTACCCAATTATATTGGTGTATCGGTTGGTTTTTATAATGTTAAAAAATAACTAAATGCTTCATTCAACCTTTGTCAAGTTGACCTATGTTGAGTGTTTACTAAGCATATGATACATGTAAGTTTTTGGCAATATCCATTGGATCTAGATAATAAATATTGACCTAGATCTACATCCAATGGATATTGCAAAAAACTCACATGTACCTTGTGACATTTCTTCTAGACCTAGTTGTTTCTTTCTCTTTTTTTATTCTATCATCCTTTGAGTATGATTTGTACCCATATCCTTGGATCACAAAATATGGGTACACATAACTACATTGCCAACTTCAGGGGTTATTGTTCCATTGGGTGGGTAGAAAGGAATAACAATATAAATTCGTTTAGGTTGCAAAAGGGAATGCCCCTTTGTGTTCCAATCACAAAAACTCTTGGCCCCACTTTTCCTCTTTTCATTCCTTTTTCATGCTTACTATTAGACATGGTGTTTTTTACTTTGTATGCAAATGGGGCAATTCCAAGTACCAAAATGTTCACATTATTGCCCCGTGTGGACATGCCCATGGGCATATATATATATATATATGACAGCTTCACATTTTGCCACTTTTGAAATTTATGGTTTGCAAATTTTTCATTGCTTTAACAATTCATAAGAATCCATTAAAGTTATCCGTCAAGTCACGCGACCATCAAATGCCTACCTGGGAATGAAATTTTACAAAACGAAAGCCCAAACTATTTTTTCTGCCAATATTGGTGGTAAACTGAGTTTTATCCCCTGTGTCCTATTTCCTGAGGGCCTCCCCTGCTGCTACATATGATTTCACTCATCGTACATGTACAACTGGTATAATTACTCTCGAACCTTGTGCATTAAATGCTGAGTTTCAGCATTTCATACTCAAATTTTAATAAAATTTCCTTACTTTGCATATACCACTGAAAGAGAGGGTGAGTTGACAACTTTATTATCCAATTTGTTTTTGTATTGAACTTCTGGGTTTCCTCTTTCCCAACTTTCTTGGGGTCCATTCATTGTCCACCATCCTCAAGTTTATTCATTTCACTATTTTGCCATATAAATCCTGTGTCCCATGCTTTCAGGCTCAGTCATTGTTGCACTTGCCCACACTCATCCCATGCATAACTTGGATCCATTTGACTATTGTCCTGCTTTCAAAAAAATTATGAAGCATTTTACATTCATTAAAGGAAGGTGATTGGTAAGGAAGATGATTAAGTCAGGATCTGATTTCCAGTGTTATCTATCTGTGAAGGAAGTTTGTTTGTTTTGTAGTTATGAGATCCACTGAACTGGGATGCTTCAGATCGTGTTGTTCGTGTCTTTGGAAAGCTCTCAAGGGGGAGGGTGCATGGGCTTGGTTCCATGACGTTTCGACTTGCGGTGCAAAAGTTCTTGAATATTGAATGATTTCTTCACTCAAAATTTTCAGAGGAATTGGAATGTGCCTTCGGTGTTGATGGAAAGATCTTGATGAGCAGGAGTTAATAGAATTTATTTAATAAGATTTGGATTCAGAATGTGGGAGATATTGATTTTTAAGTGATTTCTGCTGCTGAAAATTCAAATAAATTCCGAAAACCCAGGTATTGGAAGGAAAAATTAGTTGAGGACATGGTAGCACTTGGGCCAACGGCACAGGCCACAACAATATAAATTAAAATAGCCACACAAGAATTGGTGATTTCCATCATATTTGAATTTCCCATTCCTTTCACTCCAAGGATTGATGATAATAAATTAGTGATGTGCATGTCATCCATTGAGCTGCATTCAATTTTAGGCATAATTAAAACTTGATCATACAATAGAGTTATCCGTAAAGTAACCCTGTCTTCATCCTGTCTTTGGGCCTGCTTTCACCCCCTTATCCCCTCTTTCAGTGGTATCCGCAAAGTAAACACATTTTATTAAATCTCAGCATAAAATGCGGCAACTCAGTATGAAATGCTGAAACACAGCACCTAATGCACCACGTTCGAGACAAGTTATAGTAGTTGTAAAGTTAGGATCAGTAAAAAATATATGTAGCAGCAGTGGAGACGCTCATGAAAAAGGAAAGAGGGGATGAAACTCAGTATATTAGGGTTGATCCTTTTTCCTGATGGTTTTCTGAGTTTCATCCCCTGTTGAATGCTAATGTACTTTTTTGCAGGGTTTTTTTTTTAATCTCACCCTGTGTATGACTAAACTCAGGGTTCTGGCGCTGTGTTTTTCGTACTTTACGGATATCTCTAATGAGATTCATGCAAAACTATGGATTATCTAGTGGGCAATGGGCATGCTCAAATTTGTGTATTATTTGCTTCATTCACAAATTGTGCTACATTCAACTCATAAGCTTGTACAATTTATATTGTTTTATTTTCCTAAGGTAAAAATGATGTCAATTTCCAACTACTTTTTCTCTACTAGTAAAATACGGTAAATTACTATTCACCTCCATATTTGTTGGGATGTTGGATCAATTTTGTTTCAAATTTTTTTAAAATCAAATTTGAACCCAAAAAAGTTGTGATATTACACTATTATGTAAATATATGTTTTAAAAAATTCCCCCAAAAATATGCTAGGCTTAAAAATATTTGAATCCTTGTAATGTTTAATGAATGCTTTTGAATCATTTGCAACATTAGTACACTTTTTGACACTAGAACATGAAATTAAACATTGGTTACACTTGTTTTTGTTTTTTTTTAAATGTGAATGCACCCATACCAATACTATAAACCGAAATTGCCCCTAATATAAAAATATAACATTAATAAGAACTTATTAATTAGCAAAAAGACCTCTTAAATTATTATAATATTAAATGCAAAATATGTTTCAAGTTGAATCCATCAAAACACAGACATAACACAAACAATAGTTTTTTATATTCTGAAATTCTATTATCATGTAAATAAGGTTACATGACTTCTATAATCATCTTATTTTGGAACAAGTTACTACAACTAAAAACAAGGTGAGAACCAAAAAAATTTGATTTACTCTATATTCTTATTATGATGGTTTTGGGTTCTTTTACCTTGATAATCCATGATAAGTATTTGCACCTTCAACATATTTTTAATAACCATAAATTTTAAAATTTTGAAAAATATTATAATAAAAAATTGATTTTAAATCCCATGTTTTTTTCAAAACCAAAACCAAAGCCCCATTCATTTTAGGTATTTATCTCAAAAAATCTTTGGGTTTCATGAAAAAACTAATGGATTTTTAGGTGGTTATTTGATTTTTAAAAAAAATTTGAATAGGTAAACAAAAATATTAATATGACACACAATAACATGTGCAATATTGTGGTTTTTTTTTTCTTCTTCTTTCAAGATGGTAGCCATGGAAAGGGATTGTTAGTTCAACTAATTAGAAAGGGGAAAAAAGGAAAGGGCAAATGGTGGGCATGAGGAAAAAGAAACAAAGGAAGTACACAAAAAAGAAGAGGTTTAGGTATGGTGGAAGGCAAACCCATCCTTGGGTGGTACCATTAGGAACTATTTCAAAGAACCAAAATTGGTCAAATGATTTTTCTAGGCCCTTTTTTTTAAAAATGTTTTCAGCACTATAGATTTTCTTTTTCATTTTTATCAATTTTTTAAAAAAAGCATTGGAATAAAAAAGATGACAATTGCAACAAGTTTGTATTCCTAATTGTCATGGCCCTTTCGAAAATAACATTCTTGAATTTTGAAAATTCATAACTAAATTAAATGTAATCAATTAATTACATTAAAAATTAAACTAAAATAAAATATCTTCAAATGTGCTTTAGAAAATGATTTTCCGAAAAAAAACCAAAATATGTTTCAAATTTGTGTTCTTAACCAAAAATTTCAAGAAAACATTATTACATTCCTGAAACTTTTTGTAAATGCAATGATTAAGACATCAAAATTTAAAATATTCTTAATATCATTAAAGTTTCAAAATCTATACAACCCAATAAATATATTTGAAAAAAATCTAATAAAAAGTTTTATTTAGATGGATTTAGTTAAATGAAGGTGTGACATTATTAATGGTATCACTTAAGAATTGGTTTGTTTGGAATGATATTATGCAAGGTTTTCTCTATTATGATCTTGTGAGCTCTCATGTGTTTAAAGATTGTTTCCAAGTGCAGTTGGTGATGTTGTCACTTTACAACTTTTTACATTATTGAAAGTTCCAATGACAACATCATGTTTCAAGTGAGCTTCTTACTAGTTATTTTTTAGCCTCCTTAACATGTTGCATTCTTCTTTCTTGTGATTGTCTTGCAACTCTCTTCATTTTGGTCTTGCAAAATAGGGTTTAAGATGAACTCTCCCATGTTGTTCATTTCCATCTCTAAATTTTGTAATTTTAATGATGATTTTGTGATCATCTTTCATCAATGATTTGTTTCACATAAGATCCCCTTGTCATTTTGCTTTTGTTGTGGTCTTGCTTTCTTGTTTTAGAAACCTATAAGTTCTTAATGAAAAGCTTGAGATGCAACAACCTTTATGAAAATGCATTTAAAAAAATATACATGCACACCACACAAGTGCAGAAGCAAATCCGTAAATATATACAACATCAAATGTTAAGTGTAAAATCTTTGACATGTGAATGTAAATGATTTACAATTACACGCACAACCATATTACCTCATTTTACCATGTTGAGGTTTAATGTTTAATTTAATTGGACCTCAGCCACCCTTGTAATCTTTTGTTTTGGTTTTGCCACAAAACTTTTGGAAACCATCATCCTGATTCCTCACTTATATTCAGGTGGAAAGGCAAAACCCTAGGAATTCTTCACCTAAAAACTATGCCTTCTAGACCCTTCCTTCCCATGTGGTCCTATTTGCAAAGGACCCCAAAGGTTTATTGCCCAAAAAGACATAGAATTGAACATGTACCAAAGGAAGGCCAATACTTACCTCATTCCTCGAGGGTAGACTTTCATTCATTCACCAAATTGAAAGCTAGACTTCAATCTTTCTTAAAGGGCTCCATTTAAACCCGAGCAACCCAAGTAGCCTAGCTCTCATGTTTTCACAAAGGCAAAGATTAATTACAACTTTTCACCAAGAAAGGTGTAGGAGTTCTTTGATCTAGAACATTGTTAAGAAATGGTTAACCAATATGGCCCATTCCATATCCAAAATGGCCCTATGTCCACAAAAATGAATATTCTTCACAAATAGGACTTGCATGGTCATGCCCTTAAATATAATACTATGTTGCATGGGAATGGACACTTTCTTTGGCAATTTATTTAAAACCCTAATATAGAAGCCAATTTTTCATCCTACTGAAAGTTTTGTGTCTCATCCTACTCAGTATAGTTCACCATGTTTATTTATCATTTTCTATTAGGCATGGGAGAATAATCTCATCTAAAAATGATCATCCATGTCCAAATTCTCAAAAACATGCACAAACTGAGGGGAAAAACATACATGGTGGTGATGTGAAATAAAAGTGAAAAGTGGCATAGGAATTACCCCGTTTTACATGACATCGAAAGGTTAACAATTTGTCATTCGGTAGCAAAAAAATTTTTAAAAAACTTTCAATGGACTCGGAATCGATTGTCAAAAGATATGGGGTTGATCCCCAAGTCCACAACTCCCCGACAAGCCCGGCCCTCCATTAGTGCATGTGTTGAATCAAATGATGATGGGTTATGGACATTTTGTATTGTCACAATAGGTAGTGGCCGACCTGTACTCATGGATTCAGAGGTATCTCTGAAGTAATGAAATTTTATTAAAGGTATCTCTGAAGTAATGAAATTTTATTAAATCTCAGTATGAAATTCTGATACTTGGCATCTAATGCACAAGGGTTGATACTAAATATACTCGAGTTTGTTCCGATAAGAATGGTCCGGCACAAATACCCCCATATCTTTGGAAAGTAACACTCAAGAGCTGAACTCTCTGTTTTTCAAGCTCTTTTTACCTTTCGGGTTCTGTTATTTGTTGGCCTTGCCTACCTACCAAGGCAAGGATATTTGTGTTTAGACTCATTATAGAGTAATAGTAGTTCAATGGATTTTGGCCCCTATGTAATAATAATAGGTCTATTTTTATTATATGAGGATTTTTTTGAAAGATGATATTTTGGCTTGTGTTCAAAATTGAGATTAGTTATAGAGTTCTAATGTCTTGAAGGATTTTGATTTGTTTTAGAGGATTTTTGGACAACTATATTTTTGCATGGTGGAATATTTGAGTTTCCATAATTCTTCTTTTGCTTTAAGATGCTTTTTAATGTAAATGGCAAGGCCACAGCGAGACACACCCCTTGTTGCCTCTTGATCTTTCTTTTCTGTTAGCATAATCAGCAAATTAAACAGTCTTTAAATTAAGAAGCACTTTATTAAAACAATTGTGTTTTTCAAAAATCATTAACATTTTGGATGAGGAACAACAATAGAAAGTGTATGGTAACCAGCAATTTTTTGTTGAAGAGTTTTTGTATCCTAGCAACCCAAAAAAGAAAAGAAAAAGGCAAACCAGTGTGACTTGTGAATACAAAGGCTTTTCATTCGAGAAAAGTTGCCAAAGTGAGCACATTTAAGGATTTTATTTGATTTTTGAATTGCCAGATTTAGAAAATAGGTTTTAGCATGTTGCAAAAAATATAACAGGATTCATAAACTTTTCTATTTTCCTCTCCTACCTGTAGCCAAATTTGGCTTAGCCCTCTTGTGGATAATATACAAGATTATCTACCTCACAAAATTGAAAAAAAAAAAAAAAAAAACAAGGGTGACAACCCTAATCATTTACCACTTTTTTAAAAAAAACACCGGTGACAACTCCTGTTCATTTACCACTTTTATAAAAACAGTTGTGACAATCCCTAATTATAAAGCATGCCTGGACATTTCCTTGTATTTTCAGCTCCCTTACCTGCCTCAAGAAACCTGTTTTCAGCAATGGGGATCGATCTTCTGCAGGTGGAAGGTACCAGTCAGGCTGCACTGGGTCTATTCACCAGCGGAAGGTACCAGCCAGCCTGCCTGTCACTATTTCTAAAAAGTGAAAAAAAATCTCAGCTCTGCTTTACTGAGGACAAGGGCCTCAAATCAAATAGAGGCCCTTCCCTGATTTGAGATCTGCGCCCAAGGCCAGAAGATACCACTTTTTGGAGGTTAACTCACAACCCGATTGATAAGACTGTGAAAACATTTCAAACTTTCACACAAGCTCTCCTCAGGAAAATGAGTTTTAACAATCTTTCAAGTACTAGAATCGACAAATTGCACCAAAGACAAAGCAAGGAAACATTGAGTGTCAATTACTACCTATTTATGCACATTGAGTATTGTTCCTTTATTTGTGGGCATGCATGGAGTTCTTGCCCACCCCATATGGGCAGAGCCTCTGATTATTGATTGAAGATTGTTCCTTTCTTGTGGTCGGGTAAAGGGTTTCCGCTTGTAGAATCAAACTACTTTTTCCTTGGCCTTTTTTAAGCACAGCACCCACACTTTGAACCTTAATGAGCGGTGCACCAGAAACGGGGGTGCACATAACCTCCAGACTTGTCGGGCAGTATAAAATCCAATCATAATCTGAGTCGAACTGAAGACCACAATGCAAGACTTTGCTAATCAAGCATTCCTTTTATGAAAGGCTGTTTTAGGGTGAGTCTTGTTTGGCAGGTTGCTCCAGTTATAATGTGCCACAGCCAGCCTGATTCTGAAGTTACAAGCACTAGTAGGCAGATTCAGCATGCAGAATCTGCAGAGCTGGCTGATTCTGTAACCAACATAACAACCCGACCTAGTCAGCAGAATCAGCATCACAGGAGTAGTGTGAATTAGAACCAGGAGAAGTTTCTAACCAGTTTCTAACCAGGCAAGTGCATTGGGGTGAGCTCGGTGATACACCCAAAACATAAAGGGCAAGGGGAAAGGCCATTCCATGAACATTAAGGTCTGGGGTGGCAGACACATTTTAGTCACTAGTATTATTATGACTGTAGAATCATCATTGGAAGATTATGTCATATAATATGACCAAGAAAATGATATAATCTACCACCCCAGACTCTAATACTTTTTGTACAAAAAGAGTAGAGGAGAAAAATATGTGTTTTTTCCAGCCAAAATCCACCACTTTTGCAAAGTCAAAAAATTGCAAAATGGAAACACTGGAATAAACCACATCTGGAGGGAATATGAACAAGGATGGGACCCAACTCTCAACCGTGCATAAACAACTAGAGATGAATGAGCATTTTAAGATGTTGTTAATTGAACACTTTTTCTATTTGTTGCCTCTCAATTTCACACACTTCCAACAAGACTTGCAATTTCATCATTCCATTAAAAGCATGGTTTCTTTTAAGGATTTTGTAGTGTACTCAAAGTGGGGATCATCATCTAGAAAATAATTTAGTCAACTTTTGGTTACATATTAAAGTTATCGGTAAAGTCAGGCGATTAGGGGGGTGAGAACGGCCAGTTTTGGCATAATAGGCCATCAAATGCTTAACTGGGAATGAAATTTTACAAAACGAAACAACAACTGGGACCCAAACTAGTTTTTCCACCAATTTTGGTGGTGGTAAACTGAGTTTCATCCCTTCTTTCCTTTCTCCCCAGTGCCTCCACTGGTGCTACAGATAATTTCCTACATGTACAACTACTATAATTACTTTCGAACCGTGTGCATTATATGCTGAGTTTCAGCAATTTATACTGAAATTTAATAAAATTTCTTTACTTTGCGGATACCACTGAAAGAGGGACAAGGGGTGAAAGAGAGAGTGACTTTATGGATAACTTTATTAGACATGAAAGTAGAAAAAAACAGAATCTTTCTGTGTTCTTCACTACCTACCAGAACTTATCATTAACATCTGGTGAATTTGGACCATTTCTCCCATGAAAACTTTTTTGTATAGGTTGAAATCATATTTTCCAGGTCAAAGTTTGGTGAATTTTTGCCAATAAAAGAAACTTTGCATCATAGACTTGGCTAAGACCAACCTTTAGAAAAGAATAACATTATTCTTAAGGTCTCCGCTGGTGTGGAGCTGGTGCTTGGTTTGGAGGGTTAGAATCAATGTTGTGCATGTAAATGAGTTGGGACTTACACTCTCTGTAAGTGTAAATCTCCTAATGAAATTTATTTACACTTTGTGTAAATGCAAATGTAAAAAATAAATATATTTATGATTGTATTCAACTGTGAAAAATAATGTAAATGTAAAACAAAATCACTTATATGATTTTATATGGCTGAGTAAAACAATGTATGTGTAAAAAGATATTAAAAATATGAGTTTTTACTTGAGGAGGGGGGATTTCATAAGTTTTTTGGTAATAGTCCAACCAAATGATCCATTGCAAAAAAAAATCAAAATCAATGCATGCACTCGAAACTAATTTATATTCATTGCAAAAAGGTATGATCATTAAGGGTATATTATAAAATTACCCACAAAGTAAGAAAAACACAACGCTAAAACCCTTAACTGGATGAAATTCAGAAAAAACACTAACAGAAAAGAATACATTATCATTCAAAGGGGAGTGAGGGGTAAAATTCAGAAAACCATCAATTTTTGTGCTAAACTGAATTTCATCGCATGTCTTTCCATTTTCCGTAGTGCCTCCACTGCTGCTACAAATTATTGCACTGCTCGCACCTGTACAGGTGGTACAATTACTCCCAAACCTTGTGCATTAAATTCTGAGTTTCAGCATTTCATACACAGATTTCATGAAATTTCCTAGCTTTACACATAACCCTGAAAAAGGGCTTTGGGGTGAAAGGAGGCACAAAGAGAAGTGATTTTACAACTCTAGTATTTTACATTTACACTAGCCTCATGTAAGTGTATATATATATATATACATATATGACAACAATATAAGTGTAAATATAAAAAGTTCAAATGTGTAAATGATTTTCATTTACACCAGATTTTTATGTCACATATATGGCTATTGACACTTATACGTACAACATTGTGACCTTGATTGTACTTGGAACTAGATTTGAAAGTTGGTTCCAAATTGATATTATAACCAAACCTAATCTATAACATTATTCAAAAAAGTCTAATTTTTGGTTATTTTTAAAGTTTAGGGTTTTGTTATCCTATTTTATTTTATTTTATATTTTATAAGTATTAATTACTTATAGGTATTAATTAGTATTAGCTCATTGATGTTTAAATTAGTCTCTCAAGATTGTAGTTTCAAAATTTTCAATTTTTTTGTGGGTTTTTAATTTTCAAGAAATAAATTTAGATAGTTGGTTTTTCGTTTTTGAATTTTGAAATCCCAAAACCATAGGTTGTAGAACTAGGAATTGGAACTAGCCAAGTTTAATCATAAGTTCTAGAATTGAAACCAAAACTACTATTAAAATAAAAACATTGAAATCGAAACCAAGTCTTGATTTTGGAGAAAAAGAAGAATTGAAACTACTCCTTTGACAATTTTAGGAACTAGATTAGGGGGTTCCTTCAAGAATTGAGGAATTCGCCAACACTACTTGAACCATCAAATTTGGTTGGGTAAAAAAACTTGAGTCCAAATTGGCTCTCATTTTTGGAACCAAAAACTATATTTTCAAACACCGAATTTGAAACCAAATTCTTAATTCCATTTTATGTGGGGACTTGAAATTGGAACTAGAATCCATTTTAATTTTTTTAATTGAAAAAAAAACTAAAACTAATGGTTAACTAAAAATTGATTATTAGTTAAAACCAGATTTGATTTCTAGAACTAGAATTAAACTTGAATTTTGTTTTGAAAAACTAAACCCAAAACTAATAAAACTAGAATTTTTTTTTTTTTTGAAGAACTAGAACCATCGTAATTTATGTTTTAGACCTGGAATTGGAGGAGGTTCTTCGTAAAGGTCAATAACCACCCAACATTAGTCTCCACCCACCCCCTTTCAAAAACTTTCTTTTTTCTTTTTAAATTAAAAAAATTGAAATGCATCATATGTTCGTGTACTCATTATTTGATATCATTTTCCTTCCTAGCTTTTTTTTTTGGTCTTTGTTGGAACAATTTTTAACCCCTAAATGCTTGGAGCTTCCTAAAAGTTTTTTTAACATTCCCACCACCTAGATTGTGAAAAAAAAAAATCTAAAAATTGATGCAAACAAATAAACCAATAGTTGGATTTGAAATGAAAATCATGAAAGAGTTGTAAGAACAAATTTAAAGGTCACTTGTTCAGCTAATGGCAAGATTTAAGATTTTGATTGGCAACATAAAAGGGTAGGCAAGTGTCACCCCAGCATTATCCCACACTTCAATTTTGGTTAGGGTTAGGATCAGGGGTATTTGGCTTAATGGGTCTCAACAAGTGAAAACGCGCCACAAGACCTACTTTGGTGAATTTAGGTGTGAGTATAACCGACCTTGGTCTTGGGCTTAACCTAAGTTTGTTTTGGAGATTACTCACATCTAACAAAAGATTCGACCTAATAGGTCTCAAGCCCAAGATATAAATGTATAAATGTATAGGTATAGTGAACATGCCTAGACATATGGATGACCTTAGGCTATAGTTTCATAAACATGGCTCCAATTAGCTCCTAGTGTTCCATTGACTTAATTTTGGATTTTGCATTATATCATTCAGGTTACATGTATTTTGCATTCCATCCATGTCACTTTGTTTTTTTTTTCTCACTCCCTATTCCTTCCCAATGACCTTGTTTGATTTTATTTTTTCACCATTCCTTCCATATGACTTTGTTTTTGTCTTGTGTTCAACTCCTTTGTGACTTTTTTCTCTCTTCCCACTCATTGTGAATCTCACCATGAGAATTAAAAAATCATCTCATTGTTACTAAACTTCAAGGATAATGAGACTACATTCATGTGTGTTCTCTTAAAGAGAATCAAAACTTTGAAAAAACTACCTTGCAAAAAGTGTTTTTGTCAACAATTAAAAAATTGGACCTAGCCTCACCTTTAAATTGGAACCAATGACCTTCGTAAAGCATAGAATCACCAACCCAAAAAAAACAACAATCTAAAAAATTAGATTCCACCCCAAAATCAATGGGTTTCTACTTTTTAAAATATTCCTTGGACTTGGAAGTAACAACTTGTTTTATTTATTAAAAAACATTCAACTTGAACTTGACAATTCATTTTTTAGACCTCAACTTGCTCAACATCGGTCCAAACCTACCCTTAACCATGTGGTTTTTTGTTTTGTTTTTTCTTTGATGAAACTCGTCTTTTTTTTTTCAAAAAACCAAAACTGGAGGTTTATTTTTTGAAATTATCAAAAATTCAAAAATCAAAGGTTATGACAAAATCAAATAAACACCCAACACTAGTTAAGAGCAATGGAGGACAAGCACTTGGTTGCTTGCTTTTTGACGACCTCCAACCACTAAAATGTTAATGAAGCACCATTTTTTTATTATGAGTATTGATGTTGTACAAGTTGATTATGTACACCCTAGTTGTTAATCACAAATCATCTTTGTGCAACATTCTCTTGGTAGCCACAATGATAAAAAAAGTAACAAAGTTTGGGCTAAATATTCAAAGGTGATGATAAGTTTCATACGTGTACTTGACCTAAATTATTTAATTGACTTTTATTACCTATGCACATGTACTCAACATAACTTTGTTGACAAAATGTTGACTATTGTCCTATTTGGTTAAGGTTGATTATGTGGAAAGCTACAAGAATTTTGTCAAGCATGTACGCAATCATTGTTGGATGGATATCCCAACAAACCCAAAAACCATATCGGAGTTGTTATTGTTATTGAGTTGTTGTTATTACCTTCATTTATGTGCTATTGTTTTCACTCACAATGTTGTTATTACTTTTTTTTACATTTTGTTGTGTTTGCTTTTTTCCTTTTGCATTATTGTTGCTTCTTCCTTTCACATTGTTGTTATTTCCCTTAGGGCTATTACTGTTGCTAAGGTTCACACTTTAGGTACTTGTTCTTTTTCATTGTTTGTGTTTCTTATCATGTTATTGTGTTTTCATGTATGTTATTAGAATTTATATAGTCTCAATTTTTTTCTTTTACAAGTCGAGGTTTGGAGTTTGGAACTTTTCTTATTAAAAATTGATAACATTTTTTTGTGAATTAAGTTTTTTCTTAAATGTTTTTGTTTGTACTTTCTTTTTTTGTTTTTAATAAAAAACATTTTGAAAAAATGATTGTCTTGCAAGTAGCCTTGCAACTCACTATGTTTATATGTCGTGCGTATTAATAAACAAGTTGCACGAGTTGTACAATTACAACTCACCATTATATGGTACAATTCATTGCAATTCAATTGCAACTTTGTCCAAACAATTCAATTTTAATTATTATGCAATGCCATTATAATTGCACCCATGATGTTATGTCGATGTCATTAATTGTCTTCCAACTATTAAAATCTAACAAATGGCACAATAATTATATTTTGGAAAATATATATAAATATATGTTTTAATAGTCAAGTAGGTCGTACATAACCATAAGTAGGTAGGTTGGCAGGTATGAAAACCTACATATCTAGATATTTACTTAGGGCCTACCTATGTACTTACATAGGTAGGTAGAAATTAAGACCTACTTATTTACCTAGGTAGGTAAGTAGACAGGAAAACACAAGACTAAGTGAATTAAAAAATAGCCATGAATTTTTTTATTTATTTTATGTTTTGCCTTTCAATTAAACCATTTTGAATGCATCCCAAAATGGCACATGTATTTTAAAATGAGAACAAAAGAAAACAAGCCTTCTTATAGGTTGTAACATGGGATTCAAAAAAAAAGCATGTGAGTTAAATTTTTTAATTGTTCCTTAGTTGCAAATTGAGTTGCAATTCAAAAGATAAACCAATCGATGACCAAACACCTAAACACTCAAGGCAAAATGGATTGGAGAAAAAAACTCTTTTATTTCTTATGTCCAAACAAAATTTAAACCCCTATTATTGGCATATCTGGTGCACTACAAATTGTCAAAAACGAAATAGAATTAAGAAAATTACTAGCCCCAAAATAGAAAGGGTCAAAAATTCAAAAAAAAAAACCATTGAACGCTACAAAGGCTAGCTCTTGAACACCCAAACAATTTGTTGTGTGTTGTTTTGTTGTTATAAAAGTTCAAAGATGATTTGTAAAACTTTAAGTTGTGGTCCTATAACACTTTAAATCATTTAAATTGAATAAGAGTTAAGAAATTTATGAAGTTTGAAAGTAACAAGGGTCCAAAGAGGGAAAAACAAAAACGCATTTTGTAAGTTGGAATGCTTATTTTTGTTCTTATTATTATTTCATTATTCCTTTTCCTTTGCACTCCAAAAATGATTTCTAGAGCTTCAAATAGTTCCCCCATAACATTTTAAATCACTCAAAATGAAACACATATGATGAAAATATAAATAATTGTTTGGTCATAAGCAGATGATCGATGATGGGTTAGTTACCCTAAAAAGATTTTCCCATATGCTTTGTGCTTGTTTTTCATTATATAAATTTATTCAGTATATGTTAATTTATTCAGTATATGATACTTAAATATTTGAATTAATTATTTAATATTTAATTACTGAAATTGTGATTTAAATTGTTTTTATTTGAATTAATTGATGAACTAATTATATGAATCAAATTTATTTATAATTCGTAATAATTAATTATCAATTTAATTAATTGGTTCATAGTAATTAACTAAATATATATAGTTATTAAATATTAATTATATAATTAATATGTAATATATATAGTTAACGGTAAATTAATTATATAAACTCCATTTATTTATTCAGATTAATACTCAAATTATTGAAATAATAATTATTTATAAAACATTACATATGAATATGTATCTTTGTTAAGTTATAATTAGTTGTATTGTAGTTCTAACATAGTTAAATAGTAGCATTTTAATAATGGCACACTAATGGTTGTACTTATTGTATCAATGGGAATTATAGTCGAAAATATATTTGCAAATGTATCCCATAATGAATGGTGGAAATGTGAACACATGACATGATCACATGTATGTACATTATACATTAAGTGCAACATAATTGTTGTTATAATGGCACATTTACAATAGTTCTAAAATAATTGCAATCATAGTGCATTTTTTTAAAATGTTAAACATGGTTGACTAAATATGTATGTACAATGTGTACAAATTATTATATAAAAGACCCATTTTCAACTAACTTGCAACTATAATACAACTAATTGATTTTTTAACATGGCAATTTATTTATTAATACACTGTACTTTTAAGGGGAAAATTGTGTAATAGTTGTAATACCCTAGGGATAGTTACATAATAGTTGTATATGAGTTGTTTTTTGAATTTTAATTGTTGGGTCATGTGGTTTCATCGGACACAATTTCTAAAAATGGAACATTTAATTATAAAGTCGTGTGATGATTGAACCAACAACCATTACAAGGCAATTGTGAATCCTAGCCATTTGAACCATTGACATTTTTTAAATACAAATTAAATATGAATATCTATGGAGGATTCACATCCATTAAGAAAAGTGATTAAACAAAAGTTTTGTAATATAAATAAATAATAGTTTCTTGATTAAGGTCAACATTTGGAATATATTTTAGTTGGAATGGAACTTATAGAATAATATAGATGACCATATTTTTTCCCCTTCATAAATAGCCATTGGTCTTCCCCTTCATATATTGACCACTATTATTTTTGTACATCTAACATTTTTTTTAAAAGAAAAGAACCACAAAATAAGTTTTTTTAATTTTATTTGATTCTTCATATATTAATATACATATCTTGAAATTTTGAAATTAATATGATGAATAAAAAATACCCAAAAGCACTTTGAAATAATTGTAACCAATGATTTTAAGTAGAAAAAATATTATTTCAACTTCTTGAAAATATTTCAAGATGACATTGAAAAAAAAGAATTAAAACAAACCTTATCATAATAGTATAATGTAAAATTTTAAATAATGTAAGGTCTTTAAAAAAAAATTGTGAAAATATTATGAGAATAAACATTTATTAAACTATCAACTAAGAAGGTGGTGTGGCATTTAATAAATCATTTAGACACATCCATGAGTTCATAAACATGGGAACACCTTTCCAAAGAATGTTGTTTAATCTTTATATAATGAATTAGGTTGTGTCATGGAAGGTGCATGCTTGGATTGGTCATAACTATTGAGTTATTGGCAAAATTTAATTAGATCTTATTAAACCCAACCCACATAATGACCACTCAAAATTTTCCATATCATTATTATTACATGAATGAATAATGACAATTGATAGACATTGTAAATTTATTGTCTTATGAAACATCTAAATGTATTTTAAAACTTTCAAATTAACACAACACCCTTTTTGACATGGAACAATGAAATCCCTATTGGTTGCTTTGGTGTGAATTTTTTGAGTAATTTAATGCAATGAATGTTATTTATGTATATGTAGTTCTAAGGATATTTTGAAATGGTCAAAATGATAATATGTTTTTGGTTGATTAATAAACATTATTGTAGCTTGTGTTGTTGGTTGAAATGTGAACAAGACTATGTAATTGGTCCAAGGGTTCATTCAAGATTGGGTTCCATTTGGTGTGAGAATAAGGAGGTGTCAAAATTGCCTTAAAAAGTAGACAAATCCTTTTGGGTGTGAATGGAAGTTCTCTAAGGTTTTTCAAGTGATTTATCTTGCTTTTGATTAAAGGATGGAAAATAGGAAGGTCATTGTCACTTTCCACTCTTGGGAAGGTTAACTAAGGCACTACAAATGTTCATTGTGTTTTTGTCGTATGCAAGTTATGAAGTGGATATTTTGGGGAATTGAAAAATGTCTTTCAGACAATTTCAATTGCTATACTTGATTTTGTAAAACTTTTGATTGTTTGTGTGACCCTTGTCACATTAAGGATCGGAGATGATGGATTGTATACATCTTTTGCAAGTTATGACATTTGCTTTAGGTTCTTTCTAAGGTGGAAATTTCAAAGGTGATTAGGTTACAATTGAATGATGTTGATCATCTTTGTTTCATTTGGTGATGTTTATGGGTACTTTTGTGGATTGGTGAGATGGTGAATGAAGATAAATAAATGCATTGTTGTTAATGGAAGTAAGATATTAAACTTCAAAATAAACGATACTACAAAACTTGCATTGAAACTTTAATGTGGTGTGGTGTGGTGTTGTTTGGAAAAATACATTTAGATTTCCATATGCCATAGTTGGAGGATTTCTATAATGCACCACATAATGAAAAAGAAGGATGTTTGAAAAAAGAGGAGAAAATGAAGATTCTTCATGCTCTAGTAAGGAAGATGAAAGTGAAGAATTCTAGGCATCTATATTGAAAGGAGTGGCATTTGTAGCCAAACATATCTTGAAAATTTTAGAAATGTGTATGTTTTGGGACTTATGTATTTGAATTTTACAGTTTAAATAAAAATAAATTTTGTCCAAAATTTGTAAATGATCCTAGCTATGAGTTTCAAGATGTAATGGGTGATCCTTTATAGTATATGAATTGGTAATGATGAAAAGGTTGATAAGAATTGATAATTGATTCATATAGAAAGTAAAAGACCTTGGGATCTAATGTAGATTTGGGATGCAACTTTGGATATGTAAATGGAATTAAGTTGAGACTTTGAACTATTGGAAACAATATGTTTGTTTGAAGTATTATCTTTTGTAATTGAACTATGGAAAAATTGTCATGTGCTAACAAAATAAATATTTTCAACAATAATGTTCAATAGATGAGTATGAAAGAAAAAATAAATTTGGGTTTTGTGTCTTGTAGAAAGTCAATGTCATGTTTTTATGCTACTAGGATGTCATGTGTTTAGGTTTATGTATGTGTAAGTTAGCTTTATATGTTGAAGGGGAAATGAGTGACAATATTCACAATGTCCACTTTGAAGAACATATATGTTATTGACAAGAAATTGCATTAATTGGCATAACTTTATAAAAGGGTTGGGGGGTTGGGTCAAAAAGAATTAAAAGCAAATATGGTACAAATTAAAATTTAGTTCTAAATATCTTTCAAAAAAAATTTGGTGCACAATAGTATCCTTGGGTGGTACTACTAGGGGATTAAAGCAAGATAAAGTATATAAAAAAAGTAAACGTTTCAACTTTAACCTTGTGCCTCTTATATAACTACCATAAAGTAGCATCAAATTAGGTGAAAGTATGTGTCAAGTAGCATTAGTTGACTCTGTTAAGTTTATAAGAGTCTAATTCTAAGAAAATTGAAAGCAAATGAATTTTAAAAATAGATAACAAGTACTTTGGTTAGAAAAATTAATGAAATTGATATGTAATAAGTGAGGAAATGAAGATCAACATATGTTTTAGCAAGTCATCAAAAAAAAATCTATTTTCTTTTTGTAAGAACTTACTTTGCCACCTACTTGATACCAAAAGCCCATAGTGGAAAGTAGACAACAAAAGTTACTTGTATTTTGTCAAACCTACTTAAAACCTACTTTTACAGCTTGAAATATGAAAATCAATGCACATTAGGGTAAACATATATTATGTTAAACCATTGAAATGAAAACATTTAATCTTTCACAATTTTATAATTGGTTTTGTTGATATTTAAAATCTACTCGTTCCATTTTTGACAAGGTAATCAAGTTGTTCACTTTATTTTGCTTACACCTTAGGAACCACCTCAAAAAATGGTTAAGGAACCAAAAATGGCCAAATCATTTTCCTAGACCCTTTGCTTTAAATGTTTTTACAATTATCAATTATTATTTTCTCATTTTTATCAATTGCATGCACTAACATTTGTCTTGAACTTTATTTTGGAATTAAAAAATTAGAAATTGTTAAAAAAATGTGTTTTTAATTAAAATGGCCCCTCTAGAAATTGATAGCCTTAAATTTGGAAATTCATACCTAAATTATACTTACTCAATTAATTGCCTAATAAAAACCTAAACATATAATAACTTCCAAATTACCTTAACAATAAATTCCCAAGAAAATTCTTAAATCATGTTTCAAATTTGTGTTCATGACCAAAAACTTCAAGGAAAAAAACTAGTTTTATATTCCTAATTTGTTTTTTTAGAAATGATTAGGAACATCCAAATACAAAATATTCTTGATCTTATCAAAATTTCAAAATTTATGGAACCTAATAAATGTATTGATCAAGAAACTTTGATGAAAATGTTTAAATGTTTCCTATGATTTTTCAAAGTTCGATGGGTTTAGGAAAATCAAGGTGTGACATTCCTAGCGGTACCACCCATGGATGCTTTCACCCTTAGAGCAAGACTTGGAATAAGATCAATAGACCAAAATTGGATTCATAGGATAAATAATAGATGTAAAATTGGGTGTTGTTGAAAAGATCATGATAATTATTTCATACAAATGTTGTTGTGTTATATCCCTTTTTTTTAGGTTACACCATTTTTAAGAATAAGAATTGTTTGACTTTGTTTCCACTAATTAGTTTGTGCAAAAAACATTGAAATTACATGAATATCCCAAATTAAGTCAATTCATATGTTGATAGTGATTTGTCACATATGTGCATACATTAATGTGCATCAATACTTGGGTTCAAAATCAAAAACACAAAAAGATGTATAAATAAGTTTATATAGACAAGTTGATATTTTCTTTCCATAATTATCTCTTGCAAATGTGACTTGCACTTGGGGCTACAAATTTTAAGCCCAATGACTTTACATGTAATCAACCAAATGGCTAAAAAAACACTATTTTTCCATGTAACCCTTTTGAATGGATTTTGTCAAAGCTTTCAAAATTCTCATGTGGTTTTAGATCAAATCAAATCAATTTAAATGTGTATAATGAATATTGCTAAACATAGATTGTATATCTATTGAAAATTAAAGTGATTTTTTTGGTTATTTAGTAATTAATTTTCTTAAAAATGCATTTAGGAAAATAAATATAATTAATTTCAAGGACTGAAAAGGATATTCATATAATATCCACGCAATCTAAATTCTATAATATTTTGATTTATTTAATATGACATCAATTTAGTTTCAAAATATTATAAATAGATAAATTTTATACAACCCTAAAGTTGGGTTATGCAATCTTCTTGGATCCCCAACCTTGAATAAGCCAGAAAGTTTGAATAGGACCTTAAAATGAAATCCCAATTGTGAAAAAAATATTTCAAATTTTAAATTAATGTGTTATGAAAAAAATATTTTAGATTCAATACCTCCCACATAGTACACCTAAGGTTTAAAAATTATAAAATCACCTCCAATAAATCCACTAATCAAGGATGTTCTAACAATACCAAAAACTTGAACTAATTCCCATAATGTCTTTAGTTTTCACTTCATTGAATCTTTTTTGATGAAATTCTTTAAATTTTGATTTAAAACATTACAAAACTATAGGTCTAAAACATTACAAAACCATCTTATTGCACCTTTAGTCATTGAGGGCTTTCCAACCATACCAAAAATGTGGTGGGGGACATTGTGCTTTGGGAGGTTCAAAATGGCAAATAAAACAAACAAAGTACATTATTTAATTTAGATTGATTATCACTATGATAGTTGAAAACATGATTTAGCAATAAAGTCATTTTTTCTTATTTGTTGGGACGCAAACTAAAAATTAATAAGCTTTAGGAGGTTCATAACTTTTTTAAAATCTTATGATTTATAAAATTAAAAATAATAAAATCCATTCATCATTTCATATAAATCTTCTTTCCTAATTGATGGGCTTGTGAAACATATAGAAATGTTATTTGCAAATTTTGAAAGGAAATTACATTTGAATTGGAGTTTTTATTAATGTATGGAATTTACTATGAATTTCATGAAAGGAATTCAGATTATTATCGATTTAATATGGATTCATGAACACCTTGCAAGTGGTTATGAATTTTCTTGTTCCCTTTTGGTCATGCTAGATTTCATCCATTATATTAACATACTCCAAGTTATAGTTGAAGTCATCAAGTTATAAACAACCCATAAAAACATTCTCGTAATGAAATAAAAATTGTGGGATGCATTTTAATTAATCCTCAAAGAAGAAAAAACAAATTTAGAGATTTCATGGCATTTGGTTTGTGAATTCAAATTGTTTATATCAATATTTGAAGCATGAGGTGCATTCACACTAACATGAAGCACAACAAGTGTAACTAATGCTTGAATTTCATGTTTTAATACCAAAAAGAATTTTATTATTGCAAGTTTTGTCTACATGTCAATGTTTATAATATATTATGAAAGCATGTACAATTTGGAATAAATCTAATGAGTATAAAATATTCAAACACCCTGTTAAAACATTAGTGCATTCATAGATTTTTCCAAAATTTTAATGACTTGAAATGCATTAAAAATCACATTATCATGAACAATATTTATACACACTTTGAAGTATTAATATATTGTCATTTTTTTGGTCATAAGTAGTTTTTTAAATTATTGATTCCTAACCCATCATTTTTTTATAAGCATTCACAATTTGTTGCATCATCATAATAAGCAAGTAGGTTTGGATCCTAATAATGTGTTTACATCCCATGGAAATATGTTACAATCTTGCAAGTAATACGAAATTCAATCAATGTGTAGCTTTCCTTTAGCCCATTATATAGAACTGAACTAAACTCTTAACTTTGTTTTTGGTCATGGGCCTTGGTTTTATTGACATTTTAATCTTTTTACTTGGTTGGTTATATCATTGAGTGGTCAAAGCCCACTACTAGCTATTGCTCCATAAGCCAATTCCAAGAATGTAATTGCATGAAAAGAATTATAACATAGTAAGTATTTGCGATAAGAGAAATTGGGTATAACTCTAAACCCTTCAAGAAGTTGCAATCATTTTAACATTGCCTACTATAAGGTTTAAAGAATCCCACCAGCAAAATTTGATATAAGGCATGACCATTAAATTTTCAAATGTAGTCCATAATGCATGATATGTTGTAAAAATTGATAAAAGACAACTTGATAGTAGAATGTGACATAAAAAACTAGCAACTTGATCCCTACCAAATCCATTTTGTGCAAACATTTGAATTATAAAGCATGAAGAAATTTTCAATGCCTAGTTTGTAAGGTTATATATTCCAAGATAGTGCAATTTCATTACATGATAAACCATCAAATGTAGCCATCATTGTATAAGGATGCATGAGTTCCTTTTCCATTTATGGGGCCCTTTTCAATGTATCTACAATCCAACATTGTTTTAAAAGGTTTGAGTTGGGTACTTTGAGGACAAAGAACTTTTTAACAATTAAATCAAGTGCTTGAATAATACAACAATTAAAGATTTCAGGAAATTTTGCATTATCATAGGATCACTAAAATTTCCAATTAGGACAATGGTGGAACCTTTGTCTAAAGAATCCATTTAATACAACCACATCTTCATAGCTTTCTCCCAAACTTGTGTTATCAAACAAGTACTTGCTAATGAGTATTATGAAACATTTTTATGCAAGAAATCATTGTTAACAGCAATTGTTTGACTATAATAGGATTGTTATTTCAATATCCTATTTGGATGGGTGAGGTTTTTTCATTTTTCAAGGTTGGCCCCTTGCTTCTTTGTTTGATGATATGAGATTAAAATTTATGATTTGTTAACCAAGGAGATTAAAACTTCTTAAGAGATTCCCAAGGGATGTTTCCCAATGGCCTCTTGTGTGGGCAAACTAGATGCCAATTAAGAGGGATCTCAAAAGATGGTATGGAAAATAGGTTTTCATCTTTCAATTTTTTTGAGACTATGTTGATCCTTAATTCTAAATAGGTGTACAACTTAGGAACTTCCCCCTATCTAGTGAATTGGGACAAAAGAATGAAGTGTGCCAAAGGGGCAATTTGTATTGATTGCAAGGACATGCTCGAGTAACAAAGAATGAATGACGAATGAAATTCCATTCCATTTCTTCCTTTTAACTTTTTGGTTTGACAAAAGGACCCCGCTTGCTTTGAA
The DNA here is from genome assembly GCA_963920785.1 of Sphagnum contortum. Lineage (NCBI taxonomy): Eukaryota > Viridiplantae > Streptophyta > Sphagnopsida > Sphagnales > Sphagnaceae > Sphagnum > Sphagnum contortum. The sequence continues at coordinate 11,580,022 of OY987276.1, forward strand.
CTCAAATTCCATAATATGTTGTTAAATGTGTTAAAGTTTTATTCACAATTTATATATATATATATAATGATAAAAGAAACCAAAAAATGCCTTTCTTTGAAGATTTCATAAACATAGGTGCACATATTGTGCACATATTTGGGGCAACTTCAAATATGATTCTCCAATGGGCCTACATGTTAATTACAATTTTCAACAAAACCCTTAAATGTACTTTAACCCATCCTATATTCAAATCCCACATATTCTAGACAAGAAAATGGAAATTCTAATGCATGATTGAAAGATTGACTTAGAGGGCACAAACTCTCTTAGATGCTAAGATCAATCTATAAAATGATGTTCTCCCTTACCTAATTTGTACAAAAAAATTGTAATTGTTAGGACAATCATGGAAACCTTATAACAAAATAATTGACATTTTAATAGTGGTTCAATTTGTTGATCTAGTTAATGACAATTTTCTATTGCCTTGCTCCTTACATTATTTTCCAATTTGAATTATTGATTGGTTGTTTAATTAAATCTCACTATAAGTTGCAAACTAATTAGTAGTAATTGACCCTATTTATCTAGGCTTTTGAACCTAAGCAATTACTGAATTTTTTTTCTTGTATGAAGTGAAACATGTAGTTTGTCAACTTCAAGTGATGGAATCAAGTTGTTTTTTTTTTTTTTTTTCCCCTTCAATTTTATGAGGTAGGTGGATGGGTGATCATCCACAAGAGGACTTAGCCAAATTTTGCTAGAAGTTAGAGAGATTTTTAAATATATATATATATTTTGGCAAATCCTACCTTATATTGGTGACATACAAGAAGACCCTATGGTTGAAATATGGAAAATTCAAGTTTTTCTTCCTTGAAAATTTTCCAAATTTTTTCTTTAGACAAGTTGCAACCCCTCTTTTCTTTTTGGTCACCAAGTGATGAAAATTTGCCACCAAAGAAAAACAAAACCCTGGATGGAATGGCTCTTTTCCCTTGAAGACTATTGCCTCCAATTCAAGCGTAGCCATTTTTTAACTATTCAAATACTTTAATATTATATGATCAATTGACCTAATGACCCCGTCTATTACTAGGTTGGCTATAATAGTTAGTGTCTAGCATGCATGGCCTTGTGGGGGAACCACTTGGGTAATTGGCTTGATGCTTGGTGTCTCCACCACGCTATTTACAAGGCAAGATTTGGTGGTGTGGAAGAGTTTCGTGGTTGAGACTTGACAAGTTGGGATTTTAAAAACCAAAAAAAAAAAAAAAAAAAACTCATTCATAACCTTTAATAATATAGTATTGCAAATGAAGTACATTCCAAAAGCAGACCCCAGGAAGCATATACAAAATTGATGCCCATGTCCCACCCAAAAAGAATTGTTTCCTATGATTCCTAACAACAAGCTTTCAATGGTTTTCCTTAAAACCTCTAATATTATCCATTCATGGACGTCCAAAGAACTTGGAGATTGCACACAAGGCATCACAAATAGGCTGGCCCTGCCAATAGATAAAAATGTTGTACATCTACCTACTATGTCCACACTCTCAACACCCAAAACCCTAAACCCTAAACCCCAAAAATTCGGTTTCAATCTAAACATCCTTAAACACTTTCACCAAAGAAACTGGTTCTAATCAGGTAAAACTTCCAAAAGTTGGATCAAATGTGATAGTCCCTTTCCCTGCCCAACAAAATAGGCTAATATTGTGAAACCCGAGTTGAACTCAGTTGGGGTTAGTTGTTGGTTGGTTCCAACCCTACTATTCCAAAAAATAATTGTAGTGTTTGAACATGGATATGAAAAGGGTGCATACTCCACAAATGCCAATTTGTCTATTAAATGGCAGAATCAGCTGCCACAACCTATTCAGTCCTTTCCTATGTACTTGACTACTCTAGTGCACAACCTAACTATGGGCCTAATTATGCTATTTTTCAACCTAGATATGAACCTTTACGCAACGGAATATTATGCTGTAACGGGGGGAGGGCCGCATTCTGCCTCCTAGGGTGTGTTCTCTAGTGCATAAAATTTTTAAGTTATAAACTAATAAAGTTAGCAAACCCCACAAAAAACTTTTACATTTTTAACAAGTTCCCAAAGGCTTTTTGTTTGGTTGATGGCTGTTCCCAAATGATCATGCTTGAACAATGTAATGATACATATCCTTGATTTGTTGAAATTGGAAGGCAAATCCATTGTGTTGTTCTTTGTTTTCTTTCCGAATGTTGAACAAAAAACTCTAAATTTGGGCAAAATTTGAGAAGGGTACTAGTGCAAGTCATTATTTGTGAACTTAATATGGGTATCATCTTGACAAAACAATTTTTATTTATTTTTAATGTGTACATAAACTTTAAACCAACAGTTTTGAATTAACCTATGATAGTTAGTCATTTTTTCCAGCAATTCTTTTTTAATTTTTTTCAACAAAAGAAAGGGAAAATTTGGGAGAAAAATGAGTTTTTCTAATGTAGATTCAGCTAATTCTTTTTTCTCAGGGAAGATTTGCAAAATCTTTTATATGAAAAATTTGAAAAGATAACCCTTGATGACAATATCCAATTAACAAACCAATAATTGAGTTACAATAACTAAGTTAATGATGAACATATTGAGTCACCATGGTAACATATTATGTCTCAACATTTGATAATTTGGCCCTTCTACAGTTTGCCCAAAATGTATTTCTTAGTGTGTCCAACAATACACATTTGTAATGAAAAATAGAGACATGCCCAATGTGCCCAATAGGTTAATTCATCATAGACAATTACATGGATTCATTTGTCAGTGACAATCCTCTCCTTTGCACTAACACCATCAATGACAATCTATAGAAATTCCTACAATTAACACAACACATCAAATGGGTAAAGGGTCTCTAGGGGTCAGATCTCTTTGATCTCTCTTTTGAGCTTCAACGAGCCATGTTCCATCTTTCTTACTCATCACATACCATTGAACCCCACATTAAGAACTTCCATCCCCATGACACATCACAAAGGTAAGAAAACCCAACAACACCCCATAATACCCTTGGCAATTCTACTCTCATGACTTTGTCAAATTTATGAACTCGACATTTGGCCATTGGTACAAACAACACCAACCTTGACACTTGTAGAAAAAACAACCCACACATCATCTTGACACATAAGACTATTCATGTGTTTGACAAAAGAATCCCAATTTTTCCAATGCCCAAATTCATTGATTCTAGACCTTTACAAATCCCAAATTTCCTTCAAAGCTCCCAATTTGAAGGACTCTTTCATGAGAAATAATCATCACGTCCATCCCAAACAAACACACAACTCGACATTGATAATCAAAAGAACAAGAATAGCTGCTCATCAAAATCCTTAAGTTTCTCATCATGCCTTAGGTCATCAACCTTAAATGTAATTACAAATGCCAATTTTAGTTTGTTGAAACAATTTGCACAATAGAATCCACATTGCTTCAACAACAAAAATCTCCTTTACTAGTTCTAACTCTTGCAAGCACATTGTCTATATAAGCTTCTTGAAAAATTATCTTCCCTTTGTTGAAAGCTTGTTGAACCCCCATTGCTACCCACTTGGTAACTCCTTCCTTATCTCCATTTTCAATTCCTTGGCTTTCCTCCATCAAAGCCTCAATGCAAACCTTTCCACACCACTAGAAATGCATCCAACACAAACACTACAACAAAACAAGCGTTGTCGAAAAAATAAAAACCCATAGTACCCATTACATGCAAACAAACAACAAAATAGAAAATAGACATAGAAGAAAGTATATTCCCATCATCTCACCATCACCCACCCAATAATTTGTGGTCTTTTGTTTTTTGCAATTGGCAACAAGGTCTCATCTTCCTTAGGGTTTCATCTCATCATCATCCGTCACATATTTTTCAAATCCCTTTTTAATATTTCTCTTGTCAACTCCCAAAACTTTTGTTGTGTCCCTATTGTTCGATATTGATTACAATGATGCAAATGTGCATACAATATCATTTTCGATTACCAATTTTGATGATCATCGGCTTGTCACATGACCTAATACCCCATATGTAAAGTTCTTTACCAATTGTTGGTTGTATTTCAATCTTTTGAAATTGTGCATATAGGGTGGCACAACATCAACAAGAAGGTCATGAGACACAACCTTTTCCATCATCTTATGTTTTACATTTTGACGTCAAATCCTTTTAAGTATTTTACGATAAACATGGCAATGGTTTTTGCAACATTGGAAGTAGACCTATGAAACTTTCACAAACCACTATTTCTTTTCAAGACAAAAGAGGGATCTTGGATGCATTTTATTAGAGCTTTCTCCTTTGATCTTTGTTGCAAATTCTCTTTGCAAGTGATTTAGCTTATCTAAGCCTATAGATTTGTTGCCATAGTTGATTGTGCTTTTTATTTTGGTTGCCGAGTTAACAAAAAAGGATCAAGATCCTTTTCCTCATTATCATCACCCTTAGCTTAGATTCATCGAACTCATCATCTATTACAAACGTTTCACCTCTAAAAGGTTCTATAATTTCTACAAATTCAACTAGATGGCAATCAACATTTTTTGGCTTATTTCTTTGGTTTCCCATCAAATTGATAAAGGCTACACCTCAAATAACCAAAATGAAATTGAAACTTTTAAATTGCGTGACATGAGCACCATGTGTTTCAAGTTAGCATTTCAAGTTAGCATATGCAAAGTTTTGTAATTGTAACTTACCTAAACTTCAATTGTGTATGACAACTAGCACATTAAGAATGAATCCATGATGAGGTTTTACAATGTGATCCAACCTTCACATGTGTGCAGCAGCAACCACTTTGACAAGTATTCAATCTCAAGTGAAGTTCAAAGGTGAAAGCAAGTGTGCTATGGCAAGAATGGCAATGGCCATAAACATGTAGAGCAAGCCCTAATGTTCCCATAAAAGCTAGATGTTTATTTGAATGTTAATGTAATGAGGTTACCTTGATTGATTGAAGTGTTGACATCCCCATAATCATCCATACCTTGTCATAATCATATTTTTTCACCTTAATACATTTTGATTTTCACTTGCATACTTTCATAGAAATATATTGATTATTTATGCAAACAGTATAAGAAATCATAGCCTTTTTGAGCGGGAATTTTGGTAAAAACAAATCCCCATATGGTCTATTTTCCCCCATGTCCAATTTGACCAAAGTGCCATTATGAACAAATCATTTTGGATTCGACCATTTTAATTGGGTCTTTTTGGTTTTTTTTATTGGGTTTTTTTAACGAGGTTTTTTTTATTGAACCACCACGACAATAATATAATTTGGGCATCCATCAAAAATATATATTATTAATTTTTAAAACTTAAGATTTATATGAAAATATTAATTAACTAATTACCTACCTTACCCTACTTACCTACCTTCCTACCTACCTAATTAATAAACCTAATAATTAAGTATGCCAACATATTATTTATTTATTTACTTATTAACTTTATGTCCTAGGCTTAAGCTAGGCCACTTAACTTAGCCACCTAGGCTAAACCAAACCACTTATGTTAGGCCAAGCCCCCTAGGCTAGGCCAAGTAACCTAGGTTAGGTGGTCTAATAGGGTTTGCAACCTAGGCAACCTAATTACGGTAGCTAAATAACCAAAGTAGTCTAGGTTGCAAGTGTGGGGACTTGAACTTTTCGCCTTCACATTGAAGAGCCAAGTCTTTAACCATTGCACCACCACCTCATAAGGTGATTTTTTTGGACAAAATATCGTAATGAACATGATTTTGAACCAACATGCTATAATTAATTTTCATGAATTTTTTTCAATATATTGCATTAAATGAATGTTTTTTACACTAACATAAATAGGTAGTTTATAGGTAGGTTAGCCTAGGTAGGTAGGAAGTACCTATTAATAAATGCATGTACTTAAATAACGTGTAGATTATAATCTACAAGGTTTTATAGGTACCTATTAGGTCTATGTTTATACCTACCAAGTAAACTACCTACACCTATGCTATTTAATAAGCTATGTAGGTACCTACTAGACTATTAAGAGATCTAGCCTAGGCATACTAGGAAGGTACCTTAACTTATTAAAGAGGTTTAAGCTCGTAAGCTACCTACCAAATATAGGGCTAGGCTACCTACTTAATAGCCTAGGTGGCTTAGCCTAGGTTAGTCACATACTTACTTAGTAGGCCTAGGTAGCTTAAGCTAGGCCATGTACCTACCTAATAGGTTTAGGTGGTTTCAGTTAGCTACCTACCTACCTTGTACACTTAAGTGTCATTAGCTAGGCTACATACTTAGCAGGTTTAAATAGCCTACACTATGTATGTAGTTGCCAAATTGACCTCGATAACTTAGGTTAAGCTACCTATGTAGTACGCCGAGTTGGCTTAGGCTATTAGTTACATAACTAGTAAGATAGACTACCTACTTACTAGGCCTAGGTGGCCTATGTTATACTAAATAGGTTTAGGCTAGGCTACCTAGTTAGTATCATATTACCTAACAAGTAGCCGACTAGTTTATTAATTATGTTAAGTTAGATAGGTAATTTAGGCCTAATCTAACCTACTAGTTATGTTAGGTTAAGTAGGTAGCCTAAGTTTAACAAGTAAACTAAATCATCAAATGAGTATATGGCTCATTTGACTAAGTGTCAAATCATAATGGTCAATTTAACTAACGGTCAAATCAAAATAATCAATTTGACAAAAACCCTAACAAATCAAGATGGCCAATTTGATTAAGCCATGGCCATTTCAATGAACATTTGTTCATTTTGATTAGATCTTCGACTTGACACTTGGTCAAAAAAATCATTTTAATCAAATGTACTAGTCAAAATGTAACATGTGTTTTTCATGCCCCAAACCTTTAGTCAAAATAGACATACCCTTTGGTCAATGTGAACATTTTGATTAGATTGGCCTTTTAAAAAGCTGTAATTTCTTGTAGTGAAATATGAGTTTTATTAACAATATAGGATATTTAGTTGGATTAACACATAATCAAGGTTTTAGGAAAATTATATAATATATTTTGATTTCTTAAACATATTTATGACCTTAAAGGGTCAATTATATGTTGGGTCCATTACATAACTTGTTCAACACCATGTCAATTTTGCAAAACATATATTTCATAAATAGTTTTAAGCATGCATAACACATGAAATTTTCATAAAAACGGTAACCTAGCCCTACCTAAAAATGTAATAAACATTTCATCTTCAAGGATGATTTTCAAATTATGTATTTCTGGAGGTCAAAAGCACGTTTGAAAACAATCAATGTATATCCAAATCAAAACATAGTTTCAATTTTTTTTTCACTTCAAAGCTTTTATAATCATAAATTTATATTTTCAACAAAATTTGAGAAAAAAATGGTTTAGTTTAACATAGAGTAAAGAACGTTCAAAAAATCTGCACTAGTCAACATCCAATTAGTGCACACTGCTTATGATTCACTAAATCACTAATGAAACAACTAAAAATTTCACAAAAGCTTCTGAGATGCAAATTTACAAAGTATAGAAATTTGAGCTGTGATATTCCTTCCAGTGATCTGCATGCCAAATTGATCATTTCTCCTAGTAACTAACTGCATTGAGCTCCATTCTAACCTATCTTGTGGATAATTGTTGTCCCTATTGCTTCAAATTGCTTCTAGAGATGCAACAAAAACTCCTAAGTTGTGCAGTGTTATTATGCCCTAAAATTTGGGGTGGATTGTTATAGACTTATCTACAGCTATTGTTGGGAGTTGATGAAATCAATGGTGGGGAGTCCTGGCAGCTTGTGAAGATGATGGTTTGACACTTTGTGAGTGACACCAATAAAGTAATAACACACTACTTCTTGTCATATAAGTTGCTTTTAAAAATGCAACAAAAACTCAACCTCTCTTGTCCTTAATTCCCAGCTCCCACCCATCTTTTCATGTGACCTCCACTTTGTCCAGATATGTTCTTTCTAATGTACTTCCTTGTTTCCTCTGCTTGTATCTCATTAGGTCTTTTCTCCATTCCTCTTTCTAGTGTTAATCGCTAGCCAATGTTTTTCTTGGGACATTGCATTACATTTCACTTCTTTCAATGGCATCTTGATAGAGCCATAGCCAAACTGCATAATACACCCCACATCATGCCAGAGTCTTCACACTATTGCTAGTCTTGTGAAAGAAACACATTTTGCAGTTGAAGGTCTCTGAACATGCATGCCTGTTGCTATTGAACAAATTGCTTATCTGTTCTATTTTTGTTTCCAGTTTTCTATGTTGTTTAGTTTGGGTTATTTGTTTTTCCTATTGGCTAATGTGTTGTAGGATTTGAAAACTCTACTACAGGTCTATCTGCTCATGTCTTGGTTCGATTGAAATTTGTAGTTATCAAGATATTTTTCTATGAGTTCCAGCAACGCTGACTGACAAGCCTACCAGCTTCATGAGGGGCAGCTCTCTTCAATACACCATGTTTTTGCTTTGACATTGGGTTACTCATGTAGCTGTTTCAGCTTGGGAAGCTGCCTCTTTATCTTCTACTAGTTTTGAAAGGATTCCTGGCACATGCGGTGTGAAATTCATGTTGGTGATTCTCTTGTTATGTATGTCAAGAGTGGGTGGGAGTACTGTAAGAAGAGAGATTTCAAAACCTTGAAAAGCAGTGTTGGAGTCATCAGATCAATTGCCTGAATGTGACCTGTGGCATGTGTAGTTATATTGGGGGAGTTGTAGCTGGCAATACAAAGAAAAAAAGGTTGCAAAGAATCAAGAGCAAGAGCGGATGCACATCAGGTGCATGGCCACATTTGTGATTAAATGGAGGAAAAGTGCTGCTGCTACTCCTGCTTCATGTAGTGAATTCTCTGATGATGTTGGTCACTGCCATGCAGATTGCATCAAGTGCTTAAACACCATCATCTCAACTAACCATCTCAGCAAAGTGCATCAACCCTGCATAGTATGAAAAGGTGTGTTTGATACCCGAGCCCTTTGCCCATATGACTGATCACAACAACTCCCTTCGCTACAAACTTGCAAACCTACACAATATTTCAAATTCTCTACACAATATTCATAATGGTATTTGAATTTCTGAAAATTTTCCAATATCTTTTCCCTCAGTTACTAATCTCATATAAAGATATCCTCTCAGGAAAGTCCCAGAATCCTTGAATTTCTTGAAGTTTCTGGGAAGAGACAAAATTTTGATGAATCCACTTTTTTGATACAAAACTTAGATTGACATCGGGGTTTAGGGTTTAGGGTGGTAAACAAAATGTATTGCTTTTAGATGCACATTTTGAAGGTTCACAATGTGCACTCCTAAACCTCTACAACATTGACTGAGCATCATCTTATTTCTCCCCAGTTCTGCTACTTAACATGTTGCTTTTCTGTTCATTTATCTGTCTCTTATTTTGTTTGGGATAGGATGCCCAACACATGAATCAGTACCGAAGAATAGGATTTTTTCAAAGGAAATGCAACCTGGTACCTCAAACCTCATGCAAGAGCAGTGTCTGGTGCATTGGAACTCAAAACTCCTGTTCTGGTGGGTGAGGGCGAAATTTTGTCCCAATTTGCCAGAAAAAAAAGAAAAAAAGCAATGGTCCAGAGCATTTGATTGTTGCCATTTATCAATTCTTGTCCAGAAAGTTTATGATGTGATTTTGGCAAAACAAAATGTATTTCTGCCAAATAAAAATATCTTTGAACTTTGATGTACATCTCTTGCCCACTGCTTAGCATGCTCATTGGATTTAGCTGGCTAAATAACTTTAGAGTCTATAGTATATTGTTTAAGGTTTAGGGTTCACCTTAATGATTTTCATCCTCAATGATTTTCAGTTCACTTCAGCCAGTTCCTCCTCCCTACTTCTTTTTGTTGGCCTTGCCTACTAAGGCAAGGATATTGTGTTTAGATTCATTATAGAGTATAGTAGCTTAAGGGATTTTGGCCCCTAGGTAATAATAATAGGTCTATTTTTATATAAGGATTTTTGAAAGATGATATTTTGGCTTGTGTTAAAACTTGAGATTAGTTATAGAGTTATGATATCATGAAGGATTTTGGTTTCTTTTAGAGGATTTTTTTTGAAGATTATATGTTTGCATGGTGAAATATTTGAATTTCCTTAATTCTTCTTTTGCCTTAAGATATATTTTTAATGTAAATGGCAAGGCCCCAGGCTGACACACCCCTTGTTTCTTAATTGTAGCTATTTATTTGTTTGCACTACACCTTTTGCACCTCATTTTGTTTATAGTAAAAAAAGACCAAAAAATTAAAGCTGTGGAAAACTTCAGAAAAACAATTGCAGAATTTTATCCATGAGCTTACATTTTCAAAACCAATGTTAATATACAATGTATATTGCAATTTTTTGTTCAGCAAAAAAATTGTCATTTGGTGACCGAAAACAATGTAGTGCTGTTCATATAAAGAATTTTTGTGAAAAAAAATCCATTGAAGTCGCCAGATTTCAATCAATTTTTTTTTTCTTAAATCACCAAATTCACCACTCCTATTAATTAGATGAGGTGCCTCCCAAGTTCTTTTAATTTTTTTATTATTTTTTGCAATGAGCCAATTTAATTGGCTCATTGAAAAAAAATGAAACTGTAGAGCCTCTCCAAAATAGGAGGTTCTATTTTGAAGTATAGAATTCCTACCTTTTGGCCCAATATATAGGTGAAAGGAGGACAAAATTTGCCAAAGCATACGGGATATGGGTGAGGTGCTATGGATAACATGTTGGGGAACATATTGGGAACCCTGGGAACCCATTGGGAACTTAAAGGGGACATAGTATGGGAACAAATGGGGAACCAGGGAAAAATGAAAAAAAAGACCTTCGCCCCCTCCTTAAAACTTAAAAAGAAAAAAAGCAAGGCGCCATGAGTGCATGCTTGGGATCCCCATTGGCTGCATGCAAGTTTCTTCCCAAAAGAGATCCTCACCATCTTTGGCCTGGGCTAATACCTGGCCTTGCAAAGAACACCTTACCTATTTAGAAGATAGATCCTAGCAAGTCACAAAAATATAGCAGGATTCTTGAATTTTTCTACTATCTGCTCTGATCTATAGCCAAATTTGGTTAATTCCTCTTGTGGATTATCACCAATATGGCTACATCTCAAATTTTAAAAAAAGAAAAGAAAACACCACCCTAGTTACTCAATGCAATGAAAGGCCTGCAAAATTTACCCAGGGAGAAAGTTAATGTAACTTTTTGGCCCCTGACAAAACTGCACATTTCAGTTTCATAACTAAGCTTATCCTGGTTTTGATATTTTGATTGTTTGCCAGAAGTATCTCTCTTATAGAAATGGAACATCAGACTTACTTTTTGAGATTTTATGTATGCACCCCTTCATGTACAATTTAGGGTTTAGGGTTGACACAATTTTTTAGCTTTTATGAAAAGGGAGTGAGCACAGCATTTGTTGCATTGCCTACCGAGGCAAGGATATTGTGTTTAGATTCATTATAGAGTATAGATAGTAGCTTAGGGATTTTGGCCCGTAGGTAGTTGGTCTATTTTTAGATGAGGATTTTTTTTAATATGATATTTTGGTTTGTGTTGAAACTTGAGATTAGTTATAGACTTATGCTATCTTGAAGGATTTTTTATTTCTTCTAGAGGATTTTTTTGAAGATTATATTGTTGCATGGTGAAATATTTGAATTTTCATAAATCTTCTTTTGCCTTGAGATACTTTCAAATGTAAATGGCAAGGTCACACAGTGTGACACACCACTTTGCACCCCTTTGTTTTTTTTGCCCCCCAGCTCTCACCAGAGGGGGAGTGCCTGCATTGATGTTCACTATAACCACCCAGGCAGGTTTCAGAGGATGGAAATCAAATACATGATTTGAAACCTCGCCAAAGACTGGGCAGCAAACAAATGCACCATAGTGAAATCCATAACATTGGAACTCAATGAGCATATGGAGTAAAGTGTTTTAAACTAAAGTTTGTGAACTTGTCGAAAGGAACAATGGACTAGGCTAGTGAGGGATTGATGCAGTATGGTGAACTCACTGAAGGGACAGCCATTGAGTGAAGCAAAGTGAGACCAATGTGCAAACAGCCGATCAAAGGATTTGAACCTGGCCAGTTGGTCAGTTGGGGTTAAAGACTAGCTCCATAAATGTGTTGTGCCTGTTGTAATGCATGTGATTTAAGCAAATATAGCATGGGATGCATGGCAAAAATAGCAAACATTATTGTTGGGATCAAGCATGCCTCCTGTCTGGTAGGACCTCAAGTACCTTCTTAAGTATATGCACCAAACACAATTAAAACTTTTTCTTCCCATGGCCACAAGTGTGTAATTTGGTTCTCTGATGTAGTAGGGGAAGGCCATACCCACCCGAATCCCAATGCCCAAGAACAATTGAAATGTCTTTGGGCTTTGGATCACTATCCTATCACCAAACATTTATTTAGATCTTTGTCATCTGTGCTTCATTTTCAGTGATTTAAAATGTTATGGGTGCTACCTCAAGCTCTTGAAACCACCTTTGAAGTACAAAGGAAAACAAGAAATGAAGAAATAGCAAGAGGAAAAATAAGTTTTCCAACTTACAAAACACATCTTTTTTCTTCTCTTTGGACCTTTCCTCCTTTCAAAGCTTCTAACTTTCTTATTTCTTGTTCATTTTAAATGATTTACAGTTCTATAGGAGCACCACCTTGAGTTCTACAAATCATCTTTGAACTCTAATAGTGACAGAGCAACATACAAGGAATTTTTTGGGTGTTCTGGGACTTTCGACGGGTTTGTTATTATGAGTTCTTGACCCCCTCTGCTTTGGGGGGGCATAACTTTCTTTCTCAATTCTAATCTGTTTTTGACAATTTTTAGTGCACCTGATGCACCAATAGGAGGGTTCAAGTTTTGTTTGGACACCAGAAACCAACGTAGCCCTCCCCTTGGATCCAGTTCACTCAGCGGCTGTTCTACCATAATGAATATTAAGAAGCATGCCAGTTATCCCTCAGTTCCAACCCTCAGTTCCAAACTTTTTTTCACCCCCTCTAAAAACATTTGTTTTTCAAAAATTTCAGTTCCAGTTCCAGATTCAGGTCTAGGTTCAGTTCTAGTTTTAGAACTGGATCTAGTTTTTGAAGCCAGTTTTGGTTCCAGTTTCAAAAATCAGATTTGGTTTTGGTTCATATTTTACTAATTGGAATGGGAACCAACAATTTTAATAGCTCAAATTGTCAAGTAATGGGGCAACACTGGTTTAAATCTAACTTACTCTTTGAATGAAGTAACTTTGGTACACTAACTTGTCACAATTAATGTTGGCAGGTACAAAGTATTATGCAAGTTACGTTCTCCAGCATGTTTAGAGTGTTCAGAGTTTCACCAAAATTGGATTTGAATATGGACTCTGCAATTGACTTTTTTGTGGATTGGGCTGCAATTTTTACTTTTTTTTTGGGGGACAAGACCAAGGTTTCTAGGAATATAAGTATAATTTTCTTTAAATGAAAAGACCGAAGCCTTGGTTTTTGGTCAAGTTATTACTTTTAAATTTTTATACATAAGAATTAATACACAATCTTTGGCCACAGTGAACCAGCACCCACCATCGCACCATCCATTGGAGGCCCGCAGTGAACCGGGACCCACCAGCGCACCATCCACTGGATGCCCATTATTACTCAGTTGTGGATGAACCTCCATTGGGTTACTATTTGGTTCCACCTTGCTAACCAATTCTGTAGGAAATAGGTCTCATATATAGGCAGATAGGTAGGAAAATAGGTAATCGCTAGGTAAGTAGATGGTTTATACATAGGTAGGTGAGAGATGTTTTTACGACCTACCAACTGACAACCTGCTTGTGAGTTGTTGGTAGGTAGGTAGGTAGGTAGGTAGGTAGGTATGTAGATAGGAAAAAAAAAAAGCAACTGAACTAACCACCATGGTTAGTGAGGGAAATGGAAGCCAACAGAAAACTGTTTCCTGACCACTTACTATTCATCCTTCATGGTGCACTGGTGATGGGTGCCGGTTCACCGTGGCCAGCACTGGGTATGTTTTTTTTTTTTGAATTATTTTGAGGCCCTGCAGGTTATTAATATTATTAACAAAAAGAATTGAATGTCAAGCAAGTTATCAAAAACATTTGGGTAGTAACCATTGATTATGCATCAAAATAACCAGCTGAGAACCGCCAATTCACCTGTCAGTTATACACCAATTATAGGAATTTTAGAAGTTAAAATCAAATTTTTTTTTTTCCTGCTTCAATTTTATTATTACGAGTGTTTAAAGATCGACAACCTACTGGATGATAACTGTGTTATTAGGTTTTGAAATTTCAATACCAAGCAATTATCCAAAAAATAAAAAGCTGTTTGATAAATAAGAAATAACCGAGTTGCTACCCTTATTGATAACCAGGTCATTTTGCAACAACCGGCCAACACCAGTCACCACTCACCACCTTACAAATCTATGAGAGGTAAGGAGGAAGAGTATGGAATCTGCTATTGGAGAGGTTCATCAAAATATGACACTGGGAGGATTTCAGTTAGATTTTTACATTTTGGGAAACTGTGATATCTATATATGTATGTAATAAAAAATTTAAAAAGCGTTTTCTAGTGGAGCGTTTTAATTGTACATTGCAGTAGAGTGAACAATAATATGTTTGAAAACCTCTGGTTGAGATCACCCTTGCAGTAGGCTGCTATAGCAATGATGTCTGCTTGAAATCTCCACCAGAGTCCAAAACACACATCATTAGGAAAAGGAAATCTCCTCTGGTAGACCAAACAAAAATGAGTCTCTTGTGCAGTGTACCCTCTTGTAAATAGTTGTGTCCAAAAACATCATGAGCATGGTCATCATCATCACAGAGATTCGCAAAAGTCATTCAGAAGTGTTGTTGTTTTTGGGGGTAATTTGCAAAAACACTCAGACTTTACTACCTATCACCGATATCTCACTGAAGCCCGCCCTTACTAAAGGACTCGTCGTCCCCTTTGACTGGAATGCAAAGGAAAGAAATTTTGTTTTGACTAGGTAGCCTAGTCTCTTTTTGGTTTTTTTCATTTGTTTTGCTCTTCACTTGTCTCTAGTCTCTACCCAGTCCTCTTTTGAACCAACCACTGCTTTGGACAAACAGAATGCCTGCCTCATTGTGCAGCAGACTCATTCAAACTCTTGTTGGTCAATATCACTTGCTACAACATCCTCATCATCATAATGCACCACATTATACCACTCTCCTCTAATCACAATGACCTTATGCAGTTTTTCTTGACCTTGGATGTGGACTTGTGACCTACCTGCAACAAACAAAGTGTACTTCTTTCAACACCCTTACAACAATGAGGTCAAACTTTCCCACATGACACACCCCAATGGCAATATCTGGTGATCAGACACTTCATATACATCCTGTGCCCTAGGGATCTTACAATCTCACACCCTCCACCCTACCCTAGGGCTCTTTTTGCAAGCCTGATTACTAAATGTCATCTGCCCTATAAACACACTTAAAAATTCTCTCCGAGGTTATGACGTGTTATGTAAAGCCCTACAGGGAGAGCATTCTCAAAATAAGGGGTTGCCTTGCTTGGGCCCCTTGTTCTAAGAATGCCTTCCCCCAAGTGCCTTACCTTGCATGCGTAACGCACAGCTACTGAACACTCTAAATCTGAAAAGTCCCTTTGTGGGATGAAAAGAGGTGAAATAAAATCATCTCAAATGAAGACCTAATGAATGGGCGTATCAACTGCCGAATTCTAAAACCAACAAGAGAGAGATTATTGAGTGTTTTTAGAGTTGTGGATATGAGAGTTTTTCTTTGTGTTGTCTGTTGCAGGTTAATTAGGCCAGGAGTTGTGTGGTGTGCTCTTGCTTTGCAGAAAGCTAGAGCGACGGAATTGATGAAGGTTGTTTGAAGCTCTTCATGGCTTTTGGAAATGGCAGGCTTTGCAAGGGACACCGGTGAATAAGAAGAATGGGTTGTTGAAAGCTAAGGGCCTTTTTTTCATTTTTCTTTGTGTGGTGAAGTGTTAGATCAGTTAGGTGGTGCATGGGAATAATGCCCTGAACCATAGTGTTTTGGTGTATTCTTACTCCAAGTTTTCTTCCGCTACGGTCTGGAGTAGGGATTTTAAATAGAAAGACTACAGAATGAATAAAGATGTAAAAATGTTGGAATTTATGAAACTCCCTAAGGGACAATGCTAGTTGATCTAAGAGGATACCAGTTGGTGGGGATTCTGTTTGGCGTCTTTCATAAAGTTGAGACCCATTTCTTGGGAACTCTAGAAAAATCAGTATCAGAATCATGCCAAGAGAGTTATGTGTTATGGTGGGATATGTTTTCTTACTGTTACATGAATTGTTGGGAAAAGATTCTGTGGAATTTCAATTAGGGAGTCATCTAGAAATCTAAAACCCTAATTTTGGGAACTCTAAGGAATTTGGTGTAGTTGGGAATATTGTCCTTTCTTTTATTACATTTTTGAATGAACTGTTGGGAAAACTTTTATGGGATTATTGTTGTGGAAGCTGGTTTTGTGTAAGACCAAGACGGCCTATTGAGAGAGTTCAGAAAGTGCTAATCCAACAATCTCTACAAAAATATTTATATGTAGAAGTTAGCTATATAGGAGGATCAAACAAATAGTGAAGCAATATAGATGTATTTTAGTAATTATAATTGTTAAAAGAGATTTTATTTCAAATTTCTATTTGCTTTGCATTGGTTTCAGTTTTTTGTTGGTGCAAATACAATTGGATTGATAAAAATTTGCACAATAGAGCTTTACAAGGTATTATAAGTGGCAAGAAAAAAATCAGTCATCTTCTAGGTTATGATGAGCCATTGAATGACAAAAGAAATGCATTTGAGAAGGTTAAGGTGAAGTGCATTTGAGAATGTTAAGGTAAGTTGATTATATGTGCATATAGGTAGTTGATTTTATATTCAATGCGTAAAAAATTTTGTGATGGTTTTTAATTATAGGAACTTGAATGTAAAGACTAAACGCTTGGTGGTGGTTTAGTTGTTCTTGAAGGTTTAGTTCTTATTCTTGATGCTTTGTTGGTTTGAGTTCTATGACAGAAAGATACTAAGAATCTAGCTTGATTCATGTGCTTATGTTTGTACTTTTGTCAAGACATAATTGTCTTTTGTTCATGCTTGCTATATGACTTCATTTTTTATGTTGATTCAACACCAAAGCAATGATATTTGTGGATTGTGTGGAGATAGTTGGTTACTACATTGCATTATAAAGATGTTTGTTCTTTCCAAATGGATTTCAACATTTTTTTATGGTGGACTCAGGCTTTGATGGAGTTGACTCTTTATTTGTTTGTTCTTTCCAAATGGATTTCAACATTTTTTTAATGGTGGACTTAGGCTTTGATAGAGTTGAAATTTAGTTTCTTGGTTCTTTCCATATGGATTTCAACATTTTTATTTATGGTGGACTTAGGCTTTGATGGAGTTGAAACTTAGTTTGTTGGTTTTTTCTAGATGGATTTCAACATTTTTTTTATGGTGGGCTTAGGCTTTGATGGAGTTGAGACTTAGTTAGTTTGTTCTTTCAAAATGGATTTCAACATTTTTTCTAATGGTGGATTTAGGCTTTGATGGAATTGACACTTAGTTTTAGCTTTGACAAACTTGTGATTTACAGTTTGCAAGAGTTTAAACAAGACATGTTATTCAACTTTGATTTTTTAAAAGCATATGACCAAGTTGTTAGGGCATTCATATTTCAAGTCTTGAACAAAAATAAGAATAATTAAAGCATTCATCAACATAGTAAAGCTATTGTTTGAGGGAATTGAAGCTATTGTGGATGTCAATGGAGCGTCATCATGTGTTTTTCCTATCCAATGCAGAGTTGAACAAGGGTGCTTAGTAGCACTTTATCTCTTTCTACTAGTAAGTGAGGCACTCAATCAAGCCATTAAACATGTTGCCCATGTACAAGGGATGTGCATGGGCCACATTAAAGGCATTAGGCTTTCAAATAGGAATATATGACAATTCATTAAGTAATATCTTGACAACACCACTTTCACAATTTGTAGAAAAAAAAGATTTGTGGAAATCACAATTGACACTTTAATACTTTCAAAAAGGCTTTTGGTTTAGGAATAAAGTACGCTAATAATTGTGCATTCTAGTAAGGAGTTACATAATACAAACCTCCTTGGTTAAATGGTTACCATTGGAAATGGGTTCAAGCCAATGAAATAACTAAATTATTAGGAACCTCTTTCAACATTGACATTTTCACTTCCAAATTATGTTGATGAATTCCTTTATATATAATTGAGTCAAGGAGAAGTTAGATTATTGACTCATCTACCAACTATCCCTAGTGGGTGGGTGGTCATAGTTAATAGTGTACTACTCTCTTCCCTTTGGTACTTCATATCCATTTGGAAATTTGGGGGTAGTAAGCAAAACATTAAAAAGGTAAAAGCTCTAATATGATATTTGTTATGGTTTGGGAATAGCAAGAGATTGTTGATTATTGCACAAAAAAAAGTGGTGGTGGTGGGTGAAAGCACATTACAGTGACCCCCTTTGGAGCATTTTGGGTTTAATATTATAATACATAAAATATAATTATTCTAAAAACATGGTACATTTAATTTTGGGTATCAATTTTGGTTTTTGGGCCCTACAACAATTGTTTTTACAAGACTAATGTTATGTAATATTATTTAAATAATAATAATAAATTTCAATATTTATATTGAAATATCTATGAGTATATTTATAATATACATTATATAATAGGGCCACAATCTTGTTTTGACTTCATTAATTTTAGGGCTTCATTAGTCATTACAATATCAATTTTAATGAAATTAAAAAAATGGCCCATCTAGCTATGTTTGTCATCTTCTACAAGGATGTGATTTCTTGTCAAATTTTCAATTTATCACACATTTATCACATCACTTTACAAACTTATTTTTTGAGATGAAAATTTTCAAATTAATCACATGGTATCCAAACACAGTTCATATTATGTGAAATGACATGGTTCTATATACCTTCAACTTTCATGAAGACTAAAAACCATTTAAATGTTTTTTGGAATATATTTGTGTTTTTGAATACATAGGTACATTACATTCATTTCCACAAATATATTCCAATCTCCCACATTATAAAATGAAATGAAATAATTTCGTTTCTAATATCTTGCCTAGGTTATATTCTAACATAATATGAAAAAAATTGTGAAAATCTTTCAAAATTTGATGACACATTCAAACATGCACATCCTTGGAAAGTCTACAATGTGACATACCAAAAGGTATCATTGTAGTGTGCTTTCACCTTGGTCATCAAATAATTGACCCTGAAGATGCAATAAATGTTGCCATGGCCAAATGGATTATATGTGCATTGGAAGTAGGAGAAATCTATCATGGGGTTTCATCTTCTTGATTAATAAAACAATTAAAATGGGGTAAAAATATTTAATTGGTTTTTTATTCAAAGGTTCATTATAGGAGATGGATCAAAAACCTAAAATTGAGCTATGAAAACTTGGGAAAAACTATTTAAAGGTGAAAACATGAATAAAAAAGCCAATTGCGCCAAGATTAAAGTCCTTTCCAATGACTACATTTTCCATGTAGCAATTTTCTATTGGTCTACACTGCATTTTTCAAATAATGTTTTAAATTGAATATCAAATTTGAGGCCAAACATGACATATTACATGATAAATACTCAATTTTTTTAGCATCAAGCTTTAAATTATAATCAAATCTATAACTTTACTTTCAACCATGATTACAAATTCAAAATTATAATAGTGTAAAAGGACATTTGAGTATTAAAATCTAAAAAGGTATATGTTTTTTTTTTTTGGAATGTTTTGAACACATGGATCCATTCTTGTGGAATATATTAAATTTCACCAAAACATTGAAACAATTTCGTGAACATTTAATAAAGGAGAAAAACTTTTGATACAAAAAAAACCACTTGTCCCCATGCTTTTCTTGAGTGTTTTAAACATGTAAAAGGACTTGAAATATAGTGAATTTTCATGAAATTTTTTTAATTGCAACTTTGAAAGTATAAGAACTTATTATATATATAATTATTTTTTGACATATAATGTTCCCATGGTGATTTTTCAAATTTTCAAAAAACAATTTTTAAGGACTATCCACACACTGTTTGGCTCCTTTTTTCCTACTTTCACCTTTAATCACATTCATTTGACCTCAACCCAAAGTAAGACAAAACTATTTTGGTAGTCACTTTGGTGGGGCAAGAACTTTAACAGAATTCATCAAAGATTGTCATTGATTAACACAACCAATCTCAACTACAAGTGGGTTCAATCTTTTGATGACCTTTGCAACAAAATTACAAACTATAAATTAGTTTTAAAACATGAAATGGACATCAAATTAATTTGAATTTTAAAAAAAAGGAATTGCAAATGAAATTCATCCAATCCTTTTTTATGAAAACAATATTTTTACTTCAAAACTAAGAAGAGCACTTCTCCTTAAGAGACTAAATGGGGATTTAATTTTTTTTGAAGGATCAATTTCCTACTCAAATGGTTAAGGTGGAAAAGGTAGTATCACTTCACAATGTGTAAAGTAAACTAAATAGAGCCTTCAAATCATAGAGGGATCCAACAATTACTTGGCAAGCCCATAATCAAGAAATTTCAATTTGATTAAATGGACCACAATTTAGCAACATTTTCTTTTGGGAGGAAATGTTATCCATAAAGTTATTGCAGACATAATTACCAAAGGCCTTATTTGGAAAACCTTCCTATCTATTTATGACAATGAGTAAGAAGCCTTCTTCAACCAAAGTTGGTGGAGATGGTTAGTTAAACATGAAAGATCACTTTTAAGAAATAGATCAAAACTACTAAAATCGAATGAAAGAAAATGGGTAGGGGAATTCAGTGGTGTAACAAATTTTCAATAATCCAAGGCATGAAATCCAAGATGTGCACGAAGAGAGTCAACTTTCATCTATTACATGTGGCATAAGGTTGTAAAAATAAATTTATGGCAAGCTAGGATCAACTTTGAGATTGATTCAAGTTGCAAAGTTTGCTTTACAAACACCCTTGAAAACCTATTCATCCCTTGTGGGGTTGCCCTTTGCTTTATAAATTGTATAGGACTTCTCTATTTATGTCCTTTATATATAGATTTCATTCAAAGCTTCAAAATAGTGGAAAGTGCAAAAGGTTCACCACAAAACAATGTTTATTCAATAGCATACTTTTGAAAAATAATAATAAATTTCAAAATATATGTGCTACCTTTGAAGGATTACCATATGGCTCATATGGGTTGAGCATAATGAGTATGTGTTGAAAACAATTGGGTGGAATGAATTTAGGAAAGTCAATGATTCATGAAAAAATCAATCAATATGGGAAGATTACATGGAACATGATAGTTATGTTGACCGAAAAACCTTCAAGAGGAGGAATCCTTCTTCCATGCTAAATCAATAGGTCTTGGGATGCTAGACTTATATTCTATAAATAGTTGGACAACTTGTTATATTATGTGGTGTTTTGATAGCCTCAAGAGGGACAAATTTACCAATTGTTCATAATTTTATTGCCATTATCCCTTGAAGGTCAACTTTTTGTTCCTTGGGTTGGCTTAGTTATTTCTATTTTTTTGTGCAATGAATTGGTATTCATTTTTATATTTAAAAATAAATAAAAATGGCATTAGGTGACATGAATTTGACACCAACTTCTCATTGACCTTGGAAAAGAGAAATAATGTTCATCATTTGAAGGCACTATTAATTTTTTTGGTTTTTCAAACAGTTCAAGTTGATTAATTAGTCTTTCTTGACTAATGAACATGTACATTTTGACTAGAAGGTAGGGACTTGAATGCATGTGTATCTTTTGACTAATCGACTTGGTTGAAATGACCTATTTGACTATTTGTTAACTTGGACATCTAGTCAAATTGGACAAAAACTTGGTCAAAATGGCCAATGACGTTTAGTCAATTGTAACATTAGTCAAGTTGGACATAAACAAATGACACTTTTGGTCAAAATGGCCAATGGGGTTTTAGTCAAATAGAACATTTAGTCAAGATGGCCAATGTTGTTATAGTCAAATGGGGCATCCTACCTACCTACTTACCTACATGTTGACCTATTTACCTACCTATATCCTATTGATCTACCTATTTACCTACATACCTACTACAACCTACTTACCTACCCACCCACCTACTTACCTACTTACGATAACCTATTCATTTACCCACCCATCCACATGTATTAATTATTACTTACTTATTTACCTAGCTACCCACCCACCTACCTCCCTACCTACTTACTTATTTACCCACCCACCCATCCACTATAACCTATTACAACCTATCTACCCACCTACCCACCCACCTACCCACCCACCTACCTCCTACAACATACCTACCTACGTACCTCATAGTCTTGTAATGATGTGTTGGAATAAACATGTGAAATTAAAAACTTGACACAAGTTGAACACCTTTTCATGGTGTGGTCCATTGGTTAAGGATTTGGTTTATCATTAAGGGGGGTCAAGGGTTCAATTCCTAATATTTGTAATCTATGTATATGTTTAGGGGGTTTAAATAGGTAGGTTAGGCTATGTAACTTAAGTAAGTTGTACTAGGATAAGTTAAGGTAAGTAGGTTAAGCTAAGGTAGGTTACCACCTACTTGCCTACAAATTATTTTGTATAATATTATTAAAATAAATTATTTAAATCATTTGATTAATCAGATGGTTCAATATTCGTCAGTCAAAATGACTAGTCAAATGATCCTTATTTTGCCAATCAAAAAGACCACGCCAGCCACACCAAACATGTTAAAATTGATTTGTCCAAAATGACGGGGGTCTTTCCCCCCCCCCCCCCCCAATTTAGTTTTTTTGACCAAAATTCTTGGTTTGAAAAACTAGCAATTCTAGTAGCGAAGAGCAATAGGTAGTGGACAAATTATGACAAATCTATTTATAATATTTGGAATAATTTGGCTTTAAATAATCATAGACTTATACCCTAATTTTTTTTTCAAACTAGGATGAAAATTGAATCTACCTATTTGTTTGAAATGAATGCATTATCTATTGCCATAATTGTTGATTTTCTTTCTTTCTTAAATTATCAATATTACAAAATTTAATACCATTTCATTTTTATACAAGCTTTTCATGAATTGGCATTAAAGCAACATGTAACCCATATGTAAGAATCACGCACTTGTCTAAACGTTTGCTTATTCACATAGAACAACTTGCATTTGCAAATGCATGATTGCAACTTATGTTATAGACCAAGGGTGTTAATTATATACAAACTTATAATTGACATTGAATACAATGACTCATATGCAATACCATTCAAACCTCCATGGTAATTGATGCAAGCAATCAAATCACATGATAGCTCATGTGCATATTGGATGCACTTGGTGATTAAAAAGTGCAGTGTAAACAATTCAAACCACTATTCATTTGATCTTGACTTACTTTCCGTATGCAAAACTATTATAATAAAAATGTTCAACAAGTAAGTTGGTTGGGATTCAATAGTTCATAAGTTGAGAATTAGTTGTTGGTAATATTGACAAGATGGAAATGCTTAAAATAAGGTTCATTAGACATGTGAGAATGGTTTATACACAATGGGAAATGTGAAAATAACATGATTTTCAATATTATGCCCACAAGATATGAAACTTTTCTTCATACTTAGTGTCCAACACAATAGCTGCTTTTGGTTTCAAATCCTCATGGAAACTAATGTTGTTTGGGTATTTGTTTTGTAAAGGACATGTAGACTTAATGTTATATGTTTTATAAATGGGTTAAAGCCTTTGAGTAAGGGTCCAAATGCTAAAACCTACAAATATAAGTAATATTCTTTTCCCAAACATGATGGTTAATTGGGTTTAAGGTTTTTTGATGAGAATGTGGTTAAAGATGCACCATTTACATTTAGGGTTTTAGTTGTAAAATGTATATTTTATTCAAATTGATGTCATTTGTATTTTCTTATTCAACACAAAAATTGTCCAACAAGTCTAGAAAAAGACAAATAATGTGAAGAACATGTGTTTTGAAACAAATCATAAGTTTATTGTGTCACATTTTGCTTTAACATAAAATGAACATGAAGGCTTGTAATTTGTAACCAATTATAGGAGAAGTTACAATCTCTATTCACAAAGTTTGAATTGTTGGATTCATTATCAAATTTACAACACATGTTTTTTTTAAAGGTGGCTTTTCAACACAACATGATTTGAAAGATAAAGGATTTGAATACACCAAAGAGAAAGGACTTAAAATTAACTAAAATTGACGTATGATTGAAATTAATAAATATTGACAAAATCACAACAGTTGGACATGGTAGACCCTTCACCTTCAAATTGGACATGGCAAACCCCAAGCCCTCAAATTGGACATGACACACATTCAATTAACAACTTCAAATGGAAACATATTCACAAGTGCATATTCTTGAAATCTGTATTTGAACCTTTATTAATATGAAGTTTTTTGGTTTTGATACATTAATTTTATTACCATATAACCAATGATACCATATTAAATTATCAAATTAACAATGTAAAATGGATTTTGTGTAGATTTTATTTTGTTAAAAAATGAGCCATTCAACTATGCATTCATTTTATCGTCTTCAAATCATTTTCAGTCCTTAAATAAGGAGTCCATTAAGCTACAAAAACATTGGTAACATTACTTAAAAGTGATTTTGGGTGCTTTATATTAATTAAATTAATTTCAAATTAATTTGAATGTTCCCATAATATATTAAATACATTATTGTACAAGTGTACCAAAGAATTTCAAAATTAACTTGACATACCATTTTTAATTATGTAAAATAAAGTAATACTTACACATTTCATGGTTCATTTTAACATGGACACACCCCTTATGTAATCATCCAAATATCAATTTGCAATAAGGTAGGTCACACACAACACATCACATCATTTGTGGATTACAAAAAATAATCATAGTAAAATCATAAACAACAAAGAAGGCCCAATAATTCAAAATGTAGGTGCAAACAAAATCAAATAACCAATGACATTACTTTAGAAAAGGATTGCATGTCATTTTGCCTAAAAAACATTTTTTCATACAGTTGAATTTTTAAACACTTTTTTTCAATTTTTTTATAATAAATGTTTATAATTGTCCAAGTACATGACATGGTTTTTTTTAAATAAATTTTTTAATAAATATGAATTTTTGAAAGTGTGTTGATTCCTTGTGAATTCAATGTTTCAAATCATAACAAAATTGATTTATTTTAAAAAATATTTTCTTGTATAGTATGCTACAACTTTTCTTAACACATTATTACATTATACCCCATTTATATGTGGTAAAGGACATTTGAAGTCTAAAATTTTAGATCAATTTTGAAAAGTTTTTTGAACTTTTAAAGTTTTAAAATTCCACATATTTTCAAGTATGAGTGTTTTTTGAATGTGACTAATATGTCTTTATCTTCTTAATGTTTTTCTTATCAATTTTGTTTTATTGCATGAGTCCTTTTGATAGTCCTTTGCAAAATTGATTCCTTCAGAAGTAATAGGTGTTTCATGTTCAAAGGTCCTAAATCAAAACTTAAAATTTTATCAAATGGATTTTTGGTTTGAATTCCTTGACATTCATGTATTTGAAAAAGAAACAACTTGCCATGATTGCCATGGTTTTAAATGGTAAACATAGATGTTTTTCCAATTTTGACTGTTTTCCTTCATTTTCTGACATCTTTTTTAGCTCATTTGATTATGACTGCACCCATGTGGTCAAAAGGGATACCATATGTCATGATTGGCCAAGAATTATGAATTGAAAAACATGGTCCAAGTTGTTTTTATGTCAACATCAAATGCCTCTTGAGTTCCAATTAATGTATTAGTGGAAGAAAAAATTCATTGTCATTTTCATATGGCATTATTTCTATTTGGGTGTTACATTTGTTAATGTTATCCCCTTTGAGGCTTCAACAACATGCACAAATCAAAAGAACTAGCAAAGATACCAAGTTTAAGGTTTGCAATTTTCATCAATTTATTATTAAATTGGCCTAAACCAAGATATGAACACTGAAAACTAACTAGAAGCTTGAAAAAGACAATGAACAAGTTTCTTTGAAGGTGTGAAAAAGGGCATACAACATACTCCAAATTGTGTAGATCAACATCACAACAACCACCTTAAAGCCCTTCAACAATGGCAAGAATGTGTGAAAGTTCAAAACATACAACTTATTTCAATCAGAGTGCAACATTGTTGTAGCCAATTACAATGCATTACTAGGCAAGGTGTTAAAAGTTTAATGCTTTGCATATGAACTTTTGGCATTGAAAAAATGGTTTCAAAGAAAGCCAGAAACAAAAAGATCGACAAGCATTTGAAGGCAATGGAATGTTTTTGATGCTCTTGAAACTTTGATTATTTGTTGGAAAAATAAAATGCATGTTGCAAACTTGGTTCAAGTTCTAATATAATATGAAAAAAAATTTGTATGCAAAAGCTTGAAAATGAGAACGATTGTCAAAGAAACACAATGTGCAACATATTGCAATCTTGAAAGCTCAAGAAGAACAAATAAACAAACAATGAAAAGCAAGTGACAAAGCAAAAATTTGAACTCTAACATGAATTGAAGCCGAAATTGAAAGAAAATGATGGGGAGGCAAAAAAGACAATGGAGGCATTAAACAAATACCTTTAAACCCTGAAAATCCCAAACTTGCCTTTAGAAATTAAAACCCTAATTCAAGTCTATGTAGGTTATTTTTTAATGAAAACATCCAAGTTGTTATTTTAGGGTTGAATTTGGGTTTCTTGTTTACACAAGTCCTAGTCTTGGATTTTAAGTTGGTTTTCAAAACATGTATAAAATTAGGTCTAGTTCTTAATACCTAGGGCCAAAACCATGAATTTTTTCTCAAGTTTTTAAATACTCACACAACATCAATGGAAGCTTCCTCCTTTTCACCTTAAAGCCCTTAAGCCCCAAAACAATGTCGTGCCCCCTTGTCTTCCTTTGCCCCAAGTCTAAATATGTTTAAAGTTTGTGAGCAACATAAACATCAATCACAAAAGGCATCCATTTGTTCACAACACATATATGTAACTTAACAAAAAAATAAGACAATGGGATCACATTTGACAAGTCCAAGCAAATTACTAATGACCCATTGCATATCAAAACCATCATGCATAAACTTCCTAGACTTAATATGCATCAAAATTGGTTGCATAGGTTTCAAGTACTCATAGATGCACTTTAAACCTACAAACATTTGCAAGACTATAATGTGAAAGTTGTAATTCAAAAAATAGAAATTCCTAGCATTAAAACCATGTTTCATTACTAATGATGTGAATGAATGCTCATAACAAAAATCTACGAGATAAGTAAGTACATTGACATATGTTTCTATAGTAGACTCCATCTTTGTCTCTCTTTTTGATGTTTTACTCATCTCATCTTGTTTGTATGTAGAGAACCTTAGGGCTCTACCTCACAAATTAGGCCCTAGGGTTGTACCCATGTTATCCTTTCCTCATCTTACATGAGGCAAAGGTTATCATGAACCCGTATGTACTCAGATCATGACTCATGAGGCAAAGGTTTATCATGAACCCAAATGTACTTAGATCATGACTCGTGAGGCAAAGGATGAGAGGGCTCTTATATCTACTTACATACTTACATGCATAAGTTCCCTCCTACTCTTAAGGTGCATTGACACTTGGTTTTAAGGATTCTAATGTCCCCTAACATCATACTAGTCATTGAAAACTTAAGTTTACTTATCATGAAAATTTTATGTTAAGCTAACATTTACTTAACATTAAGCTATTGCCCATTTAACATTGAGTGCCACCTAAGGTGTCAGTAAGATTTTCATTTAACATCGACTTAACATCAAGTGTGAATGCATAATTAGGAGTAGGCAAAAATTATAATATTTCCTCCACTTTTCTAGGAAGGATATTCATATCTTGGGTAGGCCCATGGGTCGAGGTGTTCTCAAAATGAGGTCTCACCCAACCTGAGGGGTGGTTCTTGAATGAAGGCTCGCCCAAGTTGAGGGGGCGCTTATTTCAAGAATGCCCCAATCCAAAGCCAGAACACTGGGTGGGCTATTTCAAAACAAGGGAGCATTTTGGAAAAAAAGAAATGTTCACTTGCAAAGTGGGTGAACATTTTGTTTTATTGGTGAACTTTTCAAAAATGAAAATTAGCCCACTTTGCAGAGGAACAATTACACCCTATTATAGGGCCTCTATTAGTACTTAAAAAATGACTTGGTCCTTTATGGAAATAAGGTGCTCCAAATACACAATATAGGGACTATCTAACCCACAAGAGTGTGCTGGTTACTACATATAATCTAACTGAAAAGTGGTGATATTATATGTGGTAACAGGGTAGCCTTGAGCCTGTTACCAGACATGACCCTTTGTCTGTAGTGAGGAGTTATGATGATGGACCAATGGCACGTTAGGGTACTCCACACATGTAAGTTATGAGTTATAACTTGTTATCGGTTAGGAAATTTCTTTGAGTGCTTTACTTGATCCAACATAATGAATTCATTGCAAACTTGTGAAGACTCACTTGTGGATAAAACTACTTACAATTAAGTTACCAAAGTTCCAAAGTAGGTAGATGCATGTGGATGGTTAGTACCATGAGGGGGGGGGGGTGGGGTTGGGTAGGTATTAGAAATCCCCTCAAAACTGCCCCTTGAAGACGATTCTTAATGGTGCATTCACACTTGATGTTAAGTCAGTGTTAAATGAAAATCTAGGTGGCATCCTAGGTGGCATGCAATGTTAAATAGGTGATAGCTTAATGTTAAGTGAATGTTAACTTAACATAAAATTTTCATAGTAAGTAGGATTAAGTCTTAAATGACTAGCATGATGTTAGGGGACTCAACACTAGAGTCCCTAACACCAAGTGTGAATGCACCTTAAGTATGGGAAAGGAAGTACAACTATCTGGGGAAAGAAGGATCCCACCATCATTGAATCTCTTTCTTCAGCCTCGAGGAGAAACTATTGTACTTGAAGCTTCCAAAATGCTCACAGGAATGTTCTTCCCAAAATTGTAATACACAGGGACATGGTTTGATGAATTCCCCGTGCAGGCAATCGCATTGAGGATCCATGCTCCATGGGATCCATGGTTGATGAGGTTCCCAAGCATGGATCAAGTCTTAGCTGGTAATAAGTAGTACCATAGAACCTCGATTAGCGTGGAGAGTAGCATGGCAAGTTCAACATTTCAGTGTCCAAAAATTATACCTTCCATGCAGTGCTTTATATCTGGGTGGATTTTTTCATTTTCTTGAACTGAAAAAAATCGTTTTCAATAGATACAAATGATTATTGTGAAAAAAAATGGTCCTCATTCAGCAGATCTAAAGGATAGGAATTAAAATTTGCCAGATTTCTACATTAGGTTCAAGCAGGTAGCCAAAATATGAAAGGATTCTTCAATTTTTAAATTTTTTATATCTAGTCCATAGTCAAATTTGGCTAAATCTCCTTGTGAATGATCTAAATACAAAGTTTGTGAGAGAAAACAACTCCTGATATTCCATGCTGAAAAAAAATAAATTCTAGAATATTCCAAAAAGATTTGTTTACGTTTGCTTCACATAATTGTTTCTTGGGAAAAAAAAATAGTTTTTGAAAATAATATAACTTATTTTCAAAGCTGCCAAGGCAGAGAATTATTTTGTGACGAAATTTACTAAAGCTGGTTTGGAAAAGGAGTATTCTGTCACGAATTCCCAATTTTTGGGGGAAAAAACCCAAATAAAATAAAATAAAATAAAAGTAAAATCTCCAAAATTTGCCCCAAAGTGCATACAATAGGAAATGGTGCTTAAGATGTTTCTACTTTCATATTTTGAATATTACCAAATTTGGCTTAATATTCTTATGGATGACATAAAGGACTTGAGCAAAATCACAAAATTGCAAAAAGAAAAGAAAAACACTGTGCAGAGCTACTAAATAGAGGTACGCTGCTAGAGAGTAAAGCATCTTCATTGCAGCCAACAAATACCTACTTAGGTTTTGTGAAATTGGGTTTGTACTTGGAAGTTTACACTGACTTTGTAGTACTGGAAATTTTGAAGCCTGCAATGAGGAGCTCATTCATAATTACTCACTCGTCCGCAGTTGTTTTGACATAGGTACTGTGCTTATACGTACGAGCTACCAGCTGCTGCTTGCTGCCAGAAACAGTGCTGCAAATTTACTAGGCAGCTAGCTACTTAACGACAGTAATGCTCAATGCTCATTATGCTTTCTCCTTTACACACTTGACTGCGTGCCTGGGTTGCTTGCCGGCCGTCGATCGTCAGCCTGACTGACCGACCTCTCTGACAACGCTCTTCCCTCTTCTGTGTCTTGTGAAACTGGTCCCCTAAGCGATGATGTCCATGATTGCTCCACGGGACTCACTCACGGGGACGGGAATTTCCGACGTAAGGCGACTCATAACGCTCAAATTCCCGGCCTACTCACCCGACTCCACTCCACTGTGCTAGAGTAAAGCATCACCCAGTAACGCCCCATCCACTGGATGTCCTCTATGATTCAGTTGTGGATGAACCTCAACCTGAGTTGATATCTGGTTTCTCCTTGGTAACCCATACTGTAGGTTCCACATGTTGGAAATTGGCGACTACTAGGTAACTAGATGGTTTATACATTCCGAAGGGCTGTCTTTAGTAACTGCCTATTATCAACCTGCTTAATGCAATTTGTTACTAGTTAGCTTTAAAGCAGTGTTTGGGCAGTTACTACTCAGTTTGGCAGGTTAGAATTGTGGGTTCTGGTTAATGAAAACTGAACTGGAACTGGGTTTGTGTTTGGGAACTACTTCTAAAACCAGGTTCTCTATTTTATTTATGAGTTTTTTTTTTCAAATATCTGGGAACAAAGGTTTTGTTTTTTTTGGGAAGAACCCAGACCAGAACCAGATTCTCAATTCCATTTATATGTGGAACTAGAACTGGAAGTGTTCTAATTTATTTTTTAGAACTGGAACCAGAGGTTGTTCATAAAAGTAAAGAACCACCCAACAGTGATTTAAAGTGGGTTCTTATTAGGTAGTAAAAACAAACAACTGAATCTAACCACCATGGTTAGTTAGGGGACTGGAAGCCAACCAATAACTGTTTCCTGGTCACTTACCATCCATCCATTCTTCATTGTGCCTGCAATGCAGGGTGCTGGTCCGCTCTGGCCAACAGGATGCACACCTCTCTCTACCCACACCTCTATCTACATTCATAAATTTCTCACTTGCGTTTTTTTCACAGAATTAAAACCTCTCAGAGTACCTACCTTAAATGAAGTACTTGGATTCGTTTGTTTGTGGCAGTTATTCCATGGCCAGTATTAATGATTTAATTCCCCTTTGATGAATGAAGACATTCCTGAAGAGGAAGAGAATGAGAAGACGAGGATGAGGAGAGCAAATAACGAAAATTGATCTTCACATTCAGGACCGGGACCTAGCTCTAGATCAGATGATGAGTCTCGCTCAGATTCTTCTACTTCTTCTATCAGCAAAGGGGCACCTACTGTTTTTCACACACAATTGTTGCCTTTAAGATTAAACGGCAATGGCCAAAGCTTAGAAAACCAGCATTTTTTGTGTTTTTCCAACCAGTGTTTGTAGCCTTTAACTAACCAGCCAACCAACTCTTTTGTGTGTGTGTTTTTAGCCAGTGTTTAGCTAATGTGTGTCTAGCTAGCCCATGTAAACAAGAGTGGCAACAATGCAAGGACGCTTAACAGGTGTGACACACATAACAACCCAAAAAAAAAGTGCTTCTTCTCTTCTTTAAAAATAAAAAATAAAAAATCGTCTTTAATCGCTACAAAAAATAGTGAGATTTTTCCTTTTTTTTCCGTTTTTTATTGGTGCTTCATGCATAATGGTTTTTTTTTCAAACTTGTGAAGTAGGTGGGTTGGTGATCGTACACAGGAGGCAAATTGAAAGTTGAGTGTTTTTGGTTTTCTTTGCTTGCATTCTTCTTGTTCATAATATTTGATTTAGAGTTTCAAATTAGGGCTTAATGTTTATTAAAGGGTTTAGATCTATTTAGGGTTAGGTAGTTTAGGGTTTAAGGCTAAGGTTTAGGGTTTTTTCTTTTGATATTTGAGTTTGAAATAAGGATATCTCATTATAGTTTAGTTTAGGGTTTATGTGTTAAAGTTTGGGTTAATGGGCTTGGTTAGGCTAGAGATGTGTTTCTTGAATGTTGACAGTATTTTCATTTGTAAGGTTCTCATGGGCTCCATGCAAAAAAATGATGAAAGTTGGAGCTTGGGCCCAAGTTGAATGGCATTTAGCTTCGTTAGACCTAAGTGGTTTCACATAGGCAAAAGATGTAGAGGATCCCCATAGTTCCCTTGTTTATAATTATCGACAACTTTTATTCCTTTTATACAACATATCAACCTTTCACAAAGTGGGCAATGGGGTGTACAAATGAGACATGATATTAAGTTAAACATATTTTTAACATATTCACATAGTTCAAATGTTGTCGCATAAACAAGGCTTGCAATGAATCATAGTGTAGCTTTTAGTTACAATTTGAATAGTATATAGAGTTTGAAGTATCATCTCACTTAAGACAAACAAAACTTTGGGATTTAAATGATTAATATATATTGTTCCTTTTGTGTCATTTTGTTTCATACTTACTTGTTTTCATTTTGAAAGTGCTAATCAAATATAAAAAAAGAAATCCACAACCTCAATTTCACAATGATATGGAAGTTGCATTTTAAAAAATCTTTCTTGTATGCAATATTTATTAAAAAACATGGAAAATATGGTTTTTATAGGGACTAAAATATATGCAATACCCACATGGTGATAGTGTCAAAAGCAATCTAAAATTAGTTGGGGTTTATTTTTTGTTTCAATTTTAGTTGCATTGAAGGGTAGATGAGCATAACCTTCATGAACTTGGAATTGTTCAAAAGGACAAATAGTGGGTGAAAAAGGGGTCCAAGTGGGGTGCAAGGTTGGTGTTTGCTCAACATCCTATGCTAAAAAAATTTGCTCACTTCGCATCTTAAAAGGGTGTGTGACCCCATGGTGAAAACAAACAAACTTGGTTCATCTTGAATTTGTGAAAGTGGTCCTTGTTGCCAAGACCACCATCTAATGAATGCACATATCTCAAGTGTTGCACACACCATTTAGAGGTGGAATGACCAAAAAATGGTTAAACGAATTTACACTAAAGTTAAAGTGGAATGTGATCACCTTTGGTCCCTCGAAGAAGGAAAATCCAAAATGAAGAAAGTTCTTTTGGTTAAGTTAACATTCAATCAATTATTGTAAATCTTAGGGATTTAAAATTGGGGTGTGGGGACCATCTCACATGATGTGCACATTCACAATGAAAAGGACGAAGATTTGCAAACCTTTATTCACACCATTCGATGTGCATATGCAAAGAGGGTGAGAGATGGTCTAGGATGATATTTACTAGGAGCAAAAATTGGACAAGATCACTCGGAAATGATAAATCAATGTGTTTTTAGATTTCTATGAATTTGAAATGATTCATGGACAATATGTAAGCTTATTACCCATCCTTTTGTTTTCATTTTGTTTCTTTGGTTTATGAATTCTACTAATATAAGGTTGTTGTCTTATTGTAGACTTTATGAGACCACCAAGGAGGATTTTATGGCAACCACAATGCATCGTCAAATGGATCATACATTGACATGTGGCAAATGTGCCAATATCATATCAACATGGACATGGGAAGGGTAATGGAAATTGTAGTTTTAAAAAGGGTTATCCATCTTAGATAGGGAGTAAGGTTTAAGAAGATTATAAGTTATTGGACGTTTTTTAACCAATTTTGTAAATTAAACAATTTCCATGCACCTATCATGTCCATGAAGGCTGTCATTTTGCATTTGGAAACATCATTTGCAATGGCATGTAGATATGTCTCAAACAAACTTGATTTTTGATATACCATATTGTTGAGGTTGGGGTGCAAACAAGCTAATAGAAACAATTGGTGCCCCTTTAGGTGATTGCCTTTCGGGGAATATTCTTGAAATATTTTTGAAATTTTTTTTAAAAAACCTTAAAATTAAAAAAAAACTTTTTGTATTATTTGTTAACGTTTGTGTTAAAAATTTGTCAAAAATATGCTATTTTCAAAGTTTTTCAAGTCCATTTAGAAGTCTTTTTGTTGCTTAAAAGCAATGGTTATTAGTCCTTCTCCACTATTTTTGAAGGTCCAAATGTTAATGAAATAATTTTATATTTAAATTTTTTATAAAATAGGATATTAGATTTGATAATGTGAATTTTAAAAATTTTATATTCATATTTAAAATTTTTAAAAAAATTGGTGCAAAAAAATAGAAATAAATAGTGGCTACAACTACTTTTGGCTCCTATTAACATAACTACACCTTGTTGGTTCAAAACATTAAAATAGTTTAACATTGTAATTTCATAGATTTATTGTTTACCTCAACATGCCCTATTGAAAACACTAAATGGTCTTGTTTTATAACATTATATCATTTGCAATAACTTCAATATGAAAAGCATTGTTATTAATCAATACCTTTGCATGTTTAGCATCCAATAATTAATATTTATTTTAAAACACATAATACCCATGTCAGGGTTTTGTATATGCATTGGGCATTGTAAAAATGTGTTATATTTGGATGTGGGTCACAAAATAAATGCTTGTTTTTCTGGGGGGTCATGCAATACCCAAATATGGGTTTGTGAGAATGGGTGTTGAATTTTCATCATTTTTAAAAATGTTGCTTTAAGGTCATGTGGGTATTACAATTGGATTGAAGTCTTCATCCAATTTGGGAGGCCCAAGCATTTTGTGAACTATAACAGAAGATTTAAGTGAAAGAATAATGGTATTACATCGAAATATAATACTACAGTTATTTTTATCATTTCTTTGATTTCATATGAAAATACATGCCAAAGCTTTTTGGAAAAAATTGTAATAAACATTCTTGTTTTTCATTTTCAGTCATAAATTCAAACATAATTACAAATGTTTTAGAGGTAAAATTATATTTTATCATTTAATTTTTTTTAATGCAATCACATTGATGTTTTTTTATAAAACAATTCAGCATTTCAAAAATAATCTAAAAAGTTCTTGTCTTGCACTATGAAAACGAATAAAAAGTCTCAAGTGTCATATTTACATTTATTTTATCAATGCCTTAAACCTTAATACATGTACAAATATATTCAAATGCAAAACATGAAAAAATAAAAACAAGTTATTATGCCTTACATTTTAAAGGTAATTAAATGGAAACAAAGTATTGAACGGAAGAATTAGCTCTAGATTTTAAAGATAATTAAATGGGAACAAAATATTGAAAGAATTGTCCATAGATTTTTAAGGTAATTAAATGAGAACAGAACATTGAATGGAAGAATTAGCCTTAAATTTTAAAGATTATTAAATATTTTTAAAGAAAAGTGCAAAAAAAGGTTTGTTTTTACCCTATGTATAGTCTTTTCAAGTTGAGACTTTTTGCACTCCCCTTCAAAAGAAATTGCTTCATATATGTCAAAATGAAAATTTCTTCCCAAATCCAACCTAACCTTGATTTTAATTATAATAAGAAGGTGACAAAAAGTCATAATTATTTGTTATTTTCAAAACCTTAAATTCAAACCGCATTACTTAATTATGTCATTAAAATAGGTACATCAAATTGGTAAATCTATTGCTTGGGGCTTAATGAAATGAGGTAAAGTAGATTAAAGATAACATGCATTAAATAGGCCAAAGTGGAGGTGTAGTTCTAAAATTGACCTGATCAAAGTTGCCCCGCAATTTGCAATACCTGAATTAAGGTCTGCCATTTTATTGTCATTAGTGGCTCTAGTTGGCTAAAATGGTTGTTTCTATCTTCAATGCAATACTCAAATATTTTGTAGTAGATGAATAGGTGAATTTTGGCATTCCGCAAGTGATAGGTAGGTAGTTGAAAATGAAGGAGGGTGAATAGGTAGGTGGGTAGGTAGGGTAGGGAAGATAAGTGAGTGGGTAGTTAAAAAGATAGGTAAGTAGATAAGTGGGTAGGTAAATAAGAAAGTAGGTAGTAAGTAGCTAAAAAGAAATGGTGGTGGGGAAGTAAAGTAGGTAAGTAAGAAGAAAGCTAGTTCACTAAGATAGCTAGGTCAATAAGGTAGCTAGCTTAGTAGGTTAACTAGGAGAGTAGGGTACATAGGTCAGTAGGATAGCAAGGTGAGTAGGGTACATAGGTCAGTAGCTAGGTCAATAAGGTAGCTAGCTTAGTAGGTTAACTAGGTGAGTAGGGTACATAGGTCAGTAGGTAGCTAGGTGTCAAGGTAGTTAGGATTCAGAAGGTCAGAGAAAAGTCAAAAAAAATAGTCAAAAACGGTTTGACTTGTACCCGTGGGTTAATGCAGGGTCAGGTGGCGGATGAAAAACAGCCACCATCCAGTAGTGGACAGAACGTCCAACTGGTGCATTGGTGGAAGATGATGCCATAGTAATTAACTAGGGTGGCCCTGTGCCATTGGCCCAAGTGTTACCACATCCTCAACTGAATTTTCCCTTCCAAAACCTGGTCTTTTGGAATTAATTTGAATTTTCAGTGAAGAAAGCATTCAATATTCAAGAACTTTTGCACCTCAAGTCCAAACGTCATGGACCAAAGCCCATGCACTCCTCCTGGTCAAGAGCTTTCCAAAGACACCAAGCAAGAACAAGAAGATCAAAAGCATCCCAGTTTGGTGGATCTCATAACTACAAAACAAAACAAACTACCTTCCTTCGAAGATAGATGTTTTCCTTTCCAATTTCTTGATGTAGCCAAAGTGGTGAGGACAATTTAACCAAATTTACAAATGGGGGGAAGGACCTTCTATATTCATTGCTACCAACAAGAACCTATTAACACAAAAACTGAAGATTTGGAAAGAAAAAAAAACTTGAAATCTGGTGAATTTGGGCCCTTTTTTTTTCCATAAAATATCTTGTGTATAGGTGAAAATTAGATTTTTCTGGTCAAGATTTGGCAATAGTTTGCCAAAAAAAAATCACTAATGTTTAGGATGCAAGCCCCACAAAATGAGAAGCTTAGGATACCAGAGTTCATTCTTCTCTTGCGCAACCCCACTAAACAAAAGACCAACAACAAACAGGGGATAATCCTTCAAAAGGATAACAATGTTATAAAATCAAAAAAATAGATGTTCAAGATTGCAACTCTTCATTGTAAAATTAAATTCAAAAATTGCCATATGTACAATGTGCTACATTAGAAAATCATTAAGAACAAAAGCATCCGGACTTCAGACACCTTGAGAATTATGAATTTTATCTGAAATATTAAAAAGGAGGACTTTGATTATGGTAGCACGAAAAATTTCATTTTCTTTTTTTTCTTTTTTCCCATCATCAACTTGGCCCAAATGTTTTTATAATTGATGAATCAAAACAATCTTCAAATAAAGTATCAAGATTCAAAATTCCAAAGTACACTTCCATCGAGTTTCGATTTCATTTTTGGGTTCAAACAACTTGGATTGTACATATGATGAATGAAAAAAATGGATCTATTTGCGAAAGTTGATTGATTGATTGACCCACCATTAGTTATTTGGAATGAAATGTGTTGCAAAAGAAAGTGCAACAAATCATATGTCCCATGATCAAGCGAACAATCCAAGGTCCTTGGTGATATGGTTTGAACACATCATCCAAAAGGTTACCCACAAGGGTTTGAACATGTGGTTACAAACAATTTTCTTTTATAGGCATTAAGTTTTTAAAGAAGGAAAAATTGACTCTTTGTGAATTTGCATGCAACAGATATTATTACATTTTCAAAAAGATTGAGTGTGTAGGTTTTACTTCTGAACCAGGTGGTCACTTTCAACTACAACATTGGTACCTACACAACCTCCCATCTAGGGGCATGTGTAGGTCTCTGAATCAGGTTTGGAATCGTCTCTCAAGAACTGAAAAACAAAAAAGGACTACGGTTACTAGGTGGGTTCTTTTTGTTGGTCGAGTAACCGCAGGTGAACCAGCACCTACACTCACTCGTACCATGGTAAAAACCCTAATCTTTCTTGAGTTGCTTGTAAACATTATTAATAATATCCCATCCTTGAACTACATCAGGATCTCTGAGTCCAAGTCTAACTAACATTTTGCAGGTTAATTTCAACTTGGAAAATGGCCTCACTCAAGAAGGTGCATGTACTGGTGTTCACCCTAGCTGGTCTCTGAGTGCTCGTGCTCGTATTTGATTCATTGAAGAAACAAATGGCTAAATGCACGACACTAAATGCCCCCTTCCCCAGAGTTCTGTCTGGGCTTGTTGTTTTGCACCTTGTGCAGTTGTGTGCAGTTGTGTGCAGTTGTGCTTATTCTATCAAAAAGTAATAATTTTAAAATTGTTTTGCTGCATGTTGTGCTTTCCCAGTTCAATTTTTCAACTCATGAGATAGTAAGGATTTATACCATTGCCTTCGTCTGAGCATAGAGTTCGTTGAGTTAGTCAATCCGTGCATTGCTTTATTTGAGCTAGAACTAGGGTAATGTTAGTCAGACCCTGTGGCAGAACTGCATGGTTCTATGCAGGGCATTGCACTCTCGCCCGGGGACAGTGCTTGTTGGGGGCATCTTGTGTACCTAAACAATGTCTTATCTTGAGTTGTGTGTATGTAGGTGAGGATGAAATTAGGCTTCTGAATTATATTCCAAAGCCTGATTTAAATTAATTTTTGGAAGAATTCTATAAAGGAAAAAAAAGATTATGACATACTAGTAGCACATATAGGTTTCAACTATGCACATGCTTTTAAATTTCATGCATAATAACTCCACATCCTAAACCAAATGACACATACACATAATATATGCCAATATTATGAAGACACACCTATTCAAGGAAAAGGAAACAAGCCACTCCAAAACAAAAAATATTATTGCCATATTGTGTGTGCATGAAACTATATGGGTATTTTAGCAAAGAAACAATCTCACCTTACATTCATCACATCTTGACTGGGAGATTGCAATCATGACAACCTTAGGTCCTCTTCTAGGGCCACAGTACTAATTCTAGAAAAACCCATTTTTGGCTCATCAGGCATTTAGGATTTCAACTTGAAAGCTAGAGCACTCTATAATGATACTCAACACATTGTCCCTGTCTTGGTATGCAAAGCCAAACAACCCAAATTCACACAAAGCATGCACAAACAGATTTCTATGTTTCCACTTAGTTCTGGGTATTTGAAAAACTGCAGAATCAAAGAACCATCAGTTTTGGGTATTCCAAACCCCTCACATCAACTTCTCAAAGTGATCACATGAAGTTCTTAATGTGTTCCCAACATGTTCCCCCATTTTTTCAATGTCTTCCCCAAAGATATTCCCAATAGCACCACACTTTATCTGATAACCTTCATCCAAAGGTGAATTCTAATGATTTGTATAGGTGGGCCAAAGGGAAGCACTTTTATATATTTTTATT
The DNA here is from genome assembly GCA_963920785.1 of Sphagnum contortum. Lineage (NCBI taxonomy): Eukaryota > Viridiplantae > Streptophyta > Sphagnopsida > Sphagnales > Sphagnaceae > Sphagnum > Sphagnum contortum. The sequence goes on from OY987276.1 coordinate 11,619,718, forward strand.
TATTTTTGAATGGCACAAATGAAGTGAAGAGGAAATATATAAATAAATAATTATTTTGACATTGCAAACTTCTTTTCGTGGGAGTGTTCAAAGTTTCAGAATTTATTTTGTGACGGGCCAATCAAAGTGATTCATTGCCAAAAGAAAAAAAATTGTTATGCACTTTGCTATTGATTGATAGATCTAACAAATAGGTAACCCACATGAGTATTTATTTCCCTCTTTTTATGAAAGAGATTGGCATGCTTGTACAAAAGTTGTTAGGGTACTTTATATTCATGGAAGTTGAACTATGGCCAAACAATATGGGATAAAATTGGGGTGCTATTGGGAATTTTGTCTTGAGGAATACTTGGGGGAAACCTTTGGGAACTTGATAGGAACACATTGGGAACAGATAAAACACAAGACGCTGAAGTGCTGCATTATCTGATTTCAAGAAGCTCTTTGTCACCATTTTCAACCTGGGTTAATACCCCCATTTAATAATGGCGGTATGTATTTATAATCTTAGGTCTCCTTTGTTATCATTGATTGTCATTTCATAGCCATGAGTCCTCATTGCATAGAGTCTTTACTTGATTTTTTGTTGATTGTTTGTTTTTGTTTTTTCTTTGGGTTGTGTCTACTTGTGTTCTCATTTGCCTTGTAGTTTTGATGGATGGGTTCCCATCCTTGATTTTTAATTACAGGCTTTTCCTTCTATTTATAGGGGTACAAAGAAAAACCCTCTCTCTCTCCCTTTGCTTGAGTAGTGATAAAATCAGCTGTTGTCCTGCACCCCATCATCCAGAGTGGGACCACCATCTAACTTAATAGCAACTGCAGTATGAGCCAGAAATTAGTCAGAATTTGTGCCGATCCCTCACAGCATATGACCAATCCCCTGGTCTTTTACTGCTGTCTAGTGGCTGTATATGAGATGCTGCATTCCTGTACTTATTGTGATACTTTGTCTCAGGCTCCACACATGAGCTCCACAAAAGCAAGCTTGCTTGATTGCCTGTTGTCTGTCTGTCTGTCTGCTCTGCTTTCTGTTGATCATTCAGTGCTGCAGCTGCTCTGCTCAAATAGGTACTTGCCTTTGTACATAGCACTAATTCAGTCTTCTTCTTCCAAGTAAGTATGCATGTCCGTGTTGTTCTGTGAGACAACAAGCACTGGCACTTGGGCAAAGGAAGCAGACACAACAAGTTTACTCTTCTGCCTTTTTGTTGCTGACAATATTGTCTATTTTATATTTAAAAATAAGCTTTCACAAGGTTTCCAGTTATGTTCAGGTTTCATTCCAGTTTTAAAAACAATTGTTTCAACTGTGTTTTTCGTACAATAAAGGGGCAGCTCATGCTGCAAATCAACAACAGTGTGAAATGGAGTTTCATAGTTCCTTGACTCTTAGCTGCTGCTTTCTGCTTTTGCAAAGGACAGTTCTTCAGACCGAGTTCAGATCCAACTTGGCTATTTTGACTGCCATAATCCTTTTAAGTTTCCAAGTGGTGGCATCAGTACTGAAAATTTTATGATGAAAAATTTATTTCCAGTTATTATTTTCAGTTTCTCTTACTTGGGTTCTGATTGGTATGTCTGCGGAAAAATGATACATTCCCACAGGATTCTTCTTCATCTTTGGATTTTGTTTGTTACGATTTGGTGAGTTTCTCTTGACTGGACATAGGGAGGGTCAGTACTCATGATGGGTAATGTAGACAGAGAGGTGCCTCCAGGAGTAGACTAGCACGTGTAAAAACCACAATTAATAAATGTAGATAAGTTGCCATGAGCAGATCATGGTAACATTCAATGCTAAAACATTCAATCACGGAAGTAGAATGCAAAAATCAAGTACCCATGTCGGAATTTTTGGTGTAAGATATTGGTGGTGAGCGGAATATTGAAAAGAGCTCATGATTCATGGGTTTGGATTCTTGCAAAAAAAAATCATTCTGAAATCCTCAACTATTCAAATGTTTTTGTGTTTCCAAAATCCCTTAGTAATAATTGGAAACATGTACTTCATGATTTCACATCCTACTGCATTTTCCTTTTGGCTTGTTTGGTTTCCAATGAGTTTAGGGGATATTAGGGCATCTCCACCCATTGCAGGCTAAAAACAGCATGTACGCTGTATTTTTGGATGAAGTGTAGCAATCAAATGTCATAAAACTAATTGGAGACTGTGAATGTCAAGTGCCATCCAAGATAAATGCCCTCCAAGCGGGCTAGTAGAAGAAAATGACTATTTTTATTGGTAGGCTGGAACAATTGCTCCAGGTGGTGATATTTAAATAATCTCTTTCTTTATATTGTACACTTTTTCATGTTTATGGGTGGGACAGAGAAAAAATTAACACCATATATTGGATGCAATAAATAATTTTAGAGCTCTAGAAAGGGCATGGGGGTGGAGATGCTCCAAAGTACATTTTTGTGGGTTTATTTGAGTGTTGGTCTGATATATAGGTTTGCACCCGGTATTAACACTGGTAGAAAGGGCCTTACCAGCCTGATATGAGCTGAGGCAACACCAGCCTTATTGGTATATCAGCCTGGATGGGACCCAAGGTAATACCAACCTTGTATCAATTTTACATCCATCTCCATATCGGGTATATACTTACTTCATACCAGTCAAAAGTTGGTCTTAGTTAGACACAATACCAGGTGCAGACTGATATGAAAGCTTTAAAAAGTACTCAATAGCATTATCAACTCTGTATGACCAATGAAAATAGTCCATTAGCAGTACGAAGCTGGTATGTTCAAAAGTCGATATCAGTCTTGTCAAGTTCAGATGTTGGGCAAGTTCAGGGTTGAGGAGGTTCTAGGGTACTTGAATTGCATGTTCCTACTTTTGTTAGAACTGGTTCTGGAATCAAACCTTGAAGACGTCCTTCTCTTGAAATTTGAACCTTGACTAGGGTGTTGATCTTTTTAAATTAGTTCCAAGTTCTCTTAGACGATAAATAATAATTTTTTAAAAAGAATATAGGCCATGCCTTACTCTGGGATATCTATAAAGTTTAGAAGGAATCAAAAGAAAGTTTTACCATGGTACTAGTGTTGGTGCTGGTTCACCCAACACAACTGTACATAGTACAACTGAGGCTCCAACTGTCACTCCCAAATTGGTTCCAAGATAGGTCCAGAGTTTTACCCCCAAAATCCTACTAATGCAAAGTCTCTTCCTATGGATGGGTAAAGCCAGGCAGAGCCAACAAAGTGGGTTGGTGATGGAAGTGATTATTGGCAGAGGATAGTAGCAATGCTCCAGAAACAACTCCAAAACAGATGCCCCAAAAGCAAACCCACCAGAGGAACATTAATCATGAGATCCAAAATTTCACACACTTTTGCATTCACTAAACATTAAACAAAGTCTCATATGATTTTGTTCTGCGTTTTGCAGTGGGCCCCATTTATGTATACATATTATTGTTTTATGAATTATATTTGGATTTTTATTTCTGTTTTTGGTGATATCTAGAGTTGGAGTAAATCTTTTCTATCAAGTAGAACCACAATCCTCTCAATATTTGCTGTCAAATTTACAAAAATTCTTTGAGTTATATTATTGGAATGGCGTTTTCAGTTCACCCCAGTTTTTTTTGGTGTAGGGTAGAAATGCCCGTCACCGATCACTACCCTATCACTGGACGCTTCTTTAGATCTTTGTAATCTGTGCTTCATTTTGAGCGATTTAAAATGTTAGGAGCGTTACCTCAAGCTCAAGAGCTCAAGATATCATCTTTGAAGTGCAAAGGAAAATGAGTAATGAAAAAATAGCACGAAGAAAAATAAGCTTTTCCATTCACAAAACATGATTTTTTTCCCCCTGTTTTCTTCTCTTTGGACCCTTCCTATTTTCGAAGCTTCTAACTTTCTCAATTCTCATTCACTTTAAATGATTTAAAGTGCTATAGGAGCGCCACCTTCAGTTCTACAAATCATCCTGGAACTCTAATAGTGACAGAGCAACATACAAGGAATTCTTTGAGAGATCAGGAACTGGCTTTGTACATTTGATGGTTTGTTTTTTTTGAGTTCTTGACCCCCTCTACTTTGGGGGGCCAAAACTTTCTCGATTGTAATCTGTTTTTGATGGTTTCTAGTGTGCCAGATGCGCCAATAGGAGGGGTTCAAGTTTGGTTTGGACACCAGAAACAGGAGCCCTCCCCTTGGATCCGGCCTGCCCTGAGCGCTTAAGTATAAGCTCATGGGCTGTTCTACCTTAATTCTAACAGTTATTTTGGCATCACATTTCCTGAATTTGGAAGTTATACAAGGCCATTTCACAGGATTAATAGAAACATATTACAAAATCTGTAGTGTATTTGGAGGTGCTCTTACAAAGAGTAAAGCTAGTGGGGCATTTTGAAAAGCAAAGTGCCTGCAACTGTGCAGCAGGCAATTGCTTTTCGAGTTGCCCACATCAGTTTTTTTTCAAAATTCCCATGACACCCAGCAGGTATTTAAACATTTTTTTGGGTTAAATTCTTCTAAGGCGCCTGACTCAAGAAATTGGTGAAGAATCCACCAGGGTAGGTGCTGGTTCAGCCTGGCCCTGTTTCACCCCAGCCAGTCAGTAAGCAGGCTGCATTCTTTTGAAAATCAAATTACCAAGGCCACGCTAACCATGTTACACCATTTCTTCATCAGTTCACATGTTTGAACCTGCCATTAATGAAGGCCAGAGCCAGGCAGCTGCTTGTTGTTAGCAAGTGGCACTTGGCACCAGATGGATTGCTTTAGTTTGTTGAAAAAGCTAGAGAGAGTGTTATGGCACCTTTCCATTGAGTAACTGCACTTTTAGCTTTGGAACTTTGACTTATTGCATTTGACTCAAGATGCCCCAGATTTGCCAAATCTTCAGATTCCCAAGACTTGCATTAAGAAAACCCTATTTGCAGCTTCTGCTTCGGAATCTAGTGTTCATGTAAAAGAATCGTACCTACACCTTGGATTCAGCCTGGGAATCTCATGCTAATGGAAATGAAACCTTCAAGCCTGGCAGTTCCATGTGAACAAAAATGAATTCAACTAAGTGCAGCTTTGGCTTGAAAATTTCATGCTAATGGAAAGCAACTGGACCTTCCAAGGCTGAAGGTGCAGCTGCTTGATGCAAAGCTTCCCTTGAGGATCACAAAAGAAGAAGAAAAATAAGAATGATGATGATGTAAATTTTTGTGATTCATGGTGGGGGACTAAGTAGAAGAATATCCAGACAGTTACACAGGTGTAAGTGCGCACAGGTTCAACTCAACAAATTTTGAACTTGTAAGGAGTGATGAAATGAGGGATGATGTGCTGCATGATGCAGCTAAAGTGGTTTAAATATAAGTTCAGTCTTGTTGTGATGCAATGCAAGCTTGTTTGATTTCATAATCAGCAGTTTAGGTTCAGATCATCAACTTGCCTTATCTTAGTCTAGCTCAATTAAATCTGCAGTCTTGCAAAACTTGAACTGTGTGAGTTAAATCTGTGAAACTAGAAGATTATGGTGTAATTATTCATTCATGAATCTAGGAGTACAAAAGCTATTCAAGACTCATTACATAATCTAAAAACAAATTAATGTTTCTTATCAAGAAGGTTTGACATCCAACCTTGACACTTGAGGTAATAACTATTTCTGTGAACTTTATATTACATTGATGCCTACACCCAGATCACTTGATGAATGCAACATTTTAGTAAGATTGAAATTTCTTAGTCACTTACACAGAAGATCAAGAGCCTGCAGCTGGTATTGCCCAGGTGGAAAGGATGATGATCAATACAACATTGATCCAGGAGTAGTCCATATTCAGTGGTGCAAGTGCAACAAGTTACTTTAATTACAAAATGCAATCTAACTAATTAACTTTAGTCTAGATTAACAATTGCAACATCACTAGAAGTTACATCTGATTGCATTGATCAGGCAGTGGCCTATGTATGCAGAGACTATGTTGAGCTATGAGAAGTCCGTCCTGAAGCTGGCTCCCAGCTGCACTGTAAGACTGGGGCTAATTAGTAATTCTTGCACTAATTGTGTATATATATGTGTGAGAGCTGCACTAGCTAGCTAGCCTGACATTGCTGCTGAAACTGCTCAATACAAGATCAATAACCCGGAGATGAGCTGAAGGGGATGGGTTGCAGTGGAACCTCAAAGGCTGAAGCTGCTGCTTGCTTGACAAGTCTCTCAGACGTCAGTTGATCCACTGAAAGACTGATTAAAAATTTCATGATCTAAACCAGTTGCAGCTGACTAGCATGAACAACATGGACTTAATCCATAGCTAAGCTGCACTTGTGATCTTGCCTGCAGAAGGCGACTAGACGATCTTCTTTTCACTGTAATATTAAGCTGGCAAGTGTCAAGGTATAAAGAGCTTGTTACCACACTGACATCTCCACACCTCTGGGTAGTATTCTGTTTCCGAGATGACTTCGTGTGGACTGCCGATTGTGACGTGAACTGGCTTGCAAGGGGAACACACTCCGCACTTTCCGGTGCAGGAAGGTAAAGATGAGCCTGGTCCTGCCTGCAACAATCTCCTGTTACTACTACTACTACTACTTGCTGCTTCCTCCTCTCGTTGCCCATACAAATGCACCAGCTGAGACGCCGCGGCGGCCGTGGCTCTTGTTTGCCGTAGTAACCACCCGCTGCTGCTGATACTCTGCAGCAACAAATTGGACATGTCAGGGGATCAAAACATCTTCTAATGTCGAACGCCAATCTCGCCTTTCATATGGCTGACATTCTAGACTCCCAAGTAAGGGACAGAGATACACACAGAGAGAAAGGCGTTGAAGTTGCAACCAACAGTTGAGGTTCTAAGATGGTTTTGTAGAAATATCGCAGCAGCTGCAAAGAATCATGAAAGCCCTAGTCTACTTGAGATCCGTCGAAGCTAGGAGATAGTGGACGCAATGTGACGATATTTTGCCAGTACAGGATTGAAGAAGAATGTTTACCAAAACCAGCTTCTGCGGCGGACTCCCGCTTTTGATTTCTGACCGCCTACGGACACTGGTAGCGGCTTGATCATCAAGTTGTGAATGATCACCAGCTGCACCCCCTCGCCCAGTACTGAGATTCGTCTCTGTCGACAATGCGGCTACTGCAACCAAGGCAAACGTGAAGTTTGGACTGTGTCAAACATATACACCCAATGTATTGTTTGTACATGAAGTTCTTACAAAAAATTTAGAGATCAGTACGTGTTGCGTACACCAATTACGCATTGCATTAACAGCAGGCACGTCGAGCACATACCAGCTGACCCGCGAGCTGCAGCGCCTCCTCCGATTGTAAAACCTTGTGACAAAGCCAACAGAACGAGCATTGAGATATAGAGCATTGTGATGGCCAACACCCTTACGCGCCGTCGGGCTCTAGACTTGTCTCTCTGTCTGTCCCCGCGTCGAACAAGCTCCAAATTAGCAGTAATCATTTCGGCGACGTACGTAGTCGCTGTCTCTCCTGGGCGGAAAAACCTGAATGAAATGAGGTGAAGCTGCTGAGCTATTGTCGACAACTGATCAAGAATCACGAACCGGCCGCGGGCCGACGGTTCATATAGAATATGTTGGCAGATGACACGAGCTCTACTTGAGATCAAGCTTTTGAATTGCACTTGCTGTACAGTACTACTGCAGGCTGCACTAGTGTCCTGTCAGAGTCGTTGTTGTCCAGATCGCTAAGAGTGGCTGCAGGTGGGAGCAGAGATCCGTGGTATACCTGCAGGATCGTTGACGTCAAGGATCTGTGTACACGAAATCGTCAAAACGGATTGTGACCAAGTCATAGAGCAGGTTTCATCGCTCTCAGCTAGACTGGGACATCCGCTGGAAATCAAGGAGTCGAGGGCCAGCGCCGCTGGTTACCGCGAGTACTTAAACCCACAACCTCTCTGCGACAAACGCCTGCAGCAGCTTCCGAGCCGGTGGTGGAGCATCGCCGAGCTGCTGAAGTCAAAAATAGCTGTGGTCATACCGACCAGCTGGAGCGCCACACTCAAGAAAGCACGGGAGTCGAACAGGTCGACAGAGCTCAGTGGGACGTCGTCCTAGACCCGAGATGGAGAAACCCCAGGCGATGCCAATTACCTTTCTGTTGTCATCTGATCAGGATGTGAAACTTCCTTCTTAATTTCATTTCTCGTCAAGCTGCTGCTGACACGAAAGCTGTCACGGCAGGTCAGAGATCATTAATACCAAGCTCTGGCATTCTTCTGCAAGGAACCTTCAGCTCTCATCCCCATGGAATATAACACCGCCTCCAGAGTCTCTACAGTCTCTCTACAGTACTAGTACAGCAAGCTTTTGTTCCCCGAGCTTACACGCTCTCGGCCAGCTCTCTTCCTATGCTCTCTTCCTCTCGGATTAATCATTCAACCCCTTGTCACTTTCCCGAGCTCGTCAACCCAATTGGAAAGCTCATGCAGCTCATGAATCTCTCTCCTGCTTGCTTCTCGCAGCTCTTCTGAAACAATTATATGCGAAAAAGGAGCTCTCCCAGGCTCTCCAAAACAGCTCCTCCAAAAGAGCAGGAGGGTCGACTCTCGGCCTGTGCTTCAACTAGCGGCAAGCTTAAGCTGCAATCGATTGTTTTCCGAAAGTCGAGCTGCTGAAAAGAAGAAGTAAGTTTGTAATTTCCGAAAGAGAAATGTGTTCGGCCGGAGATAAATTGCTGCATGATCACGATCATTTGTGATAGATGGAGCTCCAGGATCAAACTGGGTGCTGTGAAGCAGCAGCAGCAATCATGGATGGCGGGACTAGTGTGACGACTGAACCCACGGATGAGGTGAAGCTCCGCAGGAGAAGCGCCTTCAACGCAAATGACGCGTGTGTGCGTATGTCACGCAGGGAACAAGCTCCAAGCTGGTCGGTCCACAACAGAAAGGAGAGTGAGCTTGTCGGCCGTGCGACCGACAGCTCCGCTCCCTCCTTCTCTCTCTCTCTCCCAGCAGACCTCGTGGATTTTTAGGAATTTTTGTTTGTTTGTTTGTTTGTTTTAGCCAAAGTGGCGATCGTCCAGAGGAATATGTGGAACTTGTGGCTATCGTCCTTTAGGAAGATTTCTAAGCCAAATCTGGCTAGAGAAACCAAATTTGAAATACAAATTATTTTTTAAGCCAAGCCTGGCTATAAACCAAATATGAAATACAAATCTTTAATCATCTCTCTATATTTTTGGCTACACACTGGAAACCACGTAGGGAGATCTGGCGAGTTTTAGTATTTTTTCCTGACTTCTTTTGGCAACTGAAACCTCCAAAATCACTTAATTCTGAAAAAAAATTGATTTAAATTTCGCTTTTCGGTGAAATCTCGCCACTGAAAAAAAGGGCTGCCCTTGACACCCAACCCCCTTCCTGCAACTCCCCTCCCTGACCGGGGGACATCCTAGTCCCCCAAACGTACACATGCCCCCAAAACTGCACAATTGACCCAACTCTTTTGTTTTGTTCACAGTGGACCCTTTGTGCACATGCCCCCAAAATCACACAATTGGGAGCACCCAACTCTTGTGTTGTGTCCTATCAGGGGGTCACATTCAACAATTGCCAAAACTTAGAGGGAAAAAAATAAAAAAGGTCGATCCTCATCATCAATCCAAAATCCACCATGAATTTATTTTTTTTCAAAGTTAGAGTTGAGAAATGCATTGTAATATAATCATTGAAATACACCATGAAATTAGTATTGAGATAAGACCCCATGAAATGAATGTTGAATTCACAATTCAAATCCACTGTAGAATAATTGTTGAATTCATGGCTGAAATCAAGCATAAGATTAGAACATAGTGTTCATAATTTTGTGATAATTGTGTATGGACAAATTTTGGGACTAAGTATGGATAATTTTTCATGGTCCTATGTAGAGAAATTTCAAGTTATGTTGAATACGCTTGTCCATTGTAGAAGATGTGAAAACCAAAGACAAAATTCTGTGTTGCAACTCCCTTTGCTTCACAAAGCCGTCACTCTGTTATTGTTTGCACAATGTTTTGGTGGAATGAGATCATCAATATCAATCATAGCTGAGGTATGAATGTGTAAAGTTTGGAAGCTTTACCATGAGATAGGAAATAATAGAGTTTACAAATGCTTTCTTTTCAATGTTGCAAGGAATATATATCAGTTTCACATTTAGTGACAAAAATGGTTGTGTACCAATGATGCATAAGGTCAAATCCACAACAACGCCACTACCTCACAAATCGAATTGAAAAATCCCACCAAACAAAATTGGTTTGATTGCACAATCCTCTCCAATAAAACAGACAAACTTTGGGATCCCCATCACATCCCAACAAATTCCATGATGTGCATGGCATGTGAAAGTGAATTTTTTAAAAACTGAAAATCTATGTGGAAAGGGCATTTTAACTTTTCAACTTTTCAAAATGAAAATGCCAAGATGACTCTCTATTTTGGTGGTGGGCCAAGGAACATTTTTGTTGCTTTACCATTGCTTTTCATTATTGTTGGTTTTCTTTTCATGCAATTTCGTATATTTTTCAGCATGGCACCTACTTGAAGGAAGTCAAAGCCTTCACAAATAAGTGGATGGGGTTGAACATTGAAAGTAATAAGCAAGAGAGAAATAGTTTTGTGAAGCAAAGGGAATTGTAACACAAAGGTTGAATCTTTAGGTTTTAATTTTTTGTGTTGTTGTGTGAACTAAGGAATTCATGAAAAATTTAAACAAGTTCTTCTGTTTTCAATCCTTAACTCATACATCCTGTTGTTAGAAAGAAAGATCTACTAGATTCATAAAGTAGGTCAATAGTAGAGTTATTAGTCTTGATCCAAAAAATAATTTAATCTAAGAAGATAAACATATGGCTTTCTCTTTCTAAATGGACAATATGTAATTATGTTTTACGATTGTTGCCTTGAACTTTAATATGAAAGATTGTGCTATGAATAATGGGACAAAATTAATTAGGTATGTATATGTGTGTTGCATCTAGTCATGGGTGTTGTTTTGAAGCTTTAGGAGAAAAATGAAATGTTGAATTCATGTTATGAGACTTTGCATGTAACAATGCTTATGTGTGTATGAAAAGACAAAAGGCGTTGAATATGTCCAATGTCTAATTAATTAAAAATTGAAGCATACATCATATGAAATTTGTTGGTGAGGTGATGATTTCCTTGATTTGAAAAGTGAAAAGACTAGAAGCTAGATAAGCCCTTCTCATTTTAGCGAAAAATAATAATTTCTAAACCAAAGTACAATTCTTTGCATTTGCATGTGTAAAATTTGGAATATAGTTGTCTTTTTCATCAGCATTTGGTAAATTGTGGTTAACATTTTCAAAAAAAATTAATTAGCCACTTTGACCATGTTTTCAATATAGATGAGAATCTTGATGGGTGTTTATTTATAATCTTGAATGTTTTGATATTATTTTAAGGTCTTCAATTAATTTCAAAACTCTTTGTCATAAGGAAAAAGGCCATGAGCATCAAGGTGTGAAATTTGTTTAATTTAGGGTTGCAAGAGTCATATTCTAAAGCTTGTGAACTATTATGGACAATCTTACACATATGTATATTTGGGAATTGGTACAATCTAGTTCTTGAATTGTAATAATCTTTAACAACTTTTATTAAAGAAAAATCAATGTATGGTTTTCAATGGCACTTCATTCATAAGATAATATAGGTGTACTCACATTAGTGGATTCACAGCAAATGCAATTAATGTTGCAATTTTTAAATATGTTTGCATAAAAAGGTTTTTAACATATTATGAAAACATGTAAAACATTTTTCAAAGAATTCAATGAATGTAGGAATACTAAAAAATACTCATAAAACATTGTAACCAATGTTTTTGCTATTTTTTCATTTTTTAAAGGACTTGAAATTCTTTGAAAATAGGGTTGTCACAACATCCAAAAAATTATCATAACACAATACACGCATTGGACATAGACCCACCCTTGTGTCACATCAATATAAAGTTAGCTTATATCAACTTAGGTCAAAGAATAATGAACATCAAAAAAAGTAAAAATTGATTTTGATGGGTACAACAAAGGGCTTGATTTTTTAATACTGCACCATTGTATTTTTCAAATCCTTCAACCGCATGACTATGTGGTAGCCATTAGATAAAGACCTATCTTGTAACCACCTAATCAAAATATCCAACGGCCACCAAATATAGACCTATCTAGCAATTATCGTAATATAAAAAAGCCACCAAATACAAACCTATCTGGCAACTGCCTAATTGAAATATAATGCGTCAACCAAATAGGTCAATCTAATGGCCACTAGATCGTCATATTTGGTGCCCACCAAATACAAAACTTCAATTAATACCAAATTAATCTATTTAATGGCCACCATGTTGATATATTTGCCACCAAATATAGAATATCTAATAACTAATAACTAACACATGGGAAAAGGATAGAAAACTATTTAATGGCCACTAAATGAAATTTATGATTTAAAGTAACACTAAGAAAAGAATCCTTTCTAAATGTATTCATAATTTAAAAGAATTATACATTGATTGATGAGAAAAACCATTATTCGTAATTTAATCAAACTTTAGCTGGGTTCAAGTCCTCAAAAGGAATTTGTTTACTCATCTCCTCACCATTATCATCATCGTCAACATCCTCAACATCATCCTCCTTCCTAGCAATGGTAGTCAGCGACAGCTCCATAAAACAGATATCAAGTCGTGTTGATACTTCATTGCAACATTGTTCTTTATGTATTATTCTCCTCTTTTTAACCATCCTAGATTAAGAACTCTTCGAGATTGGCAAATCACCATTAATCCTTCTCGAGTTGACTTCCCTAATAACAACCCCACGAATAGCTTTATTTCCTTTTTTCTTCCTTCTTGCATGAACAAAGGTATCTTCTTCATGCAATTCTTCTTTTACATCTAGCCCTTGTTGTTTGGTTTCTCCAAGTGGGGGTAAAACACAAATTGTAAAGGGCATTGGATTTGTATTATACAAAATGGATAAACTCATCATTATAATATTTTCAGCCTTGTCAAGCAAGGCCATTAGAACAAGTTCGAGAACCTAAACCAATTTTTCCTACACATTACATTGATATTAGTTCAAACTCTTAAATGGACAACAAACTTTGAAACATGGATATAGATTTGGGATGTGCAAAGCTTACCAAGCATAGATTTGTTAATACTCGACCACCAAAGATACTAAAATACATCATTCCACCACACAGTAGTGGTTGCAAAATGAATCAAGTGGCATTTAAGTTGAGTTCCAGCTTATAGAGCCTTTGCTCTTCTAGAATTGGACAATCACGTGCAAGGACCCATGCTAGAAGATGCCTTGATGCCAAAATTTCAACATGTGTAAACTTTCCTTCCTGTGAAGGAAAAAGGTAAATGTAGATCAAAAGTGGCAAGTTCATCCACAATCCTCATGACCTCACAAGAAAAACTTCTTGGTTGGAAGCCTGGTAAAATATGTATTCCATAAAGATGTTGTCCTTGAAATCTTTTTCCTAAAGTGTGACGACTAAATTGTTAAAAAACTTATGGTTGCAAATCTAAATAATCGTTTTGAAAGCGACCTTCATGGACAACAAGCTCGAAAATATGTTCTTCCAATTTGTGAAAGAACAAGCATTTGGGTCTTCACTTAGTGAATTTGTAATTGAAAACACAACAAAGGTCTTCCTTGATTTATTGTTCAGGAAATTGACATTCCTTGAACAACTGTCCACGACATCCTTAAGGTTGTCAAATTTCAACAAAGGATCCACCTTGTAATGCGACTTGATGCACATAAGGCCCATCTATGGGTTTTTAACAATGGACCTTGAAATCCATTACTCAGAAATTTAAGTCTTTGCTTAGCGAATTTTTAGTTGAAATTTGTAATTGCGGATTCATAAAAATCTTTCCCTTGAAGAAACCATCGGTTAAGGTCCTCTTTAGTAGCACAAACAACACCTTGTTGTAGTTATGTTGTAATTTTATTTTTTTCCACATCTCCTCAGTGTAAGGATGGATTTTGTGCCATTGGTTAAAACTAATTATGGAATACTATAATTTCATTTTGAATCACCCTCCTTTTCTTCACATTGTAACATCATTATCAAGAGACTCCATCATTATCAAGAGATGTGGATTAGCTCCTGTAGAAGGTTAATCCCGCAACAATATTTCATGCACTTCTAAGTCATGCATGAGCTTCACCATGTGAGTTTCCTTCAGAGCCACATGATAATTACAGGTTGATTTTTCAACCAAAGCAAAGGCATGGAAAGTTGTAAGTTAAGAGTGCAACCAAAGAGTCAAATTCACACTCCCAAGAGTGCAAGAAAATGTGAGGGAATGAACCCATACACTCCCAAGTGGACTCCCACTTTGGAAGTTGGAGTCCTTGCCAAGTTCCAAATCTTTAGAGAGCAATTTCAAGGATCAAACCTCATTGGATTAAATAATTTTTTATATCATTGGAAATCTATTGAGACATAGATATTTGAAATGGGCTTGCATGACCCATTTGAGTACTTAAAACACAAGTTATGGCCAAAAGAAGGGTCGGGAATCAAAGTGCCAATTTGACTCCTGACCATTAAAAAGTCTAAAATCTCCTTGATTTACTTACGTGTAGGTGGTGTGCAACATATCATTGAGAATCTCTTGATGAGGGCTACAACTTTTCTTTAGACTTCATCTCAATCAAAGGTCTGCACAAGAAGCTACAGGCCTCCAAAATACCAAAAGTCTCAATTTCAAAAATTTCAGAACTCCCAACTTGGGAGTCCTCAAACAAAATGACATTTGGGTGTAGCCATTGTGGCTAATCATAAAGAATATTATAAGGGGAAAGGTGGTGGCTTCCCCCAAATCTGGGACGTGGTGAGTCTTGTGAGTATGTGTATGCCCGTGGTTCATCTATGCACCAAAAGTGCTCCAACCAAACAATAACCAACTTGTTGTTTTGGCTATGCAAGTTCATGTGGATAATTGACATGCTTGTCACTCGTCCTAGTCCCCATCCCGAAACTCCAACACGCACCTCTACCCTTGAAATGCTACAAGTTAGGCAACGTACCCCAATTCCTTCTTCCATTGTTTTCACTTTTGAACTTGCATTTGAATCTTTCAAGGAGTGTGTGGTGCATTAGCTATGAACTAATGAATAAGAAAAATGTGTAAACATGGATGTGCAAAAGAGAGGATTTGGTTTCACCAAATATACTGTTTTTAAATCCTTGAAGGATTTGATATCCAAAGCAAGAAAAAACAACCCAAATGTGAAGGAACATAAGATTAAATTGAAGAATCATAACATTCACCAAGAATCTTATTGACGTTTATATCACACTTGGAGAGTTGAATCTGTGCAATCTAAAAAATAAATTCTTGTGTGTAATTCATGATAGGATGCACCATTTTAAAACAGCTTTTCCTCAATTTCAAATGAAAAACAAAATGGTGTTTGGGTTAGGGCAGTTTCTAGTGACATTAACTGGAATGATTACTCATGGCCATGGTGACAAAGCCTTCACTCAATATTTTAATGAACTGTAGCCCAATGATCTTATTTTCACGATTGGGTCACATCTACGTTTGTTTCATAGCCTTGAAAAGGAGCCAGTTAGGTAGTCATGGGTTTTGTTTGAGTTTGAACCCTAAAACACATTCTTCCAACAAATCTTATAAGGAAGCTCTTGTTGTTTGAATGCATTGAAACCTATGGACAAAATTGTATGTGTGAATCCATTGCTAAAGAAACTTCTTCTTCAGATGGACAATTGTGTGGAAAATGACAAGAATCATCACCTGTTGGTGTTTTTTTCCTTGTTAACTACCCAAGAAGTTTTCAAAGAAGTTCAATCAGGGTTTTTTATAGCACACACATGAAGATATTGACAAAAGTTTTGGATATTTGATGAAGAAATTGAAATAGTAAAATAATTATGTCATGGCAGATTTGATGAAAAGATTCGTCCATTCATTCCGCAACTCATTAAGGAAATCCTTGATTTCAAACCTTACGTCAATGGATATTTGAAAGATGGCCCAGACATCCTTGTTGGTCATATAAAGATGCATTTGTTTTAGTTTTTTGTGGACAAGGTAAGGTGGCAAGTGATGCAATACAAAGTATCTCCTATTAATGTTTTATGGAGCCCTAAAAATGGCTTGGCCATACGATTGTGGGAAGAAGATGTTATAGGATAAACAAAAAATTTGGCGGGGGTTCCGAATCCTACTCCATTTCACTCAATATGGGGAATTGATGGATTGAAAGTAGATGAAAAGGAAGGTTCATTAGTAACGGAATTCAAAATATATTGAGTTCTAAAAGCTTAGGATGTCAAAAGACGATTCATATGCTAGAATTATGGGTCCTTGTATGAAAATATTGGGAGAACATTTTGGAATTGTTATCAAAACCTATCCCATTACAGAATTTTGTTATGTTGGAAGGCTTTTGGACTTTCTTGCAATAGGAGAGTTAATTATGACTTCACATCAATTCGTATCATTATTGATGTTAACCTTGAAAATCTTGCCATCCCTCCATATTGTGGGCCTAAAAGCATGTGCCCTTTTTTGAGCACTACTACATACACACCTTTTTGTGATTTGTTTGCTTATGATTTTGTTCTTGTATAGTCTTTAAACCTTACAATCTATCATGTTTGGATGGGAAGGGCCGAAAGTGATGTTGTAAGAGGTCAAAAGAATGAGAATTATAGGAAGGTCTATGTTTAATGGTGGGTTTCTGTGAGAAAGGGAGGCAAGAATGATGAGGAATTGTATCGTAATTATTGGTTGAGCAAGTGGAAGTGTAATCATGCATACCCAAAACAATGGGTTGAAATCTCTTTTGTCATGTTTTCTTTTTCGTTTACAAGCAATACCACAGATAATTCCATTATAAGTATTATAAATCCATGCATTTAAAGCAAAAGCTAATCGTGATGCAGCTAACAATAACTTTTATGCATTATAGATCAAATTTTCTATGAACATGAAATAGAAATGTTAATGATATTTATGTTCTCTAAAGTAGATTTAGTTTTTTTTTAAAATGGGATTTTAGTGTTCTATAATATATTCAATGTGCTTATGTGTGTTCATTCAGAAAAATATTAATGTTTATCTTCTTTATAAACAATCCAATGTGCCGAACTTTTGTCAATATGGACATTGCTTGTTATAAAATGTCATCTTAAATGTGCATGAAAACTATTATGGAGGTGATATTGTCAAAAATTTCTTTTTAATGTCATGGGTATATGAAATTTTTGTCAATGTTTGTTGGCATTAGTGACACATATGAAAAAAAAATGGCAATCATGTATTTAAGTTTATGATTTGTGGTTAGCAAGTTCTAACCTTCATTTTAGCCAATCGGTTTAGTTTATACTAAATTCAACAAATTTTAATTTGAGGATATTGTTTGCAATTGACAATAGGAGGATGGAATAATTATTCAAAATTTGGAGAACACCACATTGGTTTGATTGTGAACTTTGAAGAGTTGGGTTCCAAATTCAAATTCTTGTGTAGATTTTATGAAAATTAATTAAAATATGGTTGAAATTTCAATAATTTGGAAACTAGTAAACAATCATATTGAATTTGAATGGACATTCAATTTTTTAATGAAAATTTATGAAAATGCATGTTGGCATGGTGGCAATTCCTCCTATTTGGTGGCCACCAAATGAGTTTCAACATTTGCACCATGTTGAATTTGGTGTCAAACTTTTTTTTTGAAAATTTATGAAGTTCCATGAAAATTGGTTGAAATACATTCTATTTGGTGACCACCAAATGGGTTTTGTTCCTTAACATGTTTGGTTTGGTGTCAAATCCCACTTATTGTTGAAAATATATGCAATTACATGAAAAGATGGTTGAAATACGTCCTATTTGGTGGCCACTAGATGTGTGTTGGTGCCACCTCACATATTGAATTAAGTCCAAAATTAATTAAATGTGTTCTTTTATAACCAAACACAATTTATTACGTCATCTTAACAAACATTCCCACTTTTCAATAAAAATAGTCTTCCAAAGTTTTAAAGTTGAATCTTATTATTTTATTTGCACCAAAACATATTAAACATAACCCTTCATGTATTTAAAATATATGAAAATGTAATAAAATGCAATAAAATGGACAAATGTGATTACAATGTGAAGAATATACATTTTTTAATTAATTAAGTTCATATTTTAAAATACTGAAATAGATATTTTCTTTTTAACTTCACCTTCTATTCATTAAATCTCATCTTGAAGAGTGTAGGCATAGTCAATTATACATATTTGTTATGTTGTTAAAAGTATATGCAAATAGGTATAAAATAACAATAAAACCCATCAAAAATTGATGTAAATTTTTTTAAATCAAAAGATAAAAGAGAACATGTTTTTTAATTATTGTGAACTTTCAAATCATTTCAATTAGTTTTTTGGTTATTTGTTTAAAATGCAAATAGGTTCAAAAACAAATGTAGTGGAAGACTAGTACTTGTTTAGAATATTTGATCACATCTCAAAAATGTAATGATATTTATATCCCCCCAAAAAAAACATTACTAAGTTTTTAAAAGTAAACCAAAAGTATCCCCATTTATGAATTTACCATCTAGCAACAAGGATGCTTTTGGTTTGCTTTTAAAATTTGTTTGTTCCTAGTTTTTTGGAAGTAAATTTTTATAATAGTAATAGAGATGCAAGGGGTTTTCCAACTGTATTTCCACTTAGTTTTATGTTACTTGTTTTGATTTATATGCATGAAACAATGTAAAGTTAAAGACACTCACTTTTTGTGTGTACTTTACCATGCTTTCCACCCTCAAAGATGTTTTTTATGAAGATGAAAAATGTCACCTATCCAAAAACTCTTAGTAATTTATCACTTCAAAAAAAAAAAAATGGTGTAAACATTTTAACTATCATATTTGGGTAAATCACAACTTTCATTACAACAAAGAGGTGAATTTTTTTTCTAGATATATATTTGTAGAAGAATTTGTGATGAAAACGTGTAGTTAAATGTGATTAACATCCTAATATATAATTACATTGTGAAATTGGTGCACATATGAACAATTCCACTGTAAATTTGAGTAACACTTTGTTAAAATTTGCAATATTTTGTCATAGCGAGGTGCATGTAGTCATAATAATAGGAACCACAACAAATGTAAAAGCATTTGGTTTGTCATGTTTTAATACCAAGTTTTGTACTGATGTTACAAGTCTATAATGTTTTTACATGTTAATTTTTTCATATATCATGAAAACATGTGGAATAATTTGGATTGAGCTTAATGAAAATAATTTATTCAATTAAAGCATTCATAAAAGCATTATAACTAATGTCTCCCCTTTTCCATTTTTAAAGGTTTTGAAATGCTTTCAAAATGACATAATTTGTGCTTGATCATTATCCATTCACATTTACAAATAACATAATATGTCATATAAAGATAAGATTTACTCATCCACCACCTTTTGTACAACCAATCATTGTCCATCACATAATCTTGGTAAGCATTCCTAATACTTTTATAACATTCAAAATGTAATTACCCAAAGTGATAAGGTTGGTTGCTATTATCATGTTTTCATCCAACACTACAATTGAATCAAAAAATATTTAATGAGAATTTGCTCACGAAAGTTTGAAAATACATAGAAACAACCATGAGGAACAATTTTCTTCATTAATGTGTTCAATTTGTTCTAAAGTCACAAAGTTCAAATTATATGATATTGGGTGTTTTCATGGTACAATTGTGCCAAAACTAGAGGACCGAGGTACATATAATATCAAAAGAAATAACATGTAAAATTTCAGTCATTTTGAATTTTTATAAAAATCACGTATATATAGTTGACTTGGGCCTTAAATCTAAAACAAGTTATTAACCATGAATATGCAATTGATTCATTATTGTGTATATATGTAATTGTACACCGATAATACTATAAAAATGTCTTAAAATGCCAATTTTAATACCAATTACCATCTTTGATTAATTTTTAAATTCCACTTTGTGTAGAATGAGAAGACAAAACCATTTGGCCCAATCACATCTTTAATGGGAAAGCATTTAACAACCTAAAGGTATTATAATCATCCACATTACTGTAACATAATATATTATTGAACATTCATTTATCATGTAATCTAAACATCATGACTTTAAAACAAATTCAACATGGTTATTTTTTTTGTATCATGTGAAAAAATTCATGGAAAATTCACATTAACATTAATATTTCTTAATCCTTTTGTTAAATTATAGTGTTGTTACAAAATTTTGCAAGGTAAAAATGTATTACAATTAACCATTGAATTGTTCATATTTGCACCAATTTCATAACATAATTTGAGGGATTAGGATTTTATTCGGCATTAATTGCACATTTCTATTAGAAAATCTTTTCCACATAAAAAATGTGTTGCAATGAAATTTGTAAAACTACAACTAGTTTTTGTGTACATTGTACCATGGAAACACCTTATTTCAATATTTGGTAATACATTTTATGTTATGATAACATTGATGATCATGATTTTTTTAGGTTGCAAATTGTTTCTCTGTTGAAGATGTAGATGGGCTTAGTGTTGTATAATGGAGCCTTGAAATTAATGGGAAAATTTTATATTGTTTTCAAATAAAGTTTTTGAACAAAACAGTTGTGTACATTTACACAAAACACACAATTATGCATCAATTGCATAGTCATGGTTTATATAACTTATTTTTAAATCAATTACATGTGGTTTCTAAAAGTTCCAATTTTTACTCAGATTATTTGCACCATACCATGCATTTTCTTTCAAATAGATTGAACTTTTCACCACAAATAGAACATTATAAATAATTATTCATATTCTTAGTTAATTATAACTTAGTTTCATGCCCAACCATAATGAACAATGAAATTCTAACTATTGTGATATTTATTCATCCATGAACCATCCATGAAATTTAGTATATTCACAAATTATAAATGCTAAAATAAATTTATTTTCCAACTTCATTTGTAACAATCCTACATGTCACCATGGTTATAAGTGCTTGTAGGCACTACATCATCATGATGGATCCAAATTTTAATCATACATGTGCAATTACAATTTGTGACTACCACAAGTTTAAATGCAAATATTAATGACAAATGAGCATATTTGATTCATTTTTGGTGACATCCGATGATGGTTGATGTGTATTTGCAAACTAGAGTGGACCAAACGTGGCGCAATAGGTTTCCAAAAAAATACACTTTTGTAATGTGATTTTTCTTATGATATTGTGGCATTGCTTGATGTCAATGTTTGAGGTTTAAAAAATCATATTGTTCGAAAAGTAGCATGATACAACCTTTGTGAAAATGATTATAAAAGTCCCACAAAATTCATTTATACATGAATTTCAATGTTTTTCTTCAACTTTAATGTCCATCAAAGTCCCCCAAACTTTGATGTCATTTTGAAATGGTTTGGAAACCCCTATTTTGAAATTTTTATGCCATTTATGAATGTTGTCAATTAATACATGGACTCATCATTACAAACTATGATCATGATAGAATCCATTTGTAAGTTTTTAATATATTGTTATGACAAAAGTCATGCACATTAAATAGTCCCACATCTGGTGTAAGAAGATATCTTCAAATAATTAAAAGATTACACGTAAGTAACATATTTTTAACCATATATTTGAGTCCCTTTTCAAAAAAAATTAGACTTGGGACACATTATAATCCACAAGGGTGTAGAAAAACTAACAATGTTATGTGATTTTATGCACATTCTAGCTTGCAAACACCTTGACACCCACGAGTTTCTGCAACTACACATAGATGATTAGATGACATGTGACTTCTAAATTGTTATTGCCATATTTAAAGTGCATATAAGTTCATTTATTGATCAATATGTAGGTTGGGAGTGAAAACATGGTAAAGTATATAAGAAAAATTTAATAAATTCAAATTTTACTTAAATTTCATTTTGAAACTATTTGAACCCTCAATTGGGTTTATTGTAAATCAATTACAAATTTTCAAAAACTTTGGAATTATAAAAGTAAGGAATAAATATGTTTGAAATTGACTCGTCAATATGGTGTTCAACCCTACTTTTTCATTTAGGAATTTAATGAAATATAAATGTATGAAGTTATAGCATAAAGATCATTGTATATTCAAAGGCATTACTGAAAAATAAATCTACTTTTTCTTTGGTAGAATGTACTTGACACATAGTTGAAGCAAATCTTACACTGCATAAATTAGGTTTTAAAAACTACTTGCATTTAGAAAAGTTTACTTGAAACCTACTTTTACAATGCAAAATTTAAAATTAATGTGTAATAATGAAAAAATATCTTGTTTATTTCGACACATCACTACAAGAATTATGAGGTATAAATGTAAGTAGGTTGTAGGAAATAGGTGGGTGGGTAGGTAGGTGGGTGGATAGGTAGGTGGGTAAGTAGATAGGCAAGTGGGTGGGTAAGTATAGGTAATACATCCATGTAGGTGGGTGGGTAGGTAGGTAGGTAGTACATCTAGGTAGGTGGGTGGGTGGGTTGGTTGGTAGGTAGGTATGTTGTAAGATTGTAAGTGGGAGGTAGGGTAGGTATGTAATAGGCATAAGATGTCCCATTTGATTAGAGAACATTGGTCATTTTGATTAATGATGTCAATATTTTATGTTCAATTCGATTAGATGTCCCATTTGACTAAAACCCATCAATTGGTCATTTTGATTAGGGTTGTTTAACTTGATTAAATGTATTAGTCAAATAGTCATTCTAATCAAGTTGATTGGTCAAAAAATACATGCTTCAAGCATCTAGTCAAAATGGACATGTTCTTTAATAAAAAAAAACTAGTTAGTCAACTCAAACCATTTGAAAAACTAAGAATTCTAGTAGTGACTAGTTGTTGCCAATGGGGGAAGGCTAAAAACTTTGGAAGATTCACAATCAACATCACCACCATTTGCTAAAGATGTTGTTGCCAATGGGGGATGACCAATAGATCAAGAATTTATAGGATTAACCACACCTTTTGGTGATGAAAAATGTTTTTGCCAATGGGGAAGGACCAACAAATCAGGAATCTACAAGACTAGCCATACCTTTTAATGATGAAAATGTTGTTGCCAATGGGGAAGGGCCAACAAATCAAGAATCTACAAGACCAACCACACCTTTTGCTAATGAAAATTTGTTGTTGCAAATTGGGAAGGACCAATAAATCAGGAATTTACATGAGTAACCACACCATGTTTTGAAGATGTAAGATCAACAATACATGAAATATTCCAAAGAGAAGTGCTTAGAAGGGAAAGAAATTGGAGCAACAAACATGTTTCACGTGTTTGACTAACTACACATTATAAGAAATCATGGCCTTTCTTACTGGGAATTTCAATTTAAAAAACCCCCCATATGGTTTTTTTGCCCCCATGTCCATGAACTTGACCAAAATGCCATTCTAAATAAGTCGTTTTGGACTCGACCGTTTTGATTGGGTTTTTTTGGTTTTTTTTTAATAGGTTTTTTTTATTGAACTACTATGATAATAATACAATTTGGGCAACAACCAAAATTATGTATTATCAGAAAAATATATTTTTTAAATTTATATAATATCAATTATTAATTACCTACCCTACCTACCTACCTACCTAAGTAATAAACCTAATAATTATGCCAAAAAATAATTTATTTATCTACCTATTAATCTTATGTCCTAGGCTTAAACTAGGCCACATAGGCTAGATCAAACCACTTAGGCTAGGTGGACTAATAGGTTTGCAACCTAGGCTACCTAATTATGTCACCTAAATAACCAAGGTATCCTAGGTTGCAAGTGTGGGGACTTGAATTCCTCACTTCCACATTGAGAAGTCAACTCTTTAACCATTGCACCACCACCCCATAAGGTGATTTTTTGGGACAACATATATATTGTAATGAACATGATTTTGGACCAACATATTGCAATCAACTTCTATGAATTTTTTTGCAACATATTATATTAAATGAACTTGATTTTTTTTACATTACTTACATAAATAGGTAGGTTATAGGTAGGTTAGCCTAGGTAGGTAGGAGGTACCTATTAATAAATGCATGTATTTAAGTAACATGTAAGTTATAGTCTACTAGCCCTTATAGGTACCTACTAGGTCTATTCTTATACTTACTTACTAAGCTACCTACACATGTTATTTAGTAGGCTATATAGGTACATATTAGCCTATTAATAAATCTAGCCTAGACATATTAGGTAGGTTTAAGCTTAAATTACCTACTTAATATTAGGCTAGTTTACCTACCTAGTAGCCTAGGCGGCCTAACTTAGGTTAGCTACATACCTACCTAGTAGGCCTAGGTAGCCTAGGTTAGGTTATGTACGTACTTAGTAGGCCTAGGTTAGGCTAAGTTAAATTGAATGGCCTAAGTTAAACTACCTACCTTGTAGGCCTAGGTGGCTTGTGCAATGTACTAGCTACTAAGTAAACCTTAATAACTTAAGTTAGGCTACGTACCTAATAGGCCTAGGTGGCCTAGGCTACTTACCTAGCTAGTAGGATGGGCTACCTACCTACTAAGCCTAGGTGGCTTATGTTATTTACCTACTAGGCCTAGGTGGCTTATGTTATTTACCTACTAGGCCTAGACTATGTACCTATAGAAGGCCTAGGTTAATAAACTACATGCATGGTTAATAGGTCTACTTAATAAGTTTAAGTCGCTTAGGATACCTACCTAGAAGGTTTACACTACCTAGTTATAGGCTATTTAATAGTCCTAGGCTATGTCCTAGGTAATATATTAAATATATAGGTTTAGGCTAAACTATTAGCTAAGTTATTAACAAATAGCATATTAGCTTGTTAATTATGATAGGTTAAATAGGTAGTCTAGGCCTAGTTTAACCTACTAATTATGTTAAGTTAAGTAGGTAGCCTAGTTTTAACAAATAGGCGAAGTCATCAATGAGTATGGCTCATTTGACTAAATGTCAAATCATCATGGTCAATTTGACTGAGCCATGGCCATTTTGATGGACATTTGTCCATTTTGACCAACATTGTATTCTTATTAATGATGGTGCCATGAATTTCTAGTCTAGAACAAAAAGGCAAGAATGATGTAATGCACTTTCCACATAACTAAAAATATTTGTTGTGGAATGGTGGACCATGGAAACAACCATATCCCTAGACAAGAAAATGGTTTGTAGAAAGAAAATTGGGTTGTTTAAAAAATTATAAAACATCCCACCCAGCTCTTACAAGTGACATAAGTAAGTTATAAATAGAAATTTGGAAAACTATGGCTAGATTGGTGTCATCATGTGTAATTATTGCATGGCCCTACGATTATATACTACCCATCAAGAATATAGTATCAATCGAAACATATTGCTCCATATGTGTTGAATTTTTAAACTTTTCTTTCAAATTTAAATTGTGGATTGTCTTTGGAACTTGTTCAATATATTGCTATAACATAATCTAAATATTGAAGTTAGTGAGTTTAACATACAACATTGATTTTGAACATTGTAGCTAAACTTATTCACTACATTCAAGAAAAACATCCTAATGCCAAGATTGAACTTATTGCCTTCACTTTGTTAAATCCATGGTTTGTTAAGCACATGAAAGAGTGGAACGTTTGCTACTATCGCTACCACACCAAGCTTGTGGAACTACACATAAGCCTAAATAACATGTGCTCCAAATTTGGGGGTCTCCATTCTAATTGTGATTATAGATGTGTAGGTGTTTGTGACCCATTAAATGTTGATTAGAATGTAGGAGAATGTTGTGCCAATCAAATTTCATTTTCAAGGCTAACTGAACTATGGACTTCCATTGTAGGTTCCAAACCAAGTGGTCATGAATGGCATAAAAGAGAATGTTGAATAGGTGATTGCCTTTTGTGTGGGATCAAAACTTTGAAAGTCTACCTTATAGAAGAAATTGGAATTACAAAAAAAATACAAAGGCGAAAATATGCCAAGGTAGTGGTTGGGCAAAAGGAGAATGGTGATGATCAAAAAGTCACACAATTGCAATATATGGATACTTCAACCCTCAAATTATTGCAATACCTGATACCAAGGCTAACATATTTTGTGACCCACAATTTTGTTGCAAAATGGCAAGACAAGGTACTAAATCTACTTCCATTTACAAATTTGAATTTTACTTTCATGTGAATTGGAATTTATTTGCACATTTTAAGCTTGATGATCAATTCACAATTAATTCTCACAACTTTTTGTTGTTTGTATAAGAATTCAAAGCTTTCTTCAAAGACATTCCTAATGACACCGTCCTTTCTTGAATCGATCAAAGAATTATGCATTCAAGACACAAAGTGAGGTGCAAGACATGTGTTGGTATAATTTTCAAATCAATATTTTGGTGCACATCACCTACATAGTGAACCCACAATTTGACCCAATAAACCCTCACAATCGTAAAATTCTAAAGGAGATTCATTACTACATTAATGACGACAAGAGTCATGATAGTCATTTTGTGCACCATGCTTTCAACTTGAGTTGGGGCTATTTGAAAAGAAAAGGGTGTTTCCTTAAAAGCCATGTGGTTTGGAGCGATGGATGTTCTACACAATTCAAATGTGCCTATGCTTGGTACTTTGTTGCATGATATCCATGACTAACTAGTTTTGATGGAAGGCCAAGAAGGGCAAACATAGGCTAGAATTATTTTGTTAATAGTCACGATAAAGGGGAAGTTGATGGTGCAGGTGCCCCTTTAAAGTGTGAGATTCGAAAAAAAGGTATATGCATTAATGAATGGCTCATTTTTGGACAAAAAAATAGTCCACACAAAGTCCATTGTGAGGAATTATTGCACACCCTTCACAAGAAGATATGTAGTCACAAAATTCATTTGGGAGTGGAACTACTATGTAGTTGTATTCTAACAAGTAAAGGTGGTTCAATGTAATGTAATGAAGTTTATTAAAAATCTACTACGTTGTGTCCACTTGGAAGATACAAAAATATTGTGGGACAAAATCATAACTCATTATGATTGAATGTGAAGGAGCATTATATTGATATTCATTCCATGTTCACGTTTGATGGTTGAACCCCCTTCATTCCTTTCATCATAACATCTTCGTACAACCTCCTAATCTAACATGCATTGGGTTTTTGGAAAGCTAATCTGGAAAGGAGCAATGTCACAAAATATTGTAAGTTTTTATTTCTGAAATCAAGAGTTATGCCTCAAACAAATAAACTATTTTGATCAGATTTGAGAAAAAACAAACAATTTCAACCCCCTCTACTTCTAACAAGTGTAGCTCCCTTGTAGCAAACCCAATAATGCTGAATTTTTTGGAGGATATTCTACACCTCGTAAACTGAAACTGTTTAAAGTTTGAGACAAATCCAACAATGGATTTGAGAGAAACAACTATTTAAAACAAAAATCCAGAGGCTTGTTCATGGAAATCCTTCCATGAACTCTATTACAACTACTTCCTACACACAACTTCCTTCCATGCTCTTTGTTTGCACAATTTTCTTTTTTCCATGAACAACAATTTTTCACACATAAGAATTAATTCTTCTCTCTCACACTCATTCTCCTCTTTCTTTTTCCAAAAAAAAACACACGAACTCTTCCTTCTTAGTAAGCTTCCTTGACCCTTCTTTGAGCTTATTCCCCTTGTCCAATGGAAGTACTGAAATTCCCTCCAATCAATGGTCTCCTCATCTGTCATGAACCAATGAGAATCAAGAATGATTTTATCTCCTATGGAATTTAGGATGAGAATCCTTATGCCCAATGAAACACTAAAAAGGTTCCATTTTCCAATCAAATTGGATGATAATCCCAATGACTAATGGTATTGAAGGACTCATCCTTTTCCCAATCTTAGAAATCTTGATGGGGTTCTTGAGCTCCATCATGATCAATTTCATCCGTTCGATTTTAACATCCTAGCTACTTCTTCACCCTAATTACTCTAAGTTAAGAACTACTAGCATGATTTACTAGTAGTAAAAAGTAACCATCATTGAGTTCCCATATGACTAAATCAACTCAATGATAGTAATAACCTTCTCGTGCACCATTTACTCTTTTAATATTCCTTAGTTTACTAATTAATTATGTAGTACATAGTAAACTAGAATGAAAATTAGAATTACAAGGATTCTCATGTACTTCTAGATCCATTGTCGATATTAGGGCTTCATGAATTCGTTGGAACAAAGATGTCCAGCTTTTCACAAAATTCCGCTATCATTACCATGCCTTCCACCTACCCTAATTTCTTGAATAAAGGTAAGACCCCCTTCAAATGCAAATGCCAAATTGGTTCGGCTACCTTTCGATTTTTTGTTAATGCAAGTGAAAATTTTGTCATGATGGATGATGTCGCTATGCCCTTGAATCCTCCAATTACACCAGTAGAAAAAGAAAAGCTTGAAGATACATCGTTTGACGAAACACCACTTGATATAAATGTCTTTCAACGGTTGTGCGAAGAAGAACCGTCCAAAAAAGTGGTGCGCACTCGAGTCAATCGTTCAGCTTGGGATCATCGATTGTCTCCTAACCCACATGCGGTAGCAATCTATATAGAGTTTGTTCTTGCTCATGGAACCACACCAGAAAGGTTTAAAGAGTGTCAATATGAAGACAACAATGTTTGTCTTCATTGTCGAATTTGGGTTCCCAATGATGGCCATTATCGTTGGCTACGAAGCCTAATCAATCCCCTCTCCATACAGCATCAAGCCGAATACCTAGCTCGCACCATTCGTCACATTTTAAATTTTTTGCAATTGTGATCTATCTCTTTTATGTCATTTACTAAGTTACAATTCACCTTAGGTTGTTCAGGTGAAAATGTTAATACTTAAGTTTGATTTTGATTCTATTTAAGAGTTTGATAGAATTGAAAAGTAAATAAGGATGTATTAGGGCTACATCCTAAAAATCTTACAAATATTTCATTAATGCTTGAAGTTTATTCTACAAACTACTTAATATTGTCGATAAAATGTTAATGTTAATTATGGGCTTGCATTCTCAATACATCAATAAAATCACATCTACTTTACATCCCTTTTCATTTCTCTACAACCTAAGGGATAATGTATTTAAAAAGGTTTATTAGGTCCTAAAATTAACTAAGCGTTACATCATCTTAAATAAAGAAGTTCTCTACTTTTGGAAATATCCAAAGACTAATTCACTATTAATAATTATTACTTGGGGGTTTATAAAGATTCAAATAATTATTATTAAAGAAAGTTATGGAACTAAAGCTTAACAATTTGTTGAATTATAATCCATGGCTCACATCCATGTTATAATGTTAAATTTAATTTTTACTACAAGGAATTTGCATATTAATGACTAGTTTTTTCAACTAATTTTCAATCATAAATGTAATGTGATTATAATTTGTTGTAGTCACCTTAAACAACTTGCATAAAACTTTAATCCCAAAAGACAATAGATGGAACAATATGTAACACCAAGTCACAATGGTAGTCGCATGAAGATGTGACTTACATGAACATTTCATCCATCCAAATTAGATTAGGTGGCACTATCATTTTGCAATTACTTTTACAACTAAACAATGTAGTCGCATTAATTATTTAGATAATATTTAATATTTGAATATTTAAAATAAAATAATTATATTTGTATATCATATATATAATTGTTGATAATTTCATTAATTTCAATTTCTAAGTTATTGACACGTGTCATTACCTAAGCTAGATTAAAAGTTTTGTTTAGGTTATTAGGTAGGCCATGTAATCTAGACAATAAGCTATGTAACTAAGGAATATTCAATCAACTTACCACCATTGACCACAACCCATGTCATTTGTGAAAATTGATCATTAGACCACAAGAATGGAGATCAACTCCTTTACCACTAAACCACCTCACTTTTTGTGCCAATATGGCAATGTGCATTTTATTTAGCTTGCCTAATTCAAAACATCACACAAAACATCATTTTCGATATTTGATATCTTATTGATAATTTGTCCAAATGGCAAGATTTATAATTTAATTTTAATTTTTTTTCAATAATGTACACAACTATGCATTTTTTTCTTAAAAAATTGTGAACTAAATTGAAAAGAAAAATACTTGAATTTTGTTATTGAATACCATTTCAATGTCCATTCCTTGGAAAATTTTAATTCAAGCGCATGATTTATGAATGGAAAAAAACTTTGTGGATAATATAATAACAAATAAAATGATATATTTTGTATCTTCAACTTCTATTTGATTCTAAAAATTACATTATAATTTTTTTCTTTTGCATCATATTTTTAATAATAGAATTTAATTTATGTGTGATAAATAATTTATTCACATATAATATTTATAAATGGATATAAATAAACTACAAAATAAACATCATAGAATATCTTATATTAATTATATTATTTCTGATGTAAAAGATTAATTTAAGAATTTTATTTAATTTTTAAATATTAATTAATTCCATATAATTAATTGATTTTATGGAACTATATTTTTTTATTTTTAAATTTATAATATATTTATATTTATAATAAAATTATGACTAAAAAAATGTAAAAAAAAAAATCACATCTCAAGCCTTTATTTGATTTTTAAAGTTTTATTATATTTTAAATATAATATATTATAATTTACCTGCAAAAATTAATTTAAATATATGATATATACCTTAGTCACATATAAGGTTTACAAATGGATCATAAATTAACCCTACTACCTAGCTTATTAGCTAGATTTATTACATAGTCTACTTAATTAAATAATTAATTTATACAAAAATGCTATCACATTAATTACCCCTAGTATTTAACCCATGTACATACTTCCTACAATATATCCTACATAATTACTACCTATTATTTAGTGTAATTTATAAATAGCCTTATTGCATAACCTACGCAATTAATTAAATAGACATAACATTATTTCATTCAACAAAATAAAACACCTACTAATAATTAGCCTCCTTATATACTAGTACCCAATACCTATTCCCTATTACCTAGCCTACCTAATTAATTAACTAATTAAAAAACACTATGATATATCAACATGATAAAATTTAATGTTGGAAATTCCAAATAATCATCCATATTTACCATTGCCATGGGCCTTCTAAAGTTTCACAAAACTCCCAAACCCTACTACACATTTAATGGTTAATTCATTTTTTAAAAGTAAGGAAAAAAATTAGACCACAAAATCCAACAATTTCATTGGCCAACTCATTTTGTTACATTTAATTTCATGTACATTTATAACTAGGATTTATAGTCACAATTGAAGTTGAATAAGATGCCACGTGGTGTTTAATGGCCTATGAACCACATCCCAAGTTGCAAAATCTACATTTTCATTTATTTTGAAATGCCACTAAAAATAGATGATATACGTTCACTTTTCATCATCTTGACATTAGTCACAAGTCCTAGTTACATATGCAACTACAAATCACTTTTTTTTTTTAGTTGTTTTTATGACTACAAGTCATTTTTACCATGGTGCCATGGAGGATAGTCACATCAAAAGTCCAAAAAATGGTTGATTTGGACACAAGTCGCAAATGTGTGGGTTGGTATGGACATAATTCCTTGTAGTGTTTGAATATGGTAAACATTGGCTAAATTGTAATAAAGTTCATATATTAAAAAAAATAAAGTCCATATTAAAGGAAGCCCACTTAATACCTCAAAAACCTTGGATTTGGTGAAAATAAAATTCAAATCAAAGCTCTTACTGTGATGATACAAAAAGGGGAAGATAACAATTAAGGACTTATGAAAATAAAGGCCAATTTTGAGAACATAAAAATCCAATATTATGAACTAGTTAAAGTTTTCAAGATAAGGTTTTCAAATATGAGTTCTTTAAATAATAAAATTTGGCATATTTAGTCAATCCAAGTCATTTGGATTGGAATTCTATGCCAACATCATAATTTTATAAACCTCTAGTCAATAGACTAGACACTATTTTTTAGTTAGGTAAAAGTGAGTGAATTTTTTTCAAGAAATGATTATACATATGTTTTCATAATCAAGTTGATAATCTAAAAGCAAATCCCAATTGAAAATTTGACACCATATGTTTTGCTAGGAGACAATAAAATAAGATGGGTGTTGCCAAAACTAAAAAATGTCACAAAAATGAGCTAGTCATTTCTGCATATACCCAAGAACATATTAAGC
The DNA here is from genome assembly GCA_963920785.1 of Sphagnum contortum. Lineage (NCBI taxonomy): Eukaryota > Viridiplantae > Streptophyta > Sphagnopsida > Sphagnales > Sphagnaceae > Sphagnum > Sphagnum contortum. The sequence goes on from OY987276.1 coordinate 11,652,010, forward strand.
CACAAGTTCAAAAACTTCAAAATGCACAGTATGTCAAATTTTGTCAAGAAGAAGCAAGTTCGCCAACATACCTTCATTGCTTACAGTCTAATTAGCAAAAAAAAAGTTTTAATCATTGGTACGTACTAGTGTTCACACAATAATCAATTTCAAATGATAGAAAATCCTTGTTGTGAAGTTTTGCCCTTGCTAAGTACTTTGTAATAATTAAACTTGGTCTTTAATCCGTAGTATCAACTTCCAAACCATTCATGGGGTTGTCATTTTAAAGGAAAAGTAGTCTTTGGTGTTCCATTTGATAGTCCTTCCTAAGCACTAAGATTGAAACTTGCAAGGGTAGATGCATAGATGAGTGGTTCATTTTTGTTACATCTTTTGGTATTAGCAATACCCATCTTGTTTTATTCTTTCCCAATAAAACATATAGTGTCAAATTATCCAATCGGGACTTGGTTTTAGATTATCAACTTAATTATGAAAACATATGTATAATCATTTCTTGAAAAAATTCACTCACTTTTACCTATGGACTTTTGAAACTAAAAAATAAGGTTTAGTCTGTTGATTAGAGGTTATAAAATTATGATGATGACATAGAATTCCAATCCAAATGATTCGGAGTGATCAAGTATGCCAAATTTTGTTATTTAAAAAACTCATATTTGAAAACCTTATCTTGAAAACTTTAACCATTTCATAATATTGAACTTTTATGTTCTCATAATCGGCCCTCATTTTCATAAGTCCTTAATTGTTATATATTTTCTTTGATTTGAATTTTATTTTCACCAAAGCCAAGGTTTTTGAGGTATCTAAGTGGGCTTCCATTAATATGGACTTAATTTTTCTGATACATGGACTTTATTGCAATTTAATTAATGTTACTAGATAAAAATTAAATTTTACATTGTACATGCACTTTGTGTGGACTATTTTCTTTATCCAAAATTGAGCCACTCATTAATGCATATACCCACAATTGAAACCCCACTAGTAGCTTGGAAACCACTTTTGGGGTAATCATTTGCAAAGGACAAGGAGTCCTTTGTGTCAAGGTTAGGGAATAATCCTTTTGTGAAGGACAATGAGTCTTTGTTAAATACTAGTGGTACCTGTGACCTTCGGACACCCATGGCTACGCCATTCCAGCCACCCCGAACGTTCTGTTTGGTCACCATAATCCGAAATTTTCCCAAAATAACACTCGTGGATCCCCACCTTAAGGCATTTATATCCCCACATATAAAAACAATATTGTGACTTAGCGTAGTGGTCCCGACCAACATTGTGCGGGTATTAGAACTAGATGTGTGTACCCTCAGGTTATCAGTCCGGTTATTTATTCCCTTACCCGACGGGGGTGAGAAAACCCAAAACCCCGGTTCTGACATTTTGAACCTTGGTTCTCGAAAGTTTTGGAAATTTCCGAAAACACGCTCCTCTATATAACCGCCGGTTCTTTTGGTAGTGGGGGGGGAGGGGAAGGTTTTTATATCCGCCTCTGGTGCGGTGGGAGAGGGATGTGATCCGACCGTCATTCTTTCCCTTCGGTCAGCTGCGATGCTTTGTGGAGATCAGGTCCTGGTTTGTACACCTGGCCGGTGCGGAAACCGTGGTGGTCGCCCGCTGCTTCACCGGCCTCTCCCTCCCCCACCCCCCAAAACCCTCGTCACAGACAGACTGTCTGAATTAATATATATGATTTTGTTAAACCTTGATGCACTAGAATCCCCATTGAATTTTTGTTATATGTGTTTAGTAAGGTAGTCAAATTTGCCAAGGACATTCAATCCTTGGTGTTCCATTTGGAAACTCAATGGTGAATGCAACTTTACATAGAGTGTAAACACAAACAATTGATCCAATTTCTGTGAAAAAACCAATTTAAAAATCTTTTAAATTAAAAACAAATTATCAAAATATCTAAACCCAAGAGATGTAACATGTGGTTGAAAACGTCCACACAAACACAAATTAGTTGAAAATTCCATATTATTTACTTCCACAAAGGTGTTTAACTAAGAAGAGTTGCACACAAAAAGAATGTGTGGAAGGTCAAAGTTGACTCTCCAATCCTTCTATTACCATATCCATTTCACTACTAAAATTCTTGGTTTTTCAAATGGTACAAGTTGATTGATTGGTCTTTCTTGATAAAAGAACATGTACATTTTGATTAGAGGCTAGGGAATTGAATGACATGCGTACTTTTTGACCAATCAATGTGGTTGAAATGACTTATCTCATTATTTGTTAATTGGACATCTAATTAATTTGAACAAAAAAATTAAAAACTTTGGTCAAAATGGCCAATAGAGTTTTAATTAAGTAGGACATTTAGTTAAGATGGCCAATGTTATTATTACATACCTACTTACCCACCCACCCACCCACCTACTTACTTACTACAACCTATTTACCTACCTATTACAACCTATCTACCCACTCAACCACATACTAATTACCTATTACAACCTACCTACATACATCATACTCTTGTAATGATGTGTCGAAATAAAGATGTGAAATAAAAAGTTTGACAAAAATTGAACACCTTTTGATGGTGTGGTCCATTGATTAAGGATTTGGTTTATTATTGGGGAGGTCAAGGGTTTAATTCCTAATAGTTGTAACTTATGTACATGCTTAGGGGGCTAAGGTAGGTAGGCTAGGCTAAGTTAAATATGTTATACTATAGTAGGTTAAATTGGGTGAAGTAGGTAAGGTAGGATAGGCTACCACCTACCTACCTACATTTTTATGACCTACCTACCGACTTACCTACAAATATATATATTTTATAATATTTTGAAAAAATCATTTAAATAATTTGACTAGTCAAATGGTTCATTATCCATTAGTCAAAATGACCAATCAAATGGTTCATTATTCATTAGTCAAAATGACCAGTCAAATGGTCTTTATTTTATTAGTCAAAAGGCCACCCTAATCATAGTGCACATGTTAAAAACAATTTGTCCAAAATGACAGGGGGGTCTTTTTGGTCCATGTCCAAATTTGGGTTTTTTTACTAAAAATTTTAGTTTGAAAAAAGAAGAATTCTAGTAGTGTTTGATCTTGGTGGAATCCAAGACAATAGAAAACTTTCTTTAATCAATGGGGAATTGTTCACTCCATGCTCCACATCATGGGTTGGTTCACAATTATATTAGCTTGAAAATTTTAAGTACTTCATTACGCTTGATTCAATTGTTAAAAATCCCATGATATAAACAAGAAAAGAACAAACACTTATTAAAAAAATGGATGATGAGAACTTGCATTTGGCATCCCATGGAAATAATTCCCTTTAGGACTTAAAGCACAAATGTTTTTGCAAATACATGGTGCTTCTAGATTTGGTTCAATTAGACCTTATATCTCATGAAGGAGTTTTAATCATGCTAATAAGTAGAATGGTGTCGCAAAATGGTAGCACAATATTCTTTACAAGAATGAGGAACTTTCAATTTAGTGGTGGTTTTTGCTATAGTTGGAGTGCAAATTGTGGTCCCAAGACACATGCAACTTGAGGAAGCTGAATAAACCCTAAACCCTGAAACCCTAATCCACATGCTAAATGGGATAATGAAATGTAGCCTATTTTGAAAGGGACAAATTGAGGTTTGGGAAGATGGAGCCCAATCCAAATGTTTTGCATGTAGTAGTGTTTTGCATGCATTCATAATGATAGTTTAAGACAAAGCATGGATTCATCACAACTAACATCTCTTTAGCAGTAAAACAACCTTTGGAATGCATGAATATACAAGCTTTACATGAACACTCTAATTGCACAATGTAGACATAAAAATTCGGATCTCAGCAACAACCCAATGTTCAAAAATGTCACAAAACCTTAGGGAATGTACTAAAAAATTGATCCCCATTGAAAATTAAGCAAAAAATCAATCAATTAAAATATTTGCATCATTACATTATCAATGCTCTTCTATCTCAATCTGTTTCTTAAATAAAATCTTCCAAGACTTTTCTAAACAAGTTGCCATTTTCCTCATTAAGTCAATGCCATTAACAATTTCAATTGTGAAAGGTGAAAATGTCAATTTCAGTGTTCAATTGTTGTTGCATTTTGAAAAGAATGAACCAACATTTGCCAACTTACTATGCAGGATGATGTTGGGGGTTTGTTTTTCAATTTTGTGATGTAGCCAAATTGGGGATCATCCACAAGTAGATTTTGCCAAAATGTCTTTAAACCAAATATAAAAATAGAAAATTTATAATCCTTTTATGTTTTGGCTATTGGCTAGAACTTATTGTAGAATTCTAGTTATTTAAAGGTTTAAAAAAAATGTGATGAATTAGGGCCATTATTTTCAAAAATCTTTTGTATGTGTTAAAACTTGGTGAATTAGGGCAAATATTTCTGAAATAAATTTGTATGTGGTGAAATCATATTTTCAGGTCAAAAAAACTCAAAAATTCTACCAACAAATCAAACATTAATGGATGGTGTGTCTAAAGGAAAGATTTTCATTGTATTCGGGTCATAAAGCTAATCACAATGGTAAGCTATATACTAACTACTCACATTCATCTACTTACCTAATAGCTATCAAGTGATGCACCTACTTACCTACCTACATATACATATACCTCTTTACAGGGGTTGTGAGGATATCTAGCTTGCAAGGTAAAAATTGGGGGTCCAAGTTCTTGTGATTCAAATTGAAATTGACATCATTTTATTAGAATTGGCACAAGAATCGAACTATGAAACTAGTCTTTTATTAGATTTAGAATTGAAATCAAAATCATGAAAAAATATTCATAAAAATAAAAGCATGATCTTTAGGTAAGAATTTTTTTTTATAAAATGTTAATAAATAGTTTGAACTTTATAGTTAAGTTTTAATTCTACTTGGTTGTTGTACTTTGTATTTATAGAAATCCTATTTTAATTCATCATAAAACTTTATGCCCTTACAATTTATAGCATTGAAAATTTTGTAATGTGTACATGAAACTAAGCCTGTAGGTTCTTGAATTTTTAAAAAGGTGCCAACATCAAAACTGAAATGTTTAAAAATTGAAAGAACTAAACTCAAACCCTCACTCAAAGAACCTTCACATAAATTTTACAATGTCAAAACTATTACTATTAATTCTTTTAATAAGGAAAAACTATGCAACACTGGTACTTATTACTTATCCACTTGTAAAGATAAGTTGCCAAGGTAAGGTAACAACCAATGCTTCAAACATGTAGAGTGTAATTGACCTTTTGATCCATCCTTTTCCAAACCCTTGCTTTCAAGGTTGTGTAATTCATTGTTTGGACCTACTATTGCAAGATTGGGGGGAAAGAAGCCTGGGTGAAATGAGTTGTGAAAAAGGCAAAAGCTATTATTTCTTCTACATGACAACATTATGTGCCATTTGTAATTTTTCATCATTATGAAACCAACCTAATGCTTCATTACCCCACTAAAATGCATTTGCAACTTGGTTTTTAATGGTTGAATGGTTGTTGAAAGTGAGACTCGTTATCGAACAAACTATCACTAACCTTGAATAGACAACTTTTGTCAACACTTTGCACAACAACCATCAACAAGGCAAGATATGTTTGAACCCACATAAGGAAGGATGGGTTTTGGGATACTTGTGCTAACTTTGTGCACATGGTGGAACCAATTTTAGTGGCATTAAAGGAATTTGATGGCAAACAACCATGCATGGGGAGGGCATGGCTTCTCATGAAGACATTGGACAACATGACTTATCATTACGAAATCAACCATTTTCATTACCATTTAGCCTTACAAATGTGCAATCAAACATCAATTTTACCATCAATGGAAGATGTTAACGACTGACCTACATTATGTAGGAGCCCTTTTAAATCCATATTCATTAGTTGAGGTTTGTGTCCGTGATGGTACAAATGCCAAGGAAGCACTCAACTATGTGTTATAGAAAAACATTAATAGCTATGTCCAACCACACTATTAGGAACCACAAGTGCCCGCTTAAACCATTACTTCATTTTTAGAATCTTTTTAGAATCTTTTTAATACGTCTTTCAAAAAACATTAAAAATATTTAAAGTTTTTTTAATATGATTATTTAAAAAATCCCGAAATATGTCATTAAAAAATATTTATTGTGCTTTTAGTGTCAAAAGTTATTTTTAGTTATTTTTATGTAACTTTTAAGCAATGGTTACAACTGCTTTTGGCACATGTTAGTATGACTACACCTAATTAAACAACCTATGCCCAAGCTTTGACTCACAACACATTTGGATTTGATTGTGTGCATGTATGCGCAAAAATTTATAGTTTAAAAACCTTCCCATTTGTTGCTACACAATTAAAACATGGAATCAAAAGGAAGTTCAAAGGGTAGCAAAGGAGCAACTCTCTTTGGGAACACAAACCTGAATTTCTAAACCCTCCCTACATTGTCCTTTTTGTGTTTTTTTTGTTAGACTATAATGTGTTAAATGAATTTTCCATTCATCTCCTTGTTTGTGATGACATTGTACACATTTTCCACCTTTTGATATGTACTCAAATTAGTAATTATGTTATTGCAAGCCCATCTTTAGTTACAATGGGCAGGGTCCACTTGGATTAGTGTTCAATTCCCATGGAGATAATTCTTTTAGCCACAATTTCTATTGATTTTTATACGTGGATGCTTTGTTTTGCATTTGGTTGCCAACTTTTTACTTTGTAGTGCCATTTGTTTGCTTCTAAATTCCACATTAGAAACAAGCTTGTAGCCATGAAACTTTTACCATAAACTACATATAGTAACCTAGTTTCTCGGAAAAAAATGGTGAGGTAAAATTATTTTTGAGCCCAAAATTAAAAAGGATGCCACTTGTTAACCTGAAAATGGCAAGACATAGCCATCAGGCTACCTACAATATTCCTTTAATTTTTTTTGAATAGGCCTACGTAACCTAACCAACCTAATTTAAGGTGAAAGCATAGTAAAGTGTACAATTAAAAGTACTTGCTAATCTACTTGTCAAGTGAGCAAAAAGTATGACTAAAACCCATCATAAAATTGTTATACATTTAATCTTTTAGTTGAATGATAAATAACAATGTGAAATAAAAAACTTAACAAAAGTTGAACACCTTTTGATGGCCAAAATGGTCCATGCTCTACTAGTCAAAAAAATCACCTTAGTCACACCAAACATGTCAAAATTGACTTGTCCAAGATGACTAAGTGGTCTTTTTAACACTTATTCAAATTGGGTATATTTTTTACTAAATTTGCCAGTTAAGAAAACCAAGTTTTCTAATAGTGAGTGTTGTGGCATTAACAACATCAAAGATGGCAACATCACAACATTCATCATTAAAATTGTTGAAGCTAGGTTCTACCTTCATCACCACCTTTCTAACAAGCCTTTCTGGACTAGGAGTTTTTTTGCCCATGTTGATTTGAGCTGCAATTTAAACATTCACCACAACCAAACTCAAACAATGAGATTTAATGCACCCATTGCATAAAAACCAAGTTCAAATGAATATTTGACAAAATCTATTCTTCCTATCTTGAAAATGCTTTGATGCAACAATCAGGGTCAATTAACAAATTAGGTTTGCCACAACATGTAAACCATCACTTCATGTAAACCTCTACGTCCAACCTTAAACAAAATACTATAAATGCACCAAGAGTTTCAACCCCCACATCACAATTCCATCAATGTACAAAACTATCAATCTCAAGAAAGCTAATTTAAGTAGAATAAATAAAAAAATCAAAATTAATGGACTTGAATATTGTACTAGAACTCAAGATTATACATTCGAAAGGAACCCATAATGCTAGTTAGTGATGTAGTAGAAATAATTAATAACAATGCACATCAAATTATGAGATTTTAGAAATGGTGATGGAATGACATTGACTCTTTAATAATGACCCCAAGTGTTGAATGAAAGAAATGGGGTGCTAATGGTGTTTATGGGAAGTACTAAGTATTTTGGAAGTAGGAAGTGATTACTAATTAACAAAAGTAGTTGCTTGATTTAGAAGTCATGGTGCTAAGTCCATGATTTTGGGTTCTTGGAAGACTTATTGGAACCCAAAAAATATTGTTGTAGTAATGGATATTCTTGATGCAATGACAATGGGTGCTTTCACAACCACCCATAGCCTAGCTTGCCAATGATTCAAGGTGTAGATAAAAAGAGTGTATGTGTTCAATCAAGGAGCTTAGCTAGTGAAATAAACATTACATATTTAAATCAAGGACTACAATGATAGGACAAGCATTTTACGTGTTATTCACACTTTAGGTTATAGACTCAAGGATTTTTGTGGATGGTGATTAAAGGGTAATAAGTGAATAAAAACAATTGAAATGCTAAACCAAGGACCTTGAATTTGCTAGGTTAAACACTTAAAACAATAGAAAAAGGATTAGACCATGGGCTTTTGAAGATTTACAAAATATGGATCAAACATGGTTGAATGGGATTTGTGGTACATTCTTTGTGGATTTCAGAAAAATTTGATGCAAATACATTGAGGGTGAAAGCACACTACACAATCTATTTTTATGTGTCACATTTGTATTTTTTCTTGCATATCTTTGAAACTTAAATATAAAACGTTAATATTTTATTGAAATTGCAAGAAAGGGACTCACATATGTAATGCTAATAGAGTTGGCATTTTGAAAAAGCAAAAAAACACATCAAAATCTTAAATATTTAATAAGTAATGGACTTTTGAATCTTAGTGAAATTTTTTGTCATGCCCTATAAAACTCATGGATATGAATTATTATTTTACAATGTGTTGGTTTTAAGTGTTTGAAAATTTGGGATATTAGATGAATTATGTTTAAGAAACTAAAGATCCATTGAATGAATTTGAATGTGGTTTTAATTTATTATGTTATGGACTTTTCAAAATCCCAAAAATTGTAATTTTTTAAAGGCCTTTTAAACATTTTAAAAAAATTATTTAAGAAAAATCTGTTGTGATATTTTTTATATGTCTTATAGCATCATGAATTGAAGTTGAAAATTGAAAAAATATATTTTTTCAATATAATATAAGTATTTATGTTTTAAGCCAGTTTTTAATTACGCTAAAAAAGGATTTTGAAAAAGGATTTTGATCCACCAAAACTTAACCACCCTAGTGTGCTTTCACCTTTGAAAGCTTCATCTTTAATTGTTGGTAATAGAACTAAAAGTCAAGTTGGTGCTCAAACTCCAATTACACAAAAAAAATTGATTTGTTGAAGATGCAACCTATCACAAAACATGTGGTTTATCATAGATCTATATTAGTTCATCCCATGAAAATGATCCAATAAATGTTGTAAATATAAAGTATTCTTCATTAAACTACAACCCGCATAAAGCACATCCTCCTTGGGAATTTTCTCATGCATGTACGAGTACGTAACTCAAACCCTAATGATAAGGGGGAACACATAAAAAAAAGAAATTATTTGTGGCAACTTGCAAGTAATGAGAACGGAAGGGAAACCCAACTAATGTAGACTTGAAGTAATAAGCTATTATATCATATTAGTTGTTCATAAACATGCATACTTGAAGACTTGCATCACTTATGTATACTAGAAGTTGATCAATCATTACATACACTGGTATGTTATACACCCTCATAGCATCTTGACAAACCACAAGGTTCAAAAATGGATTTTCACACACCAATTTTTTTAATTGTTATGTTATTATATCATGGGCATTTGTTTGTGTTTTCTAACTATAAATGATGATATATAATAAATATATATGCACCCCAGACACATATATCAAGACTATTAATGACTAGTCCATAAACACTAAACAAATGATGAGCAACACTAACTAGCCAATGTTGCATTGATCTCACATTAACACTACCATGCCTTGAGGATTCAAGGATGTCTTTTGATATTTAGAGCTTTTCATTAACAATGGACCATTAAAATGATTAGAGTTAATCACAAATATAGAGTTTACAATGACAATGGACCACTGAAATGGGTAGAGTTTATCACAAATGCAAATGAAAAAATAATCTTTTGTGGGTTGGATTGAAAGCATAGTTATGACATTCTTGGTGCAGGAATGTTATGGAAGCCCAAAAAGCACTAAAATTCGTTAAAATTCGCGTCGAAGAATGTTTTGACAAGGTGCTAAATGAAGAATTTTAAAGAATTTTAATGTGCAAAATGAAGAATGTCATCACTAGGATTGAAAGCCAGATCAAAATAATATTTGTAAGTGTTTACAATTGTGCAAATACTTTAGAGCATGATGGAAGTTTTAGAAGGATGCAATATCGAACCTCAATTTCAAATTAAAGAGCATCAAATATGTGCATGTTAATACCATGCATTGCACCTACATCCATTGATCCATCACATTAGAAATTAATCAACCTTCTGTTGTAGAAGTTGATTAGTCGTGCATTGGAAAACAAACTTAAAACATGCACACAACCTTATTAACATGTCATAGGTCTTGATCTCATTTGAATAAATTATAAAAAGTTGTGACCTGTGTGTTAGGGTTAAGTTCTAAACTTCAAGTGAACAACTTTGCCTTTTGTAAAGGATTCCAACAAGGTCCACAATAAGTGATTTGATGGGTTTACATGTATGATTCAACTACACCCAAGTTTGGAAAATTCATCATCAAAGAACATTTGTTTCAACTTTTACTAATGAAGAGTTCAAAAAATGAAAGTTGAACTATTGTTCTTTTGTTTGAAGAATGAACCACCAATGTCTACAAAACATTGAAAGTTAATGATGAAGATTGCAAACCAACCAACAAAGGTGGGAACATTCAACTACATGTTTTTGGAGTCGATTCAGTGTTAAGCTTGTCCTACTTAACAATGTTTTCAAGTTCTTATGACGTTTTCTTAATGTTCATCTTGAATAGTGATATTTGGGAAGCTTGACATCATGGCCAACATTCTTTGGTGCACATGCTTACTCTTGCCAAACAAGTTGAACTTAATCATGTGCAACAAAGAGCAATCATCTATAGCAAAGAGGTTCAGTACACTGACCATGTGTTGTAGAGCATCTTTTTCCAATACAACATACACTACAATCATCAAGCACCCAAGAAAGAAAATTGAATTTAAAAAAAAATTGTTTGATGATTCCAAACTATTCAATTTCCTTGGAAAACGATGATGTCACTTTAAGGGTGTGGATGATAGATGAAAAACAAAAGACAATGGTCACAACATCCACCAACTCCCAAATGAACTATGTTTAGTTTCTTATTATGTACTTCCAAATTAAACTTAATTGCACTAAATTCATCACTGCATTAAGCCTAGATTGAATTTTTGCATGGGACTTACTGCAAATTGGTTTCAACTAGATTGGGCATTGCTACAAACAACTCATGAATTCTTTCATATTTTATTTTGATTTTTTTTTAAAAAACACATAAATTTGTGGCACATATAATAGATTGTCAAATCACATCAAAACACATTGATAATTTCATGATCCATTTTCTTAAACAAAATTTTTTTTTTGCTTCACACCATTTACATTACACCTTATTTACATGTGGCAATGGACTCTTGAATTTCACTAGGTTTTGAATTTTTCCCAAATTATTTTTTGCACATTTCTTATAGTTTGAGTGCTATTAGGTGTGTTCAATAGTTCTTTATTACTAGAAAAAAATTAGAGGTAAAGAAAATTATATTGTGAAAATTACGGGCCCCTTTGCAATGCATTCATTTCTTGGATTTGCACCTCTTCAACTTTGATGGTCTTAAACACAAAACAAAACATGAAATTATGGAATTTACCAATTCAATTAAGATTCCTCAACTTTCATATTAATCATTAAGCACAACTTCCTATCATTAACATGACATTAAAATGGCGCCACATGCACATATACAACAATATTTACAGCTTTAACAATCGTCTAACATGGTTTTTGGTTCGTTTGACTATGACTGCACCCCTTGGATGAATTTAACTATAGATGAACTTATCATGCCCCATGATTATAACTACATATTTTTTATGAAATATGCAACTAATGGGGTATAAGTTGGGCTAAGAAGAATGATAATACATGTATAACTCATCCTTTTGGAAAGAATATGTGACATTAGGTGCAGACATGACCAAAGGTTGTGTATAGTTAAAACATAATTGCAAAGACGATTGCTTGTAATTGTAAATGACATGTAGTCGCATATAGTTTCAAGCATGTTGGCTACATTTTCTAGAAACTTTTCTTATGTGTATACATGAAAACATTGCTGAATATTAGATATCTAGAGGTATATATTCAAATTTGAAAGAAATTGGATACCATATTAGGCTAGAAATGGAGTGCAACATTGGGCAATCACAATGAATGTATTTCCTACTCAAAAATCAATTGCACAATGTTACTTGGATGTATTGATGAGTTTACTAAATGACATGTTGAAATTGGATTTCTCTTCATTTAACAAGAAGTGACCACAAAAAATTGCAATAAAAAAGGAAAGTGGATTCTTTCACAAATTTTCCTTGAAACTGTTTTATAGTAATTCCACCCATACCATTTATTTGGACATATTGATTTGTTTATTGCACCCAACATAATGTATAATTGTTTCCTAGTCCCCATTCATAAACATGAAAAATGGAATATTACAAGGTGAAATATCATTTAAAGTCAACCACATGGGCTAGTTATTATTATTGTTGATCAATATTAATCATTGTATTATGCAACGCTCTTTATAAAAATTACATCCCTTATTAACATATAAATGATATACTTTATCCAAAATATGATGAACATACCATTGGAACAACTACTTTTAGAAGGTTGTTTTTTAATCCATCAATTTCATCCATAGTGTAATGCAATGTGATAAATACTAATAAAACATAAGCAATTTTGTGAAATATTAATTTGATTTTCCCTTCAAAAAAACTTTTCTCCTTCTTGCTTTTATTTTTTTCCTTGTTCCACATTATACTTTTATGTTGTTAGGTTGATTTTCAATTTTTTTCAAATGACTTGAATCATTTTTCTTCAAGTAAAATGAGGGTAAAGTCATAAGTATTTTGTGTCAACACGACCCAACACCAACATCGACATAACTTTGCCACAAATTTGGCCATGCATAAGATTTTGTCATATTGAAAAATTTCATCACATGAAACACAAAAGGTAGGACAAAGAGAATAGTATTGACAACTCTTTCAATTTATTAACATTCACTTTGGTACATATGGCAAGGTCAAAGAGCTTGGATTGATTTTGTAAACATCATATTGTCACAACTTTGCCTCCAAAAGTATGGCAGGACAAGGGTGTGCTGAAGTTTTGGGAGTATTTTGATTTCACAATCATTTGCAATTGATGACATAATCATGACTAATGTTGTCGTTACTTAGTTTTCAGAAAATCAACTATTTCATTGGATGGAGCAAATGGTTCAACATACTTATATAAACAAATGACCGAAGCTTTATGAAACTTTGTGTCATTCATGAATTTTGCAGGAGGACTATCTTCAGACACACCTGATATTCACATGTTTGAATACTCAACTCCAGATCATCAGATGGAAAAAACAAAATATAAGCATGGATCCTTAAGATATCCACAACCCTTTTCTCGAAAAAGAATGTGGCAACATAATGACCATGGCATTAAGCCATTCAATTCATCAAGCAGCAGCCACAATGACCTTTCATCAGTTTACATGGTCATAACTTGAAGATGTTCTCCTAAAAATAAAAGCATTGTTGTGGTCATAGTTGTTTTACAAAACAAAGTTGGTGCACTCCTGAATTGACTTCTTATTGCCCCTGACATGTTATCTCTCTCTAAGTATAGTCAATGCTTGAGTCTAGAGGGGTAGGAACATACTTGCAAACCTAAGATAAAAGACATTAGTGCAATATCATCAGTCTTACGATAGACAGTTGCTAAGCTAGCAAGACAGTTTTCAATGTAAGGGGAGAGATTGGGAGAGATGACCAACCTGGTCATGAGAAAGAATCAGTGAGAAGAAATCGATGTAAAACCCATTCCAATCCTCAGTCCAAAGGCACAGGTTATGAGAAGAGTTTGGGTTCTAGGTATTGCAATAATATTGTGGCTCTTGCTCTGAACAGCATAGAATAAAAACCATGAGTAGCACACATTCAATCTCTAATCTTTCTCTCAACCACTTCTGATACACTGACATTCTGCTGTCACAACCAAATCATTTTCACTGACACAGCCTCAAAACCAAAACGTAAGAAGATTCAAGCAGTGCCCCTGGGGGAGCATCTAACAATTTTCGAAGGCACATGACCTAGGGTGAGCCTGATTGAAGTCCGGGAGAAGGTGGAGAAGCTGCATACTCAAATTCCTCTCTGCACATATGTTAGGGCCTTGATATTGGAGGTACAGCCCAAGCTTCTGCCAAAATCCTGCACACCCAACAACATTGCAATTCAAGAAAACCTCCACATTGGCAAGCCTCTACATTGGCTTGCTGTGTGGTACAGACATCTTTTCTGCTAATTTTTTTTTTGCGTCAAGGGAAAGAATCACAAGAAAAAGATGAAGAAGAGGGTTGTACCATTCTCAGCAGTGGTGTGTGTACACTCCAAAACATGAGTTGGTGGCACCACATCTGCAATCACACAGCTTTCTCACATTTGAGCCTTCTTATTCTTGGAGAAAACCAACAAGAGATACAAGCAGAAATTGACCTTGATGCATCAGATAATCCAAATCTACAAAACTTGAGCAGAGAGTACCTATGATATGCAACAGCCACCGTTGATGATTAAACCATGTGGTCAGGGGAGACATTGAAGGTCTTCCCTGCAGAAGTCCTATGCTCATTGCCAGCATCAAATACCCACAATGCAGAAACAACAACATGACAGTCTAGTAACCCATTGTTGAGAATGCAATTGAACACAGAAATACAGATGCCAACAACACTAGACAGAGATCAATGAACCTACAAGGTTCTCTCATGTGCTACAAGTTCACATTCTGTTCAGCAGTGCAGATTGAACATCCATACAGGCATTGAAAGAATCATGGGCAAGGAACCAGAGGAAGCGATACCAGAAACCCCAAAATCATATATTGCACATTGAGGTAATAAGTTAAGAAGACAATGTACAAAAAAGAAGTCTCTTTTGGAAATCCTTCAAAATGCTGACCACACTTGCTTAGCAGCCAAGGTCATAGATCTTGCCAGCAACACATAAGTTACATGGTAAAAATGAACCATGTTGCTAGTATATGGCACCATACTATGAACTCTACACTTGGAAGAGAACTCTTTGGATGGTGAGC
The DNA here is from genome assembly GCA_963920785.1 of Sphagnum contortum. Lineage (NCBI taxonomy): Eukaryota > Viridiplantae > Streptophyta > Sphagnopsida > Sphagnales > Sphagnaceae > Sphagnum > Sphagnum contortum. The sequence continues at coordinate 11,667,330 of OY987276.1, forward strand.
AAATGAGTGCTCAAGATTGCCTGTAACAAATGCGGTTTAAGGATTTGGGCCTGCTGTCTCTACCGAGAATCAACATGATCTCATGTGTGAAGAGCTGATTCTGCTCTCAAAATTACAAAGCTGATCACTACTTACATCTCTTCACATGAAAGTTTGTCAAAAAATGCTGCAACGAATGCTCCTTGTAACTCTCTCAAAGAGGACTCTGTGCATGTGCAAAATTCTCACACAAAATGTGCCTGCAGCATTTTGCTGAGAGTGTGCTGCTAAAACTGAAATAAAATTGCCATCTTGACTCTCAAAACTCTGAATCAGCTTGCTGAATTTCCACTTGCACTGTTTGCTGCAAGCCTGAAAGGAACCATGAAGCAAACCTGCTTTATGATGATACTGCTGGTGACCTGTGCTGCTTACATGCTCAGTTGCCTGTAAATTGGATTTATCATCTGCGGCTGTGATGCTGTTGCTTGCTGTTCTGGATACATGGCTTATGTGCCTTGGGCATCTTGGCTCGGTTTGGTCCACTCTTAGGAAGATCTGTCAAGTCCATTACCTGCACAACCCTTGACTTCTTTGCATTCTCTTCTTCCTGGTATCTCTCATGCAATCTCCTTTTAGCCACCTCGAGCCTTGCTGCAACACTCATATCTTCACGCAGTGCCTGTGGCAATCCTTGATGAACATTTTGGTTGCTTGCTAAATGCAATGGCTGAGATCCAGCCTTCTTCACAACTCCATTGCTGGTTCCTTTCAAAGGAGAGCTTCTATCAACTGGATGCTGTGCCCGAGAACTGCTCAAGGAAACTCTGCTTACTTTCATTGTCCTTGTGGCATTCCCACCTTCAGCAGCTACATGTTCACAGCCCCTCTTTAGTGGTTTATTGGATGGAGAAACTTGGCTTTTCACATTGGTCACTGGTGTATCCAAGCTGCTAGCCCTAATCTCCCTCCTCCCTTGCTGCAGCTCTGATTCTCTTCTATGGGGTTGGGTGGTGGTGGCTCTAGCATGATGATCACATGGCAATGGGTTCGGATCTGGGTCTCTTGCCAATTCCTCATCCCAATCTTCATCGAGGAATTCAAACAGTTCAGCAGAAGCTGGGTGAGCAGTAGCAGCTAAAAGGGCACAGGGCTCTAGAGGGGGAGAAGGCAACCCATTACCATTCTCTCCATGCTCATCTTGTGTGGAACCTGAACTTGAGCCTGCTGCTAAAGCAGCGGCAGCAGCAACATCACCGGCACTCTTCACCCAATCATTCACCATATCCTTCCATCCTTTGACCAACAACTTGGCGAGTGAACAGATGCGCTTGGACGAGTGCTTCCGCAACCCATTTACCTCCTTGCCGATCTCCGTCTCCTTCAAAGCTTCCACCGAGATTTGCATCTCCTGGAGCGTCCGCAGTAATCCCAGAAGCTGCTCTTCCTCCTCCTCATCATCATCATCCAGCGCCATATCCGTGATCCTCCTCTTGATCCTATTGATCTCCAGAATCTGCCGGCTTTCTTCCTCCATCTGATCAGTCAATGCCTCTGCCTCGTCGTACTCCTCCCCTATCCCTTCAATCTCCTCCTCTTCCTCCAGTTCCTGCTCTCGCACTATTTGTTCTTCTTGCCTGCCACGCTCTTCCAATACCACTTCAGCTTCATCTTCATCTTCTTCTTGTTCATCTTCGACTTCTTCTACAGCTTCTTCTTCTTCCTCTTCTTCTTCTTCGCTCGTCCTCCTATCGTGGTCCAGGTTCCTGTTCTTAAGCTTCTGCTGCTCTTCTTCTTCTCTTCTGACGCCACCACCTTCGCCAGCAATTTCAGGCATCAAACGATTTGCTGGCTTCAGTGGCGGACGGTCAAGAAGTGCTCGTCGGGGAGCAAACAGTTGCTCTGCAAACGCGTCTCTGCGACGACGAAGTTCATGAGGGTGAAGCGACGCTGCAATCGCCAACGCTGCTTCAATAATTTCAAAGAGCTCCGGCTCCTTGAGCCGCTCTAACCACTCCATGGCCGCTAAAATTTGAACTACAAACCACTCCCTAATTCCCCCTTTCTTCTCCTCTAGAGTACACCACCAAACTTCTGAAAAACACAACTCTCTACAGATCCACCAGCACTCGCAGCAATCCCGTAAATCTCTCTCAACGTCCAAATCACACAATCTGATGCAAATCGTCGTGTACACCTCCTACTCCATGCATGAAACCATTGGAATTGGTCCACAATTTGAAGCAAATCCTCGCAGAAACGGAACCGATGTCCTAAAAATCCGAAATCCAAACAGATACAGTAATAGTCATATCTGCATTTGACGCAAAGCAAACGCGTTATACGTCAAAAAGAGCGGAACAACGAGATGATGTTGCCGATGATGATGACAGAAGACGACAACACAACAAAGTACTGGGCTGAAAGAAGAGTGGAACAAGATGATGTTGATGATGAGGATAATCGGAAGAAGACAATACAACGAAGTAGATGCCTGAAAGAGTTGAACAAGATGATGTTAATGAAGATGATAATGGAAGAAGAAGACAATAAAAGGAAGTAGAGGCCGGGAAGAGTGGAACAAAGTCAAGATGATGAAGCTGCTACTGCTGATTATGGAAGCAGAAGACAATACAAAGAAATAGATGCCAAGGAGAGTGGGAAAAAACAAGAAGATGATGTTAATGATTCTGATTATGGCAGAAGAAAGACAATACAAAGAAATAGATGCCAGGAAGAGTGGAAAAATAACAAGATGACGGTGTTGAAGATGCTGATGATGACGGAAGAAGAAGACAACAAATCGATCTAGATTGCCTGAGCATTAGGAGCAAGTGAAATGAAGAAGATGCTACTAAAGAAAACTCATCGAACTCCAAAAACTAAAAAAAAAAACACACACACACACACACACACACACACGACAAAGAAGAAACAGAAAACTTGTTTGAAAGAAAATTGTTTCACAATTGCTGTTACCTGAAGATTGCAAAACGGAGACTTTGTAAAATCCAAGGAATTGCGTCTCTGTAGAGTGTGGCGTCCGTCCCCAACTCCGCGCTCCCAAAAAATGCTTGAATCGGAAACGCGTCGATCTCGAGCTCTTTCTCTCTTCTCTCTCTCTCTCTCTCTCTGTGGTTTGTTTGTCTGCTGCTGCTTTTCCGAACCTGACAAGCGCAACAATCCACGACTTTGACACGAGTTAGTGAGCCGGAGTCGCTGCTGAGCGAGAAAAGGAGGAAAAGAAAAGGGCAGCCCAAAAAAAACATTTAAAAGAAAATACAAAAAGAAAAAGGAAAAAAGAAGTACCTATGTACCTTCTACGTACCTTACCTACCTAATATGGATGAAAGTTTTTTCTTCAGCTTTTGTTCTGGATGTCAATATTTTTAGTTATGGTTTTGCTTGCTATCATTGAGTTGGAAGGCTAGTAGGCAACATGCTAATTGTGCAACTCAATTTTACAAACTGCACATAATATTATTGAAATCAAAACAACGGGTGTGTCACACTGTGGCCTTGGCATTTACATCAAAAAGTATCTTAAGGCAAAAGAAGAATTATGGAAACTCCAATATTTCACCATGCAAAAAAATATAATCTTCAAAACATCCTCTAAAAGAAACTAAAATCCTTCAAGATATTATATATATATATATAATTAATCTCAAGTTTCAACACAAGCCAAAATATCATCTTTGAAAAATCCTCATATAAAAATAGACCTATTCGTGTTTGGGGCCAAAATCCATTCAGCTACTATAATCTAAATGAATCTAAACACAATATCCTTGCCTTTGTAGACAAGGCCAACAAATCCCAAGAAAGAAGTGAACGAGATATTGCAACCGATTTCATATGTCCCATTCAGGCATTATTATAGCCTTCTTCGTAAGCAGGACAGGCAGGCTCCAATTTTTATTTCAATTTTTTTTGCTATTAGTATTAGTTTTAGTGAATCAACTCGGATACGTGTTTGAAACTTGAATTGTCTCATAATTTTTTTAGGGTTATGAAATAAGTCCTAGCAAAACCCATTACCACCTAATGAAACTAATGCTCACCCTACTGAACTCACCGTTTCGCTAGGGGGAATGTGCCCTACCATGCTCATTCCGTAGTACATAAAATATTCAGGTCACATACCTACACCAAGACATAGCCCCACCCTCTCCCCCAAAAAGTCTTCCAATATGTCCTAATTATGTATTTTCTTGGAATAAGTATTTACCAACTAGTTAGTTATACATCCAATACTACGAGAAAGACTCCATAAGAAATGCATTATTATTTTTCAAATTATAAAGAAATTACAACATCTTTAAAAATACATCCATAATTTCAAACTAAAACTGGAAAAAATATATGTATGTTTAAATAATATGTTCAAAAATTTAAAGCTTTCATTTTAAATATGTAGACTATATCTCCATTACTAAAGCTTAAAAAATTGCATCCATAGGTGTACCAAGACCCCATAATTCAAAAAAATTATTACAACTACTTAAACAATAAAAAAAATAAGGGAAAAAATAAATTGATTCAAATATGTAAAACATGTCCATAATCAACAACCCTGAAACAAATACAATCACATCCATAAATTCTTTTTTTTAAAACTTAATAAATACCATCCATGTCTAAAACTAAAAATATTTACATCCAAAATTAACTTTTAAAAAATTTGTGTGTAACTTGATTTTTTTCCCCTCTATTTTCTTGGGTTTGTTTTTCAAAAAACCATAATTCAAACTAGAAATTGAAAAAGTACAACTAATTAAAAATGTATCCAATAATGAATAAGGAGGGGGGGGGGACTTCAATTTGAAACATGTAAAACATGACGATAATCAAAAACGAAAAATCTATTTCTAAAGGAAGGTTGTTTGTTTGTTTTGTTTCTCATGTTGATATCTCCCAAATCATGGTGCCTCTTGCTGCATGCATAGTACCATTGAAAAGCTCTTGATGAGTAAGGGGTGCACCAAGTTGGTTTCATGATATTTTAATCCACAATGGAGAAGTTATTTGAATATTGAATCAATTTTTAGTTGAAAATTTATTTAAATCAAAACAAAACTTTATAAGGGAATTTGGGCACACTCTTGATATTGTTAAGAAGCCCTTGGATTTAAGGAAAATGATTTTTGATGAAAATAGATCTAATGTGCATGAGATATTAAACATTTGAATAATTTTTGTCATTAAAAATTCAATTAAATTACCAAAAATGTGGTTTTGAAAGGAAAAAAAGTGGTTGGGTTAACCAGTTCACATTGGGCCAATGACACAAACTACACCAAATATTCACCTAAATAGCAATCCATAACTAAAACAGTGATTCAGGAAAATTTTGGGTTTTAGGGTAGATCTAAACCCTGGGATAGATTGAGTGATTCTATTCCCTCGTTTATAAAATTTAAAATATAAGTATTTTCTACCCCCAAAAAACCTCAAATAGGGTGAAAAACCATTCAATGATGCTTTGCTAAGAACTTGTGCATTTCCTTTTCAAATTTATCAAAGTAATGTAATGGGACCTCAGCAAACATCTAAATCTCTAAGAGAATTGATTTTGTGATTAAATTTTTGTTCTAATCTAGCACATTTTATTCAATATTTTGAACTATCTTATATAAAATGTCCTTCAATCTAGTTTCTTGCGAAATAAACCATTAAGCAAGTAAAGAGATATTGATTGATATTTTTAATTGGTCAATTTTAATACTCATCAAATTTGTCCTCCCACAAACATGAAGCCCCACCATGCATACCATTTTCAGCTCATACTTTCAGAACACATCAAAAGTTGACATTTAATTTAATTTTCTTTTCTTGTTTGATAATTGTAAAGACCTGATTCAATCTTTTCCCCAATGATATCCAATAGGTATCAAAGGAAAGAAGAAAATAAAAGAATAAATGGGGCTGAAAATTTTTAATTAAAAGAGAACACTCCGTCACAATATTCTTGATTTTTCTTTAAAATTTTGCAAAATTAGTTTGGTAGTTTTCTTTTTTTACCTTTTTTTTAGATAGGTTCTAAAAACCTATCACCATTTAATGTCAAATCCTTCTTGAGATGCAAGCCGATGACACAAGTGATCTTGCAAGTTGTTTGATGCAATAAATTCAAATAACATAAAGACAAACATAAAATAACTAATGATATTTAATTTAAAATTCATTTTGAACACCTACCCATCCACCAATTTGGGCACTTAAAGACCACCACATAGAGATGGAACAAAATTCAAGCCAATTCAATTGCTCCTTTGTTGTGACCCTCTTGGGGTTTTTGTGCTTTTGGCTTGGACTTGGGTCCTCTTTCTTTGTTCTTCCTTTCCCCCTTTGCTGGGTGATTTTTTTTTTAAAAGTTTGCTAGGAGGATTTCATCATCATCAATTCAAGCATCTAACTAAGTAAATGAGAACAAATTCACGTAAAATATGGAGTAATTTATAGGTATGAGGGATCATGTCATTTGTGAGTATTCTAAATATTGTAGTTCTTGATTGAGTTTGGCAAGTAACCATACTTAATTAATATAATTTGAGGATTTAACTTCAGCACATGGACTTTCGAATTTTTTAAGTTTTTTTTGACATGTACCAAATGTACAATATCATTAGTGTAAGAGAGAAACATATGTCATGTGAGTGTCACTATTATGCATTTAATGTTATTGACCTAGGTTCAAATCCAACAAGAAAAACAAACCTTTTCAAGTGAAATAAGTCCAATTGCCTTAAAACACTATTATGCGACTTTGATGTTATAGACTTGGTTGGGTTCAAATCCGACCCAAAACAAAAAACATTTTCAATTGCAACAAGAGCAATGGCCTTGGACATGCACCAAAAATTGCATGACCTTTGTTTTTGCTGAAATTTTGGATACAATAAGCTGCTCACAATTTTCTGAGAGTTCAATTTTTTTTTAAAAAGAAAATCAATACCACCAAAGTCTTACAGATACTATGCTATTGTGATTAACAGTCAGCATGTGCAACATCCCATGTCTGAGTTCCAAAGTTTCATGCAGCTTTTGGTGGGTCTAATAGGTTACTAATATATGAGGATGGGGCTTATGGGTAGATCTTAATAAATAAATTTAAAAAATCAGAAAATTTGATAATGAGTCATATGGAGAACATGCAAACTAAGCTAAAAAGCATTGTTACAAAAGGGACATTCAAGGAAGGATGGGGTTTAGGGTTTAGTGTGTGTTGTTAGCTTTAGGGTTAACAATATAATGTGTTGTTACCTTTATAAGGATGCAAGAGATTTGCATCTGTCACCTTTAAGACTTTGTGACAAAAATAAACTTAACTTGAAACCAATATGTGAGTGACAATTGGAGACCTCGTTGTACACTCTTAGAGTGGGTTTTTTTTTTAAAAAATCAATTACACTTTATCAAATTTACTTACCTAACCTAACAAAAAAAATTCATTTGTCATGATTTTGTTAGAACTTCCCATATGAGTAGGCCAGAGTCTTTGGAGAAAGCTACCAGCATAGTAGGGCAGAGTTTTCAGAGTTGTTTCATGGTGATCAAAAATGTATTGTGTATAGAGTAAAGCCCCATGGTGGGGCCATTTCCAAAATAAGGGGCCAAAGAAGAGATGACACTTAAGAAATTTCTCCCCTTAAGAAATTTCTCCATGTGTTTCACCTAGTGATGAAATATTGCACAATTTCACCCATGAAATGAAATGTGGCAAACCTTTAAACATAAAAATTTCAGGAAGCAAAATAGACATATGACTTGAGACTTGGGCTCCTTTTTTGGGTCAAAACTCAATGTAATAGAGTTATCTATAAAAGTCATGCCCAATAAATCCCTCTTTCATGCCCAATTGGCCCCTTATTTTGTCTCCTCGTGCGTGCACTCCAGTAACACTATTTTGCATGTTCAGCCTTTTGTGCAGGTAGGTGTCTTGAAATGTGGTTTCAACCAGTAACACTATTTTGCGTGTTCAGCCTTTTGTGCAGGTGTCTTGAAATGTGATTTCAACCAGTAACACTATTTTGCACGTTTCAATTTACTCATCAGAATCCTTGAAGAAAACCACAAGGGTGTTAGAGCTGCGTATTAACTTGTGAAACAATCCAAGAAATTTCTTAGTGTATTTGTAACACCATTTTGTGGTGTATTTGCAACACACCATCTCTCAACATCCTTCATAGAAAAGAGGAAGATATTATAACTCCTAGAGGTTTGTCCACCTATATAAGTAGCCATAATATGCTTTTCACTTTTGAACACTAGGTGTAATAACTCTTATGCCTCATGATCTACCTATGTTTAGGTTTTTCTTCCTTCAACTCAAGCTTTAGAAAACCCATTAGATGAGGACATTTCTGAAATGTGTGGCCAGACTCAATTATCTCCTTGTTATAGGCCTTTTATTTTGGGAATGCCTTGCCCTCGGGGCTTTCTCTTACAGATAATCTATCCATCATTGTAAGTGTTTTTTTTCGTTTTTTTCATTTGGAAAATGTGATTTCAACACATTATACAAAGGATTTTCATGAAAACAATGGCTCTAATTTGCTGGGTTTGAATTCGTTTGAAATTTGCCAAATTTTTACAAGAAGTAGTCAAAATATAGAACGATTCTTTTTTTTGAAAGTTGCTACACATGCTAGCTTTAGTAAGCAAGTTAGCAATAAGTGTAAGGTAAAAGCCTTAGAGTGGGGGCATTCTTAACACTACCTCATGGTAGGGATATTCTGAAAATAAGGGGTCTAGGGAGAATAAATTAGCCCTGCATTTTGACAATGTCTCCTACCCATGGGTTTTACCCATTTTAAAACATGAAGCAAAGTTTATCATTAACCTCAACGTAGATCAAGAGACATAGTAGGGGGAGTGTTCTCCTCTCAAGAATAGAAGGGATGTTATGCTTACAAGTAGCTGTAAGATTTGTGCCACTCTTGAGGAGGTAGATTAATTGCCCAGTTGTTAGCCTAACTTGGTGTAAAGTCCCTCCTTTCTTGTAGAGGAGGGCTATTCGTGGATACAAGATGCTTTCCCAATAAGACACTATGAAATTTCTTTGAATGCTTTTGGTATGACTTGATCCCTTTGTCCTTTTCATTTCTTCTTTTAATATTATTATTATTATTGTCATGTCCCTCGGGAATAATGGTTTGGTAGCTTTACATCATACTTATGCTTAGCATATGTGTGAAAGAAAGAATTGCAAATATTGTGAGAGGCATCATGACAAAAAAGCATGTAAATGCCAAGAATTGCAAGTCCTATTGACTCAACAAGATTTTTTTTCTTGTTTTGTAAAATTGATAAATATCTTTATAGTCAGTTTCTAACCAACACATACAACTTGGTTACATAATTTTTTTAAATAACAAAGTGCACAAGTAATGTGCAAAAACCCTATCTATAAATAATTAGCAAACATTGAACTTTTATTAAGGAAAAAAAAAATTCAAACCACCAAATCTAAACAATCCCATCGAGGTGGAAAAAAAATATTTCTTCAAACCTGCACAACACAACTCTATTCCATTGAGCATTGAAAATAATAATAATAACCTCTTTATACCATTTCCTTTGGTTTCTTAAAATACTCGTAAACTTACCAAACCTAATTACACATTTAATTGTTAGCTCACTCAACATAACTAAGGGAAAAAAATTCAAAAACATCAAATTCAATCATTTCATTGGTTGTAACATTTTTCTTCACGCCTACACACAAGCCTTTTCAATAACCCTTGTCCATATAATATTACAGACAAGGTATAAAATTTTATAAAAGGCGGTGATATAGGTAACTCTTATGAATGTTACCTAAATGTCAAATAGTTTGTTGGAAAATGTCTACCAATTGTGCTAGGTCAACCGAATTTGTTCTGATTAATTCGCGTGTCCGGGATTCCGGCTCCTCCAGTCTGTTGTTGTCGGGTAAGATTTCATGTAATATTCCTTTGGGCAAGGCGTGTTTTGCATGTGTGAAACTCTCTCACCATCAATTCCAATCAATCTTCGCTGTACAATTTGATAGAGCTCCTCGGCCGTTACATGCATACATGCACCAAGGCGCTCATATCAAGCAAAAAAGCATTTTGCTCGGTGGAGCCAGAGGTCTGGGGCCTAATACCATGACAACATGACCTCCCCGCACACCACCCCTGCCCACACAAACACACACACACCCTTCATGTGTTTTTTTTTTTTTTTTTAATTTCTCCTCACGTGGGAGATGCTTTGGGGGGGGGGGGGGGGTTTTTCGTCTTTCCTCTTTCTTGCATATACATATTATAAGTGTTAAAAAAGTTCATGTGTTCACATGTGAATTTATTTAATTTTCATTTATTAACAATGTACTTTTCGAATTGAAAAATATTATAATATACTAACTTTAATTTCCATTTATAAAAAATAAAACATTTTATCATTTTTAATTTTTTTTTAATAAAATTTAAAATATAAATTAAAATGCCTATTTTTCAAATTTTAGGTCCGCCCAGGAAATGTTTTATATTTGGAGATATTCCAACTCACAAAAAAACCTTGTGGCCCATGAGGCCAACATCTGAAGTACCAACCCACAAGACCACATGTTGACAACATAAAGTTGTTACAAGTGACAACCTAGTAAGTGCCTGTTCTACATGTCTAGATGTGGTTAATTTAATTATTTTTATTTCGAAAAATGGCCAAAAAAAAACCTTTAAAGATCACCAAAATTTCATTTTTCTTGTTTTTCTGCAAAAATATTCACCAAGTTGCGAATTTCATCCCAAAAACCAAAAAAGAAAAAAAAATCCTCTTATTGAATTTGTTTGGAAATCCAAACTTTAATGATTTGCCCTTTTTTTCTCAAATCAAGCAAATTAAAACATGATTTTAAATATTTTACCAAGACCTTTTCATACATTTATATGTATATATGTACAAATGTTAAACCATTTTGAAGAATCTTTTTTTTTTAAATGTCAACTTTTTCACAATCAAATTTAATATTTCTTCACAAGATGTTTTCCCTTGTATTGGACATACAATGTTCTAAATGTGCTTCAATTCTATATGAAATTTCACACTTATTGAATGAATAAAAGCTTTCACATCTATTGTACAATGGAATGCACCAATGTTTTGTTGGAATGAAAGTATTGGCAGAAAATTTTCTCCTGTATCTGGAGGGCACATTACCAAGTGGAACTTTTCCTTTGCCAAGGGCAGGACATTGCTATGCCCTGGCAGCAAGGCAGAGCATGAAACCTTGCAAACCAAACAGCGGAGCGCCAGTTCCAATGTGTAATGCCCTACTGCCACGGCATTGAACAATGTGACAAAGGAGGAAGAAGGGTGGTGGCACAAGAGTGTTTTCAAAGGAAGGCCCTCTCCTGAGATTATTACATAAAGCAAAATGCCTACTCTGACAAGCATTTTGATTTTTTTTCATTTTTCCCATGACACCCAGAAAGGTCCCTGATAAAACCTCTTGCACCTTGACAGAATTATGCATCACCATACCAGGCTCAACATGTTGCTAGATGGAGCAAGCCCCGCCATGCTACATACAAGCAAAAGAAAATGTATGATGCACTGGCAAAAACACACGTTCCTTGGTACCTTTCCATAGTACTTAAGGGTTTTTGATTGTCCTACTCAAGCACACTCTTTTGAGCTTTTCCCAAGAAATACATGCTCATTACACTTTTGGTGTGGTTCAATTCACTCGTAATGTGATTTGATGATGGAGTGCACACACTTGAGATGTGAATCAACCATGAAAGAAAATAGGTACAATCTGGAACATGTCTCGGTAAAAACTACGACCCTGACAAAATGGCAACTTGCTCTTCTAGGTTCACCGTGTTGGTAGGTGAAGTGGGTGCCTGTTGCATAGTAAATGAAGAGAAAACATAAGATGCATTTTTTATTACTCTTGTACATTGATGGATTTAGCACCCAATGTCTGAGAATACATTTATTTATTAAAATACATTTTTGTATATAATGTCATATTTTTCAAGATGTTTTATCTTTCATGTGAAAAAATATTTAGTATTTTCAACATAAATGAAAATGTCAATCATCTTTCATCCATCTTGGATTAGTAATGTTCATGTGTTACATTTTTTGATTGTTGTTCACATTTGTTTTTCTGTTTTTGATTGTTGTTTGTTATGCTTCAATTCATTTCTGTTGATTTCCAAAAGGCAATGAATTGCATTAAGAAGGATGAGTGAAAGATTTGTGTAAGTTGGTGAATGGGTGAGATCTTCAGACATTGATTTTTAGTGAAATGTGTTTCCAAGGCAATCTTGTGTCATAATTTGATTCAGATTTGCATAGCGATGATATCCACCAAACATTTGCACTCACAATATCTCATTCATTCTCCACCAAAGTTAAATGTCGTATTATTCACCAAATGAAGTGTGTACAATTATGATGATGAAAAAAATTGAAAAACATTCTAATGACCCCCAAGACTTGTAACCATTGTTGGATGATTCTTTGAATTTTAAATTTATTTAAATAATTTTTAAATCAAAGAGCAGTTGATTTTAATTCTTTGAAGAAATCAAAATCAAAATTTTAAAAACTCCAATTTCAATTATTTCAAAAACCTTACAAAATCAATGGTTTTCATTTCATGAAAGAACCAATGGCTCTTTAGCTAATTCTTTGACAAAAACTAGTTCTTTCAATTGTTGAGAACTGACGATAAGTGAGAATACATTTGGGGTGATAACTAAATTAGGTGTTTGATCTTGATTCTAAGAACTGTCTAACACTGCTTTATAACCCTGAGGTTTCACATTATGGAGCTTGAAATTTCAAATTTGTGAAACTTTGGGCAATAAATTTCTCAAAAAGTTGATAATTTGAAAAAATAATTTAATTACTGGCAATCCATTAAGGTACTAGGGTATCTCTTGATTCTTTGAACAACTTAGTTGAAGATTTGTTACATTTTCTTTTATTGAAATAACATTTGTGAACCAAGTTTTCTGGGTGGTGGTAAGTGCAACAACACCTCTAATCAATGGAAGAAACTCACAAATGATTCGACAACTACTAAAATATTGTACCCAAAAACTCATTACAAATTCACATCAAATCTTCTAAGACACAAATGTGATATGAAATCATAAACCTCTGACTGTTGGGTTTGGGTAAGGTTGCCAAGAAAGCCCATAATTGCAAGCAAGGTGAAGCACCCAACATAATGGGCAATAGTGAGGCCATTCCATGACATTAAGGTCTCTTATGCCAGATTCAACAAGTTTTATATAAAAAATAAAAAATCATGTTCAAGAGACACATTTTGTTCTCCATTACATGTGTATGATGATGATTAGAACATTCCATCATAAAATGTTGTCAAGAATGACATAATCTTATCACATTATACGACATAACCTGCCACCTCAAACCTTAACGTCGTACGGAATGGTTGAGTCAAAGGCCTTACCCATTATGCTATTATGTTGGGTAAGGCGTCAGGCAAGCCCTACCAGGCTCAACATAATGGGCAAGGTGAGGCCATTCCATGACATTAAAAGTCTTGGATGGCAGATTCAATGATTTTTCCCCAAAACAATAATCATGTTCAAATACACACATTTTTGGTCAATATTACATATGTATGATCATCGTCTGAAAGATTATGTCCTATAATGTGCTCATGCAAATGACATAATCTGGACCACATTATAAGACATAACCTGTATAGAGACAAGGGATATAGCATTAGTTTACTAATATTTGGAGGGTGTTGAGTAGGCTTGTATGTAGATATGTGTGTGGAAAAACTGTTATGGCCAATGACATTGCTGGATTTGGCAGTCTGAATTTTATTTATTTTAGTTAATTTCTCGAGACAACTAATAGCTAGATGTGTAATAGGGTTTGGTAAGTTTGCGAGAATTTCAAACTTACCAAACATATGAAATGTTCAAAGGACCAATGAAAATGCTAGAAAGGGATCAAATTTTCCCAATGTTTAGCAGAATAGGGTTATGTGTAGGCTTGAACATTTTTTATTTTCAGGCCAATGGGATTGCTGGATTCGGTGCTCTGAATTTGTTTTGTTTATAATTATTATTATCTTAAGTGAATGAAGTAATAGTCAATGTGTACATAACTGCTATTTACAGACAGGGTTCTAGCATACAGTTCTTGTTGCACTTTGTTGGCCTTGCCTACCAAGGCAAGGATGTTGTGTTAAGATTCATTATAGAGTATAGTAGCTTAAGGGATTTTGGCCCCTAGGTAATAATAGGTCTGTTTTTATAGGAGGATTTTTGAAATATGATATTTTGGCTTTTGTTGAAACTTGAGTTTAGTTAGAGAGTTATTACATCTTGAAGGATTTTTGTTTGTTTTAGAGGATTTTTTTTAAGATTATAGTTTTGCATGGTGAATTATTTGAGTTTCAATAATTCTTCTTTTGCCTTAAGATACTTTTTAATTTAAATGGCAACGCCACAGTGTGACACACCCTTTGTTTCATACAGGTGTAGGTACCAATTAAAATCCCACCTGCCCGCTGCCCGCACGGTTCTGAAAGGTCGTGCACTCTCGCTCCTCGTTTCCTTCCTTTTTGTTTTCTCGCGCAAACTTCCCTTCCTCTTCCTCTCTCTTGCTCGCTCGCTCTCAAGCTCTCTCTCTCCAAATTCTCCTCCTGTCATCAATTTTTGCCGTGTTGCAGTGGAGTTTTTGATTTATTTTGGAGGAATTTTGCAGGGTTTCTTCTTTGTTGTCAGGGATTTTTTTGCTCGTGTTTTTTGTGCAAGATGCAGATCTTTGTGAAGACCTTGACGGGGAAGACAATTACCCTAGAGGTAGAGAGCTCTGACACAATCGACAACGTCAAGACCAAGATACAGGACAAAGAAGGGATTCCCCCTGACCAGCAGAGGTTGATCTTCGCAGGGAAGCAATTGGAGGACGGTCGGACGTTGGCGGATTACAACATCCAGAAGGAATCGACGCTGCATCTGGTGTTGCGTCTGAGAGGAGGTATGCAAATCTTTGTCAAGACTTTAACCGGGAAGACTATTACGCTTGAAGTTGAAAGCTCTGATACGATCGATAACGTGAAGACTAAGATCCAGGATAAGGAAGGGATTCCTCCTGATCAGCAACGACTCATCTTTGCCGGCAAGCAGTTGGAAGATGGCCGCACTTTGGCGGATTATAACATCCAGAAGGAGTCTACTTTGCATCTAGTTCTTCGCTTGCGCGGTGGCATGCAGATCTTTGTCAAGACCTTGACGGGGAAGACTATCACACTGGAAGTGGAGAGTTCTGATACAATCGATAACGTGAAGACGAAGATCCAAGACAAGGAAGGGATTCCACCTGACCAGCAGAGGCTGATCTTTGCCGGGAAGCAACTGGAAGATGGCCGGACTCTTGCGGATTATAACATCCAGAAGGAGTCAACTTTGCACTTGGTTCTTCGCTTGCGCGGCGGCATGCAAATCTTTGTGAAAACTTTGACAGGGAAAACCATCACTCTGGAGGTGGAGAGTTCCGATACGATAGATAACGTGAAGACGAAGATCCAAGACAAGGAAGGAATTCCCCCTGACCAGCAAAGACTCATCTTTGCTGGTAAGCAGTTGGAGGATGGTCGGACCTTGGCTGATTACAACATACAGAAGGAGTCTACGCTGCATTTGGTTCTTCGCCTTCGTGGTGGCATGCAAATCTTTGTGAAGACTCTCACTGGCAAGACGATCACTCTTGAAGTTGAGAGCTCTGATACAATTGACAATGTGAAGACCAAGATACAAGATAAGGAAGGGATCCCCCCTGACCAGCAGAGGCTGATCTTTGCAGGGAAGCAACTGGAGGATGGTCGCACTTTGGCTGACTATAACATTCAGAAGGAGTCCACTCTGCATCTCGTTCTTCGCCTTCGAGGCGGTTGATCAATGAATGTTTCCTGATTTTACAGCAATGTTGAGAGTTTGTCTTGCACTACTATTGTAGGCTATGGGCCAGAAGAAGGATTTTATAGAGGATCATTGTCATGGTGTTTTTGTGCTGTGAATGGCCACAAAGTTTGGAATTTGGAGGGTCTTTCTTGTGGTTACAAGGCTTTTCAAATGTTGTGTTCACTGTGAATACCCAATAAAATACTTTTGCATTGACTGGTGTCTCATTGTGTGTGCCTCACTTTCAATTGAATGAGATCATGTTTTGTGTACGGGCATTGGCTATGTTGTGTTGTTCCTCTTCAATTGAAGGTTTCTTAACATGTAATCTTTGTTGAAGTGACAGAACAAGGAAACAAATTTTCTCTCTTATGAAATTTGCATTGTGAACAGGATGAGTCTCATACATTGATTGCATGAGACTATCCATATTGCCTGTACTGTTTTGAGTTGTGATGTTTTGTAACTTGATTGATTTCAATCTACTGTGTCACTGCTACCATGCACTGTTGGAGAAGCAAAAGTTCCAGGTTGTTTTTCTCTTGTTCCTGCCTCCATTACGTATGTTGTTTTAAGCAACATACAAGTACATTTATGGATGGACATCATTGGGGTGAACTTTGTGTGTACAATACGATGGTGTGGAGCCATAGGTGTTGGAATCTTGTCAGCCAAAGAGTTGGATGAGTAATGGGTCATTGAAATGTTGGTCCTAGGGTGGATCATGCTATTCAGGTGTTACCTTCCTGTTGGTGATGACTCAGACACGTGGTGCTAAGTGGAAATGCAGTGTTCAAGTGTGTTTATGTTGATTGCAGCTGTGACTTCACAGAAATAGCTTTGTAAGTTACTGTCCTCCTTTGTGGTTTGTTACTTTCGCTAGCCTGCGACTAGTTGTGGAAACTGCTATAATCTGCACAATGATGAACCTGGTGATGTTTCTTCCAAGGCTGTTTTTTGTGCTGTGTTGGAAAAGTACTCTTTTTTCTTCAACTAAGTTATGGCCTTTTTTCCCAATCTTCTGTCTTCACTTTTATCCTTAGCCCTTGTGTTGGTTGGTTGGTTGTGTAGAGAATTGCTGGCCTGTAAGAAGGCTCTATAGCCTTTAGAGTCTCATTCTTTTAGGTTGTGATGCTGAGTACTCTTTGTACTAATTTATGAATCTTGCTTCCTGCTGGACAGGTGTGAGATGGCAACAATGTTCAAACTGCGGACAATGACATTCCTTCCCGTTTAGTGAGACCTAATCATCATATTTCATGGTGTCCTGAACACAATGGTGAGCTTGAAAGCAAGTGCACAACCTGAAGGGAAATATTACTGGAGATCTAACGATCCCAGGTCATGACAACAACCAGAGGTGAAATGAGACAATAGCTGCTTTTTCTGGACACAGAGATCACAAGAGCCCAGTATGGTCTGTTCTCAAGAAAATGGTACCTCTCATTTGTTGCTACATGCACACAAGTCAGTGATTTTTATTTGCAACTGCTGGCATTTTCAGTGACAAATCTCTGAGATCTTTCAGGCATATGCCCTCTTCCACCACCATGATACTCTATTATGCAGTTGAAATGTATGTCTATCTCTCAGATGACTGCCAAGCATGGCACTATTTCTGAATTTCACTCACATGCCAATTGGGACATAGCAACCGGCTGATGATCTTTGCAGCAGTTGGGTGAGATGCATAGCTACTTATGAGGGTGAGGTTCAGATGTTTGGACTTCAGAGGAGGTAATTCTAAGCTTTCTCTTAGAATCACAATCTCTTTTGAACAGCAAAGCATTGCTGAGATATTACAATCTTCCGGTCTTCTCCTCTTTTGTCATATGCAGTCTTGTCTTCAAGGAGTAAGAAGTTAGAACAACAGACCAATCTTTGCAGACATATGAACCATACTAAAGTGTGCAAATCAACTTAAGAATGTACTTGTATCTGCAGTCCTGTCAATCGCATTCTGCTCCTGACACATCACATACCAGGCAACTAACCTTTGGAAAATCAAATTAGGATTTCCAAATTATTTTGTCCCGTTTTGAAATGAACCAGATTGTTGTTGGAGGAGCACAACTTTTGGATCTGACAACGGTTGAAGATGCCATAAACTCTTGTAAGAACTCAGGTCTGCACAAATTTTTGTGACCCTGACTGTTTCAGGAGCTTTTGTTGCTTGAAAAAAACCTCCAATAATCCATGAGAACTGCAAAAGCTTGCACTCCATAGAGATACACGAAACCACTCCTCATTACAAGAAAATGGCACTTCTGCCCTTGTAAGTCCTTCAAGTATTAAAGTTATCTTTAAAGTCATCCCCAGTTTGACCCCCTCTTTGCTGTTTCATGCCTAGTCTTTTAATATACCGGAAGTCAGTCACACTGGGGACGAAATCCCACTCCTGGAATTTCAAGCCCAAGTTTGAGCAAACTGGGGGTCCTGGTGCCAAGTTTCTGTGACTTTACAGAACACTACATTGCTTGCACAAAACATCAACATTTATGTGGCTAATTTTAATGCATCAAAAGTGGTTTTGATCCTGTAAAACTTACTTGTGCAATTGACAAAGTGTAGGATCGCATTAAAGCTTACATTGTTCTGAAGTCTCTCCCCTAAAACATTGGACTTACAAGTTCATAGGAACACCGAATGAACATTCTGCAAAATGTGTGATTGACTAAAAACTAAATTGTTCTGGCTGGTGTGACCCAGCCACCTTGAATGCACCACTCCTGTTTTCCTGTTTTGAGGCCATATAGTTGGATGAACCCTGACTTTAGAACGTCCAGTATACTTTTGAACCCTCAGCTATGGTGAGATAGCTGGGAATAAAAACCCAACGAAAAAAAATGTCCTGTCCATGCACCATCCATCCATGGTAATGTGTTCCTGGATGCTGGTTCACTCTGGTTCATTGTTCTGTAATCTCCCTCGCCCCCAAAAACAACTCACAATTCAATGAACTCAAAATGCACAGAAAACTGTAACCCCATTGAAAATTCCTCATAACACAAGATCAAAGGAAAATTACATTGTTCCTGGTGAACATTCCTCAAGATGTAGTTCATTCATTCTCCCCAAAAAAACAGATCATTTGTCCAGGTGGAGACACACACAGAACAATGTAGTTTCACTTGTATTATTGCTAATGAACTCGAAATAACACAAATGAACGTTCCTCAATATGTGGATTCAAATGGAAAACTACATTGTTCCTAGTGAGCATCACACAAAATGCGAGAAAAGGTGAAACCTAAGTTGTTCTATAATGTCCAGGGTCCTTAGGGTTCCTTGTCTTTCCATGTAAAAAACCTTGTCCAGTTCTTTTAGTGCAACCTAATTTCCCTCCGCTATTTGGAGGACATTTTCAAAAGCCGTTCTGTTTTTCAAAATGCCCTCCTTTGTTTTAATTTCCAGTTAAACCAATTGGGTATCTTGGGAAGAAGGAAATAAACCTTAATCATGTTCTTACACCAGGTAAAGCCCTCAGCAGCAGGGCCCACTCAACATGGACCCTTGTTTCGCTAAAGCTCTCTGCCTTGGGCTCTACTCTCTACTCTATGCTTAAGTGATATTGAAAATTTGGCCATATTTTCCAAGAGATTGGTAGAATCTGCACTAAAAAGCAGAAAAAAAAGTAAATTAAATTAAATTAAATAGTCAAAAAGAATACTGCAAGTGTCTCCTCTAAAAATTGAACTCACAATTCACAGTCATACCTAGTGAACGTTCCTCAAAGCGTGGGACCAAATGAAAACTATGTATATTGGTCCATAGTCTCTCAGGCAGAGACAACAAAGTGGGCTCACATGTTCCCCTCTCCCTTCCCCCAAAAAAAGTCATTTTCTGACTGATTAAACAGCACTGGGTATTGAAGATTTCCAGTTGTACCAGGAGCAGCAGGGAATGGGCTTCATGAATCCCTAGCTCATTTGGTCGCATGTGTCGTCTAGTAAATGTTGGATGTTTTCGCTGCTTATGGGATTTTCAGATTGGATTGGCTTTCTCTTACACACCCACTCACCTTGACAAAAATATTTCAGCAGCTACAAAAAAAAATTGTTCAAGGTTAGGTTGCGTGTGAAGATCAGAAATATTGAGGATCTCTTCTGATCCTTACATGCACAAAAAGTTTTTTGCAGCAAAGTGGAGGAAAATGGCTGGGCACAACTTTCAAACATTAGTTCATGCTTGATGATGTTCATTGCCCACTGTAACCAACATGAAAGTACGATATTATGAAAGAGCGATTGGGTAAACTGGTGATTGACAATAGTTAGAAATGTTCCTAAAAGAAAAAGTACACACAACTGTAAAAGAATTCCCCTTTAGATCTCATTATTATGAAGTTTCCTATTGAAAAGGGGAGAAGTAGTAGCTGTGAGGAGGAGAGTAAAGATGCCAAAGTTTGGGGCAAAATATGAAAATGGTTATGTGATTCAAGAAAAATTATTCCCAAATGGAAAAGAGAATTTTTTTAATTTAAATGTATTCATAGAACATTAAATATATCTTTAAAATGATACCAATCACAATAAAAAGTTCCACAATACAAATTTGCAATAAAAAATAACTCAATCTAATATACTGCAATCGATTGGGCTTGTTGATCGCCATTTGTCCAACAGATATGTTTTTATCATGCCATACTTGCATGCTTCCAACAGTCGTCAACCAAACCTTCCAAGTTGCTTAATGCTGTATACTCTTCTTCTTGGACTTGTTTGATGCTATGTGAAGTGTTTTAAGGGTGGCTTCTTCTGTGGTGGTGACTCCCAATGCTCCGACATCTTGGTAAGGAGTTTAGAAGATTCGCTGCACAAAGGCCCTGCCATAGCTCTTACCATTGTTGCAGACTGAAAGAGAAAAGAAGATGATCAACATGCATATTGAAAATTGAAATCTTGACTAGTAGTAGTAGTGCTTGTGACTGATTGTTTGACGATCAAATCTGCCGCTACACATGTTGCATTGTCAACTATATTGTTTTGTAAGAAAATTGTAAAGTGCTTGACAAATGTAACATGCCTTTCTTGAAACTTACAAAGTCCTTGAAATAAGGCCACCCATGAGATGAAGGTGCACTTATTTTGGAATGGTCCAATCCGGAGGGCATTACCCTACACATTGCATTTGGGTTCCAACAACAAATAAAAATGAATAAGTAAGTACCCATGATCTTAGGAAGGGGTATTAGTTCAAACCTGACAACCAGTTTTAGGATATAATTTGCATGCAACCAATGAGACAACTGAACATGCACTCAGGAGGGCTCATCTATTTCCCTTTAGGGGGCAGGTGATGAGGGCGTGGGCATAATTTTCTTTTTTTAATTTGTGTTCTTGCCATGTACTTAATGTGTTCTCACATATTCCTAATGATGTTCCCTCAAGCTCCCAAAGTGTCCCCAAAGGTGTCCCCAATATCACCACATTTTTCTCCCATATGGTTACTCAGAAGTTCTTCGGTTCTCGCCTATATAGGTACACCGAAGAGGAAGCATGACATCTTCACCTAGAAACTTTTATTTCTTGAGTTTTTTTTCTTTTTTTTGGTGATGGGCCAATCTAAATAGCTCATTGCAAAACAAGCAAACAAACCCAAAAAAGAAAAAACTTGGGAAGCAATTAGGCAACCCCATCTAGTTAATAGAAGCAACAATAGGTACACCCAGTTAATAATAACAAATAATACACACAAAAAATAAATACTAATGTTTTGCAATTAATACCTGACATCCATTCCATTCGCAAACAACAAAAGGAGAATAATATAAACCATACATCCACTCACCCAAAAATTCATCCATCCATCCATTGATTTCATGTATTGGGATAAAGACTATTTCATATTCGACTTATGTTCATTGGAAGTGGCATTACAATGGAAAATCATCACTCAGACTCACTTGAATGAGTGTGTGTTTGAGACAAGTACTTACATATAAGATAATGAACACCATTACATATATCAGATAATTTCCATGGGGGGTGAGTTTAGGATATAAGGTTTAGGGTATTATTGTGGATTACAATTGTTTGTGGCAATAAGATAAAGATTATATTAATAATCATTATATTATGTTAATTGG
Source organism: Sphagnum contortum (assembly GCA_963920785.1). Classification (NCBI taxonomy): domain Eukaryota; kingdom Viridiplantae; phylum Streptophyta; class Sphagnopsida; order Sphagnales; family Sphagnaceae; genus Sphagnum; species Sphagnum contortum. The sequence goes on from OY987276.1 coordinate 11,689,332, forward strand.
GAATTGTATTAGCATGGATAAATCGTCATTCACAAGTTAAAACCATGATGGTATAATGAAAAGATGTATTTTGAATTAATAGCCCACTTTAGCTTTTCAGTACCCTTCATGACATTAGGATCTATATGTTCAACGAAGTGCCATTCTTCACAAAACAACAATGATAAGGAATGTTGCCTTGTGGCATGGATTTCCATCATATAGGGATGATGGATGACCTAACTCCATGAAGAAATTACAAAATTGCATTCCTTTATGACTTCTTAGTAGAACATTAGCATAGACCCCACCAAAAGTCTCATAATTTTGAACCCTAATGTTTTACTTAAGTTCACTTTTTATTTTCACTGTGTGAAATAATTGGTCCAGACTCCCAACCATGATACATAATCAACCCATTTTCAGAAGAAGTTAACATATCAAGTTTTACACAACCCTTGGTTGTTAGGGTAGATCAATTGGACAATTAGGTTGATTAGATGCTTAGACAATTGGGTTAGGTTTAGCACATGTTTTTGTACAAAAAAAAATTAATTGGCTTTTCACAATCTCCATGATTTTTTGAAAGAAAAAAATCGCCAAATTTTGAAAAAGGTTCTAAAAAATATTTTAAAGTCCATCAAATGCATGGTTCAAGCAGGTAGCTAAAAATATATAAGGACATCTAAATTTTTTCCACTCATATTTCTTAAATCTCAAATTTTGCTAAAATCAACTTATAGATGATGTTGTTTTGGCTACATCACAAAATTGCACACAACAAAACCAAAAACAAAAAAAACACAAACATTGGACCCTACGTTAGGTCAGAAAATTAGACAATTAGGTTAGGTCACCAGTTCTAGATTTTTTACTATTATTTGGATCGGTTAGTTTTTTTTGTCGTTTGGTTTTTTTGTTTTTATTTTTTTGGCTTTTTGACTCTTGATGGTATTATTTGGTGCCCCCACAAACCCCCCTTCCCTATGCCACTAGATTTACTATATGGTTTTTTTTTTTTTTTTTTTGGGCATGTATTCTTCCAAGGGCAGGATTATTGGATTGTGTGTAAAACAACTACCTATGCCTTTGGTAATGGCATGGGTGCAAAACATCTGACCTATGTTCACAACTTGTGGGCTTCTTGGCCCCATGTTTTCTTTTTAAAATTGATACAATATGAACTTCAAGCTAAGAGCACCCTTGTTGGAAAGCATAGTACATTTGTACATCAACTGAGGAGAAACAGCTTCACCCATATCTGCATGTTCACATGCCTGCAATGGACACAATTGGACATGACCAAAAAATTTGGCTTGTTCCCTAAAGTCCAAAAGCCTACAAGAATTTTTATATAAAAAAAATCTGTCTAAGGCCTTAACCATGGTACGAGTGTTTGACCAGTATAATCATTTTGATATTCAGCTAAGTGAGTTTAAACGTTTAAACTGGTTTTGAGCGGTCTTCCTTTGAAGGACATTAGTTCCAATTTTGACATTGCCAAATTTATTTAGAGGTTTTTCAAGTGAGGGTTTGAGCCTAGTTCTTCAATTTTAGTTTTAGCACATTTTTTCAAATTCAAAAACTTCTAGGGTCAATTCACAAAATCGGGTCCAATTTCATGTACACATTACACATTCTTTAAATGCTAAAAATTGCATAGGTACAAAGTTTGACAACAAATTTTTAAAAAGGGTCTATGTGAGTATGAAGTTCAACAACTAATTAAAATTAACATTTAACTATAAAGTTCATCCTAGTTATCATTTTTTTTAAACATTAAATTTCTTATTTCAAGACCTTGAGAATGAATTTTAAATGTCTTTTCTTGAATCTAGTTTATATATTTATAAGTTAAGCTAATGCTTGGTATGGTTAAGAGAATATACATAATATGTGTAAAAAATGACCATTGGCAAGTGTGTGGAAATAATTTAGTTGTGAAACTTGACATTATGTTAACATGAGCATATCACATAAAAAATAACTTTAAAAAATCAATAGATATACAATAAAACCTTTGAAATACCTTTGAATATTTTCAAGGCTATCCTAACCTAAAGATCTTTAAAGCATATTTAATGGTGTTGGGTAGGTATATTCATTTTCATTTAGTCCTTCTTAAGATAAAATGCATGAAATTGAAAGAAAATGTTGTAATTTCAAATTTCCATTTAAGGTAACCAAATGTATTGCAAAAATGTGGGAAATATACATAAATTGTAGGACAATTTTCAACATATATATCTTCTTTCCCCATTTTAGGGCATTTCCAATTACGTTCACCAAAAGACACAATAATGGTAACATAGAAATGCCAAGGACAATGAGCATAGGGAATATGCCCGTATGGTTTTTTTGAAATGAAAGAAGCATAAATGCTAGATGTAATTTTGTCTCAAACTCTATAAATTGGTGTAGACTAAAAGGTTATGTACTAAAAGATTTTGGAAATGAACTAAAATGTTTTGAAATGCATGAAGATTGTCATTCCTTTGTGCCCTTTGTGTGTGACTACTCATCACTATTTGTGTGTTATAATCCATTATGTTCTTCATGTATTGCAATTATTGACATCACCCCCTACAAAGTGAACATGACACCTATGAATAGACCCAACAACCCCCAACAACATAATTGAATAAAAAATAAATTAGTTTAATTCAAGAGCTCATTTCAATCAAAATAGTTGGGACTTTTCATGACCCACAAATATTCTACTAGATCCAACTTTCTATCCCTTTCATGCATGTTTAAAATGTTAATCTTCTTTCCAATTGTCTTACATTGACTTGATTAAATAAAGGTTCCAAATTTGCATTGTTATCATCCTCAATTATCAAATTACACAAGCAACCATGATGTTGTAGATCGTGTCTAGATGGCACAAGATTTTTTATTTTCAACTAATAGCAAATTGGGCTTGCAATACACCAAAACACCTCTTGATGTCCTTCCTTGTCGTGTCTTGCATTTTTGCAAAATGTTACATAATTTCATCTTGAGGTTAATGTATTATTTAGATGAATTAATTCCATTGAGGGTAGACACCATCTACTATGAGATAGTAATGAGGAAATATATATGTAACCTTATTGACCTCAAAACTCAAGTCAGTCTTAATTCCACTCAACAAATTACTGATTATGGATTATTAGTTAAACACATTACTATCATTGTTTCCTCTTGGAAGCTCGAATAAAACATGCCATGTCTAAAACGATTAATTGGAAATTGCTTCCAAAATTATGAACCTATTTCCCATTTTTGTTATGAAAGTGACCTTGCCAACAAATGGGAGAAGTTTTTCACTTGTAATGCATGCAATTGATGTTAACAAACATGTATAGAAACTATTGTGAAAATTGATTTGGATTTTTTTACAAGTTTGTTCTCACAGGTTCTCTCAATTATCATGCTTTGAAGATTGTTATTATTGGTTGTAAAAAAAACTTATAAACTCCATTGTAATATTATCACCAAGTTTTTATTCATCTATGATATGAACAATTGTTCCATGTGCAAGCATATAAAGTGCAACTATGAATATTTGAATTGAAAAAATGATTTGACCTTCATGCATGTTGCAATAGGTGTCTACACAAAAAAATCATCATATGCATATACATCATTGAAAATTCTCAAAGACCACCTATGGTTCATTCTATATTGGTGTTGAAAAAAAAATTCACTATACAAAAATGAAGGTGCAAAATAATCACAAATCATCTTACCAAGTTCTTTTGATCAAGTTTAATCATATCATTATTGTGTTGTGTTTTGGGCAAGTTCCAAAATGTCAAATGTTAGTTGATGTGTAGCAAAAAAAAGGGTTCACAAGAAAATGCCTCAACCGACTTACAAACTACAATGTTGAACAAAATATATTGTATGCTACATAATTCAATTGTCTATAAGAACTATTCCCCTCCTCTAATGGTAGACTAAACATCTAAGAGATTTAGGTCAATTAGAATATTATGAATTCTTTCCAATAAAATCACAACTCGGTTTTAATTGCACAACATCATCCCATAATTACCACAATAGTTCCTAGGAGTTTTCACAAGATCAGAATCCCATATCAATCCCTTAACTATGCAAATGTCCACTCAACCCCAAATCCTAGAACTATTTAGCACAATTCCCCCTTGGAGATCCAAAAGGGTCCAAATTCTTTAAGGTGTACCAAAATCTTGTCATAACGTCACCCTTTCCTCTCTTTTTACCTAGTTTTTTTTTACCATGTAAAAACACCTTTATGGACGATTATGATGGAATCTAGAATTGTAGTGGTCTAAAATATAGTCTTTTTGAAATATTTGACAACTTTTGATTCATTGTTTTTTATGGGGATCAAAATATAAGGTACAAAAGGATCGTAGTAAAGACTAATTTTTTGTCCTATGTAGTACAACTTTTAATGAATTTTCACCCAACAAAGGTTTTCACTCCCAAAACATCAAGTATGTTGTCCCACAAATTGAAGAATTCCAAGTTGAGTTATTATTGGAACAAAAACCATTAAGACTCATTCTACAAATTCCTTTTTTTTTGCATCATTGTCACCAACAATCCAACAAATATTTAAACCTAGTCGTCAATGTGATGGAAAATTGAAAATACTAAGTCTACACCAAGAGCATTCTTCTTTTGAATGCGTAAAATCAAAAAACCTAAAAACCACACCCAAACTTCAACAATTGCCCATTAAACTTATCTTTTTTTCGTATTTGCCTTGATGCCTTGTCAAAATCCTAGCCTCCAACTTATACACTTTGAATCCACATCTTCCCATTATCACCAAATCCAGTGATTCATTTTGAAAAAAACACCAGAAAAAACCTTGAAAAGCTAACAACAATGTAAATAAGCAATGAGATGATCCAGATAATCACAACAAACCATTTGCCCACAAAGAAGTTTTATTCATGAATGTAGATTTGCAACCATAAAACAAAACAAATAAACAAACAGGACTAGTAAAAACCCTAATAATTAATATGTGAACATTTCACATCAATTATCAATTTAAGTATATTCAACACAACTTTTATTTATTTACCTTTCATTCATTTCTGATCACATATGTACCAATTCCCTTCATAAAAAGTCTATGTCTTCATAGATGCATCATGGTGTGTGGTGGAACAACTGCAAATCTCATCTTGTTTTATGCTAAGCCTGCCCATCATTGTATTTGAGGATGCAAATCCTTGCTCCGTCATCTTGTCCTTGAAATCTCAAACCATCTTTGTAACGAACAAAAAAATAAGGTCCTTCCCAACTAGCTAGTAATGATTGTTTTTACTTGGTTTATGCATTTTCAACTAGATTTGTTCTTCACCAAAAGAAGAAAACACAATGCAATTTTTCCTGGTTACATTTTTTTTTGTTTTTTTTGTGCCTAATCTATATTCTCTAATAGAGATTTCATGGAGTTGAACAACTAACTCCATTTTGCTTACCATATATACAACAAAAATTTTAGGTTCAACTTGGTCATCGACCACCTATGTCAAACTACTAAACCGGTTGTCAACAGTTAGTCTTAGAGTTTGCCCAATTAGGATCATGTATGGAGAATATTTGGTATTTTGCCTATTTATTACATCAATACCCAAACAATATTCGTGGAATTGGAACATCCCATTTTTGGATGTCAAATGCATGAAGACACTATGTAGTAAGTCCATGTTTTAGAATTTTGATCATCCTTTCTAGCATATTATTACAGTATGGCCATTGAGGTGTAATAAATTGATGGGTGATCCCAAAAAAATTGCAAAGCATATTAAACCCCAACCATCCACTCACCACCATTGTCAATAAGAACATATTTCAGTACTCCAAATTTGCAAATTATCTCCTTTTCAAAAAAATTAACAATAATTATCGTAATGTGCTCTTTCATTGGTTTTGCTTCACACCACTTGGAGCAGTGGTTAATGACCACCAGTACATACTTGTTGCTAGATTTTGTTTTTGTTAAAAGATCAGTTGTACCAAATGCAACCTTGTAGAATAAATCACATATTGGGATACTTTTAAGTTCTTCAATCCCAAAATGTAGGCTACCAATTTATTTCACCATCTGGCAACGTTTACATTTTCTAATCACTTTTTAGACAAGTTCAATTTTATCATGCCATAAATATATTTTCTTCACTTCTGCAAGAGTTTATTGTTCATTAAATTGCCCAATCTTTTCATGGATAGAATGTACAATGTTTTCCTTTTCTTCAAGTCTAGGTACCACTGGGTTAGGAAATATTAGCACATCATTATGCCAATTATACTTCATAACCTTGCGTTTTGCCCTATTTTTCTTTGCAGAATTAGAATCACTAGAATTAATGTTTCCCCTAGTCAATAATTTCATGTAGTTGACATCCTTCTAGATATCCAAACATTTTAAAGTGTCTGAACTTTCGTGATAAAATTATGAGTCAGATCCCCCAAATTTCATACTCATTCCTTCATCTACACCCTATTGTGCCTCCATCACCATATGTTCATAATCAGTAGTGATAAGTTTCCTTTTTGCACAATTTGGAAACACCTTTCTAAACACATTTTCCAAAATTAGTTATTGTCTTTTAATTATTATTTTTGGTCAACTACATTTGATGTTTATAGTGGAAACTACTCTAGTGCTTCAAACAAGGTAAATATCCTTGATATCCCATGGCCACTAGATGCACCAGCCATGAACCTCGAGCACTAATTCCTCTACTGCAATTTTGGAGTTAAGTACTACTTGATTCGGTATTTCTGCTTGGAAATCTTCTTCATCCAAATTGAAAATTGGTTTTCTACTCAATGCAATAATGTTTGTATGTTTGTTCCTAGGATGGTGGACAATCTTGAAATGGAAATCTTGTAACATAGAAACCCACCTCCCCTTTTTCCATTTGCATCAAAGACTATGGTCAGCCACTATAAGGGATTGTGATTTGTCCTCAACAAAAAGGTCTGTTGCAAAAACTATCTAAATGTAGAATCCCCCATATTAGAGCATAATATTTTCCTTCCATTGGATGGTAATGCTTTTGTAGAAGGGTCAGACAATTGCTGGGATATGCAATTACCTGTTCTTGCCTTCCATTCTTTTGTGAAAGAATCGTTGAACCAACTCCCTTTATTAACCAATCAATGTTTAGTATGAATGTTTTCAAAAAAATTGGATAAATGCTTTGTAATACTTAGTCAACCCTAAAAAAACCCACACATTCATGATGGATGAAAAAATTAGAAAGCTAGAAACAACAAACATTTTTGTTGGGTTTAATTTTGATCCGTTCATTAACCACATGTCCAAGAAAACAATCTCTCACCCTAAAACAACATTTTTCCGGGTTCAATTTTAGGTGAAAACATTAACCTTTCAAAAACGAACATGAGGTGCTCCAAATGTTCACTCCAATCATTATTATGGATGTTGACATCATCCACAAAAAATGAGAACTTTCCAACATGTGTGAATACATTTTTTATCAAAGGCATGGGAAATGAATCCCACCTAGTCTAGGCATTCAATGGTCGGTGGTCGCCACAAAACCTTTTGCTTCCATCTTTCGTTACTAGAATTGTGACTATAAAGATATTTAGACATGTTCATGTGCATCTTTCCCAATTATGCAAGTTCCTATATTTGGTGGTTCACTTAACTTCTTCCCCAAAAGGCAACCTTCCAGGAGTCATTAGATACAAGGTGGAAACCCTTGTGTATTTATGGTGTGTTCTCCAAGATTACAAATGCCTTATTACCCTTTCTGCTAAACAAAAATATCTTGATACTTTTGCATGAAATCAAAAAGTTTTAATGTTTTACAATTTCGTCAACCTTAGAGTGAACTAGATCTCGAAACAAATTTCCATCCATATGTTTCCATTTAAAAATACCCTAAAATTATTAGTTGGATTCCCAAATTTTAGAGTTTGAATAGACAATATTAGGTTGAAAACAAAGAATGTAATTCGTTTATTTTCTTCTGCTTCCACCCATCTAATCCAATCTTGATAGTCATCATCTTTTGTCAATTATCCTTCCAACCCTTGATCCATCATATCTTCCATAGGCAATGTCATTTCATGCAAGATATTATTTTGATAATCTTCTACTTCACTTCCAAACTCATTCATATCAGAGTCAGATTCCTTATCATCATCTCGATTGTTAAGGATAAGTCATGCCTCCAATTGTGGTTGTTCCACTAATGATAAACCTTGCATTCCTTCAACAATCCATTGGACGTGGTGTGAGAGTTGCTACTCACTTACATGTTGCGACATGTTGACAATAATTAATGGCAGTAATTCAACTTCCATACCTAGTCCATTTTGCACTTGAATTATTCCCTTTCAACATCAACAACCACCCTTATTTTCATCAGAAAATCCAAACCCAAGAGGACATTGTAGTTGTGAGTGTTCACAATAAGAAAAACCATGCTCCATTAAAAGTTTCCAACCTTTATAGGGATGCTCGTGATTCTATCCAATGCCCTAGTGATAATAAAAAAATTTATCTTGTACTTTTCATTTCCTAATACTAAATGCATAATCCTTAATCTTCAAATAATAACTACATCCATTATTGACATAAGGGCACCTATATCTACAAGCACTCTTATCAAACCATTATGCACTTCAATTATTAGATGCAAAGTCTTACCCATGTGGTTTTTATTAATACTCACCCATTTTATGGTGGGTATAACTAAAATTCCAACAATGTGAGTGACCTATTGAATTTCTTCATCCTTACACCTTTTGGCAAGTTTCACCACGACTTCAAGATACTCGAACTCGCTAGGAACATTTAAAATCATCTCAAGAGGAGTAAATGATATCTTGCCTTTCAAAAAATGGGTAATGATTTTGGACTTGGCAGTTTGTCACCTCCCCAAACCTCTAAGTTGTGCTCCTTCACCATGCTCAAATGGTTTTTCCTCATTTTGATCAATTTCAAGAACAATAATTGGATTCCTGCACCTTGGCACTTTTGCTTATGAAAATACATTGTTCTTCACTCCACACAATCTATTTAATTATGTCAATGTGGCATCCTCATCATTGACAAGTACCTCTAAGTAATTGGTAGTGGCAAGAAGGCCTTTTCCATTCTTCCAACAACATTCTTTAGTATGACCTAATCCAAAATAATATGAACATTTAAGTCCATAGTTTTTTGTTTTATGCCCCCTTTTGCATTTACCACATTTGGTTTCTTGAAGAGTTTTCAACATGGAAAAACATTGTGGCCCATCATATTGCACAATTGACATACATTTTAACTACTTGGAATTGCAAGATGAGCCAACTCCTTACCACTAGATCCTTTAAAGAAATTTATCAATGTCTCATTTAGGACATGAATACGTTGCTTTGTTGATGTTTCTCCTTCATTCATTTCATCATCCCACTCATCCTTTAAAGGTTCAAAAGGCTCCCCTATTTCACCCAAAACCTTCCAAACTTCAATAGTTGAAACCAAAAGCTCATGCATGTCCACATAGGTGTGCACCACACAAAGTTTCCTATTTTTTGGCCTAAGATGGTCCACAAACCACCTCTTCCTTCTAGCATCTAAGATCCTTCTTTTCACAAATAGATGTTATAGTCTATCATAGTAATTTTGAACCCATTGCATGGGGTCTTGTTTGATGACATCCATTTTCACTTTCATTTCCTCTCCATCATACACACCGTACTTGGTCAACATGAAAACCCACAAGGTTTCCCAATCAAGAGGCTGATGGTTCAACCTCCTATACCAATCCTTGGCCTTTCCTTGTGGATTAAATCTAGCAATCGTGAACAACTTCTCCTCATCATACTCACGAACCTTTGTTGCCATCTTCAGCCTTTCCACCCAATCGAACACATCCTCCAAATCCTTTCCCCATAACAATTCATCCATCCCTTTAGGGTTGGTCATTTTGGGTGAAAACACAAAGATTCCTAGATAGGAAATATTTGTTTTAGGTCGGTTGTTTCAAGTATTTCTACTTTCCTTTATGATCTTACAACTTTAATTTTATAATCATCCATCTTGATACTAAAAGACACATTATTTTTTCAACAAATCCCCACCCTAATTTGCCATACAATCCCCTAGAGTAGATCAAACATAGCAGATGTGAGTTTTTGCTTAGGTATACTATCCTAATGAGTCTATCTCCAATCTTAATTTTGTTGCCAATTTTAGGTTTGTAGAATTGGGCACAACAAGATTTAATGCCACTTCTACTAGAAACTATATATCCCTTAATTTAGGAATAGATGAATTTAATTATGTAATTACTCTCTGTTGTTCAATGCTTTCCAAAAGGCCATAATATAGTGTAGAAGAATCTAGTTTGTTGGGTTTGGATGAAGGACCATTGTCTTCCATCAATCCCTAGTCTTGTTTTAATCCAAAATGTAACCTTCATGAAAAATTCTAGTTGTGTTGTTCCAATTGCGAAGTCTCCAACTTTAGCAACACTTGGGTCGAATCCAATTATGATTACATATGTGAATCTAGTGATGCAAATGACCAATGTTCTAGCATTAGGTTCCCTTGGAAAACAAAATTCATCAAATGACAAAATGCCAACATGATTCCTAGAATTCATGATCACCTTTCCTATAGATAATCATCACATAGACAATGTTTTCTACATTTCATCATCCAAAGAATTCTTATTGCTCCCCTTCAATTATGTGAATAAGATCTTGAAAATGAATTAGAATGAGTGAAAAGAATTGTTCATTTGAATTGTCCAATTGCTAGTGGTATCTAAGTCCAATGTATTGATAAAGCCTCCAACACAACAATCGTGAACACTGTCTAGAAGATTCAACTCTGAGAATATTATCTTTTGCTTGAAAGGATACTTTTATACTAGGAATAAAGAAATGGTCAAAAAACTTAGCATAATGTGGCACCCAAATATCTCCCAATCTACATATTTCTTTAGTTATGAAGAAAATGAATCTAGAATCATTATACAAGGCAAGTTGTGAAATGGAACTAATGTTATAATTGCTTTATGATTTGTTAGTCTCTTGGTCCATCCTACATTTTTGTCTAGATTTGTGTTCTGGATATGAACCCACTATGTGTGATTTTGATGGCAATGTCACGCACCTTTGCTTTTGCCAAATTAAAGCCTATCAAAGTCACCACACCAAAACCAACAACTTTTAAAACTATTGAACCAACTTGTGGGGTCTCTAAAATAGTTGGTGCATCAAAGTTTCTACAAATGTGTCAATCATGAATTGCTTACATATAAGTCTTGATAAGAAATGCTTCATTGTTGGAATTGGACATGGATCAATGAGTTTACTTTCTCCCCAAATTGCATCACACCTTATTAAATGTTTGTCCAAGATTAAACATGCTTTAATACCAAAAATAAAATTTCACAAAAAAATGCCTCAACTAGCTTATAAATTACAATGTTGAACAAAATAGATTATATGTTACATAATTCAAGTGTCACTAAGAACTATTCCTATCCTTTAATGGCAAACTAAACATCTAAGAGATTTAGGTGAATTAAAATGCTCTGAATTTTTTCTCATAGAGTCATAACTCATTGTTAATGACATTCTTTCATCCCATTATCACAACAGTTCATAAGAGTTTTCAAAAGATTAGAATTCTAGGTGAATCCCTTGACTATGCAATTGCCCACTCAACCCCAAATCCTAGAACTATCCGGGATGAATTCCCCCTCAGAGATCCAACAAGGGTTCTCATTCTCGAAACATCAAATATGTTGTCTTACAAATTGAAGAATTTTAAGTTGAGTTACTCTTGGAACAAAAACCATTAATACTCACTCTACAAATTCCCTTATGTTTTGCATCATTTTCACCAATAGTTCAACACATATTTAGACCTAGTCTTTCAATATAATGAAAATTTGAAAAAACCAAGTTTGCACCAAAAACATTCTTTTCTTGAATGTGTAAAAACCAACAAACACCCAAAAACCACACCCAAATTTCAATAATTGCCCACTAAACCTATATTTTTTCATGTTTGTCTTGATGCCTCTTCCAAATCCGAGCCTCCAACTTATACACTTTGCATCCACATCTTCCTGCCATCACCAAATCTAGTGATCCAATCTGAAGAATACACCAAAAAGAGCCTTGAAGAGTTAATGACAATGTAGATAAGCAATGAAATGTTCCCATAAACACAATAGACCATTCGCCCACAAATAATATCTCTCTTAATGAATGTAGATTTGCAACCATAAAACAAAACAAACAAACAAACAAGACTAGTAGAAACCCTAATCATAAATATGTGAACATTTCACATCAAGTGCCAATTTAGGTCTATTCAGTGCAACTTTTTATTATTATTTACCTTTCATTCATTTCTAGTCATAGATGTACAATTCCAATAAGAACTAGGTCCTCATATGTTCTTCAACAATGTTGTCTTATGACTATGAAGACAATTGTTGCCACCAATTTTGCACCATTTCAAAATGTTGTTGCAAGTGACATCCTCTTTTAAGAAAATGATGGGTTTTTTCAAATGAAAATTGCAAAGGTCTTCTTACCATTGATTCTTTTGTGAGTGTTCCCACCATCACTTCCATTGTTGAACATTATATTGCAAGACCATCTAGATGTGAGGTTTTGAAGTCTAAACATTATTTAAAATACAATTGATAGCAATCAAATTTCCACATGGCTTTTTTAGGGTTATTGTTGAGTATGTTATTGAATACTTATTTACCTTTGTGTATTCATTGTCCATAGGGGATTTCCTAAAAGACCACAACAATTGTTTGTTTACGTTTTTGTAAAATTTAAGTGATCACATGAATAATGCTAGAAAATGGGGCTATCATCTTATACATATATTTTTATGTTGGAAGACTCAAACCTTAGTATGGGTGTGACCAAGTTCACTAGGAATTTCAATAGGTTTCCAATGAAATTATCCAAATTTCATCCCAAAAAATATTAATGAATTCATTATGTCCCTAGCGATCAAGGACCAATTGTTATGGACATAGTAAATTCACTGATAATGAAAAGATGAATTTATAAATAGTGAATTTGTCAAATATATTAAATTATGGTTTATATTGCTAATATTCTTGTCAAAGTATGGTTTTTATTATGGTCAACATCTTCTCTAAACACGATTGATGGTAGCATACCATATTTTATTTTTCTCACATCTTGTTCAAATTAAAAAAATGAAAATTCATTAAATTTTTTTCAAAGGTTTACACATATATAACAAAGAAAAATGAAAAAATTCCAAAGTATTTAAAGGAAAAAAAAGTTGATTTTTTTAATTTACTAACTACTCAAAGAATATTTCTTCATGATAAAATATGATTTGAAAATTGCAACATTTGTTTATGCAAACAAGTTTATGGGAAAAATAAATAAAATGTAAAATTTAATTTTTCTATAAATTATTTATTAACATTTCATATCACATTGTAAACAATTAGTGTATTATGTCAACAAGAAATGCTATATTATATTTTTTAGTTATATATATTTTGGGTATTACACATTACATATTATGTATGGACAATGTCATTCAGACATACATATATACAAATATATACAAATATAATGCCATTATATTTAACATACACACATCTAATAATTTAATACATAATCATAATGCAATATATAATTTAATAAAAAATTAGATTTTATTTTTAATTTTATTATTATTATTTTTTTAACTTATCAAATTGCCCTAGTGAATTGCTTTAGGTAGAAGTGAACATAAATGGCTCAAATTTCATCCAAGGTGAAATAGTGCAAGGATATGGTGGCCTAAGTTCATTTTTAATAGCCATATTTCCTCCGTAACTTGGCTTGGCTGGGTGAACAACTTTGGTCTTAGGAATGTTCAAAACCACTCCGTCCACTCCGTCCAACTTACGGAGATGGGAGGGTAGGCAGGCATGGCCACAGTGAACCAGCACCCACCAGCGCACCATCCACTGGATGCCTGTTATTACTCAGTTGAGGATGAACCTCAACTGAGTTAAAATATGGTTTCACCTTGGTAACCAATTCTGTAAGAAATAGATCTCATATATAGCTAAAGAGGTAGGAAAAAAGATAACTACTAGGTAAGGGCTGTATTTACTACCTACCTACTAACAACCTGCTTGTGGGTTGTTAGTTAGGTAGGTAGTAAAAAAATAGCAACCATGATGGTTAACTAAGGGACTGGAACCCAACAGAAAATTGTTTCCTGACCACTTACCATCCATCCATCCATCCATCATGGTGCGGTGGTGGGTGGTGGGTGCTGGTTCACTGTGGCCGGCAGGCATGTGTGTATATGGACACACACAGAGTCGTAGAAGACATTGTGACAAAGTTCAACTTTGAAATAATTTCCTTTAACAATTTCATAAGGTGTTAGAATTTGGGAAAAAGAAAACCCTCCTTAAAATATTTTCATTTTATATGATTGTGAGCAGCTTTTTTTTGGCTAAATTTAGTGATTTGACCAAATGAAATTTCAAAATGGCTAAACTTATGTGTGTGTGTGTGTGTGTGTGTGTGTGTTTTACTCTTCTAGTCGCCACAGTTCTACAAATGTATTTGGAAATATTGCCAGATTTTTTGATTGGGTTCTAGCATGTAGCCATAAATATGAAAGAATCTTGAAAGTGTCTTTACTTTCATGTCCCTGTTTGAGAGCCAAATTTGGCTAAATTTTATTATGCATGATTGCCAGCAGCTTGGCTACACCACAAATATGAGAAAAAGAAAAACCGGGAAATTATAATTACTATCTTAATTTGTGACCGAGGAAACCTACAGGAAGGTTGAAATGGAAGGAAAGCTGCACGATTTTCAGGTGCAAATGTTGTACAATCCTCACCGATATTATTATTACAAACGAAAAGACCCTGGCCTTTTCTTGTAGATTTCTTCAGAAAAAGACCACAGACATATATATATCTCAGGCAATTTCGTTCGAAAGAGACCGTAGACATATATAGCTCAGGCAATTTCGTTCGAAATAACCCGTATCAAAGGGGGGGAATTTTTTTCTTGTCTTCCACGTACCTAGTCGGACAAACCTTCATTAAGCAAAGAACCTTCCTTCCAAGTTGAAGTCTCCACTTTGTATTTTCCAATGAATAGGCTTACTAGGAAGAGTCCTTTCCAAGGTCTTCAATAGAAGTCATTGAGGAAAGAACTTTGCACTTGTAGTGAACCTTCGTTCTGGATGCCACATTGCCAAATTTTTAGCATAAGGATTTTTGTATTTTATCAGATTCCGGGGCCTGGTAGTGCATAGGAAGAACTTGTGAAGCTTGGTAGGATGAGATGCCATTCCATCAGGTGAATGATAACAAGTGCTACCAAGGCCTATTTTAGGGTATAATTTGATGTTCTCTTGGATCTCAACAAGGCCTATCTTAGGGTATAAATTTGATGTTCTCAGAGCTTCACCCAATACCCCACCCTTGGATTATAAAATCACGAGTGAAACCCACTCACTTGGAGAACCCAAAAGCGGAACAAGCGGATGACCACCAATCCAACCTAGAGAAACAACTTGTATCCACATAGAGTACTTTGAGTAAAATTCATTCCCATCCCAAATACAACATCAGTGTTTGTATTGATATCAGTAGGTCTATTTATTTATTGATTTTATTGCTTATTATTTGATTTTCTAGTTTTGTGATATTGATTTTTTTCCAAAATTTGTCCCAATTAATTAGAAAATATAGTTGAATTTACAATTAAAAAAATTTTCCAAAGAAAATTTCCCAATTGTTTCCTAAAAAAAAGTGACAAAATTTGTTTGAAAAAAGAAATCTCTGATTGATATGTCCAGTTTATCACCAGTCTGGTATTGGTATCTATACAGGTATAAGCAACTTGAGTGCATGTGGAATTGGTATTTGTATATGTGTGGTATTAAAACACTATAAATATACTATGAGCACTGGTATGAAGGTTTCAACCAGATATACCCTGTAAAATTATTGGACTCTAAATTCATACTTGTATTCTACATCTAAAAGCTCATCCAGATATGCCCAATACACTACTGCACTCTATTCACACCTGTAGTCTATACTCAGGTTCAAACCATCTAGACCAATAAAAATACTGGACTGTACTCATACCTGTATTATACTACATAGGTGAGCCAAATACACCAATACACGTATACTGTATTGTAATCTAGTATATATTTTTAATTTCAACAAAATTTTGTCTTTTTTTGGAACAAAAGTTTGGGAAAATTTTGTCCTTCTAGGTAGTGTAAAATTTGACAAATTTTGCTAAATGTTTTTTTGGAAACACTCACCTAATTTTGGATATCCCAAAATTGAGAAAAAGTATAAATATATATATTTTTTGGGCCAAAAATTGACACTTGTGGCCACAAATTTTTTTTGGATTTTCTTTTGATTTCCAAGTGCATTTTGGACTAGACCTGGTGGTATATTTTGTGGGGACATCTGTTGCCAATTTTTAGACCTCACAAAATTGAAAAAAGAATCCCTTTCTCCCACTAACTTACAAAGGAAGCTCCCCCAAACAAAAAACCAACAAAAAAAACAAAAACAGAAAAAACAAAAAACCCAAAAGAAAGTAAGAGCAAAAGAAGAGGGGGGGGGGGAGAGGGGGGAGAGGTGGGTTTCGAGTTCGGACCAGGGTTGGCCGGTTCTTTGAATTTTTAAAGAACCACCGGTTCCGAGTCTTTAAATATTTCAGAATGAAAAAACCGCTACTTCTGGTTCTTTGAACAGGGTTTGGAGAATCGTCGGTTCTGGTTGTTTCAAAGGCCTCAAAGAACCTCCGGTTTTAAGGAAAGAACAGCGGTTCTTAGATTGTTTTAAACGCTTGAAACCGCGGCTATGTAACCAAACCGGTTATTTGAAAATTTTGAGTACCGGCGGGCATTCACACTTCCCCGAAGTTTACCCCCCACCCCTTTGTCGCGCAGTGTGAACGAAAAAGTGACCTCTGGGTCTATTTTAGTAGGCGAAAAGACTAGACCAGAGAGGCAAAAATGTGCACATGGGCGGAATGTTGGGTGTGTGAAAACGACCCCCTGGCTGCCTTTCCTTCCTCTTCTTCTTCGCCGCAGTCCGTCAAGGAGACGTTGGCAGGCAGTCCAGGCAAGGGAGGAGGAGCTTCGCAACGCAACAAAATTCTCATTTTTTTGGGGCAGATTTTTGTGTTGAGGATCGGTTGTGAATCCTCGCAACTGATACAGAAACTTGTTTACAATCACTGCCAGAAAAAAAATCCCAATTCTCGGTTACTGAAGAATTTTGAAGTTTGCTAGTTTTCTTTCGCCGTTGCTTGCTCACTTGCTTGCTTGTGAGAGTCTAAAGTGTAGATAGCTTGTTGTTTCCATTTTTACCTCCATTTTTTTTTCCCTTCTTCTTTCCTTTTGGATGCTCGTGAAAGAACTGGCCAAAGAAGTTCCTTGCAGCTTGGAGTTTTTTTTCGGGGTGATTTTCTTTTCCTGACGCGGAGCGAGCTTTTGTCAGGGGTCTTGTTTTGCGTGTGCCTGTGGGTGTGTACGCCTGTGGTCGTTGAATAGAAGAGCAGAGAGTGGATCTTTTAGGAGAAGAAACAAAGGAGTGGAGAGGGGGGCGTGGGGTTGAAGCTTGCGGCGGCAAATGAAAGTGAGGTGGAATTAGGTCAGGAGGGGAAGAGGAGGGAGGAAAAACTGAGAGGAGAAGAAGCGATGGGCAACTGTTGTGTAGGAATCTCGGCGGCATCGCAATCGAAGAAAGATCGAAAACCGAATCCATTTGCACAAGATGGAGGAGGAGCATATCCGGCATCTGCTGCTGCAGCACAAATCCTGAAGAATCAATCCAAGTGCAAGATCACGGACAAGTACGCGTTAGGGAAGGAGCTTGGAAGAGGAGAGTTCGGCATCACCTACTTGTGCACGGACATAGAAAGCGGCGACAAAGATGCATGCAAGTCCATCTCCAAACGCAAACTGAGAACGGCAGTGGATGTGGAAGATGTGCGGCGTGAGGTTGCCATCATGCATCACTTGCCCAAACATCCCAACATCGTCAAGCTCAAGGGCGAGTACGAGGACGAGCAAGCCGTGCATTTGGTGATGGAGCTTTGTGAAGGAGGTGAGCTTTTTGACCGGATCATTGCAAGAGGTCATTACACTGAGCGAGCTGCTGCAGTTGTGACTCGCACCATTGTGGAAGTTGTGCAAGTGTGTCATCAACATGGGGTTATGCATAGAGACTTGAAGCCTGAAAACTTCCTTTTTGCCAATAAGAAGGAGTCTTCTCCCTTGAAAGCCATTGACTTCGGTCTCTCTGTTTTCTTCAAACCTGGGGAGAAGTTCTGTGAGATCGTGGGGAGTCCTTACTACATGGCACCTGAGGTTTTGAAGCGCAACTATGGTCCTGAAATCGATGTGTGGAGTGCGGGTGTCATTCTCTACATTCTGCTTTGTGGGGTTCCTCCGTTCTGGGCTGAGACAGAACAGGGAGTTGCTCAGGCGATTCTGAGAGGGATTCTTGACTTCAAGAGAGACCCTTGGCCTGTGGTCTCAGATTCTGCAAAAGCACTCGTGCGACATATGCTGGAACCTGATCCAAAAGCTCGATACAATGCACAGCAGGTGCTTGATCACCCGTGGCTGCAGAATGCAAAGAAGAATTCCACCCTTCCTCTGGATGCGGTCCGGTCAAGGTTGAAGCAATTCTCAGCCATGAACAAGTTGAAGAAGAAAGCTTTGCAGGTGATTGCAGAGATTCTTGGAGGCGAAGAGGTGGAGAAACTGCGGGACATGTTTGACATGATGGACACAGATCGCAGCGGTGCCGTCACTTTTGAAAAGCTCAAAACTGGCTTGATCCAGATTGGTTCTCAACTGACTGAGGGAGAAGTGCGACAGCTGATGGATGTGGCGGATGTTGATGGCAATGGCACTTTGGACTATGGTGAGTTTGTTGCTGCCACTGTTCACCTTCAAAGGCTTGACAATGACGATCACTTGCATAAAGCTTTTACTCACTTTGACGCCGACAGTAGTGGATACATTGAGGTTGAGGAGCTTAGGGTAGCTATTGGTGATGATGATCCATCTTCAGATGCTCAGACAAGTGTGATCAGCGGTATTTTAGAGGAAGTGGACACAGACAAGGATGGTCGGATTAGTTATGATGAATTTGCTGCCATGATGCGACGAGGTACTGACTGGAGGAAAGCTTCTAGACAATATTCTCGGGACCGATTCAACAGCCTCAGCATGACATTGCTCCGAAATGGATCTGTAACTCCTGCTGCTGTCCAAAACACCAAAATATGAACAAAGCACTGAAGACACTCTTGATTACAGATTCTTAGCACAGAGAGATGCACTTATATAAGCAATTCTGCTTTGTGCAGCTTGCTTGCTTGATGGGCAGAGTCTTCCCATAGATGAGGTAAAGAAGGGAGTCAGTCAGTCAAACATTCTGTGGGAGATCTGTTAGAATTTACTTACAGATGAAGTTCTTAGCTTCAGATTAGGGGTATATACTGGAACATCATGATTAATGTTTGGATGGGGGGATAGATTTGTTTCCAAGTCTCTGGAGTTTCTTCTCTCAGAGCTGCAGGTGAGAGACTATTGGAGTAACATGTAGCAATGTAAGAAGGTGGCTTAGGAAGTGTTTTGCAGGCTGGATAATAATAGGGAAGGACTTTGTCAGGACGGCATAAGCAGCCAATTACCATTGTCTGAGGATTGTGATTTCACTCAAGGAATTGGTCTGAAGTAGAAGTGAACTGTCAAGATTGATAGACAATGGAGTGGCAGGCTGAGGTGCAACTTAGTAAGTAAATTATTTTGTAGCAATTACATATAGGGTCTTGATGGTGGTCATTTCTTAGAGCATTGTGAGAAAGGGGAGTCACAGTAGAGTTGGAAGAGATGGGCTACTGGGTGGATGGTCACAACTGCCACAGTCAATTGATGGTGGTCATTTTGGACACCAGTTTGAGAATGGAGGCACCCTAGAGTTGGGAAGAAATGGGTGGCAAGTCCTACAGTCAATTTCTCTGACCAAACAAGCCTTGCTTGCTCCTATGTAGGGGCTTCTGTCCACAAAATGCAGGCTAAGTCCAGGATGGAGCTGTGGAGTGAACCATTAAGCTTTTGGGGGATGGAGGCCTCCCTTGCCAGCACAAGCTACCATGCCATCAGGCTGGAGATGTTCTTATATTCTGCAGCTCCTAGAAAGCCTATCTATCCTTACCTACTGGAGTTCCTTCTGTTTCTGCTCTAAACCTGGTCCAAAAAGTCTGGAGGAAGGTCAAGGATTTCAGAGGTTTGTGGCATGGACAGAGCTAATGAATTGCCTGGGATCTCTTATCTACCTCATCATACGAGATATGGGTGCTGTGTGTCATGCACTGCTGGAAAAAGTTTTATAGTTCTCAAAGCAGATGCTTACAGAGGATATAGTGGTGACATGGTGTTTTCCTTCACACACTTTGCAGTGCAGCATCGCAAGCATAACAGCAGCACCATGTACCATGCTTGTCTGATTAGCTTCAGAGATGGGGATAATGCAAATGATGCTGACACTTAGAATGGTAACTTTTTCTTTCTCGTACTCTGCTTTTGTGCTCAATCACTGTAGCATGATTTTATTGTCACTGACTGTTGTATAGTTTTTTGCTTAGTTTTGGTTGTTACTGATTTGTTGATCAATTGTAACTAACAACATGCTACTTGTTGTCTGTCTGTAGCAGGAAAACTTATTTGGTGCACAGAGATGGCTTCAGTAGTTTTGATCTATGGAGACACTGGATCATACTGCGTACGTACTAGTATGATTGTCACTAGTTGGTTTGTGTGGGTTACCAATGAGAGTGGGGGCTGAGTTTTCAATTCATTCATCCAATTGAAATTTTCATTTAGTATTCATTACTTTGAGTTCTAACATTCTTGAGAGTTTAGGAAATCTTCTTGTAGATAATTTTGGGTTGAGTGTACCACCACCTCTGAGAGCTTGACCAGTAACCAAACATCATAGGCTTAGTGATGCCCACAGCTCCCTCATGTTTCCAATATGATCCAAAGTTAAAAAGTAAAATGTTTTTAGCTAGCTTGCTTCTGTTCACTCCTAGCCCAGATTTAGGTACCTTGAAAGTTAGAAATATGTATTCAGTTCACCTCGATCAGTGATTTTTCAGATGATGTAGGTGATGGACAGTACTATATCTTGTACAGGATACTTGCAGAAGAGGCAGATTCCTGAACCCAAGTGAATATGTTCAAAGATTCTCAAGCACAACACACCAAGCATGTCAGAATTCTTATGGATTTTCAATTTTTAAAATTCAAAAAGAGATTTCCTGGCACTCCTGACTAGATCTTCACTATGGGACTCCACACCTCATCCCAGTGCATCACCCACAGTACAGTGTGGATGGTTCTAGTGCCTATCCAGGGCTTTTTTTGGCACTACATTTGTATTAAAAATTAGCTCCAGGAAAAGCTTTAAATTGTGTCAAAACAATTTCCAACTGGAGTGCTGATTTCTTGCTTAGCAATTTACCAACTTGGTTCTGTTAATATCAAGTTCAACACCATCCACACTGATGGAAACCCTAAGAAATTTTTAGCCTCTTGGAACCTGTTTCAATGGCTGGACTTGAGTTCAATATTCTCACATAACCAGCAGCCTTAAAACATCTGGCTTCAAGAATCCTTCCTATGCAGCAGTGGCCTCAATACACAACTGATGTTTGGATGGAAAAATCACACAATTCATCTGTGCATGATAAATAGTAAATGAGGCTCTGGACATCATGTTGCGTTGGGGGTGAGGAAAATCCAACCTCTATTTTCCAACATAGTTCTTGAACAGTTTCCATTGCACAATC
This sequence comes from Sphagnum contortum, assembly GCA_963920785.1. Classification (NCBI taxonomy): domain Eukaryota; kingdom Viridiplantae; phylum Streptophyta; class Sphagnopsida; order Sphagnales; family Sphagnaceae; genus Sphagnum; species Sphagnum contortum. The sequence continues at coordinate 11,711,214 of OY987276.1, forward strand.
AGGAGAAATGTAAGTGCTCCAACCACATCACCTGCTCACATGCATATTTCCTATATACTACAAAGGAGAGAGATTGATAAACTGAATTTTCACATTTCATGTTTGCTTACTATACAGTCAAAAGGCACTTGAATCCCATTGAATGTGTAAGGAGGTGTTATTAAAGTAACTAGGTATAGATGTCCTACCTAGTGGACAGAGATTGTTCCATCCTACTCAGCAGTATGCTGCAGATTCTGAATTTGACACCCATGTATCTACTGGAAAATGGTAGGGCTGACAACTTTCATTTGTTGGGCATTTGCTATTGCACCTGTATCTCCCAAGCTGTCACACATTCCCACATTTCTATGAAATTGCAGAGATATCCTCACACCTGTATTTCCCAAGCTGTCACACATCCACAATTCTCTGAAATTGCAGAGAAATTTCTGCACCTGTATTTCCCAATCTGTAACATATCCACACATGTCTATGAAATTGCAGAGAACTCTGCACAACAATTTTTTTTGAAGCTAACATGACAATGAGTGCAGTCATAATGTTACGAGAGTCACTCACTCCCATAACATCGTGATGGTCTCTGACCTCAAGTGTGAGATCATTACTGTTCATCATGAATAGCAATTCAGTGATGAGGTGCCATAACTACCAACTGACTGACTTCATCACCTCCCAACAATGGGTGTTGATAAAGTATAAACTAATCCCCACAAAATGTCAGGCAAACCATTATACCTGATCTGCTTCTTGCATTTCTGTCAGAAGTGACAGGAAGTCTCAGTTCATGATATTGCATAGCACTCAAGAAAAATAGCTAAACAAAACAGGTCAATAAAGTGTCATCATTCAAGCTACAACAAGCTTGCTAAGCCTTGCTTCATTTCATCTTAACTTCTCCCTGTACAAGCAAGCAGACACTGCAATCCACGAAACCGGTATACTTGCTCTGAACCGGCCTGCTCTTCCTGCATATCCAAGATAGAAGTCTATTAGAACAAAGATAGAACCTATGGATCATCAGCAACTAGGCCAGGAATATAAAAGACTTTGATTCCAAACAACTTGTTGCATATAAGGGAGGAATGCAGATTCCTCAAGAGGACTTCAAGGTTTATGTGACGATCCTTAGCAAGATCAGAAAAACTCTGAACAGGGTAGGAACAAAAGTCCTGGACTATACCTTGAGCCAGAGCAGACAAAATTCCAAGTCAGATAAGATGAGAACATCACCTTCAGAGCTTTTTGTGTTTGCTTGCAGTCCTTAAGTTCAGCATATGCTCTCTTTGCCCCCTTCACAATCCTAGAGGTGAAGACAATTTCAATTAACTGCATAAATTGTGGTCTCAATCTCCCCAATTCAGCAAAACTGAAGTCTCTTCATTGAGAAGATGCACTGCCACTGTTGTCATGCTCTACAGAAATATATCACATCCTTTGCACTGTTGTTGTGAATGAAAGCTACAGCCAGCATGCATAAAGCACTGATTTTTCCTCATGGATGGGATGGGACTACATCAATCAAAGTCCAGAAGCTACAAAAGATTCTCCAAAGAAGCTGCAGCTATAAGTCTCTGACTTGTGAGCTTCTTCTGAGTGTGTGCCTCCTTCTTGTTGACAAGCTCTTGATCAATGCAGTCCGAAAATCGAGGTAGAGATTCTTTCATCTCAGAAATCCAGCTCTGTTGCAGTCTTGGGTCGTTGTAAAACAGCATGCATTTCTTCAACATGCTTGGCACAGGAATGTGTGGTAAGAGGAGTCGAAGCAATTTCTTGAGCTCCTCAGTTCTGAACCACAGCCGGTAGATATCTTCTGGTTCACCACCTTTCTTACCTCTGCAAATTCTTCGCATAACTCCTACATGTCCATAGATCTTCCATGCCACCTCTAAGTACTGTGCCACCAGCATCACATGCTTTTGATCAAATCCATCCATGCAAAGCACTCCCTTTCGACCTGCTGCAACCAATGATCCTTCATCACACCACCAGATTGCCAAAGAGAGCGGAGTGAGATGATTCAACCATCGCCTTTGAATCAGCAGCTGGTTGTGATAATGTGTAACGTTGTGGATCCTTGTAAGTTCATTGATTGCTTGGCTTTGGAATATAAACTTCTTGTTTTTCCCATAGTGCATGAGTGCATCTGCTGAGATTTCCTTCATTGCAGATACTTTCCACCGAAAATATTCCTCATGTGCTCGGCTATGGCGGAAGGAAAACCTTGCATCATTCTCATCCTTGTGGATCCTCAGGGAGCCATCACCTAGAAGTGAACCCAAGATGATGGACTTTGTTTCATCAGACAAACCTACTTGACTTAGTCTTTTCCTTGAGAGGTTGGGAGCTTCTCTATCACTGTGCGTAATGGGCAATTTGTTCTCTATTTCCTTCCCCACCTTCGGGGCCATTCTCTTCCGATGAAGGCTGGGCTGAAAATTCAAAGAACGAGATCCTCCGTAGTGCCTGATGTGCACAAAAGAGAGTGTGCTGCTACTGGTGATCCATCTCAAGCTTCCACAGTCTCTTCTACAGCTTTCCCCCATAAGAAGTTCAGTGTTAGAAATTCTCTCAATGTCCTTACCATGCTCACTGTCGTCTCCATATGAGATGGAGTAAAAGACAATGTGATCCTTTTGCTGCGGTTGTGCAGACGGCGAGATCTCGGATAGAATGCAGTTGCTACAAGTGTTTGAGAAATGGCCAATTGTCCCCACTCCCAAAGGTCTCAAACTCTCTGACCTCAACACGGCGGTTTCGAAGAGCTGATTCTTCGTCTGCAACAGCATCCTCAGAAAAAGAGCCATACCGGGCAGAAAATAACTTCCTGGAAGACGCAAAGCATGCTCCACATGCAGAGACACAGCTCCTATTACAACTACAACTTGGAAGAACAACCACGCCCTAAGCCTTTTGGAGGGAAAAACAGAAAAAAAAACAAGAAGAAACAGAAAAGCACGTAGTCAGTCGCCTCTCCCTGCACTTCCACAAAGCTCAGTTGCTGCAGCCACCAAGTTCCTCCGGTGTCTTCTTCTCCTACGTGAAAAGCCCGACCTCACTAGCTCTTTCTTGCAACAGAACGAATTTGGTTTGGAAACTCTCCAATCCCAGCTCTAAGAGACAAACTCAAACGAAGTCAAAAAACCGCAATTCACTTCAGAGGAGACTAGACTCTCTGCCATGTCGCCAGTCCTCCTGAGCTTCTACCGTCCTGATGCAATCCAGCAAGCTCCCTGCAGCTATGAACTCACGAAGAGAAGAAAAAGAATCAATCTCGCTCAAATCCCTAACCCTAACCCTAATTTCAGGTGTCATCTCCTTTGGGCAGGTTTTCAGGACCTGAGATTTGGTTTCAGGACGTGATTTTGGGACGTCGGGGGAAACCCTTGCAGGAGCTCTCGTCTCTTCTGAGAGGAGCCCTCTCCGCGCAGTGTTGTGCGATTGGCATTCAGGCGCGACATCGTCGTCGTCCCAGCTCGGAAGAACCCTGCGGATTTGGTGGAGATTATCGTGGGCTAGTAAATGGTGTAGGCGGGAGTTATTTTGTTCTTGTTTGGAAATTTGGATCGTTGGAAGTTTGAGCTGGTGAGATTCAGGGTTTTAGGGTTTTTGCGGACTTGATGAGGGTTTGGAGGAGTGTGTGTGGCGACGACGGGGAGCTCCGGGCGTGGTGGAGTGCGGAAGCGAAATAATGAGATGGCAACTTGAGATGAGGAAATCGGGAAACAAGCTGTGGATCCGAAGTGGACGTCGGTCTGAAGCCATGGCTCACTTCGTTTTCTTTTGTGGCCTCCTTTTAGCGACGGCATTTCTGGTAATTTGTTTGGTTTTCTCCTTTTCGGTCTTGTCTTTCTTCTCTCTCTCTTGGTGCCTTTCATCAAAAAGTAAAAGAATCGGGAAGAGGTGTTTTCACATTCAATATCTGTTCTATCTTTTTGGCCTCTTTAGAACTACCTACTGTGGTGTTTGGGCAGTGGACACCCTCCAATGATGACAACAGCAGCAACTTGATTGCACAGTTCTATAGTCTGAAAGGATCCAGAAGTCTGCAGATTTTTACAGTTTAGGTGACCAGTTCATCAGCATACTCCGCTCTTTGGGTAAATAGAGTTTCAACATTCCAGCGGATGCCCATTGGCATTGTGCCCTACTAGCGGCTCTTTTGCTTCTAGCACTCAGGGATGAAATAATATGATTGGACTCCATGACTGGAATTTGGCTGGAGATATTGTAAAACCTAGAAGATTTCTCTGAGTGGTGTTTTTTTTTCAATTCTATTTTGGCATGTCTTAGGTGGAGGGAGCACAAGATATTCCTGGTGCAGGATCTGTGCCTAAAGCCAGAACGCCTTCAGTGTTATCTTTATTCAACATGAAGCTCACCAGCAAGTTCTGGAATGAAAAAGTTCTATCACACGGTTGATTCATAACACTAAATTCTTCCTTTCCATCTGGGTCACTTCTCACCTTTGTTTGAGCTCAATCACATAGACATTGCACTTTCTGCTAGTGAAGTTGAAAATATCTAGTTTTATAGCCTATTCTGTGTTCATGTTCAGGTCAGGAGTCCATCCTGAACCAGAGCATTGGGAGTCAATCTACTGTTGCTGTTCTGTGCTTGATCTTGTAGTTTCTGTCCTTATTGCATTCTGACATTTGGTCATTCTTATATTCTCTTTGTTTGTGGGTGTGATTTTGCAGTCATAGAAGACTGGGATGTATCAGATGATGTGAGCAAAGAAGCTGAATTGAACTACACTAAGGCAGGTACTGGTCATTGTCAGCTTCACCCTTATTATTTTGCTCTTCTCCACTCCACTGTGATGCTCATTTGGAAATAAATCTGCTGAAGCCATTTGATGTTTTCCATTACTCTGTCAAGGTAAATGAGTTGGGCATTGGTCAAACAGGAGTTGGATTGTGAGCTGAAGATTGTGATTGGTGTCGCAGGATATCTGGCATATTACCTGAAGCTACAAGAAATTGATGCAATATACATTCCTATTCCTATCAACTTCATCTTTGTGGGTTTTGATGGCGAGGGGAATCATGGTAACTTCTTGGTGCTGATGGTTGAGCATTTAAAACTCCATGCTTCTTGGGTTTGTTGTTCGGTGATATCATCAAATGCTTGAGTTTGACATTTGGCTGCTTGGAGAAGCAGAATTGCAAGAGATAATTCACCTAGTTAGTTGTGGGTCCTTTTAGTCCTTGATCTGATTTTGATGCTCATGCCACGTAGGTGTGAAGTTGGGACAACCAGAACTGGAGCGGTGGTTTGCTCATATAGACCATCTGGTGGAGCATACACGTGTGCCCCAGATGGGAGAGTCTCTCACACCTTTCTATCATTTGAAAGGGGATGGAACACAGCGACACCATCTTCCCCTTGTCAGCTATACAAACTACAAGTAACATCTGTTACCACCTCTGGTTTCTCTCTTTGATGGTTGTATGGTAGCTTCAGTCTAAGGGTGGGATTATATACCAGAAATTGAAGCATGTAAGAAAAATGAATAATGGGTCCATTCTTATGTCTGCATGTCACAATGTAGAGACCATTCAGAAATAATATATAGGGGGGTCTGTTTGACTGTCATATTGTCATCCTGGAAGTGATATTTTCCTTTGCAGGGTGATCAGATAGTAGTCATGGGAAAGGTGGATTTCTTAAATTGCAAGTGTATCATAACTTGTTTCAATTCACAGGAGGTTAGCTGTTTCTTATGAGAATGAATTTGCTCTTTTTGGAACAACTTTTTCTCAATTGCTTCTATTTGGGGTGTATTGATGTGAAGTAGCTCATTTTTCACAGTCTCGGGCTTTGACTGTCTGGGACCTTGTGGCAGCTACTCTGTTCATGCTATAGAAATGGATGAAAGAGTGACAAAAGTGTTTGAGCGAGCAATAACAAGCCTTTCCCGGAGAGAAGATCCATCCAATACCAAGTATCACCCATCTACCAATTAGAGCTGTCTACATTCCTCTGCTGTGTCTTTCTGTAGTTGCTATCTTTTTTCTGATGGTATGGATATGGGTTCAGCACAGTCTACAGATGTCATTGTTAATAAATTTGTAATCAGAGTAGCTGTGGTAGGAGGCTGTTTTGTAGTTTCGACCTTTCTGCAGGTGAAAAATGTTGATGGAAACTATACAACTTGATTTACCTGCGGACTGTAAATATATGCAGGCCAGATTCAGAGGTGATGTGGCAAGTGGACATGGATGGCATGTCACACATTTTTTCCAGCCTGGTGCAGTATCTCCAACTAGATGATGCCTACAACATTCTTGTCCTCAATCCAAGAAGAGATTCACAACGCAAGAACTATGGTTACAGGTGACGAGTAGTGTGGAAACCAACCCTGGTTGCACTCTTATTCCATGTGGGCAGATTTGATGGCTTACTCAATGGTGATTCTTCTTTTTGTAGAATTAAAGCAGCTAACGGGCACTGAGTTCCATGTTTGATAACAGTCATGAACTGTGATTACCAGTTGGAAATTTGCAGTCTTGTACAAAAGTAAGTGTTAAAAATTGGATATGTGGTGGGGTGCATGCAGACGGGGGCTGTCTGAAGAGGAGTTACATCTAATTGAAACTGTGAGTATATGTTGGGCATTAAGAAACTAATACCTTGATTCTTGTGTTGAAGCTTCTATACTCCTTGCAGTCAAGATGTAATTTTCTTTGCTTGGATATGAGTAGGCTTAGTTCCTTAATTGGGCACTGCTCACTAGTATATGCCTTCTGGGGAGTTCAAATGCAGGATGAAGATGTCAGGAAAAGGCTTCTTGCTTCTCAAGGAATACGTGTCACAAATCCTTTAGGTGTGTGAGTCCCCTCAATTTTTGGTTATGCTGTGATAGACTACAGAATAAAATCTGAATCATATCATGCAATTGTCCTGGCCATAATGAGAATTGCTTAAGTGCAGCTGCATAGATTCCTTGGGAGACAAAAATTTTGGGGCTTTGCACTGTTGGGTACAAATTGATGGTCTGACACTTTGTGAGAAACACACATAAGGGCATGACCTTACTCAATTGTCATGCTACCTTCAAAATGTTCTTGTGGAGATTTCTCTGCAATCTCGTAGATATGTTGGGTAAGAAGTGCAAAACAGTTCAGGTAATGAACCATCTCCTGTAGCCAACCTGCTTGTCATGCACATCACTGTCCATGTTCTTTTAAACATGTCTGGTTGTCTGTCTCAGAAAGGGAGAAGTTTCAGAAGCCTTTGTATGCACGACATCCAATGCTGAAATTTGCTTGGACAACAGCTGACTATGGAGACACGGTGCTCAAATTTAGTCATCTCTCTCACTTTGTTATGAAAAGCTAGGTTAATTGGAACTTTTGTGCTGTGATGTTTCTAGCTGTGTGATTTTTGAGCTAGCCTTTTTTTTCACATCATGTGGTTGTGGGGAATGCCTGTTTGGCTTATCTTTTGTGTCATGCTGTTTGAAGTTTCCTATGGAGCATATTGAACAGGGAGAATCCTTTGGCAATGTTGCAGATTTCTAAGGGTCAGATTGTTTAAGCATAGTTTGTATTTGGTTCCAGGGACACTGGGTGGATGCTTTTGATGAGGCTCTAACAGAAGTTGAAAAAGATCTCAATGGAAAATCAGCTGTGGATTTGATGATCCACAAGGCACAACAGGTAGGTGTTTACATGTAAACCCATTCTCTAGAGAGAAAGAAATCCAATTTCCTTTGTGGGGAACAGTTGTTCTGTGCATAATCTCTCTCTATGTGAAAGTTAGGGATTCAGGGTTTGGTACTTACTGACCAGGTATGTGTAACAATGCTTTACTGGCTTGTTGCAGATGTTTGTTGGGAAGAGTGCAGAAGGATACAGTCTTTTCAGAGGGATAAAGGAAGGGAAGCCGTCAGTGCTACAACCTGATTGTCTTGTTGACACTTGGGTGGGAAAAGAAAGGTGCACAATCTTTCTTACCTACTTATGCTTGAATCCTCTTTAAAAACTGTTCTGAACTCTCTGTACATAACCAACCAGGTAGGAGTGGATCTGTTGTAGATTTGCAACTGGATGTATTGACTTGAAGAGGTGAATGTTTGGTGATTGATGATTGTCAGGTGGGCTTTTATCGATTTGACCGCAGGTCCCTTCACATGGGGACCGACTGTTGGAGGAGAAGGTGTGCGAGTTGAGGGCAGCTTACCTTCGGTGGATAACAGCTTTGGCAAGCTCTCTGGTGGTCAGGAAGGTACACTGCTGTGGTCACACCATGCTTCCAACTGGCCACACTGTCAGTGTACATTGTCAGTGAGGAACAAACAGTGTTAACTTGGAAAAAAGTAGATAGGTTGTTATAACATGCAAGCAGTTGACATCTGACTTAAAGTGCCTTCACTTTTGTTTGTTGTGGGTGTGCTATTGAAGTTCTAGCCGGTACATAACCTAACCTTTCTCAGAGTTATTCCAGATTAACTAAGGTGTCAGGATTGGAGATGCATTTCCTCTCAGTGGTTGTAACACACAGTCTGGAAAACTTTGCAGGGGTGACAGAGGAAGTGGCCCAGACAGATTTACAGGATATGGTTCAGGATCGGTTTGCAATGTTTGAAGGGGTATTTTCTTCATGCCATATCTCCTGCATGAAAGGTAGATGAGAATCATAGCTTGTGACATAACTATCCCCTAAACTGGACATGGTTATTGACTTGCAGGAAAAAACCTTGTTGAGAGAATAATTCCTGTCTTGCAGATAATCTCTTGATGTAAAGTACATGAGTCATCTCATATGATAGTGTTGGAATGCAGGATGACCAGCAAGATGCTGTAGATATGTTAATGGCAGAGGTGGATGTGTATGAATTGTTTTTCTCCAAGCATTGCAAAGGTCGGAGAGTACAGCTTGCTCTGTGTGAAGGTATCCAATGCTCTCAGTACCTTACATGCTTTTCCACATGAGCATTTTCCCCCTTCATAGTGAAGATAAATTGACCTTGTTCACGATCTTAGCAATCTGCCGATAAGAAAGTGTTCCCTTGAAATTGTTTGAGACATGCTTTAAGCAACTTGCACTAACTCTCATTACTGCGGGTCTACTCGTAGTGGAGTCATCCACTGGAAGTGGTGAAATGTTTTTTGTTACTTTGTGCTCCAATCTAAATTGAGGGGTTGGTGGCTTACAGAGTTCAAAGAAAGAATGAATGATGTGAAGAGTGAGCTGGCCTCATATGATGCTGAGAATCAGGATGATACTCATCGTGCGAAGGCTTCTGTTGCTCTGAAACGAATTGATGAGTGGAATCTGTTTTCTGATTCTTCAGAGGTACTGATTGTCATATTTGTTTGGCTGAAGTTTTCAATGCAAGACAATGTCATCTTTTGAAGTAATGATTCTATTTTAGACTGTGTTGCAATAGGTGAACCATTTGTCTGGAGCTCCATGCTCGTTTTCTTATTCAATGCTTGCTCTTGAGACAGCATCATGCTCAAAACTTTTCGATTGCACGGGATTCCTTTCTGGCACATCTTGGTGCAACCCTGTCACACACCATGAAGCATGTCATCACACCGTCAACAGCAGACGGTGCATTTCATTACTATGATAAAGTCGTGTTCCAGATCTATACTGTCACTCAGGAGGTAACTTCTGTGACTCTTACCTTGAAATTACGTTGTGGGTGACAACAAGCACATGAAACAGCAGAGACCCAGAGCAGGTCAATTAACCCTCTATAGACATGACAAGCTTCAGTCTACCAGGTTGTAGTTTCATAGTTTTCCCTCCACCCTCATCCTTACAGGTTGATTTCCTTTTTCCCCTCTTCTTTCTTGTTGTTTTGCAGTTTTTCTACACTTTTTGGTGGTGTTGCCTCTGTCCCTATTCTTGTTTGTGAGCTAGCCAGCATTGTGCTACTTAACGGAAACTGAGTCCATAGTTAGTGTCTTACACCAACCTTTACCTGCTGGCAGGAGTTGGTTGGTCTGTGACTACAATGCATGTTTATTGTTGGTAGTCACTGCACTAGTGAGAGACTAGCTATGTTTATAGCTTGGTTTCAACTTCCCTTTGAGGATTTGCAACTGAAATTGTATGAGGGTTTCAACTTATGGCCCTCAGATTTGGAGATTATGCCTGTATGTCAAGTAAGAGCAGTGCAACATTGCTAAGACCAACTCTTTGCACGTTGTTCATTTGCAGAAGTTGAAAAACCCAGCCTTGTTGCCAGTGGATATTGATGGGCTAAAAGAGGCTTTATCAGGTCTGATAGTTCCATCTCAAAAGGTTGCCTTCGGCATAAAAAGGTAATTTTCCTTCGTTTCACTTGCACTCCCTTATCCTGCTGTACATCTGACATGATGTTTTGATGCAAAATAAGTCACACTGCTGTCTGAAAAATGTTTTGTTGTCTGGAGAAATATTTGCCTTAACTTCCTATCAGGGCATCTTTTGTGCAGATTAGTCCTCTCAGAAGATCCAGCCCTGGCTATGGCATTTTCTGTTGCCCGGCGGTCAGCAGCTGTGCCAGTGCTACTGGTGAATGGAACATACCGCTCGTCAAACCGGGTCTACCTTGACTCTCTGATTCTCCAAGGGCAATTACAGCGTATCAGTGGCTCTGGTTCTATTGCAGGTTACCATACTGTGTATCCTCTCTACTTCGTTAGATATGAATCACTGGTAACTTAATGAAAGAAAACCCTAAATCTGGACATCTACCTTCTTCTCTTCCTTGAACCCTAAGCATTTTGTCTCCCATTGACTATACTGGTTCTTTCAGTTTATCCAATGGTTGTAGACTTTGGTTGATGGAACTGAATGAGTATTGTTAAGTATTGTTGAGTACTGAATGAAAATATGGCTGTCACAGCTCTGAATGCTGCGGGACGGATGACATTGGAGGTACCGATCTTCTGGTTTATTCGATCAGATGGAGAGCCCTTGCTCATTGACAAACATTACATGGCAAAGGCACTACCTGATATGGTTTTTGTTGTCCAATCAAATGAGCACAAGTGGGAGAGCCACTTGCAATGCAACAGCAAAGTCATCTACTGGGACCTAAAGTAAGGCCATGTATGAAAGATTGATTCTCTAGAGTTGCAAGGTTTTTCACTTACATCTTTCCCTGCTGCTTCTGTGACAGAATGCACACCCAATTGTTTGGCTAAAATTCCATATTCTTGTAATACTGATCAGTGCTTCTCCAATTTGGCCAGCCAACCATTGAAACAAGCTGTTGCAGCAGTGGCAGAGCACTTGGCAGGTTTGGTACCCACACAGGTCACCTACAGTCATGCTCATCAAAACAGCGCCCAGGTCTGTGAGTATGATGCCTTTAGCTTCTTATTTTGAATCTTGTAAATCACCCTCCCCCTCAGGTCTTTCATTTTTACTTCTGGCATGTTGGATGAAGTCATCAGGGATGTTATGGTAGGCAGTCAATGTCTCACATGTTGCTGTCAAAGGTACCTGAACACGTGTATGACCATCCCTGTCTGTTCATCCTGCTTCTTGATTCTGTATTGTTGTCCTGTTTTCTCTTTTTTCTTTAGGCTGGGGCTTCCTCTTTTTCTTGCTTGCTAATAGTTGTTGGTTTTTCATCGGAATTGATATATCTATATTAATCTGTTCATCTCTAGATTCTTTTCAGGTTGACTGCAATTGAAAGGATTGAGAAATTCTCAAAGATATTCTGGCAGTGTAGATAGCTGGTCCATTTTGTAATTTTTAGGTGCTCTTGCTGCTTCACCTGAAAAGCCAGCAAGGATCTTGTCTATCTGAGCTTTGTCGTCAAGTATGAAATAGCAGGTTTTTGTTGTATGTCTACAGCCCGTTTGTTATATCAATTGCACTTACAATACTGGTCTAACTTTGAAGCAGCCTGGTGGTTTGAGTGATGGCTGCAGGACTGGATGTGGGTGACTGGATCACACATTAGTTCCTGCACTGCAAAAGGTTGGGAAGTCTCAGCATTCCAAAGTGACACAGTGGCACGAAGCTACCTTGTCACAACATTGGATGAATCTATCGAGACTGTGAATGCTGGAATCAACCTTCTGTCAAAAGAGGGAACATGTATCTTTCCCAAGATTTGAAGTGCAGATGATCCTTGTTTTCCATATTCTAAGTCCCTTATGTGCTTATTTATTTTTCGAAGTCTCAGTCAATGCTACTTGTTCCCTCAGTTGACTTCTTAACCCTGTGATAGTTGCACAAACATATGGAGTCATGAAAGCACATAAAGCTAAGCTGCTACGACATTACCAAAGTGTCATCACCCTATGGAAGCGGGTATGTACCTTTTCAGCAGCCTATCCATTGATAGAGTCACTCATTTTAACTCATGCTGATTGCCTATTCTCAGTTTATAGCAGAGATGCCTCAACATTATTGCGCATGCATGTTGAGAATAAGAGTGAATTGCAGGTAAAGAATTGGTAGAGCCTGTGGGGAACCTGACAATGCTGTGCCTCCTGTGCAGGTGGCAGCTTTGGCAGAGGACTTACGGTACGGTGAAATGGTGAAGCTAATGACTTACCTTGAAAGGGATGCAAAAGAGTTAGTGCTTTGCTTCCCTATGCTTCTTTCCCTCATTCTTGCATCATGTTTTGCAATCCTTTTACCAGTATAAAGAAAGAGTCACAATTTTAATGTGATCTTTGGCAAGATTAGTCCCTCTTTAAGGTTTGGTCTTTCAGAAAACCCAAGGCAACAGACTTGATCTAATCAGAATGTGTATGTTTTTGTTACCTGAGTTTGTCTAGTCACTGAAACTTGTATGTTCTTGTTTGTGCAGCTTTTATTTAGAGGTGAACGAGACAGTGGCTGCATTGCACCCAATACGATGTACAAAGCAACACAAATTAGAGATACCAATTGACTTGACACAAGGTGTGGCAGGTGTCACAGTGATTGCAGTTGTTCTGTGGATGTTGCTCCGACGTAGGAGAGTGAAGCCCAAGATCAACTAATGCCCACTTTTGCACCAGCTGTAACTGTCGTTCAATCAAATATTGTTCAAACTTTTGACATACACAAATGCCTGCATTGTCATTAGTGTGTGCATTCACTGCAACACACTTCTCCTTCTTATATTTAATTCCAGATTTCCTTGCCAAGATTTCTTATGTGAGTGACGGGTATATAACAATCTTTGTGTTCAACATAGCATTAAGAGTTGGGATCCCAAACCAACCATCCTATGAAAGTTTTCCAACCATTTGAGAGCATTCAATGAATTGGGTTCAATTTCAAATTGTATGCCAATCTGTGGGAATTGTACTCAAAACACCCAACAGGTACATTTGCTTTAGATTTCTTCTACTTAATGGATGTGCTTGCTTAGATTTTATTTTCATGTTTTGCTCATGTTCATTGTTTCCTAATGAAGCACAGCTAAGGTCCATTTCCTCCTTTTCTAACTAGCACAACTATTTTATTGTTGTACATGTTTTTTGCAGTCATTTTGCACACAATGTTTGTTTTACACTTTTGCAGACATTGACTTCACTTTTAGCAAATGACTTCTTAGAATTGATTTCACACAATTTGGTGCTTACTAAACCAAGCATTTGCAGATACATATAAATATGTATTATAGAAGCAAAGCAGATGCTTATTTTGTCAAAATGGGATGTTTGGTTGCTAGCACAATTATTGGCATAACACATCCATAAATTTACTGCAAGAAAATTAGTACATAATATTGCAGGTCCCGCAAAAGTTGCTCATGAAAATTGAGTCCTGAAAGTATAAGTATTTTTCGCAGCATGATTGAAGTTAAGTCATGGAATTGAGTTCATCAATAAAAAGATCCAAGTTTGCTTTTGACGATCCACCATGTGCATGTGCAGCTGCCATTGACTTACTAAGTTTTTCCACATTCTTCTTGAGGAAATGGGCTGTTTCCACATCCTCCATGAGAAGAGCAGCAATTCGCTTCACTTCATCTTGTCCAACAATTTCTTCAAACTCACCCCTCGTCTTCTGAACAGGAATAGCAATGTTTAGTATGTCAACACAAAGTCGACAATTCATCATTTGTTCTCCATAATTGGGCCATGCAATCATTGGTACGCCCATGGCAATACCTTCCATGATAGAATTCCATCCACAATGGGTTAGAAATCCTTTGACAGCCGGGTGCCCAAGGATCTGGAGCTGTGGGGCCCAAGAAGAATACACCAAACCCCTATGTTTTGTCCTCTCAATGAAACCTTCAGGAAGCAGTTTTGCAACATCAATAATCGTCCCATTTTCACAGTTCTTAAGGACTCTAACAACCCAAAGGAAATGCACCCGACTAGATTCAAGTCCATGAGCAATTTCACTCATTTGTTGCTTCCCTTGCGCAGTTATTGTCCCAAAACATATGTACAAAACTGACTCCCTTCCTTGTTTACTCAACCATTGCAAACACTCATTGTCATTGTCCTCTACAGCTTGTGGTTTTTCTCGTGCAGAAGCTTGACTGCCAATCTCTTCGGCAAGAGGCCCAATTGTCAACATTCTTCTAGGCACCTGCAAGAAACCCCCAGCCGTCCATAACCATCCCTTGTGAGAATCTTGACACTCTGATTGGCTATCAGGTCACCAAACCCTAAACCCACACAACCTTCAACCTCCATTTCATGACCTACTAGTTAGCACAAGGTACTGGACCCTAGGCTCTCATTGGCCCAAGGATTTTGTAACCCTTCACTGCTTGGATGAAGATTTCATAACTACTCTCTCTGCACGGATGAAAAGGAGCAACTTCTGGCCATGTACTCCAGAGAGATTGATGAGAATTTTGGCCTCTCTGGAATCATAAGCCAGAAGCTACCTCCCATAGCATGGCTGTTCCTATTGACCTCCTAAAAATAGGCAGGCCAGGGCAACATTCCCATAGGCTCTTAAAATTTTAGGTAGGTCAGTAGCTAAAGAGGTAGGTAGAAACCTGCCATAGTAGCTAGGTCAGTAGCTAAAAATAGCTAAAGAACTTGGTAGAAACCTGCCATAATGGGTAGGTCAGTAGCTAAAGAAGTAACTAAAGAGGTAGGTAGAAAGATAGCAACCTGCTATAATAAGGATGTCAGTAGCTAAAAAGGTGACTGAAGGAGTAGGTAGCAACCTGCAATAATGAGGTCAGTAGCTGAAAAGGTGAAGAAAGAGGTAGGTAGCAACTCTACCTACCGAATATGGTAATGTAATCGCCACCTTTCGCCTGACTAGGTACGACAGTGCTATAGCTCTGATGCTTGGAGACTCTTGGAGGAGGATGAGGAGCATGGCACTAGCCTTCTAGGGCTGGAGCTTTGATGCTTGGAGAAATCTTGGAGGAGGAGGAGGAGGAGAAGGAGAAGGACGAGCTTGGCAAGCATTGCATGGCCCCATTAGTTTGTCCTCCAGAGGTTGTTAATAATTTTTCTCTCACAATTTTTCCTCTAGAAGAAATTATCAAGAGGTGAAATGGGAGCAGGGAAGCCTAGAATATTGGAGCATTGGTTACTGTAGCTGAAGCTCTCCTCTCTAAGAGATCTTGATCTTCAAGCAACTAGTCTACTAGATTGACAGTGGAATTGGAATTTCGATTAAGCACCTGCTTTCTTCCAGTTTTGCAGTTGTTGTTATTGCTGTGAAGCTCCTGCAGCAGTATATAATCTTGTAGTCCTTCGATGATGCTAGATTCAAGCTCGTATACACTGTTCACGAGCACTCCCGCAGCTCTCCATAAGCACTCCCCCTGATAGAGAAGGAACTCGGCAGTCTTTATATCTCCTTGCAAAGTCCTTGGCAACTCAAGGGGTGCAATCGGAGGCATGCCAGGAATGGTGTAAGGCTTTCCGTCTATAATTTTCTTTGCAGGGATGCGACCTTGGACATTCAATTCCCGCAGTGCAAACAAGAGTGAAATGAAGTGTGTCGGAGACGAAGAAAGACAGTATCTGGGTACCTTGAATTCGTCAGCTATGTCCTGCAATAAGATGATCCCAATACTAGTTTCCGTCAGCTAGCTAGCTCGCTAGCTACGAGCCCTCGAGATCTCTTCTCTGATCCGCACTAGTAGCTGATCTACCCATGTCTGTTTCAGTGAACTTTTTGCAGTAACAATAGAGTTGCTGATCACCCATCTTCTCTTTCTTATTATTGTTGTTTCCAACTCGAGTTTCACAAAGTAGAGATTTGAAGATCGGAACTGAAAAAACAGAATTCTTTGAAGATCAGAACTGAAATAAACAGATTCTTAGTGTTGTTGGGGTATGCATGATACCTGAGTCCAGCCTAAGAAAATGTCGGAGATGATGCACAAAGGAGGGCCGAAATGCAGATCAGGACTTGGAGGAGGAGCAGCAGCAGCTGGATCGGCTGTATCAATGATGATACCTGCTGCATTGGAGTCCGACGAAGAAGAACAAGCACCCATCATGAGTCCCTTCATCAGCTCTGCAAAAGCATCTCGTCTGTTGCGTAAAGCTTCACCCAACGCCAGAAAATTGGCAGCCGTGACTTCACCATATTCCTCAGGCAAATCCAGACAAACCAGTTGGATTTTGTGGTTGCGCTGGTGGTGGGGGGCAGGTGTGAGTGTCTTGGAGGAGTCTTCCGACCATCGGCGGGCTCTGTCCAGGTGAAGAGTGGTTGTGACGAAGGTGACGGATATGTCGTAATCGGCTACCAATCTCTTGGCGAAATGCTCAAAGGGACGGATATGGCCTTGTGCGGGATACGGAAAGACCACCACATGAGAAGGAGGAGGAGGAGGAGGAGGAGCTACTGCTTCTACTCTGAATTCCAGGAAGCCGTGATTCCGTTCACAATCTACCACCATTTTGATCAATCCCCAGTAACGTCCGTGTATGTACTACTTCCACTGTCGACAACACTCGACAGCAACAGACACTGGGAATTCTCTCTCGGAACAGTGTCCAAAAACTGCGAAAACAACTGCCTTCTTCTAATTCTTTCAACAGAAGTCTGGAAAAACTGCGAAAACTGGCTTCGTTTTCTTCTGCTTCCAAGAACTGTCTCGGAAAAACTTGGAAAGCTTCGGGTTTTTCCAAAACTGCACTAACTTGATTGGGAAAAAGCCTTTTCCCAAAATTATTTGTTGTTGGGAAACTTTGTCCATGGCAACTAAAAGTATGTAAATAGGGAAAAATAATAAAAAACATGATTATTTTTGGCTACGTTTTGAGATCTAGTTTTTAATATCCAGATTCCACTAGGCTCGGTTTTTCATTTCTTTTTTTCTTTTTCAGGAGAGGGAGGGAGGGAGGTAGGGAAATGAAACCGGCCAAGGGTTTGAGCCTTACGGGTCCACGACCCAAAATGGCAAATCAAGGCTAAACCTACATGTCATCATTTTGGAGGGAAAATCAATTGATTCAAGCCCCCCCAAAAAAAGCTAAAAAGGAGAGCTCATGATTTGAAGAACTACCATGATGCAAGTGGGCTCCAACTCAATGATTCAATTTGCTTCAAATGAGTCCAAATTGGTTGAACCCCGTCTAAAGTGGGCCTTAGTGTAATTAATCAATACTGTTGAAATTATGGCATATTGAAATTGAGGTTGTTGAATTGTTTTTATTCAAAAAATTTATGGAATATTAAAATTGAGGCTATTGAACCTTTTTTTTTTAAATTCCAAAAAAAATAATTATTTCGACACAATCTGCCAATTATTGGTTGCAGGCACTTTTCATTTCCCTTTTCTCTACTTTGTTGGATGTGTGTGTGTCTGTATGTCCTAAAGGTGGTGGATTCACACTGAGGTTGCAAAGGGGGGATAAACTAAAGGACTAAACAACCCTAACACTATCATCCCATTCACACAAAAGGGGTAAAAACCAATTTGGCAAATGACATGGCATTAGGGTTCCAAGGGGGATAAATGTGTTGGGATATCTTGACCCAAAGAATAAATATCTTCATTTTTCCTAGATTTGGGATGATCAAGTTAGGGTGGAATAAGGAGGTCAATTCGACCCCTTGATTTTTTTCAAAGGTTAAAATGCCCCCCTCTTGTTGTTCCCAAGAGCTTATGATGCTGTTCTCTCTTTTCATGTGAGAGACAACATCCGGAATGGTTGGAGACATTGAGGAATTTTTTGCTGGAGCTGAGAAAAACTTTCCCACTCTGCCCAAAATTCTCAGGCATCTTGGAAACAATTTTCCATGTTGCTTGAGATGTTGGGCAGTATAATAAAAAATTCAACCATCATAATCTGCCCAAACTTATTGGGCAACATTTTAAAAAATTCAAAACTGCTTGATTTTGTTCTTGAGCATCAGGATTTTCCGAGAGTGACCAAAAAATTTTGGGCAGAAATGAAATTTAAAAAAAAAACCCTCTAACATCTGTTGAAAGGTTCCAAAACTGCCCAAATGTTTCCATCATAAGGACTTTCCAGAGTGCAATTCTGAGCATCCAAAGTGCCCAATTTTTTGGGCAGAATAAAAAAATCCTCAAGCTGCCCAAACATTTTGCATAATTTGGAAAGCCCCTCAATTTTAATGGTTACGTAGGGGTTTAATTATTAACCCAATCATACTATTTTTATCTCTCTCATTTATGTTACCATCACAGGGGTTAAACCAAGCTCCTGAACTGAACTTTGGATTTGAGAAATACTTTTACATGGTGAATGGCCATTGGGAACACAATGAACCATACTTTTACCAGGGGTTGCAGTAGGCTGTGATAAGAAAGTTTGCCTATAATGAACAGATCCTGGAATCAAACCTAGGTGCTCATGTATTACATTATGAAGCATTCTTGAATCATGGTGCACCTCAGAAATCAATACTCGTGCAATACCACCAACATAGGTATTGCAAAATTTCTTTTTTCACCCAAAATATTCGAAGGCATGTGAACAAAGAAACAATCTCATTCACCATCTTCTGTACAGGTAACTTCGCAACATCATGGTTGTGATTTCACCATGCCTGAATGAGGCAGTAGACAAGTTAAGTACCTATCACAAGAAAGTTACAAAAATTAGAAAACCAACTGACCAAGAAACCCAACAATCACAAAGTAGAATATTTCAAAACTTGTGCACACCTTTCTCTCTTTTCATGCACAAGATCAAGAAAGTATGAAAAACCTTAGATGTATCAGGTGATGCCATTGCATGCTAAATGAAACACTATAAATGTCTTGCATTGACAATAGAAGACAAATTGAAAACATCAATTGTTAACAAGACGTGTGTCCCTCCTTGACTTTGCCCTTTACAATTGAAAAGTATCTTTAAGGCAAAAGAAGAATTATGGAATTTCAAATGTTTCACCATGCAAAAATATAATCTTCCAAAAAATCCTCTAAAAGAAACCAAAATCTTTCAAGATATCACAATTCTATAACTAATCTCATGTTTCAACACAAGCCAAACTATCATCTTTCAAAAATCCTTGTATGAAAATAGACCTACTACCTAGAGGCCAAAATCCCTTAAGCTACGGTACTCTATAATGAATCTTAACACCATACCTTTGCCTTGGTAGGCAAGGCCAACAAAGTATTGAAGAGGTGAACCCTAAGTTTCAGTGAAACACAAGACTAGAAGGAAAATTAACTACCAAACCCAAAATTCCACCAAAACCTAGGATTAGGGGAGTTTAGTCACATGCTTTATGGTGATCCAAAAATGTCGCCAAATAAATAACCTAAGCACTATTGTTCTTCTACCCCTTCATTCCCAACATGCTCCTCTTGGGCATCATCTACAATCATTAGAGTGTCATCTAATACACCATTGAAGTTATTCAATAAGCTTGCACAATTTTTTGTGGCATATGGATAGTTCTTTAAATTTGCATGTCCAATGTCAAATTGTAAGATTTCAATGTACAAATTCCAAATGCATGTACTATATGTATTCAATTGCACATTTCCATGATGAAGCTTCAGTTGAATTTCCATCCTCCCATGCACGATCAAGTGCACATCAATGATGGATTCTTTCATCAATGCAAACGTTTACAATCGATCTACAATAATTTTTTATTTTTGAAGTGGGTGGTATGTGGGCATAAGCCAGTAGAAACACACAGCCTCTTGATACTCTCAAACCTGGTAATACAAATACTAGTTGTAAATCTATGCATATCTGAGTTCATTCTCAACTAGTAATTTCTCATGCACTCTCCCCCCAAGCAACTTTGTCAATTTAACAGAAGCCCCACTAAATCTGCACATGTGATGAGAAGGACTCTTCCAAACAATCCAAATACTACAACATAGTTGTCAAAACATCAGACATAGCCTAAAATGAAATTTTGAGTAACCATAGATTTCCATTGTCAATATAGTTTTGTTGGTCTTCACATGTTTGGCAAACTACTTCAAAAAGACATCCCAAGACATGAAATAGCCATCAGCCACAACCTCCACAGACAACCATAGATATAAGGCACACACCCCAGGTTGTTGTATTGCTTGGAATAGAGAGGGAACACGAGGTGCTGCATTGTTCAAATGTACACCATAAAGTGCATAAATATGAACTTCCAAACCCCTAACTTGAGTGTCTTGTTTGCATGCCGTAGGCTTCTTTTCTATTTGTGCTCCTCTAGTTTCCACAACCTGAATGGATAGCATTCACGGCACCCATCCAACATCGATTCCTCTATCCTTAAGCACTCTAGGGTAGGGTTGACAATAGCCAGTTAGGATTTTTTAAGTTGGCCTACAAATGAGAGTTGACATGCATGGGCTGTATAAACTCATAGGTTCAAGGAACACATCGCAAATCTTGCAGTGGTAAGAGAAAAGATTTAGAGATGAACTAATGGGAGATCAAGTTAAAACACAAATTATCAGAGCTATCCAAGATTATTTTTGAAAACGGGAAAACAACAAAAACTTAAAGTTGTAGCATACACTACAAATGCAACCTTATTAATGAATGGAACAACGATACATTCTTTGTTGCGATT
This sequence comes from Sphagnum contortum, assembly GCA_963920785.1. Taxonomy (NCBI): domain Eukaryota; kingdom Viridiplantae; phylum Streptophyta; class Sphagnopsida; order Sphagnales; family Sphagnaceae; genus Sphagnum; species Sphagnum contortum. Next base: position 11,732,121 of record OY987276.1, read on the forward strand.
ATCAATCAATAAACACACAAGTATAAGCAAACCTAACTCAATCATAAACATATGGCCAAATATTCAATTCATCATTATCGACAAAATATCCATGGTAGGTTGCACTTTGCTTGTCACAATACACTTAAAATTACAAAAACTAAAATCTAACATTATACCATTTGGAGGAATCAACATAATGTTCATGGGATATTTTTTACAATTTCTACTAATCAATGACACACGATTATATTCAACAAACATGCAATCGGTTTTTACATTCACAAAATTAACACATAAAAAAATCATTGGTAAAAAACCTTTGGGAGGATTACATTCGACCAAATAGTATTATCCTAACAAAACAAATGAGACAAAACAAAGACATTCAATATGCTACCCTTTTGAAATATTCTAAAATCAAATTTTGATTTACTAAAGTCCCATTTTCTATCTAATTTAAATGTCAACTTATTCAATGATCCATGGAGGATAACAACTTTTATAGTTCTTCATAATAAATTACAAAATGTTGTAAACCATTACATGATAAACATCCATTAAAAAACATCAAAACGAAAATGTTACATTATTGTTACAATTAACACATACAAAAAAGGTCCAATATGTAATGATATCAAATACATCATAAGATAAACAATGTCCAGAAGTAAAACTCAATGTTTAACACCTTTCCTTAAAATTTATAAAGGAATGAAAGTCATTATTATTGAAAATTTATATCTTAAACTCAAAATTGTAAATGGAAGCATCAGATACATTGAAAATATATCCCTCATAGATTCAAAATTGATACAGAGAGACATTACAATGCATCGCCCCATAAATGTTTTAATCAATTTTAATGATTTCATTGAAAAGAACATAAAATTACAAAACATAAAACTAGAAGGCCTCCCTAAAAATGTCATATCAATAATACCCATATCAAGGAATTTCCAATATCACCATCATATATTAGAATCAAACACCTCCCAAACATTCACAATCAATAAATATCAATTATCAATTGCCCTAGCTTTTTGTCTCACAAACTTCAAAGCACAAGGACAAACATTTCACAACTTACTTATAGACCGTTGACAACCAACTCACCATGTGCATTTAAATATATGCATAACATATGCGTAACCTTCATTATGAAAAATCATGTCCTTTGTAATTTGTCCTATGCCACTAAAAAATATCCTTTAGAACTAGTTTACAATTCAAGCTAGTTCCAAAGGATATTTTTTAGTTACATAGGACAAGTTGCAAAAGATATTATTTCTCATAATTCTTATCACGTCTATGATCCATACATGGATTCATAATCCTACAAAATATTATTATGCAAGACATATGCAAAGCTAAATTCAAAAATTGATCCCTCGAAATGTTAGAACCTATTTCAAAACATAATATATTAAAAAAAAAATCCAAAATAATAATCCATTGAAATCCTACAAAGAACATTTAATTATGATCAGTGATTCAAATGATGACAATATTGACAACAATATCATCAATTATTAGCATGAAGAATTCCAATTAACAGAAAATGATGACAATATTTTTTTCAATCCAAATGAATGGTTGAATGATCAACATCAGTAGCTACAATGGAAATATTGCATGTTCAAAAATGACAATTATCAGGATACCAACAACACACATACACAATCATAAGAACTATACATAGATGCAACCAATTGTCTTCAACATATTTTTATAAATAATAATAATTAGATATTAATCAAAATATACGCATTCACACTAAACCTACACTATACAATATATGATTCAAACAAACCGACAACGAAAATATTATCAAACGACGCCATTCAATTATTAATTAACATCATAAATGTAAAACATTTATTATATTCATATGCAAATGTTATGCAACAACCAAACAGTTCATCTTGCTAACTTTTCACAATAACATATGCAACCAATATAACATTTGAGCAAAACCCATCAAAATATATTTACGATGTGCCAAAAATGCGACCACATTTGCATAACAACATAAACAAGAAAACTATATTTCCATTCCTCAAAAACTCACATTCAAACATGTTATAAAATAAAATGGTAGATCGTCATTAGTAATGCGTACTATGTAGCAGCGTAGAACCCAAGTTAATTTTGTACAAAATAATGGTGGTTTTGAATCAATATATTTGATAGTTCAACTCTTATGTATAACTGGTATATCTAAACGTATAAGTGTTGTTTTTGTAGGTCACACAAGTTTTGATATGACCCAAAAAACAAAAATTGTAATTTTAAATTTGATGCATATTTTAAACCTAAATGTTCAACATTTTTAATATTTAAATTATTGATCCATGTTGATCACACATCATGGCATATTTTAATAAATAAAATGATTAATAAGAAGATGTGATATGTAAAATATTCAAATGAGCACCCCATAATAATAACAATGTTGGATGTTTCAAGGAATGGAATATGTAGAAGCACCTTTCACGATTTCTGATGGTATTTATGGTTCCATTTCAACCTTTTCGAATGCATTGGTTTTGACATTCATGAAGTTGTTTTTGCAACACCATTTTGAATAATTTATTTTGTAAACTCTCATTAGGAACAATAAACTTTGTAGTTGTTTCATAAAATATAATTAGCATAACAACAACTATTTCATTTGTTATTGATTTAAAATTTTCCTCTTGAACCCATAATATAATGTGAGCATGAATAGATTCATGATGTTGTAATTCATAACGAATAACATATTCCTTTACTTTACTCAAAATACCATTATTATTTAATATATGTTTATACACAAACATGTTAACACAAGAATGAAATAATGTTGCACATTCTATGGGACAATCTTTCCATGACATATTTGGATGTACTTGTTTAATAATATATTCCATGTCATTGAATGCATGCCACTTTAATAATGTCATTTCATCTACAATTAAAGTTTTTAAAAAATGAAGCATCCCAAATTCTTTACCACAATTAATAAATCTTGCAATTGTGATTTGTGCCATTTAGGATAACTTTGAATTGATGATGGGAGTTTATATTTTATTATGTGTTGAAAATTTTGAAATTTTTATTATGTGGAATTTTTTGTTTTATATTTTAAAAGTCTTTTTCTAAACAAGTGTTCAATATTTTTTAATCAATTGAATTGATTGTGGCAAATATACATGATTAACCAATATGGTTTGTACATTATAAATGGTGAAAATAATGTACTCATGCAAAACGTTAAATATTCATACATTGAAATTTTACCATCATAAGCACCATGTCCATGTGGAAATAGAAATGGAGATAAACTAAGTTCAAAGGTTATACATGTGATATTATCTTGTAATCCATTGTATCAAGTTATAAGTTGTTCATGAAATGTATTCTTTTTTTATAGTCTTTTTTCTAAATTTTCCATAACAATAAAAAATTATTCATGGAACATTGTGAATTAACAAACATGTCAAATAAAAGTGATAATTTTGCACTTCATCATTAACATGCATAATTTCAAAACCGTGATTTGAAACATTATCTATATTGATAATCCATTTATAACATCTGAAAATAAAACACACATGCTTACATAATCATTTGACTATTCAAATACGATTTTGTATTTTAAAAATCATGGATTAGTTTTCATATTTTGTAAATAAATAGGTTGAATAATTTTGAAACATTCTTTTACCTATCTATTTATCTAAATTCCCATCCCAACTTAATAAAGGGCTATTTAATAAACTAATATTCATAATTTCACCTATGCTAAATCCCTAGTTCTGATTTTCTATATGCAATCCAATGGTTTAAGAAGATTAGTGATTATATATAAAGTGGTTGATTTGATAATAATGCACTCATGTAAATGGGTGATTGAAAAACAACATACTTTGCATGTGTTAGAGCCTTATGATCAACATAACATTTTAAACATAAATATATTTCTTATCCATTAGGTGTAATAGTATAACTAAATAATAAACAATTTGTGACACCATAAGGAGTACATCCAGGATCAACATCATTTTGTTTATTATATATTTTTTTTTTTACTTTTTAAAAATGCTTATGGTGATAGTTTAATTTAACTATTCCACATATTGCACAACATTTCATTTTTTGAAACATATATGTAGAATAATTAATCCATTTATTGTATAATTCATTTTGAGGATTCTAATTATAGTCATAAGGTTGATAATGTTCCATTCATTGCCATTGTACACAATCATATACATCTTTATTTAAATCGCATTTTCATAATTATGATTATTTACACATTATAATTTCATTCATTTAAAAAAAAAACTGTACCAAACATATTCACAAATACATATAATGAATCATTTTTTCCATTAAAAAAATTACAATACATATTTTGAAAATAAATGCAAAATATCATCCAAAAAAACTATCATATATGAAAACTAGTTTATGAAAATACTGTAATATCCATATTTAAAACTTCAAACACACTAACCTTGTTATGTGGAATGTCATTTAAAACTTCACATATTCTCATTTACAAAAAATCTTTTTCCTATACGCATCACAATCCACATATACACATGATTACCAAATACAAAATATAATATAATACTACATAAACATCAAAGAAATCAATGAAATGGAAACTAGTCACAATGAATTTTCATTTGTTATTTTGTAAGGCTAATTCTAGTGCTTGCTTTGTTTTCATTACTTTAACATACTTTTTACTCATTTTGTGTAATGTATTATATATATCACTAGTCTTTACAAGTTAGAAACCATTTGTAAAAGTTATTTCTTATTTCAAGTTTTTTTACATTAAATAATATGCATATAAAAACTATTGTCACAAACACATATTATGTTTAGGTATAGATAGTTTGTTGATTGATGCATGTATTTAGAAGATGATGACCTATTCATGTTCTTTTATTCCACATGGAAATTATTTCATTTGAATAATAATGGAAAAATAATTTTCTTTTGCAAATTTATTACATCAAAAACTATAATGGAACTTGCTGGTAGTGGAAATGAAGCATGCAATATTTATATAAAACAAATCAACCACAAAACCTACAATGAATTTGAGTAATGTAAAATTGCTACTTACATCTCCAAATGCTACAAACATATCTTGTGCAATAGATTTCACAAGGCTCTCATGTGTTTACAAGTTGTACAAAAACAAAAGCAAAAATCAGTTTTGTTAATCTATAATGCCCAATTTTCATCAATGGATCCATCTCCAACGCCATCCACGATTCTATCATTACAATGTAAACAAACAAAACCAACAATTGTTTGATACCTCCAATGGCAGCCAATGGCATTTACATCTCCTTCTACATGTAGCTCCAAGATTGTTACACAAACACTTCACCACAACTTTTGCCGAATCCTGCTGTCAATAGTCACACTTCTATCTTCAATGCTCTACAACATCTTAAAAACTTACAAAATTCTACCAACAACAACAATTTTCCGCCTCTATACTTTCAATACCCACTTGCAAAATGTATAATTTTGCATGAGGAACAAATACACTTCAACTAACTAATTTTGAAAGAGGTTGAACCTCTTCAAACAACTTCTGCTACAAAATCCCTGACATTGAAGAAACTATACAACTTCTAACATAAAAAATCAAAATTCTTCCTTCGTTTTGAAGTATAAATAAAATGCATTCCTTAATGCTTTCAATGATGATGCAAACCCTAACTTTCTTACCCTAATTTTTTGCACTTTGGCTGCCCAAACAGGCTGCCTCCACAAGAAGTATGAATTATAGTGGATGGAATCAATCCAATCTGACAAGTTCATAAATTGAGATTTCCAAGTCCTGCTTGTTGTATGGATGTAAAGACGGTGTGCCATATTCTCAGTGGAGCCTATCACTTTTGTCACAGCCACTGCAGCTGGAAGACACATAGTATACCATAAAACCTGAAATCTTGGAACAACACATCACAATTCTAGGGTCAGATTCAGGGTTATGAAAATTTAGCAAATGAAGATGCTGCTGCATTTGGCACTCTGAAATTGCACCACCCATCTGCATCAGATTGCCATCTGTTTGAGATGGGTGGAAAAAAATTCCTCTGAAATTGTGCCACCTGTCTTCCTGGACAAACAGTTTTTGCATCTGTTAATACTCATTCTCATATACATTCTCAAGGGTCAACAAGGTGTCAGGTGGGTCATCAACTGTGAACAAACCCAATGATCAACTTGCAATGGTAGCCGGCTGGCTGTGTGAAACATTTACTGATGCTCTGAATCTAGGGCTCACACACCCATGTCTCATCGTCAGCACTCACAGTATCTGCAAACATTTGGTTCAGAATTGATAGAATGTGTCACACATGGTAGAACACAGAACATGGAGTTAAGTGGACTGTAAGCTTACCAGTCCCTGCGGAGGTGAATGGTGCATGCAGATAGTGTCAAGAGGGTGATGACCTACCAAATTGTGAGCCACCTCCACTGCCTAATCAAATTGATCATCTTGAAAACATCTCAAATTTTCAGTACTTTGCAAGTGTAAGGCTATCTCTGAACTAAAGGGGTCATCCAGGGGGCCTGGAACTCTTTTCTGTATCCTAAAAACATTTCATGTGTCATTTCCCTACAAGGTGCAATTGCCAAAAGAGATCATCCCCCACTTCAAGAGTGCAAAATACTAGGATGACAATTCACAACAAACTCTCTTGTTTTTTTTTTCCTTTTCAAAATATATTTGTACAAACATGAAAATACTGTTATAGTAATAGACTTGCAGAGTGATTTTTGCTGTCTGAGAATTTATCGACAAAGGGCCTCTTCTATTTTGTGACAACAAATTTATGCTCTACATTTAGAATGCCCACTGATACAGATGCCTTCTCATCGTATTCTGACCATTCACCGTCAGAAAGATCAATGTCCACAAACTTTGCTCCAGATGTCTGGAAACCAACAACCCACCACAATGAAAAATGATTTGTGGAAACAAATAAAAAATCTCCAGAGTTTCAGCTCTCACCAGCACAACGACAAACCATCACAGAAGAAACATTATTACAGAATCACTGCAAAACAACCTTATCATACCCATCCCTTTCACACAATGAACTGTAAGAGAAACTTCACAGATTCTCTACTGCTTGCAATAATCTCATGAGAAAGTTCACAATAGAATCAAATCCTCATACCGCTTCAGCTGTCCAACCATCCCTCAGAGAGAAATCAACAGGCTCAATGCCTCGGCAATCAAAGCATCCGATGGGACTGAACTGCCTGGCTTCACTGTCCTCCGCAGTGTAGGGTTTGCTTCGCCCCTCAATGATTGTAATTGTTCCAACTTTGTCACAGAACTTGCACTGCTTTTGCAAACATGAACCAGAGGTATATCATCAGTATTCAATAGAACAAAACACATTCAAGAAAAAGGACGAGGATCATAATCGGACAAAAACCCTAATTAAAAAGTGAAGCAAAGCCCCTTGGTGCAGGAGGATATACAAGCAGAAAGCAAACAACACATGAAGTGAAGAAATTTTGCAAGAGAAGAATTCAGTTTTCCTTTCCAGAGAGGTATAGGACTTTCCAAAGGTACAAGGAGGATGCCATCCACACCTACCTTCTGCACAAGATTTGCACTGCCACGACTCTTGGGAATATCATAAAGCTCCGATGCTGTCACTGATGAATATTTCTCTGTTACACTGCTGCAACCCCCGCACTTAATCTGCTACATTTGGGCATACAGACAATCAGCAGCAGCAGCAGCAATTGCACACAGAGAGGGAGAGAGAGAGAGAGAGAGAGAGAGAGCGTCACACACACACACATGTGCAGGGACATGTCTCTCTTGCCCTCAACTCTTATGGAAAATCCTCTCATATCTAGGCATCTTCTGAAGCTCTCCTGATTGCACCACTCTTCCCACAACCTACAATCATGAAGAAACCTTTCTCACTCTTTAAAAGATGGATGGTTGCGGTTAGTCCAAAGGTAGATTATGCTTGCGTGCAATGAAGAAGACAGTTTTCATAAACTCAGATTCTTTGAAACCTGTGGGAAGACAATCTTCACAACAACTTCTTCAAAACTCTGGAAATTAATTTCTTGGATGTGGGAAATGGTTGGAAAGAACCAAAAAAGAACAACAACCTTGAAGAAGAAGGTGAATTCACTGCCATCGGAGCCTCCCTTGGCTTCAAGATTAGTGACATTCTCCAGTTCTGCTTTGATCTGCAACAAAAGAAGCACCATCCTCCTTCCTTCTTTCCCCTTCTTCTTCTCCGCTTGAAACAAAACAAGAAGACCCAAAGCCAGAATCCACGAGGAATTCTCTTCTGCAGAACCAGAAGAAAGGATCAGGAGCAGCAGCAACGGAGAATCGACCCACCCACCTAGACGAAATTGCTTGCACACTCCTTCTGCGAAGAGAATAACGTCCCCCCTGTTAAATAACGTGTACGAAGCTCAAACCCTAATCTTAGGTTCGTCTTGAGATCTTTTCTCCCTCTCTCCTCTTGGAAGTCACAGAGCTCTTAGTTGAAGCATCAGCAGCTTTGAGCCATGTTTCTTCTCTTTTCGTTCAGAGACACTTGAGCAGGCAGCTCGGAAGAAGACCCATCTGTGTCCTTCCAGAGCTTTATGTCTCTGTCTCTGTCTCTGTCTCTTTCTTGCCCTCTTTGTTGCTGTTTCTCTGTTTCTGTCTCTCAATGCGCTGGATTTTAGGTCTAGCCTCTTCTGCCACATTTCTCCAGGGCTTTGGTCTTCCTGGATTTCTTTCTACGCTAGATCTTTCATCAATTGAAATCATATGTCCAAGGAGGTTTTTTGTGTTTTGCCACTGATGGTGCAGGTGCAAATCCACATCAGGTACACATCATTTCATGCTGAATTGTTCAATCCTTATATCATACAAATGTGATTGATTCTTTGGCTATCAACTGGATAGATAGGAGGTGAAACAGAGTCTCTCTCTCTCTTTTCATTATTCTGCAACCTCATGAGCTGCATGCATGCTGCCACAATCATGTGTGTATTGGAATCTCATCTAAATGGGTATAGTTAGAGATTGCTTGCTTGCTGCAACTGGGTGAATGTCAAAACCTTGTTCTTGTTTGGATTGAGAGTCTCAAGGTCTCATGCAGAGACCAATTGCTCCTTACAGAGATACCCACTCAGCTCAAACCCTAATTAGCTTTCATGTTGTGATCTTTTTCTCTCTCTCCAAGATGAAAGAGGAAAGCTAATTAGGGTTTGTGTGGGTATTGTAACTCTCTCTGTAAGGAACATTTGGTATTCTTTGCAGGAGACCTTGATGCATTGGCAAGTGTCAATCTTTGGCTATCTAATAGAAGCTGAATATTATTATAGCCATCCATCTGTGTTGTTTGCTTCTTCAAATGTGCTCTCTCTGTACATGGCTCAATACAGTGCAGGCAAGCTTTGCAAGGATATGTTTTGAAGGTGTGCAGGAGGTGCCAATCAGTAGCCTCTATGTAGGCCTCTCTATCTATGCCTAACATGTTCTTCATGTTTGCTTGTTCCAAGATCAATATAATAATGTCAAAGAAAATGGATCTGCAAATGTTTCACTGCCAAGCCTGTCAGGTTGCAACCACTTTGCAGTTCTTGTTGATTGGAATGTAGAGTACTTCGACCAATTGTCACAGGAAGACGTGAAGCTTCCAAAAGCAATTGCAAGAAGTGTGTGGTGATGAACTGATGATGAAAGAATAGTATCTGCACCTGCCCATGCTCCAGTTGCAAGTCTATGGCCACTGTATGCATCAACATAGATGCAAATCTGTTGCAACATGTCCAGAAAGAAGGTTTAAAGATGAATAAGTCTTCTGAAGACATATGTAGTCTTTCTTTGGTTTATTGACAAGCTGATAGATTGTCCATGTGCTTTGCACACAGCACAGTCCACAGATTGTCCATATGTTTTGTACATGGAGACTACACAGTAGATCATCAAGCTAATCTCCAGCAGAACCTCTATTCTCTTCAGAGTGATCTGAGACAACAGAAGGTGTTTATGATCAAATAAATCTCCAGCAGAATCTTCTGTTTCCATGCAGAAACATGTGATGAAATTGGAGTGATAAGGAGAAGAGGATAAGCATGATGCACTCTGCACATGGCTGCACATGGGGAAGAAGATGAACATGGTGATGCACTCAGTCCGAATCCGGAAATGTTCACATATATCTCTTTGCCTTGCTTTTGATCTCCCTTTCTGGTTTTAGATTTTAATCGATTGCATTGTCATCCTGTTCTGTCAGTGGGCCCACATGTCAGAGGTGTGTTCAATCTATGAGATGCTTGGATTTCTCGAATGCTGTGTTACACCTCTGGAGAGTTATTTTATGAGTGATGAAGTTGGGTAGTCTGTTTTGTTTCAATGCTTTACATGTGGAGATTCAATTGCTTGGGGGTCTTGCTTTGAGGCTGCACCTTCTTACATCTTGAGCTTCATTTCTTTAACATAAAAGAATGCGGTAGCTGGGTTGTTTCTCAGACTTGATTCAGTGGCTTTTTTTGGGGCTCTGGATTTGATTGCTCATGTTGGATAGAGTATATAGCCCAGTAGTGTTGAATCTTTTTGAGTATCTTCGGACTTTTGGTATTTCATAATCTGTGCTTTCCTATGAGGCCTTGCAAAACCCTAAAGCTGGGGATTAGGGTCCATGTTTCTTGTCCCAGCTAGATTTTTCCAATTTATTTATTTGGGTTCTTATAGACATGCTTGGGCTCAGTGTTGTTGAGCACTCCTAGTCAAGATCAAGTGATTAATTGATGAGAAAAATGAATTGATCTTGTGAAAATTATGTTCCATTTGAATCAAAATATTGAATGACATTGCATGCAAATTGAATTGAAGTTGGATTCAATTCAAATTTAAATTCAAATTCTTTAATTCAATTGGAATTGAATTAAAATTTCATTGAATTGAGTTCTAATTCAACTAAATTCAATTCAACAAATGAAGGAATAGGATGCATATTGGTGGAGAAGGTGTTGAAAATCTACTTGTGAATATGGTGTTGAAAAAGAAATTTGTTGAAAAGATACAAATTGGAAAAGACATCTTCTCATGCCTCTTTACTTTGGAATGGGCTAAATAGATTCTAGTTTGGAATTGTACAAATGATAACCTACGCCTTATAACTTATCCTACCTATACCAGATTTAATGAATCATTGCCATTGGGATTAGTCGACAAATGTGTTAAAGCTACCTTTGTAATAAGATGATGAGAACATCACTTAGCATTTGCAATAAATTTTCTCTTGGTGTTCTCTCAATTTGACCATTGCCCATTGCTTATAATGTTAAATGCTTCATTGCAAGTTGCTTGTAAATTTCCTTGGTAACTTTGTTCTATTTGTGAAAGAAGACATGCACAAATATATTGTTAATGCAAAACACTTAACACTAGGATTCCAAATTCATATTTGACCAATGCACACATTTAAGATAAGCATGCCCATCACCAAACATAGGTCTATAACCAAATGCTTCAATAGTGCAAACCAAAGTTGGTAACTAAATATGTGAGTGTCATCTATTAAAGAAGGGAAGATATAGGAAGGAAATATAATATTATAAGCTTACAAGGCTACAAAATAAGCTAGAGATAAAAGAAGCTTGGCGAATGGGTCCCCTTGAAACGTGCCCATAGATGAAAGGATAACAAACAACTTTCATTCAAGGAAATGATGACTAAAAAACAAGGGCAATTGTTGGGCATTAAAAAGAATGAACAAAAAGGAAGAGTAAAAATAATTGGCTTCCTACCACACGAAGCTCTTCAAAGATGGCCTTACATGAGATGGAATTAACATTATGAGAAAATTATTTTTTTCAAAATACATGGACAAGGGGTTGCCACATTGTTATGTGACTAATGCATTCCATCTATGGAGATCTTTTCACATGTGAAATTGACACCTAGTCTACATTTTTTGCCACTTTTCAGTTTTAGCCAAATTGTCATTTACCATGTGTTTTTTTTTAGTAAATTAAGGATTTGTTGATACACAAAAAAAAAATTCAATGGAAAGTTTTCATACATGCCTAAACATAGTAGAGGTGGGAATGTCTTTTCAAAATTGATGGACAAAAGGTTACCATGTTTCTATGTTTATGTTTATTGTAAAACAATTGTTAATGTATCAAAAAATAGCAATACAATATTCACAAATTTGTGAATACTACATTCCATATATCATCATTTATTTTCCACACATGACAAATGGATGGCTACATATCAAAAATTGACATATAGTCTTATGTTTCTCACCACTTTTCAACCATAACCAATATTGTTATTTGCTACGTGTTTTTCAATTCATTAAATATTTGTTCACACAGTAATGATTTTTTGATACATTGAGGTTTTTTTCAATTGACAATTGTTGTGCACATGCCTAGACCTATCAAGGGTGAAAATGTTTATTAAGAATACATGGAAAAAAGATTGTTATGTTTCCAAGTCCATGGTTATTATAAGATAATTATTTAAGTATCATAAAATACCAATAAAATATTCACCTTGTGTGAGCAATATTATCTACATATCACCACTTTTCCACACATGACAAATATATGGCAATTGACATCTAGTCTATAATTCCCACCATTTTTTTTATTATAGCCAATTGTTATTTGCCATATTTTTTTAATACGTAAAAAAATTGTTGATACATTAAATATTTTTTTAATACATTAAGTAACTATATTTGAAAGTTGACATGCACATGCATCTCAATATGATAAGGCAAATGTTTTCTCAAAATACATGGGCAAAAGATTCTCATGTTTCCAAGTTTCCGAGTAGGGTAAAACAATTTTTTATTTAATCAAAATACAATAATATGTTAATGTCACATGATGTGAACAATACATTCAATGTATTCCACACTTGATAAATAGTGGCTGCATATGAAAACTTGACATTCAATTTATGTTTCCCATCATTTTTTGATTGTAACCAATTTATATCTAGTCACTGTATCTTTCAAAAAACATTATCATAATGGAATCTTGTTTCAAAAATCAATCTTAATTATCATTTTTTTAAAAGCTCTCCTTTTAGGCAAATATTCCAAAATTTGCCGTGCATGATCATTTCAATTTCCCACACTCAAATGTGTGAACCATTGATTAAACAATTGGTATTGCCCAAAGATCTTTTAATACATTCATGTATTGATGCACTAATGCATTAATACAATGACATACTAATACATTAATACATAAATGCATCAATCCATTGATATATTGATGTATTACATTTGAAACATAAATATTTTGTTCTGATATTTTAATTTTGATGTATGACACTTCAAAATGTATGATGTAATAAATAGCATATGAAAGTACCACAAGTCCATGCTTTACTTGAAAGCTTTGTTAATTTGGGGAATGCATTATACAATAAAATATGCCATTATAACATTGAACTAATTAGTTTTAGGAGTTGCACCTTGGTGTATCGCCTTGATTGTTAAAATTTTCATTAATGATTTCAATGTTCATGAAAAGAATTTCAATATATTAATGGACGGAAAATAAAATCCCACATGTACACTTATACATGTCACTATTGGATAGGAAAAGTGAGTTACAGCAATTGGTACATTGTCAAACTCAATTAACACTATTCAAGTTCATATAAACCAAAGTTTAATCCCCAAATAACTCAAGTGTATTAGGAAGGATAATTACATCCATTCTAAATTGGGCACATTCACCATTAAATTGCCCCATACAAATAGTCACAACTTTGTTTATTTTTCATTTCATGCTCCTTCATGAGCTTTTGAATTTTTTGTTTTTGATAATATAAAGGATAAAATGTGCCACTCTAACATTCATTCAAGATTTACATCACAAATTCAATACAAGATGAGTAAGTTTGTAAAGTTGAAATGTTGCACTTAAGATGATACACTATAAGTTGATGTACAACATACTACATTATCTAAATTGATATATTAAAATACTAAATAAAAAAATTGATTATAATATTTCAAATTCATCAAATGTATTGCATAAATTAATGCTCAGATGTTTTATTGTTCAAAAACTAATATACTGCAACATTAATACATTGACATTTTAATATTGATGGCCAAAATTGAATTTTCAACCTACATGGAAACTTTAGAAAATTTTGGAAAATAATTTATAGACTAAATAATTTGAAGGAAAAAAGGTTCATAGATTTAATATCAAATGTTGTGAATAATGAATAATTAATTTAGGAGTTGGTACTAAATGATCAAATGCCTTTTGAATGTTTCACAACTATCATTTTTGTATAATATTATTGTTATGTTCTTATTTGATCCAAACCCACAAAATTTCATGAAAGCATGATATGGCTCATGAATGTTTATTCATGTGTCGAAGTTATTTTCATTTCTTTTTTTGAATTTTTTTGTTTCATTTGATTTCATTACACTTTTACACTTTATGGTATAAAATTACTAACTTCACCATTTGTTAAGAATATTTTTTGAATTTTGAAACTGAATAAAAGGGTTAAGAAGTTAAAATATATATGTACAAGCAATTACACATTAGACCTAGTATAACAAAATATGTTTTATAAGCTTTGTAAGTATCAAAAAAAATTTAAGCAAAATGGATTCAAAACAAGTTCTTGCAATGAAATAATCAAAATATATGCCACACATTGAACAAACAAAGGTTTTCCACATCAATATAATGGATTGTAGTGTATCGATTTTCTAATACATAGATCTAGTTACCTTGATACAATAAAAACTTGAAACAACAAAATCATTAATATAAGGAAATAACAAACTTTCAAAATTCATGAACAAATAACCAAATTCATAATTTGTAAATTATGTATAGGTGGGCAATAAGGAAAACTTTACAATAAATTTTGTTATCACAAATTCTTCTTTGTTTTGAATAACAAAAACATTCATTGATTGGATTGTTGTAAAAAATCACATAACTTGTTACTATCTTTAACTTAGCTATTAGGTCCAATAACATGAACTGATTCAGTTGTGAAAAATGTAGAATTGATCAAGAAGTTCACATTTCGTATCAATAAACATGCAAATGTACTTAAAACAAACATATCAAAACTGAACTTTACTTGTAATACATTATATCATAGCCCTTTTTTTACTCTTTCATCATGGGTGTAAACTTGAACTCAAATTGGTTGCCATGTGCACAATATGAACTTGAGCAATTGGTTGCCATGTGCATAGAACATAGATTATCCAAATGCCTATTCACAATGGAAATTTCACAATGACAACAAATGTTTTCTATTGTTCAACTCACTAACTTCCAAGGAGGAAAAAAATGCACTATCTTACATTCAAGTTGCACTTTAAAAAACTTATAGTTATTTATTTGGTTATAAACTTTGAAATGATAGATGATCTTACATACTTAGCAATGATATTGTCTTAAGAAAATCAATAATGAATATGAAAATATTCTACTAACATCACTCACTTCACATGTTTATCATTGCTTGATTTTCAAGAATAACTTGAAACTTAAATTGCTCTTCCTCAAAATTGTTGTAGAAAAAAAGAATGGCATAAAGAAAGGAAGGAGAGGGAAAGAGAAGGGGTGCTCAAGAGTTCTTTCCGATCCTCTTCTTTACAAAACACTAGCTCCTCTTTTTTTTTCCTTATTCCAGCAAATAAAAAGTTACATAAACACCCATCAACAAATAATGCGATAGTTCGCAATAAAACACTTAGTTTGCAAACAAAATCCTTCAACCAAATCCTAAAGATTCAAAAAAATTGCAACAACATAATTAATTTGCAAAGAAATTGGAAAAAATAATAATCAAGAAGTGCAAACCATAGCCACCTTTAAACTCGAAGCCATGCATCATGGTCATGACATGGGGCACTTGTGCTCCGTGATTTTGCCATAGCTACCTAGATGACAATACAATCTAAACATGGTCATGTAATGATACACAAATGTTTGATACATTGCTAGCATGATGCAAAGTTACCACATGGATTTTCTCACTAGAGAAACTATTTTTCATTTTTTTCCCATCCATATTCACTTGTTTGAGATTTTTGAATAGGGCAAATCCATGTTGTAACCTTCACGAACACATTGAAAACATGAGAAATATCATGAACAACACATTGAAAACTTGAGAAGTATCATGAACAAACATGATGAGAACACAAGAATAAAAGAATTCCCATCCTCACACACCCCCTCCCCAAAGGAAAAAAAAAAAGATGAACCTTGTTGAGTGTATGTTTAGTAATCTCATTGATTGCATGCCTATTTTATTCCTAGACATGGTTCCCACTATTTTTTTGCTTCAGCTACTACCCCTTCTACCATACCTATTTGTTATTTCTATTAATTTGATGGTGTGTCTCCCCCAATATGATGCTACTGGGAACACCCTTGAGGTATATATTGGGAACTTGGGGAACATCATGGGACACATGTGAAAACACAATGGGAACATCGTGAGAAAACAAAAATAACAAATTCTCCTAAGTGCGTGTTCCACTATCTTATTGGTTGCATGCAAATTCTATTCCTAAAATTGGTTATCACTATTTTTGGCTTCATAAGAGCAAGGGTAGCTTAGCACATAATGAAAAAGTAACCTTTTTAAAAAATATAGTGTGATTGTGTGATTTATATTTATTAGATCATGGGTGTGCTCACAACTTTTTCTAAAGGAGCCATATTGATTGGCCCATCAGCAATTCTTTTGGAACATTGGGCATGCCCCCCCCCTCCCCCCCCCAATAGAAGCACCTCTTTAGACCCCCAGATGCAAAATAGAAACAAATGTGCACCCCCTGGATTAGTTTTGGACATCTTTTGGAAATAAGATCAATGGATGTTCTTTCAAGCACAATTGTTTACCAATGGACCATTTTGCCCATCGTCTAATTTGCATTTACACCTTCTACTAGTTTCTTGGTCAATTGGTTGTTTTCATCATTTCATTCTAAGCTCTAAAAATGCAATGCAAAACCACAAGGAAATTTGTCAATGAAGTGGTTATTGACCCTTATTAAGGTACATTCGCACTTGGTGTTAGGGATTCTAGTATTGAGTCCCCTTTAACAACATTTAGGAATTACACCTATTTACCTACTTACCATCAACATTTTATGTTAAGCTACTACCATTCACTTAACATTGGATCCAGTAATGTGTGCCATGACCAGCTAACAATTATGACACAAGTAATGATGCTCACTAGCAAAAAAAAAATTGATTGGGTGGGTCAGTTGGGGCTCCATTTCAAAAGAAATGACCTAGTCAAGGTTTAGTATAATTTTTTAAATTAAAAAAATATATAGAAAGTGCACTATAGAGCATGAGAAATCCCAAAGAGAGGGGAAGAAGGAAAAAAAGAGAAGGAAAAAAACCCAAAAATAAATTAGAATTATCTTGGGCTCCAGTTCTGGTTCCAAGTGTGGTTTTTCCATTATGGTTTTGGTTTAAAAAAAAATCAGACCCAGTTCCAGACTGGTTCTTACTAACCCGGATCACAACTGGTAGTTAATTGCCAGTTAACCCCAGGTTCTGGTCCCTTTTTTTCAGAAATAAATATTAAAATAGAACTATGATTCCAGTCTGTTAATTTTTTTTGGGTCCAATTTTTTTTTCATTGTAGCAATACTGGCGAGTATCCTTAGACAGATTTCGCCTTCACTGGTGACACTTTTGTACAGGAACATTAAAACTGTAGCCTGTAGACAAGTCTTGTGGTGACACACTCCCAAAGGGAAAAGTTTGGCGAATTCTATTTGAGAAAAAAGTGATTTTCGCCAGAAATTTGAGGCAATTTCGCCCTAAGAAAAAAAAAGACTGATCAGGCACCAAGTTCCAGATCCAGTTCTTTTCAAGTTCTAATTCTTGTTCTGATTCCAAAAATCAGACCAGGTTTCATTTTGATTCTTACCATCTGGAATTAAAATTGGCAGTTAGGGAAGACCAATTGGTGTTCAAACACAAAAAGATATAGTTTACGAATTTCGAGAATTTTGGGACTCTTAACTTGCGGAGTTTCGAGACAAAATGATATTTGAATGCAAGCCATATGGTCAGTCACAAAAAAATTATAAGAAGAAAATATAGCTTCCCTCAAGTTCGGGTTGTGATGAGTATTGTGAATCTATGTTTGATCACGATTTATCCATGCATCAAAGTGCTCTAATTATGCACTAATCAACTTGTTATTTAATTCAAGAAGACCCCATTGTTTATGGTCTAAAAAAAAAAAAGATGAAACCCTTCTCTTGGTGCATCTCTTGCACTGAAAATCAACAAAAATAAACTAAAGGCAAAAAAGTTACACCCTCTGAAGTAGGGGGAGTCGTTTTTACAAAAGAAAAAAATTCTCAATCATCTAGCTCATAGTCTATTTTCGCACCCCTCCAAAAATCTTTAAATATTATTCTTATCACCTTTAGAGGTACAAGATGATTTGTAAAATTTAAGATGGTGATTTCAGAGTAGTTTAAATAGCTCAAATTGAGCAAAAAATGAGAAAGTTATGCATTGATGAAGTAGGACACGTCAAAATGAAGAAAAAGTGTTTTGCAATTGGGAAAAACGTATTTTTTTTACTGCTTTTTTTGGCTGCTCCTTTGGCTTTGTATTTCAAAGATGATTTGTAGAGCTTGAAAAGGTGTTCCTATAACATTTGAAGTCACTCAAAATAGAGAAAAACTTAGAAAGATTTACCAAAGCGTTTAGGCTAATGTTGTGGTGGGGGGGGGGGCATGTATACCCTACCGTGCAAGTCGCCCTGTCCTCGGGCCTGCTTTCACCCCCCTATCCCCTCTTTCAGTGGTGTCCGTGAAGTAAGGAAAATTTATTAATCTCAGTATAAAATGCTTAAACTGAGCATTTCATGCACAAGGTTCAAGAGTGATTATAGTAGTTGTACAGGTAGGAGCAATGAAATATATATGTAGCAGCAGTGGAGGCGCTCAGGAAAAAAATGAAAGACAGGATGAAACTGAGTTTACCACCAAAATTGCTAGTAAAACTAGTCTGGATCCAATTATTGTGTTTGGTGAAATTTTCATTCCCAATTACGCCCTTGATGCCAATTGTGCCGAAACTGATTGTTCCC
Source organism: Sphagnum contortum (assembly GCA_963920785.1). Lineage (NCBI taxonomy): Eukaryota > Viridiplantae > Streptophyta > Sphagnopsida > Sphagnales > Sphagnaceae > Sphagnum > Sphagnum contortum. The sequence continues at coordinate 11,751,265 of OY987276.1, forward strand.
ACCCCCTAATCACAAGACTTTACGGATAACACCCATGTTTGTTTTCTTTTTTATCATCATTGTTTGTTTGGATGTGCCCCATCCAGTAACCCTTAAAGCCCCTCACTCCACTGATTCGTATTCTCAAAAAGGCCTTGAGGAGGCAACCTGCAAATTTATTTCAGGAATTTTTGGATCCACCAAGCAGAAGTTATTAGGCTTAGAGTTTGAATTTTTTTTCTTTTTTCCAAAAAAGAACTCTGAAGTTAAGCCAATTTTGATGGGAATAAAACTATGATACATGACCTTATAAGAAGTTTAATATACTTGTTGGGTTAGAAGTTTCATCCATGAAAATTTTAAATAATGTGTTTTTTCATCCATGAAGTTCTCAAATTAATGAAACTCAATACTTCTATTTGGGGGGGAAAGCTAAATGCTGGATAAATATGCAAAGTTGGCATCATAGTGTAAAAACACAAAGACAACATGTTCCCAAACGAGAGCTCACTCTCGATGACAAGCTCCTTGTGTAGGTGATACTTGACAGGCAGATATGTGGATATACATAAGTAACTACTTTCAAGGGTGATGACCATCCACATGCACATGTCCTCACACAATTTACAATTTTGTTTTGTCTTCTTCTGTGTACCCTGCTGTCAATTCCGTGTGTCCATTAAATGCCCATGTTGTGCAGTGGCTATTTTTTCTGCTACTGCTCCGTGGCTGACTAAAACAGAACCATATCCTTCCTTCCTTTCACACTCTGACAACTCGCCACCTTCTTCCTCTTCTTCTTCTTCATCATCATTGTTGGTTGTAATCTCATAACACACAGCCTGCACAAATTATTGTTTGACAAATTGTTGTTGTTGTTGTTGGAGGGATTACTCTCCCGCCTTTTTTTTCCTCTCTGTTCCTTTCTGAACCATGCTTGCGCAATCTCCCTGGGATAGTGTGTTGTTCATGTTGCGCTACAAATCACTGCCTTTACAGAAAATTACAGATTTTTTATTTAAAAAAACCTGTTATCTTATCATTGTAAGATAAGGTGATGCTGCTCATATGTGTGTGTCTGTGTGTGTACTTTACTTTACTTAGTTAAGTAAGAAGCATCTGGATTGATGCTTCCTAATTTTTCTCCTTTTTTGTTTTCTTATTGGTTACTTGGGTGTTAGAGACTCTGCACACAATTTGTGATTTCAATTTCTGCGGGTTGTTGTTTGTAATAAATTTGTGCTCGTGTTGGGCTTTGTGTAGCCTACTTGTAAAGGAAAAAAAAATCACAACTTTGATGAATTACATGACAGCAAATTTCAAAGTACAGAGATTTTACTTACAATTGAATATGGCCTTGCCCTTAGCTTTTGCTCATAGTTGTATTGTGGGAAAGGGAAGAGAGAGAGCCTAGCTGATGCTGCTCATGGTTAGACGAGACTGCATTGCACTCAAGCTTTCTTGTTGTTGTTGCTCTTGCTTTTTGTCGAAAAGAAAGCTTTTATTAAAAAAGCTCTTGGGTCCAGAACAGATTTCAAGGAGCATGGCTAGGTAGCGATCTTTTGCAATGTACAGCTCTTGGAGACTTTAAGTCTGTTTGTAACTACATTCTTTTGTTTTTTGTTTTGGTGGATTTGTAAGTTTTTTTTTGGGAGCTGAAAAACTGTGTAGAGAAACTGGACTCTGGAGTGAGGAATTTGGCAGCCTGCTTCAGAAATGGGTTTAGTAGCTGGGTTCATGTTATCATCAGCAGGACCTGCAGCAGTAGTAGTACTTGTACTCCTAGTGTCATTGTTTAGTGTTCAGCAGACAGAGGCAGGAGTCATACCAGTTCACAACTACGGTGGGCGTAGTACAAGAGCTACTGCCCATGAGCAGCAAGAAGAAGAAAAAGAATCAGAAGCTGGAGCTGGCAGAGGGTTGAGCTTGTACACACCACCTCCTCTAATTCTCAACTACCACAATGGTCCTCTCTTGACATCCAGCAGTGGAATCCCCATCTATCTTCTCTGGTATGGAGGTTTTTCCAAGTCCCAGAAGCAGACGGTAGCTGATTTCCTGCGCTCCATTTCGCCCATGAACAGCAGGAGTACTAGGGAGCGCACAAGTTATGAGGTGGGAATCCCAGCTGTGAGCACCTGGTGGAACACTCTCACCGGTTACAAGGATTCTGGAGGAGTAGGAGTGACACCTTTGGTGAGAATTGGCGGACAGTACACAGACAGAGCTTGCTCACTAGGAAGAAATCTGAAGCTCGCGGATATCCAGACTCTTGTTGTAGCCTCTGTTGCAAATACTTACTTTCCTGCTGATCCTGCTGCTGTGTACCTCGTCCTCACTGCCTACGATGTCTTCGTCGAGGGCTTTTGTCTCTCCAGCTGTGGATCGCATTCTCTAGTGCCAGGAAGCTTGAAGACAAAGAATACAGAGTTGTTGTATGCTTGGGTGGGAAATCCTGGAACGCAGTGTCCCGGGTACTGTGCTTGGCCGTTCGCAGTGGAACCGTTTGTGGGTCCTCCGGATTTCAAGCCTCTGGTAGCACCGAATGGGGACATTGGTGCTGATGGAATGGTGATCAATGTTGCCACTCTTCTTGCAGGAACTGCTACCAATCCTTTCAACACTGGGTACTATCAAGGAGTTGCGAGCTTGCCAAACGAAGCCGCGACGGCTTGTCTCGGGAGCTTCGGATCTGGTTCTTTCCCCGGTTACCCTGGACATCTGCTCACTGACACTGTCACCAATGCAAGCTTCAACGCCTATGGTATTCACAGCCGCGAGTTTCTGTTGCCGGCTTTGTGGGATCCAGCTTCTGATACTTGCAAAACTCTCACATGATGATGATGATGATGATTCATCTTTGGACCCTGCATCATGAGGACGCGACAAAACTTGCTTGGAGATTCCTGATGCATAGATTAGCAACAGTCTAGCTCGGTTAAGAATAAGAAGTTGTCGTCATTTGGATCCAAATTTCTAGTGCAAATAAGTCTTCTTCTTCTCAATCATCATCAATGCCTGGATCCTCCAGCATCATGTACTCTCATCTATGCACTCTGATCAAAAGAAAAACCATCAGCCCTGCTGCTGATCAAGGGACTTTGTATTTGCTTCAACTCCAGAGTAGCTGTAGTATTGATTGGAGCTACAAGCAGCTGCCCATTTGTAAGGACTTACTTAATATGTCGCCAATCTTTGCTTGCTGTCATGACTCCATGAATTGCAGCTTCTGATCAAGCAGCTTGCTTGTGCAGATCCCAGCTTGTACTACTCTTGTTGGGATGATGATCTGCAAGATCACTGTTTTGACTTACTTGCAACAAATTTGCAGGTGGGTTTGTGGCCATCTGTGTTTAGGAATGTTTGGGTAAAGCTTATACACAAGGATTTTTCTTCCAAGAGGTTTGGACAAAGCTGAAACAACCAGAATGCTGCTGCTGAAACCTCTCTGATTCTGGAAGCAGGGAAGAATTCTTGGAAAAAATCATTCAAATTGGTTCTTGAAGGGAATTTTTCACAATATTTCAGTGATATTTCCTGCCTATTTTATTTGTTGTCATTCCCGATTGGAATTTGCGGAGGTCGTTTCTAGGCCCAGTTTCTAGGTTTTTGAGACTACTAGATTAAAAAACAAATCCATATTTTAAAAGTGTGGAAACTAAGTAAATGTGACCCAAAGTCTGCCAACCAGGAATGACTGCTGAAGAGTCTCTTAACTCTTAACCCTTCCTGTCTTCTTGGTGAATTTTATATGAGCATCTCCACCTACACCCCCCAAAGTTGGACCTTTATCAGAGTTTACCTCAGGCAACTGAATGTGTCAATTGCCCCCCAATCCCCACACATACACCCTCATCTGAGGGCCTTACCAAGCATGAAGCTCTGGAAGAAATACAAAACAGGAAGAAACAACAGGAAGGAACCTTATGTCTTGCATGGACGAACATTTTGAAACATAAGGTTCCTCCTTCAATACATAAGATACTTCCCCTGGACTCCAATGAATCTACCTTTTTAAAGTAGCCTCCAACTACAATAAGAAATTTCTAACAGTCCTTTATGTTAACTGTAAAATTAGGTTCACAGCTCCATTTGCAAATACATATCAAAATGAATGCAGGACTTCCAGATGTGAAGTCAATTTGGCAACTTCCAAGTGGAAGCCAAAGAGATCCCAATGACACATTGACATGCAACCAGGGAAAGGATATACATATACTGGTATAATACATACTGATAGAAATAATACATACTGGTACAAAGATATACTGCTATGGATGTGAGCATATCAAAGTCTGATGTGAAGGGACTGGAGAAAGGAAGCATCACAAACCATATAAACCAGAGTTATCAGCGAGCCCAAGCTAGTTCCAGTTCTGTTCCAACAGAAATCAAGGACTTCAAAATCAAAGAATCCTTAGTTCCAAGATGTTTTGAAGAAAATTCATAATAAAATAACCAGTGGTTCTGAAATTGAAATTTTCAGAAGAGCTGGTGGGTTTCATAAAAAAGAACTGGGTGGTTCAGGGTAGGTTCTGACTTGTTCCCTGATTTTTTCAGAACCTCAGTTTCTTCGGTTTCTCTGAGAACTTCCAGTCCAGGGTCCATATACATGACTCTTATCCACAGGCTCTTTCTTTGAAAAAAGAGAGAACCACTCTAGACTGGTATTTACCTCCTTTTAGAGATCCTTCAATAATGTCATTAAAATTCCTTGTGACACTGAAACTATATAGGGACTAACCCACAAAGTCTTTACACATCCCCATCTATGAGGTGGGTACCTTCCAGCAACCAAATCAATTGTACAATATTGGAATTCCCAGAAACAGCATAACATGGAATCTTGGTGTCTTTTGCATTTCCTAGTTTACATAAACACTTGTTCGAAAACATCGAGACAAAGAGATTAAGAGAACATCAATATATCATGTCATGCTTTATGAGATTGTGAGATGATTATATTCTTCCCTGAATTACCACCAAACAAGGATTTTGAAGACCATTTTGTACACATGCTTCTGGCTTTAAATGTAGGAGTCCATTGTAAACAAGTCCTACAAATTGTCTTTTCACCTCTTGAACTTCCAGATTTCATATTGCAAATGGCAGTCAATAAAATATATATCCAAATATGTGCATTGTGTTTGAGGCATGGTCATTGCCCACGGCTGTATACCTTCATCCACTGAACACACATTTTCTGTGGAGAACTCACTAGTGCATTGAACTGAACACAAGCCTCAAAGTTCTTGATCCACTAGAGGTCGCCTGCATCAGTAAGTGTCAGACATCTATTGCAACCAGATGTAAAGGATATAAGAGCAGCCTCAGAAATTGCAAAAATTGAACACTGAACAAGTGAGATCGCTGCAGCAACCAAACAACAATTCATCATTGTCAATTTTCATTGAAAACTGAATGAAGCACATTTATTATTCTCATACCCAAAGCACCTAAAAGAAGCTTTACTTTCAACCATATGGGCAAGCAAACCTGGGCTTCAAAGTTTAGTAATTTTACAATCGTGAATTACAATTGCCTCCAGAAGAAGTTGCATATGAAAGTGTTGGTACTTTCACTCTCTACTTTAGCTTCCAATAAATTTGTTTAAGTAGACTAAGTTAGGCTCCAGGTTGTTTGGACTATTATTTAAACATGTTCATTTGACCTTTGTGGTTCACAAGGGACTCCCAATTAAGTTAGTGGATTAATTTCCTCTTTGCAAGATCTTATGAATTATGTTCATATCTCTTGATTTGCTTCTCCTTTGCTACATGTTTGGTATTTAATGATGCTCTCTAGCCTCTGTTCTTTGAACAATTGGGTTCCAATTTTCTAGTGTGCTTGGTTCTAATTTTTAAATATGAATTTATTATCGGAAATTTTTCATGGTATTAGAGTGCATGATGCTAAAATCCTAGGATCTATCAGGAAAGGCATGTGAGCTTAGCTCCAATATAGAGACACTACATGTTGTAGAAAGCTGGTAGTAGTTAAAGATGGCCACCATTCAAGAGACAATCTTCCTAGATTCCAATAAACTTGTTGGGTCCACTAACTATCACAAATTGAAAATTTTATGTCAAAAGTCATTTCATGAGAGAAAGAGTTTAGGATGTAGTAGCATCACTAGGCTTTGTAGCCCCATGACTCTCATCTCTCATCATTCATGAAATAGCTAGTTCTACCAACAATGAGTCGAATGATCAAAATCTTTTCACTAGAAAAATCAAAACTACTGGCCAAGTAGTTGTTCACTAGGACTTGTGGTATTGACAAGTGAAAGTCATATTCCTAATTCTTATGATGCATTCATATAAACAATATTTGCATAAGGAAACCCACCAAATTTTCATAACTTGGTTGGAAGCTTCTTCACAAGGATAGTCATTGTCATTTCAAGTATGGCTTCAAGGTAGATGAAGAGGCTTTATTCATGAGAACAAGGTTTGTCAAACCATCCTCAAGCGATAAGAAACATAAGCTAAGATTGTGTTGTGGATGCAATGGACATTGGCTCAAGGAATGTGATAAATGTGAAGCAAATATTTGAAAGCTTGAAGCTAGTCATCAGCTCAAATTAAAACAATAGCATTGGCAATATGTTAAAGCAATAAAATAATAGCTAGTTCAGATGATAGAACATGATCAATTAGTCACTAATGACCTATTTCAAGTAACAGTAACAAGTTTAAATCATTTTAATCCTCATTGGTATGTAGATTTGAGGGATTCCAAACATGTTATTAGAAGTGAAATGTTTGTTATCAATATTTGAAAAATTCCCTATGCGATTATTGTTTGTACTACCAATTAACAAACTCACCAAATAATCAACATTAGCAGTGTTTAGATGGAAACATCTATTTTTGAAATAAAGAACATTGAAAATGTTCTTTGAATTTCATGCCTCAAGAAAAATCTTTCATCAATTAGATTCATAGCAAACACATGTTTCATAATTGTCTTTGATGCAAAATGTCTTATAATAAAAAAGAATGAGTGGCAAATAGCAATGTCAAGGCGTAGAGACCCCATAGTGGTCTCTACAAGCTTCACCTAAGTTAATGATCACAAAACAACACACCTATGAACTATGAAAAAGTCAATTGATGAACAAACAACAACCACCCAACTTCAACATCATCAATTAACTCACCTCAACAATTACGAATTACATTTTCTACTTCGAACCACATGGTTAATGGTGTCATAAAATTACTTGTAATCATGTGCGTCATGGATGCCAACTTGGGAAATAACACTAAGAATGTTGCTTAAGAAAGCAAATTTGAACCATAGATATCATTGAACTAATATGCATTAGAATCTATGTGCCAAAATCCATTCCCAATTTAATCATTTAGTGGGTTTGACTATTTTCATAAAGTTTGGGTCTGCTTTCTAATTATAAAAAATGAAATGTTTTATAAAAAAAATTTATGAACATGATCATGAACTGAGGGATACAAAGGAATCTTGCCAATGCCACCATGTAATCTTTCTTTCTTAGTATCTTGAAGAATTGTTATGTGGACATGGACCCTTCCTCATCAATTTTTTCTACTTAAAGTTTATACTTCACTTCAAAAATGGAATTAAAGCTTGAGATGTATGTGTTATCATAAAATTAGTGGCATTGGTGTAAAATCTAAATTACATGCATGTTCAAGCTTCTTATGGTGCCATATACTACATCAAAATGAAGGGAAAGTTTACACAAAACTTCAATAAAGTACATCAATTTACATAAGAAGAATTATTTTTAAAATTTTGTTCAAAGGAGATGGGAAGATCCATAATCCTTTAGGCTTTGACAACACTAAGGAATTTCATGATTATTTTATTCCTATTATATGCTTCCAATTTTCATACAACTAGGAATGACTAAAATATATTAGGTGGAATTGTGTCATCAAGGATTACCCCTTTGGTGTAAAATATTGGGAGCTAGGTGGGCTTTTAGGAGAGGTTCCAAGGCCAATTTCATGAGAGGGAGTTTTTTTTTTGGTACAAGATATTAGGAGTTGGGTGGGCCTTTAGGAAAGGTTCCAAAGCTAACTCCTCGAAAGGAAATTATAGTTCCAATTCCAATAGAGGAAAACATTTTATGCATGGTTGCCAACATCCTCTTCTAAGCAAGACATTGAAAGATAAAACATGAACCTTCAAGACATCCCAAATTTGGGCATCATTAAATGAAATTCTTTAAGGTGTATTACTAGTCAAGATGAAGTAGAGGCAATTTTAAGCCCAATTTTTTAATGTACCTTATATTTGTATTCCTAAATCAATCTTAATGAATCAAAAAATATTAAATATTTTCAAACATGATAACTTTGACCACATTATATATGGAACCATCAATATCATCCATTTTGTGTCCATGTGATAGTGAAATAAGAGGGTCCAAACTAACTTCTAAACTAGTATAAAAGGGTGACAATGTGATGCCATTTTGATACATAATGGATTTTGACATCCCACCTATGGGTAAAAATTAAGTTTAAAATCGGGTTTTTGGTTATAGGACGTTTCATCCATATTAAAAATGGTGGTGTGTGATGGGGGCATTGGGAAGGACATTTGGGGAGGAAATATAAGGTGTCCATGTATGCCAAGTGATTTCATTAGATCTTGACTAAATTCATTGGTCATACTGAACATGACCTAGTGGGGATGTAGTGAATTCACTAGTTTAGTGAAAAAGGACTATTGAATTGCACCCACATTTTGTAGTAATGATAGCTTCAAAAAACACAATAGGAAAACAAAAAAATCAATTTTTTTTTCCAAACTATGGAAACAATTTCTTCCCGTCTCTATGGAAGTAAATGAGAATTTTTTCTAAATTAATGTGGAAAATTTTGTGCATCTTTTCAATGCAATCAACATCTAGTTTGGTTCAAAAAATTTGTCCATGTTTTTAGAAACCCTAGAAAAACTAATAATATTTATACCCAATGTACATGTTTTTCCAATTTTTTCTTTTTTGTGGGTATGAAGCCACATTGTATTAAATGAATTGATCACTTGATCAATTTCCTAAACCTTTTGTATTGAAAAGCTTTCACATGGTTAAAGTCAAAAAATGTGTGGGTTATTTTGAATGAGATATAAATGGAATCTTGTGATGTCATTTTTCTAGGCTTTTGAAATTACTTATGAAAATTTCAAAGAATAGATTGGCATCAGTTTATCAAATTTGATTGCTTGTGGATGTTGAGATCAAATCTTGTTACACATGCATGGTTGACATCAATTTGGTTGTTGAAACAAAAAAAAATTGGTTACTTTTGGTGCTATGAAGTACTTGAATAATACACATAACCAATATGAGTATTACATAATGTTGTGAGATCAGTCCACAAAATATGAATACAATGCATGAAGTTACACTAGACGTGCATAAAATTAATACACATTCCATTAGGAGTGCACAATCCTAGTACACAATCCACTAGGACTAGACATATCCAGTACACAATTCACTAAAAATGGACAAATCAACTAAATAGTCCATAGAAAGTGGATAAATCAATTACACGATCTAGTAAGAGTGGTCAAATTCACTACATAGTCTTCTAATAATGCACAAATTCACTACACAATCCACTTGATGTTATAGTTTTTTCAATTAAAGTACTAGGACAATCTTGACTACTATTTTGGCACACATAATGAGTCATGAAAATGAGACCTTTGTACACAATTTTTCATAATGTAGCTATAGACACTACATGGATGTAAGTAATCCCTATATGGAAACAATATTTGTGTGTGTTTCTCTGAGCTATATAATGGAAGATGAAGGAAAACCTAGATCATTCCTACTTGATTTTTTATAAAGATATAATCAATCAGAAAGTTTAAATTGCATAAAGAAGTGTTGACTTATATACATTTGTTTCCATAAGATAATGGGTTGGTTTTTCGTCATAGATGCCTACCTCTATGTGTTGCCTTGTAACATCTCGCTTGTTTGGATTCACACAAATTTCGCATGCCCACCAAGCTATTGTCACATCTTTGTCTTCATTTGTACACCCATCAATTCTTTTCCTTTGAAAATAAAGTGTTCATAACACTGCACCACAATCACTAAAAACCTTGGGTCTTTCCATTGCATTAGACGCATTACAATGCTGCACACCTAAAACTCTGGCAATATCTCTTTTTTATGAGGTTGGTCTTGCACTAATGTTAGTTGCAAGTATGCAATGTTTTGTGGCTAACTTGGCATTGGAATTTGCTTGTTTTATTTCTCCTAAAGATTAATTAACCCCAGCCAACATTTCTTGTTGAGCAAAAGTTAATTTTGTAAACAATGTGTAATATGGGGTGTCATCACTTACATGTGTAAAAGACAAAACTTTTTCCATGACCAATTTCCTATTCATGGGACTTGGACAAATAACAAAAACCTTGCAAATATTATCAACAATAATGTTTGCCAACCAAGGGTGTTCATGAATCTCCATGACAACATCAACTTTAGCAAAAGTTGCATCTATCCCTTATCTCTACAATTTAACTTGAACTTTGTTTGCATGGAAACAATTTTGCTTCACATGCATACTTTTTCTTGCCTTCCTTTGTGTTTTTTCACTTTGATGTTGTTAATCCTACATGATTCCTCTTCTCTTTTAATCTCTTGTTAATCTCCCATGAACTTCATTGCCACAACCGGAGCATGCACATTACATAAGGAATGATACAAAAAAAACCTTAGAGCCTCAAAGAAGATAATAAAGACCCATACAAAATCAAACTTCATTGTCGAAATCATAGGCTAGTGCATACAAAGCTCTTGTGAAAACCCTAAAGCTTCAAAGAACACAAAGAAGCATACAAGTGAAACCTTTGAACACCTCCAGGTACATTGCTGCATTGACACCAATTAACACATACAAAGTTTTTGTGAAAACCCTAAAGCTTCAAAGAAGACAAAAATTACACAAAAGAAATTCAAGAAGTTAATTGAGCCTCACTTAGTCTATATGCTTCACTTTGCACACAATATCCACTAGCCACCAATATGGACATAAGTTCTCCAAATTAAATTGCTACCAATAATATATTTGAAACATAGAATTTAGTTTAGCTACAAACACAAGTCTTTTCGTACATTCTAAAGAAAGAAAAACCTTTACACCCCACAAATGATTCTCCAAGCTTATTTTGTATAACAATACATTGCCTATTTTTTAGCTCATCAATGCAATAAGAAAATAGATCCTATACTTCAAATAATGAAACACTTTGGAAAAGGATGTTCAACCAAGTTGGAGTATCCTTAGTTATTTTTTCAATTGGCCAACTTTGTGATGTTCCTATGTTAAAAATAGTAGGATGGAAAGTGGTAATATTTGCAAGATAATTGTAGGCATCAAAACAATGAAACAATGGAATCAATTATGTACCACAAAACTAATATTGTCAACCTCCTCACTTGACCCACAATTCATAGCACAATGAAAAAACATCTTGGCAAACAGTAAAAAAAAAAAACATTGATGTAACAAAATATTACAATGCAAGGTATCACAGTAATTCATGAAATAAATAAAAATAGGGCACAAAATAAAGCAATGTAATAAATGTAATGAATCGTTGGCGCCGCAAGAGATTGCAATGTAATTAATGTCAATGGATCATAAGTGGAGCACAACTCATGGAAAGAAAAACTCTCTAAACTTTAATATTACGTCCAAAATGTGAGAAAGTGTAATAGTAGGAAATTGTTTAAGCATGTATAAACCTTAATTTTTAATAGTTCAAACAATGGGGCCCATTTGTTTAACAACCATGGCATATGACATCGTCTGGCCATTTAACACCAAAATGAAATTGAATTTTTTCATAAATTGATTTTGGGCAAGCCCTCCAATTTGCTAAATAATCATTTTTCAATAGATGAAATCAATAAATTATCCATAAAACACCTCCAAAAGGACTTTACAAAATTCAAAACCTTTGGCACTTTGGAAAGTCCATAATAGTCCATTCCCTATCCTTGAATGGGCATGAAAACACACACATTGAATTCTCCAACATGTCATTGAATTTTGGGTGGGAAAAAAAAAACAAAAACCATTGAAGACTCTAGAAATAATGAGTCCATATGCATACTCTTTGTGTAGGATATTGATCAAAATATGATTGATAAACATGAATAGATGTTTCATATTGTTGTTTTGGTGGCCACATGAAATTAATGAAGCAAAAAGTGGGTTGAAAAGAAAAGATTAAAAAAAAATTATAAACATAAATATTAGAGACTTGTTGATGAGTTCATAATTCACTTTGTTTAGTCAATTGCACTAAACTCATTGGAATTTGACTTTCAATTACAAAAAATGATAGTTCCAACAATTCAATGGTGGGTAAATGTTTAGACACTACATGAAATGGGTGCTTATTGAAAGGTGAGAGGATTTTGTTTTTGGGTATGTTCCAATCAAGTTCTTACCTGGTGTTCCCATTAGGTTCCCAAACTATTTTCAAGTTCCCAATGTGTTCCCTAAGGGGTTCCCAATAGCATGTCATTTTTTATCCCATATTGTTTAGCCACGGTTCAATTTCCATGTATATAACATGTAAGGGGAGGGGAGTGGTGGGAGGGAAGAGGGGACATGAAAAAACATGTTTTATTCTCAGGACAAAAACATATTTAGGTTTCTATGTTGGGGAGTGTCCCATGTTCCAAAAATATTGGTGATGGGCCAATTGAATGGCTCCTTTTCAAAAAACAAATGTGGGCACACTCGTTCACTAGTTAATAGACCTAATAGTACATGTAGTTTATAAGGGGGGTAGTTATATGGTATTATTATAAGTATTGGTTTTGTAAGAATATATGGTAGGGGTGTAGGTAAACCCAACATGAAATAGTCCCCCTCTTGTCCCAAAGTTATGCTTCATTAAAAAGATTTTTGGGTAGGGAGTCATGTTGTTGGAAGGGTGAAAAAAAAGGTTTACAACTAAAACTTTAGTTCATTTTGCAAACCTTCCTAACCTTGCCACAAGGGGCCATAAATTAAACATTACTCTACAAAAAAGGGAAGAAAAGGTGCCAATGGATAGGCTTTGGCATGGGATGTTAAACAATTGAATAAGATACAGGAATTTTTTTATAACATCTATCTTATCAAGGCAAATGGAATGCAAGATTATAATTGCAACCTTTTAAACCAAAATGGAAGGCTTCTAAAACATTTCAATTATAAAATTCAGGCCCATTGCCATCACTATTGTTTGAAGTGAATTAGGAAGAAATTTCAACTAATTTCATACTCTATTACAATCCAAATATATGTATAAGTTGTTTTAAACATGATAAAGTAGGGATGATGGTGTCCAAAGTTATGGCAAAATTAGGGTTCAACTATCCTTTGAAATAGGAATTGCTTGTTTATGATGGTTCTTTATAGTTTCCTTTTCATCTACCTAGTTTTGTGTGGTTGATTCTATAGATTCAAGATTGTTGAGTTGAAATAGGTAGTTTTTGGAAAGTGGGGTGTATTTGCAATTGTGTTCTTAATAAACCTCTTTCCTCATAGGCACAAAACGTACCATGTCCATTAATTCATCATGTCTCATTAAACCTCATAGTTCCCATTTGTCCTTTCACACACCACCACAACCCCATTCTTGTCCACCCCCTTTCATATGCAAACCACACACCACATCACAAATGCCAATGTCATGGAATTCATTCATTTGAATGTTCATCTATGTACCTAACTTTTAATTTAGTTTCAATTCACTTTTAATTAACTTCCAATTAAATTTTAGTTCACTTCCACTTAATTCATAATTCATTTCCAGTTGACTCTTAATTAACTTTTAATCAACTTCAAGTTAAGTCCGAGTTAAATCCTAGTTAATTCAAAGTTAACTCATAATTAACTCTTAATTGAATCCTAATTAATTCTTAATTATTTAACTCTAATTAATTCCTAATTGATTTATAGTTAAGTCTTAATTAATTTTCAATTGGTTCATAGTTGATTCTCAATTAGAAAGTTCTAAAAAAGGTCCTTTATTTGATGCACACATAAAAGTTTATTTATAAGTTTTTTTGAATTATGTCCCCAAATGGGTAGAAATAAAAGTAAGACCCTTCATTTCCTTTAATTTGTTCAACATTAGTTTTAATCGTGATCTTGCACCATAGCCTTGTCATGTTCTTTTTATGTTCATGTTTGTATATATAAACATAATAAAAAAATGTTTTCACATTTGTCTTGCACATGTCATGTTCTTATTTTTAATCCTTATGTTATTGTTTTTAAATCGCATAATCTTGTCTTGTTCCTTGTTTGAAGGTTAGACTTAGACCTTTCCTTAAGTTTTTATTCTTGCGGTTCTTCGTATCTTTAACACAACCCACCAACTCCCCATACCATTTTAATAAACAACACACCACCATTAGTAGAAAAATGCCAATTTGCAACTACAATTTGTGTTAAAAAAATAGTTGTAATCAACTTTTGCAACTAAAAATTTCCTTAGTTGTATAAATAAAGTTGCATTGAAGTTTTATTCACAAATGATAATTTAGTGTGATGTCATCACATCTCCCATGGATGAAGTATATGGTCAATGTATACATTTCCATCCTTTGACTAATGTATAACATTTGTAATTATTAATCATTTTTTTGCAACTAGTAAATAACCCTACCACTAATTGTCAACATAATAATTTTTTGGGATTTTTTTGTATTATTGAAATATTAATCTAGGCCATCCATTATGGATGGCCATAGATTTCAACACATTCTTTAATCATAATTTGCCACATGGAAAAAATTGGAATTTTTTAATACATGATTTTATATAATATGTAATGAGGAAAAAATCAACACAGTCCAATTTCAACTATTTACATGATGGCACTTGGAGAAATGAAAATTTGACATGTGGCACTTGGATTAATTTTTTTATGAAAATAATTTCTTTTTATTAAAATGTTGATTTCAACCACCATTATGATTATTTGATTTAGACGTATTTATATTATGACACATGGCACATGATGGAATTTTGAAATAAATAAATAAATATAATTACTTACATAGGTGGGTAGGTAAATTTATGCATTAAAAAAACACCTACCTACTTAAGATACATATTTACGTAAGCTACTTACTTACTTATCCAGCTAGCTACATAAGTAGAAAGGTAGGCAAATAGGTAGGAAGGTAGAAAGGTAGAAAAATAGGTGAATTAAAAAGTACCCATGTAAATACTTTTAATTTATTTTATGTTTTGCTTTTAGGGTTAAGCTTTTTTGAGTTCATCCCAAATGGCATGTGATTTTTAATGTGAAATTCAAAGAGAAGGCACCTTCTTTATATACTTTGTAAGATGACATTAAAAAACAAAACATGTGTTAAACCTTTTAGTTGCACCTTAGTTAAAACTAAAAATGATTCTCCCAAAAGTTCTATGTTTGTTTTTAGTTTTGTAAATTATACAACAAAACAGGTAAGAAAAATAAAATAACTAACTAATTAATTAGCTAATAATTAATTACCTACCCGCTTACAAAACTAATTACTACATATTATTGTTTAATGATTTTAATAATTTTAGAATTGACATTGATCATTATTTTTTCATGGTTTCCAATAATTAATCAATTGGTTCATAGTAATAATTGAATTTATTAATAATAAATTATTTCAAGATTTTTATAAAAAATATCTAATTGGTTAAGCAAATCACAAATTAATCATTCAAGGTTTTCATATATTTAATTATTTGGAAATCATTTCTAAAATAATAATTTTCTATTTAATCAATTATTTAATTTTAAAAAAATTAACTCCAAAAATAAACCTTTTAAATTGTTAGTGATCAACTAATTAAACAAAAAAAAAAAGGTGTTAATTGATTATCTTTAAAAAAATTAATTGTTAATTCCTGAATATTAACTATAAATTATGAAATTAATGATTAGATATTAAATCAATTTTGATGAACCATTAATATTAACTGATTAATATTTATTAGCTATTGACTAGAACTTTTCATTAATAAATATTAAGTATCACATAGTTTAATAAATATTTATTACATTATATCAGTGAAATATTAACTAATTAAGAAATTAAGTATTATATATATTATGAATATTATTTATTTATCAATTGAAAATTAGGTCAGTTTTAATTAATCGTTAATAGTAACTAGAAATTTTAATTTGTGAATTTATTATTATTATTCATTGGCTGACTAAATATTTATTATTTAGTAGTCCGGTCAAAACATGCAACTAGGAGCCAAAAAGTTTGAATGTTAAACATAATTAGTCAAAATTAAACATTAATTTTTCTATTACCATTTAAAACTATAGTAATCATGATAAATTAACTATTTTTCCTTAGTATGAATGTCAAGGAATTTAGAATAAAAATTCATTTGATCCAATTTTAAGTTTTGGTTTTAATTTAAAACATTTGAAAATGTACACCTGATATGTCAAATGGAGTTAATTTTGCAAAGGATTGTCAAAAGAATTCATATTATAAAAAAAGTTTCATTGAAAAAAATATAGATCTTAAGCACATATTAACCACACTCAAAAAACATTCATACTTTTAAAAATATGGAATTCTATAACTTTAAAAATGTAAGGAATGTTTCAAAATTACTTCAAATTTCAGAGCTTCAAAAGTCCTTTACCACATATAAATGGGTTATAATGTACATGGTATATGAAGAAAAATTATAATTCAGAATATAATAAAACTAAAGAATGTGAAATTTTAATTTTTGGTGATGACTTAAAATTTTGATCATTTTTGAAGATGAAACATTGAATTTGTAAAGAATATGCAAAATTTTAAATTTTTGTATTTATTCAATAATGATTTTTTTAAAAAGTGAAGCATTGAAGAACATTTAAATATTTTTAAAAACATTTACGAAAACTTTCATTCAAACTTTCATTTGCATGTAAAAGTTTTTTTAAAGGTTTTTTCAATTTCTTTTTAGTAATCCATTTAGCTCCTAGTTACAAGTTTCGACCCACTCATTAGATAGTAACCATGTCACCAAAAAGGAGAGGCCAAAAAGCAACAACCAGACCCCTCTGCTCTAGTCTAATCAGTTGATTGCTGAGACTAGTTGATCGTCTATCAAATACACCACATGACATGCTACACTGATCCAAATCCAAAACCACTGCCTACTAACTCTACCAAACTCCAAATGAAGAGCTCACATCATCGATGCAAAATCCTCTATTGAACTTCCACAAATACAGCTACTGTGCACATAAATCAGCAAAACTGAATCCCATAGATCATAAGTTCACAGTTCATGATTTACAAAGTCCCCGACAGCACAAGCTTCCTCTTCTCTTATGTCCATCAAAAATCGAAAAATGCTTACTTGGCTAAATCGCTGGTGCAACGGACAATCTCAACAACCAGCCAAACTCTCCTAGACACCAAAACACAGGGTTGAAAATTCAGGCTCTTCTACACTGCCAAGACTCCTAGCGCTCTATCCTTTCATCACCAAACTAAATACCATCTCCCTTTCTTACTAGATCTTCTCGAATCCTCCCCCTTTCTCTCTGCGTTCTGTCCTTTTTCTCCTCGTTTTTCCCTTTGTCTTCCTCCACAAGTCTGCCTTGTCCTACATCTTTCTGCTGCCACATCCTCCTTCATAGCTCATCAATGCAGTGCCGCTCCACTCCATCAATCCCGCCGTCATCTTCTTGCTATCCCATCCCAAATGACCAGATAGATAATCCTCCATGCATCCCATGCATAATCAGGACTAACTTCTCCTCAGAAAAAGATAAGATCCGTCACCCTCATCAATGAAGGAGGCGGCTGGATTAGTCTTGATCAGCTATTTTGGGATTCACACAAAATTCACAATCACAGGACTTTTGTGTGGTCACCCCTTGTTCGGTTACAACCATACCTCTTAATGAATTAACTACTTATCAAATTATTGAAATATTTCAGATTTAATCATTTATTTCAGAATTAATTAAATAGGGAATAATTAGATAAATATTATCTGATTTTTTAAATTTTTAAATAATTTTTATAGTAATTAAATATTTAATAATATTTAATAAATTATTGAGAAATCGTTGATTGATCAATATTAAATATATATTATTTATTTATAAAGTTATCAACTTGTTGATAGAAATTAAGTAATTTTTAATTAACTAACTATTATTTCATATTTTTCAATTAATCAAAATAAAAAAAACTAATATATAATAGTTTATTACTTAATTAGTTGGAATTAGCTAATATATAAGTAAATGATTAAGTAAAATTATTTAGTTCATACTTTATAATAAATAATGAATTATTCTCAAATAATCATTTATAAATAATTAATGTTCATTTGATTCAACAATTATTTCATATTAATATAACTTTGTTACTATAATGTAATCATACTTTCATAAAGATGGTATAGTTTTAAATGAATCGTAAAAAATCAAATTTATTATTTTTCAATCCAATATGCCCTCAATATGGTCAAATATATGTTTCATATACTTTGAATAAAATCTATATAATATTTTTCTAATGTAATCCACAATCCCTAGTGTACATTAAATGTATAAACACGCCATAATAAATAACCAAGTTGCAACTAATTTTGCAACTAAATGAACATAAGAACCTATTACTAGATGAAAAATCCAATAAACTAGTTAATATGGAAGGATATGTAATTTAATAATAGCACCATAGTCGCAAAAATAATCATAAATTAAAAAAAACAATGATTAGTTATAAAAATGATAAAACATAATTGCAAATGATAGGAAGTTGCAAATTGCAAATTGAATGGTTATATATTACAAGATTATTTTAGTGCACCTAGTGGCTCCTCTACCAACCCCTAGTCCTTTGTGTAAATGTGAAGCATCAACCCAACGCTTTCCTAATCCCCCTAAATAATGCCCATGTAGGAACTTTTCCCCTTTCCATTTTGTTAGCCCTTATAATTGCCCATGATTAGAGCCCCCAACCTACCCCCATCCTCCCAACACGCTTACAATTTCCACTTAAAGCCACTTGTCCCACTTATGGGCATCAATTTACCCTTTGAGGGTTAACTTGTCATTAACATTCTTGTCAAACATCCAATCCATCTAATTAAAATTTATATGACCATCTCGGCCCAATACCCTCCTTTACTACCAACTTGTTTGCATTAGCTTGGGTTTCGGTTTTCACATTAAATGTCCTTGGTCCTTCTATCTTGGCTTTCATCATCTTTGACAATACAACTACATCGTTATCGCATTATGATGTGATGTATAAGTGACATTTTGTTTTCCACTTGACAAGTTAACACAAAATCCCTTTGATGTGACAACTTGACATTTGCTCCTTTTGTTACCTCAATGGTGACTTGATTTGCCCCCTCGAGGGGCGCCCATTAGGCATAAGGAAACGAGGATCCAACTTAAATGATTTATAGTAAGCGATGGGAAAACATGTAGGAATAATTATTTTTACAACCCCAAGTTAAATAGTAGCAAGTTTAAGCTCAATGTTTCTTGCCCAACATGATCCCCCAACTCATAAATGCCTTTTCCAAATTTTAGTCCTTGGATGTGCAAGAGAATATTTTCAAACAAATGCACTTTGACACCATTTTTTCTGGCACCCACATCCTCCAACACCACCTTGATTCTCATTACTCTACATTATGAATCAAACGGTTTTCTCCCACTTTTTTGGAAGATTTTAAACCAAACCAAGACCTTGAACTTTCATCTGATTCCTTCAAAGTAATATTCCAATGCATGTTAAATTTATTTGCAAATGGTCTTTATTGGATGGTTATCAAACAATTATGAAATTGTTTTTACTTTGAAGATTTCATAAATAGATTCCCACGATTGTTTCAACTTTTTTCTCATATCACACAAGGTCACATTCCACATTAAATTGCACATATCGTTGGGGCAACACGCCTTTTACTCATGACCAAGCCCTCAAATGGAGTTTGTTCCATTGCTATAGAGGATATTGTATCAAATAAGAAGTCGTGTTTTATGCCTTCAATTTCGTGACGCCTTTGTTACACATTTCTCCCCACACCAATTTGGAGTAACAACCAAGGGTGGATGTGAAATAATAATCCATGGCATTAAGTGCACCTTGGATTCTTCACCTTGAAGAGGTTGTTTTCCATTTGGACATTGTGAATGCCTTCAATTTGGTGTCAAAAAGGGTCATATTTCAAGAATTTTGTGTAATAGATGGGGACATCATACAACTTATCCTTTTATTTGTGCATTCTATGCATTTGAATCTCCTTTGTTTTATAGTCATTGTAACTATGATGGCAATGTCACAATCATCCCATTTGCCATGGGAACTTGTTAAGGTTATCCTTTGGGAAGGGCATTATTTGCCTTAGTTCATTAAGGCACTACTTTCTATAACTAACCATTTCCCTTCTCGTCTATTTCCATGCATTGTAGATAACGTTCACATCATCGACCCCCTTCCATTGTATTTTCTACATATGAACATTTTCAAATTAAACTCTGTGCGATAGGTCTTTTTATCCAACTTAAAAAATGTGTAATGTGGTCCCCCTCTGGCTCCTCACCTAATTTTCACATCCCATTCCAATTCAACACACCATTAGAAATGAATTATCTTGGGGGTTTTATTAAGCACCTCATCATTGAAATCATCCTTCATAAAAAATACCTTACTATAAGATGTTTGGCATGTTGGCCTTTTCTCTAGATTGGGCAATTCATAGGTAGCTTTTGGAATTTTAACTCATTGCTATGCACAACGACCATCATAGCTATTATGTTGCATACCACCTTTTCCCATATTCATAGATTTTTTTGTTTCCTTTTACTTCTCCCTCCTTCACATGTTTCAATGCCTTTTGGGCCTAGAGTTTTTTAATACCTTAAAAGACCTTTAGCCCGTAAACAAGCTTTTCTTTTAATAACTTTAGGTGGCATCAACTTCATACCAACATGACCAAGTTGTCAAAATGGACGTGACATAGCCAATTTGCATTGGATGTCATGTCCATTAGGATTGACGTAGGGAAAATTTTCCAAACATTTGGCTTGCCCCCTGTTATATGTGGTAATCGAAAACAAATTTGGTCGTCACAGGATTAGTGATCAAAACCAAATTCAATCACCACAACTATCAATCACCATAATTGATGACCCAAATTTTTTTTGGTCTCCCCAACAAAAAAATTGAGCAGACCAAAACAACTTTTGGGAATTGTTTAAAAAAATTTAGTCATGTAATCAAGAGTAACTGCCGATCCAACAACTACAAAAAAAATTGGTCATTATGCCAAAAAAATTCGAACATTTCCTAAAAAATTTGGTTGCCAACTTGGGGTGACTAAAAACTTTGATCGCCATTTTCAATCATGATAGTTGGTGACCAAAAATTTAGTGATCGAATTTTTCAGGCAATGTTCAAAAAGTTTTGGGCAATGAACAAATTTTGTTCTAGCCATTGGATTGATTGTCGTTTTTGATAAGTTGATTGAAAAAATTCAGGCAAGTTCCAAACGTTTTGGTTTGCTCAAATTTTTTGTTGAGTAGACTGAAAAACATTTAGTTGCCAACTATGGTGACCAAAAGTGGGCAACCAAATTTTTTTGGTAGAGATTGTGACAACCAAAAGTTGACAATTCAATTTAATGTTTGGGTCACCATAACATTCATGATAACTAAATGACATTATTTTCAGTCACCCATAATTGCTTTTTAAAGAACTTGATTATGTTTTGACCTAAGTCGATTGTACAATAATGTGATTGGATTGCATATGCATCCAAATGGGTCTAGCACGTTGTAACGATCACATAAACGTGGTGACAACCATCACCCCAACAACCTATTTAGTGAGTTGGGCCCTTGTGGTTTTAATCATAGTGGTTAAGTTCATAGTCAACCAATGTCCCTTTTTTTTAAAACCTTAGCGTGAGTCAACAACAACACCTTCTTTTTCCAACAAGACTTGAAAGTAGCATGTGATTTTTTATCACCCCTAACATTGGTGTGTTTGTCTCCTTTTGAACAATTCATTTGACAACAAATGGTTCATTTTCAAGATTTCAGTTTGGACCATTTACATCATCATACCCTCTTTAACATTTGTTTGTTGATATATTTGAAGGCTATTGTGCTTGAATTTTATCATGTTTTGGGCTTGAAGCAAGCACTTGGTTTATATTTCGGCCAATTTTTCCAACCTTTTGATTATCTTCCCCTATTTTCTCTACAATGCTTTGGATGCAGCTTGGACTACCACATCCTTCAATTGTAGGTTTCCCCATATGTGTGCACACATCCCATCAACCATACATGTATCAACCTCTTATGTTGTGCCCATGGCAACAAAGGAATGAAGACCCATGATGCAATTTGTGACACTTTTGCTACCATTGTGCGAAATGTTAACTTCCACATGGGATGAAAACAACGACATGTGCTTCCTTTTAACACTACCAATTCCTCCCATTAACAAATTGACATTGTGTTCACCAAAGATGGAATTTGCACCTTAGTTGACATTGTTATAGTTAACCCAACGTGTGTAGATCTACTTCCCCAATCTTGCACAACTCAAGGATTTGATGCCTTCAATGCAGTTCAAGCCAAAGAAAAAAGCTACCACGGCCAACACCCCATTAATCAATTCTTCCTTTTAACAATTGAAATATTTGGATGTTTACATAAATAGGTTGATGTGTTTTTACACAATTGTGCGAATGTTATTTGGAACCTAAGAAGGCTAGAAGGCCTTCCATTTTATGTCTTAATTATTTTTTTTCGTAAAATATTTTCAATTATGTTATAAAGGATGCAAGCATCTTCCATTTTAAATTGGGCAGTAGCGATAGGCCTAGTTACTTCCCGACTTCCACCCTTTTAGGACACATCCCCCTCACCACAATTGACTTATTACAAGCTATTGGTTGTTGAAATGGAGAGTTTTAACATCTAGTTTGTACTAACTTGAAACCCTTTAAATTATCACTTGTTTTTAATACATAAATACATTTTTCAAATATGTAGTGTGTTTTATAATTAACACTTTACATGGTTTTAATAAATATATGAAATGTATGAAGATACGAAATTGAAAAACACACCTAGTTGTTCAACAAAACATGGGTCCAAAATAGAAAAAGGAACAATATTGAAATAAAAAAATGGGGCTTAACAACAATAAAATTGTAATGGGAACTAAGAAATTAAAACAAGAACATTGGCACCTTAAGGAATAGCTCATGGGAAATAAAGAAACAAAATAAAGGAAAATAAAATTGTTTGCTATTGAAGGCTACAAATAATGGACAAGAAAATACCTTAACATATTTGAATTCAATTCATTGTGTTTTTCATTTTTCCACTAAAAACCAATCATGTAAATCAAAAGTTCCTTTAAGTTTCAACTTTATTTTTACACAAAATCCATCACCAAACACTGTCATTAAGTTAGTAATTGCCTTTACATCCTCACGCCCACCCCCCCCAAAAACCAACAATTGTCTTCTCAGGCCACTTTAGACAAGGGTCCAAGGAGCAAGGTTTAATGAAATTGAGCATTCCTATTGGTCAAGTGCTTTAAATTGGTCCCAAGGCCTTTAGACAAAGATTTCAAACCAAGACAAATCAAATTGTGATTTAACTTACATGGCATCATTTTGGAGGGAAAATCGATTGGTCTAGACCCAAAAAAAAAAAGCTTAAAAAAAAACATGGTTTAGAGAATCAAAGTGTAAGTTAAAGTTGAAGATTCATTTTTTCATTAAAAAAAAATTCACTATTTTTTTACCTTTGTTACTCAAATTTTTATAAGAATGGAATACATGTTATGGATTAAGAACATTATTGAAAGCACACTAACTCCTCCACTTTTGACCAATTTAAAATTGACATGGCTTGTTTTGTGAATTCTCACAAGGTCGTTGTTAGTAGGAGTGCATTTTCAACCTTTCTAATTGCATGAAATGAAGGTGATTTGAAAGGTGGGGCAAAAAGTGAAAAGTTGAAATGCCACTTTTTACAAGTGGAAGGGGTTTTGGATTTACTAAAAATCCCTACATTGGTTCCCATTTAAAAAAAGAACACCAAGACAAAAAGGTGATTATGATTAAAGGTGAAAATTTTTAAATGAAAAATCTGAAAAAAAAATTGGGTGGATAATGAAGTTTACACGTCATTTCTCTAAGAGGAGAAATGAAGCTTGAAAAACATAAAATAAAAAAACCATGAAAAAAAAGAAAGAAAAAGGAAGAGAAAACCAAAAGTTAACGCAACCATCACATGTCAATCACACATTTTGAAATTGGACCCCAAGCCTTTAGGTCCAACTCATTGTACCTTGAGAAAAAAAAAATTTTAATGTGAGAAAACAGTTCAACTCAAGTTTAATTTGCTTCAAATTGGTCCCTGGGCTTTTGGTTCTTGGACCCTTGTCTAGAGTGGTCCTAATTGCAAGTTCTTATCCATTGTGTGATGGGCATTGTCATTACAGTACTGGAGCTGAACAATGGGGGGGGGGGGCATAAGACTTTAAAGTGCATGGCCCCATTCCCTCACCCCATGCTCCTAACACCTTCTTGTCCCATTCCCCCACCACCACTAGACCTAACATATACCTGAAAAGCCAATTGGTTTGATAAGTTAAAAGGGAATTCCCTTTGACCTAATGAAACAAGCCACCTATTGAAATTTTAAATTTGAACTCAGAGAGCTTGGTTTAGTCTAAGCAGGGGAGGAGGGGAGTTTGGGTGAGCCAACACCCACATTGGTACCATGGTAAAAATCCTTCCCGCCCATGGTGACCGCCTTCTCCCCAAACAAACCCCATAAACCTCCTCTCTCCCCCAACAAAGAAAAAAACCCTTTAATAGAGGCACTACCCACTTTCAGTCAGTTCACTTTGCAAAAGCGACAAAATGCATTGACTCAATTCACCTACCTTTTCTTTTTTGGGGGTTTTTTTAAATTGTCTTTATTTTGGCTTTTGTTCCTGTCCTCCCCCGCCCCACACCGCCTGTTTTTTTTTTCTTTCTTTCTTTCTTTCTCTTTTTTCAGGTTTTTAGTACCTACCGGGTGCCTTCCGGAACCACTCCCTACCTACTTCTGAATGCATGCACCGGAGTCGGTAAGTACTGACCAGGTGCGTGTCACCAGTCTGAAAGTCGGGGTGGGTGGGGGGGTGGTACCTGGTTCCGTACCGAAAGGACAACAACTTCCGTTGACGGAAACATTCAGTGACGTGTAACTACTGTGTCCGTTGGCATCGCGGATTTTTCCTTGATGGTCACCACATCTGGTGGATCCACGTAGCAGAGTTCTGTTTCTACAGTCAAGGTAGGCAGTTAGGGGCCAGAGTGAACCAGCAGCCACCAATGCACCAGTTGGCCGTTCTGTCCACTGGATGGGTTGCGTTTTTTCATTCGGCGCCGGATGGGGTTCATCACAGTCCATTTCTTTTTGCTGCTGACCACTGTACTTTTTTTTTTTTTTTTTTTTTTTTTTTTTTTTTTTTTTTTTTTTTTTGTCTGGGCCGTTTTTCCTGGACCTGACCTCACACATAGCTACCCTGCTCACTTTTTTACCCTCATAA
The DNA here is from genome assembly GCA_963920785.1 of Sphagnum contortum. NCBI lineage: Eukaryota > Viridiplantae > Streptophyta > Sphagnopsida > Sphagnales > Sphagnaceae > Sphagnum > Sphagnum contortum. The sequence continues at coordinate 11,776,895 of OY987276.1, forward strand.
GTATTGCACCAACCTTGGTACCTTATTTATTATCCCCTATTGACACATCTACCCTAATAACTAGTTATCCTACTGACCTAGCTACTGTACTAACCACCTACCCTACTAATCTAGCTACTCTATTAATTACATACCCTACTAATTTAACCATTAGATTTAGGGTTGAGACACATAAATTAATTAATAAGTTTTTCACAAATGTATAGTAATTAATCTAAAGTAGGCTAAATTTGAGGGGAAATTTTTAGGGTTTACACATATGTGAAGTAATACAATTGCATTTTATATCTTCTTCTTAAAAAAGAGTGGAAAAATTAGGTTGGAAAGATCACATAAAGGTAAAAGACATATCTTCTCTTTTGGTTTTGTATGAAATTTATTTGATTATTTTTAAAGATTAATGTAATTTTTTTCAGTTAATAAATATTTATAGTTTAAAACCTTTGAATTTTGGTTTATAAATTTTTTCCTATGTTCTTTTAAATTTGTTTATTTTGCATTATATGATTTGTATAGCTTGTATAGTTTTTTGGGTTTAGGGCATATATCACTAAGACTTTTCTTTGTTAGGATTTGTATAGTTAGGGTTGTAATAAGGCTTATGACAAAATATCATTTGGATTTGTAAGGTTATGCTTTATGATTTAGTGTATAGGAATTTGGTTCATATATTTCAAAACTAATATTTTACCTTAATAAATGTCTCAATTGCTAATCAAAATTGTTGCCATTGGCACTAAGAATTTTGTTTTAAAATCAATTTTGTATGGAGGAAACCATAATTCAAATTCTTTGAACATCATGTATTCAACACACACCTGAAGTCTAATATGGCACAAAGGTTATTATTATTTCCAAGTAATAAGCACAAAATGTGTGAAATGCAAAAACACAAGATAATGATAATATTAGTGTTAAATGCAGGTATTGTAATTAGGCCCCAAAATCCCAATTGGTAAAAGTAAGTACAAGTGCAAGTATTGCAATTATGCCCCAAAATTCTAGTTGGTAAAGGTAAGTACGAGTGTAGGTATTGCAACGAAACCCCAAAATTCTAGTTGGTAAAAGTAAGTATAAGTATGGGTATTTCAAATTGAAATGAAAAAACAAGCCTAAATGCAATACCCACGTTTCAAAAAAACCCATCTAAATGGTTTAGATGCCCTTAAATGAAAACCTAGCCCTAAACATAATATGCATATGCAAAGTCACTTTGAAATAACCTAACCCTAAATGCAATACTTGCACTTTGGGTCACTCCGAAAGGACACATGTAGGGTTTAAGTTTTTTTTATATGAAGATCTTACCCTAAATGCAATACTTGCATTTTGGGTCATTCCGAAAGTACGCATGTGAGGTTTAAGCTTTCTTTATATGAAGATCCTACCTTAAATGTAATACCTGCATTCTAGGTCACTTCGAAAGTATGCATGTGGGGTTTAAGCTTTCTTTATATGGAGATCTTACCCTAAATACAATACCTGCATTATGGGTCACTCCGAAATACGCATGTGGGGTTTATGCTTCTTTATATGAAAATCCTAACCTAAATGTAATACCTGCATTGTGTGGGCCACTTCGAAAGTACACATGTGGGGTTTAAACTTTCTCTATATGAAGATCCTATTTAAATGCAATACTTACATTGTGGGTCACTCCCAAAGTACACATGTGGGGTTCAAGGCTTTATATGAAGATTCTACCTTAAATGCAATACGTGCATTGTGGGTCACTCCAAAAGTACGCATGTGGGGTTTAAGGCTTTATATGAAGATCCTACCCTAAATGTAATAACCATATTCAAGTTCATTTCAAAATAACCCATAAGTGAATAAGGTAAAACCTACAATGAAAGGGCAACCTTGAATGTAATACCCACATGTAAGGTCGTTTTGAAATACCCAATATGTAGTTTGGGTGCGCCTTTGAATGAAAACCAAGGCCTAGATGCAACACCTACATGCAAGTTCATATTGAAATAATCCATAGGTGATTAAGGCAAACCTTATGTGAAAACCCTAAACCTTAAATGCAATACCCGCATGTAACGTCATTTCAAAATAATTGATAAGTGCTCTAGGTGTCCAAAATATGTCTTTTTATATACCTAAATTAATTATTATCATGAATTAATTTTATGACGAAATGTAAGTTTTGCAATGAATGTAAAAAACCAACAACTATTATGGGACCTATATGTAGGTATTGCAAAAGATGTAAAAAAAAAAACCAACGGCTATTATGGAAACTATATGTAGGTATTGCAAGGAATGCAAAATGCCAGCGACTATTATGGGATTTATATGTGGGTATTGCAATGAATGTAAAATGCCTACAACTATTTTAGGATTTATATGCGAGTATTGCATATTTGAAAATTTCCTTATGGAATTTATAATAGAAAATGATGTAGGTATTATATGTTTAAAATGTGTGTATTGTTTTAAATGTCTTTAGGTGATGTGAGTCTTATTATATTAGATGTAAATATTACACAATGTTCATTTTGATCTTTGGTTTAATTTTTACATCTCAAGTACTAAGAAAATTATGACAAAGAAGACATATATGATTAACCATATACCCATAAAACAAATGTGAGTAGAAGATACTATTATATTGATAAAAGATGTACAAAAATGGATGCATGAAAAATTACTAAAAAACCCAATGAAAAAAAAACATTAGTTCTCTATAACATATCAAAGGATCGAAATTCAAAATTGGGTAGTCCAAAAAATAAAAGGGCTACAAAACCTAACTAACTATATAGAGTGAAAACCTAACCCATTTTAGTATTTACAATCTTGTGTTTAGTTTGGTATGCAACTACTGCATTTGCAGCCTTTGTTGCATGACGACCAGTGTAAAAATGGCGGCGTTGCATTTCAACCTGAACTACATTTGCAACAAATTTTTCCTGTGTTTAGTCTTGAACCCTATAAACACCCAAAAACCACCAAATTAAACCCTAACACACCTTGGATGAATGCAATAAAAAAACAATAAACATTGCTTATTATTGTTTCTTACCTTCCATGAATCATTTTAGATTCATGAAAATACAAAACATCTGCCAACTATTTTACTAGACTTTCGATCTCAATTTTTGACATCCCATGCCGTCTTTAATTGTCGTGCATACACACAACGGGTGGATCAAATCATCCCTTGTAAATCTTCTTCCTTCTCCATTTGTGATGTTGCATCTTGAGGCACATTGCCCATGCCCTAGGCATTGAGGCCCAACACCTTTAACAATTGCTCTGAAGTTAATTTGACCAAAATTGGTTTTGGGAATGGTGGACATTGTTTTGTAACAACTACGGGTGATTCCACTCGCACTATGCTTTGGCATGAGCGCGATTAACAACCTTTTGATCATTTCGCCTTTACACAACCATTGTTTTTCCCAAGATGCGAACATTCATTTTGGCATGGTCTTGATGTTGAGGACCTCCTGTAGAAGTTGAAGGCTTCCCAAGTTTAGCCTTTTCTGCCACCAAGCCATGCACCTCCTTTAAATGTTTGGTTAACAACCATTTGGCACAATATGCAACGGTGCAAATGCCAACTTTGCATTTCCATTTCAACCCAACCTTTGTCCATTCTTTGTCCTTCCGAGCCAAATTAGGTGGACAAGGGGGTGCCGATGGTTGAGAAACCTGGTTGGTTTCAAGTTCTGGACCTAAATAAAAAAATATCAAAATGTAAATCATTACTTTGTAATTAAAAAGCCCTAACCCTAAAACTTTACACATAAAGTGTTTAGAAACAGAATGCAAGTATTGCAAACCAAAATCACACAATCAAATATAATTCCTTCAAACTTTAACTACTTCCAAGTATTGCAATAAAAAAAATCCCGCACCTTCAATCAAATGATGGAAGGTGCAGATATAATTAAATGTAAAATAACTTCTACAATGTTTTTTTTCCTACATTTAATCTAACATTGTAAATTTTAAATCAATCTAATCCATCATTTTTCGATTGAAATTTTCAATCTACAATACTTATTGTCATGCTTGTTAACTTTAATCCACATAGATTGTTTGATACATCAATTTTTAATTTTCATATTTGATAAAGTAACATTTCTAATCCACATAGATTGCTTAATTCATCAATTTTCTAATTTTCATATCTAATGAAGCAACATTTTACTTTTAGTGTCTCAATTTTGATGTAACAACATTTTGTTCACCAATTAGCTGATCCGAAAAAACAACAATACCTTTAGTAGTTACTTGATGTGAAAAAACAACAATTTGCAATTGATTTGATGAAACAACAATTTCCTTCACAACCACTTGATCTGATGAAACAACATTTTGCTTATGCACCTCCAAATCACCGCCATCAGTTTTCCTCAATTTCATTCTCCGAACCATTATAACCTTCAACCTCAACAAAAAAAACCAACCATTATATTGTTAATTGTCAATTTTAATAAACTAAACCAAAAATGTCACAACCCCACTTTGGGTTAAGTGTGAGGGTGAAGCCCACACTCCCAAAAGTGAGAATTTAGAGTCCTCTAGGACTCCCAAAAACTCAGAGCTCGAGTTTAGGGGTCAAAACACCTCGCATTGAGATTTTCTTTATATCAATGGAAAATGCTTGAAGTGTAGATGTCCAAAATGGCCTCGTATGTGCCATTTGGACATCTATAGCACAAGTTATGGGTAAAAGAAGGGTCGGGAGTCAAACTGCCAGTTTGACTCCCGACCACTAAAAGTCAGGAATCCTATAGAAGGAATGCGACATAGCGTTGGAAAGCTCTCAAGGAGAGCTATAACTTTCGTTCAAACCTCACTCAAATTGGAGGTCGGAGATGGGAGATATGAGCTCCCAAAGTCCTGGGAAAAAGAGTCATTTGGATGTAGCCTCAACGGAGAGCTGCAAAATATACTATATGGGGGAAGGTGGTGGCTTCCCCCGAGTCCAGGCCGTGGTGAGTCAAGTGTGTCCAAGTGCCCGTGGCTTGTCCCAACACCCAAGGGTGTTCCTGAATGTGAACTAACCCTCTTGTGGTTGGTTTTGGATGTAGATTCGTGTGAGATAATACTTGTCCCTCTTCCTAGTCTAATTTCAGGACTTCTAGTACGCCCCTCTCTTTTAATGCTGGAAGTCGGGAGCGGCCCTCAAGTCCCAACTTTCTGTAATTCAACATACTTAAACCCTCAAGTGGGTCTAACAAGGGACTTAGGAGCGCGTCAATAAAGACTTAAAAAATAAAAATAAAAATTGCTTGTTGCCATCACCCTCTTCACATCTGGGCCACCACAAAAGAAGGTGACAACACTGTTGCCGTCCCTTTTCTCGTAGCTAAACTAGCAAAAAGGCGCAGGTCGCCAATTTTTTGTGGCAAAGCCATCAAAGAAGGTGATGAATAGTTGTCGTCTTCTTCTTTATTACAATGGAACCTAAGCAAAACAAAACCATAACTAACTCTACACTGAAACAAAAAAAACAAAAAGAAGAAAACAAAAGCTCCCTCGCCTTCTGTTTTTTTTTTCCCCTCCTCGCTTTGGTGCCATTAGTTTCTCAACTCCAACAAAAGAAAAAAGAAAAAAAAGGAAGGCGACGTTGTTGGCATCGCCTTCTTCGATGCAAGAAAAAAAGGAGGTGACGGTAGCGTTGTCGTGACCTTCTTTGCTGCATGAGAACAAAAAAAGAAGAAGAAGGTGACACTTCCGTCACCTTCTTCTTCTTGCTACAACAAAATAAAACAAACAAAAGGGCATAGCAATTGCCGTCCCCTTTTGCCTTCCAAAAAAAAACCAAAGAAGAAGGCGATGGAAGCAAAACTACCATCGCCTTCTTCTTCTTCTTCTTGTAACAAAACAAAACAAAAAGAAGGGGACGACAACTGCTGTCCCCTTTTGCCTTCCAAAAAAACCCAGAGAAAGAAGGCAACGGCAACAAAGTTCTCGTCGCCTTCTTCTTCTTGCTACAACAAAACAAAACAAAAAGAAGGGGACGGCAGTTGGCCTCCCCTTCTGCCTTCCAAGAAAAACAAGAAAAGAAGGTGCCGTTGCCTTCTGCAATGGAAAAAGAAGAAGAAGAAGAAGAAGGCGACAACAACGTCACCTTCTTCTTCTTCTTGCTACAACAAAACAAAGAAAAGAAGGGGATGGAAGTTGCCGTCCCCTTTTGCCTTCTAAAAAAAACCTAGAGAAGAAGGTAATGGCAGCAAAGTTGCCATTGCCTTCTTTTTCTTCTTACTATAACAAAATAAAACAAAAAGAAAGGGATGGCACCTGCTGTCCCTTTCTGACTTCCAAAAAAAACCAAAGAAGAAGGCGACGGTAGCAAAACTATCGTCGCCTTCTTCTTCTTGCTGCAGCAAAACAAAAACGAAAAGAAGGGGACGGCAGTTGCCGAGGTTTAGGGTTTAATTGTCGTCGCCGCCTTCTTTTTCTTTTTCTTGTTACAAAAAAAAAAAGGGGGGGGGACGGTAACAAGCCGTCCCCTTCTGCGATGCAAAAAGAAGAAGAAGAAGGCGATGGCAAGAAGTCGTCACCTTCTTCGTGGTGCTACATCAAAAAATAAAGTTGAAAGAAGGTAAGAAAGCTTACCTTGAAGCTTGGAAGTGGAAGCTCAGGCTCTGGCACTCTCGCTCCCACTTTGGCTTTGGTGCTTCGACTCCGGCTCTGGCAATGGCGATCGGAGGTAGGAGGGGGGAGGTAGGAAGGGTGAGGTAGGAGGTAGGTAGGTAGGAGAGAAATGTTTGAGGCATAGTAGAGGCAGGATATATATATATATATATATATATATATATATTTGGGTAGGGAGGATGTGGTTTTGGTTCATCCCCAAAACAGGTTCAATGGCCTCATCCACAATTGGTGCATTGGTGACTGCTGGTTCACTCTAGCCAGTAGTTAGGTAGCTACACACCAGCGTTTTGCCTGGACTTTTTGAGATTTCTATGGGTTCTTATTTATATATAAAAAAATGGGAGTATTTTGTCACAAATTTGATTTTTTTTCTTTTCACATAGGAATGGTGAATAGAAGGGAAGAATTGTTCATCACTGATCACTACCCTATCATCAAACACTTCTTTAGATTTTCGTCATCTGTGCTTTATTTTAAGTGATATAAAAAATGTTGTGGGAATGTTACCTCAATATCTAGAAATCGTCTTTGAAATGCAAAGGAAAGGGAATAATGAAAAAATAACGAGAAGAAAAATAAGCTTTCCAACTCAAATTTTTATTTTATTTTTCCTTCTCTTTGGACCCCTTCTACTTTCAAAGCTTCTAACTTTTTGTTAAGCTTCTGTTAATTTAAAATGATTTGAAGTGTTATAGGAATGTCACCTTTAGTTTTACAAATCGTCTTTGAACTCTAATAACAATAAAGCAACATATGAGAAAAAATTTATGTGTTCAAGAACTGGTTTTGTAGCATTCAATGGTTTTTTTTTGTTGAGTTCTTACTTGGAAGGGTGACCGTAACTTTTTCAATTCTAATCAGTTTTTTATGATTTTTAATGCATCTGTTGCATCAATAGGAAGGCTTCAAATTTTGTTCGAACATTAAAACAAGGAAGCCCTCCCCTTGGATCCAGCCTGCCCTGAAGGCTTAAGTTCTGATTCACTGGCCATTCTACCCTAGTCAATTGTTTCTATCCTTGTGGCTAAAATGACTTTTTCATTTTCAAGTGCATGTGACAATAATAGTTGCATCAAAATAGCAAATAGCACCTACAAAAACACAAATGAAATATGAATTTTGGTGAAAATTTATTGCAAATATGTTTCTTTTCATAAGTTGCAAGACCAACAATAAGATGCAACTTAAAACCTAAAATGAAACTCAAAGACATATTAAAAATTGAACTAAAAAGCAAAACTAAGCCGTGCACCAAAACTTTACAATTCTACAAACAAGCAGACTTAAGAATTTTAACTAAAGCTAGTGCAAGATATTTGTCAATGACTACTACAAACAACACATATTATCATTAGAAAAAAAAAGGTGAGCCTAGACCCACAGTAGTACTATGGTAAAAATTGCACAAATTCATTTAAATTATTTCTAAATATTACAAATATCCCAAGCTTAGAGTAAATCAGGGTCTCTGAGTTCAAATATAACTTTCTAAAGGTGGGAGTGTAAGTGTTGGTTCACCTTGGCCCCTGACTTAGAACTTTGGAGGAGGAAAGATTTTGTGAATCACGGACATATCAAGGAATAATGCAAGTTCATCCAACAATGACAACAAGACTGCACATTACATTCATACAACAACAATGGAACTTTTAACCCTCCAAGGAAAAATGACCAAAGTGTCGAATCTATCTAAATGAATTAAGTTTCTCTCTGACAATTTAAACTATCATTATTATGATCTAATGACTACCATGACTTGAAAAGTAGAGGGATCCTGTCAATCTTTTCCTTTTTACCACACCTATGAGAACCAAGATTAGGGTTTTCTTTTTCAATTTTGTGATATTGAAAATCTGGAAAAAAATTCCAAAATTTTAGAAAATTAGTTGAATTTACACTTAAAAGAAATTAATTTCAAAATGTCCCAATTTTTTTTAATTACAAAAATTTGGAAAAAAAAATTCGGAAAAAAGGAAAAGAAACCCTGTTAGTCCCACCTTGGAAGTTTGTGGATGTCAAAGATGATGGACAAAATGTTCAATGCAATTATAGAAGGTGAAGGAAACTATTGTCAAAAACTTGTAGGGTGTTTTATGGCGAGGGACTGGGGGGCTCCCCGGTCGTATTAGGTCAGTGTTTCAAGGGCTAGCATATCAGGATTCAGGTTAAGAGAAATCCGACCAATGATTTCATGCTTTGGAAATTTACCAAGCTAGACATACACTTTCAAAAAGATGGATGTGCTTTGAGCTAAGCTTTTTCACCTATGTCTGAAATAATAATGCAATTTGCATTTCATTTGGTATGGCTTGGGGCCAGGGGCAAAGTTGGGAATGGAAACCATGATGAAAAGACCATCTTTAGCCAGAAGAGATCCTCTATTTGAGAAAGATCATTCAATGCTCTTCACATGGTTTGTGCATTTGTGCAATTTCCATAAAAATTTGTTTCACATGGTTTGTGCATTTGTGCAATTTCCATAACAATTTGTTTCACATGGTTTGTGCAGTTGTGCAATTTCTGATACCAATTTGATGTTCTTCACATGGTTTGTGCATTTTTGCAATTTCCATATGTGGTGGGATGTTGAACTTTGGGTGAAGAGATGGACATGTGCGACTGCATGTTTGAACAGGTTTATGGTTTAAATCAATGTGATATCCCATAATCTGCCCCCACCCTAACAGCCCCAACCCCCTCCTTTCTAGATCAGTGAAACTCAATAGACTTTTTAATCCCTGCCCTTTATTTTCCTCTAAAAAACAAAGAGAAAAAGACAAACAAAAAACCCTAAAATAAAATACAATTTTTTTTCTTTTTATCGTGCTAAAAACGATCTCCTAAATAAAGTTCCCAAATGTCTTTTTAAAATTTTCTTTCCAAAGCCCCGGGCCTTTAGCAAAATTTCGGAAAGTTTCATCTATATCGGATGAAACTACCTTTTCGTCCATCCATTCCTTCATCCGCAAAGGGACGTCACTGTATTGATAATCTGAATCTATTCTGCTTCTCCTGCGTTTCCCTCAGTGACAGAGTTAGGTCAGAAAGGCGTGCGCGAGCGCGCGCGTTTGCGTCGCTTCTTCCCCTTCCTTTCTCTGTGCGTGATTTCGGGCGCAGGTTCCGCTCCCTCGCTGTTGTTCCTGCAGGCAAAACTAGCAAACGACGACAGATGACAATGGTCCCCACCGCCGCAAATCGGCCTCTGAGAATGTGCAATGCTGTACTGATGTGCTGCAGTATTCATCAAGTGTGGAACTGCTGTAAGTACCAGGTGATGCAGCGGATTGGATTCTGCATCCAGTCATAAAGGAACGGACTCGGACTTGATCCATGGCTATCGTACTTATCTCTCGCGTTTATCGCGAACGTCAGGTGATGATGATGATGATAATCTGGTGCAGGATTCCTAGAAAGAGAGCCACAAAAGGAAAAAACAGAAAGAGAGTAAGAAAGAAAGAGAGAAATTTGATCTCTTGGTCAGTCATCAAAATCAGATCGATGACCATCTCTCCTAGATCCCTGCAGTGGCAATCATTTGGGGTTTACTATTTTTTACAGTCAGCCGCAATTTCGGAGTTTCGTAGAGATCCGCGTACAAGGTGATGAGGGTGTTTCGAAAGATCCATCCAGGAGTTCAAAATTAGTACTAGTTGGAACCTGAAGAAAGCTCACGATCGACAGACAGAATGTACAGCCAGAGGACAGTGGGAGAAGAAGCAACTGGTGGCTTCGAATTCTGTGATGATGTCAGATGGTGAGTGGGGTCCACTTAGGAGGGAGAGGAGGGTTCAAGAAGGTTCCCCCTACTTTGCGTGGGTGCAGCTGCTAGCGTGCTTCCTAGCAAGATGTGATCATCTCATCATCACTGTCTCTATCCCCACTTTTTTATTTATACCAAATTTGCGTGTTGCCCCGGATCATGTACATGGGCATCACGGAAGTGGGTGGTGGATGCCCATGATCCAGCTGCAGTTGCTTAATGAAACTGCAGTACTTGTACCAGAACTGCTCAGGAATCTCCTTTTAGATTGCGGTCGACGCAAGTGGGGAAAAACATCCATGGCGGCTAGCTAGCTTCACATTCGTAGCTCTAGTAGGCTTTGCACTACTCTGGACTCTGGACCTTGTGTGGTCTCGTGACGTGATGGAAGACTACTAGGTGGAGTGCTGCTGTTAAGATTCTCTCTCGATCGAGTTCGACATCTAGTGTTGGAAATATCTGAAGCCATCGTGCAGCCTGCAGGGAACGAGTATTGCAAGCAGAGAATCTCATCACTGGAGGGAGAAAATGATCATGAGTACGTTACTAGAATCATGACTATCGTCTCCATGACGCGGCAGCGAGAGCAGAATTTTCTTTCGACATTCTTCATGAACACGGAATTGTCAAATCTCATGCTTGCTTGATCCATGAATTGCTGCTGTACATACATGTTTTCTGTCGTAAGCTCTCGACAAGTTTTGCAGATGACGGTAGAGTGTAGTGTAACACGCCGAGTTCATAGCACAGAAGCTCGCGGCGATCCAGAATTGCAGAGGCGTCCAGTAGAGGCAGACATGGGAATCGAGAGCCAGATCTCTAGAAATGGTACTCATGATCCACGACGCGTGGAACCTGCAACTACATCCGCGAAAATTCAAGCAGCTGCAACACACGGGACAAAGAGAGCACGCGGCGGGATCAAGAGTAGTTCATGTCAAGGTGTGCTGAGTTCGGATCTAGAGGGCCGCGGCGGCCTGGAAGAACCGCGAGGTCGACGACGAAGAAGGGGAGGACCGGAAAACGGGCTGCACACGTTCAAGGGCGTGAGGCAGCGGCAATGGGGACGTTGGGTGGCTGAAATTCGAGAGCCTCGCTTGCGGACGCGCATGTGGCTCGGAACTTTCTCCACGGCATTGGAAGCCGCTCGCGCTTATGATGAAGCTGCTCTCACCTACCACGGGCCTGGAGCACACCTCAATCTTCCCCACGAAAGGACGTATGCACCTCGCGGATCAGCCTCCGCCAAAATCCAGTCGACACTGCAAGCTGCGCCTGAACATGACTCCTCATGTTGCCGCTGGTCTGAGCTGCCTCCTTCGCCTCATGTCCTCACGTCCGAAGCTGAATTTGCCATCAATCAGCAGCCTGGTGCACTTCTCGGAACTGCATCCTACAACGTTGGTGCCGATCGCACAGTAGTGCCATCCAGGCAGCAGCTCGATCCTTCAAAATTGCAACGAGATTTGACAGACCTGCAGCTCGTTTACTTGCAGGAGTCTTCGAAGCAGCTTTTAGCTCCGCCGGCCGACGCTAATTTGATCACAGCCGTGATCGTCGAACACACAAAGGAACTGGCAATCGCTGACGCATGCCCTAGTAATCAGCCCGCTGAAGAGAAAAAAATTCCAGGAGCTGCTGCATATCCAGCAGGATTGTTGGAGAATCTCTTGAAACTGGAGGAATCAGAAGAGGAACAGGAGTCCATGAGCTGCATTACGTCGTCGTCTACTCCTCATCACAACTTGTTACCGGCGGCCGGTACTAGTGTTGCAACAACTGACATGAAGAAATCAAGAGTCATGAATTGCGGTACTAACAGCACAAACACTCGATTACTAAAGGAAGAATGCTCGAGTTCTTCACCCGGATCCTCAACAAATTCGTGTGCTCCTCAGATGACGGTGCAGGATGCAGGTACTAGCACTACTTTCTGGCCTGAAGGTGCAACCAGCTCACCAAGGTCGGGAGCAGAAGATCATCATATGCAGTCATGGGAGAGTATGGAGATGCAAAATCCATGGGAGGATCAGTATGCACTTGCAAATGGAATGAGTCTGCCGCATCCACCTCCCCTTGATCTCCCTAGCCTATCCCTGGATGAGCCAATTCTTGACATTTTCTGTGATATACCAAGAGCGATGTGCTTGGACAAGCTTTTGTCTGAAAGTACTTAGCTAGACTTCCCAGCTGTGCTCTCTAGATATTCCACACATCACAGAATACAATACACATGATCTCAAGCTTCCTGTTGAGGTCCAGGGTTTCATCCTTAATGTCATGTGCAGACACCCACAGATCTATCCCACCCAGTTGGAATCTTTACTGATGATGGCAGATGCATATGAAAGCTGCAACCATCACCATGTCTGAAGTGTAAGATATTGTGGCAACAAAAGCTAGAATACTCTCAAGTATAATTTCAACCTGGGATCTTCTCAATCTTTTGCTGCAATGTGAGCCATCCTTTTGTGCACATGACCATTTGGAGCTGATTTTGCATTATTTTTTTGGTGACAAAACATGACTTCTAGTCCAGCAACTGCGCTTGGAGCTTGCAATGGTGGTGTTGTTCCACAATGATGATGAAACTCATTCAAGTGTATGAGTTCACATGATGCCCAATGAGATTTCCACATTGGTTTTTTCACAAGTATGTGCCTGGTTGCTTGGGTCTCCCTAAACTCATAAGAGACTTGTTTGCTGCAAGAGATTCCTCCATATGGGACATATGTACATTTGCAACATGGAATTCTTAAGTTACAACCACTTTCGCAATCAAAATCTCAAGTGTACAATCTTGTGATTTCATCCTGCACACAAGATTGTATTCAGTGGTTTGCACTGTGTATTTTGACAAGAAGTGTTGAAATTTTCTGGATTAGCATTGATTGTGGATGCACTCGCACTAGGGACCTTCAATGGCTGTCATGGAACCCATCAATCCTTTAGTGTCAAACTAGGACAATGCAAACAGCAGCATCCAGCATTTGTCAATATCCCAAATGTCACCCCACCATTAGGGTTTGTCCAAACCAGTGTCTGCAATCATTCTGTTTTGTCTTCTGGTTTTATCATATGCCCCCCAGCTCTTACCATAAAGATGCAAGAGAGAGGCACCTGGCTTCTGTAGTAACACTTGAAACAATGTGAAGATCTCAAACACTTACACATCTTCACTGTTCCCGTATGAACAATAAATTGACACACTGTCAGGTCACAAAATCTTCTGCCTTTCACATATAGATATGTCCCAGGATGATATCTATTGGATAAGTTCAGATGTCAATGGCAACGACTGGATAAATTGTGAAAAACAAGGGCTTTAATCCATTACTATGACCAATGTCATCTTCTGTGCATCAAACTAAGCACAGCAGCTTAATATGTGTACTTTGGCTCGGACAATATGCATGGTAATAGTACAGCTTTCCCAGAGCTTTCCCTTAGGCAAGCTAAAATGTGATAATGATTCCAGGTCTGCAATGGGTGAAGTTAAAGCACACCAAAACCAGTGCACTTTCTCAAAGCTGCCAAAGCAATTGTAAGCAAACCCACAGGGGGAACCCAGGGTCAATTGGAACTGGATAAATGGTCTCTAGATGCAGCTCCCCTCCGTTTTTCAATCATGGACATATGTTGTGTTCTGTGACTGCAGTCCACTTGGTAAGGATGCTGTAGACCCAAGTAGAAAGATGGCTTTTTGGGACTAACTGGAGGCCAAGAAACCCTGTTAACAGGAGAATTGTTCATGAACAGCTCCAAGCTAAGACTGCTCACAAACTGCCATAATAGCTGGCTGGGTTGGCTTATACAAGGGGTAGGTAAGCAAGACCTAGAGTTTGAACCCACAACCACTCAGAGCTGGTAGCTACTGGGTGTTGTTGATATAGCTGCAGGCTCAGGGATGCAGAAACTACATCAAGTTGTAAAGATTGTGCAAAATACTCTTAACACTTTACTTTGGACCCAAGGCACTGGACACAGGAATTATGTGCTCATCCAGGCCTAGATTCCAAAATCTCCTTGGATGCTCCATGGCAGCTGGCTAGATTACAATAGTCTCCATGCTCACTCTGCTGCTCTCAAATCAAAATACAGAATAAGCCTTTGTAGCTTCATTAGAAAACAAAAGCTACAATCCCCCTTTGGCCTTTGTCCTTCATAGTATAAAGTGGCCAGCGAGTTTTTGACTTTGCCGTAGTAGTTGCTTCATTTGCTGACATCCTTATTGCTACTTTGTACATTTTTGAAACAGCAGTCCTAAAGAACCCCAATTGAAAGTAGATTGCAGGTTGCATGAAATTTGCACTTTAAAGTTTGAGGAAGCAAAAACAGGTCTAAAAGACTTAGCAAAGGCAGAGATGGTATTTGAAGAATAATCCAGGACCTTCAACATTTCACTACATTCGTAGTTTACAGGTTGCATGAAATTTGTACTTTTAAGTTCAAGCAAGCAAACCAGGTCTTCAAAGGGTCATCAAGAATAGAGATGCAATTTGATTTTGAAGAATAGGCCCTTCAGCATTTTAGCTGCCATTTGTGCAAACAAATCTACAAACCTGGGGCAATACCAGCCTTATACTAGTACCAGTCTGGTATGGGACCTGAGGTAATACCAGGTTTATACATGTTGTCTAGCAAGCAAAATTCAGCCTTTGGACCTAATGCCAGGACCAGACTGGTATGAAAGTTTTTTAGAGTACCCAATCCCAGTATCTGCCCAGTATAGAAAAAAAGGCTGACAAGAAGACAAATCTGGTAAGTTCAAAAGTTGATACCTTAAATAAAAACCCCCCAAAAAGACTTGGTTGTTTCTAAACATTATAAATACAAGTGTGGAGTCTGCCATTGGCCCAAGTGTGAATAGGACCTAATGATAGAGCCCAATTGTGAAAAAAGTTGTTTTAAATTTTAAATCAATTTCTTGCCACAAAAAATTTACTCAAATGTTAATATATCCTTCACCTTTGGTCTAAAATTTACTAAATCCATTCCAAGAAATCCCACTCATCAAGGGCTTTCTAAGAGGTTGCCCCAATTTCCTTTATAGTTATAACTATAATTTTATTGAATTTTCAATGAAAATACTCTTCAACATTCAATAATTTTTTCACTGCATTACCAAACATTATCAAGCCACCCAGATGCATTATAAATATATCAACCTGAGGCTAAATGAGGGTACCTGAGACCAAATTAAACATTTCCAGGATTAAACATAGCCATTATGAAAGCCATGGTGCAATGGAACTCTAAATCCCATCCTACCACACTCTAAATTACCTGCACACAAAACAAGGGTTTTGAGAATTACTGTAGTACCTTCGCCATTTCAACACATGTCCATCAAATAATTAATTAATTTTGAACCATTCATTTCAACAAAGGAATATTCTTAAATATTCACTATTTTTCTTCACAATATTTTTTGATTTAAATAATAATAATTTTTGAAAATTTGAGCATTTATGAAAATAATATAATTAGTGTTGAACTGACCAAGGTACTAGGGTATTGTGGAGCATTTTCTAGAAGGGGTTTTTGTTAACCCTGTTTATATAACCTTGTCTCAATACAGACAATGGTTATAATATTGGGGTAGAAACACCCATTACCAAACACCTGCTCATTACCAAACAGCCATTTGGTTCAGTTAGTCCACTTTGGTCAAAGTGAGTCAACACCTTCCAACGATCAGAGTCACCTCTATCACCAAACACTCGTTGATAGAAACCGACCCCACTTGTATTGGAACTAGTTTGAACCCTGTGCCTAATGCACAGATGTGTGTATTTGACAATACATTTTACAAAATTACAACTACAAATTACATTTCCAAAACCTCTCTATATACCACATTCCGCATGTATCCATGGGGACCCTGGCTGCTGAAAATCTTGATGTTTGCACTGCTTGTGACCCGTGAGATAGCAACATACAGCTGACCATGGGAAAAGACCGGAAACCGCAAATATATGTTGGGTTTGTTGCTGATATTGATATCAAAATCTTGGGGGTGCCCCCCCCTGGGGCCGGGTATGCCTTTCTTAGACAGCAACACGTGCGCAGAGGTGGGGGTTATTTATTTCTGTCAAGGTTTTCTTCCTTGTATGATGCCATCCATGGATGGATGATAGGACAGATGTATAGATGGATGGAAGGCTTCACGACCAACAACCACAATGTCCTTTACTATATGTAATAGTTGTGTTTGAAAATGAGGGTGGATTATACCCACCACTAGAAAAATCTATCCATTTACTAAAATGGCCCCACCAATATTAAAGTAGGTGTGTTGGGAAAGGTGGGTGTGTTTACTAGTGTTGGGTGGGTATCATTTTTTTTATATCCATCAAGTTCAGATATTGAAATTTTTACCATATGTGTCGGTTCTCTTAATATAATTCTTTAATTGATTTTAGAGGCGAGATCCAGGTCTCAAAGTTGGATTTTTTTTCCTCAAAACTAGTTCTTAGGTTTCCAGATCTTGCCTATGTGAGAATAGTCGGTTATCTACACTGGTTCTCATTGACTGGTTTTCATTTAAAGTTTCCATTTTACATTTAATGTTTTTTTAATATTTAATTTTTTATTATTTAAAATTTAGATGTACAACACATGGAATATTTCAAGTCTTTTTTCAACCAACAAATGTTTTTTGAGTTTTTTTTTAATGAACAAACCTTTTTTTTCCAACATTTTCCCAACCAACAATTATATTTTCTAATTTCATAAATCCACAACTTCATCCCATTCAAAAGAACTTTCAAATTCTTCTAGTTCTTCTTTTAAATCTCCATCTATGTCAATGAATTTTACTAAACTAAAAGGTGATTTCCAACCAATTCTAAGAACATTAGGCCAATTTTTGCTAACAAATATCAATTTCTACAAAAAAAATTGATTGTAGCCTACATCTTCTTAAATTTGTAGAGAAAATTATTTTAGTTTCAATCTAGGATCCAACAATTCCCTAGATTTGACGAATAAGAAATCCCACAGTTGGAAACATGGACTCGTGTTTCTGCCACCATTGCAAATGACACTTTTTTTCCTTCACATCCACTTGGTATTGTTTGAAAATGAAAAGATCCTTGTTCACAAGTTCTTTTGTTGGTTCACTTGTGTTGGTAGTTTGTTCAAATATATCCAAACTGTAATCATCATCAACATTAATGTTAACAAAAACACTTTCAACTTTTGCCAAAGGATGCAAATGGTGATAACATTTTAACAACATGGGATAAAAGGATTTGCTATCATATTCCTCAACAATGGCAACACATTATTCCCTTCCAATAAATGAAGATACAAGATGAAGGCTTTTAAACCTAGGATCTAACATCAAATAACACATATTATGGGCTTTCTTTTCTCCAAATTTTCTCAAGAAAGAAAGAAAAGCCAACACAACACAAACTTCCTTTCTAATGTTAAATGCAAAAAAAAGTTAAGTCATCAACAATAGTTGATTCCTCTTCCATTAAAATGTAGAAAAGGTAGTTTTAAGTGCAGCTCTAAGTTTAAAGCCATGGATATTACAAAATTGAGATCATCACTTAGTAACCAATGACCATGAAATAGGTTCATGACACACGCAGTCACAATAAGAAAAAGGCAATCAACAATGATTTGGCAGATGTGTCATGTAAGAGGTGGTGGTATTTGGCCAGCCACCTTCATAACAATTTGTTTATTGTAGCATAGAACTATAGTAGCTCAAAATGACAATGCTTCTTGAAACATAATGATTTTATTAGCAAACCTGCAAAATAGTAAAACAAAATAAATTAGTAATCTTCAATGGAAACAAAACAAATTGACAATTTTCAAGAAAAATTTAACTTTTCCACAAAGTAAATAAGATTTTTTGTGTTTACCATGTTTTGACTCAGGTATTGAGTTTTTTGCAATCAATCCAAAATCAACACAAGCTTTTGTCGACTCTTGCCTACCCCTTCCAAAATTTGCTTGAGTTGCCTTGATAAATACATATCTTAGATTTTTGCACACTTTTTCATTAGTTGTAGCATATTAACATGCTTTGGAAAAGACATGCCCAAAATAAATACCAAAACTTTTTTGTAAACCTCATGTTTCACAACTAATAATATATTTCAAAAGATAAACCATTGTATTCAACTTAAAGCCCTCATCATTCACATATGCAATGATTTTTTTTTCAAACCAAATTTGTTAAACAAATTTGTTAAATTTCAAACCAACGCCTGTCTAGAAGGTTTTGTAGCTTCAAACAATCCAATGGTTATATGTTTTGATTACCAATTAGATCTTAAAAAATTTACAACCAAAGCAAAAACATCATGAACACCTTTATTCATCCATAAATCAAAGCTTGTAATTGTTATATAACATTTTGCAATGTTAGGTAGAACATACAATCAATTAGTTTCCTCCACCAAATTTGGCAAAATTTCTTGAGAAAATTACCTTCTAGAAGGAAAATTAAGTTTTGGACATAAATGTAATGCTAATCTTTTAAAGCACATACTCTCAACAAATTGAATTGGCAATTTTTTTTTTACAATTAATAAACTTAGATCTTCATAAAATTCCTTTTGCTAAGTATCATTTTTTTTGAATGAATCCAACAAAAACATTTGATATGGAAGATCCAAATGGATTGAGACATTTTTTTGCTAGTTGCCTTTCCACACTTCCTTTCATCATGTTTTGTATTTCTTCAAGTTTTTGGTAAATTAAAAAATGATCATCATCTACATGTTTTTCTAGGGATGTTATAACATTGTTTAATGATATGATATTAGTCCTTTTCTTGCATGTGTTCCTAGGTTTGAAACATTCGTAGGTGCATTATAACATAACAAACATCTCATTACTTGTGGATGCTCTAAGTTCAAAGGTTTGCTATCATTTATACAAAACAAAAACCAACAAAAAACATTTCATCCTTTTAATTTCCACAATTTATTTTGTCCATGCAATTCTTTAAGATGTTACTTCATTATTTCTTATTCATTATTAGTTTGCAAATTTCCTCCAATTTCATATTGCAAACTAGGATTTATTTCATACTTTTCTTCCACATTATGTTCTTCCATAACAACTTCATTCATGAAAATATCATCACACGTTTCACTTAATTTGTTTTCAATTTTTGATTAATGTTCCATGTTGCAACTTTCACAAAATATTTAGTAGAAAAAAAAGTAATCAACAATATTCTACCAAACCTATTTCAAACACGACATACAATTGTAAATAGACAAACAAAAAATAACAATGCAATAAAAGGTTTGAAGGTTTAGAAAACAATTACAAGCATTTACAAAGCAAAAGGGGTTAAGGTAAGAAAATGAAAAAATGAAGATATAATGAAAGATTATAGTAAGAAAAATGAAAAAAAATAATGTTGATTAAAATTTAGTTTAGGGTTTAGGGTTTATGTGTTTAATGTTTGGAAATATGCAAAATAGTCCAAGTGTAAAAAACCTACTAAACAAAAACACAAAATTTAACAATTAATTATACAAAAAATTGAAAATAATAATAATATAAATATAAAAGTTATAAATCGAAGAGAGAAAAAAAAAAAAAAAAGACTTACTAGATTATAGGGTTATCATGCCTCTTTATGCTCCACCTCGTGGACAAATAAAAAAGGGAGGAAACACCAAGCAAGGGGGGAAAGCTTGAAACTTAAACAAGGTAGGCAAGTAGGTGGTGAAATAGACAAAAGTAAGCGAGGCAAAAATAAGCGAAATACCTATAGAAACGACCATGGCAAAAGGAAGTGATGAAAGAGGCGATGAAACAAGTAATAATGTAGGCAACAAAGAAAGCACAAGCAAGCATGAATAGGTCACAAAACAAATAAAGCAAGTGAAGCAAACAAAAACAAGTTGTTGCAACCCTAACCTTGGGCTTGCGACTAAGACAAGGTTGTGACCAAGAGGAAGACCCAAGAGTCACATCACATGTTCCCGGGAGTGCAAAGAGTGTGAGGGAATGAACCTTTGCACCCCAAGTGATCTCCAATTGTGGGAGTTGGAGTCTCAAATGGACTTTCGAATTTTCAGAGCGCAATTACAGGGGTCAAAACCCATCGGTTGGGAAAGTTCTTTATATCATTGGAAAGTTATTGAAACATAGATGTTTAAATGGGCTTGCATTGCTCATTTAGACATCTGAAACACAAGTTATGGCCAAAAGAAAGGTCGGGAGTTTGCTAGTTTGACTCTCGACCATTAAAAGTCGGGAATCGACATGAATATTTTGCGTGTAGGTGGAGTGCTACATATCGTTGGAAAGCTTTTGACAAGAGCTATAACTTTGCTTCAGACGACATTGCAATCAGAGGTCTGCATGTGAAGTTATGGGCTCTCAAAGTTGTAAGAATCCCAATAGTGAAAATTGTGGGACTCCCATTTTGGAGTCCTGAGACAAAAAACCATTTGGATGTGGCCTCCATGGAGAGGTGCAAAGTATACTATAAGGGGGAAGGTGGTGGCTTCCCTCAAGTCCAGGTCATGGTGAATCTTGTGAGTCCGAATTGCCTGTGGCTTGTCCTAGCACCAAAAGTGCTCCAATTATGTAATGACTAACCACTTTGTGTTGGCTTTGTGCAAGTTTGTGTGAGTGATGAAAGCTTGTCAATTCTTCCTAGTCTCGTCCTGAAGCTCAACACATCCCTCTACCCCTCCAAAGTGTTACGAACTAAGGTGCCCCGATTTCTTACTTTTCCATTGTTTTCAGTTTGGGATTCACCTTTGAGTCCCTTAAGGAGTTGGGAGCGCATCACAAGTAGTGAAACAAGCGAGAACAGGCAAAACTAGGCGAAAACAATGAAGTAGACGAGAGTGGGTGGCAAAACAACATGTGAAGCAAATGACAAAGTGGGCAAGCGAAACAAGCACACAAGGTAGGCAAAGCAGGCAAGAGCATGCACACAAGGTAAACATGCGAGGTGAGCAAAATGATAAACAAGCAACGAAAACAAATGACAAATAAGCAATGGACGTAAGTGACCAAACACACAAGGCAAGCAAAAGAAGGACATGAAGTTGGTGAAGTAAGCAAACAAAACAAACATGTGAGGTAAGCAAGTGAAATAGGCACATGAACAAGCAAGAAGGAAGGAAAAATAAACTTACATTATGGAAGGAACTAAAAAAAAAACCCATAACTCCCTCAATACAAAAGACCTAAATTAGAGTAAATAATAAAAAAAAAGCTTTGAAAGGTTTCAAATGAGGAAACACAATGTGAAAAAGTTTTGAAAGTTTTGATGTGAAGAAACACAATGTGAGAAGGGAAAAATTGGAGAGGCTAATTATTGAGAGCAAAATGTTCATTGGACATCATTTCGGGATTAAGATTCCTTCTTCTAGAATTTCTACCCCCTAGTTCTTAGTTTTTACTTAATCTTGTACACCCTACAGCCAACAACCACTTAGGATTCCTTTTTCCTTCTTCTAAAAGCTACTACCTATCCCCTTACACCTACCACTTAAACCCTTTAGCTAAGAATTTGATCTAAAGAGAAAAAAAACCTTTTCCCGATTTTTTTTGTTTATTAATTTATTAAAAAGAAGGGTGAAATTCATGAAAGGACAATAAGGGTCATAATATTGATCTAGATATCATTTAAATTGATGTCTAGGGGTTTATGTCAATGATACTCAAATGATACCCATCACTCCCTAGGATTCCTATCCAACACTCAATTATATCCACCTAGAGAAAAAATTGTCCTTTCATTATAAAAAAATCCCCCACTCTAATTTGAAACAATTGTCTTTGGAAATGGGGTGGGTTTTACCCACCACTAGAAAATTTGTCCCTTTATAAGAATAAATATTGGCCCCACCATATTGAATTGTTGTGTTTGGAAATGGGGATGGGCTATACCCACCTTTGGAAAAAACTATCTTTTTATTAAAAAAATGGCCCCACCAATATTATAATAGCTATGTTTACAAATAGGGTGGGTTTTCACTATGAGAGAAAAGGGAGTTTTGTAACTTGCTTTGCAACTCACTGTATTTATATGTCGTGAATGCTAACAAACAAAGTTGCATGAGTTGTCAAATCGTAATTATTTGTATATACAATGCAACTCATTACAACTCAATTGAAACTCAATCAAAACAACTCATTTTCAACTACTATGAAACTCCATTATAATTGCATTCTTGATGTCATTGATTATCATCCATCTATTAAAATCTGACATGTGGCATTGTGAAAACTTTTGAACATAAAAATGATTTTCTTTTCAAAATATTGATCTTCATTGTTCATTATGATTGTTAATGATGGTCCAAGATTGTGACACATGGCACAATAAAAAATTACCACATGGCATATTAATTGTATTTTGGTATAAATAAATAAATAAAAATATTTATTTTAGTAGGTAAGTAGGTCATACATAACCATAGGTAGGTAGGATGGTAGGTTTCAAGATTTACATATTTACATATTTACCTAGGACCTACCTACCTACATAAGTGGGTAGAAAAATAAGACCTACTTACTTAGATAAGTAGGTAAGTAGGTAGGAAAACACAAGATTAAGTGAACTAAAAAATAGTTATGAAATTTTATTTTATTTTATGTTTTACCTTTAGGTTAAATTTTTTTGAGTTCATCCCAAAATGACACTTGTATTTTAATGTGAGAATATGAAATAACAAACCTTCTATATATAGTTTGTTACACGAGATTTGAAGACAAAACATATGGGTTAAATCTTTTAGTTGTTCTTTAGTTACAAATTAAGTTGTAATTAAATTGTAATTATAACACTTAAATATTTAGGGCAAGCAAAGGGAGGGTTCCATTATTTCTAATGTTTAAACCAAACTTGAACCCCTCCTATTAACACCTCTTGGGCACAAACAATCGTCAAAAAATAATAAAATTGAAAATGTTATGGCCTTCTAAAGGAGAAGGGGTTAAAAACTCAAAAAAACAAACCACTAAATGTTATAAAGGCCAGTTTTCAGACACCTTAAAAAATCCTTGTATGTTATTCTATTGTTATGAGAGTCCAAAAATGATTTGTAGAATTCTAGGTGTCGCTCCTATGACACTTTAAATCATTTAAAATGAATAAAAATAACAAAATTATGAGGTTTGTAAGATTAAAAAAAAGAAAAAAAATGTGTTCTGTAAGTTGGAAAGTTTATTTCTCTTCTTGTTATTTTTTCATTATTCCTTTTCCTTTACATTTCAAAGATGATTTTCAAAGTTTGAAGTATAACATTTTAAATCACTCCAAATGAAACACATATGATGAAGATATAAATAATTAATGAATATGTATCTTTATTAAGTTTCAAATAGTTGCATTATATTCATAACATAGTTGAATATTAGTGCTCTAGTACTTGTATAAATTATATTAATGGGAATTATAATAAAAAATCAATTACAAATGTATTCCATAATGGATGGTGGATATGTGGACATGTGACATGATCGCATGTATGTACATTGTACCTAGTTGCAACATAGTTGTTTCTTTAATGGCACATGTATAATAGATCTAAAATAGTTGCCACATACAACTACAATGCAACTTCTCAAAAAGTCAAAAATGGTTGACTACTTATGTATGTACGATGTGTATAAATTATTATATACAAGACCCATTTTCACTTCACTTGCAACTATAATACAATTAATTGATTTTCTAATGTGGCAATTTATTTAGTAATACATTATATTTCTAAGGGGATAGTTGCACACTAGTTATAATACCTAAAAAATAGTTGCACAATAGTTGTATATGAGTTTTTTTGAGTTTTAATTGCACGACAATGTGGTTTCAATGGATGTGATTTCTCATAGTGTATATCTATTTTAATATTTTTAAAGTCTTTTATGAACCCGATAACAACCCACCTCTATTCTAATAGTTGTCTTTGGAAATGGGTGTGGGCTATACACATCCTTAAAAAAAATTTAAGTATCTATAAAACCAACACCCACCAATATTGTAAAAGTTGTTTTTGGATTCATAGGAAAATCTCCTCAAATTTGTATGCATGGGATTTAGGGCAAATCATGTAGTGATCTTGGGCAAACTTGCAAATTCGTGCCTCATCATCGAACCAAAGTTATATAGTGATAAGATGATTTATGAACCTTGTGAGAATCAAAGTCTAGAATCAAAAAACAAGTATGGACTTGGGATACCTATTCTATAAAACAACTTGAAATTTACCCTACATTGCCAATTATCAAGAGAACCATGAGGATAGGCTCAATGAAACTCTATATAGCTACTTGTAAAGCAAATTGCTTGATCTTCTGAGCATTCTCAGGAGCCTCCAAACTCTGGTTTCATCCCTCAACCATCTATATTGTTATTTTTTCATCTTAGCATAATTTTGTTTCCCGTATTGGGGGAGTAACTATTGGTTTACCTTATGGTTGGGTAGTTAAATGCTTAGATTTTTGTGATTATTTATAAAACTGGTCCAATTTTCACAATTAGGTGGTTGGCCGTTCATGGCCTGTCCATACCTACAATTTTCTTCTTGGAATCAAATTTATCATCGCAGTTTATGGCTTTTCTCTCCAACTGCAACAATGTGGATTGCCCTACGAAATGAAATGGCAAGAGATTTTTTTGAAGAGATTTGATCATCTACAGAATATTGGATGGAGTATCAATTATCCAATCAAACTAGCATTAAAAGTGTAGCCGATAGACAAATCTATGGTGGAACTCTCCCCCAAAAAATTAAAAATGGACGAAATATGGCAACTTGTTTTGAAAAAAAAAAAAAGTGATTTTTGCCATTTTAAGTTTTTATTTTTGAGTCAGTGTCACTTGGTGGTGATTTTTCACCCCCAAAAAAAGGAGTATTTGGAACCTCAGAGCGAGATATTGTACCTTTGAAATAAGCCCTATTACACTTGAGACCATCTTCGTGTTGATAATCATTATAGAGTATAGTCATCATCATCCATCAACGCATATCACATTGATTTCATCTGTAGGGGTTTAAAAAAATGGATAGGAAATGCCTTTTACTAGTACTGTAGGACCTGGGCCACTTCAACACTAATTACATTATTTTCAGAAATGTTGAAATTTGCCCCCAAAGTTTTCATATATTAAGAATAATTTTTATAAGGAAAATAAAAGAATGTGATGGAATATATCATTTGAGAATATATCATTTGTCAAAATGGAATCCTCAAAATTAATTAATTAATTAATCAACAAACATGCATCAAAGTGGCCAAGGTACTACAATAAAATTTTTTTGTCTTGGTAAATTTTTTTTTTTTGGTTGGCACATTCTTTTCCAAAATGTGAAAATGAGTGGTTTTTGGGGTTGTCTTTTTTAATCACCAAATTTTCAAAATCTTTTATTTAAAAAAAAAAACACCAGATTTTCCATCAGGTTTGAGCAGGTAAGAGAAGATGTAAAAATGTAAATTTAAATAAATAATATTTATTCACAGAAGGAGATAATTTTTTTAAATTTACATTTTAAAATTTAAAAGTTGCTAACTATAAATGAACCAAAGCACGCAAAAAAAGGGGGAAATACAAGGAACAAAAATGGAAGGATACAAATGCTTCAATTTCCATTTTTTTAATACGGTCAAATTTGGCTAAAATCTGCTTTTCATATATTCACTCAGATCCCCCACTCATGAGAACTACATCACCAAATTGACAAAAACAAGCAACTGGGTCCTTCAATGTTGTAAAAAGTGGGCAAAGACGTGCAAAAATGGAGTGGAGGCGGGGAAATTAAGAGGGGGGCTGGGGGAAGAGGAAAATAATATAAAAATAATATAAAATTGTGAAACTATTTTTCCTTTGGGTTTTTTTTTTCCTCTCGAAACCATCACCTGGTCGGCATCCAACGTAATATTCGTTCGTGAGGAGATGCATCATCCTATCACGTTCGTTCGTGAGGAGACTTATCCCATTACGTAATGCACAAAAGAGCTACCATGCACACCTTTCGTCGTCTTCGTTCGTTCAAGACTTTCTTTCTTTCTTTCTTTCTTCCTCCCTCCCTCCCTCCCTCCCGCGTGCACACGTTGTCGCGCCGCTACACCCAAAGTCCGTATTTCAATGCAGATTTTGCATTCTTTGTAAACTGTTTTTGGAGACACAGAGAGAGAGAGAGAGAGAGAGAGAGAGAGAGAGTCAGTCTCTTGACTGCAATTGGGTTCCTGTCCGCACAGAAAATCGATTGGAAAGTTTTGGCTGCAAAAATTGACGCTCTAAGAGTGCATTTTGAATCTTCAACATTGGAGTACTTAGATTCTGGCCGCTTAGATTCTGGTTGAGAATTGAGAAGTAAACCGCATGTGGAAAGAATGAGGAGGAGAGGGAAAGAAGCACAATTTTGTGATGTCGAAATTTTGACGAGAATTGGGTGAGACGTCATGTATCATGGAATGATCATGTGAGCCAGCATTGAACAGGCAGACTGGCAGTTTGAAGAACATAGCTGAGGAAAGACAAAGAGATATGGAGCACTGCCAGAATGCTGATGATGTTCAAATAGACATTTTATGTGAGACAAGAAATTCTTGAACTCTAAGCCCAAAGGATTCAAGGCTTCAGAGTTGGTTGGTTCTATGGCTGGTCCTCGGGAACCTGGGAAGGAGCCGATGGGACCATTCTGGCACAAGATGCTCATTGTCATGTGTGTGGGATGCATCCTTTTGTTCTCCTTCTTTGTGTTGATGGATATGGCAAATGTAATGACAAGGGTTAAGGCAAGGTGCAGTAATCCAATTCAAGGGCTCAATTCACAACAGTTTTCTAAGGCTAGCATTCCACTGAAAGATGATGAAACATGCGTGGCCAGAACACAGCATCTTCTCTACAGGAAAGATCCACAGCGGTTTACAGCAACTGCTGAGCTAGATGCTGCATGGAAACGCTATGGTGAGCTGCACAGAGCGTGTACATTCCAAAAGAATTTGACACATGCGTTTTTGCATGAGCGGAAGATGAAGGCTCATGATGATTGCAACTACCTGATTATGATCGAGGGTGCATTCGGGCTTGGAAATCATTTTCTTTCTCTCATCTCTGCTTTCACTTATGCTCTTGCTACCGACCGGGTGTTCCTGATTCATTCCAGAAGTTTGTTTGCAAAATTGTTGTGCGATCCCTTCCCTGATTCTTCATGGTTGCTCCCAGTGGACTTCCCCTATGAAGCGGTGGCAACTGCACCTGCTTTTATCCATGCAATTGACTCCGAATTCAGAGATGTTGACCTGTTGTGTTTGCATCTTGAGCACGTTCAGGTAAATTGCAAGATCATGAGAAGTAAGGAACTAGACTTGCTGTTTCAATAGGGGCAGGAATAGGGTTTTAATGGATCATGCACATTCTGATGAGTACATATAGCTCATCATGCAGTTGTGCACAGCAATGCCCATGCAAGACTCCCTGGCTGTCTACCACTTTGGTATCAACCTTTATGTACCAGATTTCCCTCTTGAAGAAGATGGGTTTTTCCAGCTCCCAAGATGCTGGACCTGGGTACACCTGCAATAGAACCTGCCTGCAGTATCTTAGGTATTGATCAGGTGAGGACTTATTCTATTTATGGTGAAATCTATGATGTTTTTTGCTCTGAAGGAGTGAGGTGGGTGGGTTGAATTGATGTTTGCTCACAGAGTTGGGGAGACAGTCAATTTTTCTGTGATCAAAACCAGTTGCTCCTCATGGATGTGCAATGGCTTGGGTGGCTAAGCAATCAGTACTTTGTGACTCGCCTGCTTATGATTCCTTCTCTTTGGGAGCGTTTGCATCCCATTTTCCCATCCACAGAAGATCAAGTGTTTTTTCACCTCAGCCACCATCTCCTCCTCCCTCACAATGACATTTGGGCTCGCATTTTGCGGGAGTATTGGAGTTATATCTCAGGTTCCAGGACTTGTGTGGGCTTGCAGATCCGACTCCATGGCCGCAAGGATCCTGGAGCTTTTGATGAAGAAGTCCTGGAAAGAATTCTTCAGTGCCTTCAAAGTGAGAAGGTTGGATCAAATTCCTTCCCATTCTAGATAATCTGAATATTTTCTTGCGTCTGCCAATGCACTTGATGGTAAATTAGTTGCAATTTTGGTCAACAGTAATGGCATCCTCTACAAATCCATGTCCACTGCACCATATGCCAGTGTCACAAATCCATTCATGAGACTGACCTGATCATCCCAAGACTTGCCCTTCATTTCTGATTTTATGTTATGCCAGGTGCTACCAGAATTAGTTGAGAAGGAGAACATTGAGGCACTCTCTGGTTTCTTCCTCAAGAGAAGGGAGGATGAACTTACATCAGCAGACATTGCAGTGCTGGTTGCATCGCTCCAAATCCGTTTCTATGAATCTTTGAGAGATTCTTACAGTGCGATACCTAATGCAGAAAGTGCCATGATACGTTTCCACACAGTATCCCATCTGGTATGTTACTCCCAAATGAACCATTTCCAGACTTTCTCACAGTATATGGTGCAGCACAGTGCAGTAGGTGGGTTCAATCCAATCCCATTTTGTCTGTGTGGAACAGATCTTACTGTCTTCACACAACTACAAAACACAATTGCTTCAAAATGCACAAATGCCTATAGCTGTCACAATTCACAATCATCAATGAGGTCATCTCTTTACATTGCCCATACTCTGGATGTAAGCAGAACTGGGTGTTCTGCAGAAGCAACTGTCAAGATTAGCTTTTTCCCTTACACTAATTTTATGCACCAGGGGCGTCAAGATTACACAGTGCAACAGGCACAGATTGCCTTCGTGGAGATGTGGCTGCTGAGCTTCAGTGATGTACTCTTGACCAGTCCTTATTCAACCTTTGGATACATCCCACAAGGTAATGTCATTATTACAAGAACTGACTTTCTCCACACACAATGTGAGAGCTCATGCTGGTGCATACAACACCCTTTCCCTGTAGGATGTTTGGCTGCAAGTGCTGAATTTCTTTCATTACTGGCAACATTTCTTGTGAGTAAGTACAAACTAGAGACAAGCATGTAAAAGTGAATGGAACCATATAACATTGCATGTGATGAACTTGATTCCACTTCTCACAAACTATTCACAGAATCTACATGCATTGATGCACACCCAGTTGTAGCATTTGTGTTGTATGGACTATGGACATAACTGTTGGAAATGCTACCATAGAGTGCTGCTGTTCCTCTTGCCTTGAATTCTGAAGAGTTGACAGTCTTGCTGGATGGTGCTGCAGCCATCGGTGGGTTGAAACCTATCATTCTGAATATTCAGGGAGACAATATCACAGCCAATGGACCACAAGCATGCTTCAGGGGACAATCAATGGAGCCTTGCACTCACTTTCCACAGAAACTTGCCTGCAGAGGCTCCAAGGAAACTGCAGAGCATAGCAATTGGATACAGAATCACATCAAAGAGTGT
The DNA here is from genome assembly GCA_963920785.1 of Sphagnum contortum. Lineage (NCBI taxonomy): Eukaryota > Viridiplantae > Streptophyta > Sphagnopsida > Sphagnales > Sphagnaceae > Sphagnum > Sphagnum contortum. The sequence goes on from OY987276.1 coordinate 11,806,714, forward strand.
CAAGATAAAGAAGGTGGTCTTCAACTGGCTGACCATGCTGAAGACCCCTCCAGTGTACGATTGTGGGAATAAAGTCACGATCTCTCTCTTCCTCTTCTTCTATCGTGTCAATAGCTTCTGCACATGATTGCCTCACCTATTCACATCATCCCCATTGGTATCTCTGCAGATCCTCTGTAAGCACATCATTACCTTAGTTATATCGTCCTGATGGTATCTCTCTGCAGATTTTTCTGTAAGACCCATCTTGCTTCATACAAGTCATCCATTGTTCCAACTACATTAGGCATCTGATGACATAAATATCAACTCTCTGTGTCCTATCTGGTACAAGACTATTCACCATGCTCAATCTTGATTTCATGTGCTAATTGAGTCAGAAGAAATGTTAAGATCCAAATGTGAACATGCTCCTAGTTCCATGGGACATGGCCTCCCTGAAATTCAATTTGTGCAGTAAATGCAAGTTTCTAGTTGATGAGAACTGGCCAGCATCTTTTTCGCCTCAATTTCCAGAAGCAGCTATGTCTTCATGCATGAATATTACCTGCCCGAAAAGAAGTGGATCTTTAAAATTCCATCTACATCTAGATGTCTTGGATCATCTACTTTTTGCAACTCAAGCCACAGTGACAATGTAAGTCCTTTAGACCGTAGAACAGGCCTTGCAGAGTAAGAACTTGTTCCCTTGGAGCCATCGAGGGTACTGTCTCCTGCTGCTAGTGGGCAGGATGCATCTGCACAGAACAGAATTGGTGGACTTCTATTGGGAAACCTAAAAAAAGTTGAACAAGCTCCAGAATTCTGAATGCCTAATACCATCTCTGATATATAATCTTCATCAAACATGACTGTACAGTTTCAAATGACATCACTCCTAACTTTGTATCATTTGGACACATGATAAGAACAGAAATGTCATCATGACTGCCTTGCCTCAATGCACCAGCTGCTAATCCTTTGGCTGCTCTTCCTGCATTGTTTTCAGTGTGCACAAACTTCACAGCACCAACAGTGTTAATCACATCCCGCAACCTGTCACTGGCAACAATGAAGAAATTGTCCTCTGGGGTTAAGAAACCTTCCCAGATGTCAGGTTCTACACTTCAATGTTTTTCAATCTGTAATTTCTGAAAGATCTCAACATTGCCAAGCTTTGATCACTGCAGTAAACTCCACCAATCAGCACAACCTCTCCTCCCTCGCTTTCCACCTGTCAAAAAAACAGTGGAAAACTATCTATCAGGATTCTGTGAAACAGGACTTGTCCTTGAATCATCTTATACTGCCACTGGACAGATTTGATTGTCCAACAATGCACTTCAGCATCCGATCCTATCCAGCTCAAAGGCTGAAGGCACCACATTTCAGATGAAATGAGAGATGTTGCTGACTTGCATGTATTCAGCTGGGATGAAAGGTGACCATGGCCTTGCACAAAAGCATATGCCCCAAACTAAGTACCAACTACTCAGAATGACAAATCATGCTCCAACTGGCTTGACGGTGAACCTCCTCATGGAATACAAGCACAATACTGAGCCAAACACATTTGGTTGTTACATCCAAACGAGATTCCTTGCGAGCTAACTCATACAAAGTACCAAAAAGATTTGCAGAAGTTAGTGTCTAAATACACTGCCTAAGCAAGCAATTGTAACAAATGGACCTCAGTGAGATACCATCTTCCGCTCCTTGGCATTCGGATGTGCATGGTCAACACTGAGATTTATTCCCTCACCACCTCATGATAGGACTGCTCTGGAGTCACCAACATTTGCAACGATGATTTGTCTCCCTTTGTTCAACAATAGGGCCGCTGTTGCTGTGGACCCTGCTCTGAAATCCAGGTTTAACTTTCCCTTTGTCCAAAATCCTGCATGCAAACACCATCTCTTGGTATAAATCTCCACAATAAATCTCAGCTGTATGTCACTCAGTGCTAATGACAAAGATGATGGCCTCAAAACGTCTTGGGAGCTAGGTTTTAAGTTTTGATGCCCCCCATTCTTTTGCTAGGTTTTTGAGCAATATCCTACGGCTCTGTTGGGAAACTCTAGCTCACAGTCTGGATAAGGACTGACCCTTGAAATGGATTCATTCGCATACTACTGATTTGACAAGATCCTACATGTGAATGTTCCAGTCAAAGGCAGGTCTGTCAATGAAGAAAGCAACTTCCAGTCTTCCAGTGTGAGACAAAGTGCGGTTGTGGTATTGTGAGATCAGACACCCAAGATGCCACATTGACTCATGTGCAGAGCTTGCTGGCAGGCACAAGGGCCAGAACTCAATTGCTTGATGAAACAAAACTAGCTCATGGGTATCAAAGACTAATGTCAAAATAGTTTGAAAATTTGCAGAGATTATTAGTAGTGGTAGGCTAGATTGAATTGTTGCAGCAGCTAGAGATTTTCATAAACTAGGCAGATTACCTACTTCTTATCAATGTTGAAGTAGGTGTCAGTGATGGCCTTCTCCACCAACCTCATATGCCTACCTTCCGTCTGCCCTAAAGTTTTAGGATCATTGAACTATGGTAGCTAAATCAAATACTCCAAAAACACCAAAATTTGAAAGCTGCATGTATCTCATAAAATTGCACTTTCAATGGTGGGAATTTATCAAATTCTCACCCAAATTACACATTTTTAATATGAAAAGATTCAGATTGAAATCCCCTACAACTCTACCAAGTCAGATTGTTTAAAATGTCGCAAAATTCGAGCTACTGGGAGATTATGTGCTTGCAACTCCCTCCTGTCACTCGGCACTGGTTTGGTAAAATGTCAATTAAGGGTTAACTTCCCTTGTAAAATGATCCAACTTTAAAAAAATTGTAAACTTTAGGAACATTAGGAACTCCTACATATTCATTTGCATAATGAATTATCCATAGTTCATTGAGTGTTATTAAATTACAAATCTATATTGTCATTGGTCCTGTGCTCACAAATAGGTAGCCATATCTTTCTTATCACATTCAGATTTCACAGGCTATCTTTTTCTATATGACATTGCCCCCAAAGAATGATATTGCAAACCAATGGACTAGACTTAATTGGTCTAAAAGCTTTTCCATGGTCACAGGTCATAAGGTTAGGTAAAGGCTAGGGTCTTAGGCTTAAATAGGGTTTAAATTTTTGAAGTTCTAAAGTCTTAGGTTTGAGTTCTAGAGTTTTAAGTGTTAGCTCTAAGTTTTAATATATAAGGCCATCTCCAATGACAAAACCAAAATGACCTTTACACCAAAAGTGTTGTGATGTTCCCTATGTAATGTTCCCTATGTTGGATAAATGCCCAAATAGGCCTTGTGTGGGTGGAGACAATGTTGACAGACTATTTATTCCTTATGTTGTTGCTTATTGTTACTTTTGGTAACATGTTGAGAAACATTTTGGGAACCTTGAAAACCCATTGGAAGTTCCCAATGGAACACCCATAATTGAGGGTGTTAACTAGCAACCTAGCTTAAAAAGTAGTCAAAAAAAAATTATTTAAAAAAAAAGTTTTATGACTTTGTTGAATACCATGAGGAAAAAAAAAAGGAGGCGAACGTTTAATAAAGTGAAATGCTTGCAAGAATGCACCATTCACTTTTCAAAACACCCACCCCTTTGTGAAGGTAAAACTGCACTTTGTCATATGACCTTCAAACACACTAATTTTTAAAATCCTATGATCCTTGTAAGTGTAAGATTCCTCCAACTCTTGAGGTGTAGGTGTACCAAACCCTCACCATTCTACACCTCGTGATCTAATTACGTTTAGGATAATGAAAATCATTGCTGCATAAAGCCCACAAGTTGGGTACATTCCCAAAACACGCTGTAGGACTAGCCTATCACCTCCTCCAAGGCCTTTTTACTTTGAGAATAACCCCACCCTGGGGCTTACTAACCCTACTCCTAAATTCAACAAACAAATTGTGTGGGAACTTTTTGGAGGATAAAAAGCCAACTTAATCAATCAATCAATCAATCAATCCATAGGTAATAATAAGAAGAAACAACTTGCAGCAAGGGGTGTGTCACACCGTGGCCTTGCCATTAGCATTAAAAAGTATCTTACGGCAAAAGAAGAATTATGAAAACTCAAATATTTGACCATGCGAAATTATTAATCTTCAAAAAATCTTCCCAAATCCTTCAAGATATTACAACTCTATAACTAATCTCAATTTTGAACACAAGCCAAAATATCATCTTTTCAAAAATCCTCATATGAAAATAGACCTATTATTATTACCTAGGGGGAAATCTCCCTTAAGCTACTATAACTCTATAATGAATCTAAACACAATATCCCTTGCCTTGGTAGGCAAGACCAACAAAGGGATCAAGACACACACCTTGGGAGGCTGGGACAAAAAGAAAGTCACAGATGGCGCAGAACCAGCCCTAAAGCTCGTAGGCAGCCAAAAGACGAAGTAAGTGAACGAAGTAATCTGTTGAGCTCAGTTCAAAACAAAGAACACTCTGCCAGAAACTAACTACCTATTTGTAATCTTTTCCAAAAATTTGAAAATGAATCTAAACACCCGGATTTGTGCTAAATGGAGGAAAAAGCAAATGCAAGCCTGAAGACATCTTCAAACCCAAAGAAGAAAAGGAAACCAAGTTTGGATAATTCACTCAAAGAATTGCATAACTTAAGCATTCTTCCCATGGGCCAATTTCATTCTGATTTCTAGCACATGAAAAATAAATTAAAAAGAGCAAATCTCACGACCTAATTTATTCAGAGCTCACAGTTATGTATCAGGCAGAATTTGTAGAGTGTATTTGGAGGGCATGTTATCAAGGTGAATCTGTCCTCCACAAAGGGCAAGGCATGAAATGCTTGCTCCAGCATGCATCTAGCTTTTTTCAATAGCCCGGGGCTCTTCTTTTGTTTTTCTGTGATACCCAGCAAGTATCGACAGCATTCATTGCGAGGGAAACAAAAGACAACAAAATGAAGTAATGCCGGTGCCTTACTCTGAGTAATGCCCTCCAGGGGGGTGTTCCCTAAAAATGGAGCCATACAGTTTTATCATCATCACACAAGAGACGTGCAAGAAACCAAAAGAAAAAGGAGGGTGAGAGGGGCGTGGATTTGATAGAAGGTACCTAAGTAAGTGACTCAAAGAAGCGCAAAGAAAATTTTGTAACAAAAGTTTGATTTGATTCTCGAGAACAGAGCGCCCCCCGCTGCTGCTGCTGCTGCTTCTAGCTCTTCTTCGTCGCTTTCTTCAATACTCAAGTGTGACAGTCGCCAGCGCCGTTTAGGGGAAGAGAAAATTGGTTGAAGTAAATTACCTATTTACCTGCCCGCCCCCAATTCCCCTCCCGATTCCCTATACAGCAGCAGCAGCGTATAGGCAGGGCAGCTAAGGCCGCATTTTTTAAAGAAAACAATTTACAACAGACGGGAGGGAACAGAAGTGCGTCCAACTCTACCGCAGGTAGAATGCACTGTTGGAGATGTGTGCTTGAGCGAGGATGAAGGACAGGTTTTGCACTGCAAGCTTGTGAGGAGGAGGAGGAGATGGAGAGAAAAAGAGTCTGGTGTGGTTGTTTAGGGGACGAGAAAAGAACAGAAAGAGAGTAGTAGTGATGTGACAATAATAATGTGTCTGTGCGTGGTTTCCGGGAGAAAGAAACGAGTGGTTTAATAATGTGTCTGTCTGTGACTTCTTCCATTTGAGGAGGAGGAGATGGAGAGAAGAGTCTGGTTTGGTCGTTTAGGGGACGACGAGAAAGGAGGGAAAGAGAGTGGGGTAATAATGTGTCTGTCAGTGGCTTCCGGTTGAGGACAAGATGGAGGGAAGTCTGGTCTACTGTCGGTGGCTTCCAGTTGAGAAGAGTGGGAAGATGACGGTAATAAGTCTGGAAGAAGGAGTAACAGTAGAATCGGGAATGTAAGGTAGAGGAGTGAGAGGGTTTGGAGGTCAAGAAAGCTGTTGCGATTATGGTGTTCTCAGTGGAGAGTGGCCACAGGGAAGAGGAGCAAGAGCAGAAGGAGGAAGACGTGATGCCTTTTACCTTTCCTGATGAGGTGCTTGAGCATGTGTTAGTTTTCGTGACTTGTCATAGGGATAGGAATGCGGTGTCGCTTGTGTGCAAGGCATGGTGTAAGACGGAAGGATGGAGCAGGAGGAAAGTCTTCATAGGGAACTGTTATGCTCTTTCCCCAGAGGTTCTCGTGCGCCGCTTTCCCAACATAACTTCGGTGATCATGAAAGGACGTCCGAGGTTTGCCGATTTTGGATTTGTGCCCGCCAACTGGGGCGCTTACATTTTCCCTTGGATTCAAGGCATGGCGACGCATTATCCTTGGCTGCAGGAGCTTCGCCTGAAGCGCATGATAGTGAATGATGCCAGTTTGGCAAAGATTGCCCAATCTTTCTCTAGCTTTCGATCTTTATCCCTCACCAGCTGCATTGGTTTCAGCACCGATGGTCTGGCAGAGATCACCAGACACTGTAGGTAAGGTGTTCACTTTGTCCCTCCGCATGTCTCCAGTCCATTTGTACTTTATTGTTCACCATTTGAGAGATCTCAGCAAAAATGTGCAGGCGGAGTTTGATGTGTTCTACATGTATCTGCAAACAAATCTCATATGCTCCTCCTCTTAGGGTTTGTCAAACTTTCTTGTCTCAACTGAATGGGAAGTGTCGTGCACTGATTTGGTAATGGCATGCAGGTGCCTGGCAGAATTGGAGCTCCAGGAAAATGACATCGAATTTCGGAGTGGAGAATGGCTGACTGCTTTTCCTGAAACATACACTTCGCTAGTGTCTCTCAATTTCTCCACAGTCCACTTTAAGGAGGATTATGTGGATGTCCTTGCCCTTGAGCACCTTGTAGCTCGCTGCCCTCTGTTGAAGAAACTAAAGCTGAACAAGGAGATCAACCTTGAACAGCTGCAACGACTCCTTCTGCGGGCTCCTAATTTGGTAGAACTGGGGACTGGATCTTACTCCCAGAGTCTGACATGGGCAGAACTCTCTGAACTTCAGAGTGCTTTGGACAAGTGTAGGAGTCTGAGGAGCCTCTCAGGAATCTGGGAGGTGGTCCCAGAGTTTGTGCAAACATTGTACCCAGTGTGTCCAAATCTGATCACCCTCAACCTCAGTGATGTCCTTCTACCAACTGCTGATTTTTCAAAGCTCATCAGCTACTGCCAGAAAGTACAGCAATTGCTGGTCAGTCACTTCCGAACTCTCTTGCCAATTGGTGAACAGTGGGTTCTGTCATGCTACTACACTGTCCCAGCAATGCATGAAGTTTTGCATCTGCTATTTTGCATACCTTCTCTTCATCCCTCAATGTCTGTCTGTGTGATGTTGGACTAGATAGCTTGGCTTGCATTGAGGAAAACTGGCATGTGTCTCTCACCCTTCACAATGTACCCTTCATGTTGTTGTCCATCTCTCCATGGCTGCTGTTTTGGCATGATTAGCACCAATATCCATCCTTGAGCAAGTTTCCTGTACAAATTACATATGTTATGTATCATGAGCATGCACATCTATGCCGTGTCTCAACAAATTGTAATAGTAGACCTAGACCTAATCACTTCAGCCATTTCCTTTGTTTGTTATTCAGAGGAACAAGCGAAAGGACTGTTTGTTGATGTCTGTGATGTGTCAGATAGGTTGACTATTCTAGTGCCTCTTTCTTTTCACCTGTTTGGTTCTGAAAGTGAAGTGTTTGGATGGCATTTTAGTTTTACCTGTGTTGCTGACTCAAATGGCTGTTGCACACCAGGTGCAAGATGATGTTGGTGACAAGGGTCTGAAGGCTGTTGCAATGGCTTGCAAGGATTTGAGAGAATTGAGAGTGTTTCCAGCTGGGGAGGAGGGCTCTGTTACTGAAGAGGGTCTGGTAGCAATATCAGAGGGTTGCCCCAATCTAAGGAAGATTCTCTACTTCTGCAAGCAAATGACAAATGCAGCCATGGCCACATTTGCCAGGAACTGCCAGAGGATGACACACTTCCGCCTGTGTATATTGACACCATATGAGACAGACTGTGTGACGAAGGAACCCTTGGATGAAGGTTTTGGGGCCATCTGCAGGGAGTGCAAAGATCTGGAACGGCTGGCTCTCTCTGGACTTCTGACAGATAAGACCTTTGACTACATTGGCCAGTTTGCAAAGAAGCTTGAAACCTTATCAGTTGCATTTGCAGGGGATTCTGACCAAGGCATGCACTACATATTGGATGGGTGCAAAAAGTTGCGGAAACTGGAAATAAGAGACTGTCCGTTTGGTGACAAGGCCTTGCTTGCAGGTTATTCCAAGTATGAGGCAATGAGGTCTCTGTGGATGTCAACTTGTGAAGTCACTCGGTCGGGTTGCCAATTTCTGGCAGAGAAGAACCCAAATCTCAATGTGGAGATCATCAAGGATAGTGAGGGCACAGAACAGCACGTAGAGAAAGTGTATGTGTATCGCACCATTGCAGGGTGTCGCAGTGATGCCCTATCCTCTGTGGAAATATACGGTAGTGGAAATATATCCATATAGCACAGTAAATTATTTCTTTTCCAGCTATTTAAATTTTATCAGCATGGATTTCTGTAGGACTTTCTTACACACAGCCAGATAGAGAGGGTGTGTGAAGATGGGGGATGTGGGATGGAGACATGTTCAAGAGTAAGTGAAGCTCTTTAATGGCCAGGTTGCTTTCTCCATCCTGAGTAAGCTAGTAGCTGACCGATGGTCCAGTTTTTTGTACTTGACCTTTCTTGTATCAAGTTATCTCCTCATCAAGAGATTGGAGTATTCTGCTGCCATCAAAGTGGTCACAACCTTTTTGGGGACCCTTGTACCTGTATAGTCTTTTAGCTGAACCTCTGGATAGGCTTGTTTGGGAATGGTGCTTCTTCAAGGTGAACGGAAGGTAGGATTGCTGTTCAGTCTTCCAACCAATCTATGTATATCCTCTGTTGAAAATTGCCGTAATTTTCCATTGTCAATCTTGCAAATGAACATTGACAACAGTCATGTATGCATTGTATATGGTAGCATCCAGTGGACTATCCAAGTTGTATGTGGTAATTCTGTTTTGATCTTCATTCTACCTTGAAAACATGTTCTGGCTTCTGTGCTCGATAGACCACATGATAGAAGCATTTGGCTTTGCTTTTATCAAGTGGGCAAAATGTGCCAAAAAGGATTTGAAGAGTATGAATCTTCTAAGGTTACAATTTTTTTTCCATCCCTGTTGAATGTTCTCATGTTTGAGCTTTCAAATTTGAGCACATTTGTAAAATGTGGATACACATTGCATTGGTGGCTTCTTAAGGAGGAAGGACATGCCCCCTTGGTCGTGGTCTCCAAGGGACTATTCCTCTCTACATGGCTTGTCTATATATGCTGGAAAAAGGCGTGAAACCTATTGAGGTAGAGCATATAATGTTTTTATGGTCTGAGGAGAGCACTCAACGGGCTAGGGTGGCCCAAAGCTTGACCCAAGGAAAATAATTCATCCATGAAAACATTGCTTAGTCCATGGATCGTCTTCAAATTCAATGACAGTAACATGACGAATAACATGCTTGTAGAAGATCCTTCAAAAAATGGGGTTAATGCTTTAATGATCATTGATTCCTTTGTAGCTTCATGTCATCCTTGGTCATCTGAGATGCTACAACCTGATTATCTTTATGTCATAATCATATATAGCCTAATCATAATCTAGTTATAAGACATAAAGGGAGCTAGGTAACTGATAACCTAATTACTTCTATTGCATACTAATATAATCTTATGATATCTTAATCAGATTTTATTTTTTAATAAAAATTTTCAAGTAGGTTCATTGGCTAAGATCCTTAACTTTAATTGACATTAAAAGGGCAATTGTCCGATTTTTTTTCCTCCCAAGTGGAATACTTGAGATTTATTGTATCTAGGTACGGCATGTTAGTTGACCCTAAAAATATACAATCCATGGTTGATTGGCCCACCCCAAGCAACTGAATAGACTTGAAAGGGTTCTTAGGCCTTGTAGGGTTTTATAGAAATTTCATAAAATCCTTCTCCAAGATTTCAGCCATGTTGATTGAATTATTAAATGGGAAGGCTGAAATAAAATGGACTCCTGCATGTGAGGATAATTTTTATAAGCTTAGAAAGGCTTTCACACATGCACATGTTTTGCAACCTACTAACCAAATAACACAACAAAAATCTCACACACATTGTGCCTCTTTACTTCTTTACAAATATGAACACAAAGCATGGCTTTCACCACCAAACCACAAGCATGGAGGCGCTTTACTCTATTGCTTCTTTATAATCTTCCTAACCAAGTCCAAAAATCAAAATGGTTTTTTATAGCCTACCCTCCTGTATCCTCCATGCTCTCCTTCGTGCATGTTCCGTTGTGTTTCAGCTTCTAAATGCTTGCCATATCCTAGGTAAATTTATAGATGCCACCTCATGTTTTAAAATTCCGTCAACAGTTTTTTACATCTGTCCATCAGCTCATTTGGTCACTAACATGCTCCCCTTCCAAAATAAAAATAGGTCATTGTCCTCAATGACAAAAATTAGGAAAGGTAGCCTACCAATTGGATCTTCCAAATTCATGGTGAATCCACAACGTATTTCATGTTAGCTTGCTAAAAAAATATGAGTAAGATCCTTCTCATATTTTGCCTGAATTACTTCAGATTTTGGATGAAGGGAACACCCTAACAAAAACCTAAACAAAATTTTAAAACCGAGTTATGCCAACATCAAGAGTGTAAAATGAGGTGTTGGTTACTTATTTGATTAGTTATTAAATAATATAATATAATATAATTCTAGTGACCATGATTCATTGAAGTTGGTTTAAATATGACAATTTGAAGTCCCCTAAATTGTAAGTTGTCATTTGAATAGTTCCAAATTGAAATATGTTTAGTTCATTCCCTATGTTAAAGAAGCATGGAAAGTTGTCTTTTCAAATTTATTTATTTACATATTTTTCCAACACCATATGCATAAACATATTTTCAGTACCTTCTTCACCAATTTGCATCCTATTTCTTTTCAATTGAATTGGAATCCATTTTCGGTCCACTTCTTTTTTTTATGCAATGTCATTAATATTTTGATTTGAGTGGAACTTAATTTCAAAAAAATTAATTCATTTTTGCCATCAATTATTGAATTGTTTGTAACTCAGAATGCATGGTAGCATGGAGCCTAAGTTTAATGCATTATTAGTCGACAAACCTATCATTTCATGTCTTGATTGTGCATTCAATATGTGGAATTCACATGCTATCATGGCTGATTTCCCACATCTATTACCTTACCCTAAGGTCAGCTTTGTCATTAAATAATCCTGAAAATAGTGAAATGAATTTTTGTGAAAACATGAAGTTGAGATGTTGAAAATCATTACAATTAACATAGGTTACACTTTGAACAACTTCACTACTCATATGACAATATCATAATAGATCATGAAAATGATAATAATTTCAAAATTAAAAAATGAAGTGATTTTTAAAAAAATAGTAATTATTCATTTTGTCAATGTGAAAACTGACCCTAGTTTACAATATCCAAGCAAGATTAAGGAATATGACATGTAGGGGGATGTATTAGCCATTTTAGTATAAGTACCATTTAAATTCCTTCCTGAACGCCCCCACATCCTCCCCTAAACCCTAAACCCCTAAACCCAACTGTCCTAATTTAAATTTCCATTGTGTAAACCCTCCTACTTCTCCCTTCTCCGACTTAGGTAACTACCTATGTAAGTAATCAAGGAATGTAAAAGGTTCGTATCTAGGCAGGTAAGTAAGTAAGTGGGCAAGGCACACTTGGTGGCTACTAGGTAGATAGATGCTTGTGAAGAGTAGTTAATACATTGCTAGTCATCATGGTTAGCTATGAGACAAGAATACAACAGAAATGGGTTTCCAGTCTTCACACCATTCATGATGTATGGTGAGCTGGTGGGTGCTAGTTTATTCTGTCCTTGTAATGAGCGAGTACAATTTCAAACTCTAGCGTGTACAGATAGGGTTTTCATTGAACCTTAACAACTGTTCACAACATAAGACACCCATGGAGACAACAGCTCACTTTCCTTTTGTGCTAAAAGAAAAAACCCAAATGGAAAACACCTGAATATATCATCATCCCCAAGCTGCAGCTTGTTGCCAAATCTGTGGCCACTCCACTGGACAAAAAAGGTCACATAGTACAGACACTACTTCGAAAAAAATTCTGAGCTTAATGAAACCTGGACTTCCGGGCTCTTCCAGCTTTGCAGGTTTCATGTTCACAGGCCACTCAACATATACGCTCTTGTAACCACATTCAGAGAAAAATTTCCTAAGTGTTTTTGAAGGGTATCTAGCATGCATAAGTATCCATCCTAGAAAAGAGAAAGTGGATATCATGTCTACTCTTTAAGAGTTTTGAGTGATTCGCACACCTATAGATAAATATAAGTAGATATGTGATCCCTCCCACTCTAAAGGATTAGGAGTAAGAATCATTCCCATCCTTTGATCCCTCCCATTCTAAAGGAGTAGGAGTAAGAATCATTACCATCCTTTGATCCCTCCCATTCTAAAGGAGTAGGAGTAAGAATCGTTCCCATCCTTCACCTCATGATCTACATATGTTTATGTTCATGATAATCTTCGTTTCGTGCTTTCAAATGGGTAAAACTCACAAGTGGGGGACATTCCCAAAAAATACTAAGCCAAACTCCTAGGCCCCTTATTTTGGAAATGACCCCGCCCTTGGACTTTACCATTACACTTTTCATATTTGACTTAGTTTAAGCTACCAATAAATCATTAATGCTTTCATCAACAATTAGGTCTCAAATAAAGTTATTTTCAATGTTGTCTGATTATGGATGAAAGACTCAATTATTAATCTGGTTATCAACCCAATTATTAATAACCTATCACTCGATTTTTGAATTTTTTGATAACTGGTTATTAACTTGCATGGCTAGGTATATAAAGTTATAATAGTTGAGAAGAACCTTAAATAATTTATTATTGTAATTTCAAAATCTGATAACCTAAGTAGATGTTAAAATTTTGATCCAAATAAATTATCAGTATTTAAACCTTTAAAATAATAACCTACCTGGATGTTTCATCTAGGTATGTTATCATGCAAGCTATTCTTAAACCTTAAACCCATTCACTATAAATTGCAGTACCGCTTCCCGATTTACAGAAAGACCCATAGTTCAGTTGTCAAAACTACATTGGACTTGTCAACAAAAAGTGCTTTATTAAAGATGACAAACCTGAAAATTTCAGCTAAGAAACAACATATGTATATCAAAGACATTGTAATAGGCAGTAACCCAAGTGAAGGCTAGAGTATGAATAAATAAGAAAATAAAAAGCTAATCAAGTATGTAAAAACCTGAAATATTACAAAACATTTGAGCTGTAAGTTATATATATAATGAAACATGGAACAAGAGTGTGTCCAAACCATGATACAACTGATTGAGAGAGAATCAGTACCTGTGCTGCATAGGAGAAGAGTTCCATTGAGTTGGTTTGCGTGCACCAGCCCCCATGACTGCACCAGTCCAACAGAACCGTTGGCTGGTTCACTCTGGCCCATTGAGTTGCAGATTGAAAAGGAGGTGGAATATCAACAATCCGTTCAAAAGAATGCTATGTACTATGGAATGGTCAAGCCCATGGCCATTACCTTGGGTAAGGCACCAATGAGCCTCTTAAAGAAGAGCTAGGTGACACACCCAACATAATCGGCAACAGCAAGCCTATTCTACAACATTAACAGGGGTGGACAGATTCATCCATTCTTTTAAAAATTTATCTTCAACAGACACATTGTGGTCACTATTATGAGCCGCTGATCATCATTGGAAGATTATCTCTTATAATGTAATCGAGAAAATGACATAATCTGTCACCCCTGGCCTTAATATTAAAGGAAGGGCCTCTTCTTTTCTCAATTGAATCAAAGCTATCCATTTATTTAGAAGTGAAAGTCTTCACATGGTGAAAGGCACTCCAATAGGGTTTCTTTGGGAAGTCAAGTCCCACGCTCATCTCCCAGCTTGTGAGTGGCCCTGATTCCCAGTTTGGGTCTGGGTCCTTACCCTACACAAAACATCTGCACCCACTAGAAACCTAGTTCTAAACAATGCCAAGTTGCAACAAATGTTAGGCAGGTAACCAGTTTGACCAGTTAGAACCACCAGTTCCAGTTCCAGTTCCAGTTCCAGTTAGTAAGCACCAAACTGGAATCGGGTCCAAATTTCAGAACCGCTTCACGACCCATAACTGGATTCGTCCCAATTTTTCTTTTAGAATGGGAACTGGAGGTTCTTCATAAAAGTGAAGAATGGCCGCCCAACACTAATTCCAAGTTCCAACCTACTAACATTTTGTTATGGCACCGGCCACCCTTTTATAGATATATATTTGGGTGTGAGACTTGGACTGGTGGTGGGGTTGTTTTGTGTCGTATTCGTGGTTCAAAACCCTGGTTGCAATTGCATATTAATTGTGCGGCCTGGCAGGTGGTGGTGGAATTGCAAACAAGTCGGCATACAATGAGAAAGTAGCAAACTGCCAAAATTGTGGTCAGGGGACTCTTTCTCCAGCCTTGATCCTTGTGTCCCACATCTGTTGTGAAATTCACCACCAGGTGGAACATTGGCTCAAGCACAACAAACCAGGACTACCATCCATCTGGATGTGAACAATGCCAAGGTGTAGTAGACTAGACATTCTATCCTCCTGGAGGACCCACACAATTTGGATGAAATTTTGAGGCATGAGAATTTTGAGGTGTGGTTGTTGGAGCCTTATTGTCTACTTGCATCTATTTGAGCAAGCATGGGTTGTGGTGTGGGAATTTGTAAACAATGGCAAAGGGGGGGGGACCCTTTCTTTGGCCTTGAGCATTTATGCCCCCTCCCTCCCCACCCTTTCCCATCCACAATGGGCCTACTTGCTTATAGTTTATAACAATATCTCATTTGTCCATATTTCACTGAGCTCTGTGCAAACTGTACTGGATAATGCTTGTTTTTGTTTTCATGTGCTCAGTCAAGCAACCTCCCCACCACAATCCACACTGACACTTTTGTGAGTCAATCTTGATGCTCCAATCTTAGCAATGAATTTCTTCATTTGTGCCCCTAAAATAATTTATTAAGGGAGGAAAAAAAAAAAAAAAGACTTGATTCTCCAAGGTTTTGCAAACTCCTGCATAAAAAATAAGGGTAAGTCAGAAGCAGTAACTTCATGGACAGAGAACTCCTAAATTGGCTCCTTCCTCCTAATGGATGTCTCTCCTCCATGAATGAAGAGGAGACTGATTATACCCAAGTAGTGACACCACCACTTTTGAACAATCCAAAGGGGACTTTTCCAAGGCTGGATTTTTCTAGGGTTTTGTGTTTTGTGCCAGTAGGCTATAGTAGTGGAAACTTGAAAATGCATCCTTATCCAAAGTGCTTTAGATTGCCAGGGGTCAATGGTCTAACACAGCGCTCAATGATTGACAAAGAATCAATCAAAATGGGTTGTGATTCATTACTGTCTAAATGGATATGTTCTTTTGTATTGATTTAAATTGTTTTGCTAGTGATAAGTGGGCTTTCAATAGTGTTTCATTAGAGCTAAAGAAAAGAAAGAAAAACAAAAAGGCTTACAGATGCCTTGCATGCAAAGGCAATAAGTTTAGTCTGCATGTGCACTATATGCACTGTATATCCCACGTGACATGAGTTGATTCTATCCTTTGCCAGGTATAGAAGCGCACACTTTATCAAGAAAAAACCCTACCAACACAAACATGACCCTGGCTTTGTGGATTATGAATTTGTCGCAGATGTGAAGATGGGTAGGGGTTCACCCCTTCCTTGCTTGAGTAATCTCTTGTCGTATGTATGTATGTATAGCTTGGATAGGGTAGAGATGGGTTTAACAGCCATGCATGATTGAAACTTTGACATGGCACTTTTTTCAGAGCTTGTCACAACGCCCAATTTTTTTTGGACCAGTTGTTCATTAAAAAAAAGGCACTCATACAAGTTTGTAATAGTAGGAATAAAAGTTATTGTTAAATTGTTGGTAAGGCTTCATTAGTCAATAGGAAGTGGTTTGTACAACCCTGAGTCAAAATATTGATTTAATATTATCAAATGTTCTCAAATGTTCTTCATTTTCCTTCAAAAAAAAATTCGTTGAGAAAAGTAATTTTTTCTAAAAATATATAATTTGTGGCTTCGGTACTACAATATAGCCAAAAGTCTTGTCACCTTACTTGTTTTTCAACAATAAATTTTGCTATATTTCAAAGTGAGCGTTGCTACAATTCTTCATTTTAAAGTTTGTGGTGTGATGGTGGCTTGAAGCTTTCAAGGAATATGCAAGTCCTGAATTCTTTGTTTTGTCACACTACAACACCCTCAATCACAAAATAGCAAGCCTTTGAGTGAATTTCAATTTCTCATCAAAGTTGGGAAGATTCAACAATGCTTTAATGACCATTGCTTAAAGGGTTTCAAATTCTACAACTTACTCATATTGCTCCAATCAAACCCCAAAAAGATATTCAATAAGTGGGTCAAGGGTAATGAACTTGAAATAATCCAAAACCAGTCTTAAAAAGGGAACCAAAGCCAACGGTAACTTTGTTGGCCTCCATTTCAAAATTGCATTCATCATTTTTCTAATTCATTTGAGATCTTATTTGTTCAGATCCAAACCATCATTGCTGAGTTGAAATTGATAGCTATATAAAATTTTACATGGATTTTGAAATTAAGCACGTTGGGTTGAAATCTAAAAAGGGTAAATAAATGGGTGACAAACCAACATTCATACTAATTTGCAAGCCACCATCCAAAAAGACCTTATCTCCTGGTGTAGGACAGGTGCTCTTTGAATTGCATAAGTTTTAGCCATGGCAAAAGGCAAATAAAGTAGTCATTAAACATAATATTTCATAACATCAATGTCAAATTTGTGTTTGTCATTGCCAAATATGCTTGCTATCTGTACTTGAATAAAATGATTGAAATTATTTATGTTTGAACCACAAGGTGTGCACCGTGCAGAGGATGGATATGTACTAGATATGCAGTGTGCACTTGTTGGATTTGCAAGATATGTTGTAGGTCATATCAAGGTTCTCATATGAGCATTTATGAGACGTTTGTTCTAGCAACCTAGGTTTGAATGGGCAAGGGATTGATTGACAAAGTAAGTGATAGCCCTCTTCTTTAATAAGCTTCATTTTTTTTTCTCAACAAATTTCTTTTGGCAATTGTATCTTCTTCATTGGAACTCCCTTTCTAACAACATAACAATTTCAACCTTCTTGGGGAATTGTCAAGAAAATACAACCCCAGTCCCCACCACAAGCCAAAAACTAGTTCTCAATCATTGGTCGTCATCACATGATGCTTCCAAAAAGACGCTAACACAAGCAAAAAGAGTCTAAAAGCTTACTGTTTGAAAACTAATAAAACAACCCATAATCCCAGAACTAATCCAAAATCACCTACTTGATTGATACAATCCCACATATTAAATAGTTTCTCTAAACATTGCCACATCGATAGAAACAACACAATCCACAAGTATTGAATCGTATACATTTAAACCCTAAACTTATCATTTGTGTCCTGAAGGGTTTAAAATATTACTTGAAGGAGGCTTTTTTAAAAAGGGCTTAGCATCTAAATTAACCTTTCCAACAACTTAAAAGACCTCTGAACTACTTTTTTGTCAATAACCAAACCAATTTTTCTTGGATTAATTTTTTTTTCAAAAGGCGAAAATGGGGATTATTAACAAAATCAAATAGGCAAACACAACACTTTTGTGAATGCAAAATAAGTATCACCTGGAGACATCAGGATTGAGGCTATCAAGAGAAAGCAAAGAACAAAAAAAAACTGTGCAATATCTTGTCAATCAATCACCAATTCTTACTTCAGGACAAGTGACACAAGAATCAAGGGCCCATTTAATAAATTATTATCATATAGTACCACGATGATAACTTCTTTGTCCAGATCTGGCTAACCATGACCACCTGCAGAACAAGGACAAGAAGGAATAGTCACCACCTAACCTAATTTGCCTTATTGAGTAACAAGACAAAAAAATTTGCAAGCAAAATTTAGATCAAAGCCACCCATTTTTGGCCTTAGCAGCATTCTTTTTTATTATAGTCCTTTGTGACATGCTGTTGGGTTCAGGGCCAGCCTTTGTTTTTTCCCTGGCGAACTGGTGTGAAATTGCCCTAAACCCTAAACCCTAAACCCAAAACAAAGTTAAAAGGAGAATTTCCTTTCACAGATTCTTGAAATTTTGGCCAAATTTTATCACACCCTAAAAAAGAGTTCGCCAGATTTGGACTTCTTCCTAGTGTTAAGTCAGGTAATTTTGGCCAGATTTTCTTTTGTATTGAGAGTTTTCCAATAACTTGACGCCCCCTGAATGCTAAATCCTTTTTGGGATGATGGCCACTAGTGCTCCATGACCAAAATGAAAAAAAAAGAGCGGGTTAGTTAAGGCTAACAAGATATCTATATGACAACCCTAACCCACCTGTGGTAGAAACCAAGAGCTGGCAATTGTTGGGGGGCCAGGGTGAACCCTTAAAACCCTACCTTCTTGAGTGAGGCCACTTAGTGGCTAAACTTAAACCAGGTATGAAATGGTGACTTTGGAGTCTGGACTCAGCGACCCCCCAATTTACTCTCAGAACATAATAGAAAGAATGTTTAGAACTTATTAAAAGCAACCCAGAAAAAATTGTCCCAGTTTTTGAATTGCTACCAGTACAGGTCTCTGGTTTACTCACAAGTCACGGCTACAGATTGCATTGTGAAAAAGATTAAGAAAATCAAAGAAGATTCCGTGATCCTTTATGGTTCTTATGTCTACTGGACTGCAGCCCCAAGTTATCCTCTTGTCACACTTGTCCCTTCTTGGTCATCATCAGATGTGCTCCATGGATGTTTGAAGGATAATGCTGAAATTCAAAATACTATAAAGTATCAAAAGCGGTACACAAATTACAATGTACAAGATGATGATCCTGCTTGCCAATGCTACAATGTCAAGCCAACATACGAAGTTTAGACCATAGGTGATCAATCTATAAGTCTTTCGGGTACTCTATTTGTGGTCAACAGACAAAGTCCTAAAGGACAAGATCATTGCAGGAGGCCACCTGACCAACAATCTGCAATCCTGCAAAATTTAGTGCCCAGAAACGATCAAGGACAAGCAAAGATGTTGAACTGAGCCAGTAAAAGAACTTGAACCTGCAAGTGAAAGAATTACAAAGGCTAGTCCTTATGGCACTAAGGTGGGGAATCCAGCAATATTATTTTTACCTCTCACTTCTAGGACTTTGTTGCAAGCACCAGATTCAAACTACTGATGTTTCCTAAATTCTAATTTACTCATAACACTCCTCTACCAAATATTTAAATAACTGCAGCTAAGAAGTTGGGACTATAGAGATTTGAGGCCATGCATAAAAGTTCAGGATGTGGAGGTGAAGAAAGGATCCCCAAATGGGACTCAATTCAAGGAACGATGAGAAGACTGCATGACATGTCTATTTGATGCACAGTAAGACCATCTGCCAACAGAAATCCTAACACAGGGATGTGAAAGCCAGCCCTTCTGAGCTCCTGTATTCTGAAACACCTTCAATCCCCATCCATCCTCTCTTGCCCTGGTACATGTTGAAAGAAATCACCAGAAATCAACAGTTGGTGAAAGCACACAGGTGGAGGGAGAACTACATATGTTATGTCCATATATCCACTACAATGTTTCCACACAGGGTGGGGCATCAGCTCGTTGCCCTGCAATGGTGCGATACACATACAGTTTCTCTACTTGCTGCTCAGAGCGCTCATGCTCATTGATGATCTCCACATTGAGAAGTCGGTTCTTCTTGGCCAGGAATTCGCAACCCAATGGTGTGATTTGGCATGTTGACATCCACAGAGACCTCATCGAGTTATACTTGTGGACTCCTGCCAGCAGGGCTTCATCTCCAAATGGACAGTCCCTAATCTCCAACTTCCTCAACTTTGTACACCCACCCAGAACATACTGCATGCCCAGGTCTGTATCCCCTGCAAATGCAATTGACAAGGTTTCAAGGTTTTTTGCAAACCAGCCAATATACTCAAAAGTCTTATCTGTCAGAAGGCCAGAGAGGGCCAGCCGTTTTAGATCTTTGCACTGTCTGCAAATAGCCCCAAAACCTTCATCCAAAGGTTCCTTCGTTACATGGTCCGTCTCGTAGACCTTCATTATACATAAGCGGAAGTGTGTCATCCTCTGGCAATTCCTGGCAAATGTCACCATGGCTGCATTTGTCATCTGCCTACAGAAGTAGAGAATCTTCCTCAGATTGGGGCAACCCTCTGAGATTGCTCTAAGACCCTCTTCAGTTGCACAGCCTTCCTCTCCAACAGGAAACACTCTCAACTCTCTCAGATCCTTGCAAGTCATTGCAGCTGCCTGCAGTCCCTTGTCTCCAACATCATCTTGCACCTGGTGATGCAGCCACATTAGTCAGCTATACAAATCAATCAAAATGACATCCTGAAAGGTGACTTTGAGAATTATCCTTAACCATTTGGGCAACATCAGAAGAAGGTATAAATTAAGGCTGCTGTTCGTAACAATCATCTCAAGCTTAAAACCAAGTGGACTTAGAAACAGGAGAGATAATCACTTAGGGTTAGGTTTGTGTTTTAGAAAAGCCTTTGCCATCAATGGCATCTGAGACACATGCTCAAGATATGCTGCACATGACCAAGGCACCTACTTGACAACTGATATTTTGCACAAATCAAAGGCAGCACTACTACCATAAAGAGATTGAGGGAAATGACTCTGAACACAACCAAAGAGACAAGAAAGGTGTCATATCTGCTGGCAACAACACAAGGCAGCTCCCTTTGACATAATCTGAGCCATGTAACACCAAGCAGTAAGACATGGAGGTGAAAGCACAACCAAAAGATGCAAATCTCTACATGTAAAACTGAACCCCATCACATTACTTACAATGAAAGAACTCACTATCTACCAAGGGCCAAGAGAGTTTAGAAGGGCTAACCAGTAATCGCTGCAATTTAGGACAGTGGTTGATGAGCTCCTGAAAGTCAGTGGTAGGGAGAAGAACATCACTGAGGTTGAGGCTGGTCAGATTTGCACAGACTGGGTACAGCGTATGTACAAACACTGGTACCACTTCCCAGATTACTGAGAGACTTCTTAGACTATTACAATTGCCCAAAGCTGTCTTAAGTTCAGATAGTTGTGGCAATGACAGTTTCTGGGAGTAAGATCCAGTGCCCAGTTCCACCAGATTGGGAGACAGCTGAAGGAGGCGCTGCAGCTGGTCAAGGGTGATCTCCTTGTTCAATTTCAGTTTCTTGAGCAAGGGGCAGCGTGCCACAAGACGCTCCAGGCCAACGAAATCCACATAATTCACATCGCTACGAACTGTTGCAAAGTTGAGGGACACTAGCGAGGTGTATGTCTCAGGAAAACCCGTCAGCCATTCTCCGCTCCGGAACTCGATATCATTTTCCTGTAGCTCCAACTCTGCCAGATTCCTGCATGGCAATGGACCATTTACCACATCAGCAGACAGAGAGGAGACAAACTATTCGCTTCAAGACATGATTACTTGAAGCAGATCGGCAAACACAAAATCGAGGGGAGAGAGGATATTTGCTGCAGCTATACCTGTCAAAGCTTCGAGCTCCGGCAGATTTTTTGTCGAATCTATCAGGTAGTAGAACTCCGAATATAGAGCCTGGAATAAGATGCTTGACTAACGGAAGGGCAAACGCGCTTACCGACAGTGTCTGGTTATCTCTGCGAGTCCATCGGTGCTGAAACCATCACAGCTCGTCAGTGACAAAGCTCGAAAGTTTGAGAAAGATCGGGCAATCATTGCCAAGCTCTCATCACACACCGTCATGCGCTTCAAGCGGAGCTCCTCGAGCCACGGATAGTGCATGGCCATGGTCTGAATCCAAGGATAGACGTAAGCTCCCCAGTTGCGAGGAACGAATCCGAAATCCGAAAACCTCGGACGGCCTTTCATGATCACCGAAGTGATCCTTGGAAACCGTCGAACCAGATGCTGTGGAGAAAGAGAGTAACAATTTCCTATGAATACGTCCCTCCTGCTCCATCCTTCTGCCTTGTACCATGCCTTGCACACCAGAGAAACCGCATTCCGGTCCCGATGGCGTGTCAGAAAAACCAAGACATGCTCCAACACCTCATCAGGAAACGAAACACGCATTTTTCTCCTTGCCTTTTGTTTTACCACACTAGTTTCAAGGGAGAAAAAATCCAGTCGTCTGCCATCACCAGTTGGTAATATAATCAACCAACAACAATAACAACAACAACAACACACATGCAATCCTATTACTACTACTTCGAGCACCAGACCATCGTCGTGAAGCAAAACTGATTCCAAGTGATAGCAATTATCTCTTCTCCGATCGGTCTGTGCACAAAACTAGCTCCTGCAGACGACGACACACTTGTTCGTTGTTTCCTTCTTCACAAAACCGAAATCGCAACTGGACAGCATTAGGGTTTGAAAGGCCCAGTTGCAATCCTCCTCCGTTCTTTACGGTTTTTGGAGCAGCCCATTAGAAGGAGAGAGTTTTTGGGGCTGCCGGTTTTTTCTTCATCCTTTTTCCTTTCCTTTCCTTTGTTCAGGAATCGTAGGATGATAAAGAAAGCCCCAAGGACTTCACAGATTTATTTTTCTGGCGAGAGAAACTTCACAATCCAGAGACAGAAAAATATAAAACAAATAAATAAAATCTCTTGCAAATTGGCTAAAAAAGGGATTATGACCTTTGGATGCAACACAAGTTGCCAAGATGCAACCATTTGGCAAAAGTAATAGTCATCTACTGATCGACATTCCAGGTTGCGACCATCAGGGAGTGCCAAGAGCTCCTCCCCTATGCGCTCCCCTCTCGCATCTTGCATCAGCGAGTGCTCACCATAGCTCTACAAGAGTTATGCGCAGAATCAAGGTGAGATTGTCGCTAGTGGTGAGTGAAGATTTTCTTTGGTTCTTTGGTAGTAATGTTAGTAGGATGAGTATTTGGTTGTGAATAGTGATGTAGAAGCTCCAAAGACACAATGGTGAAAGGGTGAAATGGAAAATGGGAAGAAATGAAAAAAAGTGAGGTACATGTAACATGGCTTGGAGAACATCAATGTATAATAAGCATCTTTTTGAAGTTTTTAATTCGATTTGGGGTTTCTTTTGTTAATCATGCATTCAAAGTTAGGATTCATTTTAGAATGTTAGTTTTTTGATCTTTTAATTTTTTTTAAACGTAAAGAAGAGCTTGGAAATGGTGCAAAATCTTGGGTGACTAGAGATGAACATATGGAATGCAAAAGGTACATCTATTTTTCTCCCATAAGAACTCCATTTTTTTGTTTTTTATTGTTTTGCATTTATGCAAGTTTACATGTTTGTATTATTGTTATTAAAGTTCTTTCACTTCATCTTCCATTGTTAATTTAAACTATCAAAGATCCCAACTCTTGAATTAGCTTTTCCTTTGTTACAAATGCTTGGGGTTCATGTATAAAATTTTTTCCTAAGGTTTTAAGTTGGTTATCAAAGTTCATGAAAGCTTTCTTTTTTTTATTTGTTAAGATGGTCATCAACTTGTTAGAACTTGAAAGTCTCATTGACACATTTTACATTTTTTTAAAGGTAGAACTCAAATATTCATTTTCATCATCACATTTTCTTTACAATGGTTGTTAGAACTCTAAAGCTTTTCATTGTCACTTTTTTTTATATAATGACTGTTAGAATTCTAAAGTTTTTATATGTTACATTTTTTTCACAATAGTCAATATTAGAACTCTAAAATTCATTTTCATTGTAACTTTTTTTTACGGTAACCATTCGAATGCTAAACCTCATTTTCATTATTATATTTTCTTTAAAACTTAGAAGTCTAAAGCTCCAAGTTTAAATTTCCTTCTTTTTTAATTCTTATTCTTCACAATTGTGGCACCCATGAAACCTCCACAATATTTATAATTTCATTTTATTTTATTTTTACATTTATAATGTCTAAACCTCATAAAGACCACAAACATGTTGACTCATTGTTAAACTAACAATGTTTTTCATTAACGTCACCTACATCTCTTGCAGCTTTAAAAAACAAAAATGTCATGGTTTTAAAACTATACTTTCAACAAAAGCCTTTTTTTTTTTTGTAAATCTTACATTAGAACTTGCAAGTATTGAACCAAAGAAGAATAATCCAAAGAAATGTGAGTGAGAAATATATAGGTTTTTTCATGATTTACTTCGTTTTCTTAATTTAAGTCAATTTGTGAAGATAGGGAAAAGAAAATGAAAATGCAAAAATGCAAAAAATTCTTTGATAATGAAGATAGGGATAAACTATTAGTTTCAAAATTAAAATCATTGAACATTCTAGAATGAAGAAGTGTAGCAAGGCCTATGGGGGACATTCTTCTTTAAATTACAAAATAAATGAATAAAAATACATGGCCCATATATTGGTTGTTGGGAAGAATTTATAATTAATCAATTATTTAATAAGATTGTGTTAATATATATGTATATAGGATATTTGTTAATCTACACTATTAAAAATAGTAGAAAAAAATAACATATGTAATAATTTTTAAATGATTAATAGGTTTAATTAATACATTAAGAGTTTTTAACTCAAAATATCTTATATTGTTTTCCATTGTTTGATAAAACTTGCATCTTTTGTTTATTATCAATGGAAGCCTTCTCATAATTGATTATTCCTTTGGAAAATAAATTTGTTCAATAATTGTATTTTGGGGTCCAAACACAATGTAGTGAATTAGAGGTGCCCCCTCAATGATTATTTAATATGTTTTTATTATCATTTTTTAATTTATTTTTTAATTATTTGTTAATTATTATTATGCTAAGGTTTGTATTTTTAAAAAATTTAATGTTTTTCACATTCAAATATCTTCAAGAAGTTGTCATTAATGTTTTATATTTAAAAGTTGTTTAAAACACTACTAATTAATATAATCTGAATAGCTTCCTTGAGCTTTTCAGTGTTGTGCATAGTACTGAAGAACTCTAAAAAACGTTCAAAATCTCTGAACAATAATCTTACTCGACCACCTTTAAAGTTCATGTGCTGACATAAAGCGGCCTTTGCACAAACATTCATCTGAAAACACTTCCAAAATCTAGAAAACGGTTTGGTCTTGCTAAGGTCAAAATTAAAATTGAAATAAAAAATGAAAATGGGAGAATAACTTGCCTCTTTGGTTGTGTTGGTCTGAGTTGGAGATGGCTCTACTTGAAAATATGTGAATTACAACCTTGAAAGATTGTCCTACAAGTTTGAAAAACTTGGAAATCGTTCATTCTTCATGAAAAAATGGGTACATTAAACTTACCTCCTCCTTTATTACTTCCTAGTGTTATAGCAGAAGGCTTCTCTTCATTGATTCTACCATTTGCTTTTTTTTTTGAACTTTGCTTTGAACTCACCCATAGAAAAGATGTCATTCTCCTTTTCTTAGGTCTCAACCCCACTCTTATGTGTTTTTCTTTCAACATTTGCAAACTTTTGTATGACTTAGATCTAGTTCTATTTCAACAACGCGTACTTATAGTGCCACTTGTTACCATTCAAATTCAATAACCTACCATTATTGTGTTCTATGAATGGTCGAAATTTTCCAAGAAACCATTGTTGTGGTTCCAACCTTTTCATTCATACTAACAAATTTGTAATTAATTATGTTACTTTTTGAAGTTTAACAAAATATTGTTAGTTGTTTTCAATGTATGTTCATACTAATTTGCAATTGTTAAGCAATTGCTAGAATGTAAATTGACGATGATTAGTGTTTTGGTCTTCTAACATGAAATCAATTACCAACCATGCTAGCATTCTTGCTGATATTTTTTGCCATGTTACTCTATATATGGCTTGGCAACTACAAAATAATGGTAATCAAAGCTAGCCTAATAGTGTTGTAATGTTTACAAGATTTGGCAAACATGTTCTTAAGGTTTCTTACATTAGGTTATATAACTGAACCCTTATAAATATTTTTAAATTAGTATTTGGGTGGGTTATGATTCGTGTGGCGATATCAATTCTTATTTTTCCTACATACTTGTGCATGTAGTTATTACTTTATAAGAAATTAGTTTATCATTTCTTTTTGTTCCATTAATGATTTGATCTCAAAAGACATACCATTAATGTTGTCAAGTTTTTATAAAAAATAAATAGATTACGACACACAATTTTTATGAGGCTTCCACTAATATTTTCTTAGGTTCAAATTTACTTCAATTGGGTTACTAAAAATTGGGACTTCCTAGGTTGAGTCATTATTTACAAATGGTGGGAGAATTAAGGATGTCATTGAACAAGATTCATATAATAGGATTTTTCATAAGTCATTTTTCTTTTTGCATTTTATCACTTTGAGCTATTTAATTCATGGGAAAATTGGACATTTTAAAATTTGGGCATGAGTTTTTATTTTTGGCCTAACTTAGTGCTCATGTACACTATCATATCGTTTGGACTAAAATTCTCTTAATGCTTTTAAAGCCACACGATTTATTTTATGGCTTAGTAGTTTGTAATAAGTGTTAAATTATGTTATTTGTAGTCAAACATTGTATTCAAGCCTTGTGTTGTTTCCTTCTTTATGTTTCTTTTTTGTTCCCTATAGTCGCCTTGAATTTTTTTTCCCTTGGGACCATTTCAATGCTTTCACCAATGGGATTGCACGATTCAAAACAAAGGTGTGCTTGGGACAATGGTCTATTGTGGCCATCATTTGGTTTGTGTTAATGAACGCCCATTGCCATCTCTTTAGCTATTTAATTGGCCCCACTTTATTGAGCTCTTCCAAGTAGGGACATCATATATTTCTTTTCTTTCAATTGTTCCTATTATTGCTCCAATCATACTTCTTGTCACGTATTTCCAATTGGGGATCAATCATTTGGAATATCCCAAGACGAATTGAATGGCGATGGTGCATTCTAGTCTTATTGTTTGGCATTTACTAAAGCAACCCTACGGCATATTCATTTTGCAATCCTAGAATTAGGTCCTTTTTTAATGAACATCACTCCCAATACTCTAGTTCCATTACTATTGTTAGGTTCATTGTTTCCGTTGCACATTTATATGCCTTTTCAATGTCATATTGTGTCCAATGTTGGGATTGTTGTCAATATGTTTTAATGCATTGTGTAGTTTAATGTATAGTTTTCTTTTTGTTACATGTACTATTATTGTTGTTGCATTGTGAGCTATATTGATGAGATTTTATGTGAGAGGAAAATTGTATCTGTTAACCAATTTAGTTTTCCATAATCCTTTCGCATTCTTCCCCATGATGTGAGGTAAATTTTTGTGCGCTATTATTACTCGTCGATTCATTTTACTAATAATATGTTTTTGTCCTTCTGTATCTTGCATTGAGTTCTTTAGCTCCAATTCCTTGTTTCTCAATTTGAATTCCTGATGCAATGGCATTTTTTGTTTTCTAATTGTGATATTGTTGTGAGAATTATCTTAATGTTTACCTTCTCTTTTAATCTCAATGGCTACTTTCCATGTTATAGGAAAGCCAGATCTTACCATCTTGGTTTTTGATTCTGGAGTTGTCCAAGTGATCAAGAATGTCCTTTATGCAATGTTTGCATTCTCGTGGGGATCTTTGCATGTTTATAAAGATGGTTTTTACGTCAAAGACAACATTGTTTTAAGTTATGTTTACTAAGTTTTTGATGTGAACTCTGAAAGGATGTTTTGGACTGTCATTGATGGCAAATATCGGATTGTTGGCGAGCATGTGTTCAACAATTCTCAAGATATTGTTCTAATGTCAAGCACAACTACATCAATTGCAAACATTGTTGCGAAAGGTGTTGTGATGAAGGAAGAACCCAAGCTAGTTTCCCATGCTTCGAAGTTTTCTATCTCAATGGTGAAGTCATCGGTTATTGACCTATGTGATTCTTTTGATGAAGATAGCCCATCCCTTCTTGATGTGGTTCTCCCTTTCTGCATGAATTTATGACCTACCAAAGAATAGCCTTTACACTTACATGTGTTGCAAGCGACTCCTTTCATGAATGTTGTCGATTTTTATGAAGTATTGTCAAAATGATTTTGTTTTTAATTTAACATTCATCTACATGTAATGAAGTTAGTTAGAGTGGTGATTGTTCCCAACTATCGATATGTAGGCAATGTTTTGTGAAATCCCCAATCCATACAATTAGTTATAAGTTTTGCAGCTCTTTGCCTATTTGTTTACAAACTTGTAATTGCAGAATGTATTATGTTGTTCACAAATTTCCAAATCTTTCAATAGTCATGATCCACTTAGGCATCCATTCGCATCCAGTTATAGATGGGATGTGTAGAGAATCCTTCCATGACATGAAAAACATGGTTGTAGATGAAGTTTGTTGCACATTAACTTTTACATCTTTGGTTATTGCCTTGTCTACGAGTAAGGCTTTTCTTTCCCATCACTTGTTCAACGAGGATGGAATAAGTCTTGTGGAGTTCCTCAAAGGTGAAAAACTGAATCAAATGTCGTTAAAGTTCACTTCTTTGTGCTCTCCTGATTACGTCATTAAAACATCATCTTGATAATTCCAGCTCCCTTGACTATATCCTCAAATTAAAGGCACTGTCTAGTTATGACTATATTTAAGATGGTTGTTTTCATGGTCATTAGGCTAGGCATAAGGTTTATTGTTCAAGATGTCCGTTGATGAAGCTTCACCAGAATTGATCTAATTTGATGAATGCAACTAGGTGACAATCTCAAAATGCATGGATGATGTTCGATCACGTAGAACGTGTTTAAGGATGGTTGACCGTGGCCTATCACATTTACAACCCAATCTATTGCAAGGTCATGACAATTACAATCAATGACATGGAATCCAAGGACATGGAAGCTCAATGCATTTTGTGGAGGAAGTTTGAATGGAGTTTTTGATAAGAAAGGGTTGAGTATGCCCATTTTCAAGGGGTTTATGGTAGATGGTGTGTAAGTAAATTGGAATGTTGTTTGCATTGTTTGTGGGATTGGAATCCTATAATAAAGATGGTTGACAAAGAATGGACATGTTCTTTTCCATTGGACTTAATATCTTGACATACATACCAAATAACTAATTAATCTTGAGTTCCATGATCAACACAAAACCTTGTGTTATGATTATAATAACCTTGTTTAGGAGTTCAAAACCACACCATTTTGAAAAAATTGACACATATAATTGTGATTGAACTTCATTTGTCTAGGCAATCCTTACACATTTACTATAAACTATTCATTTCAATCCTTATTTCAAATTCCCATTTTATTTTTTTATTGGAGACAAATACAAAGTGATTAAACATAAATAAACTAGGAGTGTCAAAAGATAGTAGTGGAAATCAACTTTCAAAAGTTATGCTAAAAGGTAATCAAGGGTAGGATGAATAACACGAACTTGTTGGGTTAAGGTTGGTCACCTTTGAAAATAATCAAAACAAACATTTAGCTAAATTTATCGAAGTATGGATTAATGAATTCCATGTGCATGATTAAGTGTATGTATTGAGGTATAAATGTTTAGAGTGAAAGAAAAATATGAATGGATGCATTAATGGATTTTTTAACAAGTTGGAACAAAAGAGGAGGAAGACCAATTTGCTAACACAAAGACATCATAAAGTATTGTAGTATCTTATTTGGTTCAACATTGAGATGTCTAATAAATATTTTATTTCTAAAATCGAGTTTGGCCATAAAACTGATCATTTGTGAAATTTTGGCTTGAAATTATGTCGAAATAAAAATATTTGACAATGATAATTGATCAATATTGCACTTAATGTTCATTGAAAGACCATATTAAAATAAAATTATAAGGGTAGAATTTTTTTCTAAACCAATAATCCTATGGGCCTTTTAATAATTAGGTGATTAATAGTTGTAAACATACTTACCATTTTCTAGTTTAGCTAAAAAGTGAAATGATTAGGTTATTCAGTGCATAGGAATGAGCAATTGATATTTATTTATTAATCAATTAGGAGAGATTTGTGAAAAGATTAGGATAAGGACCTATTCTTGTGACTGAAATGTGAATCTTGTGTGGTTTATGGAAGAGGGGGATGGGGAGAAAGATTCCTTTCATTCTACTACAAGGAGATTATGAAGGAACAAGGAGAGGTTGTATGTTTGAAGGAAAAGCAATAAAAGGAAGTGTGTGAAGGTTATGGAACTTGGTGTGTTTTTTCTTTTTCTTTTTTTTTCTTTGTTTCCACTTCCCCTTTAGAGTGATAATAATTTATTTGAGTTTGATGTAGAATATTGTAGTTCCCAATTTTATTTTTATTTTTTCCCTTTACAAGTTTCAATCTAAAAATTAATAGTTTATTAAAAGGTTGCAATAGGATAGTAGGACAATCTACAAGCAATTGGTGGAAGGCAACATCTATAATGAAATGGATAGACAATTATGATGTTATTTTTGGTTTGAAGAGGTACTTTCTAAAGACAAAAAGGTAGTTACCTTCTAGTTCCCTTCCATTTTTTCATTTTGGATTTCATAATAATTGACATCTATTTATTGATTATGGACTAAAAGCAAAACTACCTTATCAAAGGTGACTATTTTTTTTTGTGTGTGTTTTTACAACTCATTGTTTTATCCAATAGCCTCCTATTTTGATAGTAGGAGGGTTGTAGAGTCTATGGTTATACATAAAAATATTGCACAATTTCCTATCTTCATCACAATTCTAAATTGTAAAACAACAAGAACTATACTAAAATAAATTGAAATGCATATTGAAATTGTTGTTAAATATAAGTAGATAAAAATTTGATAAATCACTACCTATTAGTAACTAAGTAGTGGAACAAAAATATTATAGACCTTATATACAACTTCCAAACTTTTGACATTGGTAGCAGGTAATTTCCTTGGTTTTTGGCATTTCAACTAGGTAATTTTTAGAAATTTCAGCATTTAAGAAAATATGATTACTACAAAACTTTTCATATTTCCAAAAGGTAATTTAGTTTGGAAAATGGTACTACAATATGTGTTTTGCAACATCATTGATTTCAAATCTTGAAACAAAAAGATGTTTCATGTTTTGTCTTTCTAGAATTTCTCATTCAATCAATTCAACAAATCAAATTGAGCGGAAGCTAAGATTATGACATGTATACTTGATGCAAACACAACAAGAAAAATCTTGCAAAACTTTAATTAATCCTAAGTGAAAATCATGAAGATCTAGAAAAAATGATGATCATCCCGAGAGAGATTATGTCAGGTGTGTTAGTTTATATGCTTAATTAGTTCCTAATTAGTTTCGGGAAAAATTGAGTTGGTTAAGCTAATTTGGGTGTAGTGTATTGTTCAAGATATTTCTATGTTATGTGTTGTGAGTGTGATGACAACGAGGGTTCTAGATGTTGACATAAGAATGCACAACAACTAAGTTAATCTAGCTATAAACCATTTATGAAATATAAACATTTAATCAACCTTATATATTTATGGCTGCGCACTAACAACAAAATATAAAAATCTAACAATTTCTACTATTTTTTCCCTCACCACTTCTGGCGACTAAAACCCTGTAAAATAACTTCATTTCGAGCTTTTGCAATTTTAGATTTGGTTTTTTGGCGAAATTTCGCCAGTAAAAAAAAGGCTGTTTGGGAGCCAGCCACTGGGATATCAAAAGGTAAAAGGGTATAAGATACGGTTAATTCAAACCACGTGTACCCGTCAGTCTTGTTCGCTGGCCTCCGCTGGCGCGCGTGCGCAGTCGTCGCGCAGAGGCAGGAGACGGAAGGAAAGGCGAAGAAAGAAGAGGTGCTTGAAACATCCGCGCGCAGTCGTCTCGTAGAGGCAAGATACGGAAGGAAACTAACCTCGCGCTCTCTCCGAGTTCTCCTTTGTGCTTATCATTGGTGCCGGCCATGTCGGGAAAGCAAGGTGGGAGCTCCATTTCTTCTTCTTTTTCTTCTTCTCTCTTTTCTCTGTTTTTTTGTTAGGTTGTGGGCCGTCTTGGTCAAGGGTTAGTAGGAGTCAGGTTGTTCTCGTGAGAGACTTCTAGGAATGAAACTGAGCCAGTGCCTAATGTTTCCCTTCATCGTCTGTGGAATCTTCTCTTTTGGGAGAGTGTTTGAGGGTCGATGTTTTCAGTCTAACCTAGAATTGCTTGTTTTGTTGAATTAGTACTTTCCAGGTTAGGTTTTCTGGCCTGCTTGGGGTTTTTTCTTCCGAAGAGCTCAGTTGGAAAGGTTTTAGCTGAGTGTTGCCGTAATGAGTCTCAGTGCAAATCTGGTCTTTCCGTATTTATCTGTTTACTACTTCCTTTTGTCCCCAAGAATGCAACCAGGTTTTAGGAGGATATTTGCCTCAATTTGGTACATGCCAGGCGAGACTGGCTAACTGGAGGATGAGAAGGTGATGTACTAAAACGGAATTGAAAAGATGGAGCAATTTCTTGACCATTATCTGAATACTTGTTTCTGGTAATGGAACGACTGGATGTTTTCAGTTGCTTTTCTGACATGTTTTGGGGATACAGGGGGGAAGTTGAAGCCCTTGAAGGCACCCAAGAAGGGGGACAAAGATTATGATGAGGTGAGTTGAGACAATCCTGCTTCTCAAATTTTAAAGCAATCATGGCCAATTTTGATTTTGCACACTGTGTTTTTTGCTTTTTGATTTTTGCAGTGGCTAAGAATTGCCTCCTTGTTTGGGTGCAGACAGACCTTGCAAATTTGCAGAAGAAGAAAGATGAGGAGAAGGTATCTTCTGTTTCATTTATTTGTTTTCTCTTCAACTATAAACTCAATATTGCATTTAGTGGTCAATCTTTATGGCATCCTTGTCCTGTGCAACTTGTTTCCTTGTTAGGTGATTAGCTGTTGATAGTGTGATGGTGCACCACATGTTCAAACATGCACTTCAGTTGTGAGATTGTATGATATTAACCAATATCATATTAGTCCCACTTAAGTTCTGTGAGACAAAGTCCTCTCCTCTGCTGCCTGAATCTAGGCACTGAGATTGGAACTGGTTCTTTAGTGCTTCAAGCAAATGTAAGAGGAGTTTGGCAGCTTTGTCAAGTGCACAGCAATGATACATGGGAAAACTGAATGGGCCACACTATTTTGAGTCACAATCAAATGTGACACACTGGGCTAGTTGTTCCTGCTGGATCGTAACATTGCTCTCTATGGATATTTTTCCAGGCACTAAAGGAGCTGAAAGCCAAAGCTTCTAGCAAAGGTGCATTTGGGGGGGCAGGGTTGAAGAAAAGTGGTGGTAGTGGGAAGAAGTAATATCAACAAGTATGAGCAGCTTATTAAGGTCATGGGCATGTCTTCCAGCATCCAGGGCTTGGGCACACCAGGGTTACTCAAGAATGTGAAAATGTTGTTTGGAAAAGCTGAAGTTGGTCTTCCAGGAGTCCTTTGGACAGGAATAGGTTGATTTGCACAGGCTGAGTCATTCAAGAATAAGTTGTGTCCATTGGTGGGAGCTACTTATGAGCAGGTGTTGTTGTCAGGGGGATTTGTTTCGTGAGTCTTGCTGATGCCACCTAGGTTTAAAGATTTATTTGTTTTACTTGACATCATTATTGTGTTCATAACTATGGTAAAAGAGTAAGGTTTTCTCCGCTACTGCATTTTCATGACCAAACATGTTGATCAGATGAAGAGAGACTAGTGTTCCAATTTTATGTTGGGACTCATACAGGTCACGCTATGCTGCAAATCTTGCAATAGGCATTCTTGACTTGATTATGATCATGTAATGCAGGTCAAGATGTTTGGACAGATTTCTGGTTCCTTGTCTGTGAGTCAACAAATGTGATGCATAAGAGAGGGGTTGACTAGGTTATCCAAAGCTGGTATGAATTATGAGACTTTGGATTTCTCAGAAACCAGTGAAGTACGAAGGAGTGAATAGGAATGCAATTGAACTCTACCATCTGGAATGGCACCTCTTATGTTGCCTAAATTGGAGCTTGAAATTAGACAAACAGAGACTAAGAAGCATATGCCACAAGTCCAATGAATGCCCATGAATCAACATTGATTCACCTGTGTGCCCTTGTCAGATCTTGTTTGAGGTTGCATGAGAAAGCACAGGAGTGTTGGGTGCACATGTGCTTGAGAATGAGGCTTGTGCAAGTGAAGGTGCTCATGCAATCTGCTTCTGCTAACCATTATTTGTCTCCTTTTCCCAGTTTACTTGTTGAGAAAAAACTGAATCCTAACCTGAAGGACCATATAGTCATTGGCATTGCTGCCACTGGATCCAAACCTTCAGGCTTCCATCAAATATTTGGAACTTGTGGCAGTACCCTTCCAAGCATCTGTCAAAGTAAGACAATCTCTCAATTCAGTATGACTTCTTGCAAGTGACCCACAAACATTTATGAGCCTTGTTATGATCGTTTGCTTCAACAGGACAAGCTATCAGGTGACTGATCATGTCCAGTGAGAAGCTATGTTGTTCTTCAAGTTATGCTGATTACTTTTATTTTCCGCATCAAGCTCCTCTTCAGATTCCACATTATTTGCTCAGCTTCAACATGAGGGAACACCTCACTCCTGAGCAGAACACCTTACAGCTGACATCCCATTAT
Source organism: Sphagnum contortum (assembly GCA_963920785.1). Taxonomy (NCBI): domain Eukaryota; kingdom Viridiplantae; phylum Streptophyta; class Sphagnopsida; order Sphagnales; family Sphagnaceae; genus Sphagnum; species Sphagnum contortum. The sequence continues at coordinate 11,841,496 of OY987276.1, forward strand.
TGAAAGCAGAACCTTGCAATTTCTTGAGGCATCCATTATAATTCACACACAAAAAAAGAGCATAAGTTGTAAAGTCCCAAGTTTCCATTTGTTCAAACATTGGTTAGCACACAAATGTTCTTGCATTTCCATCAGCAAAAGCAGAGCATATTTATCAGACAACAGTGTGCATCAACATGATATTAACATAAGCTGGTGTAGGTGACATAGCACCTGAAATCCATTAAGTACATCCAGAAACTCAAGTGTCAATTTCCATTGTTATTTTAAAGAACCTGATTTACCTTGTAACTCCAGCCTCCTAATGAAACGTACAACATAAAAACCACGGCAAGTGACCAGCACGTAGAGATTCAACATCAGATTCTGCTTCAGTTTCTGACAAAGTTTGCCCCTCATCTTGAGCAGTACTCAGAATTCCCTGTTCACTATGGATGCTTCCTGTAACAATGTACATGTAGATGCCTGCCCATCCTTGCCTCCACCTGGTTCTTTCTTTGGATCTGGGCCTTCTCTTTCTGTACCTATCACCTGTTGTGAGTCTTCAGTTGTTAAAGGGCAAACGGTGTCACTGTGCACAGACTGTAATTGTGCACAACACTGTAAACCCTAAACCCAAGGCATCCTAGGCATATGCAGCTACTTCCATCATTTCCATTTCCCCTTTTAAAAGAGAGGTGAAGAGTCTATCAAAACTGTGTGACAAGACCAAGTAGGCCCATCAACCACCTGCAACAACAACACCCAGACAATTGGGTTTGTAAGAAGATTCGCTCCACTACAATAGTCTGCACACTAACCAAAGGATACCAAGTAAATGAAACTCTAACAGGTTGTGTCCCAGTTCCTTAGATGGAAAGAAAAGATGAGGTTCCCACAATGCTTGCAGCCGCCCTCTTATGGCACACATGTTACGGATTTGTCAACAAAAACTCAGCACATCCTCAAAAGCTTCTTCCATTTTTTGGGGTTTTGCAGGGGGGCTCTCCTTTACTATGAGAGAGTCTGCAATTTACTATGAGAAAGTCACGGTGAGAGTCTTCACGATGAGCAATGCATCATGAGGACCATCGCCAAAACAGTTTCAACCCCCATCAGCGAGACTCTGATCCTTCAGCTTCTCCTACTTTCATAGACAAGCATGTGCCGGATGTGAGAAGTGTCCATACCCTTGGGACAAACACAAAACAGTTCAGCCCCCATCCTCTGGCTTCTGCTCCATGAGCTCCTCCTGCTTCTTGGATGAAGGAAGCAAAGGGTTCTCCCCTTTGATCCACCACCCTAGCGCGAAGAAGGTAAACCCCGCCAGGACTGCAGTACCCCAAGCACGTCCATACCATGTGGCATACATTCGCACGGCGGCGTTCCAATGCTCCCTCAGGGTTGCTGGATCCGGATTCACCGCGTCGGGCGGATTTACTGGTGGTGGCAACTTGTATTCCTTGAACTCGGGAGGGGTATCTGATGGCGACGACGAAAACGCTTTGAACAAAAATTTCGAGGGGAATCGAGAGATGGAAGGGGTAAAACCCGTTGCACGATCAAACCCCGCACGCTGAGACTCCACAATTGGACGCAAAGCCGAAGAAACTCGCGATGTATGGAAGACCGAATCCAAAGAACCCAAGCTGGAAGAGAAAGGAGAAGGTCGTGGACTAGAGAAAGGCGAGGAGGGGCTGGTTGGAAAACAGGAAGCAGGAGACGAAGCGCGGGTATAGAGCTTCAGCAAAAATTGCGAAAGTGGGGAGGCGGAGTCCATGGCTGCAAGGGAGTGCATAGGAGGACCGACTGCAGAGTGCTATCGCGCAGCAGAGAGAGGAGAAAACAGGAGAAGCAGTTGTTTGGCGCTGCACTTTCCTGTCCTGCTAAACATAAAAGTGTCATGCAGAGTGGGGCAAAACAGCGCTCAGTCATCACCATGACTGGACTATGGAAATTCAGGGCTATTTTAGGTTAAGAGCCTTATTTCTATTTATTTTTAAAATTAAGTTGAGGCTCATAGGACATTATGTGTAGGGTAATGTCCGAGGCTGTGGGCACGATGGCCTACACGAAGTGTAGCCAAGGCAGGCCCAACTCTGGTTTAGGGTTTAAGGTTTAGGGTTGACCCACAGCATGCTGTTGAGTTAGTAACCAGGCCCAATTCTGGTTTAGGGTTTAAGGTTTAGGGTTGACCCACAGCATGCTGTTGAGTTAATAACCAGGCCCAAATCTGGTTTAGGGTTTAGTTTTACCCACAGCAGAAAAGTTGACAATTTTTAAGCTTTTTAAAGGCCCCTGGGAAGTGGAACCAAGGCAAGCCCAATTCCAATAATGCCTGCAGCCTAGGGTGTTACATTTTACATGTTATTTGCAAAAACAACCTTTTTGCAGGTTGTTAGGAGATAGTAAAAGACAGCCCCTTACCTACCTCCTTACCTAATAGTCATCTATTTGCTCACCTATCTCTACCTATATATGGGAGTTACTTCTTACACAATGGGTTACTAAGGTGAAACCAAATAGGAAAAAAAGCAACTGACCATCCAGTAGGGAACCAGAACCCAACAGAAAATTCTTTCCTCATCACTTACCCTTCATCTTTCACTAGTGGTTGCTAGTTCACTTTGGTGAGGCATCATGGATTAGGTAACCCAGCAAGAGTGTGCAGATTGTTGTAAATAGCTGAGGTGCATGAGCACACAGGTTGATAACCAGACATGATTGATTGTATAGGACCACGAAGCTTATGAGCTATGGGACATCAAAAGAAGGTGAGTTATGAGGTTTCGCCAACTGGCAAATATGAATGTCCAGAAAGGTATTAAGGAGGCATGAAAATGTGAGAAGGCAACACCATATGTGATATAACCAAGGAACCTTTGCCCAATGGCATGTTGTCACATTATCAAGACGCTCCCTACGATCAATCCGGTACATGTAGTGTAAGGTTAAGGATGGGGCTGTTCTAGAAATGCAGGCTCAAGGCAAGGCAAGAGCCAAATGTGGTACTTGAGTTCCCAAAACAGCTCACCTTAAGGTCTTTAGTCCTTACCTAACATAAAGATCTAGTGATAATTTTACATGGTTGTGATTCATTTGAAAAGGATAGGATGAACCTTATGTGTAAGGTGCTATCCTCTATAAGAAGAGAGATTTTCTCAAGAGTAAGGTGCCTTTCACATATTCTACAAACTATTCTTTTATTGAAGGTACCAATTTTTTTGGTTATCACAAAGTAACACCAAATTTTGCCTCCGTAAAGCTTGTTGTTCAATCTCAAGGTTGTTGACTCCAGCTTTTCCATATTACAAAATAGAGTCTTCCCCTACTTCCCAATACCTCTTACTGCACAATATCAAAGTCAACAATTTCTCAATTTCTGACATTACAAACACATACAACCTACCAAAATTCAAGCGATAAAACAAAAATTACAAAGGCTTTGAAGTTTGAAGGCCAACACTCTAGTGCTCTTACCACAAAAACAAGTTTAAGTGAATTTGTTCACACATTTCCAACAAAGTGATCAACCTTCAAGTAACAAATCACACTTTAGATACAATGTTCTACACATTTTTGGCAAAATAATCACACAAGATTGTAAAGAACAAGCTGGTATTGACAATCAAGATAAGACTAAAAACTAAAAACCTGGAAGCATTGAACTACTAACAACATGAGTAGCATAAAAAATGAAGGGCCTCTATTGCACCACTCACACCAATCAATTTACACTTCACATTGCAACCCTAATTACAACAATAGCAAGAGATGGAAACACAATCCGCATTACCTCTAGGCTTTGTAAGTTACATAAAAACTGCAATTGAAAGAACATTGTCGTTGTAATAGAAAATGGGAATTATAAAAAACATCAAACCTAAAAGCATTCCTTCATTGGAAAATACTTGATGGTTGTCTCTAAATCTTTGCACAAAACCCTAAATTTAACATGAAAACTTCCCTAAGCTTGAGATATACATCTTCCAAAAGCTTTAAAAAATTCACTTTTGATATATGAATAGGAGTCTATCAAAGAGAAAAACCTTGGGTATGATTAAGTGCAATGGTAGGTTAGTGAAAGCAAATAGGTCAACCAGGTATTTCCTAGATTTTCCATCAACTGATACTAGCTGGTTCCAGTTTGACATACCAGGGATCAATCCTTCTTAAAATGAGAAATGAGTCTCTAAAACTGAAAAAAGAAAATCTTAAAAAATCAAGGCAATTCTTGAAATTTATTCTACGAATCCGAGCCCATGATTCTAAGAAGAAAGTGAGAACCACCTAAGATTCGTCATTATGTGTACAATATTTCCCCAAAGGATCCATTCCCAAAATATGGGGCATTAGATGAGGTAGTAGTTGAGTATAGGTCCACATTTTGGGAATGCCCCCCACCCCCAGCTTCTCCCTTGTGCTTTGCCCCTTGTGCACTAGGTGAATGTTATCATAAGCCTAAATAAACCTAGATGATGACGGATAGGAGGGACAAAGTTCTGCTTATACCTGGCTCCATAAGAGTGAGATGTATTTTATGTGTTCCAGCCGTGGGCTTTACCTCAATAAGGCTTGTGTGAGACAGAGCCACACATGGGTTCAAGTAAGGTCCATCCCCAACTGAGTCATGACCAACATCCAGTGGGTGGTGCAGGGCTGGGTGCTGGTTGAGTCTGGGCCTAAAGCTCTATTGTTGTCAAGGCTTAATTGTGTGCATGAGGTGAACTTGTAAGGTGTCTTACCAGGTGAACCTTATGCACTTAAAGGCCTTGTAGGTTTCAAGGTTTCATCAGTTTCTATAGATTAAAAAAGGTATACTCTGGAAGCAAGAAAAATGCTTTCTGCTACATACTGGCACATTTTGGTGTGACATCCCCATTTCTTCAACTCATGTAGACCGATGAACCCAAACGATGACCCCAAGGCAGACATAAAAGCGTTGTTGCATGGTAAGAGGGATCACATGACTCAGACATCTCCAAGTTGCAACGAAGAAACACAACACGTTGAAAATGGTTTACAGCTCAATGTCTACTGGAATCTGCATTGTCAACATAAAGCGATGTCAAACATCTCTGTGCGGTAGTAGAAATATCTTCCCCTTCCAAAATCCAAGTGTTATGGTTTTTTCCAAATATTTGGCGTAGTGGTATATGAAGGGTATAGGCAAGGTAGGGTAAGGTATTTGACTTATATGTAGGGCTAGGTATGTGTAGAATAGGTATATAGAGGCTATGTACATATAAATTAAATACATATAGCCTATGTATGTATAGACTAGGTATTATAAGTTAAGCTATACCTAGGCTAGCTATGTGTAATTAAGTAGGCCTAGTTGCCTACCTAAACATAAGTATTGATCATTATATATCTAGGTAGGCATATAAGAAATCATATATTGGTATTTAGCTTCAGTGCATAGGCTATGATATACTTAACTTATTTATAAATTACAATATAACTAACCTAGTTATAGGCTACAATAGACATATTTAAGGTACATATCATATTCTACCTGACCTGAATATAGATTAATTACTTTAGCCTAGATATAATTTAACTATATTTTACTAGGTCATACCTATGTTAGGTTTGTGAAGCATGACCTAAATATACTTAGTTTAGCTTAGGTATGTATTTCTACCTATATTGACCTAATATTCATTTATTTGTTATCTAATGGCTACGTCAAACTTAAGTGCAAACATGTGGCATGTAAACATTGACTACCCAAATTAAATGATGTGACATTTAACTTACATGGTGGCTACCTACTTACTTAACTACCTTGTAAAGTGGTTAACCTTGTGCACAATGTTTAGAATGACCATTAGAAAAAACCATCCAAGTGGTTTGAAAAGGTGGAATGAAAATTTTTCAACCATGCCCAAAGACATTTTGAGCAAAAAAATTCTAAACCACCATTGCCTCCTACTACATGACCCTTTTGGTGAGATTCTAATGGGATTTACCCACTCAACAAAATCATGAGTGGTTTGTGTCATGTGAAGACCACCCAAAATCAAATTGGGCGATTGGTTGTAATGGTTTGTCCACACATTTTTTAATAGTGCACCCATTTCATGATCTTGTAATGTTTTGTAATGGGAGGTTTTGTGAACAAAGCAAGAGTAAAAATCATTATAAATCATGGGCATGTGGAAAATGGGGGTTTGTTATTGTTTGGTATTGGGGGCTTGGGTGTTCATTAAATCAAGGAAAGGTAGGAAGGGGGGTGTTTTTGCTATTTGGTGTTAAGGGTGTTTTGGGGCAACTTTATATAAAGTATGGAACATTGATAGAAATTTTGTTTAATATTGAACACATGAGTTGTTTCATTAAAAAAACAGGTAACTAATCACACATATGTAGAAAAATATAATAGTGTTCCAAAGTTTAATTTTGGGTTCATCAATTATCGTCAACATCAAAAAGTCATAACTTAGGATATTAAAAATTGAGACACTACTAAACCACCTAAAGGTCATACTTTGTAGATTCCCCCCCCAGTTGTGTGCACATTTTCCTCCCAAAAAACTACAACACGTTTATAAACATTTGGGTAAAAAACCTCAATACATTTCATATTTTTTCTTGTTCCATGTCATTATTTTCAACATGTCATCTCTAGAAGAAAAAGCAAATTTGAAAACATTATAGAATGTTTTCTAGAAAGGTTAGGCTTTAGTTCAAAAGTTTTAAAAGATAAAATAAATGACAACAGACTAGTGCAAAAAGTAGCCATAAAAGGATTACAATCAAATTTGACTAGAAATGTAGATAGAAAGAAGTAGCCATAAAATAATTGAAATCAATTTTTTCTAGAAATGAAAATTGTAATTCAAGTTAACATAATACAAATGTAATCAAATCTAACTAGAATTGAAAATATTCCAAAAGTAGCCACAGAAAAATTTCCATCAAATTTGATTAAAAATGAAAAAATGTAAGAAATTAATGTAAAAGGTTTGCAATTAGATTTGAAAGGCAAAGCAAAGGCACAAAAGTATATCACAACATAAGGATTGAGGTTTTGGACAAGAAAACATAAGGATTAGATATTTGGACAAGATTTACAATGATAAATATCAGTCATACCTCTTTTATCATTTCCATGATGCACCTCCACATTCCTCAAAAGACTCAAATGCAAGTCTAAAAGTGAAAACAAAGGAAGAAAAACGAGTTGGGATATGTTCATTAGCTCACAACACTTTAAGGGTAGAGGGGCATGTTTGACGCACCCCCAAACTCCTTGATAGACTCAATTGCGAGTCTAAATGTGAAAACAACGAAAAAATAAAGAGTTGGGGCACACTATTTAGCTTATAGCACTTTGGGGGTAAAGGGGCATGTTGGAGCTCTGGGATGGGGAGTAGGAATAATGACAAACAAATCAATTATTCACAAGAACCTACACAAATTAAACGACAAGTTGGTTAATGCATAGTTGGAGCACTTTTGGTGCACCAACGAGCCATGGGCAAACATGGACTAACAAGACTCATCACGACCTAGACTTGGGGGAAGCCACCACTTTCCCCCTTATATTATTCTATGTGCTAGGCCACGGGGCCAACAAAAAAATGATGTTATCCCATTCTAGTTCACAATAACGAGCTAACTTGCACATGTTTCAATAACTATCATAAATTCCTTTACAAAAACCACTTCAAAAAATAATATAATGAAAAGTTTGAAAGATTGTAAAGATTCACAAAGATGAAGGCAAATATAATCCTTGAATCTTTTGTGAGAGAAGTGATGCCCCAAAGATCACCCAAGGAATGTGTGTCTTGTTTTTTTTATTATCCCTTCTTAGATGTCACCTTGATTTCCACAAAAAATGGTTTTATTATCATTGTTTGATCAACATTTGAAAAGGTTTTATGTTAATCAACCACTTGTAAAAGAGAAGGTTGTGTTCAAATTAAGGATATCATTGTTTTTGTTCATTCCATCCTTTAAGAAAGAATTAAGAAAAATGAACTATTGGTGTTATGAACCTTTTTGAGTTTGTTTTTTATAAGACTCCCTTAAGGTTTGAAGTAAGATTTACAATTCCCTTTTCGGTGCCTTCCATTACATCCAAGTGAATTGGTTGAAACAAACAAACTTTCAAAAATTATTGTTAAAGTTTTGAATGCATTTAACAAAAATGACCAATAATTCAAGGAGTGTTTTAAACTTGTCCTCAACACTTAATGATTCTTGTAATTGTTTTTATTTCTTTTACACATTCCCAAACTCCTTGAAAGATTCAAAGTTGAGTTCAAAGTTGAAAACAACAGAAGAAGGAGTCAGGGTACATTCCTTAACTTGCAATATATCGAGGGTAAGAGGGGTGTGTTGGAGCTCCGAAATAGGGACTAGGAAAAATGACAATGGGTTGACTATTCATATAAACTTGCACAAATCAAATAACAAGTTGGTTAATGCATAGTTGGAATTTTTTTGATGCATGGACAAACTATAGGCATACACAAATTCACAATATTCACCATTGCCCGGACTTGGGGGAAGTCATCACCTTCCCCATTATAGTATTATTTATGATTAACTATGGGGGTTGCATCCAACTGTCATTTTGTTTTGAGTTAGGAGTCCTAAAATTCTTGAAATTAAAACTCCCGAGACTTTGGAGGGTCATAATTTCTTATGTAGATATTTGATTAAGGTGAGATCTGATCAAAGTTGTAGCCCTCATCAAGATATTTTCAAAGATATGTAACATGCCATTTTCACACATGTATTTTAGTGCGATTCCCAACTTTTAATGGTCGGGAGTTAAATTGGCACTTTGATTCTCGAGCTTTCTTTTGGCCATAACTTGTGTTTCAAATACTCAAATGGGTCATACGAGCCCATTTTAAACATCTAAATTTCAAGAGCTTTCCAATCATGTAAAGAACTGTTTAATCCAATGAGTTTTGACCTTTGAAAAACCTCTTTGAAAATTTAAGATTCCAACTCCCAAAGTGTGAATTCAATTGGGAGTCTATGGGTTCATTCCCTCACATTCTCAAAAGTGCAAATGTGACTCATGGGTTGCACTTTTAGTTCGCACCTTTCCATGCCCTTGCTTTGGTAACAAGCCCAAGGCTAGGGTTGTGACATTCTTAATAAAAAAGGTTATCATTTACACATCTACCTCACTAAATTGTTTTCAAAATTAGTCATAAAATGTCCTTACATGGCCGTTAAAGGATTTAAAAACTTTCAAGCTAATGAGTGAAGATGAATTTAATTGAAAAAAACAAATTCCATGAATACCCTTGCTTTCTATATCCACATATGTAAGTATGCATGTTTCTAAACTTACTTTCTAAATAATCATAATTTTCATTCAATGGGAATGACACTAAAAACCTTTCCCCACCTATACTTCTTGATCTAATTATTTATGTTTAAGTTCATGATAACAAATGCCTTGTGCTTTATGATGGGTAAAGTCCCAAGGTGTAGGACATTCTCAAAATGTGGAGCTAGACTTGATTATTGCCTTTTCCTAGGCCCTTTATTTTGTGAATGTCATTAGCTTGGGGTTTTGTCATAGACTTACTTACACCTACTAAATAAGTGTACAATGCCCCTTGAAGATTGTAAAGTGCTACCACTCCTACCATCTCATGATCAACCTTTTTTTATTCGTGAAATTTTGTCAAAAAGTGAATTAAAAAAAAAGAAAATGAAGTGATCATGGAAGGTTTCAATCTCTAGAAGTGAGAAAAAATAATAAAAATTGCCATTTGATTTTGATTTGATTTTTAAATCAAAATTTTACATTTGATTTTTAGAGTGTAGCCATAAGCATGATTGCCACTAAGGTTACATAAGAAAATTCCTATTTAAAAGCATCCTCATTGATCTTTGTATGTTTACAATCATCATAGTGTTCACCTGGGGCGTATAATCCTGAAATGCAGGGCCATACTGGACTACCTCCTCATCCTAGGACCCTTACTTTGGGAACACCCCACCCCAGGCCTTTACTCGAGGGCCTACACATACTGGCAGTTTTATAATGTGAAGCTAAATTTAAGATGATCAATATGAAACTTTAGCCCTTAAGCTACACATGTACATGTAGGCCCCAATGAAGCAGCACCCACCATTGTACCATCCACTGGATGGCCACTATCACTCAGTTGTGGATGAACCTCGACTGAGTTAATATTTGGTTTCACCTTGGTAACCAATTCTGTAGAAAATAGGTCTCATACATGGGTAGGTAGGTAAATAAGTAACTTCTAGGTATGTAGATGGTTTATACATATGTAATGGCTTTTTTTTACTACCTACCCACTAACAATCTACTTGTGGGTTGTTAATAGGTAGGTTAAAAAACAAGAAGCAACTGAGCTAGTTATCTAGGGAACACACACACACACACACACACACACACACACACACACACAAGGGTGTGCAAGTTTTTTTTTTCCTATTAAGAATTTGGCAAATTTTTTCCCTCAAAACAAAAAGCAGAATCAGCCGAATTTTCAATTTAAAAAAAATCCAAAAAAACAAAAAAAAACCCTCCCAATTTGTTTCTCCCCCCCCAAAAAAAAAAAAAAAAAAACATTAGTGGGCTGTATTGGGAGAGTAGGTATCTGAGAAAACCGTAACAAGATGGAGGTACAGCAACATTAAATGAAATCAGGAATTACTTATCCAGAGGCTCCACGTAGTGGCGGATTATAAGTCAGAACAGTCCAGCGGTGAGCCTGCGTGCCTGGCACCCACCGAACACACCCACCCCCTTGTAGTAAGGAAGTGAAGCCCCTCAAGGGAAGGGAAGGGAAGGGGAGGGGAAGGAAAGGAAAGAAAAGAAGGAAAGGACAGAGAAGGAAGAATGAGGAAGGCTATTCTTTGGTGCGTTTGGTTTGCTCTGAATCTTTAACCTCAGCTAGTCTAATGTAGCTTTCTTTTTGCAGCTACTCTTCTACCTCTCCTTTGCTTGCACCTCCTCCCTCAATCTTGGCTACAAGCTGGTTCTAGCACCAGCGGAGTTCAAATCGGTGCTGGGCTGGTTCGATCCTTGGACCTCGGGGTTATTATTATGAGAGAGAAGAGAGAAAGCAAGACCGTGGCCGTGGCTTTGAAGGAGACCAGCGTAGCAGCGTCTACCACCACCACCCTGGCGGGGGCGGAGTTTAAGCCCAGTGGACCCTGCAGCGGAGGATGTGCCTGCGAGGCTGACAAGGCTGCTGCAGTGGTGGCGCCGAAGCAGCAGCAAGCGGCGGCAGAAGAAGAACAACAAGATGTAGCTGTGACGGGCGCGAAAGAGGCCGTGGTGGACGTAGAGCGACTGCAGAAAGAATTGCTGGATCTGATTGAAACTCTGTTGGCGGAGGTGACCTATCCATTTGACGTTACATCATTTGCTTCTGTTTGGATTGTGGTGTTGAAAACCAGCTATGTCGAGTTTGGGGGGGCCGAGGTGGGGAGGACCGGTTAGGGGAGGAGGAAAACTTTCTGTCTGTCTGTCTGTCTGTCTCTTTTTTCCCTTTCATTGCGAAGTGTAAGTGTGTGTGTTTGTGTGGAACCTGACAGTAGGGAGTGGGGGATGATGGTGGCAGGAAGTTTTGGACGAGCAGTTTACTCAGCTTCAGCAATTGCAGGATGAAAGCAATCCACAATTTGTTTCTGAAGTGGTTTCCTTGTTCTTCGAAGATTCTGGCAGGCTCCTGGAGGAGCTGACTGAATCTCTGTAAGCATAACTCACCTTCTATGCATGCCTTTTTTGTTCTGCTAACATGACAGAGGATGTGTAGGCCAAGTAGATCTGGCAAGAAAGTGATTTCTTGCTTTTTGGAGATGTAGGTCTTCAGAACATTCAATATGGGTGACTAGTTCTGGATGTCAACTTTCATGATGGTAATCCCCCTCCCCCTAGCCCCTGATGCTCTGTGCATTTGCAAGGGTGGGGAGAGTGAGTAACATTCTTATCAAAGGTTTCTTTTTGTGGCTGGCTTTTTTTGAGCTCTGGTTTCCTGTGAGTGATGCAGTAAGCAAGAACCAATTAACTATGTGGCGGTGGATGCTCATGTACACCAATTTAAGGGGAGCAGCTCAAGGTTGTTTACCTGCCTGTCAACTGCACCGTGAATGAAAGAAAGCACATGGAGCCAGCCTTCTTCAGTCATGTCCTGACCATGATCTCAGTCTGGCTATCTATTATCATTACTCACTAAGGTTATGGGGGCAGATGTGACAGATGCAGAATCTGACTGAAAATTTTCCAAGGAGTTGAGACAGATATGTTGGTTGCATTTAGGGTCCATCCATTTCTTTGTCTCTGTAGCTACTTGGTACCTATGTTGGATGATACCAGTGAGTTTATGCTTTAATAGCAGCTCCAATGTCTGCTAGGACTTGCTAATATTGTTGGATCAAGAGGAACCTCTGCTGTTTGTGATGAACTGTGACTACAGGGGAAAATTTCTTCAGTGCTTCTTAGTTTATGAGACCTTGGCATGGTACTTAGCTTGGTTGTTCAATGATCAACAGTCCTGTTGAATTCATGGTCAGGTAAGGTCTGCATTTGGTCAAGGGAGGTCAGTTTCGTATGCAGAGGCATTGACTGGGTGGACACTGGGGTTGCTTTTGAAATCAGTATTGGTGCACAAAAGGTGAAAGCTGTCTGCATCAAATTTCGGAATTGCTGTGAGGCACATGACAGGGAAGGGTGAGTGCCTCTCCTCCAGTAATATTTTTGTTGAGCTGACGAGTATGCAAGTGCCTGCTGGCAAAGCTGCTTTTATGTGAATGGGTTTGTAAAATGTGTGGTTCTTCAGGTTTGTGGTGGGAATGGGACATTTGTTCAGCATCTAGTTTACAGAAGTCAAGTTTTTGTAGGGTGTTGTTCACTAATTCAAGTGTAGGATTGATGAGGTGGTGTGATATGACCTTGCAGGTGTCAAAAGTGCTTAGACCAAGTGAAGCGAGAATTCAACCTGGTCAAGAGCAAGCTAGAACACATGTTTGAGGTAATATTGTTCTCCAGAAATGCTCTGGTGTTGTCAATGGATCTGTTTTGGCATATGTGAACTAGGCTCTGTCAAGTAATAGACCCTCGAAACCTAACATGATGGCTAGAAGCGATTATATATTCAAAAGAGGCTCTGTTAAATTGTAGACTGTGAGCACTTGTCTTTCAAGGGATGGGTAGAAGCTCGCTTGTTCCACATAATAGGGTTTGAGATGTTTAGTTCTCTGTCTAATGTTCCCATTGACTATTCATGGTCATCATATCCAAGTACTAGGTTTTCTTGACAACAATGTCTGGCACTACACGCAACAGTGATCTGTGTCAAAATATGAGCATGGCCATTTTGCAAACCTTCAAACTTAAAGAAGAATTGAAGTCTTGCAGTCTTTGTTTTCTTCATTTGTTATTGCTTGTGCTATGGTTAGATTTCATGCTGTGTACTTTGATCAAGCATATCCCTTGTTGAATTCTTTTATTAAAGTTTTCATGCCTTCTGCGCTTTGGTATCAAGAAAATGGTTCTCAAGGAACTTCAAGTCGTGAAAGCGTCAAATCTGGTCTTGTTTTGTCTTAACACTGTTCCAATGAGGAGTGCTCATCAGGTGTGCTGTAACTTTCATTTATGAGACAATCAATGGTAGTTTTGATTGTGGAGATTTTTGTGATCCCCTATGGATTTCCAGTTTGAGGCAGGGGGTAAAGTGTGTGGCTGATATGGCTTTGGGGTTGTGGTTGGCAGCTGGAACAAAAAATTCTATCGGCTGGTGGCAGTCTTCCTTATCCAGAAGAGGATTATTAGACACTTTTCTGTTTAGACTTTAGGTAAGTCAAGTTGCAAGTTGTATAGCTAAAAACGCAAGCAGAATCAGCAGGACCCATGTTCCAACTGGATAGGGCTATGAACTGTGACATGAATAGTTGATGCATGAACTGTGACATGAATAGTCGATGCATGATTTCACGGGTCAAAGCTGACAATTACCATGTCTATCTGCTTCCCTTGATTTGTGAGCACCAGTTTCATCACTTTCAGTTCAACATAACTGATGTCAAAAGACTCAACATTTGGGCTAACCGGGTGCTGGGATGGACCTCATCAGAGCAGTTTTTGAGGATGGTGATGATGGTGTGGTAAATAGGTGTGTGTTCATGAGAGATGATGTGTTCTGAGTAATTTGATATGCAAGGTGTTATGATTTATAGTCCATCCCAAAGAATTCCACGACCTGGAATATTGTCTGCTCATAGGTCTGAAACATGATGGAAAGTCCATGTGACCAGTTCTGGCAAGTAGTGTAGTGCATGATGCTGAGTGCCTAACTCTGCCAATATTTTGAATTGTCTATCCAGAATAAGGACTGGATGATTAAAGGGTTCAGTACTTTTTCATTCTCCTTGGTTCCCCTTGAAAGTAACCAGCTAAGAAGTGCAGTGAGGTCAGACTTCACAAGGTGCAATAAGTTCCCTAAAGGATTGTTTAAACTAAATGTTTTTATCAAACTGCAACTTACACTGATGCCCAAGATTCTTACCACAGTATCATTGTTGTTTATTCAAACTCAAGTTTTCATTAGGATTGATTTTTGCACAAAAAGTAATGCTACAATGCTGGAATTCTCTCTCCTTCCCTTTTCCAATGTCCTTGTCCATGTCTTGACAAGTATGCAAAGAGCAATTTGGTTCAAGATTGGATTCTGGACCCAAATGATTTCTCATGTACTTTGATGTTCTCCAGGATTTTGTTTTGATCCTCTATGGACAGCCACTTTTTGTGGGTCACTTTTGAATGGTCCAGAAGAGCCCCATATGCAAGATGCCTTCAAAACCATTCTCCCAGTGTCCCATTTGCAACCCTGTGTCATAGCTTTGCCCCAGGTGAAGAGCCCACTCATACTGATGCCTGTGTGTACCTTTCACAGGGGAACAAATATCAATACGATAGTACCTTAGCCACTTTGACACATGTTCGTCAAATTAATTAATTTTGTGGATTCCATTTTAACAAAATGATGTATTCTTAAGTATTTCATCAGATTCTTTATTTTCCTTCAGAAAAAAAATTTCTGAAAAAAAAAGTTGTGAAAATTTCAACATTTCTGAAATTGATGTATAATTGATGTCAAACCGGTCTAGTATTAGGGTATGTTGTCTGTTCCTGTAACTAACACTCCAATCTGAATATCTGAAATGCTAACAGGTCTAGAATTAACTTTAGAAGTTCCTTGAATGTGATGATAATGTAAGAAGTAGAGACTGAAGTTTGAACTAGTACCACAGTTGCGTGTTAATTCAAATCCTGAGCTTTCAGCTGGCAGCTGTGTAACATCTATATATAAATTATTCAACCCTTCTCTCATCATCATCATCATCATTCTCTTTGGGGATTATTAATAAGTAAACCCAGCTCCTGAAACAGCATCTCCAAAATGGATTTTTTGGGGGCTCTTGTGTTTGATTGTCAATTCAACAGTCCACTGTGACCCTTTAATCCTAATGCCTCTATCATTGTATAAAAAATAACAGCTCCTTAATTAAGAAAAAACACTAATCCAGAAGGAAAAGGGAGAAGCATGAACAGAGGACCAGCATCCAAAGTCCAGACAATGCCCAGAAGCAAAAGGGAGAAAAAGGCACACACCCAAATCCAAAACCCAAGCCTAGGTCCTAAACCCTTCCTGGGCCATGCGGAAGCACACCAGACAAAGAGAGAGAGAGAGAGAGGAGGGATCCTGAAAGAGCACCAAGCTTAGAAAAGTGAATGCCAATACCTTTGTCTTTTAGACACCCATCTTTGCACACTAAATCACCTTGAGCAAGATTATTACCTTATACATGTGGAATCTCTTTAGACTCGACTCCTAATTCATGACTATAGGAATGCTTTCGAGTCTGTCACTAAATATGCCAAAGGTATCTCTTTCCATCTTTCTTATTACATTTTAGCTACCAAGTTTGGCATCATAATAATGCTTTTGAATGTGTTATCAAAGATGCTGGATGTTTCTTTTTAAATCTTTTGAAACAAAATGAGATCCAAAACAATGGAGTAAACTTTGAAATAAGTGAAAATTCAAATCATTTTCCTTTCCTTAATAACTTCTAAGCTTTAAGTCCAAAGTTAAGGCCTTTGAAGGTAGTTTTAAATTACTACTTGTATTTTATGTAAGTGTGTTTAAATAGCACCTATTCCTGCCCATAAGGTGTAAAGTGCAACTTCCCATCTCATGTTAAAGGTGTGATAGGCCCTAGTGAATGTGTAGTCATTGCCCAAAGGAATGGCCCAAAAAACCTGTTTTCTCCTCTTAAAAAAGCATTTGTTTGAGAAGCAAAAGTTTTAGCTATATGGCCTAGACTGGGCAAGACTCATGTGTTGAAGTCATACAAGGTTTTATTCATTTTATGTGCCAAAAAGATAAAGTGGGCTTTGCTAGAAGAAAACAAGCATCTCATTGTGTAATGACTCCCCAATACCAAACTAAAACCTTTGGATCTAGAACTTCTCATCTACATGTGTGCATTTGCATGGAACATACCTATTCAGCATGTGCACACATAATAGTCTGGATGTCACTCACACATTGGAAAAAATTTATGCTCAAATCTTACACCAATATGGAGAGAGCCAATGACGCTAAGTTTTTCTAAACATCCAAGTGTCCTGTTCAGTTTCCAACTCTTAAGCACTAATAATAACGAATGGTGACATCTTCAAGATAAGTTAGTGTTAGGATTTTTAGCATGCATGCACATATTTACAGTGCTAAGTAGCATTGAGTTTCAGTGCTCTGTTAAAGGGCTGGTAAAGAAATATGATTGGCTTGATTGGCCCATGTGACATTTAACTAATCCTAATTCTACACAGTCCAAGATTTCATGTTTAGGGTTGGGAATAGGAAATAATTCAAGCACATTTACTCTAGTGCATGGGCAGATTCAACACATGTCTATCGAATAATTAATTAATATTTCAGATTTCATTTTGAAAAATAAAATATTTCTGAACATTGAAATAGATTCCCAGTTTTTTGCACTTTGAAAAAAAAATTCTGGGGTGAGAATTTCAAAATTTTCACAAATCATTTAAATAGTGTCAAAGCTGCCAAGGTACTACGGTATTTGGAATGTGGTAGACACTACTCAAGGCTGACAAACATAAGGGGTGTAGGTGGATCTGCTCTTATATTCTTTGACATGAAATGTACATGGAGAATACTATATATTATATTATAATTCCTTTTTTGGCTGCTTCAAGGCTTCAGTATTTTGCAATTGGAGGTTTTGATGTAAAAGCATTCCAGAATTTTGCTTGAAACCAGCAGGACAGCTCACAGGTAAGTAGAGACGATAAAAGGATTTTGTTTGCTGTGTCTAGATGGGGTGGTTGTCAACAGCAGCTGAGGCAAGAGAGGCAGACATGCAGAGCTTGAGTTCATGCTTCTCATTATATATGCACGACTGTAATGTTAGCTGGGATCAGAGGGGGTAACTACCCAAATCAATGCAATAAGTAGCTTCTGAAGGAGGAGCCCATGTCCCTCTTATTGAGGAGGAAGAATCAACAAATAATGTCCTGACTTTTGGGTGCCACAACTTTTCTCTCTCTCAAACAAATTCTTAACTGAGCATTGCTCACCTCTGTTTGTATTGGCTGCACACAAGGGGACCAGCAGTGGCCTGACAAACATATTTTCTTTATTGAGGGAGAGCACTCAGCAGACAAGCTAGGTATATATATGAACATTGCTTGTTGCCAGAGTCCTTTCCAGCCACTTCTTATCCGCAAATAGACCAGCTGCAGCCTGCCAAAAAGGCTCAACCCTCAAATAAAAATGGTCAAAGTAACATGCATACTATTGTTCACTTCATGCTTCATCCCAATAAGCCTGACAAGTACAACCTCTACAGTCTTCACAAGTTCATGAAGGCTTCGGAGCCTCTTCAAAGTGTGTGAATACTCTTCAGAGAATTAGTTTGGGCCCCTTGGGATTGCACTCATTGGCCATATGCTCCAGTTCTTTGTTGTACTTCTTGCTTGGCAATGCCACTAGATGCACACCTTCTCAAAAAACCTGTTGGAACCTGCTGTCTAAATGTGGCAATTTCAGAGAAAAAAAATCCTTGGCCATTTTGGGGCAATTTTGCCACAAAATTCCTTTTTTTTGTATGAGATTTTTTTTGGGGTCAAATAAGAGGTTTCTTTCTCCTAACAAAAAGCAGCTAACTTACTTAGGGTGACTTTAGATGAGGGTCCAAGGTCCAGGTACCAAGCTTTAAATTGGTCCCAAGGCCTTCAGACAAGGGTCCAAGACCAAAAAGTGGCAAATGGAGGCTATACCTACATGGCATCTGATTTGGAGGGAAAATCAATCAGTTCAGACCTAAAAACAGTGCTAAAAGAGAGCTCCTGATTTGGAGAACCAAGAATCAAGCTAGAGACCAAGGTACAATCCAACTCAAGGATTCAATTTGCTTCAAATTAGTCCAAATTGGTTACCAGGAAATTGGACATTGGACCCTCGTCTAAAGTGGGCCTTAATACATTTCCAGAAATGACTATGTTCTTCATGTTACCAATCTGTGGTTACATGTTTAGATTTGTGCCTTTTAATTAACCATGTGTGATGAATGCTTTTACTTGTAGAAAAACTCAACCAAACCTGACCTGTAGGTAAAGGGCCTACATTGGTACCCTATAAAGAATTGTTGACTTGGTGGCAGGATGGGAAGAGGTCCGTCACAAGGACTCCCTACTCCACTCAAGCACTATTCAATTCAAAAAATGATTTATAGTACTCAAAACATGTTTTTTGTTGCAGGGTATGAACGTTTTGACCTTGTGACATATGTTAAATAAAAAATAGACTATATCTTTTTAGGGCTTAAAAATATGCCCAAGGTTGGTTCTAGAGAGATAGAGAGAGAGAGAGAGGTTAGGTTTGAAGTTGGCTCAATGCAGCAAAACATGCAGAACATTATAAGTGATGTTCTTTTTGGAGAACATGAAGAACATTATAAGTGACATTTCCTTTTGCAGAACGTGAAGAACTGCACAACATGATTCCACTTAAAATCACACAAGGCACAAAAGAACAAGCGGGGAAATGGTGCTGGACAGAGCTCGATTTGGGGAGGAGTATTCAGTGTCTTCCCTATCGGATGGCAATTTGCTTGCTGCAACAGCCATTGGAAATCTAGAGATCTACCTATGCAGTGGCAGCAGATTCCCAAAAGCAGCTAGTCCTTGCTACTGCAAAACACCTTCTTCTTTCAGAAAATCAATGCAGCACGTTCTGATTCAACCTTCTATCCATTACCCAAAAATGTCAGGTTCCTTGGCAATGATGTAGAGCTTATTTTCTCTGGCTTTTTTGGCTGTGTGGTGGTGGCTGCATCACTTACTGATATCATGACTAGAACATCCACTTGCTTCATTGTGTATTGCAGGTTCGAGCTGGTCCACCCACACCCCTTATTTGGGCCTCTACCAATGTTTATCACATCCCACCACATATGTACATTGAGTGTTAATTGTGTCCCTTGGCCCCCACCCATTCACATGAAAATTGGGCACCCGTAAGTGCGAGATGACTTACATGCCACCACCTGGGCCAATCATTTACAGCAACCTGTAATGGGTTTAGGGTTTAGGGTTCTTTTAATGCGCATTGTGGAGAGTCCCATTGTATCCTATGGAAATGTACAGGTCCAAACCCATTTCACGCTATTTCAGGGCTGCATATTTTCATCCAAAGTACATTGTGTATACACTGCTTGTGGACCCAATTTTACAACTACCCAACCATCCAGGAGGCCCAGTTGTGGAATTTGGCACCTGTGAACAGTTTGTGTGTACCTAGTTTAACTTTTTGTGAAAGCATCTGAATACTTCTTGGCAAATCTGCAGACATCAATCCCCCAATCCTCAATTTGTTTGGTGAGTCTATATATATATATATGACCCCACAAAGAAGGGAGGTTCTCTTTTGGTGGTTCTAAGTGTTCCTTCCATTGGGAGATGATGAGATGATGGTGGTGGCAGGCAGGTTTGGGGTCCTGCCACTTGTGGTTGGGAAGTTAGAACAGAATTGGAATTGGGACTTCGTGTTGTTAGGTAACGTGCAAGAGGGTTTGTGGATGCACTTGGAATGATCATAGTAGGATGTTACCAATTGCATCATATTGTGTACTTAGAAATCCACTTTTAAGGATAACCTTGGTTTGGTGGTGTTACTAGTTGTTTTGGTGTAGAGATTCACAACAATTGGTCCTCCTTATTTTGGAAGGAATGTAATAGTGTGTTTTATAAGGAAAAGATGGCCCACAATCTTTTTCTTATGAACCTTTCATGAAGAACCATTGACCTATCAACAGTTGATGAGGGTTATAAATTTATGCTTGTTGGGAGTAAGAAGTCTATTAGGAAAACTTGGCATTGGTTTGTAGTTTGCTTTGAAAAAAATCAATTAATAATTAGGAGTTTGATTGTATAGAACTATTTTTTGAAGTGTATCACATGAAATATGTGTTAGGTTGAGCAAAGGTAAGATTGTATATGTATGTATGTGTGCATGTATATTTATGGACGTATTTATATGTAAATGTATGTATGGTTGGGAAATTTTTTCGCTTATTTATTTTTAAACAATTCAAAATTATTGTCTAGATTAATACAAAATAAAATTTGTTAATATTCTACATGTTGAAGGTTTTCAACCAAAAATCTAAAATACATTTTGGAATTCATTTGCACATCAAAATTGTCATAAAATAACATTTATTCACAAACATAGTAGACATATACAATACATACATTATATTTGTATTCACAGTACATAAATTGTAATTATAATTAGGTTTTAAGTTATAATAAAACTTCATTGTTATTATTTTATTGAAATTTTTCTTTATTAACTTTATTTAAAAATTTCAATTGAATTATCACTAAATAAGTTTTTTAAGAAAATCATCAAACCAATATTATGTATAAAGTTTTAATACCTATATATTGTGGTTGAGAGCATTTGTCAAAAATGTCACAAGATAAACCTTGAGAACTTTGTTTCCTAACAAGATCCAAGAAATTATTTAAAAAGCCTTTAGATGTACCATTTAATTCAATCTCTACTTTATTTTTCAACCACAAAGTTCAAAGCTATTTTTTGAACCATCATAAACCTTTAGTGCTATCGATATGTTGAGAATGATCATCAACACCAATGATGTGTTAGGGGACCCAAGTAAAACTTGCAATATTCCTCCAAGTTGCAAATGTCTAGGAATGTACACATCATGTTGAGTTAGAGGGTTTGTGATAGGGCAATAGCAAACACAAAAGCTTTGTTCTCCAACAAGTGCCTTTGGAAGTAGCATTAGCAACTCCTAGCCTTCAATATACTTGAACCATATGCATTAACAAAAACATGAAAATTTTCCTAAGATGTTTCAAAGCCCTCATAGAACAACTTAAAGAAATTTATGCCTAGAGTTACTTTGGGAGTTTGCTTGATGGCAGAAAATGTGGTGCATACAATTCATGTTTAGAGAAAGGTAGGGTGCAAATGAAGGCAAGTGCTAAAATTAAGGTTCAAGTTTTGAATGAATAATCTTGTTGGATTCATACATGATAGGGATAAGTGTCAATTGGAAATAACTCAAAAGCATGAAATTCTACACCCTCCATTTGTATTGTAGCCTTGAAGCAATGTTCCATGTGAAGTTCAACAAATTTCATGTTTGTAGTTATTCCAAGGATCCAAATTTTATTCATGAACATGACGATTTTGAAAATGGGGGCCATTTGAGTGGTTAGTGGACAAGAAGATAGGAAAACATGGAAACCACAAAACACGTCTAATGAGATTCAAACTCCATCATGAAACTTTGAAGCTAATTGTTTTGTTACTTTAAACAAAACGAAAAGCAAACACTTACAATTTTATGGGAGGAATTGCACATTCTATGCTCTAAATTTTCTTACCCTTGAGGACCAATGCACTTGTCCATAGTGGCTCCTTACTTGATATTAAATCCATCAAATTATTGCCCCAATTATTGCAAAGCAATCTCATTTCTAGAACACTAGATAACATCTTGTGTAAAAAAAATTGCCACAAAAACACACAATCTAGATCACTGTAATTTGTACCATTTTAAAACCAATATCATGACGATAAGATGACGATAATCCATGTGCTCTTGGAGTTGCTCCATCATAAGCACATTATATCTATTTAAATTAAGCAAGGAAAATGTCATGTGGTAACACCTTTACTACAAAAAACTTGTGAAAGAAAAAAGGATACCAAACCCACAGTGACACCACCTAAAGACCAAAAACAACTTGGACACAAGTTTTAAAACATAATTTTTCTGTTTCTTTTTGGCCAAGGGGAGTTTAGCAAAGATTTTTTGTTATCCACTAAAATTAATTCCAAATTAATATAGTTATGAAAAATCTCATAAAACAAGATTTGTTAATGATTTTTTTTGTCTCAATTTAATATAAAAAATCGTTTTTTGCAACATCAATAATATTTCATGAATATTTCAGATATAAGTTATATTGTGACAATTTTAAGAATAATAAACATGTAGCAAAAATTAATAAACATAAGAACTTAACTATAAATTGTATGATCATAAATTATTTGGTCATTATTTCTCTAAGTATAAATTATATATATTGTTACTAAATGCCATAAAATGTTTGATAAACATAACATTATAATGTATGTACATTCAATATTGTCGCATAGACGTTACAAAAAACAATGTTTCTACAATAAGCATGACATATGTTCTTCTCATCTTTTTTACAACATAAATATGATGCAAGGGTGTACGTATTTGTAATAAAAGTTAAATAATTTGTAAACAAAATATAGGTACAAGTAACATGCTTGATAAACATAAAATAAAAAATTGTTTTCACAATGAATGTCACAATATATATACAAATATACACATACATACATACATCTACACACAAACACTCATATAGATGCAATATATGTATATATATGTGTGCATGTGCGTGTGTATCACATGTTTGTACTATAAACCATAATAAAATAGCATACAAAGACACATATATACATATAGATTATATGTATACATACATACATACAAACTTGTATACATTAATGTAACAACCATATATGGACAATGCATGTGTTTGTATTGTAAATTACAAATATGAAGTTATTTGATGAAAATATTTTCATGTAATATTAATAGAAAAACGTTTTCATTCAAATTTTTAATAAAAATTACATTTTATTATGTGGTAAACTAAATTTTGTAACATAATTTGGTAACTTAAATGAGAAAAATATAGGTTTATGGTCTATCCAATATGTTTCTATTGATCCAAAATGACATTGTTATGTTAAAGCATTTGTCCATGTATGATCTATTTGTGTATTATAAATAGTTGTTGTTTCAAAGAAGAGAATGTTAAATTGAATCCATATTTATTCATAATTTTTTGTAATTTTTTGATTATGATGTGTTTGTTAAGATCTATACATTAAAATTGCCAATAGTTATAGTTGGACAATCAATAGGATTTTTTTCCAATTTTTTTTTAATGGAAATAAAATAAGATATTTGCATTTTAGGTGGTTTGTAAATTGCAATTACATGTATAACTTCTCATGTATTTTGGTTAAAGCTTGCAAAAATGAATTTTGCACCGACATTTGTTGTTGATGTTGTATTTGATAATATAAGCATTTTATCATAAAGTATCATTGTTCCATGTTCATTATGACAAGAAATTTTTATTTTTATTTTTGATATTTTTTCGTGAATTTTTTAATGTAAAATTATACTTTGTATATATATTTTGTTTAAACAAATA
Source organism: Sphagnum contortum (assembly GCA_963920785.1). NCBI lineage: Eukaryota > Viridiplantae > Streptophyta > Sphagnopsida > Sphagnales > Sphagnaceae > Sphagnum > Sphagnum contortum. The sequence continues at coordinate 11,865,329 of OY987276.1, forward strand.
ATATGTGATGCAAATAAATTTGGATCTATTATAATATGTTCAAAATGTAAATTTAATGAACAAGTGTTAAAAGATTGTATAAGTATAAATTATTTTCAATATAATTTTAAATGATAAACTATTGGTCTATATTGTGTTGTTGTTCTTAAATGAAACATTTATTGTTCGACAATAGGATCTCCATAAAAAAATTATTTGAAAGTAGAGAAAGTAAATATAAGTGTTCTTTTGAACGAATGCAAAACAAAGCTATGTATGTAAAACCATGTCTTGTTACATTAGTTGGATCAAACATTGATCAATCAAATCTTAAACCTTATGCAAAGTGTATGGTTTGATGTGCAACTAGTTGAATGGGGTATTGAATTCTTATGATTATATGATTATGATTACTACCAATTTGTATTTCAACATTTTTTTGTTCAATTGGTGTTCAGCTTTTATTTAACCTTGGAAATTGTTTATATAAATGATATTTTTATAATCTTGTGTTATTTCCAATTCTTGGGTTTTCAAAATATATCCATATGAATGATTTTGAAGTTTTTGTTTCTATATAATCTTTAAAATTCCCATCAACACCATTTAGAAGATCATCTAATTGTTGCATAATTTCTTGCACATAATCCAACTAACATATTTTTCTTTACTAATAATTCATGATGTAAACATGTTCTTTGGCTTGGTATTATTGATAATCTAAAATGAAAAGGACATGTTTCAAAATGAACATCTTGTGCAAAGAATGCAAATGTTTCACCACATTCAAATATGTTTTTATTATGTTGAATGGTTTTAACATTAATGTAAAATAAATGTGGTAGGGTGTTATCCATTGGTGGTTTTCTATAACAAAATTTATTAATAAAATTAATATCTTTGCTAGTTTGTGATGATGTTTGAAACGTATTTAAGATATTAATGAATTCTAAATCATTTTGTCACATAACTTGTTTTAATTCATAACACTTTATGTTTTCATAGCCAAAAATTGGTTCCAAGAATATTAAATTTGTTAACTTTTAATTTGAAAATCCATAAATCTCTAACTAAAGGAGCTTGATAAAAATCGCCAGTCATTATAACATCAAGCCCACCCATAAATGTTTTATGAACTTGTTTTATAACATGTAGTCTATGATCAATGAATTGCAAAATTCTATTATCGACCAAAAATACTTCATCTATTACTACTAATTGCAATTGATCATAAATTTTAATTAAAATGTCACATTTTTCATCACTTAATGCTTTAAGATCATTATAATTTTGTTTTGATGGGATTGTAAGTCTTGAATGTATGGTTGTCCCATTAATATTAAATGATTTTTTTCTTGTGTATGTTAATTTCATGATTTTTGGTTTTAAAATATCAACATTTTTAATTGATTTTTATGTAATATTGTAATAGATTTTGTATAATACACATGAGGGTGAATTTTTTCATGTTCCTAGACCTTGTATTAAAAAAGAGTGTAAAGGTTTTGACGAATATTTTTTTTTCAATACACAATATCGTCTACAATAATTATTTGTTCATTATTTAATTTTTTCATATGTGGAAAATAAATGTTCATACAATATATATTCATCATTTTGGTTTGACAAATTATATTTTAATGTTTCATTTTTTTTATTAGTTTTCATTTGTACATTTTCTTCATATATTATATCATATTGTTTGATTTCATTGATTTTTGTAACTAATGAATTTTTAGGTGGATTGTTAGTTTTAGTCTTAATTTCATTTTGAAGAAATGTTCTCCCAACCATGAGTTTCATGAATTTCAGCATATTCTTTCAATTTTGATTGTAAATTATCCCGTTCATCATCACTTTTTATTTTTAATATTGAAATTATACACATTTTTTTCTTTATTTTTTCAATGTTATCTTTTTCATTTAAATATGTATTTTTCCAAAAATTATGACATTTTTTCAAATCAATTTCCAATTCATGAAAAGGTTTAAATAATAACTAGTGTGTACCCGTTGCGTTCGCTGCCGATGCATAATGCACAAGTGTGTTATTTCCCACCCCCCCTGCCCCCCCCCCACCCATGTTCTCATTTCTTTTGGGGCATATATTAACTCTTCCATTGCACATTGGAATTTATGTAGATAGAGAGTCTGAAGAAGGGGGGAAAAATAAATCTAAATTCAACATAAAGAAGAATAATTGGCTACAAAATTCTTCTAGTACTCACAGGTTGATTTTGTGAAGAGGTTGCTGCAATTCTTGTTGTTGTGCATACAAATACATTTTGTCAAACAACCAAACAATTGCAGTAGCAGAAGCAAAAACATTGTTGTTGGAAAAGTTCAGTCTTCACATTGCCTGAATCAACCCAATAAAACAAAAACATTCAGTCAGTCCTCCATGGCTCTTGTTTTACAAGCTTGACACCATCTCTAAAGAATTCTAGTTGAAATCATCTATTGTGTGTTGTGACAGCCAGGGACGCTGCAAAGCACATAGAGATTGTGAGTGGAAAGGAATCACAAAAACATAGCTCTTCATCGTGCTCTGCAATCAGAAATCAACAGAACCTTCAGAAAAAAATCAAGGAACTTTCAAATTCTAACCTCATGATTGTTTACTGTTACATCTCATCTCCAACAAACAAAGATAATAAATCTCCAACAATCTCTCGTCAATCGACTTGCAAGCCCCTTAATATCATCCTCCGTCGTCTTCTACATGATCTTCGAATCTTTCTTCAACAGCGCTCTCTAGCGAACAATTTGCTGCTCTTCATCATGCTCTGCAATCAGAAATCAACAGCTCCTACACGCCAATGATCTTTGTTTGTTGGCTCGTCATTGTTGCGATGCCAACCAAAAATGGGCCAAAGTTTGTTGCAATTTGTTTTGGAATCGGTTACCGACGGCGGTTTCCAAGACTAACCTCTTTGTTTGGATGGATGACGGATGGATGACGGGACAGATGACGATTCGAGCGGAATTAAGGGTTGCTTCATTTCTCATCCCCAAAAATTTTAATATATAAGATAATAATTCCCTATAATGATTTTCAAGACCTTTATGAACATTAAAACAAATCCAATGAATGACTTTAACACATTTACAAAATTTACATGTTTTAGTGTTACGATTTGTTATGAATTCAACAAGGCATGAAAAATCTAATGTTAAAATATTTCTTCAACTAATGATTTACAATGTATGTCTGTTGAAGTTGGTGGCAACTTTTTAAATATTTTTTTTGGTAATAATACAAATGCCCTATCCAACTCTTCACGTGTATTTATGAATTGAAAATATCTTGTTGAATGATAAAATGGAATTGATAATGATATATGTATTGCTTGTTGAACATGCATCTATTGAACATTGAGACGTGCATTTCCTAATTTTTTTATTTGTTCAAGTGTTTTAGTTTCTTCATAATTACATTTGTTTAATATATATTGCATTTCATGTGTAACATATTCATCCACTTTTGTTCAATAAGAAATGCAATAAACAACAATATCATATGGATCTAAAATAAATTATGCATTTATATTTGCTTCCCATAAAGGCCATCTGTGTATGCTAAACACATTTCTACGTAGATCATTTAGTTTGCATTTGAAAAATAATGTTGGTTTGCATAATGGACATTATAATGTAATCATATAAGTAATTTCATCTATTTGTAATTATGCAAGGAATTCATCAATTGTAATGTTGAATCATGTACCCATGCTAACAAGTTTGTTGAAATTTTGAATTGTTATAATACACAAATTTGGAGTACAAGTTTCTTTATCTAAAGGTAACATTACTTTTGTAAATTGCATTAGTGGGTTAGGATCTGGAAATTTGCAAATTTGTTGTCCATTTTTTTTACATGTTCATTTATGTTGATGTATTTGTGGATTACGAATATTTTTTGGCAAAACAATTTGATCAATTGTTAAATATTTATCAATAAATATTTCAATTTCTTCATTCATAAAATTTCGAAATTGAGGCGCATCTTTTACCCATAGTAATCCATGATCATGCACTAAACCTCTAGATTGAAATTATGTGATGAAAAAATAATCTTCAACTTTTCCAAATAGGATCTCAATCTTATTTAAATAATTTATGAAAACAATTCATTCTATGCTCATAATATCATACCCATGTAATAAGATCATTTTAAACAAAATCTCTATTAGTTAATAGATCATTAAAAATCATTTTCCCATTGTGTTGAAAATGTTTGAAATGTATCTTTCAATGTCATCATTAGTATAGACCAATTGTTTACACTTGTAGTAAATGTTATCAAAAATGTTGGAGGTCCAAATTGTCTAATCATTGAAAAAACATCCTTTTGAAGGCAGTCTAAATAATCTAGAAATGTTCTAATGCATGTTAATTCACAATAACCTAAATCGGATTTTAATAATTTATCTAAATTTACATTACTTTGATACATCATTAACTATTAGAACATGATCTAATAATTTTTCTTTTCAGATATGAATCCATGCATAATATAATATTAAATGAATACAAATCTTAATTGTTTTAAAAAATATCTTTGTTATATGGTAATCAAATCAATTCCTATTAACACTTGTTAATTCAACTTAGATAATTTTCTGATATGAACATTCAAAAGATGGTCTTGGATGTCCAAAAAAACATGTTGGAAAATTGTATTTCTCAAAATGTTTATCATGAAATAACCCAAGAGGTCTAAAAATTTCTCCAAGAGCAAATATTATTGATTAACCTTATCATCAATTATTTGTTTTGGATCTAATATGTTTTGAGCCATTGTGTCCGCACAATTTTCTTCAAAATTTTATTCAAATTTATTTAAACTATTAACACTAAATTCACTTTGAGATTTATTTGTTTATGATTCATTTGTTTCACTCACACTAACAAAGTCCGTTAAACCTTACCAATTTGGTCGAATAGAAACTTCTGTATTGATATATAATGGAATTCGATAGGTTTGTTGCAATTTTTTCATTATAATATTAGGACGAACATAACTTGACACATATATAGACTTATATTCTAAATTTCTTTTCAAAAGTAATTATATTGATGAATCATCATATGGCATGGCAAAATACATTTTCTATTAATTTTTTTTGCAAAAGCAAATCAAGGTGCAATTAAACTTTGTTTAACAATAAAACAAATTCCATCTCTGATTTATATAATCTTGTAGCATCAAGTTAAAGGTTTTTTATAATTAATTTTATTTTGGCAACTATTACAAATCAACATGTTATCATTGGATTTCACAATTTTAATAGCATTTAGAAATTGTTCAATACATGATGCATAAAAACTTGAAGTGCAAAAACAACCTTTGACAACAATAACATATGTGTTTTGAAATATCGACTTCAATATCTTCTTTATATTTTATAATTTACTTATTACTAACATTTGTTTTATTCTTGGTTTTTTTTTTTTCTTTCTTTGTTGAAATAATATCTTTACATGGATCTACAAAATTTTCATATTTATCATTAATATTAATTGTTTTTAATTAATTCTTCATGAATATTACCTTTTTTCAACACCTTGTAATGCATTTTCTACATTTTTTGGGTTATATTTGTAGAAATTGTTATGTTAGTTTCATTGTTGTTTGAAACATATTCCAAATCATCATTTCTATAATTTTGTGACATTTAACAATAATTGTTTCTTTTTCTTCTTAAAATATATATATTGCATGTTACTTTGTTTACTTTTCCATTTTAAATGCTTTAAATGTCGTTTAATTTGTAATGTGTTCAAAGCTAGATGTGTGATAATGATGAATAAATGCTAATGCAACTTCTTGTTCAATCCATTCAAGATGTGTTTTTACCAGCTTTAGTAGTGTATTGTTTAATTCAAAATTCCAACTAAGCATTTTTCTTTTATGTTGGACATTTTTTTTGTTTTCTTTTGTTTCAAATTTTTTACTTGTTTGATTATTTATATTGCAATTAGAAACATTTACAACACTAGCAATTTGATTATGCATAGTTGCAAATTCAAAATGATTATTTCCATAAACTATATGTAAATTTTCAGTATTATATTCATTTCATATTTTTGACATTGTTTTTCCACTACTTTTATTCCATACATGAATTGGGCATTGTAAATATTTTGATATCCAAAACACAATAGTAAAATCATGCCATAATCCACCATTTGTTGTAGGTATTGACATTCTTTGTATATAAGTTTGTTCATTAACGACTTGCCCATGATGTAAATCATACAAAAATTTAGCATTCAATTCAAGTCCACGACAACTTAATGTTTTTGTACCAATTATCAAACATTGTTGTCAATAAGCTATACAATTTTGTCGAATTGTTAATGATGTCAAAGAATATTTTAATAAATATGAAATAATGTCAAAAGACAATCACCAACATTATAATGAATTTTTTTTACTATTTGTAAACCAATTTTATTTAATTATACGCCTATATCCATATTTTCAAGTAAGCATGTTTGTGTTTCGACTTTTGATTATTTTCTTGATGATAATTGTAAGGTGAGATATACAAATTTATATTTGAATAGTTCTTTAACATTTTATATTAATTACAAAGCATAAACTTGTTACATATTTACATTTAAAATATATATACCTTAAATTGCAATGTTAATTATATTTATCAAATATATAGTTTATATTAAGCACTATTTTGGTTTGTTATATATATCTGATTTTATTTACTTCTATTTTTATTGTTTATATCTTTGACTTATAAAATCTTATATTAGTTACCAAAAAAATATTATTGCATATTTATATTTATTATCTAGTAGTCTATTGATAATTATATTTTAAAGTTTAGTATCTTATAATTAACTAGTCCTTTATCGAAACATGTTATATATCAAAATATACAAGTATTTTTTATCTATTAATATTTTAGAAAAATTGTATTGCTTTGTAGTTTTTTAGAGTGTACAATTTTATTGATATATTGATATTTCAAAATTTACAAACTTCAATCCCTAGTTTTAATCACTTATTATTAATCATAATAATTTATAATATTAAAAATTATATTCCATTAGGAATTCAAACAAATTATCCAAATTACTTTTTTTATTCGAATTTACATTTCTACTATTATCATCTAATATATACAATATTTCTTTCCTTAAAAAAATGCAATGTATTTTTTAATTTATTATTTTATGAGATGTTGCAAGGTGTTTATGGAAAATATAATCACAAACCCAAATTACAATTTTGAAAAAAAAATCCACTTTTATTATTTATTTCCAAATTGCATCTTTTTATTCATTTCTTCCTTAATTTTACAACCCAACTTTTTTTGAATTTAAGATTCACAAGTTCCATTTCCCAATAAAATTTCATCTACTAATATAACCATTATATTTACAATTTAGATTTGTAGTATTGCTTCTTTAGTGTTTAATTATCGAAAATTTCAAACCAAAAAAACACAAAAGGTTGAAATTAGTTCAATTAATAAATGCAATATTTCACATCAACTAAGTCATATCCCAATGAACCCGTCCATTCACCCTTGGCCAAGAAAAAAAAACCATTTATAACAACATATTCAAAGACTTAAACAAAGTCCAAAGCAAAATATAATCCAAATTATTGCAATAAGGTTAAACTTCCTCAACATTCAAATCCCAAACAAAAACACTTTCAAGTTTAAGCAAATTTCCAACACCAAAATTTTAAACTCAAGTATGCCAAGATCCAAAATACCAAATTCACTTCATTTATATGATATGTACATTCACAATATGAACCAATTTCATGTAATGTACATTTGTTTCATCAAAATTTAGAACTTGTTGGTATCAAACAACTTATACACCATGGACATATCCTATACTGGTCTCTACACATGAATTTTTTCACTTAAAAGAAAAGTTTATCTTGCCACTATGAACAATGATCACATTTTTGAAATTCAACTTTTGGAATCAATTTTCATTGCACAATAACCAACTACTTCAGCTATCGAGTTTAATGTAAATCAACCCTTTGGTTTGTCTTATAAACACAAAGGAAGAAACCTTGTTTAGTTCAAAAATCTTATAGACTAACAAGATGATAACCCAACAAATATTTTATCCAAGGACCACATAAAAGACAATCATACTCATCACCAATGTCATGTTTTATTTTGTAGGAGATTTAAGTTAGAGTTTCAACAATAACCATGCATTTACAACCATAGTAATAAAACCCACCATCTTTGCTGGTTAAAGAAGGTAGATGGCATTTTGAGCATAGGTTTTCAAAACAAAAAGCACCCATAGGAATTGCCAACATAAACAAAATGCAAATATACATTCAACCCTTCATCCTTTATTGAAACAAAGAACATGGATTTTTTTTGAAATCAAATTATACTTCAAAATTAGTGGCAAAATCCTATCCATTAGTTTTGCTTTGATGAACCTCCATTAGTCTTTTAACAATTGCGTCATCATGTGTAGGTATTACAAAATAACTTGTAAATTTTTTGATAAATTGTTGTTCACCAAAAATCAAAGTGCCAACATTCTTAATAAAAAATGTGGCAGGTTTTCCAATAATGTAAATCTCAACCAACTAGACATATTGTGCATGGAATTCAAGGAACAAAGTTAAGGTCTATGTATCAGCAACCTCCAAACCATCTTCCACAACCAAGATGAAGGTTTTTGTAGACCTCCCATAAATACCAATCACAACCATCTCTATTGTCCCAAACTCTTCCAAATCATGTATATGCATAAAACTTTAAATGTTGTGTGTGGGAACAAATCACAAATGAAACGAAAATTCATCAATTTGTTTTATTATTATGGTAACCTTAACTCTCAACACAAAACCCTAATCACATTTTTCAAAAGAATTCTTGGAGGTCACACCAAAATTAACAATCCATATATATGATCCAACATTCAAACACAAAGAGAATGTAGTAATAAAAGCAAAAATGACAGTCAAGGTGATAATTAAATGTCCAAAAGGATTTATCAAATCATAATGTATGTATTTAAAACCGCTCCCTAGAACATCATAAGAACTATATTTTCTAATTACATATCCCTCAAAAACAATGTTTAACATCCTTTATTGGACATCTTTAATCCCCACAACAATAGCAAGTGTTGTTCTCTTCTTGCTAGAACTTGTAGATGCCTCTGCCATTCAAACAGACCTTCCACAACAACTTGAATGTCTAGCAAAAATAGAACACAGAGGAAAATTTTATTCACAAAAAAAACTTTGTTATAGTTGGAATCCTACACATACAACTAAATAAATTGAAGTTAAAATACAATTGTATCTCCAAGTGGTTTACAAACCAAAACTAGGTTACTACTGTAAACAACAACAATCCAAAGAAAACAAATAAAACCAAAAAACACACAAAAACACAATTTCAAAAATGTCCATACTGACAAATAGGAAAACAAATCTTGAAAATGAGACTAGATTGTACAAAAGCACCACCAATGTACTTTGAAAAACACTCACAAAAAACTAAAGATTACCTCCTAAAAAAGTAGGAAAAGTTGAACACATAATATTAGAACAAAATCCCCTCTTATATATACAAGAACAACCTTAGGTAATAGGTCACAACTTAGGTTGTCAAGTTCAAGAACTTTCAAAGAAATTACGCAAGATTAATTTATAAATTAAGGTTTTTAACATCTCTAGAACTTACTAAGTACCTTTCAACTTTATAGTTTAAGCTCAACATGTTTTCGTTATATATAAAAGAAACCTCAACATCTACAACTAAATTACAAAAAGTTGTACCTAGATAGATTGTACCTTTGCATCTTCAACTACAAAAATAACTACATAAACTATAGAAAATTACACACCATAAATAAAAAATGTAGGGTTTAAGTTCATCTAAAGGAGGTTTAAGGCTCAAAAGTAACTTTTAGCCTTAAGGGTTTAGGTTGAATAGGCTTTCACTGTACTTATACATAATTAAAAGAAAGTCAACATCTACAATTGAACTACAATAAAACCTTAAATAAATTGTACTTATATAAGTTAAGGTGCAAAAAAACACCTACATAGACTGTAGCAAATTACAAACCATTGGTAAAACTTCGAGCACATGATATGGGATCTTATGTGCTACTATTGGGAAAAACTCAAGGAACACATTGGGAATGTGTTGAAAACCATATGGAACACACAAAAAACACAAAAACACAAAATCCATTTTGTGATGCCTTGTTTCTATTTCTACTCCATAACAATAACAATTGTAATTGATGGGATACATTTTTTGTTAGCCTTTATTTTCTTTTGCATTTGGTATGCCTCAACATGTTGGACCATTGTCCATATCGCTATGTTGTCTGGGATAATGCAACCATATGGAAATGGCGTTTTGTAATGCCAATGAACTATAAGATCTTCAACACAAGTGCTCAAATTTTAAGTTTAGAAATCACAAATATGAATTTGAAGCAATTGTTTTGAAATATATAGTTTTGCCATCTAATTAGATGGTGTAATTAAAGCCTATTTAATGGAATGGGTGTGAGGAAAATGATCATCTTTTGTGTTATTCACACAAGTTTGGTCAATACAATTTTCTTATGGGATATCAATATACAACTAACCACAACAAAACAATTTTTAGTGCAAGGAACAAATGTGGATGTGTTTGAGATTGATTAACTTAAAAGGTAAACATTTATGTCAATTAATGTTGATTTGACACCATAACAATGTACAAAATAAGCAAGAACTAAATTTGAAATGTCCATCAAATACACTACAATGGTGAAAACAAACAATTAGTATTTGCAAACATTACCAACAAGAAGAATTGAATTACAATAAGGTCAAATCAATTGCAAGCTCATTTGAAATACTATGAATATGGAATGCATAATGTACAACTCAAGGAATGGTTCAAGTAGGCATACTCTTATTTCATTTAAACTTGTCAACTTTGACATTAATTTTAGTTTACAACTAGATTATGCATTTAATTTAATGCTCATTATGGTTTAAAAATTCACAACATGTAGTTTGATCTATACATTTGATATTGACAAGTAATGTGAAATTGAGTAATGATAACTTGTAATCAAACAATGGCTAGTTGTGTAACAATGTAATTGAATATTGGAATGGTAATTGGTAATGGTAATTGGATAGTAGTAATCATTAATGATAATTAGGTAATGGTAGTTGTAATGATATATATCTTTTTTTCTTCTTTTAAATCATTTGATTACGGAATTTGTAATTCAAATAGGAACACACAAAAGCAATGAAAAATGGTTCAATTTCTTCTTACGAAGTGAGCTTATTCTATATTCAACACCAAAAAAAAAATCATCTATAATTCAATCAATAGAAAGAAAAGATTATGATAATGTATTTTTAATAGTTATAAAATATTCCTTTTTAAAACTTTTATTTGATGTCACTTGAGATTCTATGGGAAGGGTATCAAATTATGTGTATTGTTAATTGGTTATTGGTACCAAGTATTGGGTAATGGGTGTCATGTAAAAGGTATCAAGTAATTTTTAAAGGGTAAATTTTTTATGTGTAAATGGTAAAAGTAAAGCTTCAAAATAATTTCATGTGTTCAACAAAACTTTACATTTCAAATATTTGAACATCTAAAGTACATCATGTCACATTTTGAAATCAATTACACATAAGACAACACGTGTGTCACGGACGTGACAGTGTGAAACCAACTTTCTAACATTGGAGTTTCCAATAATATCTTAGCATTGGAGTTTACAACAATATCTTAGCATTGGAGTTTCCAATAGTATCTAGCATTGGAGTTTCCAATAATATCTTAGCATTGGAGTTTCCAATAGTATCTAGCATTGGAGTTTCCAATAATATCTTAGCATTGGAGTTTCCAATAATATCTAGCATTGGAGTTTCCAATAATATCTTAGCATTGGAGTTTCCAATAATATTTTAGCATTGGAGTTTCCAATAGTATTTTAGCAGTATAAATAGAGGACCTTGAGACTTTGTCCCTCACTCTCGTCAACACTAGTTGTATTTGCTCTTCCAATATCAATACTACTTCCAGCTTTCTTTCTTTCTTTGAGTGTTATTGATTCTAGTTTTGAAGCTTCAAATGTTATTCCCAGTTTTGGTGTGAGTTGTTGTGTTATTAGTTCTAGTTCCTAAGCTTCTAGTGTTATTTCCAATTTTTGTGTGAGTTGCTGTCCGCAACAGTTTGACGAGAGTACACTACCAAGATGGGTGATGCTTCCAACATCCAGATGCACGATGTGGTTGCCATGCTGCAACAGCTACGACAAGAAAATGCCAACCTACGAAATGCCATGGAACAGCTTCAAGTTGCTCACGCTCCAGTCCATGTTCCAGTTCCACAAGCGCCAAAAGAACCTCGAGTAAGCTTGCCAGAGAAGTTTGACGGAGATCGTACAAAACTTCGAGATTTTGTCAATCAAGTTCGACTTGTCTTTCGTTTCCAACCACACAGATACGCAACAGAAGAAACACAAGTTGGGCTCATTGGATCACTGCTCACCGGAACTGCATTATCTTGGTTTTCGTCACTATTAGAGAAGGATTCTCCACTTCTGGCAGACCTTGATCAATTCTTGGAGGAATTTAGCAGAACGTTTGGAGAGAGAGATCGAGCCCTTATAGCAACAACAAAACTTCGAACACTACAACAACGATCACGCCCAGCTTCAGCATACGTTGCAGAATTTCAACAACTTGCATGTGACCTCGATTGGAACGACACAGCTCTCATCACCATGTTTCGATGGGGACTCCGCGATGATATCAAAACCTTGTTGCTAAACTTGCCCAAACCAACTACTTTGTCGGAAGCCATTACTCAAGCAATCGACTGCGACAACCGGCTGTTCGAGCAACGACAGGAACGACGACTGTTCTTTGGATTATATCGAGCGGATTACACAGCTCCAACTCGCCAAACATCTTCAAGCACTTCGACCCCAGAGCCCATGCAAATTGACACTTCAAGGGTTAGGAAGCTAACCGAAGAAGAGAAAGAACGACGTCGCAGGGAGCACTTGTGTTTTTATTGTGGAGGCAAGGACCACAGCTTAAACAACTGCCCTTTGAAACCTCAGGGGCCAAAGGCGCACAAATTTCGATACACCTTGAGCACTTCTGAGCCAAAACATGAGGAAATCGAATCGGAAAACGACAACAGCCAGCCACATTAAGGACCGTGCGGCTGACCAGTATTACCACGTCATTAGGTCCTATCTTATCCTCTGAACCTTCTCGTTGTTTTAATATCCCGCTTAAAATAGATTTTCATCCACATAGCATAAAAGTTAAAGCCTTGTTAGATTCTGGAGCCTCTGCTTGTTTTATTGATAAAAATTTTGTGAAACGTCATAATCTTCCTATAGTCCTCAAGAAATCCCCTGTGGCAGTAGAGGTTATCGACGGTAGACCTTTGATTTCAGGAGATGTCACTCACGAAACTAAACCCTTAGACATTATCCTAGGACACCGAAGTACTATTGTATTCAATATCATTAGTTCTCCCTCTAATCCTCTTGTCTTAGGTCTCTCTTGGTTAGAGATGATTAACCCGGATATAGATTGGAAAAAACGAAAACTAACATATCGAACCATAGTTTCTCATATTTCGTCTAGACACCTTAGGAATGTTCCAAATCCGTGTCCTTACCAAGTCCAAAGGTCCGCGGTAGAAGTTCCATTGATGGTCGGTGCCCGAGCCTTCATGAGGGCTGCCAAGAATGGGAATATGTTTGCAATTTATGCAATTCCGACATCTCAACCTGTTCAAGAACCAATCAAGTTACCAGCAAAATATGAAGAGTATCGGGACGTGTTTGAGAAGAAGAACGCTGATACACTTCCTCAACATCGATCTTATGATTGTGGCATCGAGCTCTAAAAAGATGCACAACCTCCCTTTGGTCCAATCTATAGTCTCTCCCAAAACGAGCTTGTTGCATTACGAGATTACCTTGATGAAAATCTCGCGAAGAACTTCATTCAACATTCTAAATCACCTGCTGGAGCTCCTATCCTGTTTGTCAAGAAAAAAGACGGCTCCCTTCAGATGTGCGTGGATTATCGTGGACTAAACAAGGTCACAATCAAGAACCGGTATCCATTGCCGCTTATTTCAGGACTTCTTGACCAACTCGGTCAAGCAAAGATCTACACCAAGCTTGATCTTCGTGGAGCATACAACCTAGTACGTATAAAGGAAGGTGACGAATGGAAGACGGCGTTCCGAACTAGGTACGGACACTTTGAATACAATGTCATGCCTTTTGGTCTTACCAACGCACCTGCCGTCTTTCAACACTTGATGAACGACGTATTCCGAGAATTTTTAGATGATTTTGTTGTATGTTATCTCGACGACATATTGGTTTTCTCCAAGAATGAAGAAGAACACATCAACCATGTCCGGCTAGTTTTGGAGAAACTACGCACTGTTGGACTGTACGCCAAGCTGGAGAAATGCGTTTTCCACCAACCCCAAGTCGAATTCTTGGGCTACATCATTTCTGGAGAGGGTTTATCCATGGACCCGCAGAAAATTCGGACAGTTATCGAGTGGAAGAAACCGGCTACCATTCGAGAAGTACAATGCTTCCTCGGTTTTGCGAACTTTTATCGAATCTTCATCCGAAACTATTCCAAGATTGCCGCTCTGTTGACCCGATTAACTTGCAAAGACAAGCTCGAGTGGAATGCGGAAGCAGACCAAGCATTTGAAACTCTGAAGAAGGCATTTACAACGGCGCCTATTCTGACGCATCCTGACTTCCAGAAGCCGTTTTTTCTAGAAACGGATGCTTCTGACTTTGCTCTTGGAGCGGTCCTTTCACAACCCGACAAAGATGGATGCCTTCACCCTATCGCATTTCACTCACGAAAATTTACTGCTGCCGAGATCAATTATGAGATTCACGACAAGGAGCTTTTAGCCATTGTCGACTCGTTCCAAGAGTGGCGTCATTTTCTTGAAGGAGCTCAACATCTAGTCACGGTCCACACCGATCATAAGAACCTTGAATATTTCATGTCTGCTAAGGTACTAAATCGACGACAAGCTCGTTGGAGTATATCATTTTCGCGCTTCAACTTTGTCATCACATACCATCCCGGTTCCAAGCAAATTCAGTCCGATGCTCTTTCCCGACGAGCGTATCTTGCACCAAGGGAAGGAGATGCAGCTTACGACCAACAAAAGACTACCCTTATCAAACCCGAACAACTTCAGTTGAAGATCATACGCACCACAACTTCAGTGGATGCATCTTTTCTCCAAGATATCCGAGTAAGTTTAAACTTTGATCCTTTGGCTTTGAAATTGAAGAACAATGCTGGCATCTTCAATCCTAGAGAATTTCCAAGTCCAGGCTCAGATCCAGAATCCCTGGATCACCCTACTTCCAGTTCACAGGGTTCCAGATCGCATAATGTTGATCCAAGATTCCAGTTCCACGACGGGCTGTTATATTACCAGGGACTACTTTATGTCCCTGAAGGTCCATGCCAACTCCAAGTGCTCCAGTCTCGACATGACTCTCCATCGGCTGGACACTTTGGTTACAACAAGACTATGGAGCTGATATCCAGAGACTTTTGGTGGCCCCAAATGTGGAAAACTGTGAAGGACTATGTCACGACGTGTGACACCTGCTCTAGATCTAAGATCCCTCGTCATCAGCCATACGGGTTACTCCAACCGCTGCCGATTCCAAAAACCCCATGGACATCCATATCCATGGATTTCATGGTGGACCTTCCAAAGTCCAAATCTTTTGATTCAGTTTTTGTTGTGGTGGACCGGTTGACAAAGATGGCACACTTTGTGCCTTGTAACAAAACTATCACAGGTAAAGAAACGGCACGACTTTTCTTGGAGAATGTGTACAAATATCATGGACTTCCCAACGATATCATATCCGATCGTGGTACACAGTTCACGTCCAAGTTCTGGCAATCCCTGTTCAAGATCTTACAAGTGAAGACCAATCTATCATCAGCATATCATCCTCAAACGGATGGACAAATCGAACGAGTGAATCAAGTATTGGGGCAGTATTTAAGGTGCTTCATCAACTACCATCAAGACAATTGGGTGGATCTACTTCCAGTCGCAGAGTTTGCCTACAACAATACATTTCAAGAGTCCATCCATCAAACTCCATTCTTCGCAAACTATGGATATCATCCACGATTTGACTCTTTGAACTTGAGTTTGGCAGAAAATCCGGCTGCACAAGATCTGGTCACCAGACTTCTGGAAATCCACAAAGACATGAAGGCAAGGCTTGTAGAAGCTCAAGAGCGGCAGAAGAGAAATGCAGACAAATCCCGAAAGCAGAATCCAAACATCTCGGTTGGAGATAAAGTTTGGCTTTTACGTCGCAATTTGAAGACTCGCCGACCGAACGACAAACTTGACTATCGTCGTCTTGGACCTTTTCGCGTGATTAAGCAGGTCAACGAGGTAGCATACAGGTTGGACCTGCCATCATCTATGAAAATTCATCCAGTGTTTCATGTTTCCTTGCTTGAACCATATAAAGAATCGTCTATTCCAGGACGGTTGCCAGCACCTCCGCCACCAATCGAGATTAACGGAGAAGAAGAATTTGAAGTTTCTAGGATCATCGACTCCCGCATCAATCGAAGGAAATTAAAATATCTTGTACATTGGCAGGGCTATGACATAAGCGAGCAAACTTGGGAACCTGCTGCTAATCTTGCTAATGCTCCCAAAATGATCAACAAATTTCATCGTCAGTACCCAACAAAACCAAGTGCCAAAGATATTTGAATCCAACATGTCTAGATCAACACCACACCATGTAAATATCACATGGACTTCTTGTAATAGATTTTTAGTTTTAGTTTTTGATAAGATACATAGAACAACTCGTAGGAATTCGTTGCTTGAAGGGGGGGGTGATGTCACGGACGTGACAGTGTGAAACCAACTTTCTAACATTGGAGTTTCCAATAATATCTTAGCATTGGAGTTTACAACAATATCTTAGCATTGGAGTTTCCAATAGTATCTAGCATTGGAGTTTCCAATAATATCTTAGCATTGGAGTTTCCAATAGTATCTAGCATTGGAGTTTCCAATAATATCTTAGCATTGGAGTTTCCAATAATATCTAGCATTGGAGTTTCCAATAATATCTTAGCATTGGAGTTTCCAATAATATTTTAGCATTGGAGTTTCCAATAGTATTTTAGCAGTATAAATAGAGGACCTTGAGACTTTGTCCCTCACTCTCGTCAACACTAGTTGTATTTGCTCTTCCAATATCAATACTACTTCCAGCTTTCTTTCTTTCTTTGAGTGTTATTGATTCTAGTTTTGAAGCTTCAAATGTTATTCCCAGTTTTGGTGTGAGTTGTTGTGTTATTAGTTCTAGTTCCTAAGCTTCTAGTGTTATTTCCAATTTTTGTGTGAGTTGCTGTCCGCAACAACGTGTCACCATCCTAAGTACATTGTCCTTATTATTGTGCATGTATATTATAAATAGGTAGCTTGTATGATATTCTTGTTATAAATTGTGTAATAATCTAATCAAACTTATATTTAAAATTTCAGTAAGATTTTATTAATCAATTTGTGCACATTTACAACCAATATAAATTTGGGCAATGGGAATTGAATCTTGATAATGGGTAAGATGTCCAAATAATGCATACCCAATATTAGGTACCAATGTAATGCACAATTGGTTGACAAGAAATTATTAACATAAACATTGCCATGAATTTTGTATTTTGAACCACAAATTTTATCATAAAATATCACATTCCACATGTTATATTTTAGACCACAAATGGTGTGGACCCCATGTTTGTATATTGCAAATCGAACCTTTTAATACCATTAAAAAGAAAAAGAAGTATTATTCATGTTTCAATTGTTATATTATCCATTTTTTTCATTATGAAATGATATGACAAGATCTCTATTTCATTTTTACACAATGAGACGATTCTTTAATTAATTATGATACAGTCTAATCTAATAGTTATGAATCTATCATCTAATGGACAAATATTAGGTTTCAAATTTTGGCTAATAAATATACCCCATATTAGTCAAAAAGTTACCATGAAAATATTTTTGTTCCAAGTAGTAGCACACCTTTATTCCATATCATTTGCCCAAGATGTTAATCTTAGTAACTTATATAACTCAACCAACAAAGGGAAGATTGACATATACAAATTTTGGGACTATTCAAATGTTGATAACATTTTTAACGATGGTCAAAACATAAAGGGAATTTGTAAATACAAGGGAACCAAAGGGGAATTGAAAAGCTACAAGAGAAATATGAAGTGTCCTACAATATGGGTGAAGTAGGATTTCCTAAAAAATGGGTATTTGATCGCAAACACCTAGATTTGTTGTGAATTCCATATTGTGTGAGTCCATTTGCTAGTAATGTATTGATTGCATTAGATTGAGCTACTTTTTCTTTTAATTATTGAAATCTTCCGATTGAGAACAATTGAATCTTTTATACATAGGAATTGGGAACTTAATATCATTTTTCTCATTTTAGGTTAAATTATTTTTGTCAAAAACAAATAATTTTATATTAATATTGCACAATATTTTCCTAGTATCAATTTATGGGAGCACAATGTTTCTACATCTAGGCACTTGTAAATGTGTACTTTATGGAATGTTTCCCATGTTGCATATTATTATACAAGTCTAATTATGAAGGTGTATTCAAAATTCAAGATCCATGCATTGATTTTTAATCTACTAATCATTTTCACTTGATTAGCCCTATCCATAGGGAAGAGACTAACATTGGTGTACGATTTAGGGATAAAATAGTGGATCAAACTTGACCCACATCACAAATTTATAAGCTTCATGGGTTTGTTCTAAATCCATGAAAAATCTACTATTTTATAAGGTTCATATTTCTTAAACATGAATGTCATACATTATTTAAACATAGAAGTCGTGTGCATGACTTTCGTGTGTAAACAACATAAATAGACATACAACATTTGTGTTTAAACAATATGAATAGGCATAATATGTCATCCGTGTCTAAACAATGCACATGCCATTGATGTTCAAACAATATAAATAGATGAATTAGATGACATCCATGTTTATTCTCTATGAACCTATGACAATCAAATTTCGCATAACTATTATTGCCAAATTGTGACCCATGAAGTGATGCGATGTGTGAATGACATTTTGTTTGAATATTATATGTGCATGTGCATATTATGAATGACCATTTTCCATAGAAGTGCATGCATCTAAACGAGAAGTTTTAGATCCAATAAAGGAAGTTTGTATCAAAGGCAAAGTTATTAAAGCAATGTGTTGATTCTTATTGTCACCAAATTTTAGTTTGTACCGCCATAGGTCAAAGTAACATTACCCTATTTTGAGTTAATATATATGTTCATGTTAATTTTCAATATGTATGTAAATTACAATAAAAAATACCAAACAATTAAGGACATCAAAGTTTTTATATAGAAGGAAAACACAAAATGATGCAAGATATTTGGGTATAATGTAAGACAAAATGAAAACTATTTTTACAAAAGTACATTGACTTTGAACTAGATGTGAAACTACTTTTACCCCACTATTAGTGATAAAATTGTTTCCCTTTGAGTTTGTTTGATTTCAATAGAAGAAAATATTCATTTTGCAATTAGTATTTGCAAGTAAATTGAAGTTGCACATAATACATACAATTGAATTTTGCATAATTATGTAAGACAAGTTGCAACCGACATGTAGTTCCATGCGACATACCATACTTGACATATATATATGGTATGTATTACATTTTATCCATATGTGGTCCTACAACAAATTGCATAAGCAACTACAAATGCAACTAAATGGCAATGCTTTTATGACATATGTCAAATTTGAATGTTAATTATTTGGTGACACGTGTAATTTAAACAATTTTTGGTATTTAATCTAATTAATTAAATAATTAAAAATTGGATCATCCAATTTAGATTTTTTAAGAATTTTGACACGTGGCATATAAGTAGGTAGGTAGGTAAATATGGGTACTTTTATGAAACATGTCCACTTTGAATGCCAATTATGTGATGAGATGTGGCATTTAAACACATACAAGTAGTTTTATTAATTTTAATTGAATTTAAATCATTGAATTAGGGTTCATAAAATGATGACACGTGGCACCTAGGTAAGTTGGTTCTTGTAAGCAAGGTAGATTGGTTGGTAAATAAGTAGGCCTAGGCTAAGTAGGTAAGTTTAGGATAATCCTATTCTATTTTGGGTTAAATAGTTTTTAAAGTTGAACTAAATTTATTGGTTGATCCCAAATAGCTCTTATTGTTGGACTATTTCTAGTGCATTTATATAGTTTACAAAAGTGAAAAGTATGACAAAGGACATCGGATAAACATTTTAGTTGCAAGCATAACAACTACTACTTAATATCTATGTTGTACTAACTTAATTTACCTAGCTACAAGTTATATAAACTATTATAGGTAATAATACTAATATAATGATATTATTATAATTATAATTTATGTTATATATTACCATCTTTTACAAAATAATTTATTATAATTAAAAATTATCAATCACTTTTATTAATATTATGATATTATATTGTTAATATATTTAATTACATAGCTTAGGCTAGTGGCTAACTAATTAAGTAATTAGCTTAGTTAGATATTTTAAGGTAAGTTAGGCTAATTAGTGTAAGTTAAGGTAGGCTATGTCCAAGCTTGTGCAGCCTACTAGCTATAGGTATATTAATTTAGATATATTAGGTATATACTAGTTTAGGCCATTTAATTATGTGACCTAGGCTAAGCTAATTTATACTTTGTACATAGCTATGTTTTACAAGGCTATGTGAGGTGTACTAATATAGGTTTAAAAAAACATGTGTAAGTATTCTAACTTGATTAAACTACCTATATTAATTACATGCTAGCTTGGCCTATGGTAATACTAATTATACATATACCTATTATTTTTATTGATATTTGCCTAAGTTATAAGTTATATATGTTAGTGTAGGCTTTGGTATCATAAATAATATATTATATTAAGTATACTAATTTAAGTATGGATTAATTTAAGCCATTCTCTTTGTAACATTGTCCATTTTGTATACTAGTAGTTGCATGTTAATTATACACACAACCATATAGCCCAAATAATATATGCTATCAATTTTGTCATTGCAAGCATGACAAATTTAATTGCAAATGATAATTAGTCGCATCTAGTTACAAAACGATGAATTATATATATGACAATATTTCTTTTAGTGTTTCACCGTTGTTGCTATAATTAAATGTCATGGAAATAAATGAAAATAGTTAGAATTTTACACACAATTTTTATAATATTTTTTCCTTTTGTGAATAGCAAAATGTGAGGCTCCAAGAAGGGTTGGGGGTGAAAAATGGGCCAAGGCAAGGTGATTGTAACGATAATTTTATTGATGAAAATTTTAATTGAAAATTTTAATAATGGGAAATTTAAGAGAATATTGCATTATAGCTAAATTACACCATTACCCATACAATGTAATCTCAACAACTTCCAAATACCAAAACTAGAATAATTAGACTTTTTTTGCAAATAATGTTTACTACCTTTTTATATGTGTAAAACAAATTGAGGGGAAGTCACAAGAAGGAAAAGGTATTTTTTGCAACTTCATTTTCAATGGGGTTTTCTAGTTGCAAACATCATATGTAATTAAATTACAACCAAACTTCATTTTTTACAACTTTCCACCAAAACAATTTAAAACAAATTGCAAGTGGCACCTTATTGCAAATGATATCCATGTGATAATAGGTTTGGACCGAACCTACCATTAGAACTGAGATTGTTTTCAAGTACAATCAACTAATGTGGCATGGGTGGATAAATTTCATCTATTTAGGTGTCATATCATCCATCCCTATGTTGTAACATAAAGTCATCCCAATTAAGATCGTCCAATGGACCACGACTTGCCACAACATCAAATCATGGAAAAATGAAATTAATTTTATTCAAAAAAATATTTTAAGTTTATCAAATTGGATGATGGTTTGTGATCATGATGTATGCATGCACATGTTGCAAATGTCTACATGTTTACCACTAAAGTTGAAGGGTAAATATAAATGCGGTTAACATGAGTTGAAATAAAATAGATTTATAGTTGAGCTAAAGTTTAAATATTTTAATCTTTTTTCATTTCCAAAATTAAACATCAAATTATACAAGTGCAGATATTGTAATCATGTGTAACCATATGAAGATGTAATTATGATTATATAAATTTAAAGTAAACCAAAACCAATTACAAAAGTTGAAAACAAACAAAATTTAATTGCAAAATTGGGTGATGCATTATGAAGTACAATTGAATTGATACGTTTGATCAAAATCAACAAAAAAAAAAAAAAAAAGTTATACAACACACATTAGTTAATTTTATTGTTACTCAAAGCTCATCAAACACGTCTACCATTACTACTAGATCATTAGCACCGTGCATAGTGGTAATGTCCTCATGGTCCCTCAATGTGTGGTGGTGCCTAGTACATCCCAAATGTGTTCTTCAACCAAATCATTTATCTCATTTCAACAAACAAACATACGTTCCCATCTACAACCTCTTTAATAACTATCAACTAATAATAATCATCAATTAGAGCACCACAAAAGATATCAACATTTGAAAGCTCACAAATTGTCCCTATTACCACCATTTGTGTCTTGTCATTAAGATCGAACAACACCACTTCATCACCTCCACCAAACTAACTTTCACCAAATTCCAATGCACATATCTAATGAACATTGGGAATTACAAAATGGACCTTCACCTTACTAAATTTCAGCCCAATGCTAATCACAAAATAAAACACCAATAACTACAATACATACCTTTTCATAAGTTGATGGTTGAAAAATATCATCAAACTTCTTTGGGCCTTGTTACCTTTGTGGATTGAGTCTTTCAACTTGACTATAATATACAAAGAGTTGCTTTCATTGGTTTGCTAGTCTTATCCCCACATGCACCCTAAAACTTGGAAAAAATATATATACAACTTGAAAAATCAAACCTAAAACTTGAAAAATAGAGCTAATTTTTTAATTAAAAACTTGCAACTTGAAAAATCAGACCTAAAAAAATAGACATAAAACAAAATTTAGACTTGAAACTTGAGAAAAAAATTCAAACTTGAAAAATCAAACTTAAATTTTTAAAAAATAGACCTGAAACTTGAAACCAAGAAATTAGTCCATGCTTAAAAAATTCAAAAGTAGAGCAATTGAACATGGCCCGACTATAACCATGATTTCATGCATTAAATGTGATGAAGGTCAATTAAATTCCTCACCATTACTTATGATCACTTGCATAGAAAGCAATACGTAGATAATATCTAACTAGGTTTAAAAAAATGATGAAGTATAACAAGGAAGCTTGGGGAATGGATTATACTCAAAGAATATTATTACAAATATAAAAATGAAAAGAGAAGTTTGAATGCACACGTGCAAAAATTGTCACAAGGAAAATGAATTCAAGTATGTCGAAGGTCAATATAGTTTTAAAATGGCCTTGCCACCTCTCCAACGTCATTGCCCTAGTTGAAAAGTTGATTAATTTGCGACTAAGTTCAAAAAATCACAACTATGTTTCAACTTCATTGAATATAATGCAAATTTTGAATTTACCACCATACATTCTTGCCAATAATTCATTCATCCAATTTGGAAACCACGTCTTTAAAGATGGTTGAACATTATCATAGTAATTGAACATTTTATTTACTTACATAAGCGATATTGACCCATCTAATAGTGACACACCCTTAAATTCTTTCCAAGAATTGGGGGATGCCTAAAAAACAATAGTGGAAAGAAAGTTAAAGGAAAAAAAAGTTGGGGCATGTTCCTTAATTTTGCACATTAAGGAAAGAAAGGTGTGTAGGAACTTCCAGATGGGGATCAGAATGATGCAAAAAGTTCACAAGCTCCTCATGAAGAAGTCACCTACACAAGCTAAACAGTGCAAATGGTTAGTGGAAATTAAACCAACTTTGGGTCATGGATTCGTCTTGAAATCACTACATTTAGATGGCCCAAACATGGGAGGAGGCCACCATCTTCCTCTCGATATTATACTCTAGACATTGATGGGGGACAACCTTGGAATGGTTTTTTGTCTTGAATCTTGAAATTCTCATGGGTGTAAGCAAGATGTTTTGTACATACTTGTTACCTTGTTTTTTACTTGAAAACACAAAAAAACAATCTTTCAAACTTCTAACCTTCTTCTAGCATTTCAAAACTAACAAAATTTATAGTTTTTCCATGGGCATCTCTAAAATCCCTCTAGCTTCTCAAAAAAAATTGTGTCATATCATTTGGACTTGAAAAAATACCCCAAAATGAAGTATCCGAAATAATTACATCATTTTTAGGGGTTGGGGATGATTTTAGTTATGAAAACAAAGTCCATTAACTAAAATGATTATATTAAAATGTTCACCACATCAATATTAAGGTGTTGGGAAAAAAAACCAAATACTTGCAAAAAATATTTCACTTACTTTCACGTATTTGAAATTTTATTTTTCAAATTCTCACAATTTTAGGTCCAATTCAAGTGCTTGCAAGTATTTTTTTTTAAACATGATTATGACAATTTAGCTTTTGAAGTCCATGCAAACAAGAGTTTAAAAAATAATGTACCCAAAAAAATATTATTATCCCCATAAAATCATTTACTTGTTCATCCTTTTATTTAGGGACCTTAATATTTTGTTGCTTACATTTTTTTTTGTGTATATTTTATCGTGCTTTCACCCCCATGTACTCAACCCTAATTTATTATGTAGTTGGATGAAAAGGAAAACAAAGGTACCCTTTTTTAGTAGCAAAAAAGGATGCAGGGACAACACAAGTTGTAACTAGCATTTGATTACAAAGGCACACAACAATGAAATCAAGCTCTGATTTCACCTATGGGTTAATACATCTTCCAACATTAGTTCACAAGATGTTACACCTAGTTTTCATACACCAATTGGTGTACTAATGGGAAGAGGTGTTGATCCATATAAGCAACGACATGCATGTTCAAACAAGTGGTTGAGTATATTCAACACATTTTTATTGTATTTTTAGAGATGTCAACATTAAAATTGGTTAACTAGTAGGTGGTAAAAAAAGAAGGAACAAGTTCAAAAGTTTGTGAAACATGTGAAAGTAGAAATCCAAAAATTATAGATGAGATAAAGGACAAGGATAAACCAATTGTTGTTATGCATTAGGAGTTGTTATTACTTAAACAAAGGTAATCAAACAATAATGAACACATGCGGGAATTTGAACTTGTAAAACAAGAAAAGCTTCTTTTGCAACAAGACTATGAAAATAGGAAGGTGAAACAACAAAAGGATGATTTGGTTGTTTAATAAAAAGGTTGGGAATGCAGTAACAAGGTTGTGGACTAAAATTTATGTAGTGTGTAGGCATGAGTAGAAGACCTCAACACCGCAAAAACCAAAGCAATTAACAAGTGTGTGACTTTTAAGTTTACCAAGGAGTGGTATGAATTTGCATCCCAATACAAGGTGTAGGAGCTACAAATGGAGGTCATTATGTCGACAACCATTGTCACCGAGTTGAAGATTCAAAAGACTTGCTTTTCATATTACATGTTGTGAAAATATGAAGATTTCAAGGTATAAAATGTCTTGTTTGACCTACGCCATTAATCATTAAGGATTCAAGCATGAAAGTTGAAAAAATGGTGGGATGAAGTGCATGATATGTTTTAAGGAGGACTTGCACTAGGTGACGTATGATAGGTACAAGTTAATGAATAGTTCTATCAACATCAGTTGTAGGCCTAGAAGAGTACATTTCCTAACTATTAATACATTCCACCGACATTGAACTTATAGTCACCATTAGGTAGTCCTTTCTCTCAAGTAGGTCCTAGTGGCACTAGACCAAGTTTGCTTCAAGATGAATAAACACAATAAGAGATTTTAGTACCTACTAATGTACACATGCCAATCAACCTCAAAGGTGGTGGTGTCTTTCATGACATAAAAACAATTCAATAGTAAGAAGACTTGGAGGGTCAGAACACAAGAATAAATCTTAGGTTTTTCCACTACCACCCATGACAACTACTTGTTCAATTTGACCACTATTTGACTTATTATCATTGTGCACAAATAACAAGTGAAATTGTTTACTAGTTATTTGTGCATAATTTCCATAACGAAAACAATCATTACCTTGTTCAATAACACTAAAATTTTCCCTCCACATTGAATTTTATAATGATGGAAAAAGAATTGACATGGAAAATATCTCAACTATAGATTCCTTGCAAGAGTGGTAATATTTTTTGGCATTCTTTTAATAACTTTTCAATTATTAACATCTAGCATAAGTTGAACCAAGGTTTGATAACAAGTGGAAAATGTCACTCATAACCTACACCTTGCACTACACAAGAATTCACTTTTTAAAAAAATAATAATTTCAAATTGTTGATGTGGAAATTAAAGTAGCATTTCACTTTATTTACACATTGCACTATAATGGTGAGTGATTTTTTTGACATTTCTTCAATTATCAACATGGCACATGAGTTGAATTGTAAATTTGTATCATGTTGAAACCATTGCTCATGTGTTGCATTTTACATTTATCATACTTTAATAAAACACATGCAATAATTTATAAAGACCTCACATCTTTTGAACTATCAACATTTTCACATAAAATGTTGAATCATTCATTTTGAATGTGTTAAATCCATTGCTATTTAATTACATTTTACACTCACCATAATTCTAAAAAATGGATGTATAGGAATTTGTTATGTTTCATATTAATATTTGAAGTAAAGATTAAGTCAAAATGTTCATATATACAAATTTTAGGGCCCACACATAAATTTATATTTAAAATTTTTAATGTTCAAACTTGTACATTTACATAAATTTAAAATTATGTTTTTTCCCTAGTTTGTTCATCATTGGAAAAGTTTTTATTACAAATGTTCATGATGCCAAAATAACGAAACCTCATAAAAAATCCTTAAATTATTTATCCATTTTGTTACTTGATGTATTAGAATTATAAATCTTAGTTAGATTTTTTTAATAAAAGTTGTTTGGGTACACTTTTATCTTTATTGTTCCATGATTTAACATTTTTTTAAAAGCTTATTTTGTTACAAGTTTATGTTTATGTATTTAGAGATGAATTTTTTTAATTAAAAAAAATAAAAACATTAAAATGTTGATATCATAATAATGACATCAATGAATTATTATTATTATCATTTTTTTGGGGTTGTTCAAATGATGATCATTTATAAAAATATATAATTATGTTTTAGTTATAGACAATATATGAAGATATTAATTTGTTAAAATCCTTCTATATTTTGGCTACAAGTCTTCGAACCTATTATAAATTTTTAACTTATATATACGTTGATCTAAGTTTAAAGTAAATTTGATGTTGGAACTATTTATGTTTTTAACATTGAAAGTATTAATCGATATACATTGGGAATAATCTTTTTGTTCTTTCAAATTTGTGATTTCAAAGTTTTAACAAAAATTCATTGAACTTGCATTATTCTTATAAGGGGTCATTAAGTGTTGGAGTTTTAAACCATGTGCATCAAACAAAACTTTTTTTTGGAGTGTATTATATGATTGTTTAACCTATTGTTTTTCACCTTATTATTACCTAATTTTTTAAATATACACATATTTAAACCAACGTATATTAACTATAAATATATATATTTTGAGTAAATTTAGTACCTTTTACCCAATAACTAATATATAGCACCTTATTTTTTTATTCACATATTTTTTAATTTTTAAAAAGAATAACTGCCCATTTAAAATTTTCCTTGAAAATTCATTATTTTCTATTTTTTCCCAAAAACAAACCACCAAATTGCAAAACATTTGCCACCAAAGATTAAAAATATATATATTGTTGACTAAAGGGGGGGGGGGGGGGGTGGGGGGAGAGGGTAATCCAACTATTGAATTCCTAAATATCACCAAATTATGTTTTTTATAAATTTTTACAAAGGTAAAATGTATTGCTACATTATATATATATAGTGAAAATTTTAAAAAGTTGTGTAATTAATATAATTCTATTATTTTATAATTAATTTTGTTAGAAAAAATGATGTTGAGAAAAAATGGTTATGTTGATTATTTAATTAATTTTTTCTTCCAATGACCAATTTTTACCAATTTAAAGGGGGGAGGGGAGACATAAACAATGGTTTTTCCCCCGCCCAAAAAAATATCAAATTTAAAATTGATATTTTTTCAAAGTAATATTGAAAGATTTAAACAAATTTTCAACTCTATAACTCTTATATAGGCAAATGTGGGTAAAATTACTTATGGGTGACAACAATTTGAATAACATCACAATTTCTTTAAATATAATTTGTACATAATTATATTCAGGAAAATATATATAATTGTTCAAAAATTGAACATCTATTTTACACAAAAAAAATATTTATTAAAGATTTAATGACAACACTTTTGAATTCACATTGAATTAAATCCCATTTATGAATATTGTAGATGAATTTACACAAAAAAGATTTGGAGAATTCTTTTTAGTCATAACATGTAACTTTAAGTTGTTTTTTGAACCCTTCATACTGCATAATTATAAATTATTTTTATTTTTATGAATATATTCTTGAATAAATTTCAAGATCATGTTGTCATTTGTAGCATTTGAATCAATTTTGAAAAAGAGAATGTATGTTAAAGTTTCAATTTTAAAAATAATTTCATGTCAAAGATAATATAATAAAATTTTCTTTTCATCTTATCAAATTCTTGAAATGGTTTGGTGGTGAAAACCTTGGTGCATCTCCATCTTGGGTTCAAACCTTAATGAATGTGTGTATTAATATGCATTATGTGTATATATGTTGATGTATCATGTATAAATACGATAAACAAAACATGTGTGATGGTAGTGAATATCTTCAAAATATTTTGTTAAATAAATCCAATAATATTAATATTATCAATAATATAAATTCACAACATGTATTTTTGTCACAACATGTCGTGAAAATTTTATAATTTGTGAGCATAAAATAATAATGTTAAAAAACATTTAGAATGTGTTACATGATGATGTGGCATGTCAATCCATGTCATATTACTTTGGGACCTCATAATATCCATGTCAATGTTTTTAAATTACAAATTACCTAGTGCAACATGTCACTACCAAAAACAACTAAAAAATATTTCACTAAATATGTTCGAATCAACTAATCATTTTTTACCAAAACCATGTAAGTTGCAGTGAACTTTGTCCTATTTCACAAAAAAAAAAAAATTTGGGTAGTGGAAAAACCCAAGATTTATTCTTGTAAAAGTTGCCCTTTCAATCAATAGAGTTCAATACTCCATCATAGACCTTATATGAATCAAAAAGACTACACAAGAGATGGAGGAAGAACAATTCACAAAATTGATACTACTTTCATCATAACCACCATTGGTCACTGTTCCATTAAAGTAGGAATTACAAAAAAATTATTTGCAACTAGTACATGAAATGGAAGTTGATGAAGGATAAGAAGTTGGTATCAAGGTGTTACAAGATGTTGCACAATTTTTTCCAACAAGAATAGATGTTTAGACTTTTGTAATAGTTACTTCTCTTGCATATAACAAGGATCTTAATGACAAAATCCAAAGTATAGGTGTGCATAATAAAAAACTTGTTAGTATCTACATGTAGAAGACCTTTTTAAATTGTTAGTTGTGGAGTTGTTAATCAATTTAAAAACTCGAAGTTAAAACAACATTCTAATACATGTTTTGATTGCATGTTTGCATAGAATTATAGTTAGTACTTGCTAAGGAACTACAAAATCCATCACATACTTCATTTTTTCCAAAGTTTTTACTCTTAACCCTTGATATTATAACATGTCCCAAAATTGTGGAAAAATATTCAATTCCATTACAAATAATGAGTCCATAACATTTTTTTTTTATGGATTGTGACCCCATTATTGCCTAGATTGCAAATTCCATATTTCATTAAAATTTAATGTTTTTGGTGTAATAATATGAAATTAAGGACAAAAAACTTAATTTCACTTATTTGAATCCATATTGTTGGAATTTCCAACTTGCATGTGAATTTTATATAATAGTATGTGTCCAACCTAGAAAATAATGCCTTTGTGACATCTAGAAAAAATCATTGTAGCATGCTTTTACCCCACATTAAAGCTTCAAATATTTGGCTTTGAACTCATGGGAGCTATTAGCATTCTTGTAGCATCTACGTTCATATTGGAATATATTAGAGCTACCATGGGCACGTATCAACAATGAATGTTGATGGGGGTTCACTAACAATTAGAACTAGGGCCTTGCATAGTTGTATTGTACCAATATATTTTGGCTTTGAACCTAATCTCACTATTGCATGCTTGCTTTCAATGCTAGGATGCCAAATTTACAAGGCTATACTACAAAGGCCAAATAATTATGTGTTGGAAAGATTTGTGATGTTTCTAGTTGTTTATACTACATTGTTTTGTTGTCCAACATAAAGGAAGAAAATTGGCATCCACCTTCTACATGGCCTATGTGCTTGCACAATTTATAAGTTGGAGGTGGGTAGTAATGTTCTTCACACATATCTCCTTCATGCCCTTCCTTTTTACATATTTGGCATATTGCAAAAACTCCTTATTGTAGTCCTCTTCAAATGTCATCATGGGTTACATCAAAGTAAACAAAACAAAATATTCCTTAATCCTTATTAGCTCTTGACATACTAATGGGTTATTGTCAATTACCCATGGTTATGGCAATTGCAACATTGTATAAATATGCGGTTGTCTACTATGGGTAGTTCTTTTCCATTTTTCTATTCTCTTGGGTTGAAAGTCCTAAAATGAATGTTCAACAACTTTTAGATGCACTTTAAAAATTGATGCATTTAATGGTTTCAAGTTCAACTGAGACCATATTTTTGTGTGTTTGATATTGATTTTCAAAATCTATTCCTTTCCTTGGCATTTTTTGGTGCTAGAGCATTCTAACTTTAGTAGCCATGCCACCTACTACGCCTTTTGCGTTGTGGTAAGGGGTGGAAACCTCCACCACTTCCACATTTGCTTGCACCTTACATCCCCTTCTTAAAGGTGATGATTGTCCAACTAGATGCATTTGCCTATGCTCTACTACCTTTAACACGTGTTCTTGAAAATGAAAAATGGCTCCTCTAATTCCATATTTTCTTTTCAATTATTTGCCATTGTAACATCATCTTCTTTATAGTCATGTTGATATTAATGAAGTGTAGTGGTTGTTGGTGCACTTGGCCATGGGAATGCTAATGTTACTATAATGCTTGAGGAAGTAAAAACATTTAGATCCACATTCTCCTTATTTTTGTAGCCTAGTTCCAACCCCTCCCATGGTTGGATAAAATTTTATATATTTTATCCAAAACATTGTTGTAATTACCTTTTAAATCTTCTACTTACTAGCTTGGTCATTTTATTTCTCTATTAACAACATAGGTACAATTCTTGTTCTCTTACTATTGGACTTCTACACAACATAGTTGGTCAACTTTTGAAGATCTATTGAAAGTCCAATGAAACAAGTGTTAGCCTCAAAGCTTTAATGATTTTTTTTGTGACCTTCCCTACCTTGCATACATAGTTCCCCCTTACCCTCTTGCTTAAGTGGTTTCTAGTTCTCCACCTAATTACCCCAAAATCTTCCCTTTCAACTAACCTTTGTATTATTTGTATGTTGCCAACAATTGAAGTGTGAATCACCCTCCTTTATTATTGCCATGGTAAAGAATCTAATAATTATAACACTTTTTCTTTCAACCAAATGAAATCATAAATAATTCAAAATTTGAAGAACAATCCTTAATATGGTTAACAAATGAAAAAGTTCCCATTCCCATGACCTAGTATAATATGTTTCAAACTAATGACCCTATAGATTGACAAATATATGAGTTACTATAGGTCTAGTAAGGGCATGAACATCAAATTTAAGAAAAGAACAAGTAGGAAACTTGAGGAAACAAAAAAATATTTTCTACGACAATAAATGATCATGTAATAATGACACACTAAAACAAAAAATATGGGAATGTTGCAATATATTAAGGGTGCCAAAACACTTTCAAAGCCTCCATAGATTGCCAAAAGAAAAACAAATCCCCAAGTACATCCTTGCTACTATTGTACCTTGCATCCATAGACTCACAACACACGCACGCGCACACACACACACACCATCTCTTCTACTCTTGTTTCCTTTCTTCTACATTTTCTTTATATCTCTCTCTACCTTAGGTAGTCAACTCCTTTTATCATAGTAAGTGGCATCTACCTTTAGCTAGATCCTATTTTTGCTCCTCCTACCATTATCCCCTAAAATACCATAGTGGTCCCTCCTACATGTACTATGAAGTAAGTAACTAAAATCACCTTTACTTTACCATGTAAACCCCTAATTATCTATAATTATTATATTAAGGCTATATATATAATAATAATTTTTAGTTTATTTGAACAAAGTGCGTTTTTACAACAAAGTGCACATTTTTTAATGATGGATTGATGGAGCCACTCCAATGTTACTTTTTTATCCTTGTTTTTGAATTGGTAGTTTATTAATGTTGATAGGGTTGCAAACAAACAAAAATCTAGGGGTTTAAACCATTTTTATCTTTGCACTCACACCTACCACCATGCTATCATATTTTGATAAACATTTTGTTTATATGCCATGTAGGCAATACACATCAACTACTTACCGACATAAATCAATATATATCTATGAACAATGTTAAGCTAAAAATGAATTAACCACTATGATATTTGTTGGTGTGAATAGACCTTATGTGTGATTAATATCTCTTTTCCTTTTAAAACAAGTGATTTCCTTTCAACAATTAATTAAATACAATGAAACACCACATGCATGCATAATCTCCCTTCAAGGTGCAACCTTAAACCTCAATTTTGGTGATTGGATACTTATATAATATTATCATGTTTCCAATTGTAAATAATATGTAACATGCATAATCATTTGTTGAACCCACAACTTGTATGGTGGTTATAAAACTCAATTGTTTCAGTCTAATATCAATCAATTTTCATACCTTAATATCTCACTTGTTTCAAAACCAATT
Source organism: Sphagnum contortum (assembly GCA_963920785.1). Lineage (NCBI taxonomy): Eukaryota > Viridiplantae > Streptophyta > Sphagnopsida > Sphagnales > Sphagnaceae > Sphagnum > Sphagnum contortum. The sequence goes on from OY987276.1 coordinate 11,898,649, forward strand.
CATTGTTCATGCATTAACAATAATCAATTATGCAATGGATAACTTAATTGAATAGTTAATCAACAAACACAATTTGGATCCATACCTTAATAATCTACTAAACTACCTAGTGTTAAATAAAACATCTAGTTTCATACTACTGTTGTGTCACAACATGAATTGTGGTGTGTGGTCATTACCATGATTAATGAGAATTTATCCTTCTTGGATGATGGGAAACCAAAGCCTCCCCTTCAAGTCAAGTTGCATGAAAGTTTAAGATTTGACATGAATTGTTGATGAAATTGTACATCTCCACACAAGGTGAGAATGTGTGGGAATCAAGGGCAAGACAACCCCAAATATTTGTAAAATCAAACCTCCCATTGGGAGTTGAGATTCCTTAGGAATCCCAAACGTTCAAAATGTCAATTGGTGGATCAAAACATTTATGAATGACACACTTTTTAAATCAATGAAAAGGTTTAGTTGCAAGCTATAATGTGGTGAAAGAAGACTTATTGGTTAGAAGTTGTGGCTATTTGTAGAATGTTATGGCCTATTCAAGTTTTGGAAGTTCAACCTTGGGAATTTTAGGACTCTCACTTTTGAAATTTTTAGGTATGTGCCATTTTGATGTAGGTCTTGTGGGGAAGTTAAAAAATACACCAATATGGTACGATAAAATAACTGAAATCCATGGTTGTTTCATTCTAGATTATAACTTCAATTACCACCTTTTTGTTTTGGTTTGTGTAGTTGATGAGAATGAAAGGTGACCATGAAGTCCTTCATAATCATATCCCAAAGCTCCACAGAACCCTCTTTCCATGGTGCAAAAAGTTTGGTAGTGTACCCAAGGCTTAAAGTTCTTTTAGTACACCATATTGAGTTACCTTTAATAATAGGGTGAAAGCACATGATTAGGGGAGGGGGGTGCACTTGGGGGAAAAAATGCATGATGTTTTGGTACATTTTTGTATTTTTTTGGGATAGATTTTTTCATTCCATTTAATGTTTTGAAAAATGCATGAAATGGATTTTTGACACATAGTTTTTAACTCAATTTTTTTCACATTTCAAAGAAAAATAAATTTCAACAATTGTTTTTTCACACACTTTCATGTTTTTGAAAAAAAATTCATCCAAATTCTTTTGTGGAATTGCACGATTGGAATTTTTCATATGGAATTGAATAACTCATATTCAATATATGATTACATATTTCATCAAATTTGGTAATTTAAAAAATGTTTTATGACTATGTTTACATTTTCCAATATATTGTATGAGTATTACTTTCCCATAGATATATTTTAAATAATTTAATATCAAGAAAAAGTGTAATAAAAAAATTGGGCTTTGAATTACCTTGATTTGAGTTCAATTTCTGAAAACCCCTTTTAATATTGGCTTGGTGCAACTTCAAACATACACAACTTTGAAATGTAATATTTGTGAAAATATTTTTGATTCACCAAATTATGATTTCACTATATACCATTTGGCAAGCCTTTGGGATTTCTTTGAACATAATTGTTTTTTTGTTGCATATACTTATCATTTTAATTTTTCATGCCTTCAAGTGGGAACATTGTCACATTATAATATAGTTGTCATTTGCAACACTTGTTTACATGAAAGTCACAATTCTTTACAACATGGTTATTTCATAAAATTGGGATGTGTTTTTCACCACACTAATTTTTTTAAGAATTCATAATTATACTCACATTTATGTTGGGCTTTGGGGATTTTTCAAGTTGTTTAAACTTTTCTTGGTAACCAATTGTAAAAACCATGAAAAATGCTTACCATGAGTCCATTTGTGTTGAAATAGTGATGGGTGAACATTACCTTTTCCACATGCACACACACACACACACATATAATCTAGGAAGATCCTTTATGTACTTGATAATACCTTCCACTATCATAACCTTCTTTACATGCCATATGTCTAATGGGGAGAATTTGCCAATTGTTACTTCCACACATTTGATTCCCATTACACCATAGATACACGGAAAATAAGAAGTAGTGAGCACACTATGCCAAGACGTGGTTTTTGTGATTGGTCTTTTTTTACTATAGTCAAATTGGACATATGGCTTATAACATCTTTAGTTATGGATGTGATTGTAGTCATATAGAACTAGCCATGGAAGCAATGTTTTGATGTAGTGGTATAAATATTTAGAACCTATGGTGGCCAAAAAATTATGATAAAAAAGTCCCTCTTAAATAAATATTAAGACTTTTTTCAAACATGTAATGTTCTTTTTCAACTTCTCAAATGTCTAGCCCTATAGATAGGTCAAACAAACTAGTAAATAGTTAAAATGTACATGTAAATTTATTGCAATCAGAGATAAAAGCTTACAAGATGTTGTTGTTGTATATATATATATCTAAATAATTGAACATTTATATGATAATTGAAACGAGAATAAAAAGTTCAAAATAAAAATAAAAATAACTTTTCACTTTGATTTTCTAGAAACACTATAATGTTTTTTTCTGATTGATTTGAAAGTGCATAATGATACGAGTAAAAAAAAAATACCTTCCATTATTAAATGCTAACATATGGCCCACATCGCATATTGTGACGACGAATGTCATATGCAACTCATTAGCAAAAAATGCATTTTTGCATGTGTAACTTAGCCATATTATTTCACCACACTTTGAAAATTCAACAATGTTGGAAAGGTTTGTCTTTGGGTGTTTGTCATTTATGCCATAACCAAATTTGTTGATTGCCGTTAGTAATCACTTTCAACTTCCTCATCAAATCCTTAGCTATCCATGTATACAACTAGATTCAATTTTGATGAACAAAAAACTCCAATTTGAAGAACTTCCATCCTATTAAGGTTGAAACTGAAGGTCTTGAAAAACGAAAAAAAAGAGAAAATTATACCATTTTGACTTTACAACATTTCAAAATTGCAAAACCTTCATTATGTAAACATGTATATATGCAAGAAGAGGGTATTACAAGGTGGCATTTGATAATCTAAAAGGAGTTTTTGAACAATGATTGTGAAAGATTGTAACTTTCATTTTCTACAAACCTTCATTGTGTGTATATATATATGTAAGATGAGGGTATTACAATTTGTTACATATGTTGCATGGGCTCTTCTCTAAGAAGCCTAAACTTTTTTCTAACTAAGCCAATAGTGGCTCTATCTTGGGCTTTTCCTAGGTTGCTTGGACTTTTTCCAATGTCATGTTATGCCCAAGACCAAGAATGGGCTTGTCTAGTGTTTTGTTATTTGGCGACCCATGTTTTTCTCCTAGGCTACCTAGGGGTTTTTCCACCTAGTAAAGGCCTTACATATAACATGGCCCTTTTCCTTATTAGGGCCCCATGTTTTCTTAACAAATGTAGGTGGCTCATGCTTCTTGCGCATAGGATTGGGTTTCTTGGACTAGGGATGGGCCAATTTTGGCCAATTTTGGCCAATTTTGGTAAGGACCTACGCTTCTTGGATATATAGTCAAGGTTGTTTGGGCCTATTGGGCATGAGCTTCTTGGATTGGGGATGGGTTTGTCTAAATCATTTTGGTGAGGTTCTAAGCTTTTTGTATATAAGGTCAAGGTGATTTGGATCTCTTATGCATGGGCTTCGTGGACCAAGGAGAGGTTTATCTAGGTCTTTTCGTACAAATGGTCAAGGTGGTTTGAGCCTCTTAAGCATGGGCTTCTTAGATTTGGGATGGGCTTGTTGTCTAGGTCTTTTTGGTGAGATTCCAAGCTTCTTGGACATGGGCCTGGGTCTCTTGAACACATGCCATCTTAGCCTATGCTTCTCAAACATAAGGCTAGACAAGACCAAAGTCTTTAATCTGAATGAAAATCTCCAATATGGATGAAGTTGTGTGAATTAGATACTTACTAAATTCCAAAAACATACTCAACAAAGTTGTCAATGACCTAGGGCCATATATGCACACACTTTTAAACCCAGGGCCATGTATGAATGGACTAATTAGACCTAGGGTCTATTGGGGTGGTTGAAAACCCCCTAAATTTTAACTCTCCTAGGATTATCCTAGGTTTACACCTAGGGCTTTGAGACTAATTTGATATTTTGAACTTAACTCCATGAGATACTTAACTCCAAATTGGACGAAAGTGGGTGGCCAAGGGGGTTAGCACAACAAGCATAGCTCTTTTGCTATTCCATGGTTACCACCATGCCACAAAGGCTTCTTGACCCCAAAGTACTCTTATGGCTTTGTGGGTGACTAGTTCAGAAAGTGAGACAACAAGTAACATCTAGTTGGGATCAATGGTGAATTGAACTTAATGTACATAACCAGTTTGCAAGATGGCCAGAAATTGAGAACTGAAAGTAGCATAGGATTTAGAAAAGGTCATATAATATAGTCACTAAGCTATCCCAACCAACTATATGGAAACCAATATGACAATACCTCACTACCGTAACCTAGGGTGAGTTTCCACATTGACAAAATGAAATATATATATTTTTTCAAAAAATGATTTTTCGTTTCAATTTTGAAATTATTATTATTATTATTATTAGTATTTTCCATCATCTAAGTATAATAATTGTGATATGAGTAGTGAAAATATTCCAAATGTAGGCTATGATAATATTATGATGATTTTCAACATGTCAACTTCATATTTTCACAAAATTTCATTTCACTATTTTGAGGATAGAAATTATGAAAACACTGAAATAGATTTTCACCATGCAAAAATTATAATCTTCAAACAAAAATCCTCTAAAAGAAACTAAAATCCTTCAAGATATTATAACACTAGAACTGATCTTGAGTTTCAACACAAGTGAAAATATCATCTTTCGAAATTTTTAAAATAAAAAATCCTCATATAAAAAATACACCAATTCATTCATTCATTCATTACCTGGAGGCCAATAATCCTTTACTCTACTATATACTTCTCTATAATGAATTTAAACACAATATCCTTAAGGGCCTTGGTAGTAGGCAAGGCCAATAAAACAAACATTAAGGGCCTTGGTAGTAGGCAAGGCCAATAAAACAAACATTTAATCGTCCATTCACTCAAGATAACTAAGAAAATAAATTCAGACCACTAAATGGAGCAATTTCATTGGCTATAACATTTTTTCTGCACACCTACTTCACACAAAAGCCTACCCATTCAACACTCTCAAACAGACAGGGTTAAAAAAATGCCATAGGTAGGTAGGTAGGTAGGTAGGTACCTACTAGGTACGCTGATAAGTCTATCTAAAGTGGAAAAAATTTACAATACTTACCTACCTGCCTACCTACCTACCTACCTACCTGCCTGCCTGCCTGCCTGCCTACCTACCTCGCTGATAAGTCTGTCACAAGATTGCCCTTCACAAAATCGTACCGTTCATCCCGTCTCCATCTTGCGTCTTCCCCTTGTCGCCGTCTGCTGCCGGCAGCCCCGGCGGCCTTTCTTTTCCTTGGGTGACGGTTCTTTGCCCAGTCCCCTGGAGCTCTCGATTCTGCTTTCTTTCGGCGCATCACTACTTTCGCGCTATCGGTGCCTGTGCGGACTTGGATGTCTGCATTTTTCCAATTGCGAAAAAAAAAGCCAAAGAGGACTGGGGACGGAAGGCTTTTTGTAAATTTTTTTGGTGGTGTTGGTGGAGGTGTTGGTGGTGGTGTGGTGGGGTTACAGCTCTGCTGTAGTTGAATGTTTGAATACCTCTCCCTGCTTGCTTGTCTTTTTCGAAATAGGTTTTAAGGATTGAGTGGTGATGAAAGAAGGCAATGGAAGTCATTTCTCTGTTTTTTCGCCCCCGGTATTGACTATGGTTTTTTTCCTTTTCTTTTCGGATCTGTTGCATCTAACTTGAAGGAGTTTTAGCTCCTGGAAGCCCCTCCTGGATCTTTCTTTTGCTGATGCTCTCACGCCCCCGTTGTCGATGTGAAATTGGATCTTGTTTTTGTTTTCTCTCTTTGAAGTTTGCAATCCGACAGGCGATGTGTTGTTGATGGATAACGGAGCTCCACGGTGGCACCAGCTGGAAATCTTTGAGTATTTTGGAGACTAGTTTTGATTCTCTGTAGACCTGTTTCCTACCAGGACAAAGCAATCTCCAGTTGATAGAATTCCTACTGTTTATGGCGGAAGGTAGAAGAGTCAGTTCCTATGCTCTGTTTTCCGGATCAATCTGAAGGCCCTGGTGACGCACAACACGAGTGCAACGGCCACTGTTTTGTGGAAGATGCTGAGAGACCAATCCTAGAAGGTTCAGGTCAGCAAGACATTCGCCTCCTCCTAGTATGTTCTCTTGCCTGAGTGAGGAGAGAGGGAAACTATTGAGACTAGGAGTGAATTTCTTTCGTTCTACTGGTCGCCAGCAGTGGCGTAACACCGGTCTTGCAGGCAAACTGCTGGCTGCGATGGCAATGACGCAGGATCCTTGAGAAACAACTGGAGGTGCATATAGCAGGATAGAGAAAGAGAGGAGAGCAATCGCAGGAATTTTTTTCTGTATGTGGAGTAAAAGATCCGCTTCAAAATGCCTCCTGCATGCTCGGTTCCTGGGTTTCTAGGGGAGAATGGAGGCACAGGAGAAAACGGTGCCGTCCTGAATCTAGAAACACTGCGGATGCAATCAAGTGTCAGCTATGCAAAAGGTGTGGGAAAAGCTCCATCCTCGTTGGGATCCTCAATAGCTTATGACGGCCCTGACATTGATGGAGAAGATGCCACTCCTCCTGAGAGGGAGATTCCCAAGGTTCTATCTGTCCTTGCATTGGTTCTAGAGCGGCTGGTCGCGAGGAACGAACAATTTGCAAATTCACCGTCACAAGGCATCTTCAATCCAAAGAAGCTTACAATCTTCCATGGACTACGGGCTCCTGGAATCAGCATTGCCAAGTATTTGGAGCGCATCTTCAAATACACAAGCTGTAGCCCTTCTTGCTTTGTGGTGGGATATGTGTTTATTGACCGTCTTATCCATCGCCAACCAGACTTGCTTGTCACTTCTCTGAATGTGCACCGCCTGCTTGTCACAAGTGTTATGGTTGCCACCAAAATGTTGGATGATGTGTGAGTACACCTCCCCTTTTTACCCCAAGAAAAAAAAGCCTGGGCAGCAGAAGTCTGAAATAATATGCCATAGGGGTTTATGACATGTTGAAAACTGGATATCTTCACCTTCACGGAGTAGCAAATTCTTGCTCATAGCATTAATCCTGACAGTTATCTTTGGTAGAAGTGTCAGTGATGTGTTGATGCCTTTGATAAGAGTTTTGAGAGTTATTTGCTGCAGGATGCAATCCATTTAACAAAATCCAATATGACTATGAGGTTGCTTTTCTGAGAAAGTTCTAATTTACATTCCAGGCCATGTAATTGTTTGGTGGTTCCATGGACTCACAAGTGGATTTCATGGATCTAGTGGCATTTTGGAGCTTTGATCAGTAGTAGGAACCATGCTTCCGATTTGTTTGGGATGTTGGAGTTCTAGGGTTTTCCTGATGTCAAAGAGTTTGAGATCATTACCTAGTGTGTTGCAGACTAGTACCACTATCAGTAGATTGCACTTACTGGAGAATGGATGTACTTTTGCTGAGTTCAGGATGTGCAGAGCACATCTTATTGTTTTGCCCCGTGTGAGTTATTTAGGTGATCGGTACATCTGATTCTTAGCTCTGAAATCCTCATGGCCACCCTAAGTCTTTAGCTGACAAGTATCCTCAAATGGTCAAGAACATATGAAGTGGGTCAAGCATCCAGTTAGGATGTTGGAAATGAATAGTAGATTTTTGTAGCATAAAGTTTGTGCAGAAATCACATGCTGCTTGTTCTGTGCACTTTTAAGTCCAAATTAGCAGCATTTCTGCCCTTTGCCCACTGTTTCTATTTGTCATCAACTCATGATATACCTCCTTGGTATGCACAAAATGTTTATGTAACCCCTTTATTCTGCTTAAGATGCACTCTTGGTATGTGTCCTGTATCATCTTGATTCTGACCTAAAGAGGCATCTATGTTCTCAAGTGTTTATTTGAGAGCTGTTCATCTCTGTAAAGGCTACTCATCACTGCAGTAGGCAGGGCCTTACCTTTTGCGGTTTTGGTTCCTTCAGATCATTCTTTTATGGTCCCAGAAGTGGATATCTGAGGGCTTTCTTCCCCCAGATATCTGAATTGAAGGATGGCTGGGTATTACAGCTATATTGTTTTGGTGTCAAGTATAGTATTACATGAACTAAAGAATATTTTTGCACCTTTGAAGGTCATGGTGATCCTGACATTTCCTTTCAATGGATGGCCTGCAGGCATTTCAACAATGCCTTCTTTGCAAGGGTGGGGGGTGTGAGTGTGGTTGAACTAAATCGGCTGGAGCTTGAGTTTCTGTTCCGTCTGGACTTCCGGTTATCAGTGACAACTAGTGTGTTTGAAAGCTACTTGTCTCATCTGGAGAAGGAGGTGCTGACTTTAGGAAAAAAGTCAGAGCGCACCGAACGCAGTCTGCCCACATTTGGCAGTGTCTCCCCTACAGTAGCCGCTCAGTTGACATCATTTCAGAAGAGGAGAGTGACAGCTGCAGATAATAAATCCCAACTAAACTCTTCTCAGCTGGCTGTACAATATCAACAATCCATTGCGAGGATGATGGCTCGAGAATCATCTTCCCCAAATCTTTGAACCTGTTTTGTTGTCTAATCTCCTAGGATTTTGTAGCATCTAGGTCATATGTTGATTGCTGTCATTGAGATCTTCAATATGGCAGTTCATAGTGGGGCTCTATGTTTGTTCAATGTATGCAGTTCAATCCTACAGGGTGCTTCAGTATTTGGTTGTGGAGGACATGGGGTAATAAGATACTCTTTTTCCTGCAGTAATTCCTGCTCTTCATCCAGTTCTCCTAAAAGTCCTACACAAGTTCCCTGTGAGAAATCAAAGCTACCATGTGATGGAAGCCTGGTTTGACCCCTACTATCCACCACAATTGGCCTGCTGTATTGTGAAAGCTCCGAAGGTGGAAAGTCCATGATGTGTGCGAGACCTGCCATCTGTTGGGTTGCAATGCTATCCATGGAAAGTACTTACTTTCTACCTTCAGATTCAAGTTGAAGACCCTGGGAAAGAAGCCATGAAGTGCTTGGAAGTTGCATTTGGTGTGGATGGCTGGAAATGTGAGGTGCTGCAAGTTTTGGATTCTGCTGACCATTTCTCTGGATTGTGGGAATTCTTGCAGTTATGATCATTAGTGTGGCATATTCTCTTGGATAACTCTTAGTTCAGACATCTTACTTCTTGACTCTGGCCTTCTCCATATCTGTTGTTAAGGCTAAGGAATTTGAAGCTGGTGAATCTAGATGGTTATTTGCTTGTGCTACTCCTGGTGGAAGTGGGTGAGATGCTCTTAAGACTTTCATGAAATGTATAGTTGAGTGCCAAAGTAGCCACATGACAGATTAGAGAACCATCAGCCACATATACAAGTGGTGTCTCCTGACAATTTTCACTTGTTCTGCCTCCATGGGTGAGTGTGAAGTGTGTCTGGTCATCTTTGAATCTCTGCAAGGTAATAATGGTGGGTGAAAGATACAGACAGATGTTCACACAGGTGGAATTGTTCACTGGTGCCCAAATCTATGAAGAATATTCAGCCTTTTAGATCCTCAGTCAAAGGGGAGATGTCTCTTTCCTCTTTAGGCAAACTCTGAACTTCCACTTTGGTAGCAAACTCTTGCATGTAAATTGACAACTATTTGCTGGCTGCATCCTCATGACACATCCTCCTGCAGCCAGTCTGAGACTACAAAAAATGGTTTGGGTTGTAAATGACTAGTAAGTTTTGTGTAGAGCACTAGTTCTAAACTGTTGGCATCCACTTTGTACTAAAGAAAGGATGTGCATCTATGCCCAACTACTACTGCTTTCATTTTGCTTACTGCATACAGAAACATTTGGATCTGTGACTTTCAGTTGATAGTTGATTTTGGATTTAGGGGTTAGCTCCCTTGATACTTTTTGTGTGCTCATTAAAACGGTTGCTGCAGTTTTCTAAGTTGTTGGTTAACACTTTGACAACCTCAACTGGCAAGCATTCAAGCACATTCAGTATGGTTTTAAGTGCATTGACAATCTATATGGTGAGACCTAAAATAAAGTAGAAGGTAATTAAATATTGGTGCAAAATTGTCATGGGTAAGAAAGGAACATCCATCAGGGAGCTCTTCTTGCAAGCTGCTGAAGGTGAGAGACTTGAGATTGAACCAAGTAGCACCAGAGGCGAAAGACAACATTTTTCTAGATTCATTTCGGATCAGAAAGCATGGAGTGGTGAAGAGGCCAAAACAAACACATACACCAATAGTCTTCTACACACATAAACAGACTGGGAACATAAGTTGTTGGTTGTACTAGTGAGATAAGGGCAAGCACACTGGAGGGCACCATTTCTAAAGGCATCATCAGACAAGGATAAAGCTTAAGAATGACTGGGATATAAGAAAATTGCAGTCTGCCATGATGAGTTTCAAGCTTCATTCATCTTCCTGGGGTTTTCATCTAACAGATTCAATTCTGATTTTCTGAACAGGATGCAGTTCTAGATGCAGTCCAGATTTAGGGTTGTAGTTTTAAAGTGTTGATGCCATTGAATTTTTCATGATCATTAATTTTCCTATTTAACACATAATCTGATCACAAATAGAAAAATAAATTGTGAACATATTTTGAAACAAATCATATATTTGTTATGTATCATTTTGCTCTAATGTATAATGAGTTGAAACATGTTGTACTTTGTAACCAACAAAAGATATGAGAAACTACAATTTATAAGTTTAAAGTTTCATTTGCATCCCCTTACATATGTAGATAAATTGTTGGATTCATAACAAACTTTGCAACATATGTTTCTTCACAAGAAAGCTTTTGGGCACAACACAATTTGAAAAACTAAGGACTTGACACTAGAGGTTTAAGAATGCACTAACACACAACCAAAATTGACAAACACCAACATAATCATTACAATTAGATATGAAAAAATCTCAAGACCCTCAAATTGAGCACCCTTGACCCTAAAATTGAACATGGATTTTTTAAAAAAAAGTTAATTGGATATTCAAAATTGTGAAATTTGACATGGAAGACCTAGAATCCACAAATTGGACACCCCAAATTTTGAAATTAAACATGGCAAACTTGAAACCTTCAAATTGGACACCCCAAACCTTGAAATTGGACATGGTAGACATGAAACCTTTAAATTAAATACTTGAACCGTGAAATTGGACATGGAAAACCTAAAACCTTAAAATTGGAACATGAATTGGACATGAAAAACTTTAAATCCCACAAATTGAACACCCCCACCCTAAAATTGAACATGGAAAACTTGAAACATTATATTAAACACCCCAAATCTTCAAATTGGACATTGTAAATTTAGAATCCATCAAATTGAACACCCCAAACCTTCAAATTTGACATGACAACCTAGAATCCCACAATTTTGACACTTTAGACCTTGAAATTGGAAATGGTTGACCAAGAACCTTCAAACTTGACACCCTAGACCTTGGATTTGGACATAGTAAACTTGAAACATTCAATTTGAAAACCATGGACTTTAAAATTAGACATGGCAAACCTATAATCACTAAAATTAAACACCATTGACTTCAAATTGAACATGACAAACATATAATCAACTTGTAATGATAAAACATATGACCCAAAAATTAAATAAATGGACAACATATGACAACCCTCTCATGTTTAAAAACCATCAAGGTTTTCTATGATCTTGCCCATTTCATCATTGTAATGTTGCAAACAAAATAGAACATGGAGAAATTTCCAAATTTTCATATGCCCCTTTACCTTATTTCACACCCATAAACATCAATCAACTCAAAAAAATAAATTAATATAATGATAAAACTATATGCATAGGAGATTGCATGGACTAATCAATGGAATAAAACACCATGGAATCAACAACACCATACTAAAAAACAATTTCAATTTGGTGACTATGTACTATGGTTTCTCAAAGGAAGTTACACACATTTAAGCCCAAACCCCTTCCCTTGGTTTGGGCCTCACAAAATGTAATAGTGTTTGCCCAATAGCATAGTATTCTTAGTTAATGTGGACAAATTTGATAATAACTTTGTACTTGTGAATGTGAATAAATTGAAGTCTTGCAATTATGCTAATAAAGATGGCACAAATGACAATGTAGCCATTGGTAGTGAGTCTATAAATGACAAGGACCATGAGGAAGTTGATGTAAATAATGTGCAAGTGGGAATATATTGTGCATATGTAGAGGAGGAATTACCTTTTGTGGTGGTGGTGGTGGTGAGTAATGTTGTGTTAGGGAAAAGTAAGATACAATGGAAAAAAACGGCCAAGATTTTTAAATGATGAACTAATTAAATCATCAACCTTAAGAAATGCATGAAACAATAACTTCAACTATTAGTTTATAGTAAACATGAATGATAACCATTGCAAGCAATAGTTGTTATGTCATTATTACATTATTTGAGCTTGTCATTTTTAGTTCTTAAAATGAGTGAAGAAAGCTTGCTTGAGATATTATAGTGCCTTGCATACAAGAAAAATGAAGAGAAGAAATAAAAATAATAACAAAAGGATAACATTTGGCAAATTCTGTATTTAATGTTGTTGTAAACACAATATCCAAAATCTGGACAACCACCATTGCCATTTTCACCAAGTACATTGCAAAGCAAAAAATTGAAGTACTTTGATAAGCAATAAAAACAGAAGATGTTTAGGCTTGACCTTGTAATTTATGAAAGCAACATGTGATCATATTTTATGCATAAGAGGTAGATGAATTACAAGAAAAATAATTTCACCTCCATGAACATTAATAAGAACCAATAGAACCATGAAGTTCACAACCTTTAAGGTCTATAGTTCCATCTTCTTCAAAATCTCAATTCTACAAAACTAAACCACACATTAAATCCATGGCCAATTTTGGTGGTGGGGTGTAAAAAATATTGTCAATACTTCCCAAATAAACAAATAGATACATGTTTATCCTTTCATAACATAGTTATTATCTAAAATTAGATAAGGTCGTGGTATGAATTGATAGGAGAGTATAGAAAAAAGAGTGGGCTAGTGTACTAGGATTGTTTGAGGTAGAGTGGAACCATTACAAGATCTTAAACATTTTTCCAAAATGTGTTTGTTTACAACTACTACCATTTATCAAATTCTTGCAAAAACCTACTCTTTGTTGTTTTCTTTCCGAGTATTAAGGAATTCCACCAACAATTCATAAAAGGTTAAAAGGAAGTTCCTTTAAAAATAACCAAAGAAATCACAATGAACACTTGCATCCATACCACTTGTGCACATAACAACATTTGAGTCCATAATGGAATCAAATTACAAACTTTAGAGGAACACTTGAGATCTTTGAAGTTATACAATTTGTTTCCTACAACATAACCATAAGGAAAAAAGAGGAAACAAATAATTGCACAAGATTCTACGATTCAATATGACAATGAGGAAGAATAGGATGGCACAATCTTCAAAAGGAAGAAGATAATCACGAAAGGAGCTACATTGTAACCTCCACCACCAACTATTCATTTCATCAAACGAACCCACCACACCATAGGAACAAGGAGAGAGATCATTATCACAATCACAATAAACACATGTAGCACAAAGGAAAGAAATATAGGCCAAATGCAAACATTCAATTTCTCCAATTCTTAAGAAGTAGTTGTGGTCGTTTGAACCACATGTTTAGGTGAGTTTTGAACCTACAACAACATTTATATCAAAGGATAAACTAGGATCCTTTCATTACACCAAAAGGTGGCATCTATGACTAAAAACCTTAATTGTGTATGCTTTAATGATTACATGACTATGTAGTTGATTTAGACCCGTTGCTTATGTAATCTTGTCATAATGATTACCATAATCATTTATGCCATGACAAGAGTCATTTATGCAATGCCATGGATGATCACGATCTTAGAAGGTCATACAATCATGGTTGTCAAATTGAATAATAGTTATGGAAGATGCATCCAATAATTAAGATTTAATTTTTAGAATGTAAATTACAAATTTCTTGTTGCACCATGGCAACATATTCCAAATTAAATAATTTATTAACCACTTATGGGCTACCATATGGTAGCTTAGATATAGGAAACGAACATTTTTTACCCAATTATGTGATGCCACATGGCAATCAAGGCCTAAGGAATCTAGCATAGGTTAAAAGGTCTTGGTTAAGTGAATAAACTTAGGAAGGCTTGCAATCTACAAGGTTTTACGATGGTAAACTACATTTTATGCCTTACAAAAAATTGGTTAATTATTTGGAAACAAATTCCATGGGACATATTCCAAGGATTCACACACTAAAAATAAGAGAGATTTTAGACAAAAAGGTGGAACATGATCAAAGAATTGCCAATATGCTCCCCAAGATGGTGCAATATAACCAATAGATACATGCAATGTTGTTGGAAATGTCAAGCCTAAAGTTATAATATAAATTAATGGAAGAGTTAGATAAGTTGTAGATGCAACATCAACTACATGTTGTAACTCAAAAGAAGTGAGTTAATTTAAACATCAATCGATAATTCTTTAAACTAAAAGAAATAGGAACTTATACACAGAAATAAATGAACAATATGCATATGGATTTTTTCAATGAACTAATAAGAAAACCAATATGGAGTTGCAAGTAGAGGCATTGGAAAAGATCAAAATGGAGAAGGATACGTTGTAAAAAAAATTGAAACATGAAAATGACAAGTATTGGCCTTGAAAACAAAAATAAATAAAATAATAACGCAATGTTCAACTTTGACAATGGACAACATTAGATTGGAATCAACTATGTTGGATTAGGAGAAATAAATCCAATAGTTGTAGTTGAAGTTGGAACATTTAGCACATGACAAGAATGAAGCCTAGTTGAAGATCAATTAGTTAAAGGCAACATACGAGAGGTTAATGTAACTCATGATCCAAAATGATACACATAAACTAAAGTGATTATTAAAAAATGAAGACATTTGAGCTATACCATTCAAGAAACAACTTGCATGTGTATGATGAATTGAAGATGAATTATACCATATTTTGGATGAAGCAAAAGGTAATGAAGCAATAAGAAATTGAGGTGGATAAATGGTGGATCACATGATATGGTTATAGAAGACCTAGAGAATATTTTTGCCAAACACTATGTAAATGAAGAGATACATTTGAAGAAGATTAAAGCATACAAGCAAGTTTATCGAAATTTTGCATATCAAATTTTAATGCAAAATCCACAATACATTATAAATAACTTAAAGTTGGAGGATTGAGGGGTTGGACTAGTGGAAGAAGCATTGGAGCCTGAAACACAAACAATTATAATAACTCAAGACATGGGAAGAGGATGTGAAAATAGAATTGAGGCAGCGGTGCTTAGATTTAAGGAAAAGAATTGATTGTAGTAGCACATGCACAATAGTAACTTTAGGACATCCATGTAGTCCAACCATAATAACAAAAAAACACACATGAATTTAATGCGTATAACATTACAACATTTGAAACAATATTCTTAACATAACAAATGGACAATAACAAACAAATACAAATCCATATAATGTCCTAAGGACAACAAAATGTGGTTGTAGACCAATAGTAGGAGGTACAAAAACCATAGGCCACTATAGATTAAATATTAGGCCCAAGAGATAGTTATAAAGTAGAATAGTTCATATTTAACTTTTGCACATTCATAGTTCAAGGATTTTGAAGATGGGATCCAAAGTATAGGAGGGTGTCAATGGTAAGGACATAACAACTATAGTGATAGTGACAAGTAGTAGAATTCTAGTTTTATGTTTTGAATTTTGTTTTTAGGAGAGAAGATTTTAAAGGACCCTCTCCTCTTGTGTTTTTGATACATTGTACATTGGAAAGATTATAGTTTTAATAAAATGTATGTGAATATTGAAATAAAAAAGAAGAATTTTGGGATTCTTGTTTTACATATTTATTGTGATTGTATTAGTGTAAAATTACTTGAAGTACAAAATTCAAGCTATTTATGTAGTTTGTATCAATTTTGTAAAATGTATTTGTTGAAAGTACAATTTAGTTCTATAACTATAGTATGGTATTGTTTTCATAATAAGAATTAGTATTTATTGGTGTTGCCCTAAGGTGGCATAATATGAGAAAACACTATGTTGGGGCACTAGTATTAAACACCTATCAACCTCCCATATTGGTTTTCAAAAATTTCAAAAAAACTAATGGGTTTCATGAAAGAACAAAAATATTGTGTAGGGGAAAAGACCAAGAAGGGGGTTGTTATGGGAACAAGGGCATGGAGCAAAGTAGGAATTAATCATTGGACCCAAATTTTTAAAACCACCTCGTTCAAGGCCTTTAGTCCTTACCCAATGTAAAGATCTAATAAAATTTGATGTTTAAGAAAAATGGTTGATGTGATTATGTTTCAAAGGAGAAGAGGTGCTTTATTTGTAAGGTTCCTTATTTTTTGGAACAACCTTACATATAAGCTAATGCTTATTCAATTGAAGCAAAGATTTTATTAAAAGTGTGATGCCCCCCACAACCTTCCATATATAATGGAAAAATTGTACCCATCTTTATAATAGGTTGTTCATTTGTTTGTTGGCTCTACCCATAGGGAAGAGACTCACATTGTTGTAGGATTTGGGTTTGGACTTAACCAATGTGTGAATGACATTGGTATATTATGTGTGCATAAGATAATTGGGCATGTTCCAAAAAAGTTAGTCAATCTATGCATGAAATATTTAGATGAAAAATTAAATCCAACAAGGTAAGTTTTTAGTTTGAAGTTTGATCTTGCCAAAAAGGCACAATCTTTTTTTACTTTCACAATCAATGATTAGAACCGATTCTTCAAATTTTGGGTGAGATTTAAATCATTCCTTGAATTTTGAGAGATGTAATCAAGGGTTTATATATTTTAACCCTGTCCTCTATTTTTTTCTTTATGTAAAAGAGAACCACCCAACATTGGTATTTTCCAATGTTGGGTGATTATTTACTTTTGTGGAAAGCTTTTGATTATGGTTTCAAAAAAAATTAAAACAAGTTTTTTTTTTTCCTTGTCCTCTAATTTTTTCTTTATGTAAAAGAGAACCACCCAACATTGGTATTTTCCAATGTTGGGTGATTATTTACTTTTGTGGAAAACTTTTGATTATGGTTTCAAAAAAAATTAAAACAAGTTTTTTTTTTTTTTTTGGTTTCAATTCCACATATAAATGGAACTAGGAATCTAATTCCAAGTTTACTTCTTCAAAAAAATTTATGGCTTTAGTTTTGGTTTTGGTTTTAAATTGAAGTTGATTCTTATCTTTAAATCAAGTTATAGGTAACACATACTAGAATTCATGTTTAAGTACCAATTAATCTTTAATTAACTCACACATTTAGTTTTTAAAATAAGATTTCATGTATAATTTTGGTTTTGATTCCACATGTAAATAAATTGGGAACCTAGTTCTTCTTTTTCAAAAAAATAAATACGTTAGATATATGGATCCTTCACCAATAGTATTCAAAAAATCAAAAAATTGGTTAAATGAACAATGTTGAACCATCAATTATTTGCCTATTTTTTCAAGAAAAGAATCTCAAAAAACTTATAATTTGTGACAATTTTAAACTTGAAATTGAAACAAAAACCCAACATAGGAAGTTCTTTGATTGTGAAATTTTCAAAAGCCTAAAATTGGAGTTACAAAATTAAAGAACTACTAATATTGGAATGCCATATGTGGCATTGGAGCCCAAAAAAGGCAAAGAAAGGAATAGTTCGCATTGGCCCTTAGGTGTGAACCAATACCTACATTAGTAGTGGTATGGTGGTAAATATGTTTTGGGTGGTTATTGATTCATCAAACATTGTAAATACTAATCTTGTGTGGTTATTTGATTTTTCAAAGAATCATATGGTTTCTACTATTGTAATTTTAAGAAGCCAATGTTTTCAAAATATATATGTTTAGTATTTCAAAAAACATGTTTTGGTTTTGTTTTTCAAATTTCATTCATGTTGGTTCCTTACTAGATTGATTATTTCAAGACCCAAAGATAGGTGGTTAAATCTAATGGTTATTTACCTTAAATAATTTTGTACAAACCAACTAACATTTATAAGTTATGATTATTAGCAAGTTTTAATTTTTACTTGTGGAGATTTTTTCAAAATTGATATTATGTAGATGAGAAAAGTTTAATTAAAGAGGTTTAAATAATCTTTTACATCACATGTGCATTGGATAAAAACAAAAAAGTCAACATGTTTGTCATGAATTAATTATACACTTGTTTAAGGATTCACAAGAAGCACCTAGAGGGACAATTCTTTTAATATGAAGGATCAACAATATTGTCTTTTTTCAACATTATAAATTTGATAACTATAATTTTTGAGACTACGTACAACCTAATTCTTTATGACATTTGGTGACCAACATCAATAAAATGTTTTAAGTTTAAATCACCCGCTCATCAAACCACTTTTTCCAACACAAACATTTTCCTTTTAAAACTTAGATTCCTATAGGATTTGTTATCATTTCTAACAACTATTTAGATATATAGTTATTATTATATATGTGACTACTAAATTAATAAGAGAATGTTTGGTGTAGTAGAAATTAGAGGTCATCTAATTATAACAACTAGTAAAATTTAATCATCTTAAACCCAACAATACATATATGTTTTTTCTGATGATTGCCATGTTTTGGTGCTAATATATTTTACCCTGTAGAATCGATGCATTAAGATGTGAGTTTCAATATTGAGCAATCGAAACATATAGAAGATTCAACAAAAGTATTTTCTAGTGACAAATCTTCCTACCAACCCACCAAACTTACACACCCCAACATCATCTTTCAAGAAGTCTAAAACACACATTGGGGATGAGTGGTTGTTTTGTGAAAACACTTTCTAATGAGAGGCTAATGATGTCTTCCGAAAACTATCCCAAAAAAAACCATTATTTCTTGGGAGCACAATAAAAATACTAGGGATTTGGCATCTTCTTCAATGTAATCTTGTTGATTGGGACTAGAAGGTGCAAAAAACAAATTAATTTGTGAAAAAGTTGGGTCCTTTTATGTGCAATTTAAACTTTAGCATTGTTGTCTATTATGGATATGGCAAGTTCATGTGAAGCAACAAACATGGTCATTCTTCTCTTTTGTGTTGTTTCATCAAGTTTCAAAAATACTAGGTGTACATATCGCAAGTCCTTTTGTTTTCAACATTCCTAGGTTTATAATTTTAGAATGTTTCAAAGTCTACATGTTCATGTTTCAATAAATGTCTTGCATTCAAGTAGTACACATTGGACTCAAGTCTTGATTTTTATTCCATTTCTTGATTTGGGATTGATAATCCAAATTATAATATCATGGTTAAACCATATATGAAATGATCAAAACATGCCCATGGCTCTCAATCAACGACATCCAAACATGTTCATAATAGTTCGTATCTTTTGTTTAAACACAATATTCATTCTATGTTTCAATCCATTCATGTTTCAAATTTTCCATATGTTTCAAGTATATCTTTTGCTATGAACTATGGGGTACACATTGAAATGATCAAAACATGCCCATGGCTCTCAATCAACGACATCCAAACATGTTCATAATAGTTCGTATCTTTTGTTTAAACACAATATTCATTCTATGTTTCAATCCATTCATGTTTCAAATTTTCCATATGTTTCAAGTATATCTTTTGCTATGAACTATGGGGTACACATTGATGTCAATATTTTCTTTTCTTTTCTTCAATTCTAATAAATGGTTGAATTTTGATAACCCAAAACATGGTCCCTCCATTTCACTCCATAAATATGAAGTTAAAACTTGAATCCAATTACATGGTTTCTAGTGATGATGTGTATGGTTTTATAGTATGTTATGTTTTTATGCTAAGAGTGCTAACTAAGAAATCACCCCAAGTTGTGTCTATGAATTTACACGTTTTCACATGTTGGTGTAATTCAAGTTAAAGTTGCGAAAGAGGTTGGTGTTTTAGTCTCTCAGACAATGGACCTTTTGGAGGCAGGTGAAACACAAGTGTTGGCTAAGTCATTCCATGAGTTTCTAAACTATCAAAAACGTTTCCAATAATTTATTCAGGCAGAGAATGAACACAAGGAGCACCTTCGACAACAAAGGTTGGCCTCTATTACTAAACAACTAAAGTAGTTCAATATAGCCAATGCACTGAAAATTGATGCTATAAAGTGGGATTGGAATTACTTATGGTATATTATCACTAATGATGAAACTTGTCCTACAAATGATAGGCCTAAACTTCACATACTTTTGAAGAGGTAGACTTTATCTCTAATAATATGTTATAATGCTAAACACCTTGTAGAAGTGTTCCTTGGGAAGTTATGTTAGTGAAGGTATTTTTTTGGCAATTGTTTGATAAGGATTTTAATTTTGCATGCCCCCTTCAAGGAGCCAACCGGGATTCCATTAACAAGCTCAACAAAGGAAAATATCATCATGGTTGGTGCAAAGCTATGGATATTTTGAAACAAAATGGGCACTTCCTATTTGGTGACACATACATTTGGCAAGGAAATAATAATGAGAAAATAGAGGCAACATATGAAAGGCTTATGTCGGCATTAGATAACATATATGAGATGTCACATTTTAAAACTTTAGTTCAAATAAGGGCCATAAAAAACATGGTGCGTGAAGATATTATGATCTTCCAAGATATTTGGGAGGTAACAAATCAGGAACAAGGTTAGTGTTCATTTCAAACAATTAGGAAATATCTCAATTGTCGAGAGGACATAAACATGGGTTGGGTAAATGTTTGTTGGGGTGTGCCTCTGGATATAGATGCCACACACACTCTCCCACATGTGGCATTGCTCGTTCTCAACAAAGTTGCAAAAATAAGGTGTGCATCTTTATTTCCAACTCAATTAACATTAGAAGGTGCATTGAACTTGCTAGACTTATCAAACCCATCCGGCTTCCCACAAGGACCTTGGGCAATCCAAGCACACCATCCAAATACTGATCGAATTGATGGAACAAAGGTAGCAAGATGACCAAGTTCAAAATCATGATGAAACCGTTGAAACATCTTAAGGCAATTTAACAAAAATATTGGAATCGATGCAACGCCCTCAACAAATGAACAATACTCCCAACCAAAAGGACCATATTTTAGATGTACAAAACCATGTTCTGATTGAAAAACACCAAGTTTCAAACCTTTGCGGACCATGTTTCAAAGTTCAAACAACAACGTTCACAAGAAGATCCTCTTCTAGAGGAAAAAGATCATGTTTCAAAGATAGAAACAAAAGATTTGGATGGGAAACTAAAACATGATACAACTCATGTTTTGGAGATTGATTAAGAACATGTATCAAAGGTAAAAGAGAAACATGATACAAACCATGTTTGAAAGGTGCACCAAGAACATGCTCATGAGAATCCATATCTTTCCTTGCATTTGAAACATCTTGTTTCGCAAACGCACCATGTTTTTGAGGTCAAGGTACCGATGTTAACAATACAATGTAATGTGGAATTTCTTAGCTTGTAAGAATCCATTAATGCTTTGGAGATGAAAATGGATTTTTCTAGACCCCAAGCTTTGCTAAAACAAAGATTTTGTTCGAAGGTGATAAATTTACATACATAACTTCTAGTTGTACAACCCACCAGAGGTTGTTTACAAGATGTGCAAGTTTCTATTGAATTGACATATGTTTTGAAAGATGTCAAAGCAATTGTGAGTGCAGTGACATCTCTAGCAAGTTGTTGGTCTTATTAGTGTGAACCTTCTAGTTTCTATAGTAGTACACATGTATAACAATGTTTCTTGGGTTAGATTTTTTGCATCGAGTCTTGTGAACATTATAATGTATCTTTTTTCAGAGTGCATTCTTTACGAAAGTAAGTTTCTACTACTATTTTTATTTGCTTTTGGAACCAAGATGTTTCTAAGTTGTATTATTGTTGTTTAATGTACATTTTGTAACATGTCATGTTTTCGTATGTTCTTCTCAATGTTTTCTAACACTAATGTTGAAATCCTCGTGGATGATGGGATCACTACCACAACAAAAGTTTATACAAATTTTTCAGTATTTGTTATGTTTTGGGTAGATCCCAATAGGAACATATGTAGGAGGGTACAAAAAAACCACCTTTCATTGTGCACATGTTTTGTATACTTGCGTGTTGAACATGTTTTGGTTCCTTTGTTGGACATGTTGCACCAATGTACATATTATTACACTATAATTACCCTGAAACTGAAAAAATAAAAAAGGGACAACTGAAATTTGAACACAAAATTCAAGGAACCAATGTTGTATGAAAATATTCAAAACCTTTCATTTAGAACGCGATTCAAAAATACAATATGAAATCAACAATTGTCAAAACATACTAAAGTTAAATCACACCACTTAACTTGTGAACTTTTCAAATACATGTACGGAAAAACACGTTTGAAAAACTTCACAAAATTAATTTTAATTTCAAAAAATTAACTCCCAAAACATGAAAAGTTCTAGTTATAAGTATATGTTTCACCACATTTAATATTTTGGAACACTAAGTAAATAATTGGCATTTGTAAAACAATTCAAGATTAAATGTTGGAATCTATTTTTCTTGGATGATTTTGGTTAATCTTTTTCAATATTGCATCTCCACATGTTTCTTTTTGTGTGTCTACATGTGTTTCTTTGGGCTATTTGTAACTTTCTTTCCTCATCACTCATTGAAGGATCCAACATTGAATCCTCAAACCAATTTTCGAATTGATTGATATTGGAGTGCATTATATGAATATTAGGCCAATTTCCTTCTAATATCAATGTACCCTAATGGGGACTATTAATATGTTCTTGTATTTCTACTCAAAGTTTGAATTTTTGACAAAAGTTGTATGGTTCATGAGGCAAAAACATGCACAAGGAAATGTCACAAAAACATTGTTAATTGGCTTTGAAACAAAGTATACATGTGGAAACATCCAAGATGCAAAAAAATTGGATGGAATGGAAATAAAAAGATGGAATCATACCCAAGAAAAGTAAGATGCCCTAGGGGAACATTGTGATGTTATCAAACTCAATACTTGAAGTTGGAGTCTTTGAATTAAAGTGCATTGTTTTTATAACATGGATGTAGAAGTTGAGTTTTATTTCATAACATGCATAACCCATTTGAAAAATAGAATATAAGAAGGATGCTTGAAACTCGATGGTCATTTATTCCAAAGTGTCCCATTTTGAGCACTTGGATGTCTGAAGGCAACATTTAGGTAGGCCTCGAACATTACTTAAAAACATCCAAGCACCCTTGGGGTGGCATTGTAGTGTCATTATACTAGATACTTGAAATTAGGCCTTCGAAACAAGGTACATTATTCAGGAACATGACAAATGCATGTAATGGACATGACATGTTGAACCCAATAAAAACATGCAACATAAACACATGAAACTTGAACCATATTTTGAACATTACCTAGTTACACAAAAATGCCCTAGGGGGGGGGGGGGTGTCATGATTTACTAGATACTTGAAGTTGGAAACTTTGAAAACATGCACATTATTCAAGAACATGATGGATGCATAAGTGGATTTACCATGCATAACATGTTAAACCAACAAAAACATGCAAAACATGCAATGGAAACACATGAAGCTTGAAACTTGAACCACATTTTGAACATTACCCAATTACACAGAAATGATTTTGGGGGGGTTATTGTAATGTCATAATTTACTAAATACTTGAAGCTGGAGACTTCGAAACTAGGCACATTATTCAGGAACATGACGGATGCATAACTTTATTTGACATCTATAACATGTTGAAGGCAATATGAACATGCATTGTTGATATGAACACACAAAGCTTGAAACATGAACCATAATTAACAAAATGTCCCATTGAGAACATGTTGATGTTTGAACGAAACCTACAGATATCCCCTAAATGTAACCTTCATATATCCACCTTCCTTTGGGCTGACTTCTATGATATTTGAAGCATAAAACTTTAGAAATTCCAACGTAGAAACATAGGACTTTGTGAACCTACAACCATCTTTGCCAAGTTTTCCAATTACAATGGATGTTTGAAGGTAATGAATAGGTGAGCTTAGATCATCACTAACAAACATCCAAGTGTTATAGCAAGGGCACTATGTTGTTTGCCATTATTAATATTTGAACCTAAAGCTTTTGATACAATTCACATTATTTTTAAAACATGAAAAGCCCAACATATACATATCTAGATGCAAAGATGAAAAAACTTGAAAAATGTATGTGGTGAGTGATGCAATAATCTCTTGCATAAAAACAATAATGAAGAGTTGTAAAACTTTTAAATTGTGATTTTCTAAACTAGTGGAAGTTAAAAACCATGAATTATTGCAGAAGGTAGAGGGGAAGAGATCAAGTAAAGAAATCAGACAAACCTATAAACACACATGTAGAATGTTAGAGATGGAGGGAGACACATACACACTAAAGGAGATAGAAAGATTATTGTTTTGCTATGCAGATGCCAACAAGGGCTAATCAAAATACTAAGAAACATTTGGAAGAAGTGAAGGAACATTTACAAATTTGAAAAATCTCGTTATGCATTCTGCTTGCTTTTTGTAGAAATTGTAGACCACACAACATTCATGTCCAAACACCTCACAAAGCTCAAACGAAAGGATTTCAAATATTGCCAAAATGCCTTAAGAAACCGAACACCTTATGTAGATGCTTGAGGTGTTCCACAAGCAATCAAAAAGAACACGACAAATGATAGCAATAGAAGAAAATGTTACTAACATGAAGAAGAGGCCCACCTTCACGAAAGAAAGTTTAATGGTTTCATGGAAAGATTTAAATTTGACACACATTGTAGAAATTGTAATGTTGTTATAGCCAAATCCTAATTGATGCCACAATCATCAAGGGTCGTGACCATGATAGATGGGGACGTGGGGAAAACATTAAAGTGAGATGCCATGGGACATAGGGGCTTAGATAAGGTAGGATGGCGATGGGGGGGGGGGGGGGGGGGCATGGATGGGGGGAACGCATGGGGGGTACAAATGACATGGGTGACCCCCCCCCCCCCGCGCGCCCCTTGAAACATGGTAGCTGAAACTTGACATGGTTCGAAGGAAGCATGTTTTGAGCATCGCCTACTTGCGCATGGAAACCCGCGCTAAGTTGCCTTGAAACCCATGCAACATCTACAACTTGTCACTCAAATAACGTTATGACATTATAAAATATAATAGCTTAAGGGATTTTGGCCCCTAGGTAATAATAAGTCTATTTTTATATGAAGATTTTTGAAAGATGATATTTCTTCTTGTGTTGAAACTAGAAATTAATTATAAAATTATAATATTTTAAAGGATTTTGGGTTTTTTTAAGGAGCTTTTAGAAGGTTATATTTTTGCACGATGAAATATTTGAAGTTTCATAATTCTTTTCTTACCTTAAAATACTTTTAAATGAAAATATCAAGGCCATGGTGTGACACATTCCTTGCTTTGTTTGGAATCCATTTTCAGTGTGGAACTTTTGGGCAAGAATGAACCAACACCCATTAGTGCATTGATGTGGATGGATGGTGCACTAATGGGTGCACCTTTTTCATCCCTCCTTGTCCTTGGGTTAACCAAGGTGGTGAACTCAAGTTGCCCCATTTTGTTTTCTTTCCTTAGCCCAAGGTGTTTTTTTTTGGGAACATTTTTTTCCTCACCCCCCACACTTGCCCAGGTTTCACCTACATACCTACGTACATTTAGACTACTTACCTATGCACCTTGGCCTCCTCCCTCCCCCACCTACCTACCTATCTACCCATCTATTCACCCATTTATCTACCTACCGACCCATTTGCCTACCTTTCCATCAACCTACCTACCTATGTACCTACGCACCAAATCACCACCATGGCAATGATGGTGCAAGTTAATGAAGGTATTGCAATATACCAAGTAGGTTGCTTCGTTCTCCTTCCTACCTACCTCCTTATTAAACCATGTAACTTTATGACTATTGAAAACAATGTTGTAATGACCCAACTATGGGTATTGTAACTAATTTTTTATTTTTTTTATGAGTGTTGGTAACCCGTGGCTACGCCACTCCAACCACCCCCAAGAAAAGGAGGGAGGACCCAAAAAAAAATGAAAAAAAAAAAAAAACACCTTCCTTCACTCCCCTGCCTGGTCCCCCCCCCTCCACCCCTGTTGCCCCCCACGCCTGTTGCCCCCCCCCATGCTGGCCTGCCCCACCCTGCTGCCCCCCCTGACCCTTGCTGGCCCCCCCTGCTGGGATTTTTTTTTTGTTATAACTTCCTAACTCCCATTCAATAAAAAATAACTTAGGTAAATTAGGTAAATGAAGGTAACTTTGAAAAGGTAAAAGACACACACACACACAAAGATAGACAGACAAACACCATGTTTGTAATTATATATAAGACGAATGTTGATAACCCGTGGCTACGCCACTCCAGCCACCCCCAAGAAAAAGAGGGAGGACCCAAAAAAAATAGAAAAAAAAAACACCTCCCTTCACTCCCCCGCCCGGTCCCCCCCCCCTACTGGCCCCCCCCCCACCCCCCCTAACTTCCTAACTGCCGCTCGATAAAAAGTAACTTAGGTAAATTAGGTAAAAGAAGGTAACTTTGAAAAGGTAAAAGACACACACACACACACACACACACACACACACAAACACCATGTTTGTAATTATATATAAGATAGCCTTATAAAACTTAACAATTAAATCCCATATGAAGGTATTGCAAATGAACTTGATATCTTTACTCAAGTCACATCAATCCATTGATTTAACCATTCTTACAATACCTTCATTGAATTTCCTCATAATTATTAAATTTCAAATTCGTGCCATACCCTTGACATAACTTGCAAAAAACATATATAAATTAATCAATCATCACATTGCCTTCATTAGGGGTAATGCACACCCATTGGATGATTTTATTTAAATGCAACACTATCAAGAAAAAGGGAAAATATCATATTGCATTTTATTTCTTTTTTCAATACCCTCAATAAATTAATGCATAAACATAACAAATTTATTATAATGCAATATTTTCAATCCTATTAAACTAATTTCATCTCATCCAATTCAACAATGTAATATCCCAAGGACACGTTCAAAATAACATATCCAACATAATGCCCATATGCATTACATGCATTATCAAGGTAATGCATCATTTTATTGTTTTGCAATACCCAAATAGGCCTAATTGTAACTATTTTATTTCATTTATTTCATATGTGTAATACCTTATGGACACATTGACAATATAATATCCAACCCAATTCACACATGCATTACCTTCATCAAAGTAATGCAAATGCATTAGATTATTTTGTTGTTATGCAATATTCATGCCTAGGATATATTTCATATCATCTAATTAAACAATGCAATATTCTATGGACACATTGACAATATCATATCCAACCCAATTCACACATGCATTACTTTCATCAAGGTGATG
Organism: Sphagnum contortum; assembly: GCA_963920785.1. Classification (NCBI taxonomy): domain Eukaryota; kingdom Viridiplantae; phylum Streptophyta; class Sphagnopsida; order Sphagnales; family Sphagnaceae; genus Sphagnum; species Sphagnum contortum. Next base: position 11,926,294 of record OY987276.1, read on the forward strand.
TAATACCCCTGGGACAAAACACAAATATCATATCCAATAATATTCACATTTACATACTTTCATTACAATAATGCATATCCTCTATATCATTTTGGTGTTTTGTAATACCTTTAAGCCAATTGAAATTATTTCATTTTATCTTATTAAAAAATGCAATACCTTGAAAACATATTGGAAATAACTTTTGTTGACCCCATATGCAATACCTTAACATTTAACCAATATTTAATTGTAGCCTCACATAATAGTAAGGTAAAAAAATTTAGTTCAATTATAATACCCTTATTTGGTTTACCTATTCTTATTAGGGTTATGCAATACCATCATGGGTGTATTAAGGTTTAGTTTAGGGTTTAGGGTATTGCATGGACCAAAAAATGATCAAAGCCTATGCAATATCGTTTTGGGTGTATTAAGTTTAAAGATCGAGTTGATGGAATATGTTTTATTTTGTCTTGAAATTATTATATAACAAAAGTGTATATTGTAATACTTTCATCATGCATATATAAACTATTTCAAAATTCTAAGTTTGAAATAAGGGATTGTTTTTGCAATGGGGGTATTGCATAAAATCCTATTTTTCAATTTTAATGGAATTTCCACAAACATTTAGACTATAATTATAATACCCTCATATATTAACAATACATCCAATCAATTTTTTTGTTTAATGCAATATATGCACATACATTATATATGGATTTTAGTAACCTTATTTTTGTATGAATAAAATTCGAACTTTTTATAAGTAGATAACTTTATATACATTCATTTCCAATGCCAATGTGTTATATCCATGGAGGCTAAACTAATCTATAAAAATGTGGCATGGAAAATTCATGGATGCCATATGCATGGTACAAAATGTGTATTAATCCAAAAATGGAATGTCAAGTTAATTGCTCTCACCCTCATTCTCATTAAAATTTACTAATAGATTTCAATGATAATCCATTTGCACTCTGATAGTGTGCCACTACATTTTGTGCAAATTGAACATATTGTTAAATGTATAATTGTCAGTTTGCCAAAATTTTCTTCACCAAATCAGTTATGAAATCCTACTTGGTACTACTTCGAATCTTAAAGTGGACATACACACAAACCAATGAATATAATTTGGAAAACACATGTTTGAAGCATAATTCAAATTTGAAGTGAAAATTGAATGTAATGGAACTTATCAACCATGCATCATCTTCGATTCATGGTAATTTGCAAATGAGATGATCTCATTTTCATGCTCCTTTTGGATGAAGATCTCGTCCAATTTTGCTTATCAAAACATCTTTAAGGCCTTTTACATAAGAGACCTTGGTAACTCAAATTAAATTGACAAGATTCTTGTCCTTCTTTAATTTGGTCATTACATGAGGAGGATGGAACCCACACTAAATGCTTGATAAAGTGAACAACTTGAAAAAAACAACTCTTACCAATGTGGGCATCGGTGTTGATTTTATTTGTAGTTTATCATTTCATAAGTGATCCCACTCATTTGTGGCATGGGTCTTTGTTTGAGCAATTGTCCAACACACAAAGAAAAGATTTACCTTTTCTCACAAATTCACACACATGAAACATAAACAAAAAAGAACAATTAAAATTTTAAAAACTCGATAAATAGTATTGAAAACATTAAAAGAAAGGAAAAAAGAAGACCAACAAGAAAAAATAGAGATAAATAACATTTTCAAAAATAACATAAAAAAAGAAAAAGATAAAAATATTAAAAATTTGAAAAATAAGGAAAAAAAACCAGAAAAAAAGAATCTTAAAAATCTTGTTAAAGACCCATTTAAAGTAACAAGAAAAAAAGAGAGAAATATATATTTTAAAAGTACAGAAAATGAAGAAATAAAATAAAATAAGAAATATAAAACCAGATTTTAAAGATGTACCAAAAAAAAAAAAAAGTTAAAAAAAACGTAAAACAAAGGAAAACAAAAAAATTAAAACTAAACAATATATATTAAGAAAACCAACCACAAAGAAAAGAAAAGAAAAAAGAAGAAGAAAGAAACAAGATAGAAATATATTTCTTAAAAATTACAGAAAATGAAAATGAGAAATAAAACAAGAAATATAAAACCACGATTTTAAAGAAGTACAGGAAGTAGAAAACAAAAAATGACAAAAAGAAAAAAGACAAACAAGGTGGAAAAATCCAAGTAAAAACCAAGAAAACAATAACTTTAAAGCTCCAAAAACCCAGTATTAAGAAAACCAACAAAAACACCGGGAAAAAACAAAAAAAAAAAAACCAAACAAGATAGAAATTCAATTTTTAAATAGTACAGAAAATTTAAAAAGAAATATAAAACCATAATATTAAATATTACTGAAAAATAAAATATTAAATATAGGGAAAAAGAGAGAAAAAAGAAAAAAAGCAAAAAACAGGGAGAAAAAAACCAAAAGCAAAAGTTAAAAACAAAAAAATTAAAAAAAAAGAAATAAAAAAATCCAGATGAAGGTAGCAAATCTTTGCTGCAATCAAGAGCTCATGACAATGGTAACTAACCTCTACTACCATTGTTGGTCTGCGAGGGTTCAACTGCAAGAGACTCACCACTTCTGATTGCTTCTCACGTTGCTTTGCCTCTTCATCTCTCTCCTCCCTTTTTTGTTGCTCCTATCCTCCTCTTTCACAATTCCACACACACAACTTAAAACACTCACACAAAGACAAAAGAAAGAAAAAAAAAAACCAAAGAGACTACAAAAACTTCAAATGAAGACAAAACAGAAAATAGAACGAACAAAGAAAGAAGGCAAACCAACAAATGAAGAGCTCCCAATTAAAGAAGAAGAAATTATGAGCAGGAAAATTTATGAGAGGAACGTGGAAGGAAGGAAAAGTAGGAGGTAGGGGGTAGATGGGGTAAGGAAGAAAAACTGACCATTGAAGGTTCAGGGTGTGTGAGGAAAAAACTATGAACTCAAAACCCTATCCTGGGGTTGGTTGGGTTTCATCCCATCCAAAACATCCCAAAACGGGATTTTTTGGATGGTGCATTGGTGGGTGATGGGTCACTCAAGCCGAACTTTTTGCGTTTCTTTTTCTTCAATTCAACATCCAAGGCCCAAAACATCACATCTATTCTAGTTTATTTTGCTTGGAGCGCTGCACCAAATGGAAATTGCATCATTTCACTGTGTAATGTCAGTAGTTCCTCCAGTTTTCAACAAAGACACCTTCTGTTACCTCTAGAACTTAAAAAGCCAGTTACTCCCATAATTTGAAAACTTCAACATCCATTACATTGAGGGTGTTTAAATTGGTTGGGAAATTTAACCTTAAACCCATTACATTCATCCATCACTGAAAACTAAAGGCTGACATCACAATTTGTATGTGTTCCAGCATACAACATTGAAAACATCTTCACTGAACATTGAAGGCCAACATTCTAAGAAATACACACTACCTGCTTGCCAAATTGATAGGCCAACACTGAAATTATGGCTAGCTTCATGAGAATTTCACAAGTGTGGGAGGCATAGAATGTATCTGTTTGAATGACTTAGTCATGGTAACAAAGATGTTGATAAGTCTCCTACCATCTCTATCAAATCAATCAAACACCAGTCTTCCTGAGGACTTATGTTGGTTGGCTCGGGGAAACTTAGATCCTCAGCTAATGAGTCCAATCAGTGGTTGCTTGCTATCCAAGTGTGCAAGGCTGTTTCTTCCTCAGAACAATCAGCATCAACCAAAACCAGACATATGTTAATGCAGATACCAAGTAATTTACCTGTTAAGGGCAAGTAATGGCATCCAGAACTGTCATGTGTGTGACATCACTTGCATACAACTAGAAGGAACAACAAATCAGCTTGATCCAACTTTAGGGGTCGTGAAATTGGACCCACTGTTTCCTAGAGTACCGGTTGGGGGTCATCTATTGGATTACTGTTAACTGGTGGCACCCTTGTTCAGCACCATCTGACCCTCTTCTGTGATGACATCTCAACTAATGACACAAGTAACATGTTAGTGGTCTACATTATGCAAGGCAAAATCAGGAAAAGTTCAGGTAGTATTGACTGATGTTGAAGACCCACTGGCTAAGTGAGCAATGCACTGATCAAGTGCTCCCCGCATCCAATCATGCCGACACAGCTCTCCAGCTTCTGTCACTGCAAACTGCAGCATCCCCACTCCTCACAATTCCCCACCCCCTCCATCAGCATTATACTACCACCCATGGACACATCATATAAATTGTTTCTTTAGCTGGTCCCCAAAACATTAAGACATCCAGGGTCTACATGTACAGAGCTAACATCCATGATATCCTTGGAAATGCAGCCAAGAACCGATTCAACATATTAACTAAAAAGTCAACTTTAACCTATTAATATGATGTTGATGTGCCTCCAACATTTCAGATGTGATCCAATGGCCATGGCAGACTGGTTGAACAGGCTTTCATGGTGTTATCTGAGATGAGTAGAACAATGCACAAAAGACCATTGGAAGTGAGGCAGAATAGGAGTTAAGCTCACCCATTGCCGATGACGAGCATGCTGTTCTGGCCAATTGTCAAGCTGTTCAGTGACTGCTAGTGCAAACATGTGAGCACGACACAGCCCTTCTGGACAGAAAACTCCTTGCTGACGTTTGCTTTTGAAGTCCCAGGATCCTAGCTTCCCCTGCACATAGCACTTGGTGAATTCTTTAGTAACATTGTCATCTCATGTTAACCTTGCACTAAAATTGATGTAGAGACCATGCAGACAAGCACCTGAAGAAGACCACGCACACCGGCTTCTTCAAGAGCTTCCCGACAAGCTGCCTCTTCCACAGTCTCATCAGTCTCCCAACCACCCTGCAAACAAGCATCAATCCCACCAATGCAGACAAAAGCAAACTTTTCTATATTAGCATGTTTTATGTCAATGCCTGCAAATTAAGAGCAAATCAGCACAAGCTGGGTGCGATCACCAACTGATCTTAAGAGCTGAGGGAACTAGGTTCCAAACCAGCATCAATGCTTATTGCTGCAAAAAAAGATGCCGTTTGCAGAGAAGACCCCAAGAAAAAGGCCGCTTCTCTGCACATGCTAAACATGAATTGCAAGATCAGGGAAAACAAAAAGGAAAAAATAGAGCAAGCTGGAGAATACTAGCAGATTTGTAGCAGCAACTACTACAAATCCACCATCCACTAATGTGGAGAAATTTGTACTAGAGATCAACCACTCACAAACATTCTGTTAGTTTGAAGAAGTATACACAGAAAGGTCCTGTGGTTCTCAAATATACTCTTCACTAGCTTAAAGAGTACAAACCTTAGGAAATAGTAGACCTTCGCCTCTTTGTGATGTGATCATGAGAACCTCTACTGTTTTGTTATCTCCTGCTGGTCTGTACCGATATGGTATGCACCTGATCCAACCCCCCTCTCCCAAAACCACATGCCAAGTCATTACTCACAATGCAATGGTCTTAGCATTGCAGCCAAAGTACTAAACACTTCAAAACGTGAACAACTTCCAAACAGAAAAAATGTCAAAATGACCTAAACTACCACAACATGCAAAAAATATCAAGGACAAAGTGCTTGGCTGAGGAACCACAAACAGTGCTCCTGGCAGAACTAAAGGAAAATAGTTATCAAAAGACGTGATCCAGAAGAGAGAGAAAGAGTGTGATGATTGCAAGACAAAACCTTGTTCCAAACGAGGAAAACTAATGAACAAATGCAGACTGATGTTCCTTAGAAGTGACTTACAACAGTACAGACACATTGCTTCTCACTGCGACTTTTGTTCGTTCCAGAAACATCGGAAAAAAAGAAGTCGAGACAGGGATGTAGGGCATAGAATCCACACCCGGCAACAAGACGATAGCCATGTTCGTAACGCTGTTGATGACGGCCTGTCCGTGCAACCAGTGCAGTCATGCTGCCAAATCTGTCACTATGCTTATGACGCTCCCACCACCCCAGATTCGCAATGCTGTTGGACATACGACCAACTCCAGGATGAAATCGTAAACCGTCGTCGGGAACAACCACCAGATGCTTCTTCCTCGTATGCACTACTACTAGTCGACACAAGCATTGCCCGCCAAAGCACTACCTATTGTACCAGCAAACAACATCAAATCTTTCCAAACCTGCTCCAAGCGTTCCCTCCAAGACAGCATACTTACTGCCACCAGATCAACAAACACCTCCACTAGTAGCAGCAGCAGTATCAAAACTACGACGACCTTCAGACCCATCCATGACGACGACTACGACGACCATGAGTCCCTCAGAACCCGCCTACCAAATGAGGAAGATTCTGCTGGAATCCCGTCGCAGTTGCCACTCTTCACATCACAGATAGATGTCTTGGTAGTGGCAAAATGGGCGAAGCTGCTACAAATTCCAGACAACAGATGCAAATTGAAGAGCACTCGCCAAAGATAATGTGGAATAAATATAAACGCTGCATAAGTTTGATCTCTAAAGTGCAACTGGCACCATATATACCTTCTTTTGAATGAACAGATGCTAATCGCAGACTTTGATTCTTCTAAGAAATAGGCATGTACCTTGGATGAAAGAACAGAAATGCGCTCAGACCAAAAACCCTAACTTACAATTTTGTTCATATCTTGTGTTTGATGCAGCGACAAAATAATGTCAGAGATGGTTCCTGAACAAAGATCTTTTTCTTGGGAAAATCTTCTTTCTCTTCAGGTTTCTCCAAGCTCCCCTATAGCAAGCTCAACAAACTGCATGAGAAACAAGATACAAGTGCAATCTCAGATCAATTGCTCAATTTGATCTGCTTGTTCACACAGAGAGAAGACATAGGTTTCAAGCTCAGAGACTCTTCAAGAAGGAGGAAGTGCAGACGGAAGAATTGTACATGGGCCCACTCACCCGAAGGTACTTAGCAAATGACGCAGGGCGGCAGAGCGAACCAGGGCGGGAAGCTAAAAACATAAGCCCTTACAGGATCATCTGCGACGCAGTACAACAAGCCTGGAACACATCAGACCAAATCCTAAATCCCGAAATGCAATGAAAACCATTGAGTCCTTATGGTTCTACCACCAGCAAATATCATCAGCACAACAACTATCAATCTGCTTCTTCTACATGCCCAGTCACCACTGCTCGTGACTGTACATTTATATAAATCTTGGAAACAATCTTAGTGAGTTGACAACCTCCTCCGCACTCGGCACTACTCTTGATACCCATCAGAGTCGAGTATTCTTCGCGCAATGAACTCGTTGCTTGTGCTACACGCCATAGCAAAGCTTGCAGCAGCACGTCCGCTCGCACCCTGCGCAGCGCCGGCGGAGACGTCCCAACCGTCAAAATCGATACATCTGACGGCTCAGATCGTTCGAATCGTTGAGTGCGACGATGGGCTGGTCTTAACCGTCAAATTTGATGAATCCGACGGCTCAGAGCGTTCAAATTGTTCAGTACATCGAGAAAATCCAGTACCAGGCAGACGTAAACTGACCCTTGGGTTAGGGGTAACCTACCAGGGTATGTTCAGGGTTAGGATTAGGATTAGGGTTTCCCCGGGGGGTGGGTGTAGGATTAGCCGCTGCGAAGAACGAAGCTCTCTTTGGCGTCTCGCTTGGATTTGCAATTTGTGTGCGAGCTCTGCGCGTCGTTGGCCGACGCCAGAACGCGGCACGCAGTGCGGTAACAACCACCATGGTGCTCTCACAGAAGGAGGCCGACGTGCAGATGATGTTGGCTGCCGATGTACATCTCGGCACCAAGAATTGCGACTTCCAGATGGAACGCTATGTCTGGAAGCGCCGCTCTGATGGTATGTGTGTATTTCACTCTCCTTTTCCTCCACGCCAAATATCAAACCCCTCTCCTGTTCTCTCTTCTTCTCTCTTATAGCTTCTACCACATCTGGCTTTGTGTTTTAAGAACTATGGAATTCTCCGTTCGTAGCGCTGGTGATGTAAACGCCAAGTACAAGAGTGAACTGCGCAGAACCATGTATAATAGTCTGTTTTTTTTGGATATCTGATACCACTCGGCCCTACGTGCACCTTGTTGCTTGTGTGTTGGTACCTGTGGACTTTTGGAAAGAATCATTCTGGTGAAGAAAATGACGTAACTAGGTCTAGTTTCCTTAGCTTTAAAGTGGAGAACCGTCGTGATAACGGTTTAGAGGACCGGAAACAAAACAAAGTAACTCTTATGGACTACTCTTAATGTGTCTATCTCTTTCTTCAGGTATTTTTTATTAGTACTCGGTGCAAAAGTTGCAGCAAGGAGAAGTGTGGTATGCTTGGTTTCACCTGCTTTTATCTCATTGCAGGTATTTTCATCATCAATGTTGGCAAGACATGGGATAAGCTGCAGTTGGCAGCCCGGGTGATTGTTGCCATTGAAAATCCTCAGGACATCATTGTGCAGTCTGCAAGACCTTATGGACAACGCGCCGTCCTTAAGTTTGCACAGTATACTGGCTGCCAGGCTATTGCAGGGAGGCACACACCTGGCACATTCACCAATCAGCTCCAAAATACTTTCAGTGAGCCACGGCTATTGATCCTGACTGACCCACGAACTGATCATCAGGTGAATATATCAGATATCATTGCTTCTTCACTTGTCATTGGATTTTTCTTGTTGACATTGCATTATTCAAGATGTTTTTTTTTAATTTAAAGGCATGATGGATATTGAAAGATGTTGGATTGGTAATTGTTGCAGCCAATTAGGGAAGCAGCTCTTGGAAACATCCCTGTGATTGCATTCTGCGACACTGACTCACCAATGCGCCATGTGGACATATCTATTCCTGCCAACAACAAGGGGAAGCACAGCATTGGGTGCCTCTTCTGGTTGTTGGGTCGCATGGTCCTTCAAATGCGAGGCACCATTACTCCTGCTCAGCCTTGGGATGTCATGGTTAACATCTGCTCCTGGATTCATTGTTCATCTTCATGCTGCTCAAGCTTGTGGATCCACAGTTTCATTGCTGGAGTTGTGCTAAAGGTTCTGCAGTATTTTTAGAGCATGTGGAAAACTGCCTATGCTGTATTACAATTCTGTGTGGGAAGTTGGATGCGAATTCAGATTGTGATTACTATGTGCAGGTTGATTTGTTCTTCTACCGGGAGCCTGATGAAACTAAGGACCGTGAGGAGGAGGAGGGAGGTGTTGCTGAGTTTGTGCCTGTTGAGTACAGTGCACCACCAATTCCTATACCTGGAGCTGATACACAGTGGGAGGGTGATGCTGCTGGCCAGTGGGAGCCTGATGTAGCATCTATTGCTATCCCTGCAGCAGTTGCAGCCCCAGAATGGAGTGATCAAGGTTTGTTCTCCTCCTTCATGTCAATTTCTTAGGTTGAGTTTGTCAACCTGCAAAGTTGTGGCACAATCTGGTCATCCTATTCCAGATTCTAGCACCCTGTATACAAATCCTGTTGAAGGGGGCCTGCTGTTTTTTGTCCCTGAGCAATCTGGTAACTGTTCAGCTTTACTTCGTACTATCTGAGCACTACTCCATTCTGGCTTTTGAGAACAGGTCTCTTGATTCCCCTTGATTCATCATTGTAGCATGACGTTGGCTCTATATAAGGAGTTGTCATGTTTTCATCATGTTTAAACTATTGACTCGCCAGCTTTTTGAATTCTGTAGTTTTGATTGTTTGATCCAAGCAATGAATAATGTCTTTTTAGTTTGCTATTCAAAAGGCCTTACCATTGCAATGCCATATGCAGTCTGCTTTAGAGTGCTTATGTCTTGGTAACTGTGCATCTGCAAATGCATTGCCCAGGGTTGTGCAACAAAGAGTGACTGCTTGTGTTTGAGTTGTAGTGCATGGGATCCTCTTTGTGCAGTCCCAACTGTGAGCCCCTTATTGATTTCTGCTGTGTACATGAGATGGAGGTGAAGCTGATTGTTATTCTGATGGTTGTCATGAATGCAGTTCCAGCAGCAGGGTGGGAAGGGGCAGTAGCACCTGTTCCTGCTGGTTGGGAAGGTGCTGCAGCACCTGGAAACTGGGACCCAGTTCCTCAGTAGGTTTTTTGAGAAAATAGTCATTTGGCAGGTGTGGAAGACATTATTGTTCAGGGCCAGTTCTCTTCAAAAAGATGCTTAGAGCTTCACCCATTCTACAATGTTTTGAATCTTGTTCCAATGGTTGGTGTCAAGCTTTTATTGAACTAAAGCATCAATTTTAAGTTGGAGTGGGCCAATGAAGGATGATACCTTTTCACTGCACATGTGAGCATGAATCAGGCAATTAACTTGCTGGACACAGAGGAAACAAAGAGCAAAGTGATGTTTTGCAGAGAGTTATTCCAGTTTACATGAAGGTCCAAACACAGCTAGGCCAGACTGGTCTTATACCGGTGCTCTATTTGTAACACTGTTCTTTCAGGAATGCTGTGGATTAGCTTGGCTAGGAGTGTTTTAGGCAACATTTTCCTTCTTTGCACTGATTTTAGTGGTTACTTTTTTCTGTATTGAGAGAAGTATCTGAATTTTGGGTGGATCATTAAGTGTTTGATTTAACAAACTATATACTCATGCCTTTGAGCCTCTGTTGCATGAAATTGCTCTTTGAACAAAGTAATAGGCATCATATTTGGATACCACGACAAAACATCCAATTGTCAATTGGACCACCTTGTTCCGTTCTAGGTCTTGTAAACCATCCTCCAATCTACCTTGTTCTAGATGTGCTGTATCTCCTTCATTTCCTTATTTTCCAATACCAGAAAATGTGAAATACATTTTGGAATGTATGACTATGGACATTCATTCTAGTCTTGTTTATGACCTTAAAGTTGGATGTCGGTTGTTTGAGGTCTTTAGAAGGTCCCATTGTGTAGGATAAAGCCCAAGGGTGTAGCCTGGGACTAGGTGATGGCCCACCCAGGAGCTGCATGCATCTTAAAGCACAAGGCAAAGGTTATCATCATGGACCTACAGGCGTACACTTAGATAACAAGGCATGGGATGAGGAGTGTTCTGTGACTGACTCCTTTAGAGTGGGAGAAATCTTTCACCTAGGCATAACTTCCCTCTTGCTCAAGTAGAGAAGGCATAAAATTCCTCCTCTTTTCTAGGAGGAATATTTATACATATAAGGTACCTTCAAAATACACTTATGATCTTTCTCCAAGTCCACTATGTATAAGGGAAGGCATTGTTGTTAGTGCCTTCCCTTACATAATGGCCAACTATGATGGCCAACTTACACAAACATTCCTTGTCAACCATGATGGCCCAAATTAGTTTACTGAAAATTTGTCGATTTCTTTACAGTAAACCTCCTGTTTCAAGTTGACAAGGAAATTACACCCTGTAAGGCACCTTGAAAATACGCTATTCACATCTGTTGAGATCACTATGATGTGAGCATTGTATAGTATAGAGTGCCATTGGACAAAGGTTGTTTTCAATAATGAATTATTTACATTGTGTTCAGGTGGTTGATTATGCATCAATTGAATGAATATATTTGAGTAATCATTATTCATGTACATGAAATTCCTTCATTTTAGATAATTTGTGAACTTAATTCCTATTACATTCATCCCAAGACCATTAGTAAAATTCTTCAAGCAAACACTCATTGGAGATCTCTGTAAAGTCACGAAAAGACAGCATCAGTACCTTGAGTTTGGTCATACACATGGTGGTGTTGAAAGAAAACCTGCGAACAAGTACATTAGCATTCAACCGGGGTAAAACTCAGGAAACCATCGACTTTTGATTTCCTGAATTTCACCCTGTCTTTCGTTTTTCCTGAGCGCCTTCACTGTTGTTACATAGATTTTCACTGCTTCTACCTGTACATTATTCCTCTCGAACCTTGTGCATTAAATGCTGAGATTCAGCTTCTCGTACTGAGTTCCAGCATTTCATACTGAGACTTAATAAAATTTCCGTACTTTACAGATACCACTAAAAGAGGGGTTGGGGGTGGAAGGAGGCCCAAAGACAGGGTGACTTTGCGGACTTCTCTATTAGTCAAAAGCATTAACCATTTTTCGACCAGCATTTGTCTAATTCCAATGCCCCTAAATTGTCATTGCAAAAATAGAGGTTGCCATTTATCCAAGCACTAGATATTCATATTAATTTTACTTTATTTGAGACATATCTGCAGTTTGGATTCTCTCATTTATTATACATTTAATAATTATATTCATTAACACAAGATTAAAACTACAATTATACCAAAATACAAATTGAAATGTTTTAAGTATTTTTATTTTTATTTTTATTTTTTTAGTGCTTTCCTTGATGTTGCAAATGGCCTCCACCTATCTAAGGCCCACTTTAGGTGGGGGTCCAGGGTTCAAATTCCCAGGAATCAATTTGAACTCTCTTGCACCCAATTATATATTTGAGTTGGACCTTGCCTTGGACCATAGCTTGCATCTTGGTTCTTCAAATCATGAGCTCTCCTTTTGAACTGTTTTTTTTTTTTTTTTAATTCTCTCCAAAATGGCAACATGTACATTTAGATACTCAATTTGTTACTTTTTGATATTGGACCCTTGTTTAAAGGCTGTGGGTCCAAACTATGGCTCTTATCCAATAAGATTGCTCTGTTTCATTGGACTTTGGACCCTCATCTAAAAAGGCCCTAAGCAAGGTAGTTTTAGGTGGCAATCTCCAAAGTGTTAGTATGGCTACATGCCTTTCTTAGCCTTAGTAAGATGGTGATGGTATATGATGAAATTTCACAAACAAACCTAAATTATGGTGTTGGTATTTGCATGTTTTAAGAGGTTGGTTGGTAGTATGTGAGTGCCGTCACCTACATCCTTGTCACTCTTTCTTTTTGGACACTTTGATTGGGGTAGCCTAATGGAGCATGTTAAGGACTATTTAGGTCCTAGCAACACTGATGTTGGGATTAGCCATTGTTCTCTCCATTTTACTGACAAAGGTAGCTTAGGCAAGTTCTTTTGTTGGCCTTGCCTTGGAAGGCAAGGATATTGTGTTTAGATTCATTATAGAATATAGTAGCTTAAGGGATTTTGGCCCCTAGGTAGTAGGTCTATTTTTATATGAGGAGTTTTGAAAGATGATATTTTGGCTTGTGTTGAAACTTGAGATTAGTTATTATAGAGTTATGATATCTTGAAGGATTTTGGTTTCTTTTAGAGGATTTTTTCTAAGATTATATTTTTGCATGATGAAATATTTGAATTTCCATAATTCTTCTTTTTCCTTAAGATGCTTTTAAATGCAAATGGTAAGGCCACAATGTGTGACACACCCCTTGTTTAAATTACCATTGGTATTTTAATGTTTGTAGAATGTTTCAAATTTCTTCTTTATTTAACTTGTTTCATAAAATATACAATGAGTAACTTTTCATGGGGGTAGCTTCTAGTTGGAACGAACCAGTACAAAAGAATGTGATTTGTCTAACTCAAAAAGTCATGACACATGTATGAGATAAGCTCTTTTTTTTCATCCATTACAATGTACAATATGTGGGGTTATTGTGACATATATTACATTAATTTGACGAAATTTGACATTATAAGGTAATGACACATATGGCACGCCTATTATAAAAATACCTAAGAATTTAAAATTAGCTTCAAAGACTAAGTATGGTTTGGAGTTAAGGGAAATGCCATGTGTGATCATTCTAAGTTCCTAGGTATTTTATATAGGTGTGCCAAATGTGCCATTGTTAGTACAACCCATGTCAAAAGTCGCTTCACAAAAATCTCTTCAGACATCTCTTCACAAAAATCTACCTTGTAAAGGTGTTAAATGGGAGGCTGGGCCTCTTGGACTTGGGCCAGGGCTTTTGACATCAAGCATAGGATTTTGACAAGGGAGAGAGGAGTTTTAAAAAGCTTGCAGAACTTTATTTATAAACACACCGCTGATTCAAAAAATGTAGAAAGGTATTAAGGGAAAAAAAAAGGGGGGGGGGAAAAGAATTTAAAGGCCATCAAGTTAGCACAGACCAAACCCACATACATTTTCTCAGTTCCAAAGACCAAAGCCCATATTGGATTCAGGACACATTGCAAGACAAGACAAGACGACACATCCCCATGCATGCATGCATGCATCCATCCATCATCCCTGCCTTATCCATCACCATCCATTTTGCAGCAACCTGTATTTTTTCCCTCTGGATAATTGACCTAATTTTGTTTGGCTGGACAACAATGAATGCCTCATCGCGCTACTCAAAAGGCTAAAACCCTAATTGTCGTCACGCGGACTTGTAGATTATCATCTGTTTTTTGAGCGCGAGCGAGCAAAATCTTGTTGGGTTTTTTTTTTTCTGGTTGTTGTTGTTCGGATCTACGTACGTCTCTGTATTTTTGGCCGCGGAATTGCGCTGCTGGAACGTTGCTGTAAGTGGGCAGGAATTGGTCCCCCTCGGTGCTCAGAGTTGAAAGGGATTGAATTCCAGGAGTTTCAGAGGCATTCAGGAATTCCGGAAGAGGCTCTGAAGACGCTAAGAAGAGGCTCTGGAAGGTGTGTTGTTACGGGTTTGTTGCTGAGGGCCGTCGAAATGTCGAGTTCGGTAGCAGGAATGGGGCTGGTTGCAGTGTCTGGTTCATCTACATCTCCAGCTTCGGCTCCAATTAGTAGCTTAGCCTCATTTTCTTCTCATGGGAATCTGCTTTCCTCTTCACCCTGTGTCCCAGTTTTAGTCCCGAAGAGGACATGGAAAGTGCGAGCCGGTATTGTCCTTTTGGGGTTTCTTAACTCTCTTTTTTCTCGGATAATCGGTCTGTCCATCACTGGAAAACCAAAAAAAATTGTGCTATTTGGTCAACTGCGTGAGAAGAAGTTAATCGAATGATTCTGTTGCAGTTATATGCCATCTAGAGAATAGAGAAAAATCTGTGGAGCATCAAGTCTTAGACCTAAGATGCATCGACTTGGCTGCGAGTCTCATTGTAACAGGCTTCGGATCCAAAATTGATAGGACTAGGCTTAGAAACCGGTGGTGCCAAGTATCGGAGCCTGAATTGTGGAGTTTCTATTGTGCAGGGGAGCCATCAGAGAAATCCCTGGAGGTGATGCGGAAGTTTTCTGAGCAATATGCAAGGAAATCAGATACTTTCTTTTGTGTTGACAAAGGTGTTACTGCTGTGGTTGTAAAGGTGAGTTGACTAGTTGACACTACACTCAATCTTTCTGTTTTTGAAAGCAGTTTTGCCTGTGAAGTTCAGAGTTTTGTATCTTCCAGCTGTGCTGCAAAGTTGTGTGAAGTGGACCTTTACACATGACGAAAACTTCACTGGGACACGTAGTTATTTCTCGCCTGATCTCATCCACGTTCGGAGCAAACCATAAAGTGTCCTTAGATTCTTCAGTGAAGATTGATCCTCAGGTAATTAAATGTTCACAAAAGGGGAGAAGAGGACAATCTGTTCAATGAAGGGCGCAAAGAAGCATACTGAGTTGTTGAGACAGGATTTGAAACCATTCGAACTCTGTTGTTCTTCTTGTGCCTTCTTATGCAGCACATCTAAAATAATGTATGCTGGAGTTCAGGGATTGGCAGAGCACAAGGACACCCTTGGAGCCCCTCTTTGCCCATGCCGGTTAGTACTCTCATCCAACATCTAAGGTTATGGCCACCATGTGCATACCGTGGTGGCTCTCAGGAATGATTTATCACAATGAATGAAATGCATTCAAAAGAAAAGCACATGTTGAAACATGCTTATGCCTTTCACGAATGTGATGTGGTGCAGGCATTATGATGACAAGGTTGCAGAGGTACAGCAGGGATTTTGGAATTGTCCATGTGTCCCCATGCGTGAAAGGTGAGTTTTGGCCTAATAAAATCACATTAATGGGCCTTTTGTAGCATCATTTAATTTCATCTTGTCAAATAACATAGCAGATCACACCCAATTTGGAGTATTGAGGCCTATATCAATAATGGTGGTTTGCGAGCTGGTTTGCAGGAAGGAGTGTCATTGCATGCTTTTTCTCACTCCTGAGAATGATTTTGCTGGTGAAGATCAGGTGACTTAATTTGCATTCCATGACAGCTTAGGATTCACAAGTGTTTCCTCCAAACTCATGGATGAGGAAACTATATTGCTATGTTGGATCAAGTTGGGTTGATTTTTGGGGTCATCGTGTGTCTAATATTGGAGACTAAAGTCCATGCCTTGTTGGGTGCAGCATATTTCACTAAATGAGATTCAGGAGTTGACAGCCTGAGCAGCAGCAGATGTTCTTGTAGAACTACGCTTTGTTTTTGAATTTCAAACCCCTAACCCAAACCCTCCCGCTGGATATGAATGCTTGATGCAAAATAGGGTCTCCTGATACATGTGAGTAAGGGAAGTAGGATGTGTATTTAAAGAGATTCCATCCTGTAAATCATTGGATTACAGTGGAAGCTGTTGGAAGCTTGACCTCTGTTCATGTATTCATCAGTTCCCACTTCATTTGGGCATTCTCAATTTGTCGAATTTGCATTGGATTTATATAATATCTTCAGTTTGTTATGAGAAGTCAGAACTTCTATTCTAACTCTCAGAGTTTATGCCCACTGTCTGACTTTTTTTTGCAGCCATGGGTTTCATTGATATCTTCTGCATTTTCTAGTACCAGCTAGACTGCAGCTTTTGTTTTAAATTGGCAGAAGATTCCTGCTTTAGAGCATCTCCAGTGATGCTGCAAAAATGTTTTTCACATCCAAGTTTAGTTATTCACATTTTTGCAACCTGAGCCATAAAACTGAAACTGGGACCGCGAATAGGTGAGGGACTACTAGTAGCAAACCACCTGGACCGATCATTACAAAGGGCCAATCAGAGACATTGAGCAGTAGAAAGATCACCGTAGCAGTTTGTCTTCCCTTCTCATTCCAGTCGAGGCATCAGAGTTGAGTTGTGATGGTCACGGCGTCATATTCTTCTTTGTCTTGTTTGGACCTGTGTCAACAGTTTTCCATCACTCCTGCAATCGTATACACACTGGCTGGAGTGAACCAGCAGCCATCAATGCACCGGTTCACGATGAGGTCGTTCAAGGTGTTTTGGGGATGAACCCAAACACATCCAAGTCATATTCTTCTTTGTCTTGTTTGGACCTGTGTCAACAGTTTTCCATCACTCCTGCAATCGTATACACACTGGCTGGAGTGAACCAGCAGCCATCAATGCACCGGTTCACGATGAGGTCGTTCAAGGTGTTTTGGGGATGAACCCAAACACATCCAAGTAGAGCATTTTATTTTTCTCTTCCCCTACCCAGGGTCTTTTTAGCCCTCTTCTCTGCCCCAAAGTTTTCCCCCTCTTACCTACTTACCCCTTCTACTAATTTTAAATTTATATTCTCCTCCAAATTTAGCTTCTTTCTTCTCACCTCCATCGCCAGAGCTTCAAGGCCAGTTTAGGAATGTGGAGACGAAAGAGAGCTTGGAGCTTCAACCAAAGGGTAAAAACTCGAGCTTGAAGGTAAGCTCCCTCCTCCTTCCTCCTTTTTGATTTTTTCAATTTTCTTTTGTTGTGAAGAAGACAATGGCAACAATGTCGTTGTCTTTTTCACTTTGTTTGAGAAGAAGAAAATGACAACAATGTCATTGTCCTTTTTTGTCCTTGTTTTGCTACAAAGAAGATGATGATAGTCGTTGTTCTTTTGTTCTCACTATTTGGTTAAACATGAACTTCTTTTTTTTTACTTATAAAAAAATTTGAATTCTAACATAAAGTAGTAAATTTTACATTAAATCATAAATCTTTGTACCATCAATGTGATTAGGTTTTAATTACATTTATTTTTATATATGTTAAATCATATTGTAAGATGAATAAATAATTGTGAAAACATCAATTTCATAATGTATTGGTAGGGAATTAAATAGGGAATTAAATATTTTAAAACTATTTTTATGTTTCACAATTACTGAATTTTTACAATACAATATGAATATTGCATTTAAACAAAAGTGAGTTTAAAAACAGTGAATTGTAAAAACTATGGAATATATGGAAATTAAAAAGATTTATAATTATGCTATAAATTTAATTAATTGATAAGATCAGAATCAATACAACGACCAAAGTCTAAAGTATAAAGTTTTAACCCTAGAATATATGAACCAAATTTTTTAGCCATAATTCATAATGTTTAACCTTAAGAATCTTAATGACAATTTCCCATAAACCTTATTACAACTTGAACTAAGAAACCCTATTCAAAATGATCCTAATGATATATGTTTTAAACCTAAAAAACTATACAAATTATATATTACAAAACAAAAAATTAAAGAGAAATTTTTTAAAAAAAAGTTTAGAAATTAAAATTAAAAACTTTTAAATTACAAATATTTACTAACCAAAAACTTGAACCTTAAGATTATACATATATGTAAAATTACATATGGGGACCTATGTACCTTATCCATGAACTAGGGTGAATTTTAATAAATTGATAGGTAGGATTTTTTGGAATGTGGGAGATAAGTGAATAGGTATTAGTTAGAAATTTGAATATATGAAAAATATAAAAAAGTAAATAATCATAGTGATAGGTAGGGAGGTGGGTGCATTGATAGGTAGGTAAGTATATAGATAAATAGTTGGGTAGATAGGCAAATGAATAAATTAAAAAAAAATTCAAGGAATAAGGTAGATAGTGTATTAAGGTAAGTAAACATGTAGATAGGCAAGTTAATATGTAGGAAGCAAGTTAGCTAGGCAAATAAACAAGTTAATATGTAAAAAAAATATCCCTTATTAAAGTAGTTAGGTTTATAAGGTATTCGTGTTAATAAGGTGGTTGTGTCTATAGGGTTGTGAATTGTAAACTAGTTAGGTCAGTAAGGTAAGTAGTTCTATAATGGTTATGTTAGTAAAGAAAGTTAAATCAATAAGGTATGTAATTAATAGGGTAGTTAGGTTTGTAAGGTAGGTAGTTAGTATAGTAATTAGGTCAATAGGATAACTAGTTATAAAGGTAAAAAGATGAATAAGGTAGCTATGTGTGAAGTCAAATCCACAAAAAAAAAATCAAGAACAAAATTTTTTAAAACTAAAGAAAGTGGTTGACACAAAAGAAATGGATTGTGATGAACCCCATTTGGCACTGAATGAAAAAATGTAGCCCATCCAATAGATAGAATGGGGAACTAGTGCATTGGTGCATGCTAGTTCATTTTAGCCCGTAACATGTATGATTGAATCCCAATCCCTGGATCACAACAATAAAAATGACAATGGCAATTGTCTCTTTCCTTTCGTGTGCACCTCGTTGGGCTATCAAGTTATAAAGGTTCTTTAAACTTTAATCTAAAAAATCCCCGAATAGGAAAAACATTCCACCACAATTACACAAAATTTTACTTTAAATACTAGTTTTTCACTCTAAAAAAAAACATTTAGATAAGTAAGTAGGTAGGTTGAAAACCCTTACAATATAAGATTTTAAGGTTAGCTTTGTTAATTATTGTGCTTAAACATGGTAAACTTAAAATTTTCATTGCATCAAAACATTAACAATTATCACAACAAGATTATGATATCTTAATGATTTGTTTAAACCATCATGACATTTTCACCCCTTCATTCGATGATTCCCATTATAGTTATTTTGTTTTCATTTGCATTTAATTTGTCTTCACAATTCACATTTTGTATACATTATTAGTCACGAGCTATTCTTTAATCATTTATACCTACATTAAGAGCCTATCCATCCCATAAGCAACATTTACATGTTCCTTGTCTTTATTGTGCTCATTTATATGTAGTAAAAGTAACATTTGCATGTCATTACGCATAATGCATCATACATTACATCATATACAAGGTGTGAACTATGTTTACATCACTACATGGTAGTGGACTAAAAGACATTACAAAAGGAAAATACAATTATAACATAAGCATTGGCTTCCCAAAGATTTTCAAAAATTGCACCAAAAATCTTAATTCACCTCCACGAACATACAAATAATTTTCATCCAAAGATAAATCTTTTTTTGGATAGAGAGGCATTTATTTTTGCTTTGGCACATTCACCACATTTTTCATTTGGCGATCCTTTGAGTATAATGTATGAACTTTTGCGAAATTATTTTTTCCCCGATGACTCTACTAATGGTTTTGATATCTTTTTTGAAATATGCGAACACATCATTCATGATCATGTTCTTCCATTAGTATCACGTTTGTTTATTACATCACAATTATTAACTTTGAATAAATAAGCCAAAAGCATTCAACCCTTCATAATTGGAAAAGTGATTTATTGATTAGTTGCACGTGCACTAATCATTCAATTCAAGGATACATTTGAAAAATATTTTAATCCACATTAATTTAAAACGGCAACGTTAAGCAAATGCAAAACAATGATTCATGAGGTTAGAATCTTATATATTAATTCATTTGTTCGTCTGTCCGTCAGTCTATGACGGGGCTTTTGGATCACTGGTCAATATGTCTGTGATGGGGGTTTTGGATCGCTAGTCAGTCTATCTATGACGGGGGTGTGAGTCATGGTGGTGGAGAAACACACGTAGCTAACAGAAATGAGGTCCCGAAAGCTGGTCAGTCTATTTGCGACGGGGGTGTGGGTCGTGGTGGCGAAGAAACACACGTAGCTAATAGAAACGAGGTGTCTGTCTATTTATGACGAGGGTTTTGGAGGGTTTCCGTGTGTTTGTGATGGGGGTTTTGGAGGGTTTTGGATTTCGACCCGTAGCTGACAGAAACGAAGTCCCGAAATGAGCCGCACCTAGCCTGAAATGTTCCAACTCCAGGTGCGGGTCCGTCTGTCTATGACGGGGGGCCGGGTGAGGTGCCACGGCCAGTTTGGCCCGCCCATCATGCCCTATGGACCCCCGTCTGGCTCGATGAACGCACATACAAGGCAAAGAGGGGGGGGAAGGCGCGAGCCCTTCTTAAATTGCAAAACTCCATTATTTCAGGGAATTGCCCATTCTGCCCTATTTATACCACAATAGGTATCCATCTTGTTATGAAGGGGTATTGGCCCATAATAAAAATATCAAGCAGGCATTATGGAAGGCTCGATATGCAATCAGTGCAGCCAATTTTTTCCTTTTTTGGGTTTTGGAGAGAAGGGGAAAAGGAGAAATTTTTTCTTTTTTCTATGGGGGTGGGGGTCTTGTCATCCATCCATGGAATGGAGGAACAATCATGTGGCAATTTATCTCATAGTAAAGAGGTAGTTGCGAAGAGGGATCGACCCCAGGTCGTCCCTAATAGTGTTGTTTTTTATTTTATTTTTCTAAGATTTTTTGTTTGTAGCCACAGTGGGGATCTTCCATAGAAAAATGTGGTGACCTTCATCAAGAAAATTGTGCCAAAATTAGCTATAAAGCTGGATATGAAGTAAACAACTATAATCATGCTTCTATATATTTGATTACACATTCAAAACCAACCAAATATATTTGATAATTTTGTTTTTTTTGCTCACCCCCCCCCCCCCATTCACTTTTGGGGGACTTCATAGTGTCCGAAGGTCATGGGTACCCATTAATTATATTAAATTTACATCCATGGTGGTATTATAAAAGATGTTTGAAACATGTTTAATTTAAAATTTCAAATAACACCTTCATCTTTTGCACCTCCCCATGAAATTTGCAGCCCTTATATTTTTCAAATGGTGAAAAATTAAGGAAAAAGAAACACACCACGACAATTAAAACCCTCAAAAATGACAGGTAAATCACTTCAAAGTTTCAAAATACAAATTCAAATTTGGCGGAACCACCAATGTAACCCTAAACCCAAATGAGCCATAATCCCAAATAGTGCTAATAATTCCCTCATAAACATCATGAATCAACTATTATCAAGATCCACATACTTTGGATCATTTATCTTAGGATGTTCCATCAAGTTAATGCATGGTGCATTAAGAGCAGTGGAATAGTATGGTGTTAGCAAAGGGTGTACAAACATATAAACGTTTCAAAGTAGAAGCTAAGCGAATTAAAATAATTAATGGACACATTTATGACATGGTAACATCTGCAAGACAATTTGTATACTTAATACAAAGCATAATGTAAAATATGTACAAATGTCAAATGTCAAATGTTAAATATTTACATATACCAAATGTCAAATATACCAAATGCTAAATATATACCAAATATCAAATATCCCAAACACCAAAAATCTACATATACCAAATGTTAAATATACCAAATGACAAATATCTACATATGTCAAATGTCAAACATGTCACATGTCAAATATGTACATATATCAAATGTAAATATTAAGAGAAAAAATTCATAGTTAAGGCAAAATTGAATATAACTTCATAAATTTGACCAAAAAAAAAAATCTTTAATTTGGGCAAAATTTTACATAATTCCATAAATTTGGCAAAACCTAATAAAATTTCATATTTTTGTCAAAATTAAATCATAGCCCCGTAACTTTGAGAAAATTAAAATGGATTCCATAGTTCAAATAAATATTAACACAATTCCATAACTTTGACAAAACTAAAGCACAACTCCATGATTTTAACAATTTTTTTTAAAATACATGCATAATTTTGGTAGAATTAAAAATCATCTCCATAATTTTAGAAAATGTTAACACAACCCAATAATTTTGGCAAAATGAAAGCACAACCCCATAATTTCGGCAAAACTTGGCATAATCCATAAATTTGGCAACATTAAGGTGGACCTTTAAAATTTGAATAAAATTTGGCATAAGTGTGTAAATTTTGCAAAATTAAAATGCAAATTGATAATTTGGGCAAAACCTTAAACCCTAAACTATAAGCTTTTAAATAAAAATAAAAACACCATTATCATCACAACCTTTGAAAATAAAAAGGTAGGTCGTCTCCAAACTTTCAAATTCTGTCAAAATAAAAATAAAAATCAACCATGCATTCCAAAGTCAAACTTTCCATATCTTCCAAATGGTGAACAATTAGGAAAATGTAAACACACCATTAGAATAAAAACATTTGAAAATGGGGGGTAGGTCACCTCAAAATCCCGAAATAAATATGAAATTTTGTTGGGATGCACATACAACCTTTAATTTTAAACGCTTTATATCTGGCAAACCGTACATTTTTAGGTGAAAATAAGCACATCACTAGCATCAAAACCCTAAAAAATGGGTGGGTATGTCACATCCAAACTTTCAAATTCTATAAAAATATCCTTAAAGGCCTTCATCTATCCAGCCCCCTTAAATTTCATACCCCTTATGTCTTCCAAATGCTGAACAATTAAGGAAAAATAAACACACCATCACAATGAAAACCCTAAAAAATGTGGGAGTGTGTCACATCAAAATCTCAAAAAAAAATTCAAATTTGATGGGGACACACATAAAACCCTCAATCTTCAACCTTAAACCCTAATTCAAATTTGGTGGGGACACACATGTAATATGAAACCTTAAAACGTAAACTCGAAAATCAACCAAAAATAGCTTAGCATTGTGCTCAAACAGCTTACCACCACAATGGAGTTTTTTGGGTTAAACCACTTTCTATTTTTGTCCTTATGAATGTAATGTGATATCATATATATAACGTCAAATTGGCTATCACCTACGTCCTTGTGAATGTATGTGAATATCATATGTATAAGATCTACTTAAATTAGTGGGAGTAACTAATTAATCGTTCCCATTCATGATGAAGTTGATGTTTGATACCTTGTGAATGTCATTCACAAAATTGTGATTACATTCATTCTTGTTATGTTTGTATTGATTTGGTTAGAATTGATACAACATTTGTTTTGTTATGTGGTATGTTATTATGAATTTCCTCTCTACAATGAACAAAGCGAGGTAAGTCACCTCTAAACCTTGAGATTATAGGTTCAATTATAGTTCTTACCCCTTCATTTGTCCAACCAATTTGAAATTTTCAAACCCCTATATCTTTCAAATGATGAATAATTTTTAAAATGTAAACACACTATCAGAATCAAAACACTTGAAAATGGGAGGTACATCACCTCAAAATCCCAAAATAAAATATGAAATTTGGTTGGGACACATATAACCCTAAACCCTAACCCTTCTATATCTTGCAAATTGTACATTTTTAGGTGAAAATAAACACACCACTAGCATTAGAACCCTTGAAAATGGGGGACTACATCACCTTGAAACTTTGAATTTTATAAAAATAAACCTTACACCTTCATCTTTTTAGTGCCCTAAAATTTTCACACCCCCTATATCTTCCAAATGGTGAACAATTAGGGAAAAATAAACACACCACAATAATCAGAGCCTTCAAAAATAGGGGGGTAGGTCACCTCAAAATCCCGAAATAAATATTCAAATTTGGTGTGAACACCCATGTAACCCTAAACCCTATGTTTCAAGAATTATGGTTTTATATCAACACCTTGAGTCAACTTTTTTCATTTGTTCATCTATTTTATGCATACCCATCTCCACTATATTTATTAAAGGTTTTTAAACACGAGGATCTCACAGTCATTCCATCTAAATCTGGTACACAACAAGGAGATCCTTTGTAATGAATGTTGTTTACATTAGCTCATTTTTTACCTTTATGTCCTATTACAACCACCCACCTTACTTGTGTTTTTCCCTCATTAGCGAATGGTATACACATAGTTTGTCCTGCCTCGGATGTGATACTAGTTTTTTTGCGATACAAGATAAATTTATAGCATTAAAACTTTTACTACAAATGATGAAATGTGTAGCTTGGTCTCCACAAAAGTTAAACTAGTCTCTAAATTTTTTTACACCTAAGTTCAGTATTCATATTTTAGGTGCTCCAATGGGTTTTTTGCCATTTGTGGAATCCTTCATATCAAAGACAATTTAATAAAACTTCAACACAATAATTAGCCTTCCTATGCTTATAAATCTTCAAGTAATGCCTTCGCTATGTTATGTCTAATGGCC
Source organism: Sphagnum contortum (assembly GCA_963920785.1). Taxonomy (NCBI): domain Eukaryota; kingdom Viridiplantae; phylum Streptophyta; class Sphagnopsida; order Sphagnales; family Sphagnaceae; genus Sphagnum; species Sphagnum contortum. The sequence goes on from OY987276.1 coordinate 11,951,185, forward strand.
GAGCTACCTATAGTTTATTATATTTCCATCACCAGATATCTTGTAGCATTACATTGAATTTGATCAAACCATAGCTATGTTGGAAAAGCTATTAGGTTCAAGATCTTTTGGCACCACAATGGACCATTTGGATTGTTGTTAGGTCATTTTTCTTGCTTCTTCAAGGGGGTTAAGCCTTCCTTCAATTATTCAACTTGTTACCCCCACTTAGGATGTTAGGCTTTGATCGCTCTTGCATTAATTTCTCATCTCCAGCAAAATAATCACCCTACCTTTCTTGATACAATGGCACATGTAGAGTCTGATATTTATCCTTTCCAAGTAGCACCACGAAGTAGCCATGCGATGTTATTTGAAGTCATTTGATCACATGTCTTGCCTTTTGAAAGTCCAATGGTGCAATCCTATTTTGAAATGCAATCTTCCTTAATGGACCAACTACATGAGAAAAAAATTCCCTCACTTTTAACAAATGTTCCTTTCAATATCACGTGAACACATTTATGTTCTTGTGTAAGTCCAGCCATAGGGGCTTGGTTATTAACTTGTCCTAACACCCCTTCATTTTGTTTGTCCTCAACCCATTTCTTTACAACATTATGTGTTCGTTTCGATATACCACATCCTATGGTTACACATATTTTTGTGTGGTCATACCATCAATGATTTATGTATTCAATTGTTATGTTGCCCATGTGAATGAACACATTGCAACCCATGATACGCTTCAAAATACCATTGCAACTATTGTGTTGGAAAATGGAGTTCACATACAAAAAAAGATTTCCCACCTTTACCCCCACCATACACGGAGACAAATGGATATTGTCATCACCAAAGACGATTTTTGAATCTTGGTGGACATTGTCATTGTTGATCTAACTTGTATAGATTTGGTGCAACACGCTTTGTCAACGACAATGCATGCAAAAACAATTGCCACTCAAGACATATATGATCCTACACAAAGTGAATGCTAAGAGATGATTTCATTCCCCTTGCCATAGAGACCTATGGTTGTCTTCATCTTCGTTTTGACTCCTTTTCTACTTCTTGTGTGCATGCCAATATAACTCATCCTCCTTGGTACCTTCCATGCTTATATATTATTTATCAGCAACAAGTGTTGATTACCCTCCAACATGCACAAGTCACCATAATTCTTTAGTAGGTTGTCACGCTTAGTCACAATTTTTCATCTCTTCCACATACCAACTAATGCACTTCCATCACTAGCTAATTTGTGACAAAAGAGGCCTTTTTAACATTAAGGTCTTTTATTTCATTACCATTGTTTTGATTGTTTTGGTTTTCCTCTCATGTGTTTACATTTGCTTCAAGATGCCTTGCACTTATTGTGAATGGATTTCCATCCTTGTTTATATATATATAGGGTTGTCTCTTAGCATCCCTAACAATGCTCCTAGTCATGTTCCCAAAGTTTCAAATACCTTTCCATCTTGAACCCAAGGGGTGTTGAAATTGATCTCCCCAAAGTTCTCCAATATATCACCCTAGATCTTTCTTTTGATAGAGGACAATTGAAAAAAAGAGCTTGATTTCCATTATTTTTTCTCTTGACCCACATGCTACAAAGTCCAGGGAGTTTTGGGTGTGGACATGAACTCCAAATCAAGGCTACAAAGTTGCTTCTGGAAGAACTGAAAGAATGAGTTTAAAACAAATTTCTGCACACGACTCAGGTTTTTTGGCTCCAAGGTATCTTATGATATACAGTCAATCAAGTACCTTGAGTCCATCAGTCCCATGGATGTGAATGGCAAATCTCACCCTGCTACTGGCTCAGCGTCATAATTGAGCTTATTTGATAAAATAGCAACACAATTGAACCTTTAAACATTAGTTACCACAAAAATGCAAGATTACAAAATTCACAAGCCCTTGCACAATATCATTACACAACTGAGAGCAGCAAGCTGGCCAGCATCTTAGTGTAGGAACAATCCTGAATTATACATACATTTGAAGCTTATCAAGATTTGAATACCGCAGGCATTAATTCCATCTCCCAGAAATATTTGTCAACTGGTCTACTTGAGTGACTACATTATGGATTCTCAATTCAACTAGATGTCAGAGATAGGTTTATAGCATAGCAGCCCCTTTGGATCGAGGTTAAGCCAAGTCTCTTGAGAAAACTGTTTGGGCCCTAGGCTACCTGATCCAACTTAAATGGTTTACAAGTTAGGAAAAAATCAGTGTACTTTGATGGGTTTGGTTAAAATAAATGGGTTCACCACCTTAGGCTTATAGAGGCCAATTTGTGGCCTTTGACAACTCTCCAACCTCTAAATTTTGTTGAATGACAGGTATAAATCTGATTAATGGCAATGGTAGGTAGGCATGAATGAGCACTCATTCACCTATTTATAAATAGGCAGCACCTCAAGTGCAACATACTGCAACATATACCAATCCTGCACTAACCTACGTAATGGAGTGAATTTTCACGTGGTTCCTACTTTAGATGCGAAGAGGGTCTGTTTCAAGATCTCGCTCCTTCTCTGTTATCCAGGAATCGACTGCTCCTGCACATGTCCACAGCACATAATATTGATCAAACACTACAAAAAAGCGTCTTCAGCACTCACTGGCTTCAAAGAGGCCAAAGTCTGGAGAAACTTTCCAATCAACAGAAAGGACTCATCAATTTTACCAGCACAGTACTTTCTTGATACAAGCTCTCAGACCTGATGTGTGACTTGAAGATGGCTTTACAGAATAGAAAATGAAAGGACAGCTTTGACTTACTACTGTTGTGCTTCTCAGATACCACCATGAGCCGTCTCTGAAGGACTGAAGCCATTGCCAAAAATATTGCACACATTCCAAACATAACACTGATTGGAAATGCACTCACCTGAAACACTCAGTGGAGTCAGAAAATTTTCCTAACATATGATAGACATAACGACAGTCAAAGGTGCCTATACTAAGAACATTATTGCTGTATCAGACAGGACTGATTAATATGACAGGGAAAAGGTTGAGGATTGTACTTACATTGTACAGGACAATGCAGACAAAGATGTTGAGAGGTATCCGGAAGAAATTCATGATAGTGCTCCTGGACTCCTCAGGAATGTACTGTGACCGCATTTTCATGATTGAAGGCCAGAATAATCCCACACAGCACTCAAAGAGGCAGAAACCAACTAGGTTCAAGCACCCACCTTGTGAGATGCTCCCACCCTTTGCAACCACTGGCTCCACAAGGAACTGCAGCTCACGTCAAAATTTCAGGCAAAGCACAGCACAATTATAGCCTAACTTGGAGATACACTTACAGAGGATGGGTGATAAGACATGGAACACATGGTGGCTCAAAAACGAATTTGAAAAAAAGTTTCTGGAAAGTAAGAAAAATAATGATCTGAAATTTAGAATTCCAACAAGTGGTTTGAGATGAGACCTACACTGACAAAGACAGGAAGGCAGAGGGAAGCTGCAGATATAAGGAAGACAATTTGCATGTAGCCCTCCACCTTGAGGTTGGGACGTGCCATGAGACGAGATGCCAAAGAGCTGCCCAACATGGAGGAGAGCATAAAAGTGGCAAAAACAAAACCATGCGGAATGTTTTGGCCATTAGGGCTCAACGCTGGGGTCCATAGAAAGACAAATGTATACATGGAGCCCTCAAACAGTGACTGGATGGCACCCAAAAGTGCAATCTTCTCATCTGCTCAGCCAAACCCAACCATTTAGCAAAGTTACAGTTCACAATTCATAAAGTCTGTTCTCCATGAAACCAAGAAGCTTCCCCTTGCCTAGGTATTTGCTTTCCATCAGATAGTGATCTCTTTGGAAGTAACAAAGTGAGCAACAATGTGAAATCTATGCCAATGGTCCTACACTTCCACAAAACTATGGCAACCACTATAGAATTGCTTAAAAACTAACAAGTTCTTACCAGACGCAATGGCAGCAGCAGCCTGTTGGAATTGGGAAAGAAGACCCTTGTTGCCTGAAGGATCCCCATAATTTTCAGGCCAAGTATACATGATAATGGCAAGGCCCACTGCTAGTGTAACCGCAGCAGCATCAAATGGTGAAACAGGGCCCAAACCAAGGTTCCCCACCAGACTGTTGGCCACAAGGCCAGACACTATAGCAATTAGCCCATTTCCCAGAAAAATCGCCTTGGAAAATGTTAATGACAACCACTGTGCATCAAATCCTCGCTGCAAAGACATCAATTACATGGAGTGTTAATACCACTACTCAGAAAATGACACAGAGAATAAGAGAGTGAACCTCTGAAGACTTAGGTTCACCATAATTACATGATATAAATGATAACAGCTGCACAATCCAAGAAAAGATCTGTCTGGTGAAGTCTACCTTGAAGTGCTCGGCAACAAGCCAGGACTCAAATGATGAGAAAAGGAGGGAGGTGGCAATGCCTCCCAGTACACGACCCAACATCAACACTCTGTACTGTGAGGAATGCTTGGTGAAGCAGCTCAATATGTAAACCACACAGTAGGTCATACTCATTGTCTTCCGCCCACTGGATACATAATTTAATGAGAAGAGTCAGATAATTAAGAAACAGTTCACTTCCCATGCAGCTTAATTCCAGTCAATCCAAACAGCCTGCATCAAAGGGTTCTGACTGAACTTAATTACGAGCACAAACTGATTAGCTCCTCATGCTTCTGGGTAGATTTCTTCTGGCAAAGCCAAAGGCAAGATTTAGAGAACAGCAAGAAGAGCTGTCATGCATCTAGGACCACAGTGCAAAGAGTAGGTATCAAGACCAAGACAGTGTGACCTAATAGGAAAAAACAACATAAGATGAGAAAGCAAGAGCAATATTAAGAAGAAAAAAGTGACAAAAAATTTAGTGGAAGATGGAAATCAGACAGCTATGTAAAAAAATCAGCCCAGATCTTTCCAAGTCCCCCACCCATTGTCTCTTATCTCATGGATCTTGGGATGCATTCACCTCAACACAAGAGACACAATCAATGGGTTTGACTGTACTCACTATCTATCTGCAAAGGATCCCACAATTGTGCCAAATAGCATTGAGGACCCAAATCCAGCAATGAAGAGTCTGCCAATGTCACCCTTGTCATAACCATAGAATGAGTACAGTGCGTACACATAGGGTCCCTGCAACCAATCCCCAGCTGCACAACATGCATCATACCACAGTAATCGGTATAGAATCCGACAGAAAACCATCAACACGAACACAACTCTTTTACTCATAAAAACATGTCCAAATATTGTTGATAGTCACAAAATTGCTGGAGGCACTACAGGCTTGTCACACTGATGTTTTGCAACCAACAAGTTGCAGTGGGATGTAATTCACATCACATTGGGGCCCTTAACCATGCAGAGACAATCCTTGCCTCAACAAGATCAACTTCAGGTTCAACATTTACCAATGTAAGGATGGCTATTTCTCTATTGTGTCCAGATCCAGATAACCAGTTTGCATTCTGAAATCTGTAGATGATGGGTTTCTTGAACTTCCCATTTGTCCATTTTAGGTCTAATTCACCGACCTACAGCATAATGGCAGGGACCTTTGTAACATGTGCGACTGGATTTGTGACTTCTGAGACTGGATCTTGGGGTTTTGGTATTTTACAGTTTTTTTCAGTGCTTCTAGGTCAACGATTGTAAAGGTGAAAAACGTGAGGAAGATTGGCAACCAGTAGCGGAGCGGAGTGGAATGCGCATCATCATACCCATCATGAGCGAGAAAACTAAAATGTAGTTGTTCTTGAAGGCATTGAAGGCCGGGGAAGTCGTTATCCGATCCTTTCTCGATTTGCTAAACTCCAGTGCCACTAGAACCAGGATCTGTAACGCGAACACAACATAGTAGAAAATCTCCATGGCAACCGCTGCTACTGCGGCCGCCGCCGCTGCTGCTCCTCCTCCTCTCCCGACCCCAACAACCGACCCCTTACACCCGTAACATACAACCTCTCTGCCTTCTCCCTATCGCGTCACAAACAAACAAGAAAGAACCCACACGCCACCACTAGAAGCAAACCCCCAAAACTCCTTGAAATGCAAACACCCCCCCCCCCAAAAAAATCACTCCAGCTTCCAACCCAGTTGCTTGTTTCTTGATCTTTGATGGACGACAATGTCACAGGATTCAAGAATCACGAACAAAGAGCGAATTTCCAGGTCCCCGAGATTAAAAACAAAAATGGGTACGCGGAGAAGCCAGCTATAAGCAGTCGGTCCCCCGTTTCCCCCGGTTTTATTTGCTTTCCCTGATGAAGGCGGGGTCTGGGGACAAAGAGGAGCTGAAGAAAGAACGCGTCGATTAGAAACAGGGTCGAACGATCTTGTGCGGAGGGGGGCAGGGGGGGATGAATGGATTTCAAGATTGTGTTTCTTTCTTAGTGTTTCTTTCTTCGTTTTTTCCCCCCCCCCACTCCTCTCTCTCTCTCTCTCTCTCTCTCTTTCTTTTTTTTTTTTTTCCCCCTGTTCTTTTGGTTTTGTTCTTGGCTCGACTTTGGTGGGGGATCGTGGGTCGTGAGTTACCTTACACTTCTTCTGTCTGTCACCGCGTCAGCGCCTTTGTACAGCAATAAGTACCTACTTATCTATTTATTTATTTATTGCCCAAGTAGATAAAGTTGCCAACCTGCATTTCGTTTTGTTTTTCATTTTGTTTTTCATGTGTGGGACACCAAAATGGGGGGAATTAGGTGGTATAAGGTAAGGCGCTCACCCGCCCAAGGGTGCGCCTCACGGTGAGGACGCCTTTCTTTACCTGTGCGGAGCCAAGTGCAGCCTGAATCTGGTGATGCCCATTGCCCGAGGGCTTTAACTTGTGTAAAGACTTTGGCTGCGCACCAACAAGAAGAATCAAAAAGCTGGCTTGCAATGGATTTTTCCATTTGTTTCAAAACAAAATGCTGGCTTCATTCACAAAAAATGTAAAACCCATTGAGAGTAAGGTGGGCTTCAAGAAAATCGCAAGTCTTGCACACGAATAGGAAAGGAAAAGAAGAAAAAGGAAGGCATTTCACGAATCAAAATGGCCTCATGGATTTCATTTTTAAAAGTGTGGAGTGGGGGGCATTTCACTTTCAGAACCCTAAATAAACCCTACCCTTTGCGTCTTGCCCATGAAGAACTTGACACTTCAAAAAGGTCACCACCTCCAAATAGCCCCAAGAAATTTTTGGGTAGGTTTTCACATGTATGTACAAAGTTAGTGCTGTGGCCACAGGTACCCAAGTAGCTACCAGGCTACTCCACTTCCTTCACCCTTCCTGACTCTTGAGTGAGCCCCCTTTGTCAGAAAGGCTATATACAACAATGAATTTAAGCTGGGAAATGTTCTCTTCGGACCTCAAGACCTTGGTTTAGTCTAAGAGTATAGGATATTTGCAAGTGTTGTGCGGTTACTAAAGACACCAACAGACCCTTTTCTGTTGTCATCTTGGGTATATATGTATATGCCCACTTCGTTGCAGATGGTCAAAATTGTAAAGAACCAAAGGTCCTAGGAACCTCTGATCTCACAAACTCTCATCAATTATCAACTTGCACATATATATATTCATTTATTTTCCAGTCAAAATTCTAAATAACCAGCGATCCTAGGAACTTTTGGAGGTTGAGCGGGTGAGAGAATCTCATGCCTCAAAGAAATAGTTGGCTTGGAAAAGTTGCATTTTTCTTTGAATTTTGATTGAGCTTCCAAAGAGCCATGGCCAATTCTTTCATAGGCAAGTGTTTGTCTTGAAAACAAGTGCAAGAATAGCACAGACACCATGTTTTATCTTGATTTTGGAAGCTTCTTCACCCTTTTTCTTTTCTAATCCTTGTTGGTTGTAGCATTTGGCTTCTCTTGTCTTAAATTTCTATACTTTTGCTTTTACAAATAGTAACAATCTTCTTGTTATTATTATCTTTCAAATTATTTTGAAATTTGTACCTAGAGCTTTTATTTTTGTGGTTCATTTGTGGGCTTGTTTTGTGACAAGAGGTTTGGCATTGAATTGTCAATTGAAATGCAACATGTGTGATTCCCAATGACAACAATAGTGTTGGAATTTCATGAGCTCAATCTTTAAAAGTTTGGGGTTCTTTTTTAAAAGTTCATCCCCTATATTGTTTTCAAGAATTTTGAACACATCAATTGCACATGTTGCTACCTCCTCCTTCTCCTCCTCCTATTGAATCTTTTTTTTTTTGGTACAAGTGATGCATTCAATGCACATGTTATGTTTAAGGATTTTCATTTGTTGTTTGATGGTACATTTATATTGAACTTTTGTGTGCATGAATGTTGTCCTCTTGTTGATCATGGCAACAACGTGGGTGGTCCAATGAAATTTCTAGAGTTGAATGAAAAAAAATTGTATTTCAAATGATCGAAATGATCATCCATCAACTCAATGGCTACGTGTTATATGTGGGAGCTTATCAACAAATGTTGTACATGTGAGGTGGGAAATGTGACCATGGATTGTTGGTTGTAAGGTTTTTGTTTTATTGTTGTTATGTGATGTTAAAGTGATGGCAAGAAGCTTTTAAATATGGGTCCATGTAGGAGTAAATGAAAGGCTAACTTTCAAGTTCATGGGAAATAACACACATTTAATTACTTCTCAATTTTCTTATGGGGTTTGAGGAGATGGGGATGTTAAAAAAAAATCATGTTTAATGTTGTTTTGCTAAGAACCACAAAAACATAGATTAAGATAGTTTCCTAGTTACACAACTATCAAAACATGGAAGCCAAGTATGTTGTGTGACAACATTAATTGACAATGACAACACTTGATTTGATTTGATTCAAAACATGGTGTTTCTTGGAATGATTTTGAAATCTACTAATATGCAGCCATCACAACATGGGGGTGACCAAGAAACATGTTGAAACTTGAATAAATTAAAAAAAAACGTAGATAAGGTGTGATACTCATCACTATGTAGCAAATGCTTTGTGTCCATAGCTTTAGGCAAAGGTTCATGCTACAAATTTTGAATTATCCTTGAAAGTTCTCTCAATGTGGTTTGGTCTGCATGTTTTATGAATCGTTTCTTACGATTCATCACAATTTCTTTCTTTGGTGCTACATTGCAGTCCAAACTTTCCAAAGGTGGTGTTTTTTTTTCTTTCGCTTGTGTTGCAAAGTTTCTTTTCCTTACAAAGCTAATGTTGAAGAAGGATGACTATGCCTTATTTTAAGCAATGCCTTTGCTTTTGCTCAATATTAAAAAATGTTCCCACCTTTTGCAAGATACATACCCTTTTAATGGTGGATATAACTTTAAGGTAAAATAATTCCCTTCAGAATCCATCGCTTTTTTGCACCTTTTTTTATTTTCAATGCTCATTGATTCTCATTTTTGAGTTTTTTTTGCATTTAAAATCAACACGGATAAACTCCTTTTTGTCCTCTCAACTATGATTATGACATTTTTGAAGCAATTCCAGCCATTCTCATGAGTGTATGTCTTCACAAACACTATCTTATTTATCTTCAATTTTTTTACTATGAAGTTCAACTCTTTTGCATGATGTTCGTTCCCCATTTTCCCTATTTTTTATCACAAGTATTCAAGAATTGAATTCGACAATGCTTTTGGAGAAGCACAAGTCCCCAACACATCTAGTAGCATAAACCTTTCAACAATAATGAAACAATGCAATCTAAACCCTAAAACAAGCTCCAATCTATTGCAACAATGTTGATTACAACCTCACGTGCACTTTGCAAGAAAAGACACTAAAGTGCTTCAAAGAATCAACCTTGTGTGCATTTTGCAAGAAAAAGATGTAAGAGTGCTTCAAGCTCCTTTCTAAAGCTTGAAACTAAACCCTTGTCGAAACATGGAATGAGGTGCCCATTCACTAAAACATTTCACACACAGTTGTCCTACTTCAACCTACTTAAAAGTTTAACTCTTTACTTTACTTTATTAATGGGCTTGATAGATGGTCACTCCTTAATTGTATGGTGACAATAGGGACGTGAGGAAAATGCTAAAGCGAGATGCCATGGCACATAGGGGAGCTAATAAGGTAGGATGGTGATGGGGGGGGCGGGGGGAATGCATGGGGGGTACAAATGACATGGGTGTGGCTTGGAGTCCTGCATGTTGAATTCTAAGAAATATGAATCCAAGCATTCCACACACAAAAATGGATCCTAATTTCCCAGCACTTTGATACACCTTAGCCTACGGTCAGTTTCCACATTGACAAATTGAATAATTTTTTTTTTCCAAAAAATGAATTCGTTTTTAAAATTTGAAATTATACATTTTTCCATCAGCTACTATGGTATCGTGATATGAATGGTGGAATTATTCAGGGGTTAACCTCTGATAATTATGATCATTTTCAACATTTCAATTTCATATTTTCACAAAAATTTCATTTCACTATTTGGGGGATTATCTAATGATGGAATTGACGTTAGGGTAAGGTAGAATCCTGGCATTTGATACACAAGTTTTGGCTGCATTAATATTGTGGTCAAGTCCCATGAGCACTTTCAACAGTGACCTAGCACTCAATCCATGCACCATGCATTGAAACCCCCTTATGACTGTTGTAGATGAACCACACAACTGAGTTACTAAGGCCCACTTTTACACTAGGAGTCAAGGCCAATGTTCATTATACTTGAACAATGTATACTATGTATGTAGTTAATTAAGTAAGACACTTGGTGACTACTAGGTGAGTAGATACATATGGATGGTATACATAACCATGGTGGTCAGCGCATAGCTGACCACCATGGTTATGGGACAGGCATGCAACAAACAAGTGTTTTCCTGGGTAATTTTCTGTTGTGGGTCCATGTGAAGGTAGAAGAGGGTACATGTTGGAAGGGAGGCGGTTGTAATGCAAGGCGGGGACCAAAGGGTGCAGTGGGAGGGAGCAGAATGTGTGCAGAGCAGAATGGCAGTGGCTCAAAGGGGCAGCCCACACCCATCACCTAAGCTCTGGCATTTTCCATGTATGGTGGTCTCTCTCCCCCTGCTCTTGCTCACATGACATGAGAGAAGGATTGCCTATGTACCAATTTGTCTCCCCTTCAGTATTTCTTGAAAGGATTTTGCATGAACCTGTTTCCAGTTTCTTGAATCATCATCTTGCAACACATATATTAGGTTTTTGTGATTGAATGGTGAGTTCGTCTCATCCATAGATGTAGAGCAACATTATCTTTGCAATAACACTTATGACTTTGCACTAGGGGATGATGGATTGATAGATATGTAATGTCATGAAGAGCCTATGGAGTAAATAACTTTGACAAACCAAATTCCAATGTAGATGCCACAAGCAGCAAGCAAGTTCCACTGCTGCCTAATTTGGAAAGTAACTATGTTGCATTTGCTTGAAAAGTTCAATTACAATTTACATTGAATTGCAGCTGCAGCCACTATGCCAGTATTTTGATGTGCTTCTAACAAGAAGTCTCGTTTGTCTGTTTGACATTCATGTGCGATGTTTGTGCAGAAAGCTTCTTGGCTTGCCACTAACTGGACAGTGACCAAGTTGAAGACTACAGGGCAAAATGACTGCCATGAAAATCTGAAATTACTTCTTCATCAGCAAACATCATGACCCGGTGACCACCTCATGACTAAATTGACAGATTACAGTGTTGTTCTCTTAGTTGTGGCGATCATTGTCTGCATTACTGTAGTTTTATTCAACATATACTTGTTGATAAACTATCAGCATCCTGATGACTACAATCAAGCATATCTTCCAAAGATTATTGTCATATTTGGATTATCAGTTTCACAAATTTCCATCCTCATGCTACCAGCAGATGTAGCAAACACAAAAGCCTGCCAAAATTCTGTGTATTTGATGGCTTGTAATTACACATTGCCAATGAAGCAGCTCTGGTATGCTGTATACATTATTATCACCATATTTGTTTTTGTCATCTGCCCCTTTGCCTTCTTCTACTATGAGGCTGACAGTGACAAGTAAGCTCCCTTGCCTTAGCTCCAAGCATGGCTATAGAGTCCTAATTAGGATTTGTCATTTGTTCTTGCACATCTGAACTGCTCCTAAATTGAATAATCAAGAAATATAGAAACAAAACAGGGAACATTGTTCAAGAGGTGAAATTCAGAGTCTATTTCTCAAGGTGTTTCTTCGTTTATTGCCTCCTGTATGTTTTCCCATTGAGCCTTGATGTCCAAGTTTTCTGTCTGGCGAAGGGAATAACAGGGTTGTTTGTCCATGATGTACAAAAATACAGATATATTTGGTTCCTTGTGATTTGCAGACATGGTAACCTTGAGCAATAATGCATGTCTACGTTTTCTATTATGAGCAGGAGTTCGCGACAAAGGATGTTGGGTGCTTTTGTTTGGGTACTTGTGGCGGTGTTTGTCTTTAGTTTATTACTTGGCATCTGCTACTGTAAGTTTTCTGTATGTTTGAATGTTGTCCTCATGCAGGACTCATAAATTAGCTTTATATCCTTTGTAGCAGTTTGTGATTCCCATTAAGGAGCTCCACACCTATACAGATCTATTTGCTGGATTTTAAGGTCAAAACAAATAAGATCCATACTGTTCATCTTTCTAAAGCTTGAGTAATGCCTTCGAGAACAGGATCACTGTTACCTTCCAGACCATGAATATCTCTTGGAGAGCTTCCTTCTGTTTGGGCTAGGGTGGCTTAGCTTACCATGCGGTCACATTGTTTTGTGATTTATTTCAACTTGCTTGTCTCTGCAGCTCTGGTAGGGTATGCAGACTTCTCAGTTCGAAGACTTGAATCAACAACAGTTCCCTTCACAAATAACTTCAGCAGCCTAACTCTTGCAAAACCTTGTCTTAACACCACTGTTCTTGTCTCTTCAACCAGCCAAGAATTGGTAGGTCACTTGCGATTTTGATGTTCTTGGAAAGTTGGGGATCGCAATTGCAGTCCTTTCGTGGTGGATGGATACTTTTGCGATAGTTTGCAAAGAAATTTTTTTCAAGGGATGTAGTGCAGACTTTTGGGTTGCTTTTCCTTATCAACCATATGGTAGAAAATAAAAAACAATTAGTGTTTTAGGGATCCCTAGTTGAGAACTTCACAGATTGCAGCAACACATGAAAGGCAGGCTCAATGATGGGATTTTGAAGCAGTGTGCAGCATATTTGTCAGGGTCTGGTACATCAACAACATGGAGCATGCGAGTCTCATTTCCGGAGTATATTATTGCCCTCACCACTATTTTTGGCTCAATCCTCTTTGTGGTAGGTCTACTCTTATGCTTCTCTTTGTATGACATCCTCTACAAAGGTGAATGTGGCTTATTGATCAAATTGCCTTGAACTCTTGGTTTTTTTTGTCCCCCGAGTGCACTTACTTTCAGCAACATTTCTCAACTTATTAATGCAGATATTTGGTGGAGTGGGTATGGCTTGCTTACCAATGAGGCTCATAGCCACATTCCTTCGTCGACCTAAAACTACCATTTCACGTGCCCAATATATCAAGGTGGCTATAGAAGTTCCTTGCTGGATCTATCTTTCTCTGTTTCTTTCTTGATTGTTTTTGGTTGATTGGTTCTACTTTGCCCCCCTTCTGTATGGTTGTAGTTGTCATTTGGCACGGGTGTGAAGGATAAATCACATAATGGTTGCTAGACTTCTTTACAGGAGGCAACATATATATTGAAGCGTGGAAAGGATATAAAGGAGGTCCTCTTGGGTTTGCAGCGTGAAGAAAGAGCTGGCAGCAAGGGCCGTAAATGGAAGACGAATGTACTGAAGATGCAGAAGGTAGAAGCTTAATTAGTTTTAATTGTACAAAAGAAAAGTTTTGACATGTTCGGTCTCAAGCTGCATAATGTGACCAATGATCAACCGCTTTTGCCTCCATATGTATTGTATAGAGATGAAAGAATCTAAATGGTACAACCAATATCTCCTTTACCCTGGGCTTCATACAGCTTGGGTGATGACCAATTTCTTAACCCTTCAATTAACAATGCATTGGAACTACAGGAACTCATATACTTGGAGCAGGATGATGAAGCTTTGACTGAGGTTTTTCCTCAAGGAGAGAAGGTTTGCATTCACTGGCCTTTTGGAGTACTGTATGCATTTGTGGAAATTTTTAAGAAATCTATGAAAGAGTTGGTTTTCATGGTTTGTGGTATGGCAGGCAGATACCTCATGGGCGCTTACTGTCATCAGCTACTTAACTTGTCTATTTTTTGGAATTGTTGGGTAAGCTTGTGAGCTTGTAAGTTAGTCATGCAACTTGACCTTTCATCAATTAGAGCTCTTCATTCTTGGAGTGGCAATGTGTGCTCACATTTCACAACCCAAAGATAGTCACCCTAGGTATTTAGTTGTGTATTGTAGATTAGAAGTTTTTGTAGTTATTACCATGGTAGCTGCAGATGGAACTTGAGAGCGGTGGCATGAAAGATTAAAGATTGGACACAACAGATAATATAAACATGCCTTCCTGCTTTGCTCTGTATGTGGACTGTGGTAGGATTGTTATATCGGTTGTGTGGTTGGTACACATTATCATCTTCATGTTAGTCACACCTCCCATCAAGCCATTCCTCAACGATTTTTTCATCCGTCTTGATAAGGCCTGGGGTATGTTTCTTAACAACGATCAAGTTATTTGGGCTCTAAACATACATTGCAATGTCCAATGGCATGGAAGTCTTACCTATATCCATGGTTTGCATTTCTTAGAATTTTTTTTTCTTGTCTTTCAACACTTGACATTGTGGTTTCTGTTGTGATCTGCAACCTCCTGTCCTTATGCTGCAAGTTGATGACATATCAACATATATGGTGGATTTTGAATGTTTCTGATGCTTGTTTGGCTGTAGTGGCATTTCAGGGTTATTAGGCACGGTAGGTTTTGGTGTGTTTTGCTTGTACCTTTTACTAGCAGTGATTTCTGGAGAGGTGCATCTTGGCCTCAACTTCCTTTTCATCCAACTACACCCGATGAAGTGCGTAATATTCTCTTTGTCGCAGCTTTGATTGATAATCCATTCATTTAGAATACCTAGCACAATTGCAAATAAACCATGAACACTTGAATTTGCACTACCTTTTGGTTTTCAATCCTTCTGTTGTAATATGCTTTCAATAATTTATGGTCAGATTGAATGTTCTGGTTTGAATTTACATACTTTTGATTTTGGTTTATGCTAAACAAAGTTTTGTGTATAAACTTATTTTCAATCTTTCACCTTTGGATTCATACACAAAATTTCTTTTGATCAATTCATAGTGACTTCAAATGTTTCTGGTCACTATCCTGGTTCCAACACAAGACTCATTAGAGCCCTGCAATCTGGCAACATATTGTGTCACAGATGGAATGGAACACTGATGAATTCCTTCTTGTTCAATGTGGGGTTGATACTTGCATGCAGTATCAGGTGCAGAGCCTTGACTTTTCTATGGACTTTCATAGCAATTGGTAGAGCATATAGAAGTCTAAGTACAGTGGTTAGGGCCAATGTCTTCTGACATCAGGCTTCCTATTCAAGGTCTTGTGTCTACATTTTATGGGTGATATTGTGCAATTCCAATAACGTCATGTCTCTTGTGATTGCAGTGTGATTCAGTTCTGTGCAAAAGCATTCTCTCTATATGTAGATGCAACTGCGGTACAACAAATTTTTGGTGGTACCCTACAGACTTTACGTGGCATAAAATACCTCTTTAGGTATGTTGATAGCTCTATGCGCCTGGTGTGTCCCTTCTTTGGTCTTCTATCTTGATGAGGAGCCAGAGAATTGTTCTTGGCATAAGGTCTAAAGTGTTGGAATTTTGTCATGATTCATGTACCATTTCATTTGTCCAAGTTGTTGATCTACAGCTTGTTTATCATTTTCATAAGTCTTGCAGCTCCTTAAGGTAACTTACCATCTTATGACCTTGCAAGGAAGCAGGCTGAATTGTGAAAGTCCTTCAGAAAAGTTCCTTTCAGCTGGTGAATTTTGTGCATTCTGTACTTTCTTTTGTGCCTAGTGAATGTAAGCAGTAAGGTTCTTTTGCCATTAAAACAAACACTGCAGCTTAAAAAGATGTTCCAACAAACCATGTGGTATCATAGAGCAAAGTAGAGAGTTGATCAGAACTACCTTGAGAACTTTCTACCTTGAGAACCATGTTGGAGTGAACCAATAAGATTGAGCATGCATCTCTACATTTCTATAAGTTGTAAACGTGTGCTTGGGTGTTTGGGTTTCAGATATAATGTATTCCAGATCATGTTCATAATTTTGGCCTTCTTGACAATTCTCTACTACATGTGTTGTGTAAGCATTCTACTGCTCCCATCCTGAATTGTGTAAAAACCAAAAATTATGCTCTGAATGAGACTCAGGTCTTAATGAATATGTCAATTCCATTTTATTCTAAACCTAGCGGGATTTCTCACTGTAGTTTACTTTGGTTATTTTGCCAAGAAAACTTTTGTTTAACAATGTTGGAAATGACAAACATGGAAATGGAACTGTTCCAACTTCATGAATAGTTGAATAACTAACAATTGACATAGCTTTTTGCCACTGCCATGATCTCCATCTTTTGGTGCTACTTAATAAATAGTGTTGTTCAATGTCCTATACCTATTAGGAGTACTGAAAAATAACTTGGGGCTCTTGACACCCATTGCCCATTTAAAAATTCAACCCCTGAAATTGCGTTGCATATTGCAGGGTTGGAGGAAGAAGGGCAGAGCCAGGAACAAGTTTGTGAACATCTAAGGTGATCTGCAACTACAAAGTTGGTCATCCCCATTTTTCTTGTAGTCCGCTCATCCATGTGTGTTAGTAATGCCCTTGTGGATTTCTTTCTGAAAGGCTACTTCTTTTCTGGATTTCACATGAAGTTACGATTTCCTTTTGCTTGTAATTTATAGAAATTAATGTGCCATGGGCATCTATTTATGCTCTCACACCTTTAGCCAATTGTGGACTCTGGAGCCATCATGCACACAAATAAAATAATTTCAATTTTTTTTTCATAAGTATGTATAACACAGGGGGTTTATATCCTCCCTATGTATGTGAATTGGTGCATTACATGTTGCAACCTTGGACCCTTGTTGTGATTTCACCTGAAACTAGATGAGATGGATGAAATTCACAATATGGGTTATACCCATGACATAAAGGAAATTGGAACACCTGAATTGAACTTGGTAATATAGATGAATTTGTCACCACAATAACATTAGCAACATGGAAATATGACCATGTTAACAAAATTAATAAAACATATTACATGGATGAAATTGGTCACATAATTGCAATTAACCGTATGAAAATTCATTTGATGAAATTGATAAAGTTTGATCCATGGATGAAATTGGGTGCATAGATGTCATTCGCCATGTGAAAGAAATTTGAGCATGTGAATGATGGTTTTTTTCATTCATGAATGTCATTTCATTCATGTCATACCTTTCATCATCCATGACATCTATTTATGGACACTTCAAGTTGCAAATACTTAACATTTGTCATATTAAGAAATTAGATAGATCAATTTGAGCTTTCTAGATGAAAGATGTGCAAACAAATTTTAAACCATCATTTTGAATCTTTTGTCATATGGCATTGCATATTGTTTTATTATGTTCAAATGTGTATTATGTTTTGTTATCATGGTGAGTCCACGATAACAATAATGAATGAGTCATTTGTCCTCACCATTCATTAATTCTTGTACACATTAAGTTAATAGTCCATGGAAATGCGTAGAAAAACCCATTTTGTGCCTTGCACTCTTGCAATATTCTTCTTGGACTAGTTTTCTTCTTTCTACCAATTTTCAAATTCCATTCTTTCAACCCATTGTGGTTTGCTTTCCTCTATGTAACAAATTGTTGTTGCCCATTACTTGCACAATCAATGAAGGAGTTGTTGTTTAACAACAACAATAGCCATGGTGCAAGCCAAGTACAATTAGAACTAGTTGATTATGGCATATAAGAAAGAGAGAAAGAAAGCTCTCGAACGTTTCAAGCTTCTTCAAGCAACCCACCACCACCAATAACATGCAATTTTTTAAGACTTTTCATTTCATGACCACCCAGGGCTTGCTTGGATGAACTTGTTGCAAGAGAATTTTCTAAAACCTTATTATTTGATCACACTATTCCTACACCACAAATTCTATGAATGGACAAAAAATGTTTGCAAAAGTGCACAATAGAATCTTCTTCTACAAATAAAACACATTTGGTTTGTTGTTGCAGATACACAACACATCTTGGGTTTTGTGACCAATTTAAAAACCGACTACTATTTTTTTTTACTATGTTTACAATTACTTAGTCATAAAAATACTATTTAGTTGCAAATGACATTATGGTTTTGTGACTATAATCAATATGGCAACTTGTTTAATTTTTGGGTAAATATATTATTATTTTTGAATTTATAATAATGTATTTGAATGATTTAAAATTAGGAATTTAAGAATATCATTTACTTTTGCAACTAATAATTAATAACGACCCAATTTTTAATGATCATGATGTGGCATGCCATTTGTCAACAAGGTGTTACAACTAATAGTTAACCTCATGATTCATGACACCTTCAATTTCAATAAAATTACATTTATTGATTGGTCAAAAGTGTTCATAATGTTAAAACTTGTTTTTTATGACTTGTCCTATGGAACTACAATGTCCAACACGATTAAGGAAATGACTAAGAATGTCTTTAACAACTAGTAATCAACCTTATGACTCATGTAACTAACAAAAATGACTAAAAAAGTAACGATAATTGCATAGGATGAATAATTTTATTAGCTAATTTTAATTTAAATAACCTAATTTAATTTATAATTTTATCACAATGTAGCCATATTTAACCATGTATTATTTTAATAATGAAATTTATCTTAATGTTTTCAAATTTAGCCAAATAGAACCTAAATATTCAAATTTAATTTTTTAAACCATGTTTAACATAAAATTATGTTTAGTTTCATTTATGTTGGTATAGCCATGTTTAGTTTAAAATTATATTTTAAATATAAATTTTATTAATTTAGCTATACATCAACAATTTTCAACCATGTTTAGCCTAAATAAATGTGTTTAAAGGCGTTTAGCCATGTTTGACCATGTTTAGCCAAAGTAATTGTATTTAATTTCATTTATGGTATTTTAGCTTGATGTTTAATTTAAATAGTTGTGTTTAAAATTGTGTAGCCATATTTAACCATGTTTAACCAAAGTAATTGTGTTTAGAAATGTTTAGTTTAAGTAATTGTGTTTAGCCTTATTTATGTTTGTTTAGCTATGTTTAGCTTAAATAATTGTGTTTAGTTTAATTTATAGATTAATTTATCCATGGTTAGACTAGGTGATTTTTTAAAACCAAAATTATTTAAAATAATTATGTTTAGCCATGTTTTGACTAATTTAATTTGTGTCTAGCTTAGCTTAACCTAGTTTAATTTAAGTCTACCTTGGATTACCCTAGGTCTAATCTAGCTTAGTTTAGGTTTAACTTAACTAGGTTTATGTCCTTAACTTAATTAAAGTCTAGCCTAGAACACAAATAATCTTAGGTTTGTAGATAGTTTAAGTTGACTTGATTCATGTTAAATCAACCTAGCTAAGGAGGCCTAGGTCAATTTATTCTAGGCTTGTAGGTTGTCTAAGTTACCTAACTATTCTTAAATCAACCTATGGAGGCCTAAGTTAACCTAGGCTAAGTTGGTAGGTAGTAGGTAGGTTGACCTACGTCAACTTAGGGGTGGCCTAATTCAATTTGAAACTAAAAAATTTGATCTTTATAATTTTGTGTTTAATAAACTTAGTATAAAAAAACGTGGTAGTGCAATGGATGAGGATTTGATCTCCAAAATGTAGGTGTAGGGTTCAAATCCTTGTTCTTGCAACTTATGATACCTAGGTTATTTAACTTAGGTTAGGTAGCCTAATTTAAGCTACCTAGGTTAGGAGGTTGAGGTCTGTTTTTAACTTATGCCACTTAACCTAGGTTAGGTAGCTTAATCTAGTTAGGTTAGGTTATATTGACTTTTGCTCATGTGGGATATTCATAATTGAACATGTGTTTATAGATTTTTGACATATGTCATCCATCTATCAAAACATCTTTTGTAATTTTTAATTGAGTAAAATGATGAGGTCGACATGGCATGCACTTTACATGTCATACCAAGGCCAATGATGATATGAAATTTCAATATTATAAGAAAATTAAAAAAATCTTAGTTGATAAGACAACTAAGTTTTATAACTATATGTCTTTTGAAAATAAATGGGTGAAACAACATGGGTTTTAACAACTCAATAGTCACTAGTCGCAATTTAATTTTTTTTTAATACATAATCACAAAAGCTAGTTGTAAAACCCAATATTTGTTGTTGTGATAAAAATGGCGTGTGTGGTTATTAATAATGTTTTCTAATATTTCCATATTTGCTAAAAGGATGTTAGAATAATATTTAAACACCAGATGTGTCATAAATGTTAGTGCCATGGAATTCATTCATTTGAATGTTCATTCATGATTTGTAGTGAACTTGTATTTAACTCTTAATTTAGGTCTAGTTCACTTTTAATTAATTCTTAGTTCACTTTTAATTAATTTTAATTCACTTTTAGTTCACTTTTAGTTAACTTCCAATTTGTTCTTAATTGAATCCTAATTGATTTTTAGTTCATTTCTAGTTAACTCATAATACATACATGGGTGCACATGGGCCACATGTTGGTTGAAAGTTTAATTTTATTTATTTTTGGATCTAGGTGCCCATTAGATATAAATAATTCCCTATTACCTTTAATATGTTCAACATTAATTTTGGATACGTTTTTTTGTCATAACCTTATTTTGTTCTTGTTTTGTTCTTGCAATAAATTTTTGTTGGATTCTTGTTTTGCACATGTCATGTTTTTATTCTTACGAGTGTTGGTAACCCGTGGCTATGCCACTCTAGCCACCCCCAAGAAAAGGAGGGAGGACCCAAAAAAAACGAAAAAAAAAAAAGAAAAAAAAACACCTCCCTTCACTCCCTCGCCCGGTCCTTCCTCGCCCGTCCCCCCCCCTGCTGGCCCCCTCCCCACCCGTGCTGGCCCCCTCCCCACCCGTGCTGGCCCCCTCCCCACCCGTGCTGGCCACTTGTGCTGGCCCCCCCCACCCTTGTTGCCCCCCCCCCCCTACTGGCCCGCCCCTGCTGCCCCCCCCCCCTGCTGGGATTTTTTTTTTTGTTATTGGATTCCTAACTGCCGCCGGTTCCACCATAGTGTTAAAACGCAGAACGCCGTGTGTGACACACAGACGGACACACACCATTTTAGCTTTTATATATAGATTTTTCTTGTTTCATGATTTGGATTTGGAACTAGATTTGCCTTTGTTTTAATCTTGGTTTAGGAAATCTTGTAGGCTTAATTATTTTCGTGCTTGTGACAATGCATAGTAGATTTTTGCAACAAAGTTGAGTCTTCCATGGGTGGCAAGTAGCTTGTGCATGTTTATGTGTCTGAGAGGAGGAGTTTAAGGTTTCAAGCTTTGTAGGGTTTTATATCAACCCATATGTTGTTATTCCATGTAGTCTTTTTCCTCCATGCTTAGAAATTGCAGGTGGTTGGATTCCACCACCTTCATGTCAAACATTGTTGGATGGACTTCATCTCCATTTCTAGAGATGGCAAGTTGGATTCCCCCCATCTCAATGCTAGATAGAGGAGGTTGTTGGTTGGACTTCACTAGTTCATTGTAAACATGAGAAGGAGATTGATTACATTGCCACCATCATCTTCATTTGATGTTTGCAAATTTTTTGCTTGAAAGACTTTTTATGACCACTCACTTGCTTGGACATTGTAATTTTTGGTAGAGGTGAACATTTCTTGAAATGGAATTTGGGGTTTGAATAGTTTTTTTGATTTGTTGACGGTTTTTGTTTGTGAATTTCATGTTCATTTTGACAGTTTAAAGGCATAAAATGGACATTTGTACTTGCATCATACAATCCTTAAGCCTAATTTAACCTTCTTTAAGAAAATGTTTAGAAATGTCTAGAAGTGAAGAAAGTCGAAGCAAAGTTAACTTGGGCCATAATTCTTGTTAGGATGATGATTTCTTTGATGAATTGTGATGGTTTGGGGGAGTAGATTCTAAAGAGACCTACGAGATGGGTTTTTAAAAAGTTGCTAGGAATTGAGGATTTTGTATCAACTTTATATAAACAACATGAGAATTTGTCTTCCCACAATAAATTTACCACATTGCATATTTCGATTGTTGTTGTTGTTCATGATCACTTGACTAATTCATGCTTAATTGTAAAAAAAAAGGTGTTGTTGGGCTTGATTCCATTTTGATAGAAATAATTTTCTATCATTGTAATATTTTAATTAGGAAGGATTGTAAATCACAATGGCAACTAGGTGCTAGGTAGAATTCTTTGGGCTCCCAATTTGTTTGTGGTTATTGAGTAGAATAAAGAATAGTTGTTGCAAGACTGGAAGAAGCAAGTTGTTCATCATGACGGAAAAAATAAAGTTGACAAAAACCTTGAACAACAAGTCAAGGTCAAATTTTCTCTCTTGATCGATGATATGCTTATGGCATCTTCCTTTTGTGAATTATGAACTTATCAATTGGGTGAATGAATCAAAATATAAACATAATTGATTTTCATTATAATGTAGTGTAGTTTTTAATGTTGCAACAACGTTCACAAGATTGTCTTTTTCCTTTTTTCTAGTGAAGTAAGTTTAAGACATGTTTAAGCTATATCTTAGTTAGGGAAAAATGCATTGTGCAATGTTTTAGGTCATTGAACTCCACAACATAAAGTGGCCAAAGCTGTTGAAAGTAAACCTGTAAGGTCTTCATTTTATATAGATAAGTAGGATATTAATGGATTTTTCCATCATGATTTTTGCATCATGTAGGACTTTGGTATTTGTCATTGCCATGCACTACAAAAACATAATTTGAAAGTCATGGGGAAGTTATGGGAATTGAAATTTGTCAAGGTTATGAGCTAGACATTTTGTCATTTGTCTCTTCAAAAAGTTTAACTGTAATGGTGTGTAATGGTGTAAGGAACGTGTTTTAAGCAATCTCCTTGGATTTTGTGAATAAAGGCTGAAAGGGTTGTGCAATGGGAAATAAATCATCAATTGGGATTGTGTTTTTTTATATTTAGCTACGAGTAATGGCAAGCTCATGAATCCATGTGATAGGTATGACATTATCATCAATTCTTGTTGGGATCTTCACATACTGCTTCTTTTCAAATCTTATTTATGAAATTGTGACTTGTATGGATGTGTTGATGGTGATGTGTAATATGGAAAGAACATTGACAAGACTTCAAGATTAAGAGTTCAAGAAGGCCCCAAATGTTGTCAAAGATTTAAAGGTAACAAGTTGGTTGTTATTGAGATTGCACACTTGAGCCATTGTGTTTGATCTCCATGTTTAATGAGTTTTTTGTGGTAGGAACTTGTTTCTTTTTGTTATACTACATGTGTCATCATTTTTCTTATTTCGTGATGCAAGCTTTTTAATAATTCTCCCTTAAGAATGTAGGTCCAACTTCTCCAAAGACAAGACTTACCATCACATGTCACAAGGGCTTGAAATAATGAGACATTCACTTTTAAGGATTTTGGAATTTTTATATTTGATTAGCCAATAGTTGTTCCACCTGATGGTTATTTGTAGAAAATTGCAGAAGATGAGTATGAAAAGGCATTGATATTAGAAGTGACTCCACCAAATGAAATAGGTGTGAAGTTTGATTAAATTGGTGCTTTTCAAAATGTGAAAGTTGTCTTGAAGGAGCTTGTAATGCTTCTTATACAACGACTTGAATTATTCTCCAAAGGCTATCTGACCAAGGTATATGCCACAAGTCTTTGCCGGCCTTCTTTGTAGTGTTATAACAAAGGTGTTCCAAGATAAGAAGGATAATGGAAACATATCTATTTTTGATTAGTTGCCAACCATAGGCACTTTAGTAGAATGCACATTAACCATTTTGCCAATCATAAAAAGAATCACACAATAATTACATTGATCACCTCACAAGGTAAATTGTATATTTATGCATATGTATTTATAGTACCCTAGACATAAGTAAAGTCATGACTCTCCTTTTTGTTTCCACATTGAGTACTGTGATGTTTTGAAAGAACAACCCACCATAATCAAACATTCAATCATTTTTGTTGATGAGGTCAAAAATTGAACCATGCCATTTAATCCATTATTCTTCCAATTGCAATCATTTTCCCACCTCCTAGAAGTAATGTTTATTTTGCATATATGATTGTAGGTTTCAATCAAGTGCAAGCATGGTAGACAATTGTACTAATGCTGTTCTTTGATTTGGTTTTAAAGAAAACTAGTTTATTATTATGTTAATCTCTAGTACTTGTAAGAATATCAAGTCATCTTTTGCAAGCAATCAAATGAATGCAACAATTTCATAGGCTACATGATAGGAGGGTAGTTTGTTTAGTGTTCATGGTGGAAGTAAAACATGAAGCAACCCGTAAGACACACAATGAGTTTATGGCAACTAGGGATGGGCTTCATTCCAAGGATAATGAATGTGTACAAGTAATTGAACCCATTCCAACAAATAGATTGACATTTGAAATTATTGTGTTCTCATTGTGTTACTTCAAAGATACGAAGTACAATATTAAAACAACATCCACCCCTTGCCATGAGTCCTTTAATCATGAATGCACCCTTTTGCCATTTTTGATTGAAGTTAGTAAAAAAATTAGGGTATTGCATTCCTTAAACCAATTTGTTAGTTTCATTTACAATTGCATTGTACTCCCTTACCCATTTTACCATTTGCTATTAGAGTTCATAAGAAAATGAGATTATTGCATTTTACAAACTACTTTTGGTTTTAAGTCTCATTTACTGGTAGTTGATAATTTGTGAATGTAATTCATATGCAAGTGTTGCAATGTGCCTTATGGGCAGAAATGTCAATCATGATGATGCACATTTACTTTGGTGTGGTTGATCACTTAATCATTCAAGCTTACAACGAATGCTTCTCAAGAGATACAAAGCATTGGAGATTCAATGGTGCTCTATTACCCTATAGAACCAAAACAAATTCAAAGAACTTGCTTGTGTGCGTCATCATGCACCTAATGAAATGGTTATTACATGCAAATTACATGGCATCATTGATGACAATAGTGAGTAGCGTTTGTTTATCACTGCAATTTTCAAGGCTAAAAACTTTGTACAATTATGACTGATTCTTTGAAATGAAAATATGCATTTTTTGAGCTCAGCTATTTTGATCTAAAACTCTGGCTAAGGAGAAATTACCTCAAGTAACATGATGAAAGAAGATACTTGGAATGATTAATACCACTCCTTGATGACAGATGGTTATGCTTTTCCTCTGAGCACAAGGACATGTGATATCAGCAATATCAGCTTTTGGCCAAAAGACTACTAGGACTGTCCAACTCCATCTGGACTCAAAGCATACGTCCCCATCTGCTTGAAGATAATCTTCTTCACAGATAGTGGACTGATTGATTCCAATCTAAATAGAGCACATAACTTGACACTGATGTCTTCTGGAGGTTTACACCCCAGAATTGTGACACGCTATGGTACAGATCCTTATGATCACTTTCTAAAACTGGTCAGAAACACACAAATCGACTTCTAGATTAACGTGGATCAGCTTGCATTTTGTTGTCCGCAGCTTAGTTCCACAATCCTTCTCCAGTGAAATGCAATTTTTTCTCCTAAAAGCAACCATAACAAATGTGAGTAACATCAACAATCAATTGAACACCAATTCTATATTTGGTGGCAGAAGAACATGATGTGTTCATTGCATGGTTGAAGGGCGCATAAGGTAACTGTAAAACAAAGTACCTAAAAGGTGAGATTTAGGACCTCTTTTGGCCAAAAGTCTGAACATTCAAATCCACTATGAGATTTGAATATTTTCAGCTTGGTAGAATCTATGCTTGCAACTTCTGGCCCAAGTTGAATGTCACAAAGATAATTTATAGCCAATATATGTAGCCTACCTCCTTGCCTCCAACTAGAGGGTAGAAATTTCCATGTGGGCTGTGGGAGGTCCTGCAGAGCAGCAGAAGTTTCAAGGTACCATCAAGGATCAAAGGGAGCTCATCAACAGCCCAATGCAGTAGCAGCAGTTGAAAAGCAGCCCACATTCACACCAACATCCACCACTTGCTCCTTTGCATCTCCCACTGCCAAGGGTGTGCTTGAAGATGGTGGTTCCTATTGGGGCAAAGTATCCAAGCCAAATAGTACCACCACAGAAGCCACACTTGCAGTTTTCATATACAATTATTGGAAATGCAGGAATGATTTGTGTCATATGGAATCTGATAAGAGGGTCACCATCTGTTTCCAGAGCTGATGAAAGCACACTGACCATTCCACCATTCACGTCACCACTCAGCTTTCTCATCTGCACTTGAGCCTGCACAAATGTGAAGGTAAGCTCCAATGCTTGAGTGCTCATATGCCTACTCTACTTTCAACGTGCAGCATATAATTGAGAATAAAAGAGTATCAAACTTGTACTTCAAAGAATTTTAATATATAAGATGTAACTGTTAGAAGCTAAGAATAGTAGTGCTCCAATTAAATTTCTAGTAGAAGTAAAAATATTAACTTCTAAAGACTCCACTTATACTATGTCTATAGGTTAGCTACACTTAGTAGGACTGATAATTAATTGAGATTAGAAAATTAAAATTCTAGAATCAACAAGAGCAAAATCCGTTGGTTACAAACTGAAAACAAACAATGGAAAAAAGACAAGAACTGCTGAGGGACCATCATTGTTGTGAAGTATGCCTAAAAGAACAAACACCAAAACATGAATATAATTTAGTTAGAAATGACAATATCGAGAAGGCTTGATTTAAACACTTCCAAAAGGATTAAGATAGCTATGGAACCAAAAAAATTCAAAAGTACAAGAATTTGAGAAAACCTCAAACTCATGAAAACTAATGTTTACATAAATGGGGAGAATCTTGGTAATGACAGGGAAATAAACTCTAAATGCAATTAGAAAACAATTTTCATGAGACTGTGGAACAACTGAGGAAATGAAAACTATGGAAATCAATCATCAAGTGGAAACAGACTCCAAAGGAAGAAAGTAGCACAAGTTGTGAATACAATAAACCACAAGAATTTGTATTCACAAGCAGAATTATCAAACTACATGTCTCCTGCTGGCTGAGTCTGGAATCTACATCTTGCAACAAAAGTCTGTTCTATTCGTTGCCACAGTCAAATCTGCATCAATTCATCCTTCTACTGCTGATGTTCCACACAAGACCACAAACAGAGTGTAAGATAAATTACTCATCCAGATGGGAAAAATGAAAGTAGCTGTGATCTATATATAACCAACTTGGCTCATATTTCCTTTTGGCTCCAAATGCAATCTACTTACAGAAGGAAAAAATAAATTCAGACACTGGATGGTGCAATGATTGATGGAGGGGGAAGTTTTGTAGATCTTATCTACAAAAATTTCAGCTGAGACACTTGAAGCCACCAGAATGAATTCACTAAGATATAATGAAACTTCAGAAAGGAAAAATGTCATCATTGAGCTGGGCATTGTCTTGGGAAAGGTGGGCATATCTACCTGACATATTGTACTCTTTGACAGTTGCACATAACTTGCAATCTTCCACCTAGCTGCTCCTCAGCAACAGAAATGTAGCAAGCTCATAAAGCATTCTGTTACCTACATCCACTCGAGATTTAAATCCAGAACACACTTGTGAGCTTCCTCTGTTGCTCCATCAGCTTACAACTCTGGGCAGCTAAGTAGAATCAGATCAGGTTGTTCAGTGACTTTCAATGCCAGTAGAAAACAGTAGCAAACTTGATACGTAATCCTCAGCTGTGATTGTGTCTCTTACAAATTATTATGTAGGAAATACTTACTGCTTTTGGTCATCTTGCAGCAAATGAGTATGTTCAGCATCTCATGCTGTCAGCCCATGTACAAGTGGCAGTGCCTAGCTCCTGCACCAACAAAAAGAAGTGTTCTAAGTTTCCAGGTTCATACAGACATTTTGTGGAGGTGTCTAATGTGATGCAGGGATGCTTTGCTCTCTATAAACAAACAAATTTGAACATATTTGACAACAACATATATCCTGGGACCTTTTAAAGAGGAACCTTCAAGTTCTTGTGAAGAGGAATGAAATCTCTTCAGCTACAAGATGTGGCTATTTTCAGATATTCCCAGTGACAACAAAATGTAAAAGAATGAGCTTTGTACCTATGAACTGGTCAGACTCAATTAGACAGTGCATGTACATGTTGGAATTGAGGTGCTTTGATTCAATGCATCAGTTACTGTCCAAACCCTCCTGCTGATGCAATAATTAAAACCACAATGTGAACCACAGTATAGTAAAACAAACTACACAAACTTACTAAATCTTAACAAGGTAATAGGAAAACAGTGAGATTCATTTACAGTTACACACATTTGCTGTAATCATTTGATTTGACAGATACAGGAACAAGAGGACTTGAAGCATAAATTGCAGAATGTACCACATGATAATGACTGTTAATATCACTATTGGGCACTGACTTGGGTAAGAGCTCCTCCACTTCCACTTTAGCATTCTTACTGAGAGTGCATGCCCTTCCAAGCTTTTGCTTGCATAGAATCTCCACCTCTGCCATGAATCTTGCACTGACTGGCCGATGGTCAGAAAGTTGTGACTCTATGTGTACATATTGCAGCTGCCTGAGGCCTTTCCCATACCACAGGATCCGGTCACACCTGCAGAATATCAGCCTAATCAATTCAGAGCTCATACACAAAGTCATGTCTAGATATAAATAATCTTGTACTTGGAGCCACAAAACTTGAGAGATCTCTATCTGTCTCTTAGCAGGAATTCTCATATAAGGAGTTGTAAAAAAGTGACCTCAATTGTGAAGGTCAGTACAACGTAGAAATGAAAAGAGACTATGCTATGAATTGGTTAGGATATGGCAACAGAGCACAGGCAGATATGTCATTTAAAGGACTGCCCTGGTACTGGACCCCTAAACCTGTCCTCTTGATGGATGAGAAGAAATGGGCAGCAGTCAGGCTCACTGTTGAATGAATATGCCACCACTCTATAGGGGAAGAGAAATCAAGCTCAACAAAAATGAAACTCTGTCAGTACCATGCAGGTGTACGACGCTTCTCTCCAGGTTTTGTATTCCTTCCATAGTATTGGTCTGAATTGATCACGAACTTATAAGTTGGAGGAAAACATATGGAGCCCTCTTGCCAGTCTTGAAACACATGACCAGCTCCTTGCTCAAGTTTCAGCTGTTAACAATTCAACAAGACTAAGCTTTAAGAGTCCTGGATCTGAAACATGGCAGTTGAAGGCATCCAGAAGCATACAGTATGAAAAAAAGCATCATTTCTGAGAGTTCACAGACCTGATCTTTCTGTAACAGACCATCCCAGTCACCTTGATTAACAGCTTTCCATGTTTCTAAATCTGATGCCGCAACACGATAGTTCAAATCACCCAGCCATATTATTCGACTGCATCAGTTCACAAAACACCAGTACATTTGTGAGACCATTGTAAACCTCTTCTGCAATTGTTTGCAAATTCTGAAGGACTTTTCGGTAGTACTGCAGAAACAAAACCAGCAAAAGCTTGTAAAATCTTCTTTTTACTAACCTAAACACACAAGTTAGCTCACAAACCTTGAATAAAGTTTAGAAAGGAAAGTAGATGACATTTACATACTCATGAGCCATAATGGTCTTGGGCAACTCAGACCCAGTGTCTTTGATGACTTGTGGAAATGTGGTGCGGCGAAGAATATCAGCTATGTCCATGTTCCTACGAAGCTCATCCCCTTCCTTGTGGCCTGATGCCAAGTGTGTACATACAAAGCAGAAGCTGGTTTGATGAAGTGACATACTAACAGAAATAGCACCCTGTTTGTTAAATTGCCCACCAACCAAATCTGTTTAGCCATATTCCAGGGATTGAAGAGAACCCTAAAATGCCTAAAAGCTCAAAAACAGTAATCCATGCTCAGGTCTACACATAGCTCATTGGTCTACACATGTTATAGTCACCAATATCAGTTATCAATTGCTGAAACTGCTAGCAATAGGTCTGAGGTATCTTATTGGTGCAAATTCAGCAAAAGTTAGACAAAGAATGAGCATCCACCTACTTCACAAAAGGAAAGAAAACCTTAATGAGGTGTGTCTGGTTAATTTTTCCCCAGAAATTCTGGGACCCTGGACAATGTGCACCTTCAATCAGTAAAAAGGTAGAAAATGTTTCACCTTATTCCCAAGGAAATTAAAAATCCCGCAGCCAACACTGCAGACTTTAACGTTGTGGACATGCTGCCTGAGGTCTGAGCGAACCCAAATTGTAATTAAGATCCCCACCATTTGCTTGCTTGCAACACATGAATAGTAGTGTTGACTACCTTGCTGGGATGGTGTGCTATTTCTGGAAGAAACAGGGGCCATTAAAGCATAATCATCTGTAAAGTTGTCATCCAGCATAGCTGCTTCGGCAAGCCAATCTTCTGCTGCTGTTTGAACATGTTCCATGGGTGACCATTTGTGTACAGTTCCATGATTTTCTTCCTTGAAATACTGCTTTCCAGTGCCATAGTAGGTCTGTCCTTGCACACCATCCTCAGAATTGCAGAGTGAGGACCCCAGACATTCATCTGGAGAAGTGTTCAACAAGCTGTTGACACTGGAAATTCCTTCATAGAGTGCATTTGTATGCCAAGCAGAGGGTGGTGATCTGTAGCTTTTCAATGACTCTTCTGCTTTAGACACTCCCATCTGGTTGTTAAGTGTCCGACGGATCAAATCCTCCCACATCACTTTAGGAGTTTCATCTTCCATCCACAGCACATTGATTGCATTTAATGGCACAACTTCTTGAAATCTGTAGCATGCACATGAGCAATGACCAGCTTCATCTATGCGTATTGGCAGCTTTAACTTTCTGACTTCAAAGCCCAGCCACTTTTGTCTTTTTGATAGCAGAATTACCATAAGACCCCCAGTGCGTACACAACTGTCTTATTCAAAGCATACAGAGAGAGTTGGACAAATTTTTGAAACCATATTTTCTTAACAACATTGAGCTGCATAACTCAGTCATTGATCAAGAATGATCCGATGATCTTGTATTGCATTCTCACAGGTCATGAAAAAGGCACATCCCAAACCATGAGAGGTGAATAAGAAGATGAAAATCAAACTATATGCAAGCAGAAGGCCAAGAGTACCCACCCAAGCACATAGATATCAGCTGGCTGAGACATGTCCAACCATTCTTCTATATTGAGGTCGTCCCCAGGAGGCTTTCCAGCAACATTCCATGTTCCTACTGCAATTCTGCCAAGAAAAAAACCATAGAACAAGGATGGCAATTATCAACACAACTCAAGAACTCTCATCATCTCACAAGGCTTGATTAAGAATATCCAAAAGAATGATAGGAGCAACTGATGGAAATTAGAGGTACATTGGGGTTGCAGGATCCAGAGTACTAATTAAGTAGACATTTTACCTGAACTCCAGGTTGTCAAGACGTTCCTCATGAAACATTTCAGACTGCGTTCTTGCTGGTGACTGCTGTGGTGTATCTATAATAACAAGGATACACAATCTTAGTTGAAGACCCAAAGTGTCAGTTGCAGGACCATGATGCATCTTCTCCAACTAAAAAGACTGACTGGTGGAATATGAAAGGCAAATGAAAGGGAAGCTTCAACTTTTTACTGTCACTCACAACAGCAAGGAATTTATGATTGACCCATAGTGGCCCAGACAGCTACAAGTTCAGACATTGTAAAGAAGACAAAATAATGGGTGAATCCCTTATGCCCCTCATCATGGAAACTGTATGCATGATTCACACCCTAAGTAATTACTGCCCTCGTGACAACGAAAATGGGAAGCAAGATTGTCAAAATGGGTTCCTACCTGCACTTGACAGGGCATCATCTGAGTCTGGGTCCAATTCTGCAGGTGTGCCTTGGTCCCCGGCTTCACTAACTGCAATTGCATAGCAGACTGAGCAACGGGTACAGAGGAATCGATAGCAAATTGCTTTCTTGAACGACAGTCATATAAGCACAGGTCAAAAAAATGTTGGGAAGTGAGAAGGCTTTTTAGGCAAGAAAGAGAGAATTACCATAGTCTTCTTCAAACTCATCAGAGTTGCTGTTATCTTCTGCATCGTGACCACATCTGATATCATCTTCACATTTGAACTCATCTCCAGTGGCTCTGAAGGTGAGCCACTTCTTCATGAACTGTCGAGGCCAGGACTGCAAAACATTGACACGCACCTCGTGAACTCATCAACTCTATATCCTAGGACTCGCTTGCTCGACCTCCCCAAATAATTTCACGGTGATCAGGTATATAGGATGTTTGCAAATGTACCTCGCGTCGGCCGCTTTGCATTCTCGTTAATTTCCTAGTCCCCATCGCCCGCGATGGTAATCACCTGCTCACAAGCGAACATCATTATCTATTCTTCAAGTTTCAATTCCTTGCCAATAGCTTTGCACCCCGGACAAGACTTTCAAAGAGTCCGCTGAGGGAGCGACGATGGCTCAGAACAGGACTAGTACAAAAAGCATGCATGGTGACAAGAAATCATTTGCCGTCACATCTATCACCATCGACAGTTCATGAAGACTCCGAACTGTAATTGGCATCTATTCCTACACAAGCGATGGTACTTACAACAATGCTCACAGATTTCGAGAAAGAAGACTCTGCTTTTTTTAGCATCTATTCCTATACAAGGGAAGAATGTACTAGCCGAGGGTACTTGACAGGGAAGTGCCGGACACTGACTCTTTGAAACGGGCTACATCGTTCAGTGAGCTCCGTCGTCATATTTTGAAGAAATGCCTTGAAAGGCACAAACACTGCAAGACCATGTGCGATGAAGACTACTAATCTTCTGATTGCAAAATTGCATGCAACGTGCGGCTACGGCCACGAGCCTGAAAATAGTACTGCTGTTGCAAGAAGTCGCCAAAAAAGACTTTCATGCAGTCGTCAAACACAAGTAAGAAAGAGAGCGGAGAACTGCAAAGGTTTCTTCAAGAGACGAACTCACCTAGATGCCTTTAGCGGTCACTGTTTTGGTTATCGCAGGACACGAAACTATTCGCCAGGGAACCAAGAACCTTATCCTCCGTCAGGGCTGAAGCATGGATCCGACTCCTGAAGGGAGAGGAGAGCCGAAAGTCGAAATTATTCTCTATTATGGGGAGAACGTTTGTAGTGTGAGGTCAAGAAGCACATGACTTAAGCCTTATCATATGCTATGGATTTCTAGGATGAAACAATACTTGGTGATGTGATCCCGATTAGATGGATCATGGAGCAAATGAACTGCAACGCGGAGGTTCTGGCAATCTGCTGCAGAAAATACACCGATCTGCCAAGTCAAGCATAGGCATGCAACACTATGTTCACCTACATATATGCAACCTCTAAGAGTGCGCAATGTGTGTTCAACGAAGGGGGAGTGCATCAAAATGAAGAGACGAGAGAGAAGAATATGGCAGAAGAAAACTGGACGCGGAATAACGCAAGCTTGTCTGCATACAGCAGTTCTTAAAGCCAGAGGGAAACGACAACGGCGGCTGATCCATGAAACAATCAACACGGACTTCCTCTAGAAAGGGGGAAAAAAACGCATTTACAATTGCGCCATCTGGAAAAGCAGAAAACAAAACAGCGAAATGAGGAAGTCTAGATCCCGAGGGAATGTGGAGCGGATTTTCACACGGGCAAGCGCGATTGGAGAAATTTTGTTGCGACCTGGAGAGTCGGAAATCGTCTGGGAAATCTTCGTTCAATGCGCCAAAATTTTGAGCTTAAGAACTGGGGCGCTATCGTCCCCCGAAAAAACAGTGCCACGATCCTCCACTCTATGGAAAGATTCTCGGCTGCCAGAGAGAGGGAAACATAAAAAAAACAGGTCAAAAGCGGCGGGAAAACAAGCGCGATGGTCGGATGCAGCGCTGCAGCGACGGACGTCCTCCCCGCGTGCACGAAAGGGCAGCGACGACCGCGACACGAAGACGCTCCCAAATATCTCTTTTCACAAGGGGGAGGCGGGGGGGGGGGGATCTATGGGACACCATTGTAAAGTTCACTTTACATTACGAGTCCAGATCAAGTTTGAACCCCGAATCCAGCAATCCTATTGGTGCAAGCACTGAAAATAGTCCTACGAGCTTTACACAATAATAATAATATTCTAATCTATGAACTGCCTGGCCTGTGAATCCCAAGAGCCAAAAAGGATACCATTGTACCTTGGTAGCTTCAACACTACCTTACCTTAAGGTCAGTTTCGTCATCAAATAATCCTCAAAATAGTGAAATAAAATTTTGTGAAAATATGAAGTTGACATGTTGAAAATCATCATAATATTATCATAGCCTACATTCTGAATATTTTCACTACTCATATCACAATTATTATACTTAGATGATGGACAAATATATATAATTTCAATTTTTTTTAAAAATTCATTTTTGAAGAAAATTTTATTTGTTTTTTGTCAATGTGAAAACTGACCCAAGGTTACAATAATTATATTATTTTCAGAAATGTTGAAAGAAAAAAATTTCAAACAAAATAAAATTTTGAAGGAAATTAAAGAATCTTGTAGAATATTCTGCAATATATGTATATAATTTATTTGTTTCGACATGAAATCTTCAAAATTAATTTGTAATTAATTGACAGACATGTCTTGAAGCTGGCCTTAGGTATTAGAGTACCTATCAACTTGGGAAAGCCAATTCACAACCCTTGTGACCAATGTTGTAACAATAAAATAATATTTTATTCCAAAAATGTACATCTCACAATGAAACTTTGTGCATGCTCCCACCTCCCCTCCCCTCTCCCTTGTTTTGTTTTTCTCCATTTTTGTCCATCTTTATTTTGTCTCTCTCTATTTTTGTCTTCTAGGATAGGTAACATGAGAGAACAAAATTGGAAGCATACGAAACATTGAAGACTTGGTTTCCAAATGTGCTTCGCCTCCAAAACTTCATGCAAGAAATCCTTGCCTTGCCTTGGGTGAACCGGCACCCACCTTACAAATATTCTAAGATTGGTCGTGATGGGGGGAGAAGCCAATTTATTTTTATTGGCCTTGCCTACCAAGGCGAGGATATTGTGTTGAGATTCATTATACAGTATAGTAGCTTAAGGAATTTTTGGCCCCTAGGTAATAATAGGTCTATTTTTTATATGAGGATTTTTGAAAGATGATATTTTGGCTTGTGTTGAAACTTGAGATTAGTTACTATCTTGAAGGATTTTGGTTTCTTTCACACGATTATTATATTTTTTGCAAAGTGAAATATTTGAGTTTTCGTAATTCTTCTTTTGGCCTTCAGATACCTTTTTGAAGTATTTGGAAGATTATATTTTTGCATGGTGAAATATTTGAGTTTTCATGATTCTTCTTTTGGCCTTCAGATACCTTTTTAAAGTATTTGGCAATGCCACAATGTGACACACCCCTTGTTTTTTTTTTGGTTTTAAGTGACCTGTTGTTTTAACTTGGCTATTTTCAGTGCTTTGAAAGTCGAAGCCAGGAATTAAATAGTGGCCTAAATAAAAGTGTCTTGGGCTGTGCGTGGAGTCAGGAGTTAGGATTCTTTTTTGTCTTTTGAAACAATACTATTTTGTGGTGGGTTTTTGGCGTTTGCTACCTATGTCTCTCATCTTCCAATGTCTCATTTCTTTCCTCTTCGTTGTGTTTCACCTAGTATATTTCATCCACAAAATTTCTCGGCCAAGCACCATATTTAGTATCACCTATTCCTCTTCAATGAGAGTTTCCAACATTTTAAAACAAATAGGTTGTTACTAGTGTCGGGTGGGCATGAGAAAAAATGTGAGAATTAAATAGGGTTTCAAGCTAGTTCTCAATTTGAATCTTTTGGGGTACTTCATTGAGTGATGCCCTTTGTGAAATTTGGCTATAAGGTTTCATATAATGTGAGAATCGGGCTTTTGAAACCTTGATCAAATATGTACTTTAATTTTGTTGAAACCCTGGCAGGATATTAAAAAAATTAGGCTCAGGGTTTCGAGGTTTAGAATTATTTAGGTGTCAATAGGTCAGTAGTAAGTAGGGTTTAGTCACTAGTTGTTTAGTTATTTAATCAATGTTTAGTTAGTAGTTAATTTAGGGTTTAGTTAGGTTTAAGGTTTAGCAAATTGCTTGCTGTTTGCTATAAAACAAATGTTTTAGAGCTACTTATTCATTACGTGTGAGTTTGTTTCGCTTTTTTGCATTATATATTTTTCTTGTTTAACTTAATGTGCTTGATTAGTTAGTTTGCTTAGTGTTGTTTTGTGCTCCTCTTATTCGATCTTCTGTTTCGCTCCTCTTGCTTGACGTGTTGTTTTGTTTTTCTTGCTCGACTTGTTTCGCTTCCTTTGCTCGACCTATTATTTTGCTCTTTTTGTTTGACTAGTTGCGCTCTTCTTGCTTGACCTACGGCTCTGGTCCCTTTGCTCAACTTGCTACTTCACTCTTCTTGCTTGACTTGTTCTGTTTATTTTGTTCGACTTGTTGTTTCGCTCCTCTTGTTCGACCTGCTTTGCTCTTCTTACTTGACCTGTTGCTCCACTCCTTTTGCTTGAACTACTTTGCTCCTCTTGCTTGATTTGCTATTTTGTTCCTTTTGTTCAACCTATTTTGCTCCTTTTATTTGACTTGTTACTTCGTTCCTTTTGTTCAATATGTTGTTCCGCTCCTCTTACTTGATTTGCTTTGCTCCTCTTGATTGACCTGCTCCATTATTCTCGCTCGACCTCTTTGTTCAAATATCTATTTGTTACATTCATGATTTTGTTGTTCCATTCCTTTTACTTGACCTCTGTCACGGACGTGACAGTGCGAAACCAACTTTCCAACATTGGAGTTTCCAATAATATCTTAGCATTGGAGTTTCCAATAGTATCTTAACATTGGAATTTCCAATAATATCTTAGCATTGGAGTTTCCAATAGTATCTTAGCAGTATAAATAGAGATCCTTGAGACTTTGTCCCTCACTCTCGTCAACACCAGTTGTATTTGCTCTTCCAATATCAATACTACTTCTAGCTTTCTTTCTTTAAGTGTTATTGATTCTAGTTTTGAAGCTTCAAGTGCTATTCCCAGTTTTGTGTGAGTTGTTGTGTTATTGGTTCTAGTTCCTAAGCTTCTAGTGTTATTTCCAGTTTTTGTGTGAGTTGCTGTCCGCAACAACCTCTTTGTTTAGGTACCTCTATACTATGCCCATAATTTTGCTATTCCTTGCTCCTTTTGCTCAACCCTACTGCTCTACTCCTCTTGTTTCAATTCTTTAAGCCAAACTTGGAAGGTGAAAATTTTTGTGTTCAATTTCTATTTGTTGAGTTTTTTAATTATCGATGTTTTTGGGAAATGGTGGTTGATAATGTGTTTGTTATTTTGTGCATGAATATTTTGACATTGTACATTTAATTATACATATTGCATCTCACTTTTACACATTGCATTTTATTTGCACAATTGCATTGAGTATTTTTTGAAGACATTGCATTTTTTTTCCCTTTCAATTGCTTGTAAATGTTTAGGTTGATTTTCATATAGTTGGCAGAATATTAATTTGGCAGAAAAATACTTATTTCTAATTTCTCCTTCAAGGAAGATAATATTTTGGTAAAAAATGGGGGAATCAAGTCAAAATGAAATTTTAATTTTGATTGAAGAATTTCAAACAAATGAAAATGAAATGTACATTCAAGAAGATGTCGAAATGAAATAGTAAAAACTGTTGAAAAACAACCTGCAAAGAAAAGGCCAAATGTTCAAACAAATGCAATATCTTTTTTTTTTGTTATAAAGGAACCTTTCAATAAGGATGATGTGCAACAAAAAAACTTTTTGTAGCACCTTGGCCTTTTGATTGTGAAAAATAATTTACTATTACAGTTTGTTGAAAGTGTATGGTTTAAGCGTATGATATTACATTTGTCTCCTAGAATTGTGTTCCCCTCTAGAAAACAATTTTTTCAAAAAATATTACCTAACTTGGTGGAGAAAATGAAACAAGTATATGTTTTGCCAAAAATCAATAAATTATATTTCTGCCATATCAAGCTTTGACTTGTGGATGTCAAAGGGTGCGCATGATATATTTTCTTTTGTTATAAAAAATTTGGGATGTGATTGGTAACCCAAACACATACTATTGGTTTATTTGAGGCAACAAAAATTATTGAGCAAACATTAGCTAACAATTTGACAAAATTGTTTGATCATATGGGCTAAAAAACAAAATCATTGCCTATGTTAAGGACGAGGGCTCAAATTTAAATATCATGACAATTATTTTAAAATCTATTGTAAAATGTGAAGTCCTTGGTTTAAATGAAAGTTTTTAGGCTACTTGTTTTGTCCGTGTTTTTTCCAAAGCATGCCAATATGTTACTATTGATGAAAAAGTTTGTTGGGTTCTCAAGTTTGTTTCAATCAAATTTGCTTAGTCAGATTTGCAAAAATGTATAACTTGGCCTATAAAATATGGAAAGGGTAGACAAAAATGGAACAAGGCTTGTTCAGATTCTAACTTGCCTCCAAGAAAATTAAATACACCAATGAGGACAAGGTGATTATTTAATCTGTTGCAATTTTTTTCCAAAATTATTGTCTTTCTTGTTTCTAATTGATTTGTTCTAGTTAGATATTCTAACATTGAAATTTTAAATTTGTTTATACATTTGCCAACAAAATCATTATGTTTCAAGAAGCATTACAGTTCAAGGATGTTATTATTCTTTCTTATAGTAGGCAAAATATTGTTAGAATAAGTGGAAGAGTTCTTCCTTTTCTTACTTAGCACATTCCTAAAATAATTATGGACTCCTTATCTCTTGTTTTGATTGCTTGTGTTCTCAACCAATTTAAGAGCCATTGGTTTTTGATGCATTATCCTTTGCCATTACTATGTGCTTAAAATTGAAGGAAGAAATTATAAACCCATTTGCCCTAGTTAGTTTGATTGGGATGATTTTGGGATAGCTTTTGAATTATCTTTGTTTGCTTCCAACATCAAAAGAGAAGTCCATGGATTTTTGGATTCTTTTCTTGCTTTTTAAAGATTCTTTGAGAAAAGAAAAACTCACAACATGTTGTCTTTGATGTTAAACCCTAGATTCAAAAGCTTTTGTCTAGTATCTTTTTTTATTAGGTGAGAGGAAGGTGTAAATGTTGTGGATGAATATGATAGGAACTCTTAATATCTTATGCTTTTGAAGTGTTATCATCATTTGCATCCAATGATAGAATCTATTGGATGTGTAGATCAAACATGTGATGAATATTCCAGTTTGGTTATTTTTCAACAAATTGCATCTACAAGTGAGCCATCAAAGGAATGTGTCACTAGGGAACTATTGATTTTTAGACATTACTAAGTGGATCCCAAAGGCATCAAATGTCTTTTTCAATGGTGGGGAAAACATGAAGCTATGGTTCCTACAATTGGTTTTTTGACTTGTAAATCTTAGGCATTGAAGGTTCACAAAGAATTTTTTCTTTAACAAGCATATTTACAAATCTTAGGAAATATCGTTTACAATAAAAAAAACTTAGAAAAATTGGTTTTGTGAACGAAAATTGGCCAAGTGATCTTAGAAATGGATGTAAATTGTCTTTTTTAGTAAAGTTAATTCAAATAGTTTTGAGTTAGAAGAATTTGAAGGTTCATTTGAACGAGATGAAATAGTGGACATATAAAATGTTCAATTTTTTTTACTTATCATTTTTTTGTGAATTTTTTTGAATTTTTGAACATTGAAAATTAATTTTTGAAATAATAAAAATTCTAATAACTAGTATGTGAAAATCAACTTTGAAAACTGACTAGTATGACATGTTGAAAAACCCATGCTTTGACACCTGGGGAATATGTTTTTTGCAAATTTTTGAAACCTTACCTGGGTCTTTAAAAGATGAAAATAAAATTTTAAAAAAGAATTGGGTTGGGTTTTTCAAAACTCTCATACCTAGACTTGATGGTTATCATAAAAATTAGAAACCCGCCCAACACTAGTTGTTACCAGAGTTGGGTGGATATCACAAATACCCTGGGCCTCACGTGGGTATCACTTAGTCATCTCAATCTAATCCCCTCATGGTATCACCATGAATGATACTTTGATTGAACACCAAACAAGTGAAAACCAGATGCAAAAATTGATTTTAAGAAAAATAACAAAAAAATTTGAAAATTGGGTATGGTTTGACCGTTTATTTAGGTTAGGGTCTTAAGGTTTAACCACCATAAAAAATTAGTACAAGCAATGAAAAAGAGGGTATCAACATCAAATTTAATTATGTTTCTATGTATAATGGAACAACATTTTAGTTATTGGATCTTGTTGTTCATTCATGGACCATGGGGTTTGAATTTTGGAGGTATGGTGTTAAGTCAATTTAATTTAATTAGGGCGAAAAAAGGACATTTTCATTGCCAGACCCACATCAAAATTTACATGTTAGGTTTAATTTGTTTTGGGAGATGGGAGATCCAAAGGAGGGCTAATATTTGGTGGTAGGTACTTATTAGTGGTAGGCTAGATCAAATGGTAATGATGTTTGGAAAATTTATTTTAAATGATGATTTATTTTAGAGGTTTTTCACAAACCTTCAACCAAAGGTCCTTTAATTTTGAATCTTTTCAAAAAGCCAAAGATGTCATTAAAAAATCAAATCAATAATTATTTAATCTTAATTTATAATTTGTAATTTTAAAATATAAAGTAATACCTAGTTTGTGAGAACCAACAAAGGACAATTGACTGTTCTCAAAATTCCGAGAACCAACATGTGAAAATCGGTTTAATTTTTTTTTAATGTTGATACCCTTGCTTAATGTAAAAACTTTTGAAATATTTATTTGAAGAGAACCAAACCCTTTTGTAAATTACTTTATGAAAATTGGATTCAATGGGTATCATAAAATTACAACACCTGCCTAACATTAGTTGTTACACAACTTTTTTTAAGGATTTTCAATGGTAGCCAAGGTGGCTAGGGCTTTCTAGTCCAGGGCTTTCTAGTCCAGGGCTAACATGTGGTAGTTTAGAAAATAAATTAGTCGAATTTTTTTAATTACATCATTTTGTGGGCAAAAAGTGTGTATTTTGTCTTTTTTTATGTTAGAAAGTTGGTGGTTACAAGGTTATTGTTGTTTTCATTTATAAAATCAATTATATTCTTCTATAAGTAAAAAGAAACTTTGAAAACAAAGTAGCAAATTGGCATCCAAAATATTAAGCAAGTGGAATTTATCTCATATAAACCTTAGAAGCAACATCTCATACGCAAATTGAACACCAATTTCATTGGATCTTGCCTATTCCAACAAGATATAGGTTTACACAACTAACCAACTAATGCTTGAAACCTACTCAAACACCCTATTAATGTGTAATGTTTATACAACATGTAATTCCTTTTAAAAAACTAAATGTTGCATGTTCAATCATTGAAGTTGGTTTAGTAACCCAAACATGATGTAAAACATTATTGCAATCGTCCACAATGTTGAAAAATTGACCGAAATGTTCATACCTTGCTTGTTCATCACAATGTATTCGATAAAGATCCATTTCACAATTCTTGATAATAACAACACAATCACAAATAAAAATATTTCATGTTTGAACAAACTTGGAAAGACCTTGAACACAAGGCAACACATGGATAATGCAATCAAAACCCAAAAACTTCAATACCACAAATGAGCTCCAATTTTGCTTTAGTAGATTCATTTGACACTTGTTTTGGAAACATATGGATCACCAAGGTCTTATACTTAGTTAGAATCCACTTGGTAATGTAAAACATGAAGTTCCAACATGTCTTGATGTTGCAAAAATCCTTCAAAGCTTCATTCTCTAGAAATTCAGCCAACATGCATCCATCCAAAACATGGTTAGGGAATGTACAATAATAATTGTACATAGATTGTAATAAAGCTTCAATCTTGGACACCATTGACAACTTGTAGAGCATTTGAATAACAAAATTGGTTCAATGGGTAACACAATGCACCCCTAGCATGAAAGGGGCATGTTTTTCCTTCAATTGTGGAATAACACTACTCTTAGGCCCTTAAAAAACTAATAGACCATCAACACCAAAGTTAATCAATTTGGAAGCCAACTTAGTCTTACAAAGGCCTCCATATTGTAACAAGTTTGCCATAATCACCTTAGTTAAATTGTTCGAAGTAACACCAAACAACATTTGTTCCAATGTTAAAAAAATAGGTATGTGCTTCCAACCTTCAACCACATACACATGAACAACAATCCACCCATGGCAATCCACAATGGTGATTTCATCAAAAGACATAGGAAGGACCTTTGTTGATTAAATAGCTAAATGTACTTTCATGAACACAAGCTTTTGCATGCATTTGATCCTTGTCCAAGCACTTGTGTCATTCCAGTGATGTTGAAGGCTTTTTCGGACTTGTAGAAAATCAAACAATTCCCCCATGCTTTTGTGGTCTATAATTAGGCACCCATGTTTTAAGAGATGATAAATTGTCACAAGTTGGGTCAAGACACATAACAAGGAACCAAAAAAGGCGTTAGATGTTAGACATAATTAGTTAAAATCAAACATTTAATTTTTTATTGTCATTTAAAACCATAGTAATCATGGCAAGTTAGTCATTTTTCCTAATATGAACGTTAAAGAACTGAGAGTAAAAATTCATTTGATCCAATTTTAAGTTTTGGTTTTAATTTAGGACGTTTGAAAATGTACACCTATTGAGTCAAATGGAGTCAATTTTGCAAAGGACTATCAAAAGGATTCATATAATAAAAGAATTTTCATTGAAAAAAATATAGATGATAAAAACATATTAGTCACATTCAAAAAACACTCATAGTTTGAAAAAATGAAAATTTAAAACTTTAAAAATTCAAATAATGTTTCAAAATTGTTTCAGAATTTCAAAATTTCAAAAGTCCTTTACCACGTATAAAAAGGGTTATAATGTACATGGTGTATTATAAAAAGTTATAGCTTAAAGTATAATAAAACTAAAGATGATTTAATTTTTAGTGATGACTTCAAATGTTGATCATTTTTCAAGATGAAACATTGAATCTATAAGGAACTTGCACACTTTTAAAAATTCATATAAATTCAATAATGACTGACAAAAAATGTGTGATGCATTGGGGAAATTTTTAATACTTTTAAAAACAAGTTACAAAAAATTTCATTCAAAATTTTATTTACATATAAAAGTTATTTTGGGAAAAAGGTCTTGTAGTCCATTTCTAAAGTAATCCTTTTGGCTCCTAATTATACATTTTGACCCAACTATAAAATATAAATG
Organism: Sphagnum contortum; assembly: GCA_963920785.1. Classification (NCBI taxonomy): domain Eukaryota; kingdom Viridiplantae; phylum Streptophyta; class Sphagnopsida; order Sphagnales; family Sphagnaceae; genus Sphagnum; species Sphagnum contortum. The sequence goes on from OY987276.1 coordinate 11,994,716, forward strand.
GCTTAATAGGAGCGATTGGCACACCTTTAGATGACTGCTTTTGGGGGAATATTCTTGGAATATTTTTGAAAAAAGTTTTCAAAAAAGTCTTTTAAAATATATTTAAAATATTTGTATTATTTTCTAAAGGTTTGTGTTAAAAATTTGCCAAAAAATGTCATTTTCAAAGTTTTCCAAGTCCATTTACAAAATCTTTCACTTTTTAAAAGTAATGGTTACAAGTCTTTTTACATTACTTTTGAAGGTCCAAATGTTGATGAAATAATTTCATATTTTGAACATTTATAAAATGAGATATAGAATTGATAATATGTAAAAAAATTAACTTATTTTCAAATTAAAATTCTTTTTTAAAAAATTGGTGTAAAAAACACATAATTAAGCAGTGGTTACAATTGTTTTTGGCTCCTATTAGCATGATTGCACCTTGCAAAAAATTTCATTTGTGCTTAGAATTTTATCCAGCATGAAAATGATCAAAAATAGAATTTTTACCATGGAATGTTGTAAATTGATATTTGTTATTGGCATGTTGGTTAGTCAAATTAGCAAAATACCAACCTTTTGTTACCACTAGCCTAATTACAAAAACCTTTCAACAACTATTATGTTTTTAAAAGCCATCAAACTTGGGGATAAAAAGTTTTTTGTGTTTCTATTCTTTAATACAATTTCTACATCTAACCATTGACAACTTACCATTCATACCAACAATTCCATTTCTGCCCAAGGCAATTTGGCAACCCAAATGCCTTGAAAAACTTGATTTTGCTCCCATTCATGCATCTTAGGTTTCTTGTAATGACTAGGATTAAGATCATTGAAGCATGGTCTTTTCCTCTACCATTAGCAATGTTAGAGGATGAAGCTCCATGTGTGGCTATAAACATTGACACATCAAGGACTTATTACATTGCAATAGTCAAACCATGTTTTGACAATTGTTCAATGACACAATTGATAATAGGTTTGGAAGAACAATGTCAAAACTTAAAGTTTGTTAAAGGTTTTAAGGGAGTCATACCTTATATTAGAATAAAAGACAAAAGTACGTTAAGGACCTCACCATGAATAAAAGATAGGATGTAAAGAAAGGCTTACATATAATTTAACAATTTATTATTAATAATTGAATACTTAAAACTTTTTAAGCTTGTAATGTAACACAACAACGCTCAATTCGTAAGCAACAATAGAGTTAGTGAACATTAAGTTCAACAATTCAAGACCCAACTTATACTTAATTAAGGCAACTGGTAAGTATAACTTTTAGTTCTATGCAAAACACATTCAAAACAGATATCAAATTGATGAATAAATTCTTAATTTTTAGATTTATTAACAACATTTTGATTATAGTCTTAGTAGATCCTCTACTTGAAGGTAATCACTAGATTTTGTTATGTAGACCTTATTTCCTTCTAATTCTTTACACCCAATTTTTACATGTTCTACCACACAAACTAATGTTTTCAAAAACATCAAAACCTACAAAGAAAAGTGATAGACAACCAAAATAGGGAGGAGGGGAAATGTTGCCCCATTTTCTTCCAAACCCCCATTTGAAACAATGAGAATTCAAAATTACCATGTGCCCCAATCTAAACTAGTTGTCAAATTGCCTACTTGTTTAGCCCTTATGATGCCTACCCTAAACCATCAACATACCTAGGCATGTGCAAACATCATGGAGCCTTGTTACATTATTGCAACAGCACAATAGCTTTGATTTTTCAATCTGATCCTCACAGAAATGTTTGTTGCATTTTATAATCCATGGGTGATAGTTCAAATCTCATATGCATCTTGAATCACACATCAAGTTAACAAGTGATGAACACCTTGATTGAAGATTTGAAAACAAAATCCAATGTTACAAAACATTATACAAACTCCAAAATCCAAAAACAATTTCAAATCTAATAATCACATTCAACAAAATCATTAAACCTTGTAAGCAACTATGTATAGATTAATGAGAGCAAAAGGGGTGGCGAAGCTTTGAATAAAGTTCTCAAAAAAGGTGATGAAGTGCAACAAAATTTCATTGGAAGAAAATCAATTTTTAATCATTGCACATCAAAACCGAGCATCCAAAGGTTTGCATAAATCGTGATTGGGAGCAATGAACTTAAGCTATCTGTTCAATTAATGGCCCAAAAAACTAAAGCAATGTTAATCTCTAGAAAATTCAATATAATTCTAACCTAAGCTTGTAGTGGGCAAGTAGAATCCCATTTTTCTAGGTTGAAAATATGCAAAATTTTGTCGTTAAAAAAAAAAAAAGTTGTTATTGAATAACTTGTGTCTTTTGGGTCCATATTCCAATTAACTTTGACATTTTTTGGGCTAAGGGTTTATTTAACATCTTCAATGGAGATTATCATTCCCCCAAGTAGGTTTATAACCCCAAATTTTTAGATTGATGAATCAAATGCTTATAAGTTGGGTTGGGTATTTTAGGTTCACAAGGCCATGGCCGGTAATGTTGTTGTTGTTGTTCTTCAAGGGGTGTGACCTCAACCATTTCAACTTGGGCCACTTTGGATGAGAGTTTAAGGTCCATGGTCCAATGAAATAAAGTTGAGAGCCATAAATTGAACCCAGAACCTTTAAATGAGGGCTCAAAACCAAAAAGTGAGAAATTGAAGTTAAACCTACATGGCACCAATTTGTAAGGAAAATCAACTACTTCAAACCATAGAAAAGAACTAAAAAAAGGAAAACTCATGATTTGGAGAACCAAGATGCAAGTCGGGGTCCAAGGTAGGGTTCAACTCAAGGATTCAATTTGCCTCAAATGAATCCAAATTGGTTTTAAATGTTTTGGATCCAACTCCCCATTTAAAGTGGGCCTAAAAATGGGTTGCACATTACATATTTGATTTGCATCATAACTTCCCAAACGAGACTATTACAATTGTCAACCAATGAATATTATAATATCTAGCCTAATTAGGCATTAATTAATCATATTTTGAAATTGTGGACTTTTTTGAAAAATATTTGCTAAGCATATGAAGAATTTGAAAGAAACTCTCAAGCACACTAGCTTTATTATTAGTATAATATTGAATTGTAAAATATTAATATTTTTATGGGTAAATGTAAATGACCCCAAAAATATACACCATAACATACAACTAACTTACACATTTACAAAATAGACAATTTTTTTAATTCAAAAGAAAATGATCTATTATGGTATTGTTATATGAAGAATGAAATTATTTAAATTGTAGCCTATGATAATTATGATTTTTTTCCACACTTCAACTTCATGTTTTCATGAAAATTCATTTCACTATTTTAAGGACCATTTTGTTAATGTTAAATGCCTTCATGTTGAAACAATTTGAATTTTTTTGCTAGTGGTGTGAGTGTGGAATGCTTCAACTAATTTGAAATTCTTGATCCCAACCTCTCCACTTTTGGAAATATCAAGCTGAAAGTTAGAAGCAACAATTGTGAACCATGTTTTGGTGATTTTTTCATGGCAAGGCAAATATCAAAAATGTATAAGGAGATGGGGTTGGAGAGTTCAAAAGGAGAAAAAGGTGATATCACTTTGAAACCACAACAACCTTGAATGCCAATGTTCTTGGTTTTGAACATATTAAGTGAAGAGCCTTTTAAAGGAGTTGTGCATTGGGGTTTGGGTCCCTTTAGACTTTCTTAAAGTTATATTACAAGAATTGAAAAAATCCTGAGGTATTTTTCCACCTCACTATAGCCCAAGGACATGAAAGTTACTAATGGAAAATGACATTAAGGAACTTCAACTTGGTGACTCATTGTGTGTTTTTAATCTTTGAGTTGATGGTTAAAATGATGGTAAAAAGAGGGTAAACAACCACGTGGCATGTCACTTGATCCAAACATTTATTTTTCATTTTTTCAAGAAACATAGGTGCAAGTATTTCAAATAAACAAGCCACATAAGCTTTTCTTCATCAAGATTTTTTTTTGATCTTAGCCATGCCTTCAATTTGTGAAGGCAAAGCAAAAAAGGCATCAAGATTTCCAAACCTAATTCCTAAGGCTAAAGGCATTGTTATTCAAGTGTTTCATAAGTCACAATTGGGTGAAAATACACTCAAGGGAGCCACAAAGAGTGTCAGATGTCAAAACTACCATAAAAAATTAGAGACTTATTTATTTACTACCATTTGAAACCATGGTAATCAAGGAATGTTATTCTTTTATAACACATATGAATGTCAAGAAATTCAAATAAAAATTCATTTAATCCAATTTTAAACCTTGATTTAATTAAAAACTTTTGAAAGTGAAAATTTGTTCCATTCAAAAAGGACTTTCAAAGGACTCATATAATAAAAACAAATTGATAGTAAAAAATATTAAACGATAATAACCTATAGACACACTTTTTTTAAATTCATAATTTTAAAAACATGGAACTCTAAAATGTTGAAAATCTAGAATATGTTTTTTAAATTTCAAATTTCAAATTTCAAGTGTGCTTTATCACATATATATGGGGTATAATGTACATGATGTATTGAACAAAGTTATATCTTATAATATATGAAATTGAACCTTAAAATAATGAACATTTTTTGGTATGATTTGAAATTATCATCATTTTTCAAAATGAAACATAATTTTTTTAAGGAATTTGCAAAATTTTATAAAATCCTTATGTATTCAAAAATGATTATGAAAATTGATTTATTCGGGTAACTCTAAGCATTTTTTATAACAAGTTGCAACAAATTTCAATAAAAAGTTCATGTGTATGAAAAACTTATTTTGGGGAAAAGGAACATGTAGTCCAATTCTAAAGTAATGCAGATGGCTTCTTTGTCTATGTTTTGACCCAACTTACTTCTCAAGATGTGACAAGGAGCCATGGTCATCTCCTTCGACAAAGCCAATTGATTTAGCCTGGGAGCCCTTGCACAATTTTTAGCATTTGTTAGTTTACATTATCAAATACAACAAACTAGTTTGAACCCAAGGAATGGTGATTGGGTAGTGTATTGGGTGCCACCCATTGCACAAGGAGTTGAGCGAATGCATGCAATTGCACTTACATGAGAAATTTGTTTCAATGAAGTTTTTCATGCAAGGTTTTTTCAAACTTATATTTTTTAAATGTGCATTCAAGACTTTTGTGATGGGTGATAATTCAAATGGAAAGACCTTTGAAACTTTGAAGTTAGGAAATGATTTTTGTCATTTCAACAAAGGAGTTCCTTAGGATCCAACAATGGTGGTTTTTGTTTCTTTATTTCATACATACTGTTGACTTTTGAAATTTGTTGTTTTTGGTTCAAACCACAAACTAAAATCTTTCCTTATTAGTCCAACCTACAAACTAAAAACTTCCTTTTTCCCTTATGCAAGGTTCAAATTACATATTAAAAATTTAGTTTCTAATTCAAACAACAAACTATAAAAATTAATTCTACCTTTTATAGGAGGTTCAAACTACAAATTAAAATGTGTATTCCTTTACTTGATATAAATTCTTATTGAAATGCATACATTCTCTATGGGTAAAGCTAAAAATAATATTTTTTCAATGTGACATCAAGGATCAAATTAAGGTCAATAATTAAGCACCTAACATGATTTCACATACAAAACCTTATTGGATAAATATCAAATCAATATGGTTGATTTTATTAAACCTTGGGCCATCTTTGCTATTTTAAAAAAAAATTAACCCCTTTTGATTAGATGTCCAAATTAACACTTGGTTAAAAATGTTGTTTTAATCAAATGTATTAACAAAAAATTACATGTGTATTCCATGCCTTAGACACCTAGCCAAGTTGATAAAAAAACACGTGTTATAATGTTTAATGAGTGTTTTTGAGAATTTTTTATTCATTAGATATTTTTCAAATTACTTCACTTGATTCAATGCTATATTATGAACCTTATTGTATAAAAATATCTTATACTTTCAACACCAAATTAAATTATCACTTTTAAACATGAAAAATTAAACACACATTATATTCGCTATGGTTCCTATTAGTGTGACTGCACCTTTATTGCATATTGTTATGTTCTTATAATTAGAGTTTTGATGTAGTTAACCAAAAAAAAATCCAACAATCTATTGGATGTTGTGTAAAAGTCCTTTGGATCCTTAATCAATTTAGGGTTAGTTGTCCATACTTATAGTTTTATTATTTTTTTAAGTGCAAAAAGAATGCATAAAATTGTGCAATTTTTTTCAATTGTTTTTACAACAAACACATGTTTCCTTTTTTGCAAGTCCATTTTCATTGGGTTAATTTGATGGAAAGAAGTTCATATATCACAATTGTAAAAGCATGAAATTTTTAACCAAAAAAATACAAGAGAAAAGGATTTTCAAAGAATCATTCAATAATTTTACATTTATTAGGTTCATAATTAATAGCTTCAACTAGAAATCACATGTGAAAAAATAATTGTGCAAAAAACCATGTTTAGTTATCCATAGAAGCATATTTTTTCATATTTTTTTGTATTTTAGGTCCTAAACCAAAGCATCAATGCAAAATAATGTTCACATGTGAAAAACCACCAACACCACATGAATTATCGTGTTTAGATTCATTATATACTAGCTTAATGAATTTTGGCCCCTCGGTAATAATAGGTCTAATTTTTATGTGAGGATTTTTGAAAGATGATATTTTGGCTTGTGTTGAAACTTGAGATTAGTTATTATATAGAGCTTTAATAATCTTGAAGGATTTTGGTTTGTTTTAGAGGATTTTTTGAAGATTATATTTTTGATATGGTGAAATATTTGAGTCTCCATAATTCTTCTTTTGCCTTAAGATACTTTTTAACACAAAGGGCAAAGGCCACAGTGTACTGTGTAACACACGCCTTGTTGGCTTTCTCTTGGTAATGGGGCTGTAGCAGTACTGTGTGATTTTATTTTTGGCGAAAATCACCAAATAGGCGACACTGCCTCAAATTTCTGGCGAAACAATATTCCCCTTTTTCTTAAAAAGAATTCGCCAAACCTTCCTTCCGTGTCGCGCACAGTCAGTCTATTTACTGGCTACGGACGGTTTTAATGATCCTGTACAAAAGCGTCGCCAGTTAAGGCGAAAATCTGTGGGACTCTGTCTGGGAATACTCGCCAGTGTTGCTGCTACAGTACAAGAAAGAAAAAACACAAGAAAAAAACGAAAAAGACTGGGCTGCTGTCAAACTGCCCCCCATACTGTATTTTCATCTCCAGTGCACTAGTACCTGAACTCCATGATCTCCAACAACACACATGGCATAGGGTTATGCAATCACCTTATGGTGCATTCACACTTGATGTTAAGTCAGTGTTAAATAAAAATCTAGGTGGCATCCTATGTGGCATCCTAGGTGGCATCCTAATGGTAAATGGATGATAGCTTAAGCTTAATTGAATGTTAGCTTAACATAAAATGTTCATGGTAAAGTAAGTGTAATTCCTAAATGACTAGCATGGTATTAGGGGAACTCAACACTAGATTCCCTAATACCAAATGTGAATGCACCTTTAAAGGGCCTCCATGGCTGCTGTTCCTGTCGCTTCATCCTTTTGTTGTACCAAAGAACAGGAGGCAGAGCCAGGGCAGTCTGGACTCTCTGGACCTGGACTAGCCCCCTGGGCTCGCTCGACAAGAGCCTGGGTTTGCCCTGCCCTGCTCTGCCCTGCCCTGCCCTGCCCTGCCCTGCCCTATTCACAGTACCTTGCCCAATTATCGATTTTTGTGAGGATTCCATGCCCCAGCAGCAGTGCATTCCATGTGATTTTTCCCTGCCCGCATAACGGTCATCTTGGAATCCACCCCTCATGGGACCGACATTCTGTCCATTGTGTAAAAACACTCTAAGGTTTTTCACTTTGTATTTGAATGTACCTCCTTACAGGGCAGGGCAGGCAGATTTGTTTGGTCAGTTAAAAAGAACCTTCCATGGATCACATGCAGCAGACCTCCAGCACCCCATCTATCTATGAAGGAAGGTAGTTTGTTTGGTTTGTTTTTGTTTGTACTTATGGGATCCACCAAACTGGAATGCTTCAGATCGTGTTCTTGGTCTCTTTGGAAAAGCTCTGGAGGAGGAGGAGGAGGGGTGCATGGGCTTGGTTCCATGACGTTTCGACTTGTGGTGCAAAAGTTCTTGAATATTGAATGATTTTCTTCACTGAAAATTTCAGAGGAATTAGAATGTGCCTTGGGTGTTGTTGGAAAGATCTTGATGAGCAGGATTTAATGGAATTTATTTGATAAGATTTGGATTCAGAATGTGGGAGATATTGATTTTGAAGTGATTTCTATTGATGAAAATTCAAATAAATTCCCAAAAAAAAAAGGAAAATTCTATTTTCACACCTTTCTTGGCTAGATTCACACCTTTTTTGCCAGTTCGATTTTAAACAAAATAAATTTGCGTGCGTCTTCTATTAGCTCAATTATTTATGCGGGCAGGTTCTTGAGTTGTGCCCTGATTGACCACAGACTCCACACTTGCGTCCTTCCACGTATTCGAAGTGAGACTTATCTCTGGTGGTGCTTGTCTTGTTCTTGTATCCTGCAGGTTTGCCGCGTTTCTTAACCACGACCAAAGGCTCTTGAACTTGAACATCAGGCGTATCTAGGAATGATTGAGGCGGGCAATCAAATTGCCTATTCGAGGATTCTCATTATTGAGTACTTGCTATAGGGCAGCCGTCATCTTTTGCACAAATGAACTTTTTGGAGATACCGGTTCATGTGGCGGCGTAGCTGCAGTGACGCTAGGAAGGGCTAGGGGGTTTCTGTCCAACAGCCACTGCTCATGAATGTCCTGCAGAAGAATCGAAGTCTCGGTTTCCAGATAGCCGCGAATGTAGTGATGATAGGGCAGACCCCATGATTTCGTGAATCGCGCAGTGCATGGCTGCTCCTCATGTCCCCCCTTTTTAGCGAGCTTTAGCTGTCCCAGTAGTTTTCCCAGAGCGAAAGCGGAGATGTTGTAGATCAGATTTTTGAAGCAGTGGTGGTTGAAACGATGTGCTAAATGTTGCTTCTACTTCTCAATCACAGCATTTAACTCAATGCGTTGATTAGCCAATATGAGCCCCATCCGCTTTGTTAGCGTAAAGAGGTGGAGAGTGCTGACATGGAGATACGACTTGATTACGTGGTGGTTTCCCTCCACCCTCGACGTACTGGCGCTGCCGAAGTGGGGAAACTCGTCCATAAAGCATGCCACAAACTTCTCCTTGTGTGGCAGCCAAATATTGTTAACGTAATTCCACGCAGCCGGATGGCTTGTCGTAGTGGTGTTGCCGAAGTGGGGAAACTCGTCCATAAAGCATGCCACGAACTTCTCCTTGTGTGGTAGCCAAATATCGTTAACGTAATTCCACGCAGCCGGATGGCTTGCCACGTAGGTCTCCTTAAAAGCACCAAGGGTCGCATCGAATAGTTCAACCGACGTGCTAGAGACAACCAAGTTCCATCACTACATGAACTCCTACCACTCGACATCGAAGAAGTGTGTCTTGCAATTAGCAAGCATGTTCTTGTTGATGTGCCAACAACAGAGGATGTTGTGGCAGCCCAGGAAGATTCGTTCGATTCCGTTCATCAGGGCCAGTTCTCGATCCGTGCACAGGACCTTAGGAGTCACCACCTCCAAAAACTGCTGCAGAGCCCAAGCATATGTCTCCTCGTTTTCCGCGTGCAAGAAGGCGAAGCCAACGTTGAACGTCGCGTAGGTTGACGTGATGCCAACCACGTTCAGCAGAGGCATGCCAAACTTGTTGGTCTTATAGGTGCAGTCAAGAAGGAAAACAGTGTAGAACGTCTGGCACATACTGACTGATGATTGGTGCATAAAGAGCACGCAATGAACGACATCTCCCACTAGCCGCACCTTGCTGAAATAGTCAGTGCAGGAGATTAGCTCCACCATTGCTTCAATGGGTCCACGACCTCGCAACTCCTTCGTTCGAATAGTCCCAAGCTCGTTGTAGATCTCCTTGGTTGTCGAGTGGCTATTTGCAAACTCCTTACGAACGATGCAGATAATGTCCTTTGGCACCAAGCCTTGCCCACCAAGCGCTCACACTTTAGCCTTTTCTAACTCGCTTAAGCGGCATTTCACCGCATGGCTTGCCAAGTTGCCACCCAGCTCGTGGTTGTGATTGCCAAAGATCTTACGGACTGCCCAAACACCTTTCACCGACGAGCAGATGATCTCAAAATCACAACTGGTTAGCCTAGTGTGCGTCTCCCTTTGGTGCGTTTCATCTGTCAGGTTCAACACGTTGACATACTCCCCGCCTCGATCACACTTCAAGACCACCCGCTTCTCCTTGCTTGTCTTAATGGTGAGGACCACTCCTTCCTGTTCATAGTTGTTCCTGAGATCTTCTTTCCGCGTGGCAAACTCCATCTCCTATTGCGTTGCGCGTACAGTTTACAGGGAGGTGGTCAAACGCACTCAAATTTATTCTGTTTCAAATCGGACTGGCAAAAAAGGTGTGAATCTAGCCAAAAAAGGTGTGAAAATAGAGTTTTCCAAAAAAAAACCAGGTTTTGGAAAGGAAAAAATCAGTTGAGATATGGTAACACTTGGGCCAACGGCAAAGGCCACACTAGTATACATTAAATGACCAGTTTTGGGGTCTTATTCCAATACTTTTTGTAGGTTTTATGTGGGGATTGTTAGTAGGTAGGTAGCCCCAAAAAAAAAACCCCCCTTACCCGGGTATAAACTAAAAGCCATCTACTTAGTTAATAATCACCTATTTTCCTACATTTCTATCTATGTATATGTAGGACCTATTTCTTACAGATTAGGTTACCAAGGTGAAACCAGACATTAACTTAGTTAAGGTTCATCTACAACTGAGTCATGGGCATCCAGCTGACGCTCCACTGGTGAATGCTGGTTCAGTCTGACCCTAGGAAGAATGGGGCCAATTCCAGAATACATAAAGGACTAACCCTACTCATTCGGCAGGGTTAGTCAGACCTTGCTATTTTCCATAAACGGGCACAGTGGCAGGTTATGTCGTTTCCTAGTCACCTAGGACCATTTAAAGACCTACCAACTTATTTTAGGACCTACCAAATGGGGAGTGGGGGGTGGTCAGTCCTTAACGCTAGGGAGACATGACCGGCCACCCAATGCCGGTTCTCTAGTACATCCTCTGGACAAAGTGGGCAAGGTGTTTTGGCAGATATGTTTTGGGGAAAGGGTATATAGGTACTAGGACTTTTGAGAATTCCCTTCTAAATTGGGCAGGTTTTATGTCAGATGAAGGCACTGGGCAGGCAGCACTGTGTCTCTTTATTTTTAGCCAGAGTCTCAGACTTGCAGCTTTCAACACCAAATTTAAACAAGGGGTGTGTCATACTGTGTGGCCTTGCCATTTACATTAAAAAAAGTATTGTAAGACAAAAGAAGAATTATGGAAACTCAAATATTTCAGCATAGCAAAAATATAATCTTCAAAAAATCCTCTAAAACAAACCAAAATCCTTCAAGATATTATAACTCTATAACTAATCTCAAGTTTCAACACAAGCCAAAATATCATGTTTTCAAAAATCCTCATATAAAAATTAGACCTATTATTACCGAGGGGCCAAAATCCATTAAGCTACTATATGCTCTATAATAATGAATCTAAACACGATATCTTTGCCTTGGTAAGCAAGGCCAAAAACCAGAACCCTTGTTGGCCAGGGCTATATCATCATCAGGTAATGGGCACAATAAGGAGTTAGAGGCCATGTAATATCTATTTAAACAAGAAGTTATAACTTCTTGTGCTTGTAGGGAAAGTTCATGCCAATGTGGACCTTCTTGTTGAAAGGTGCAACGATCCGAAACATTTGGATAGAACGAAATAAAAGGATCTTCAAAGATCCGAGTTGTTTCGACCATACTCTAGGCCATAAGAAGGGATTATTGCCTATGGAGGGCTTGAATGGTAGAGAACCCATTGGTTGCCTAATAGACTTCCTTACATTGCAAGAGGATTACGTTGCAAACTTTGATAAAAAGTGGTACCCCCATTTCACATTATACTCCAGGGATTACAGAAAAATTAGGTTAAGTTATGAATGACCTAACTTCATTGATTGATTTAAGCTGATTAATTCTATGTCATGTGCCCTCCATACTATTTAAAACTGTGTGCATGTATCCAGTACCATATGAATCCAGTCAAAGTCAACACAGGCTTAGGGTTTAGGATTTTTTAGGGTTTAGAGTTTAAGGGTTTAGGATTTAGTCAAAGTCAACAAAGGCTTTTATAATATTAAAGAGTGCACAGTGGAACTTCTGTTGTTTGTTCTGGTTTTTTTGGGGAAGCACAACTGCAAACCCGACCACTAAGTTGTTGGCCAGCTGCAGAGATCAGGCACGGCTTTTCACCTGCACACTAATGGGGTTCGAACCAAGAACCTTTCTGTTGGGGTCTCAGGGTCCTAGACTGGGCTATGCCACTCAGCCAAATAACCCTGGGTGGGGTGAGTGTACGGTTTTTAGCATACAGCTCTGTCTTCTTTCTCCAAACTTCAAAACTTGCATCCAAATAAACAAAAATACAAAAGTGAAAAAGAAAACACTTTTATTTTTATTATAAAAATAATAATAATAACAGAAAACACATTTTAAAAATTTTAAAATAAAAAAGATATTTTAAAAAAAAAAACTAAAACATGAACCAAACATTATTGAAATAACACACCTGTGCATTAGGCACGGGGTTCAAACTAGTACAATTTTAAAGGAGTTTAGTGTGTTGTGTGTGTGTGTGTGTGTGTGTGTTTGGTGGCTAATGTAGGTAGATTAGATGGTTTTGATTAGTTGCTTTACTTTTTGTGTGTTTCTGATGCTTTTGTTATTTCTTGGCTATGTGCTTTCAGTGCTCTTCATCCCTCTCCTTGCTATCTTTTTCATGTTGCTTTTCAGTGCTTCTTTGCTATATGTGTTTATGCCACTCTTTGGCATTTTCTTATGGGTGTTCTTACTATTTTAGGTTCCTTTTCAAATTGGTTGTCCCTTTGTCCTTTTTTTTGTGCAGGTGTGGAAGATGGATTTTTCACATTTTCTTTTTCAACTACTAGCTTCAAGATTTTTATTTTAAGATCTTTAAGGCAATGGTTTTTAGTTTTTTCTTTTCTTTTCTTTTCTCTTATACGTTTTGCCATTGTATTTCTTGGTTCCATTGCCTTTGACAAGGTGGGGTTTCATTTTTATCTTATTCTTTTGTTTTGATTTCACTGTGCATGTTTTTCTTATGTTTTGCAATTTGTATTTTTAATTAGACATTTGTAAATTATTTGGCATGTTGTGTCATGGGGAGAACTAGAACCTCACTTGCACAAAAATTTATCACACATTGTACCATTCATATTTTTTTTTTACAGTTTTATATGATGGAAAGAGCATGAAAATATAGTCAATGATTTTGTCTTGTCAATGCTTGTAATTGCCTTGATATTTTTTATTTACTATTCATTGCACAAATTAGGCAACTAAAATCTAAACTCACAATTTCTTTTCCATGTTATCTATTGAGAAATGGAAACAAGTCAAAATGAAAATGAAATCTATCTCAATGAATGTAATATGGGAAATGAAATTATGAATGAAAATTTTCAAACAAAACTTAGTAGAAAAACAGCAAAAACAAATGAAGAAGAAATTATTCAAACAAACCTTCAAAAATTGCATGTTCAAAAAAATGAATGGAGACATCATAATAAAAAATCAATTTGTTGGGTTTTTTTTTGTGTGAATGATGATAAAGAGGTTTATGCTAAAAATCTTGAAGTCATGAGATGTTTGTTTTTTTACAATAGTTTTGTACATGCTTCTAATCCAAAGATAACAGAAAGAAAAGCTCTCATATATATACAACTTTGAAAACACATGTGGATTCAAATCATGTTTTAATTGTCAAAAACTCTGAGGAAGTAAATGGTCCAATAAAAGTAACTCTTGAAAGACCACAATCAAAGAAAAGGGTATTGCAATATTTAAAAAATCATTATCAAAGATCCTTTCAAAAAGGATGATGAGCATCAAAACATTTTTTGCAAGACCCTTATTGTTTGATGCATTGCAATCTGTTATTACAATGTGCTTAAAATGCAAGGAAGAAGTTATAAACCCACTTACTCAAGTTAATTGGATTGATGATGATTATGGGATTTTTTTTTAATTGTCTTTGTTTACTACCAATATCAAGAAGGAAATTTGTGATGTTCTTGAATCTTTCTTTTTTCTAAAAAAAATATGAAAAAAGAAAGTCTAACAACATGCTATGTTTGATGGTAGACCCCAAATTTAAAAGCCTTTGTTTAATATATTTTTCTTGGCCATGAAGAAGGTGTGAACATTGTTGAAGAACATGATAGACAATCATTATATATATATTTTGAAATGTTATCATGATTTACACCCAATGGGAGAATTTGAAGTTGCATGTGTAAATCAAACAACAAAAGTAGATTCTGATATGGATTTTTTTTAACAAACTCTCAACATAAGTGAACTAGCAAAAGAACTTGTCAATAGAAAACTATTGATTTTTAGACATTACTAAATAAATCCCAAGGAAATCAAATGTTTTCTTCAATCATGAGGAAAACATGAAGTCATGTTTTCTATTGTTGGTTTTTTGGCCCACCAAATCTTAGGGATTATAAGATCACAAATTGAAATTGAAAGAATTTTTTCTTCACCAAGCATGCTTCCAAACTTAAGGAGATGTCATTTACAATTAAACAATTTAGAGAGATTGATTTTTGTGAATAAAAATTGGCCAAATGATCTTTAAATTGATTATAAATCACTTTCCGATTTGGTGAAGATGATTGAGAAGGATTTTGATTTTGAGGAGTTTGAAGTTTCTTTTGAACAAAGTGAACTTGTGGATATAGATCATGTTCAAAAAAATATTGAAGCCATTTTGGTGACACCTCTTAGTCACCAAAAGAAAATAGCACATGGCATCATTCAAAAAGGTGAATATATTCAGGCTAAAGGCCCCTGCCATTAGGCTAGGCCAAAAATGGCAAAGAACACAAGTAGGCAAAAATTTCTTCCACTTCACATAACCTATATAACTAGCCCTAAGGAGGATATTAGAGCATATCTATTTTGGGACTATTTAAAGCCTAACTTATATATTTTTGGTGATGGACCAATCAATAATACCCATCACAAATGGAATTTTTTTTTGAAAACATTGGGGGGGGTCCCCACAACTATTTAATATGAGTCACAAATATACTACCATAGTATATATAT
Organism: Sphagnum contortum; assembly: GCA_963920785.1. Lineage (NCBI taxonomy): Eukaryota > Viridiplantae > Streptophyta > Sphagnopsida > Sphagnales > Sphagnaceae > Sphagnum > Sphagnum contortum. The sequence continues at coordinate 12,009,995 of OY987276.1, forward strand.
ACCAATATATATTGGGCCTGTTCTCGAGCGTAACCAATGTTCACAACCATTGATTCACATCTCAAGAGTGTTTTTCCACCATCGATTCACAGTACAAGTGAAAAACTGAGTGCACCAAAAAGTAGGGTTTAGGGTTTAGAAGGCTGGTGTCCCACTTAAGGTTCATTCACACCTGGTGTTAGGGACCCTAGTGTTGAGTCCCCTAACAGCATGCTAGTCAGTTAGTACTTACACCTACTTACCACAAACATTTTATGTTAAGTTATTCATTTAACACTGACTTAACAACAAGTGTGAATGCACCATTAGGAAAAAAAGCCTGAAAAGCACCACCCAAAACTGGTTACATGTACTGGTCACACAGACTTGCAATCCTTCAGAGGTTCATATTTCATACATACTAGTGGGTGCCCATGGCCGAAGGCCACTCTGAAGCCCCTGTGTGAAATCCAGGTCCCAAGTCTTGAAAACCATGTCCTGAAAACCATATCCTAAAATTTCCCAGGCCCCAAAGTTGAGATCCCAAGTCCCGAAAACCATGTCCTGAAAACCATAATAAGTCCTGGGCAGTTTAGGGCGGGGAAAAAAAAAAAAAAAACCCTCCCTGGCCCCCCCCCACCCCTTCCCCGCCCGCCCCCCCTCCCCCCCCCCCCCTTTCCCCCCCCATCTCCCCACCCCCCCCTGCTGGTTCCCGTTTTCGGAATCCGACTGTCCGGGCCGGTTCCCGTTTTCGGAATCCGACCGTCCGGGCCGGTTCCGCCGGTCCATTAAAACGCGGAACCGTCGTCGGACAGACAGACGGACGGACACACTGTTGTAATTATATATAAGTGCCCGTGCCCTTCGGACACTGTGAAGCCCCCCCCCCGTCCCCTTCCCCGCCCGTCCCCCCCCCCCCGTCCCACCCCGCCTGCTGGCCCCCCCCCCTGTCCGGGCCTTGGTTTTCACGCACGACGCGGCAAGAGGCACAAACGATTTTTTGTGGGGGATTTTTTGTTTGCAGAATCCGACTGTCCGGGCCGGTTTCCGGTCTCGGAATCCGACTGTCCGGGCCGGTTCCGCCGGTCCATTCAAACGCGGAACCGTCGTCGGACAGACGGACGGACGCACACACATGTTGTAATTATATATAAGATTGAGACCTTGAGCTGCCACAAAATTTGGCCACTTGAGAGAGAAGCTAAGGATGGAGTGCATAACTTGCAAAATACATTTGCAAAATGACAAAAGAGAAACAAAGTCTGCCAAAAGTAAGTATGGTAGGTATATTTCTACTTGTACATAACAATGGTAGAATTTAATAATAAGTAGAGTACAAACAACTTGAATTCACCTGTTATTATAATTGTCAGTAAGTGAACAGGATTTGTGATTTTCAACCACAATGATTCAATAGCTTAAGTAGGCTACATTGAATTAAGTAGCTCTGTCAGATCCTACCAAGACCACATAGACCACATATTAAAGACAGAAGCTTGCAGCCAGTCCTGTAACCTGTGTTTGCTTGACATCATTAACTTACTCATGGCATAAACTTTGGAGAAATTTCTCTTGATAGTGTGTTTTATATATATATATATATATATATATACACATATATACATAGTTATTATTAATTTACATTATATATATATATATATAAAAACTTTTGGGTCCAAACAGGTTGTCTATATTATTATCAAACTTTTTTGTTTTCAGGTAGGTCATAATAAAAATCTGGTGATATAACCATTGGTTATGCATAATGATAGGTTATCAAATAACTGATTGATAATTATGTGATATCCTATCAATTATTACTTGGTTTTGTAAATTTTTAAAAATATAATTTTCTATTTTATTTTTTTATGAATTAGTGTGTAAATTTTGATAAACCTACTTGTTTGATAATCCAGTCGTCCAGGTAGGTTATTAGATTTTTGAAGTTTCAATATCAAATGGTTATCAATTTAACCATTTATAATAATAATAGAAAAATGGGATATTCATGGATATAAGATGCCCTCCAAATATATGAAGGAAATTTCTCAAGATGGTGTTATGTGTAGGAGCTTTACCTGCTTACCTACCTACATAGTCAAATTTATGCCTTAGTTACAGATGAACCACAACTGAGTTAATACTTGGTTTCACCTGGTAACCCAATGTGTAAGAAGTAAGTCATATATAAACGTGACCTTACATTTTAAAACAAGTTATTGCATTTTGATTGGTTGTACATAATTAATATTATATAAACTTCATTTTGTAATGTGTGCATTAATTGAATAAATTCTAATTATACATTAGTTTTTTGAGTTCAGTTATATGTAATGAAGATGGAATTGGACCTTGTTTTAAATTGAACTAGGGTTAAAACTCACCGTGAAAATGATTGTAATCAAAAAGTTTTAGAAATCCAAAGAATCAATTTCAAGACTGGACCAAAAGTTACATTTTTCAAAATTGAAAAAAAATTAAAATCAAGATTGAAAGTTCCTTTTGAAATCAAGAACTAGACAACACTACCCAAAAAAAATTTAAAAAAAAAGAAAAAAAGACCTCAAAGTTTTCTGAGTTGCTTCTGAACATTTTTATATTGTATGTGACATTGTAGACAAAAATTAAGATTTTTGAGCCCAAATTTAACAATTTTTTTAGTTAAACATGGTCTTTAAGAGGTCTGAAGTGGTCACATTCAAGAAGGCAAAGGCCATACCAGCAGTGTAGGTGGCTCAGAAGATCTACAAAATCAGCTGTGGATGATTAACAATTGAGTCGAATGGGGTTTCCAATGGATGGTGCGCGATTGCATATCAGGTTGGCACAAACCCCTCTCATTAGAGGGATCATCAATCTTCAGTTGACAATCTGTATTTCACTTCTGCAAGGTGTGTAAGCTTGGTAGATCACTTGTGATTAATCAACGACTGAGTCATAAGCGGTTTCCAATGGATAGTGCACAATAGCACAGGTCACACAATCCCTCTTCTTCCACGGATTGTCATTAAAGTTCTCTATTGATATACAAGCCCATCCCCTGCTTGTGAATCAATGGAGAACTAGGTTAGGTTATAATGGGTTTCCAATGCATGGTACACATTTTTCTTTTCTTTTTGGCCAAGTCACAAAAAGCCCTCTAGCAATAGCATTCTTCAGAATCCAGGACAAGTCTTCCTTGCTAGTAGTAGTAGCTACATACTAATTGCTTGTAAAATTTCTCTGCACCAAGGACTGAAGTTAACCTAATAAAACAGGCAGGGGACATTATGATTTTGGTGTTGGGTATTCTGGCACTTTGCCTATGTGCAAGCAAGCATTTAGTACACACCTTAAGAGGAAACTGCAGAGGGAATTGAAACCAGGATAACTTTCATGTGTAAAAACTTGTAGATCACATATAGTGTGTAGGGAATTGTATTTTGTAAATAGGTAAAGCCCTAGGGCAAGGGCTTTACTGGAACAAGGGCCCGAATGTGGCAGAGCCAAACATGACCCAAATCCAGTAATGCCCCTCACCTCAGGGCGGTAATGTGCATAAAGACCATAGCTGCATGGTGAGAAGAACTGGAAGCAGGTTTTATGATTTTTGTAAAACTCACGGAGAGTGAGTGTCGGCGGGCTTAATAATCATAAACGCCTTGCATGAATTGGACGAATTCGTTAATCTTGTAACGAGGTGTTTGAGTAAACTTTTAAAATCTAATTAGGTCTTTATGCTTCGTTAAAAACCAACCTTTGACTCCTAAGAAATTAGAGGGCATATAATCACTCCTTAATGCCTGATAAGCAAAGAAGATGGTTTTGTACTATTTTGAATCAATTTAGATGGAAACTATTTTAAATATCTTTTTTTCTTGTTTGGGTTCACATATTGAATGTCTTTCCAATGGTTTGCTACCTGAGCACATCAAAGTGCATTTAGAAAGGGTTTGTTCAGATGACCCCATGTGCAATCACTTTCCCACATGTGAGGGAGGTTGCCCAAGGGCCAAAGCCCACCCGCATAACCTAGCTTGTTTTAAGTTTGAAAACTCATTTATGGGTTGACTCAAGAGTCCAAGCAATGAGATCTTTTTAAATTTACTACTTGTCTTTAACGATCTTCACATTCACATTTTCATTCCAAAACTTGTAAGGTTTCGTTCTTAGTTGAAGAATTGCATTTACTTGAACTTTTTTCTAATGAGTAATTAACTTAGTCATTGTGAGTGTCATATTAGAATGCATGAATTAATCCATGTCAAAAGTTTTTTTTGGAGCTGATGAAACTTCAAATTCAACCTTGAGCAGCACTTTCTTGATCCTATGTAAGCTCAATTTAGCTTTGTTATCTCATCAATTTGACTATTTTTTTTTATCAAAGAACTATGGGTTTGTAAAGTTTGAAGCTAATCCAATTGATGGATGAGTAGATTGAACAACTTTTTTTAACTAAGGCTCAAATAGCAATATAATTGTTGTAAAATGGGTTTAGGGTCTTAGGGATTAAACTAGCTAATCAGGGTTCTTTCCTCGATATGTGCAAGACCTAATTAGTACATGGTCAGATGCATTTCTGTAGTTTGTTCATTATAGGTACAAATAATCAGCACTTAGCAGTTTGCATCAAAATAATGGAGCATAGAAATTCATTTCAGTTAACTCGGAGTGGTTCTGAGCTGGGTTTTCCGAAGACCTAAATCTTAGGTATTCATGCTTTTCAAAGGAATTCCAAACCCAGTTGGGTTCAGAAACTATTTCTGGTTCCACTTACACTACACACCACCCCACCCCAGTTAGAATGTTGTGTTGTACAACAGCTTTGAAAGTGGACCACTGGACTGTAAAATGTACAACATGGTTGCTACATTTTGTAACAAGGTACTTGCAAACTTCAAACTTAGAGAAGTGAAACTTGTGTGAAGAAGGACTACGACAATAATTGTTGTTTAAGCAAGCTGCATAATTCAAGCCAGGTCCAGTTTTAGGCCCAGTTTTAGCAGGGGGGGCCATTCACACTTGCCACTATACATCCGTTCAGGTCCTAGCAGGAGGTTGGACCCCATATGTAGGTAAATAGGTGGGAAAATAGGTGATTACTAAGTAAGTAAGTAGATGGTTTATACATAGGCAAGGGCTGTTTTTTTACTACCTACCTACTAATTATGTGCTTGTGGATTGTAAGTAGGTAGTAAAAAAAAAAACCAACCGAGCTGACCACCACGGTTAGCTAGGGAACTGTAAGCCAACAGAAAACTGTTTCCTGACCATTTACCATCCATCCTTCATGGCTAGCTGGTGGGTGCTGGTTCACTTGTGGCTGAGAGTAAAGACTCATTTTGTACATCATGAAGTTGAGAATTCAGTTTCTAAGACTAGTGCTCAGTATGTGACCTTGCAAAAAATTCAAGAGTAGTTATTACCGTTTTTTTTCCAACCCTCTTAACACACTTATAAGACTAAAACTGGGACTGCAAACAGGTTAAAGATTACTAATAGCAACCCATCTGGATCAATCGAACTATCTAGCCAATTGACAGCAGGAGTTAGGCTATGCTGTGCCTTTCACCAGCCTCAGCCTCCTGTGAGAAAATGCAAGGCCAAAACCATTTTGCTGAGCCAACCGCCGTATTTTGACTTTCCTTCATCCAATTTCATTTTGCTGGGCCACATACCTACTGAGCACAGGTGAAGATGCTCTAAGATTTTAGCTCGGATAATCTGGTAAGTGTCAATTCAGAGCATTATAAATCCTTGTTATAAATTGTGAATTAGTTGGGTGATGACTGCATAACTGTTATTGATGGTTATTGGGAGAATATGGATATTACAGTGATGGCTTTTGGGAAAAACTCACAGGGATTTGATTGAGGTAAGCAGTGGAACAGAATTAAGCAACAATAATCCATGTACTAGTTTCCAAATTTTAAGCTGCTGCAAAATGCCTGCATTTGTGCTTGTCTATTTGTCCCAGTGAAGCAAGAAAAAATGATGACAAAGTGGTCACTTGCAGCCAGTAAATTTATTGGTGCTTTGTGGGTCAGGTGTGCAATGCTAGTGATGAATTTCCCCTACAGACGTGTATTGGAATCATTCATGTTTGTTTGCATGCATGCAGTTAAAACTAGCGGCTCATGGCATCATGGCTCTACTCCTTATGGCAAGTTCAAAGTTCAAACCAGCAACAGTGAAAATAAGAAGTGTTCCATGAAGTTCCCAGAGAAGGAACTCACAATTTCACAGTAACACATAGAGAAGAATCCTCCAAATGTGGGACCAAATGAAACTTACATTCTTCTTCTATAGTCCTGCTCCCATGCACAGGAAAACATCCTCTCAGCTGCCAAAAGGTGCTCAGACAGCCAAGCTTCAACTCTGCTCAGAGGTTGAACCAGCTTGCAAATCTGCTTGGCTCACCAAGTCCACTCCACTCTGTCAAGACCAATCATATTGGTTGGAGGGCAATAAACAAGCCATTGGAGGATGAAAATAGATGATTAAGTGGTGAAAAGAACAAGGGCCACCTTGCATGTTAGCCATGTCACTCAGCCTCCACATAAATCAATGGCAGGCAAAACTTGCAGCCAGGCCTGGCTAACTTGTGTGCATGTGCCCACCCTTAGAGTTGGTTGATGAAAGCAAAATCTCATATTGAAATTGGTGACTTCAGTTTTGGCAGGAAAACCAAAAGGCATTATTTTTTTCTCCCAAGAGCTTCTTTTTCTTCTTCTTTTTTCCAGTTCTCGTAAACAATGCTATTTTTAATTTTTGCTACAATATGGACTATATCCATAACCCTACCCTTTCTGGCACATACTTGTCACTGAGTATACAGAGATATTGTCAAATTGACTAAAAATATGTAAAGAAGATTAATTATTTTGTAGCTCTTTGAATGCAGCTCTATGGATTAATTTTTGGTGCCATGGATATAAGGGTAGTTCATGCATATTTTCAGGCTTTTTTCCTCTGGACAATATTTTGCAAATGGATATTTTGCTGAAAGCTGTGTGTGTGTGAGAGAGAGACACAGAGAGAGAGAGAGAGAGAGAGTTTGGCCAGCAATTTAACGAAGAGCACTTAAGAAGAATTACCATGTCACTGCAAGATAATCCCATTCAGAATCTGCAGTAGTTGGAGCTGCAAGACCTCACCAGGGTTTACTTGAGTACCAAGAGACAGTGGCTCAAAGCCAGGGGTGGGGAGAGCAGAAGCTGGAGCAGGCAGAGCCCAGAGAGAATTAACTAAATGCTATTCAAAGACACCTCTAAGATTGGGGGGGTGAGCCCCTGAAAGTGATATTGAACCAGGACCTAGGGTCTTATTTGGAGAGCAGTCAATGATGGGGAGGCCATTGTAGGTAGGATTAGGGATGTTCCCTGGTTGACTCTGCAATAGTTGGAGCTTCCTTCTTTGTTGCTTGTGTTTTGGTACTGTTCAGGTAATCCCTGGTCCATTTGGAGGGCATGGTCTCTAAACTGTCCCAAAAAAAGTACAATCTCAAAATCCTGCAAACAAGTGGATTTGGAGGGTTGTTAGCTGCTAGCTCCATCTTACAAGGAAGGTCTTTGTGGGCAGAAGGAGCTCTCACTTTCAATGACCCTCCTCCCTTCAAGTTTTATTTCTTTGCACCAGCAATAACCTTCTTCACCATCATCACCATAGTCCAGTTTATCTTCATTTATCAGTACAATCAAAAAAAGGTTGGTGATACCTACCAACTGCACTGTGCTGCTTTGAGATTGTAGCTTACTTGGGTCACTTCAAAGTATGAAACTACAATTCCAAAATTGAAAGTCTGTAACTAGAGTGATTTCCAAAACATACCTCACAGGTAGTTGCATTAGCCCTAGTTCAGCACTCCCGGGGTAACATACCATGTGTCCAGCAGGAAGAACAGCCTGAGCTGGACTACAGGAAGAAAAAACTTGAAGAACATCCCTGCACACCCATGCTGACCAGTTTTGCAAAAATCACCCTCATCAGACCATCCAACCCTGTTTTTCAAGGACTCAGACGGTAATTGCACTACAGAATTGATAAGACTGGGTGGTAGTTTTAAGGATTCGGGTGCCTCAAAAAATGACTGGACTCTTAACAAGTTAAACCACATTGCAGGAAAGCCTCAATTGAGCCAACGCTAATCCTGGAGCTTTTGTAATTGTGAGAATTCCACGATCACATAGGAATTCTGAGAGAGAAACATCATCTCATCCGTTTCATGATCCTAACCAATGTAGGAGATCAAATGTTACCAATTTGTACAATTTTGCAGCTTCTCCAATTTACCTGCAAAACCTCATATGAATCAATAGAATGCCAAACAAAAACAAAGACACATCCAAGTGCTCCCATCAAATGCTGCTCACTATGTTAGGGTACAGCTTGATCACAATTTTGCAAATGCTAAAATAATATTATCACTGGGTTTAGATTGTCTCCCAACCCTATTTTCTTGAAGAAAGATACCTGAAGGTTTCTTGTTTCTTCTCTAAGTGCTTGAAGCGGCAGCACCAACAAGAACTCCTTGAGAAGCTCCTTGTTTCCGCGCTTCATTCCTAGATGAATATTCATCCCCTCCTCTCCGGACCTTGATCTTGTACTTAGCTTCAAGCTCTGTCAATTCCTTCTTCTTCTTTTCCAGCGCTTCCGTGAGCCTAGTTATGACCTCTTGAAGTCCTTCCCTGTTCCGTTGCACTGCAGGCAGCACTTTCCCCACGGTTCGCTCCACCAAAACGCCTCCAATCATACGAAAACATCTCCTACCGCTGTCTAAGGGTTGGATTGCGTTGATGACAAGCGTATGCTCGTTCAGTTCCTGCTCCAGCTCGTTGATCTTTGTGTAAAGCTGGTTGATATCGGATCGCATGACGCTCCATTTTCCCGCCACTGCTTGCTCGCTCATCACCTCCAGTGGCTTATCAACCGCATTATCTCCCATGGACACAAGCACTTGAAAAAAAACCCTCCCCTACAGCAGCGACATCCCCTGCCACCCCCCTCACCAACCTTAAAAGGAATTTAAAAAAACACTGCAAGTTAGAAGCTCGCAAATAAAGAAGCACAGAAGAGAACCCCGAAAACAAATTGAGAGAAGAAGAAGAAGAAGTAGGGAGTACCCGTCCAGACCCACACTCCACTACAGAGGAGAAAAGCTGTGCGTCCGGCACAACATCACATCACAAGCGACAAGGACGATCAAGCAAGGAAGAAAAACTGAGAGAAAATACCACAAAATTAGGGTTAGGGTTTCGCAAGAACTGGGGACGAACCTCTTGCAATAAGACTCCTAATTAAACACTATGTTATGAACTTGAGTTGAATCTCTTTTGAGGCTTCAACAACAATTTTGAACCTTGGGTTTTGATTGCAAACAGGCATGATTCTATAACTATCAAGAAGAGTTGTATATGTAATTTAAACAACGAGCAAACAACCAAACGCACAAACTAGAGATCACCCAAATTCTACTCTTAATAAGATGTGAACATTGCACATCAACATTAACTTACTTTATTTATAGTGATAGTTCAACTAATGTCTACATATATGTCTTGAAAGAGTATTGTTTGTTAGGCTTGTTCTCCTTCTTATGATGCATTCACACTTGATGTTAAGGTAATGTTCAATGAAAATCTAGGTGGCATCCTAGGTGGCACTTAGTGTTCAATGGGTGATACCTTATTGTTAAGTGAATGTTAACTTAACATAAAAAATTGTTCATGGTAAGTAGGTGTAAGTCCTAAGTGACTAGCACGGTGTTAGGCGACTCAACACTAGAGTCCCTAACACCAAGTGCGAATGCACCTTTACCTTGGGTTGCAAACATTTATGTTGAGAGAATGTGGCCAAGCTTTTGATGTATCCAATGCATATATTCTAGCATATTAATCCCTTATGTGTGTCATTGTTAATTGTTGAAAAAGAATTGCCCAACACTAATAAAATATCTCAAATTCCATGGCAATCACACCTCCCGTATGATCATTGTATATGTGAAAATGTAGATGTATGTACTTCTATGGATGATTTTCAAATATGTTCACTTTTTGGTGGGTCACTATTTAGTCTATCTTGTGGATTAATTTTCTTCCACTAAAATATTCTAGAATTTTTTAAGTTACTAGATTCAAATCAAATCAAATCAACAAAAATATTTAAAAATAAATGGGTTAGCATTCAGATACAAGAAGGACAAATATATATATTGGAATTATTTAACCCCTACTTGTCAATGTAAACCTATTTGATCCATTTTTCAATGTATATTTGACTTTTCTAACATTAGGGTTTAAGTGGGGATGTCTAATTGTGACAAATTCAACGGATTTAAATTAGGCAAACGGTATTGGAGCTTTGACGATTAACATTTCCAAACTTCCCTACCATTTTGAGACAAATTTGATTCAAAGGGTGTGTTTGTTGCAAAGTACCATATATATTGGAGTTGAAATAATTGGCATCATAGGTTATAGGAGTGAGATGGCAACTTTGATCACTTGTTTCACAAGCAATCAAACATGTGATAATCATGATTTGGGATGATGAAGAAAGTAGGCGCAAGAGAGTAAAGTAAACAAACCCCTTTGTGTGAGCCTATAGCCCTCTCACATATTTGGTTTATGAAGAAAAAGGTTGTCAAAAAAAAAAAAATTAAACTGACCAAATCAAATGGAGATGTTATGGCCATGTATTTTTTTATGATCATGATACATTTTGATGTCCGTTGTTATGTCCTTTAGCCATAGTTGCTAGAAGCAAAGGTATTTTGCCAAGTTCAAACAACTTGAGATATGTTGTATGCACTATCACACATTATTATGCTACAATTTATATTTTAAATGTCTCTCATGAATGTAATGTGGTAGTTCATGTGAGATGATGCAAGGCCTTTCTTTTTGGGTGAAATTTCATCAAATAATGAACCTTTTTTTTCCAAATTGGCAAAAATTTAGTGTTTTTTTTAGTTTTTTTTTTTTGAAAAAAAAATAATCTAATTTATTTATTTTTTTAATTCCAGATTCTATCCTAAGTTGCAGCAAGTAGCCAAAAATATTAAAGAATGCTAGATTCTTTGAATCTCAATAGTCACTTAGGGTTTGGTTGTGGATGAATGAGACTAGGATCCTCCTTGCCTGGTTAGCTATGGGAACAAACGAGTACCAGTGAAAAAAAAAAAATGTTTTCTGTCCACACACCATCATCCATCCTGCCTACATGGTGTGCTACTGGGTGCCCGGTCAGTCCGGCCCAGTTATTATAACCGAAGAGCTTGATCTGAACACGGCACTGACCATTGTGATTACAGTGTGGGGAAGAATAATCGAGAGATCTGCTCCCCGCCCCCCCCCCCAAAAAAAAACTCCCCCGCACACACTCAGCCAGATTCAAGTAAGTAAAATCTTATTGCTCAAATCCTCCGAAGATGTTGGTTATTAGTGGGGTCCCGGAAACCATTCAGTTGTCGGAATCCGATTTAGTCAAAAACTTTGCTAACACACACACACACACACACAAATACGGACAAGGGACAAAGGGACTTCATTTACACAAAGAATAAAAGACATTGCAAGTGAAGGAAGTGAACGAAAATTTTGCGTGTGTGTGTGCCGGTTTGGCATTTGTCGGCTGGTTCTTTACTTTTCCGTAGAACCTTTTGTTGTTTGTAGCCTATTTTTTTGGTTTTATTATGTAGGTGTTGTTGACATAGATTTTTATGTTGCTTCATGCTTATGTTCATTTATAACATCATATTTATTTTCTTCAATTGTGCTATGATGTTATTATTTAATTCACTCACCATGGCTTTCTAGAATTTTATTTTATTTTTATTTTTTTTGTAGAACAATATAAGCGCCTTGATTTCTTGTTTCATTTTAAACTTTTCTTGTTGTCTTCATCGTTTCATTCAAGATTATGTTTCTCAATGTTTTGATATTTGATCAATTAATTAATTTCAAAGAAGTTTTGTAGTGATAATGTTCAACAATTTGTTGATTAAGCTTTTATTGAACATTTTTAAAGAATTGTTGAATTTTCTAAACTATTAATTAACCAACTTGGCCAATTATTTGGCCTTTAAGCTTGCGAATCAAATATTGTTACACCATCCACAATTGTTATTATTCCATCCCACACATTCTATTAATTGTGTTGCACATGATCTTTTGTGGTTTGACGATTGATCAAAGATCTATTTGCAATTGTTAGAATATCTTTCTCTTCGTCTAATTATATATGGCAATTTTTGCTGTGTGTTTAATTAGATTTTAAATGAACTTGGACAATTTACATAGTAAAAGTGGTTAATTCCTTAGTGAACATGGAACAATCATTACAAACATAATGAATTCATTAATAATAAATTCATTCACTATGCTAGCCTCTTAGTTTTTAAATTGGGCTAAGAGCTTAGGCTAAACAATCTAGCCTACTAACCAAGCCTATGCTAGGTAGCTAAGCCACCTAGGTTAAAAAGGATGGGTCATAGGAGCCTAAACACCTAGGTTACTTAGATTAGATTAAGTTGCAAGAATTAAAATTGATCCTTTCACTTGCATTTTGAGGGAAAATTTCCTTACTATTGTACCAACTTTTTTTTATGTGTAACAATTTGTCGCTAGATCTTAATAAACATTTTTTTTTTATCTTACCTAAATAGTCTACTAGAGCTACCTTGGTTAATTTACATTAATTTAGAAAGCTTAATTAAGTTAGGTTAGCCCAATGCCAACATAGGCGTACTCATGTTTATGTAAAGGTAGGTACTTAGCACCAACATAAACCTATTTAAGGTCTTATTTAAGGTATACAAAAGGCTATCTAGCCTTACCTAAAGGTTATCTAGGCCACCATAAGGGCTATGTAAGCTACTATAAAGGTTATGTAAACTATTTAAGGCTATGTTGGTTATCCAGGGGGTATGTAAACCTACATAGGGGCTATTTAGTCTACCTCATAGGGACTACCACAAGCGACCTTAAGGGTTATGTAACCTACCTAAGGACTATTATATGTTACCCTAAATTTTTTGCATGCTACTTAAGGGTTATTATAAGTTACCTGAAGAATTATGTAGACTACCTATGCTACATAAGGACCTACCTAAAGTTGACATAGGGAGAACATAGGCCTACATAGGGGTTATGTAAATTATTTAGGATGTAATTAAGGACAGCATATGCCTATTTAGGGGGCCACTGAAAAACAACATTTACCAAGCAAATGAGTAACATTAGATATTGTAGGGTTATGTAGGCTACCTAAGGGCTACGTAACCTACCTATTGTTATTTATGATGAAGTTTCTTCTTTGAAGAGGATGAATTCTTGGACTTGTATAATTTTTGCACTATTTATTTTATTTTATTTTTCTGGGAAAAAAAATTAAAATGAACTTTTGGACTAATAAATTTTTTTGTAGAATTTTTTTAATTTTCATTTAAATTTCTTTTGGGAAAACAATTAAGATCTTGGAAAAAAAATTATTACTTTTGAAAAATCGGAAATTTTGATACCCGTTGTTTAAGAATTGTGTTTGAGAACCGGATTTTATGAACTCTTTGAGAAGTGGCACTTTGAAACACGGCTGAATTTTTTTTTTTTTTGTCAATTTTTTGAAACCCTGTCCGGGTCTGTTAAACAATTTAAAAAAAAGGGGGAACTGGGTCAGGTATCAGAAAAAGCTCCTGAAATCCGGACCCGGTGGGTCTTAAAACTGAAACCCGCCCAACACTGGTTCAAACCCCCACCGGCAATAAACGTGAAAATGTCAAAACAGGGACCCGGAGGTTCTCTTCAAAAGGAGGACCCGGACAAAACTGGTGGGTACCACATTTACCGTCCGACGGTCCTTTTCCGTCGGTCCCACTCGTCGTTAGCGTGCGCCGGGTTCCAAGGCCAAACAGAATTCTCTGAGCTTGCGCTTTCAGAGCGTTGCGTCGCGTCGTCCCCACCCGCTCGCCCTCGTTGCGTGTGGCTGTCGCGGGCTCGCATCCGTTTATAGCGCCGTCGTGTCGGTCTTTCCGCCAACTTTGCCCCTCACTCGAGAAACCGAGGCCGGGAATTCCGTTTGATGTTGTTGTAAACGCCTCTGCTGGTTGTTTGTTTGCTTGGTTTTTTGTTTTTTTTTTCCTGATTTTACATCGGGTTTATATTGGCGGAGGAAGGAAGGAAGGAAGGAAGGAAAGAAAATATGCGTTGTCTTTGTTGTCTTTGACGTTGTGGAATTTGCAGTCAAGAATTGTCGGAGGTGGTGAGGTTTGTTTTGTGGGAAGAGTGGAGGGGATTTTGTGTCCTTCTCTTTGAGCATGTCCGTCGTCTTCGCTGTGCAGTGGTTGAATTTTTTGGAGTAAAGGATTGGGAACGGGTTTTGTTCAGGGGGAGGGGGAGGGCGCCGTAACTGTCTCTACTACTTTTGGACTGAAGGAAAAGAAAACGGTTGTGGAGTTTTGCGGAGGAGAAGGTTTGTCGACTGAGATCGATCGGTTGATCGCGGAGGACAGATATGGCCCGCTATGGAGCTTTTGCAGGAGCTGCTGCTGCTGCTGCTATTGGGGTCCTCTGTAGCTATGAAGCCCGTGTGTTGCACTTTCACAGCTCTCCCGGAGATGCCTTTAAGGTAATTGCAGTTTTCCTTCTTTAGGTCTTTGTAGTTTTCCGTTTTCCTCACTTTAGGTTTTTTCAGGAATACTTTGATCGTTTTTGTGGTTTCTCCGTCCTTGATACTAAGGAATGCAAAACTTTTTGTATTGGAATCCATCTGTTGCTTTCTTTCTTTCTTTGGGGAAAGAAGAAGATGAAAAACTGATGATTGTGGAATTTTTTCTGCAGATTTCCATTTCAGAAGTGTTAGGCTGCAAGGAAGGTTGCTGTGCCACCCCAAACCCAAAAATTGAGACGATGAAGGCGGGCTGTGGCTCTACTACCCGACACTGCAATGGACCCAATTCTTTTGAGACACTTCTCTTTGCTCCAAGATATTGAGGCTCTCTCTCAAATGCTTTTCCATTCCTGCAGGGGGGGAGAATGGGCATCCCATTACTTTCTTTCAGAAGCTGCCACCACCTGAGGTTTGGAACAACAACATTTTTAACAACAACAGCTTCAGGCAGTTGTCACACAATTTTTGCAATTGACATCACAAACTAACCCATTCTTCTCCTTCTTCCATTTTGAGAACATCTTTAGGTAATTGACTTCTGCAGAGATGCAGTATATGTTTTTGAGCCATGCTGCAGTCTCTAAGGTTTTTATAGGTGTGTTTTCTATCTCCTCAGGTTCTCTATCTCCTCTAAAGATGAGGGTTGTACATCAAACAAAATGAAGAGATTACATGGAACTCAATAAAAAAAATTCTACTCCTCAGACCATTTTGGTTATTTTGGTTCTGCGTCTGTACCTTGTGATTCCCTCAAGAGAGTCAGTGCACACTTGTTCTGACTTAAGGTTTTCCCTACTTTTCTGCAAGTTTTTTCTTGGAGGAATAGTGTTGTTCATGCTATTTGCAATTTATTTTTTTGGTGCAAGACAGTTTTTTATAACAGTTTCAGACAGGATGGTTTTGATAGTTTTTTGTTGGCAAAGCTCAAACCAGGTGATGGTTGAAAAGCAGCAGGTTCTTCTGCTTTTACTGAGAATCTGTAGACTCTTGAGTTCGTATGTATGTGTTAAATGGTTTCACTATATGGATTGGTGAGAGTTTTGTTGGCAAGCTCACACAAGCTGATGGTGGTTGAAAAGCTGGAGGTTGTTGTGTGCCATAGTTGAGAAACTGTTTCCAAGTGATAAAAATCCATGATTCAAGAAATTTATCACTACAACAACAAGAAAGCATGGTCTGAATTCCAAGGTTTCAGTTTCAAATTATGGTTGCAGTTTGAGATTTTTTTGTGTAGTGTAAATCAAGGGTGTCTCACCTGACATACTCATGCATCAGCCATGAGCAGACATTTCAAAGAGTGAAATGGGGCCATTGTAGGAGGGGAGGGGTTCTTATGCCTATTCCTTATGAGTGCAAGGGAGCTTATCTACTTATAGGTGTAAGATTCTTTCTTGTTTCTGGGTGAGGAGGGATGTCATTCCTGGAGACGAGGTGCCTCCAAAATCACCAGGAAATTTTCTCCGAGTGCTTTACAGACTAGGACCAAGTTCATAAGATCTAAAGCTTCATGGTGGCATGATTTGGTCCTTGGATTGATTGAAACATTGCTCATCTTTATTGTTGAATCACAAGTGTCTATGTACTTACCCACTACCTAATGACAAGTATCATAGAAGGATATGCATAACAAAATAACAATGTTCGTGTTAAGACAAATATAGATTCATGTTCATTTTTTTTTCATTTGGCAAATATGGATTTGCCGATTTACAAACTCAAACTAACTAAAGAATATGTACAAAGCTTAAGGATAAATTTTGAAAGTTCATCCTAATTTTCACAATCACACACTTCCCATGGACATTAATTAGCTTCAATATGTAACCCTACATTAGTAGTTTCTTACCTTCAAAAACCCAGCAACTTGCAAGGTAATCTTTTGATCATTAGGAATGTTCAAGTTGTTCGACCAAGAGTGCCAACTACAATCCAACATGTCAGAGTCTTACAAAAGGAACAAGTCAACTACAACAAATGTCCATGGAAAATTCTACAAAACCACTAACTTGTGGGGGAGTTGAACCTCAATTGTTTTTAGAAACTCTGCCCCATGCAACACAAGCTTCATGTCCTAATCACATCCCACATACACCTCACATAAAAACACGAAAACACCTGACCCAACACAACACAACCAAAACCCATCATCCTTCTTGTTAATGAACTCCACAAGTAAACCATGTGTGAACATAATGCAAATTGTCATTTACATTCTAGCAAGCTTAAATACAAACAACAAAACAACAAAAAAATTGTGATCTCACCTTGCCAAGCCTAATCAATGTTTAATTCCTCAACCAAGTCATAATTTCTTTAGCCAATAAAATTTCAACTTCCATAGAGTTGATCAACTCCATATGACGAATACGCTTCAAACAAGGATCATTGAACCAACTTCACTATAGTGCTGATGAGATCTAAATTTTCCACTTGTATCCTACAATGTCTTAGAGCTATCAACACACTTGCTCCTTGTATTTTTTTTCTCCCTTTCTTGGGTGCTTTCTTTTTTATAAAGGTTGGTAGGGTTTCATCATTCAAAATTAAACACACATTCAACTTCAATTTGTGATGTCAATATACTCAAGATTTGTTTGGCAAGTACACCAATGTTTAGAAATTGAGTTTCATGATTGTGCCACCAAACTATGGGATTAACACGTGGTAGGAATTACAAATAACCTCTTGAACAAAAATAGTTCCCCAACAACAAGTGCATGTGAAGATTTTTTGATAGATGTGTCAACACTAAAGATGCTATTGTTTTTTTCAATAAATTCACTAAAACCAACAACTAATCCATCAATGGTTGCTACATATGTTTAGACATTGGGATTTAATATTTTAAAAACATAATCAAAAGAGGGATTATCACATTTACATTGTATTTTAATAGGTGAAAACATTATTAGGAGTAAAAAGAATAATTAGACTTGAACTTTATAAGTTGGGCAACAAAATTACCTTTATTACATAATTAATCATCAATAAAAAGATCACTCAAATTACTTTTTGAAAGTGACTAATTGAAAGCACCTACCAAAACTGCCAATTGAAATAGTCAAAATAAATTGCCAAACTTCATGTTTATGTCAATTTCAAAGGTTAAATTAGTTTTGATTGAAATGTTTAAAACAACTTTGGAAAGCTCTCTCTAAGGGCTATAAGGTATCCCTTCAAATGTTCAAATTGGAGTTCATTTGAAGAAGTTGTGAATTATTAAAAAGTTTATGGAAAGTATTCATTTTTTGCAAGTAGCGACTACTAACCAGCACGATAGCCAACTTGATGGCAACCAAACAAGAAGACATAGCTTTAAACTTAAATATCACATTACCAATAATAAAAAATAAGTTATAACCCTTCAAATAAACAAGAAATGGTAGGAATAAATAAGGAAGATTTGAAACATTATGGAAGGGACCATATGGAAGGAATAGAAAAATTGGAGGAGAAGAGCAACATTAGGGGAGGGGAACAACTCAAGGAATTTGGGTTCAATTTCTTCTTGGGTGAAAATGGGAAAGTAGGGCTATGCATTGAAACCTTGAAGGTCGTGGAAACAAATGTGGTTCTCTAGGTAATTGAAGTTACATGACATTATTCTTTTGAAGTAATATATGTTGGAAACATTATTGCATGTATGTGTATATGAACTTTGGTGTGCACGCACAACATTATTCTTTTGTTTTAGGATATAAATTGTTTGCATATGTGTGCGAAGTTTTACCAAAATAATTATTGAACACATGGAGTTTAACACATAGAGTTAATGCCTTGGTTATTTTGGTTATGTGATATTTGTAGTAATGGGAAAAGGCAAGAATTCAAAAGTATGCATTTTTAATGTGTATGATAATTTGGGTGTAAAAATGTAGTGCTAACATATTCAAAAGCAAGATAAGTCCCACATAATTCTCCACAATTGTAAAGACTTATAGGGGGGATACTAGTAAAAAAAATAGAAAATACGTGAATAAAAATATAAGGTGCAATATATTGGTTGTTGGGTAAAAAATATAAATTAATTAGTTTAAAAATTGCTTCATTTAAATAATCAATTTAATTATAATATAAGGTATGTAATAATCTGAAATATTGGATTCTAATTAATATAAGGGGCAAAAGCAAACTACATTGTCCATTTTTACACATCACAAAATAGAAATCTAGTACCTCTTTATCATGACAATGTCTCCTAACTCCAATTAATAAAGAATATCATAAAAAGGGATTCATATTTATAATATACATTGTTATAGGAAGCTAATAGCAAAAAAATAAAAACCAAATGACCATCTTTTGATCTTTGGGGGATTTTTAAATTTGTGTTTTATCATGTGTCAAAGTCCATACACATTTTGAAATGGACTCATAATTCTTGGAATATTAAATGAAATATGTTATGGTACTCTACCATAAGTTGTATGACTAAAATGAAAATAAAATTTTTATTGGGACTTATTGGGGATGTGATTATATATAAAAATAAACATTTAGGTACTTTTGAAAGCCCCATAATTCATTATCTTATTTTCAATTGCAAAATATTGAATTTAATAAAAAAAATCATTCAAAGTAGGGCTTTTTGACACATGTAGATCCCAAACTTTACATTAAGTGTCCCCCTTGGGTAAAGACTTGAAATAAGGATTTAGCATAATGGCAAACATATTGTGAACTTGATACGGATTATGAACTTTCAAAAATTGGAGAAAGGTTTAATCACCTTGACAACTTCAACCTACATGTTATTTAAAAAGATGAGGACTTCACCATTAAAGGCATAAAGAGAATTAGTCCCATTAGCAATTTTTCCCATTTTAACTTCTACAGTTAGTGTCAAAGTGATAGATGTAATGAAAACATAAAATAACAACCAATGATTTTATGATTGGTTCATCACATAGGTAGTGACAACATGGTTCAAAACATTTGCAAGTGCTTTTACAATTATCCATACCTTAGCTTTAAGATTTTTTTATTACAAAATGATTGTCTTTTGTTACTCATAACACAAGATAACAACATTTTTGAATTCCAATTGAAAGTTAACATAACCACTTCGTTAACAAATCTAATTTTCATTGGGGTTTTGAGTTTTGAAACTACAACCTCTTTTCCACACATGGCTTCTCCCATTTTTGCCTTCCCTTTTTGGATTTTTCGGTCCATGTGATTTTATAAACTACCTTGGGCAACCTTCACATTAACATGTTTTAGATTAATAATAACATTTTCATCATTTATAGCAATTCATAGGCTTTAGACATAATGACACCAAAATACATATATTTTCAAAACTTCTTGCAATTTTGAAGGGATGATAATTAATAATGGAACACATTGCCATATATCTTGGGTTGTTGTTTTCATCTTTTATAAAGGTAATCACACAATGCATCAAATTTTACTTTTCAAATAAAGTTTATGATTTCCTGGCCATGGAAAACCTTGTGGTCTCATGAAATTTAAATAAACCAATAGTAGCATGCATAGGAGTCCAATAATCATTTAGATTATTAGGGTAGATGTATCCATGTGTCCTTTGGACATTTAAAGATCAAAACTAGTAAACACAATTGCTATAGATGCAAGATGTAACAACAACATATGCACTTTCATGGGTTTTGTGAACATTTTAGGAAACATCTCTTCCACCCAAGCATAGTGAGAAGGAAAGATAACACATGGGCATTTCCATAACCTCCACAAAAATATTTTCACAAGTGGAAAATGCCATGTACCCTATACACATATATAACACTAGATGTTCAAGAAATTGTTGTTATGCTTCATCACCTTTTTTGTAAGGATTTGTCACACCAAAAAAGGCTTAGATTGTTTCTTTCCTAGCTATTGACTATGTTTTGCCTCAACAACTTTTTCAACAACGACCAAGCTTCTTTTAATAACCAACCTTGGACGTGTATATTCAATTTGGGTCTTCATAAGAATGTTCCCATTAAACTTGTTGTATTTAATTTTTAAAAATCATAAATGAGTACACCATTGGCATAAAACATTGGCACATGCTTGTTTTCTTATGTTAATAATACATTACAACATTTACATGTTTTCAAGATCTTCAAGTAAGTTATCATTGACAATAAAACAACCCTAACAAATTGCTTTTCAATTACGTGGCTTCCAAGTTATAATGTGAACTTTTATAGCCATAAGTTGCATAGCCTCAACCTAAGCATAATTAATTATAGTAGTTTGCATTATATATGCACATTTTGAACATTTAACAAGCTACCATGCACATTAGAAGTTGGAATTTTAACAAAATTTTCACCCTTGTTAAAACCTTCTTCACCCATGGCATTAGACATGGCCTAACACCTAATCACAACAACTTGCAAACAAAACAAAAAATTACAAGATAATAAAACAAAGATAAATGAAGCTACTTATTGATTGTGATTGAAAGATTGTGAATGCATGGAAAAGTTGCATTTGCAAATTGTAAAATGAAAACAAAACACAAAAGAACAAGGACAAATTAGGTAAAGAAAAATCTTGCAATGCAAACATAAATCAAAGTGAAAACTCTACTTTAAGAATGTGAAGACCATACATTGAACTTGTGTAAAGTGCACAAAGGTTGAAAATTGCGAATAATAAAAACTCCAAATTCACACTCACAAAAAAGTTGCAATGCTCAAGATCAACACAACAAGACTGAAAAGGCAGTGATCTTTATGATTGATTTTGAAATGTGAAGACCAAAAAGGAAATAATGTTCAAGGTCGATTCAAAATCACTTCTCCAAGAAACTCAAAAATCATAAATTGACTTAAATTCCAAACTCAAAACTCAAGAATGCCTTTCCCACAATAATAAAAATGAAACTCAACTTGAACTCTAGACTCAAATTCTCAAGAATGCCTCTCCCAAAAACGCAAAAATCACAAATCAAAACGACCAATTTTTGCAAAGGAAAACATTACAAAGATGTTACTAACTCGTAAATAAGCAAAAAAATTCATACTTGTGACGATGAGTGAAGCAAATTGAACTTTGCCTTCATCGTTGCTTGGAAAAAAACACAAACTTTCTAGCCTAAAACCTAAAACTGTAATGGAAAGCTCAATATTATGAATCTAGACCACTTAAACCCTAATTGTAACGTAAGGATATGCATGTGCATATCCATGTAGCTGTACCTTTAGTAGATATGAATATTTATCTATTTGTATCCGAAGGCCTTAGTAACATTAAAAGACAAATATGAACAACAATAGTGGCACATAATGTTCAAATACACATATTTAATGGTTATTGGTCCAAGCCACTTCTACCAGCTATGAATAACTCTGGATGTTAAAAAAACACAAAATTAATTAAGATATGGATCTATACATATCTGGCTATTATTTGAAATTTTCCACATACCTGGAAAACACTGATTATGACTCTCAGTAGGAGCTAATGGGGTTTAGGGTTTAGGGTTTAGCTTCTTTGAATGTGAGAGTCTAGTTGACAAAAAATAGTTAGCTCTTTGAAATCTCCACATGAAGAACGGTCTCAAAGCACAACAATGTCAAGGTGGTTTTGGATTCAATACAAAGAGTTCAAAATGCACACTTTGTAACTAACGTTACGTATATTGCATTTAGGCCTCATATGGGTCAACAAAAACTAATGAAAAACTGACTAGCCCATGCATGATCTTGCCTTCATTGTCTATGCAAGTTCCATTTCCATGCATCTTGTTTCTCCCTCCAACTTTAGAAGCATGCAATGCACAATTGGGGGCATTCAAGCATATACTTGTTGGTGGGTGTTTTGTTTCACTCTGGCTATATGGATCAAACATCATATATGAGGGCTTGTTGTCTCCCATCTTTGACCCTTGTTGCTCAAAAGATTTTTCCTTCCAAAACCTGGTTTTTGGGAATTTATTTGAATTTTCAGCGGCAGAAATCACTTTAAAATCAATATATCTGCCACATTCTGAATCCAGATCTTACCAAATAAATTCCATTAAATCCTGCTCATCAAGGTCTTTCCAATAACACCAAAGGCACATTCCAATTCCTCCAAAATTCCTCCAGGCTACTATTTAATTTAATTTTCAGTGAAGAAATCATTCAATATTCAAGAACTTTTGCTTTGCAAGTCCAAATGTCATGCACCCGTCCTTGTCGAGAGAGCTTTGCAAAGACATCAAGAACATGATCTGAAGCATCCCAGCATCCTGGTTCAGTGGATCTCATAACTACAAAACAAAATACCTTCCTTCATAAATTGGGAAGGTGGCCTTTTACTATAGAAAAATCACATGTTGATGGGGTCCACTCTCGTGTGTGTGTGTGTGTGTGTTTTTTTTCCCATAACTTGGACTCTGCATGGCTGTGCACTGTCAATGGCAATGAAACAATGAAAAAACTGAATTGGATTTGTGAAAATTAAGTTCCATTTGAATGAAAATATTGAATGACATTGCATGCAACTTGAATTGAAATAAAAATTTCTTATTTCAACTTGAATTCAAGTGAAATTTGAAAAACTTGAATTCAACTTGGAAATAACAATTTCAACTTTGAATTCAACTCGAATTGAAATTTAATTTAATTTAGGAACTTGAAACTTATTAACCCTGTAATTGTCCCCCTATACCACTTCGATGTTACCATCGTTGTTGGGGTTTGTGGATCCATGGGTTTATTGGGTATCCAAAATGTGACATGATCACGATATCAACAACTTGCTTGCAAAATGTTAACTTTTGATTATTTCAACTTGTGGCAAATTGGAATTTTGATTTCAAGTTTTTTTTTCTCACATGGTTTCATATTAGAGGTGTACAACTTGCAGTCTCTTAGTTCAAATCTGAGACTCATTCCAAGAACATTGTGAGCCTAAGAACATTTGGAATTGGGAATTTTGTGCTCACTTCTTGATATAGCCCAATAAGGTATCTAACATATATCTCTCTTAACTTGGAGAATGTCATGATGTTTTTGTAACTCATTTTCCATGTTTGCATGACAAGATTAGTATGGTTTTGTTTGGTTCTACATTATCCAATGTTAAAGTACTAATTAGATGAAGATCACATTGGTGTTGATACTTCATATGCCTTTTTACATACTAAGTGCAATTGGATTGTTAGTTGTTCGCAAACAAATTTTATGGGCGCCCATTTTAGGGGTGGGGTTGGAAACAAGTAAATAACTAAACTTGGATGTCATCATTTTTTTGTGCAAGGTCACATACAAAAGCACGGTTGGGGATTCTCAAAGGCATTTGTGATTGCAGCACATTTCATCTCTATGCATGTTTTGCAAGCTACTCCACTTCTAATTTTCCCTCAGATTTTCAGTGGCATTTTCAAGTTCATCATCCATTTCTTGTCTGCATCCTTGTATCTTTGTTTTCATTTCAATTTAAGAAGAAACTAATAAGCCTCCTTACACAAACATCAATAGAATTGTGTGCAAGTGAACACAATTCAATACATAATCTACCCTGACACTCAGTGTTGACACATTAAAGCTGCTATAGCATACATAGTCTGGAGTCATGTCCTTACATTATTCCTTTAAAAGAAAAACAGGATTGAAAAACTTCTGCTCTTTGTAAGAAGATTCCCATAAGGGAATGAAAGCTTGGAACACCCTTTCAAAGATCAAAGAAGGATACTTCACAACACTAGCAAGGTACAGAAATAGATGTGAAACAAGGGAAACAAAAAACTGAATAACTGAAATCTCGTCCCAAAGATGGAGATTTAGAGTTTACACAATCTAAACAAGTTCTGAGCAGATTGAAGAGATTGATAAGATACCAAAAACCAATCATAAAGGTTGTACAGAGTTTCATCTCCTTTGGCATTTGCTGGCAATGCATTCAGTGTTACACACATTCTTGTAAGATCATAAATTCATTCAATCTCAAAAAACCTTGTCTGTTTTTGCAACCTTTGTGCAGGAAACCAAATCAACACATGGGAGGTTCAGAATAGATGTGAAACAGAGGCAGAACTTGGGAGGATTCAGAATAGATATGAAACAAAGGCTTAATCAATGAGATTCCCACCCCAAAAACTATTTGTGAAGAAGACCTACAGAAGTGGGATCCTCTCTGCATGCAATTCGCTGGGCAATAATGCATTCCAAAGTTATGCCATTTCTCAAAGGATAGTAACTGCCACATTCAATAATCCCAAGCAAAACTCTGTTCTGTTTTTGCATCCATAATTCTACGCAGCAGAAACCAAAAAATCACTGGGCAAGGAGGTGAAGAAGAATTCCCGAGTTCTCAAGTGAAACCTCTAGCTACTAGAATCAATGACCCTCTTCTTCTTCTTCTTTGAACTTGGTTTGCTTTTCTGCTATGGAACAACTTTTGGAACTCAATTCCTGAAAGAATGGTGGTCTCCTTTGGGAAACCACTCCAACAAATCAAACTTCCCACAACCTGTAGAACCAACCAACCACCCACAACAGCCAAGAAGAAGCTTGAACATTCAGCAGTAAGGGTTTAGGGCTTAGGGACATTCACATTCTTATCAAATCTTCACCACCAGAGATGAATACACCAAAGATGTTGGCATCCCATGATGTCTTATGGTGCAAATCCACGTGCAGTGAAGCAGAAGAACACGAAGAAGGTTTGCAGATATGGTGTAAGCGGCAAGATGGAAGGGTGTGATGATGGCAAGAGGAGAGAAGGAGCTTCTAGGGTCTGGGGTAACAGAAAATGCGAAACTGCGGAGGAGCTCATCAAGCAAGCAAGAAATTGTTGTTCTTCAGTGCAGCTCTTCCTCCTTGTTTGTCTCGATGACAACATCTGAAGTCGGGTATGCAACACAAGTGAGAACGTAACCCGCTTTCAGTTGCGCTTCGTCCAAGAAGCTGCCATCAGACTGGTCCACAGTCCCTTCCTTGATGAGACCCGCACAAGAAGAACAGCCGCCGGAGCGGCAAGAGGAAGGCAAAAAATCCACACCTCGTTCTTCCGCCGCGTCCAGAATGTATTCGTCATCCGGCAACTCCAGCACCGTCTCCTCGCCTGTCGCCGTTCTGAGCGTCACCTTGTAAGAAGCCATGCATGTCACTCGTCCTCTGCTCGCTCTCCGCAGTCCAAATGCGTCAATCAACGAAACTTTGCTTCTCCTCCTCCTCATGCTCCTCCCCTCCTGCACTACTACCGAGGCGGCTGCAGAAGAAGCCGGATGCCGCAGCGAGGATGATGATGATGATGATGAAATCCCCAACAACGAAGTTGCACACAGAAGAGATCCTGCCATTCCTGCTGTTCCTTCTCCTTCGGTGCGTCCGTTACTTCTACTGCTTCGCTTCTTCTTCTTGTACTTCTTCCTGTCCGTCCTCTTTTGTTTTTCGGCAGCGACAACGGGGGTGCCTTGGAACCCTTCTTGGTGCGGAAGCTTCTAGGTTTTGGGGTTCTGCAGGCTTCTAGGGTTTCGGAAACCACTGCCACACGACGACGCACTCTCTGTTGTGCAAACACACCACTGCCTCCAAACGGACAAGAAACTCTGAAGAATCTAGACTGAAACACGGCGGAGGAGGTTTGATGGTGTGAAGTTCAGAAAACCTTCATCATGGGAATCTTGGCCTCTTGGAATGCTCATGTGCTGCCGCTTGCTTTACCTATGGGGACAACTTGCAGAAGGTGTTGTTTCCTCTCTTCGTCTAGCTTTGTCTCTGCAAGCATCCAAGCTTTGTCTTCTATCTCTCTTGTCTCTTCAAGCATCCAAGCAACCTATCAAACAATCAGAACCGTATATGAAACTTATTACCTTAACCAGTTTGTTTGTTGTTGTTGCACACCATTCTGTAGTAGCAATCATGTCTGGGAGGAATCAACACGTGCAACCAACCAACCAACCTCCACATGTGGCTGCCAGTGTTGTTGTGCTTTCTTTGGCTTCTGAATTCAACTGGAATGCCAAAGGGCTTGAGTGCAGCAATGTAGATTGAACCCAAACGCACTTGCATTCCATCATATGCACTGAGCATGAGTCAAGCTCATAAGCTGCATGGAAAGCTTAATGTAAGTGCTGCTGTAGGTAGGTATATAGTTTCCTGTTTCACATCCCCTAGGATTTTGCAAAGATTCTAATGCTCTCTAATCATCATGGGACCAGGTGGTTGAGTGCTTGGAGGGAGATGCAGTTTGCCCCATACATGTACACCACAATGCAAGAAGAAACAGATTGCAGTTCAGAGGTGAAGAAAGCCAGTAAAGCATGGCTTTGAGCCATGCTGGAGTGTTGGGGACAAGGAAATGCTCATCAATACCAGTGACCCACTAGCAATTGACCACTTCAATGAAGAGTAAGTACATCAAACAGGGTAGTGGTTTTTCCTCATAGCTGATGATGCTCTTGATTGCATGGCACCGTTGTAGTAGCTGGGAAGTTGAATTTGCTTACAAAGCTGTTATTGTCAAATGATCCACCATTTTAGATACCTGGTGGATGAGGATTAGGGTTTAGGGTTTAGGCACAGAGCATCCTGCAGTAGTGTTCAAGGCATCAGTGGGGCAAGCAGTCTCCCAAACCATAAGCGCAAGTCTGTGCTTGAAGTTTTTAAACATCATCTGTGCAAAACCTGTGAGAATAGGGGTCTCTTTGCCAACAACTCTTTGTCAAATTGCTTGATCTAGATGCATTTGTGGGCTCTAAGCAATGGTTTTGCAAGTAAGGACTCTCAAGTATATTAAGGGTTTGTGTATGTCTTGTGTGAATAAATACTGGAGGCTTGTAAAAAATCTCCTGAACTGGGGGATCAGGTCACAGAATATTTCAATGGTGCTACACTGACAATGGTTGGATTTATAATGTATCTGAAGTATGTGTTTTGGTCAGCTGGACAGACAAAATGACCTCGAGGAATCCACTGGAAACTTTGAGGCATTCATGTCTGGTGATGAGGCAGTAAGAACATCTCCACCAATGCTCAGTATGTGACCCTGCACTGGAAATCTTGGATGAGGTACAGCAGTCAAATCCAGTGAATTAAATAGAAGACTGTTGTGACCCTGAAAAAATGCAGAGCTCTGGAACAGTCTAATAAACACAGTCAAATCATACTTATTGACTGCTCCTTGTTTCTGATTGGGTAGATAGTTCGATTGGTCCAGGTGGGTTGCTATTAGTAGTCTCCCACCTATTTGTAGTCCCAGTTTCAGTTTTTATGGGTGGGGTTGGAAAAAAGTAACTAATTAAAACCTTGATGTGAGATATATTTTTGCAGGGTGGCATAATGAGCACCTCTAGAGATGCTCTATATAGCAAGGCGGCAACATCAAAGAACTTGGAATCCAGTCAAGGGGATGAAACTTTACAGACAACAAGGACCCATTCTCAAGGTCCAGACATTGACACCCATGCCCTAGGTGGTTTTTTAATAAATTTGCTTGTTTGCACAGGAGTATCAGAACAATTCGAGTCTGATTGACACATTCCTGGTTTTCCTTGTACACCTGTGATTTTCACAAATGTGAGATGGAGGATGTTGTGGGGAAAGTTGGAGGTCAATACATCACTGTCCACAATAATATGGCATGAGCAACATTAGTAAACAAGTTCATAGAAATACTTTGATGAAAGTGAAGTACGTGATGGTCCCCCCAAAAATTGCAACAAATGTGTGTTTGATTCAACACTATCTGATTAGTGAGGCAGGGTTATATTATTGAAGTACAAGGAAACCTTCAGTATAAGTTATTTGGAAATTTTAGAACCAAAGAACCTCTGGTTCTGGCTTTTTGAAAACTTTCAGAATCAAATAACATCCAGCTCTATTTAAAGCTCTCAAAGAATCGGTAGTTTTTAAGAAGAAATTGGGGTTTATAGCAGGTTATTTGATTAGTATCTTTTGAGAACGATGATCATATAGAACCTGGTTCTTTGATTATTTTAGAACCATGGTTATGGAATTGAAGCAGCACCTTGAGAACTAGCAAGGGTTTGTGCCATTTCTAGTACCTAGTACCTTGTGTATATTGCTTTTTATGATTACCTTCCAATGCAAGACCTTGAAAATAAGGGAAAAAGGTTCTTCATAATGCCAAATCATCCTAACATCACTAGCATACCCCGTGCCCTTGGCTCAAGCAGAAATTGCTCACCCAACTAAATTTTCCTTCCAAAACCAGTTTTTGTAATTTAATTGAATTTACAATGACAAAACTACTCAATATCTTGCACATCTTAGATCTAAAAATTTCCAAATCACTGTGCTTAAATCCTACACATAGTAATCTTTTCAAAAATACAAAGAGTGCACCCAAATTCCCGTATAAATTTTAGTTTTGATTTAAATGAATTTTTTAGTGAAAAAAATTTTCAATATTCAATAACTTTTCAATCATAGGTCAAAACACTATGAAACCAACTTGGTGCGCCCTATTCATGGAGGGCTTTCCAATGGTACAAAGAGTAGAACAAGAGGCACCATGGGTTTGGGAGATCTCAACATGACAAACAAAACATACAACTACCTTCCTTCATACATACATAGATTGATTTAAATCAATTTTGATGATGATCAAATTGTAGATGCAAACCACCAAAGTTGTCTTTACAAGAAGAAGGCAATGTTAGGTTGATGTAATTTCATGTTCTTTTTTTCACATAATTTTTAGGGATAAAAAGTTTTGATTCAAAATAAATTCTCCCATGCTAGTCTTAAGCACCTCAAGGCTTGTTAAAGTGAACATTGGTCTGTGTAAGTAAATGGCACATGGTAGACTTACGTTAAAATGTTGGACTTTGTTAGTGTGCATGTGTTTTTGTTTTGACTCCAATGTTCAAACCATGTGATGATTTCGTTTTTTCTTACCACTCATTACTTTCTTATGAAGGAATTGACCCTTGCATATCCATAGTTATATTGTTTTATACGGATACCTATGAGACAAGCTTGGTGTCCACAAGTCATCAACATCTAGATTGTCACAAGGTCACAAGGTCTCATTAGTAAAATTTCATAACCTTACACAATTACCAACATTGATCAACAACCCATGGAACAAAATGCCATTTATACTTGATTGGTTGATATCAAATCCAAACATACAATCACACTTTTGGGCAATTTTGCCATAAATGACATCCATAAACCTCCACCATAAAAATTTAACATTAAAAAAAAACCTATAAATTCAATTTGGAATGTGTAATATAAAATATTGTAGTTTATTCAGCTTAGTTCATCAATCATGAATGAAATTCATTTAAAAATGTTCATAGTTCATCCATCATCATTTGAATTCATTACCCTCCCTCTAATAAACAAAAACATAAATGAAACTTTGCACCAAATCTTCGGATTGTGTTTCATTTTCCATGTATTTACACATTATGAATTGAATTTCATCTACATACATGTTTTTATAATTGGAGTTCATTCTCATGTTTGCATGTATGGTTAGGATAACGTTTAAGTTTGTGTTTTGTTATAATTTGTCATACCATCCTACCCATTGACAATTATTTTGGTCCCAATAGGTTCTGTGCCCATGCTTGAACACTTTTACACGAAGAGTTGAATTTTTCTCACACATGATTTTGACAATGTTTGAATGGTAGCTTGTAGCCATTTCCCACATGTAAATTGCCCTAAATATCCTAATGAAGACATTCTTACCCTTCCTCTTTTAAAGAACTTCAACCATGTTGGATTAAAAATCAAGATCACAATCATTCTACAAGAATAATGGAACTAGATTCCCCCTTTTCAATCCTTTTGGGGCTTTTGAAAGTTTCTTGATCAACAACAAAAGAGATAGATGTCAAAAATGTCATTAACAATCACAATACACGCCGCTCAAGAGGGCAAATGGACAAATGATGCATAGCTATTTTGACAAAAAAACAACCAAAAAGAAAAATACTTCATATTTTATTATTGAAAAGGGAACATCATTACATCCCCCTTTTCTATACTTTTCAAAAGGTAAAACAAAAGGCAAAGTATCACATCCACTAAAGAAAAAGGACAATATGCTTACATACGGTGATACCCTTCTTTTTGGTGCATGGTAGAGGCTTATGAACTAATTGTAAAGTGCAACTCCACATTTTTTGTCACCTCTTCTCACCTAATATACTAGTACAAAGATGTGAGGCTCTACTAATCCACTAAGTTTTGACACTTTCTTTTGTCAATACCACCCCAAGCGAATGCTAATTGCAAGGGCACCTTTGGGTAACAACTTTTGTGATGGCAACGCGCTCAAGTTGTCACCTTCCATATGCAACCCATACTTCTACTTCCAAAAGGCATATTAAACACCCATGAATATACTATATCCAAATTAGTGGAGGATATAGATAATGATTTTATTACCATGTTCACTAGAATTATAGAGGCATCCATAGGGACCCATTTCCACACACATGGCAAGAACATCAGATAAAATCAGTTAGGCCCAATAATTGCAGACAAAATTCTACAAGCTAATGTGACATTCTTCACCACAAAACATGGCTTGCAGGACTCACATGAGAAAGTTTCCATGGCTTCTTCCTTGTGCAAATAAAATTGGACAAGGCTTCCACCCATTTCTCTGGAAGATAAGAGGTAACATTGAAGGTGAGGTTGACACCCCAAAAAGAAAAAAAAAAGAGTTGAACTAAAGATGGTCCTATATGAGAGCCATCTAAACTCTTGAAGCAAAGTACCAAAGGCAATTAGAGTTGATTTAGTGTTGTTTGGATATTTTCCCATGACCCCATGGGAAATCCATGGTCAAGGTTGTTGCGGTTGACACTTGAGTACACACAACCTTTTCTGTGTGAGAGACTAGTTCCTTCCCATCTCTTTTGTTGTCATTTATGTCTTTTGTATTTTCACTTTTGCAATTTTGGACCCACAAGGCCCTCCCTAACTGCTCCCCACCATGCAGAATCATAGCATCTTTTGCTTACTTGCAGAGGTGGAGGGAATCCGGTGTATAGTGTTTACTTCTATGTTGTTTGTAGAGCAACTATAGAGGAGAAGAAGAAGATGGAAATCTGCAGGTTCTGCTGATAACGGGGAAGTTTTCTGGCAGGTTGCTGCGATGTCCGAGAAGACTCCGATTTGTGGTGGGTTTCAAGTGGGTGGGAAGGTAGAGGAACTGGAAGCTGAGAAACAGATCAAGTGGTGTCACATGAAGATGAGGGATGATGGAGGGTCTAGGGGAAGAAAGCACAGGAGATCTTGGCCAGGTGGAAAACTGAAGAGGGCAGGTCATATCCTGGCAATGGTTGCGATTGTGCTGTTAGTATTCTTTGGAGCCTCAACACCCCACCATCTTCACTCTGGGTTCCATCATGCAAAACTAGGTCTATTTCTCACCAACTGACTTATGCAATCTCCTAATCAAACTGAGAGTCTAAGATCATAGGTTACAGATTTTTGTCAGGCTCTGTGTGGGAGTTGGCTTTTTGTAGAGGTCAACATGTATCAATTGGCTTTAACATACAAGTCCTCACTGAGACTATGGTGCACTTTTACGAAATATGTAGGAAAAAAATTGCAAGTCTCAAGCTAATCAGATTGCAGATGCATGGACAATAGTGAGCTTTTCTACTACTCCACCTATGCCACAAGAGATGCATTAACCTATCCTCACCTATGATGATGAACCATCATTGCACCATACTCTACACTCAATCACAGCTTGTATTTCCTGAGATCACATCTCTAGAGTCATATGGTCATGTTTACATACCTCTCTTGGCCTAACCGACCTGGGGCTTAATCCTGGCACCTGCTGCCATTCCGCAAAACAACCTGCCAACACCAGTCAAAGTGAGGTCAGGGGTGTAAGCTACTTTAATGGGAACTAAAGCTCACTGAGAGAATAGATAGAAATCATAGCTCAGATCTGCAGATAGTTTTGTCTGGTACAGTGGTGGCATTGAGACCAGGGCTAGGATTCTCTTTTTGCAAGCAGAAATCATGTCAGTTGTAACAAATGTTGTCTGAGCCTCCATCACAACTGCCATGGCAGCTTGGAGCCTACTTGTTCTTGAGTCAATTCAGTAACAAAAAAGGTTGGATAGACAATATACTTTTACATGCATTAATGATGGTGAGATACCAAATACGGGAGACAAAATTGCTAAATGTTGCAATTCTGCTGAACAGAAGAAGTCATAGAGAAAAACTATACCAAAGCAGGCTTGGAGGAGGAGAGGCTTGGACAGGAGGTATTTAATTGTGACCGCTCACACTTCCGTACAGATGTATGCAATGTGCGAGGCAACATCCGCATGAACAGCATCAACCACACCTTTGTGTTGTATGCTGTTGATAGCAGGACTAATTTGGGGGAAGAGAAGGTAAAACCATATACCCGGAAGTGGGAGAAGAGCTGCATGGACACTATACATGAAGTTACATTGCAGAGCGTGCCAGCATCCCAGACAAGTGCCATTGTATGTGATGTGCAACATCATGTGCCAGCTGTGGTGTTCAGCACAGGAGGTTATACTGGCAACTTATACCATGAGTTTCATGATGGCCTCATCCCACTTTTCATCACTACTCAACACTTGAAGCGTGAGGTGGTGTTTGTGATCTCAGAGCTTCATGATTGGTGGTTTACAAAGTACAAGAATGTCATTCAAGAAATGACAAATTACCCACTGATTGACTTTGAGAGAGAATCCCAGGTGCACTGCTTTCCAGAGCTTACAGTAGGGCTGCACATTCATGGAGAGCAGAGCATTGATCCCATGTTAATGCCTGATCATAAGAGCATTTGGGATTTCCAAGCACTCCTGCGTCATGCCTACAGACCATCACATGAGAAAGAAGAGGACTGGCAATTGAAGGCCTCCCCTGCTAAGGTGATGCCCCAGCTCACCATACTCATTCGCCCACACACACGGGTCTTACTAAACATTGGGGAAATTGTGGAGGTAGCAAAGAAGGTTGGATTCCAGGTGAACCTCTTGAAGCCTTTACGCAAGACAGAACTGAAGAGAGTGTTTTGGATGTTGGACAAGAGTGATGTCCTGATGGGTGTGCATGGCGCAGCACTAACACATTTCCTATTTATGCGACCGGGATCTGTGTTCATCCAGATTATCCCACTTGGCACTGATTGGGCAGCATTCACATACTATGGGGAACCGGCAACAAAACTTGGACTCCAGTATTTGCCTTACAAAATTGAAGCTGTGGAAAGCTCTCTTAGCAGTAAATACAATTCAACCGATCCCATCCTTACAAATCCAGCCAGCATTGTCGAAAAAGGCTGGTGGGAAATGAAGAAGATATATCTGAAAGCACAAGATGTTCAACCCTCTCTGTTACGAATGAAGAAACTTTTGCAACAGGCAAAGAGCTTGATACATCCTTAAAAACTTATTCTACTTCAGATTAGATCTCAGACCCTAAACCCTATACATTGGAACTTTGCAAACGGAAATTAATGATCAAGTGGGTACAATCCTTAGAGCAGCTCCAGCAGTGCTCAGTATGTGAGCCTGGAAATCAAAATTTGATGAAGGAAAATCAAAACATGCCGGTTTGGGTCAACAAGCTGGTTTTGGCCCTGCATTTTTGCACAGTTTGCTCAGGCTGGCAAAAAGGCACAGCAAAGCCTAACACCTGCTAGAGAAGAGTGTAATAAATATGATCTGACTGACTGCTGCTCCCTGTTTCTGATTTTCTAGGTAAGTTGCTATTAGTAGTCTCCCACCTGTTTGCAGCCCCAGTTTTAGTTTTATGGGTGGGGTTCGAAAACAGTAAATAACTAAACTTGGATGTGAGAAATGTTTTTTGAAGGGTCACATGCTGAGCACCGCTAGAGCTGCTCTTATTATTCTTCTGTTGCTTCAGGATGATGATGACGATGATGCCGAACTGCATATACATTCTATCCTATTCACGAGCCGCAGCAGCCTCCCTCCAACAGTTGGGTGCTTTTGGATACTTTGGCCAGAATATGCAGAAATTTGAAGCACAAAAAAGAAACTTGTTCTACTACAAAAGTTGGAAAAGAGATTCAGATTGTGAACCTGTTATTGTCATGGGTAGTGGAGGAAGTGGACGAAACCAGATCGCTCGAATCTATCCATGGAAGTCCGTCCACATGGAGAAGGGACAGTTGTTGCCTTGCTCTCCTCCTACTTCATATGAGCCCTAAACCCTAAAACCTGGACTCCAGCACAGTGAGTCTCTATTGGAGCTCGCAAATGTGAACCCATATACTCCAAAGATGTCTATGACACTACAACAAGAAGGAAATCTTCTCCTGCTAAGAACAAAATTTCTCCCAGATTTCCCAGCAGCAGCAAGCTCAGGTCGAATCCCACTGCGCGTGAGATTTAGGGTCCAAAGCTTGGAATGCTTGGATTTCCAGAATCCATGTTCCAAGCAAGCTTGGAATGCTTGGATTTCTAGAATGCATGTTCCCAGCTTGGAATGCTTTTGGATTTCCAGAATGAACGTTCCAAGATTGGAATGCTTGGATTTTCAGAATGTACACCTTCAAGCTGGAATGCTTGGATTTCCAGAATATATATTCTGATCTTGGAATGCTTGGAATTCCAGAAGGTTTATTCTGAGTTGGAATGCTTTGATTTTCCCAGAATGTATATTCTGAGCTCTGGAAAATTCTTGGATTTTAAGAAAGTATAAATTCCAAGCTTGGAATGCTTGGATTTTCCAGCATGCGAATGTGATGCTTTGGAATGTGTGGATTTTCCAGCATGTGAATGTGATGCTTTGGAATGTGTGGATTTTCCAGAATGTATAGTTTCAAGCTTGGAATGCCTGGGTTCATGAAATGTATGAATTCAACAACATGGAGAAGGAACAAGTGTTGTTTGATTTGTTCTTTGGTTTTGAAGAAGCCTTTGATTTCAGTTGTGACTTTATTCTAATTTCATAAATGTCTGATGTGGTTTTGACAATGGTTGGTTCTTTGAATTTGTAAAACTGCCAAAACATAAGGTAGCAAATTGCTAGCAACTAGATCAGCCAAAACAAAACAGGTGTTTTTTATAAATTAATGTGAGACCTAGAAGATTTTCATATGAATGTAGAATGAAAAGGATGAGGATGAGCCTAAAAATTTAACCTAAAAATTCAATCCTTTTGAGCACTCAAAAGTCAAAAGAAAAAAAAAAGTTTTATTTCAAATTGGTGACCCATTTTAGGGTTTGGAAATTGGTAGGGAGCCAAAATGTAGGTTTATCTTTCTCCTGATTATTTTCCTTTCAAAAATCCTCTAATACTTTGATGATAGTATATCTTGATGGGTGTTGAGTAGGTATCATACTCTAAAGAGACCAGTTGAGTGCACAAATCTAATTTTTTTGAGGGATCTCATTCCAGCATAATGGTCCTACTATGTCAAAACATTTTCAAATTAAATATCAAGTTGGTATCTACTATTTCATGATGATATTTTGTTGAAAAGACAAATAACTATTGAATTTTCTTCTCCTAGTTCTAGGATGAAAAACTCAAACTCTTTAATCGTGTAGCCAACTCTTGAATCATAATCTAGAACTCAAAGTTGGAAATAGATTTGAAATAGTTCAAATCTATCTAACGCAATGTTGGATGCATTAGATAGATTTTGGGTACTCAAATGGCCACCCCAAAACAAATGAGATTGCATTGTGCCAATTGCAAAGTCAATCAATATGAAATTCCATGATCTACTACCTGAATTACTGTAGTAACATGGCAAGTTCAATGTTTCGGTGTTGAATCATTATTTCACTGATTACTTCACTTCGAAGATTCCCAGTGCAAAAGTGGAGCATTCAAGAATATTCTAAAAGTTTCTTCATTTTCCTTCGCAATCTTTTTTTCTTGGTTTTTTTGAAAAAGAATCTTTTTCAAAATGTGAACATTTCTGAGAATAATATAATTAGTGTCTTGGCTGGAAAGGTCGTAGTAGGGTAGTTGTAAGTATATAGGAGAAGGGTCTGTACTCGGTCGTTTTCCTCTGTAAAGCAGAGCTGGTCTGGGATTTTTTTCACTTTCAAGAAATAGTGACAGGCTGGCTGGTACCCTCCGCTGGTTAGAAGTTCCCAGTACAGCCTGGCCGCTACCTTCCACCACAGATGATCCCACTTGCTGAAAACAGGTTTCTTCAGGTAGATAAGGGAGCTGAAAATACAAAGGAAAAATCCAGGCAGTGCTTTGTGTCATGATATGAAGCCACTACAGCTCTTCATGAAGGTGTGATACAATGAACATTACAAAAGCAGATGCCAGAGAGATGATGATATGCGGGCAACCCAAAATGGATGTTGATGCTGACCCAAAGAAAGATGTGGGCATTGCAAGATGGATGGATGATGGCGGGAATCCCAATTCTATTCCTGGCTTCCCATGGAGCAAGGCATTCCCAAAATTAAGCAACCCCAAAATTTCAGTTTTTCCCCCTAAAAGCCAAAGTGCTTATAAATGAATTGGCATGCACTACCTCACACATTCCCTGACATTGTTTGAGAGTAGGTCTTTGAAAGAACACATGACAGTTGAGGAGCACAGTCAGGCAATGGGATTTTCAATGTAAGAATAATCAAA
The DNA here is from genome assembly GCA_963920785.1 of Sphagnum contortum. NCBI lineage: Eukaryota > Viridiplantae > Streptophyta > Sphagnopsida > Sphagnales > Sphagnaceae > Sphagnum > Sphagnum contortum. The sequence goes on from OY987276.1 coordinate 12,047,149, forward strand.
CCAATCTCACTCTATTAGGGTTAAATACTTGAGTTCTCAATGAACATAAGCAATTAGATTGTACTACCATTGTATGACATCTTCCCAATTCAATCCTAGTCCTATCTCCGAATGCCCAAGACATAAATTACAGCTTTTTACCGTCTACCTCATGACACATTGGTCATCTCAAATTGTGACATGGTAATAAATGCTATGGTAATTTGAGCACAACTACATGTTTGCAGCCTAGGTAAATGTAGAGCTCCAGCTCTACTCCACTTGCTATAACCCACTCTGTTTACTTAACAAAGCACCACAAAGACAGCTGCATTAATTTAAGACTAAGTGCTTTTGCTCCCCAAGTGTATGGATACTGTCTGATTCACTTGATGTGTGCAAAGGCTCACAAACAAGGCATGGGGCAAAATCAATCATAGAAGAGGAGTCCTTTTTTCTAGCAATTGCTTGGCGTTATCAAACAGCTGGCGCATGTGCACAATAGAAGGTCGCACATCTTGACCCTCTAAATATACTGCCTTCATTGTCCACCACCCCTTGTCAACAATGGTGGAAGGATTTGTCAGGATAGGGTCTGTTGAGTTGTACTTGTCACTGAGAGAGCTCTCTGCTGGCTCAATCTTGTAAGGCAGATATTGAAGCCCAAGCTTTGTAGCTGGCTCCCCATAGTATGTATAGGCAGCCCAATCTGTGCCAAGTGGGATAATCTGGATGAAGACAGATCCAGGGCGCATGAACAGGAAATGGGTCAGGGCTGCACCATGCACGCCCAACAACACATCACTTTTATCCAGTATCCAAAAAATTGTCTTCAGCTCTGTTGTTGGGTCAGGGCTTAAGAGTGTCACATTGAAACCAAGCTGCTGTGCCAGATCCACAATCTCATCCAGGTTCAGCAGAACCCTTGTTCCATTACGCACAAGGATGGTGAGTTGTTTCATCTCTGCTGTATCAGAGACCTTGGAGCCATCAGAGACAGCAGCAACAGCAGAGACCTCAGGAACCTCCAAGCTCTGTTGCCCAAGTTCCTCAGGTGAGAGTGTATATGCACGGCTGAGAAAATTCCGGAAGTCCACAATACTCTTATGATCAGGCATTCGCAAGGGATCAATCCCTAGCTCTGCATGAATATGTAGACCTACTGTAACTTCCTGAAAACAATGCACATGTGGATCTTCCTCAAAATTCACTGGTGGGTAGTTGGAGATTCCCTGTATGATGTCACCATATTTTGAGAGCCACCATTCATGAAATTCCGAGATCACCAAGACAACCTCACGGTTCAAGTGCTGTGTTGTGATGAAAAGTGGAATAAGGCCATCATGAAACTCATGGTACAAGTTGCCAGTGTAGCCACCAGTGCTGAAAACCACACCTGGTACAGTATGTCGCACATCACACACAGCAGCACTTGCAAGGGATGACGAGGGAACACTTTGCAAGATGACTTCATGAACACCTTCCATACAGCTCTTCTCCCACTTGCGAGTATATGGTTTGATCTTCTCCTCTCTCAAAGGAGTCCTTCCATCAACAGCATACAGCATAAAGGAGCGGCTGCTGCTGTTCATGTGTATGTCGCCTTGCATATTGCACACATCTGTGCGGAACTGTGAACGGTCACACTGAAACACCTCCCCCTCAAGCATCCCAGGAAAGCCTGCTTCTGTGGTGCTGTCATTGTCAGGTAACTATGTTTAACTAGATTGCAGTGAGTACATTAACTATAAGGTTCTCCTCTTGTGGGAGGTCCAAATGTAATCAACAGCCCACTGAGAAATGGCAACAACATTCAAAGGTTTGAACAACAATGACAAATCTTTGGCAATAACAACAGCATTATTCTCCTGGAGCATTCAGCCAGAACTGGTGATCTCTACAAAGCTTGAGAACACACTCAGACAACAATCCAAAGCTTTGAACAACAACAACAACAACAACAACAAATCTTTAGTGACAACAACATTATTATTCTCTTGGAGGAGCATTCAGTCAAAACTGGATCTCTATAAAGCTTGAGAACACACTGGATGGTTTGAACAACAATGACAAATCCTTGACGACGACAACAGCATTGGTGTCTTGGAGCATTCAGACAGAACTGGATCTCTCTACAAAAGCTTGACTTGAGAAAACACACACTCGGGCAAAAATCCAAAGCCTCGTCTAAGGGATATACTTCCCCACTCGCACAGGGATGCATGCGGGGATGTGCATCGCATGTGCAAGTGGAAATGTGAAGAATGCTCTCAAACGCAGGAGAAGATGGAGATGTGTGTATGTGATACTCACACACAGAAGACATGGACACAAAGAGAGATACAGACACAGACAGAGAGTGCGTGTGTCCATGTTTTAGGGAGAGAGAGAGAGAGAGACGTACCTTGTTTTGTGACAGAGGAGGCAGAAGAACGACGGTGAACGAGGAACAAGGCGCCGAAGATCGCAACAAGAAAGATCCCGAGCATCAGGCGCATGCGAGCAGCCATCTTGAGTGCATGAAAACCGCCACGCGATGATTTCCACCGCCAAAGTCCCCGAGCACCAGTGCTATCGTCCCTTGTGCTCTTCATATCACCAGTGCCATTACTAATACTACTACTAAAACTACCGCCGCTACTAATCCACCTGCTTCTCTCCCTCACATCCATTCGATTTTAAGTCTAGTACTAAGTTCCTCCTCCACCTGCTCCTCCTCCTCCTTCTCCTCTTCCTCTTCCTCTTACTCGTCCTTCCGGCGATCCTTGCGACTCCTCTCAGACAGAAGAAGAAGAAGAAAACGCTCCAAGTCACCACCTCCCACCACTCCTCCAGCAGCGCTCCAATCCCACCGATGACTTCTTGTTGTTCTGCTTCTTTCTTCTGGTCCTTTGCTGATGCTTCTGCTGCTGCTGCTGCTGCTGTTTTTTCTGATGAGTCTTGGAGTTTGCAAGCGACAACAGATGATCCATGTTTTGGTTCCAAATGAAAGAAACCGTCTGGATATTAAGAGCAACAGATGCTCAGAGCAGACAACCATGCAATGCTCCCCCCTCTCTCTCTCTGTCAGCGCTCTTTCTCTCTCTCTGACGACACACACACCTACCGCTGACAGAGAGAGAGAGAGAGGCGCGGCAGGACGACGACGAAGAAGACGAAGAAGAAGCAGCTCGACAGGTGCAATGCAAGTAGCACTGGTTAGTCTGTTGGGAACTTGGCAGACCCAATGGTTCAAAGGCTGAACTTGCAGGGTTTTGTTTTTAACCCTGTCTGTGCAGACTAGGTACCGTAGAGCCTAGCGTAGGGTCAGTTTCCACATGAATAAAACGAATAATATTATTTTTCATCCAATTCAAAAATGAATTCATTTCTAAAATTCAATTGAAATTATTATTTCTTCTTGATCTACTATCATCACGCATCATGCAGTGATTTTATTTATATTTTTTTGTGGCGAATTTTTTCCATATTAATATTGCTATAATCTTTTTTTAAATTCCCCAGTAAAATTGTGAAGGGAACCTTTTGGAAAAAATTCCCAAAAAATTGTCACATTTTGAGGAAGAAAGTTATGAAATTGCCAACATTTTTGGAGGATTTGGGCAGGTTTTTAGCTTTATTCTTTTGAAATCGCCATATTTAGCTACTATGTTCTACTATTTTGCCAATATGCAATAGGATTCTTAGATGTGTTTGGTCTGTTCCCAATATGTTCCCACTGTGTTCTTGTCAAGTTCACAAGGTGTTCCCATCAGGTTGTCAAAGTGTTCTTCAAGTTCTCCAACTGTTCCCTAAGAAGTTCCCAATAGCACCTCCTTTTTTTTTAAATCACATATCATTGTTTGGGCATGGTTTCATGTGTATAAGTTGTAAAAGGGGGGCCAAAGGCCAAAAGCATGCCTCTATTTTGGGGAGGGAAACATATTTAGGCTTTCTATGTTGAGGAGTGCCCAATGCTTGGAAAATATTGGTGATGGGCCAATCAAATATTTCAAATTTGGCTACAAGTGAAAGAGGAAAGTACAAAAGCTTCTTAAACCAAACAATATATATTGGCTATGTGCAAAAAAACCTATCATTTAAATATGGCGATTTCAACCTTTTAGAGGATTTTTTGGAAGATTATATTTTTGCATGGTGAAATATTTGAATTTCCATAATTCTTCTTTTGCCTTGAGATACTTTTTTAATGTAAATGGCAAGGCCATAGTGTGTGACACACCCCCTTTGTTCAACAAGCATAACTTCTCACCCATCCTTTTCCGTTCATACATAATCTGGACCAGGACTTGGGAGATGAGTTTTCATCCTTTCATCCATTGTGAAGGAAAGGTTACATGACTTTTCATCCATGACGGTTATGTTGTTGCTCTCCAACCCCTCTGAACAAGTCGGTTACGAGGGCTGTCGTATTCTTCTGTCTTCATCCATTTGGAACAGATTACTCCGACTTACTTGTAAGTACTCGATGGGGAGCAGGGTCACATAATTAGGGAAGCAAAAAAACCCAAACCCTAAAATGATGGCATGCAAGAGGAGAGAGGCCTTTGCAATCCATTGTCCCTAACTTGGAGACGTTTGGCGGCTCCGCCCCCGAGACGCGCATCATGATTCACAAGATCACCATCTGCCACGCCAACAAGCACAACCGACCCCGAGGACAGACCATCTACCAGATCAATCAGCGCCTTTCCATCGCGCTTCAGCGCGACGTTGGGGAGCAGCTGATTGCCTGCAAGTGCGCCGGCTGAACGCTGGCCTCGCAGCTGACTCCGACAAGGGTTAGTAAACCAGCATCTAAGAGCGGGGCATTAAAACTGGGAATGCTCAGGCTTTTTTCTTCTTACCAGAATTTTGAGCATCTCTTCATGAAGCCAACAACTCATGCTCTTCCTCTCTACAACACCCATAACTTGCGGAACTAGCTAGAGCCCCCAGCACCCCCCTCAACTCTGCAGTTACTATTTTGACCTAATTGAATTACAAAGCCTCCTTTGAACAACAGGTGGGTAGGAGCAGAATTTTCCGAGAGAATTTCCAATTATTTATTTCACCCAATAATGTATTGGTGGAAAAGTTAATGAGTGAGATGCATTCTCACACCTCAAGAGTGATGTACAAAAATGATTATGTATGTAGGCTACACATGACAATCTGACAGAGGAGGAATTGGTAGTCTCTTACCACATAAACTTACACACTTTGTTGGCCTTGCTTGCCTTCCGAAGCAAGGATAGGATATTGTGTCCAGGTTCATTATAAAGTATAGTAGCTTAATGGATTTTGGCCCCCAAGTAATAGGTCTATTTTTTTATGAGGATCTTTGAAAGATGATACTTTGGCTTGTGTCGAAACTTGAGATTAGTTATAAAGTTATGATATCTTGAAGGATTTTGGTTTCTTTAAGTGTATTTTTTGAAGATTATATTTTTGCATGGTGAAAAATATTTGAGTTTCCATAATTCTTCTTTTGCCTTAAGATATGTCTTCATGTAAATGGCAAGGCCACACAGTGTGACACACCCCTCATTTCCTAATGCAAAACCTAACCGAGAATCTCCACTGGTAGCAGTAAACTGGCCCATCCATAGCAAGTGAATTAATTGGGTTTGGATATGTAAATATGCACATGCACATGATACAATGATGTTTGAAAAGGACTACTTTTGATTGGCCCAGGTGATGGAATTTAAGTAGGCTTTCACTTGATTCTTAGCAAAAATTTTAATCTTAAATGGTTGAGCCAGGGTGAACCAACAACACCTACCGTTTTCCATAAAGTCACCCTGTCTTTGGGCCTCCTTTCACATGCAAACCTCTCTTTCAGTGAGAGGTCCTAAAAGTCGAGTATGAAATGCTGGAACTCAGTATTTACTACAAAACGTTCGAGACTAATTATAAGTACCTGTACATGTAGGAGCAATGAAAATATATGTAGTAGCAGTGGAAGCGCTCAAGAAAAAGGAAAGAGAGGGGGTCAAAACTTGATGAAACTGTACCAACCTTTACCTTCCTGAGTAAGGCCTTATTCGGCCAGGATGAACCAGCAACCACATTGGTACCTTCACACCTCTTTGAGTGAGGCCTATTTGTGATCATATTAAGCCCAAAAAATATCTATCTATGAAGCAAGGTTGTTTGTTTGTTTTGTTTTGTACTTATGAGATCCATCGAACCAGGATCTCTTTTCAGATCACGTTTTCGGTCTCTTTGGAAAGCTCTCAAGGAGTAAGGGTGCATCGGCTTTAGTTCCATGGCATTTGGACTTGCAGTGTACAAGTTCTTGAATATTGAATGATTTCTTTGCTGAAAACTAAATTAAATTGTAGCTGAACATTTCCGAGGAATTGGAATGTGCCGCCTTTGGTGCTGTTGGAAAAGATCTTGATGAGCAGGATTTAATGGAATTTATTTGATAAGATTTGGATTCAGATTGTGGAAATATTAAATTTTAAGTGATTTCTGGTGCTAAAAATTCGAATAAATTCCCAAAAAAACCAGGTTTTGGAAGGAAAAATCAGTTGGGAAAATGTGATAACACTTGGGCCAATGGCACAGGCCACACCATTAGAGACCCTGATTTAGTCTAGGCATGGGTATATCTGTAACATTTAGAAATACTTTAAATGAATTTTGAGATTTTTAGTATGGTACCAATGTGGGTCAGCAGCTCACCAAAAGCAACCCTGGAAATACCTATAATGTTTAGAAGCAAGCAATTTTTTTTTTAAAGTTTTTTTATCAGTGTTGTGTAAGTATTGATTTTTGAGAGAACATAGGTTCTAAGGTATTATATATTTTATAACTTTGGTTATCCTTTCAGGAAACATTTTAATTTTAAAAATAATAATAATAATATATATATATATATATATATATATATAGAACCTTTTGTTGGGGAGTTCAATTTATTTTTCTCATCTCATGGTGATTATCACATATAGGGTTCAAGATTGTTGAAGTGAATACGATTATTTGGGTACAATTATGATTTACGATTATGATTTCAAAAAAAGCACATAGACCCAAAAAAATTTAGACCACCAAAAAATCAAAGTTCAGATAAATAAAAATTGAAACATATATACCAAAAAAATCAAAAGATAGACTATTCAAAGCTCTTAAAACAACTCAAAGCTTTCAAAGAAACACATACACCAGAAAGCAAAGAAATCAGAGCTCAAACATGCACCTACGAAATTGAACAAACATATACACACTTATATAAACATATACACACTTGAAACTCTTAAGAGAAATTGAAGCTTACAAAGAAACACGAACACCAAAGAATAGAAAAATCAAAGCTCAAACATACAGCAAAAATAAATCAAACAAATAGATACACACTCAAATAAACAAGTGCACACTCGATGATAAGACTTTGAGACCTGAGGAGGTCTGGGGGGTTTTCTCCAGTGTTGGGTGGGTATCACATTTTTCTGATACCCCTTGGTTTCAGTTTTCATAAAACAATTTATAAAAGGGTCAATTTTTCACTTTTTGCTTTAAAATTTATATGCCGGGCAAGGGTATCAATTTTTAACCGGTTTTCAAAATTTTGAAAATAGTTGATTCTCCTTTGCCGGTTTTCACTAACCGAGTATTACTTATTAATTGGTTTTTGTAATTCCAGAAAATTTATTTTTAAAATTGAAATCTCCATTTAATTATTTTTCTTACTAATAAAAAAATTATAAACATTGTTAACAAACAACTTTTTAACATTAAATAATATCTTATTTATTGAAGTTTTACACTTCAACAACTTCATCTCTTTCAAATTCACCTTCAAACTCTTCTAACTTCTCCTCTAGATCTACATCCCTTTCAAAGAATTCCACCAAGTTTTATGGAGACTTACAATGTATTCTAGCATCATTAGGCCAATTTTTATTGATAAATATCAACTTTTCTAAATTTTCAATTTGCAAACGACATCTCTTAAGGTTAATAAATATTCTAGCCAAAGAAAAAATTCTTTTTGTTTCAATTTGATATCCAACAACACCCAACATCTATCAAGCTAAAAATCCAATTGTAGGAAACATTGTTTTATGTTTCTACCACCATTGAAAAGGACATTTGATGTCTTTAACATCCGATTGATATCTACTGAAAACCAGCAACTCCCTCTTCACAAGTTTTTTTGCTAGTTCACTTGTGCTTGTAATTTGCTCAAAAATATCTTGGTCAACACAATTCCTATCTAACTTTACCGAAGGATGCAAATGTTCATGGCATTTCACCAACATAAGGTACAAGATTTTTTTATCATATTCCTCAACAAGAGCAACACTTTGCTCCCTTCCAACAAATGAAGATATCATACAAAGACTTTTAAACCTAGGGTTTAACATTAAAGAAATCATATTATGAACTTCATGTTTTCATATTTCTTCAAGAATGAAAGGAAAGAATTTAGCACATTGATTACTTCCCTTCTAATGTTAGAGACTTACAAAGATAACTCATTAAAAATAATGGAATCATTTTCCATTATGCTTTCAAATGAAGGAATATTTTGTTTTCCTCCTTCAATTTCAAACTCATGGAAATAGCAAAATGTAAAGCATCATGGAGGAGCCAATGTCCATAGGACTTGTTAAGAACATAAGCAAAAAAATTTGGAGAAAGACAATCCACTATAATTTGATAAATGTGCCAAGTTAAAGGTGGAGGCACTCAACTAGTGATTCTCATAACAATTTATTTGCTATAACATTACACAATGGTAGAACGAAATTGTAAGGCCTATTAAAACATAATGACCTTACTAGCAAACATGCAACACAACCAAAAACAAAAAAAATAGTTATCTTGGATAATTCAAAACTTCAAAAATTGTAAATTGTTGAAATAATAATGAAACAAAGAAAACTACCTAGTTTTCATTAAAGTGTTCAATTTTTTGGGGCGAATGCCAATGTCAACACAAGCCTTGTTCCATTCCTACCTTCCTTTTAAAATTTCTTAAGCCAATTGATGCACTTTTGTAAATTTTTTTGAACAGACTTAACAAAAGCATACTTTGAATCCTTACACACATTTTGCTCTATAGTGCCATATTGACATGCTTTTGAAAAACCATGCCCAAAGCAAGTGCCTTGAAAGTTTTCTTTTAAACCAAGAAATTCATAGTTTACAACAACTTTCAATATAGTAGTCATTGCGTTGAGACTTGACCCTTCATCTTTGACATAAACAATGATGTTTTTCCTTAAACCATATTTGTTTAATGATTCTGTCAAACTTTTAGCGAATGTTTGACCAATAATCTTTGTTGTCTTAAATAAGCTTATGGTTATATGTTTTCGCTACTAATCAATACTCAAAAAATTAATTATTAATGCAAAGACATCATAAGTTCCCTTAGACATCCAAAGATCAAACCTAATTGTTAAAAAAATAAAATCTACTAATGCAAGAAGAACATATTGTTGAATTATCTTCTCAACTAACCCTAGCAATATCTCTTGTGAAAATTACCTTCTAAAAGGGAAATTTAATTTTTGACACAAACACAAAATTAAACATTTTAGCCACATGTTCTCCACAAACTAAATTTGTAAATTTGTTTTGACAATAAAAAAACCTAGGTCTTCTAAAAATTCTTTTTGTGGCACATCCTTTTGTTTTAAGGAATCTTTGATAAAAAAAATTTAAAAATTGACCCACTAAACACAATAACCTTTTTTTTTTGTTAGTTGTTTTTCTTCTTTTATTTTCAACAAAAAATTTACTTCTTCAATTTTATTTTTTGCAATAACAATGTCCTTTGCATCCACATTTTTTTTTTTGAGAAGTTATTCTATTTGTCTTGTAATAAGAAATTCATCCTTTCCTTGCTTGAATTTTCAAATTTATTCTTATTACAAGTTCTTGATAACAAAGGATACAATGCATGATTTGTGTATTATCAAGGTCAATTTCTACATTATCATTGACATAATAAAATTTTCAATACAAAAATAATCTTCCATGTGGTTGCCAAGTTTTTCTTTGTACATGTAATTTTTAAAGATTTATCTTCATTCATTCTTCTCTCTCATTTTCTGGATTTTTGTTTGTTTCTATTAACACACTCACATTTTCTTCCATAATTTCATCATTCATACAAATTTCAATTATCTCATTATTTCTAATTACAATTTCATCTACAATACAATGTTCCATTGGTAGTTTTCACAATAATATTTATAAAGTTAAACAAGGAACAAGATTAACATACAATTCCCAAAAAATTCACAAAAACAAAAAGTAAAAATCAAATTCACAAAAGTTTAGAATTTAAAAAAAACATTTACAAAAAATTGGATTTAAGGGTAAAGTTTTGAGAAAAAAATTTACAAAAAATGGGGTTGAAGGTTAGGAAGAAAATAAAATCACTCACTAATCTCTCATTAAGATTACAAAAATGTATCATGATAAAAAAAATTTGAAAATTATTTTGGGTTTATGGATATCATGCATATTAACAAACAAAACAACAAATAGTTTTTTAAAACAAACATATTACAAGAATAAAAAAATAAAAGCAAAAAAAAATCTTAAACAAAAACCTATTTAACAAAAAAACTAAGCACTCAAAAAGAAATTAACCTTATTTGATGGTTGTTGGAAAGCTTGCTTCTTTAAACTCCAAGCTCCTCCCTACAAAATAAGAGGGAAAAGAGAAGTATTAACGAACACAAGGTAACGACACAACAAAAAATAAAATGAGGGGGTGTGTTAGAAGGTACCTGAGGTGCAATGACAACGAGGCAACGAGACAACACAATGAGATAGCAAAGCAAGGTGATGAAGCAATGAGACAACGTTATGAAACACGACAAGGCAACAAAGCAACGTAACAATGAGGTGACAGTTCGAGGCAACAAAAGGCACATTAAGATGATGAGGCAACAACAAAACAAAAAGACTCAAAAGAAAGAAGCAAAAGGGAAAGGGAAAAAAAAAAGAGTGAAAATGAAGAAAGGTGAGAAAAAAGTAAAGAGAAAGGAAAAAAATTTAACTTTATGATCCAAACTCCAAAATCTAAACAACACAAAAACATTAAAAAACATAACATGCACAATGCCTAAACTTTGTGAACACGTGAATAAATGCAAGAGGAATAATTAGGGTAGGAAAGAACATTTTATAAAAATAAAAATAAAAATTCTAGAAGTGACCATGGGAATGCGACACCTCCACCTAACCCTAATTTTTTCACATAAGATTCTCCTAAGACCTTTACCTGGGTTAGGGGTCAGACCTTAATCGGGTCTCACTATTTTTATAAAACTTTGACCAGTTATCACCATCCAGTTCTCACTTGTCACCGGTGATCTGATTTTCAGGCAGCGTATCACTCAGTCCGAGTGATACCCTGAGGGGCTCAAACTCTGATGCCTGGCTGATGCCCGAGAGGATTTGTGATACCCACCCAACACTGGTTTCCTCCACCAAAAACAAGTGAATAGAAGGTTCTAGGTTTTAGTCCAGTTCTACCATGATCAATGTTTCATGAATAAGAGTCTAGATTGAGTTCTTAATATTTAGATCTGGTCAAGTTCTTATACTCAGATCTAGAATTGTCACTTTTTAGCACTCCGATCCAGGTATTTGCACAACACTGGTTTTTACCATGGTGCCAGTGTAGGTGTTGGTTCACCTGAGGCATAAGGGGTGTGGGTGGAGATGATCTTACAAGTGTTCTTTCTCCTTCATTTGTAGGCATCGCCTACTAAGGCAAGGATATAGTGTTTAGATTCATTATAGAGTTATAGTAGATTAAGGGATTTTTATAGGCCCCTAGGTAATAATAATAATAGGTCTATTTTTGTATGAGGGATTTTGAAAGATGGTATTTTGGCTTGTGTAGAAACTTGAGATTAGTTCTAGAGTTATAATATCTTGAAGGATTTTGGTTTGTTTTTAGAGGATTTTTTGACAATTATATTTTTGCTATGGTGAAATATTTGAGTTTCCATAATTCTTCTTTTGCCTTAAGATACTTTTTAATGTAAATGGCAAGGCCACAGAGTGACAGACCCCTTGTTACACTTGGATGTGCATTTTCTGTCACTAGCTAACCATGGCTTCCTTCCTTCTCCATGAACAGGTTGAAGATAAGCCAGTGTGCATTTCATAAGTACTGTTTTGTTTTGTTTGCATTGGTAGCCTGCAGACTGCAACATTGTGAACAAGCTCTGGCAATTATGTAGTGCAATTTGGGGTTTGCCTTATTCATAGTGTAATTTCCCACTCCAACCTCGATCAGGAGATTTTGAGTGAGATTCTGGGAGCAAGGCATCATCAGAGCATGGGCAGCTTCTTGTAAAGGCGACCTCAGCTGCTCTTCTAATCTCCTTGGTTGTTACAAAGGGGCAGTGCCCTCTTGCGCCATGAACTGGGTGTGGAGGATTCACTGATCAGACCTGGAAGCCTTCAAATTCTGAACCACCCTGCTAACTGAAGGTGGTTTTGTCTATTTCTCAACTGAAAATCCAGATATTGAAAGGCTCCAAAAAAATCTTGTAAGTAGGCACAACTTGTTGAATGTGGTTTTTGTCTATTTCAACTGGAAACCCAGATACAGAAAAGTCCTTAAAAATCAGCAAGTTGGCACAAACTTGTCTTCAGCATCTACAGGAAGAAAATATTTCTCACTCATCATGCAAATTTCAACAAAATATGGTTTTTTTAAACCCTGCCCGTATCCAGACAAGGATTATAGTAACTAGTGTACTAATATATAGAGAGTGTTGAATAGGCATGTTGTAGGTGTGTTGAAAAAATGTTATTATCGCCCATGAAATTGCTGGATTTGGTGGCCTAATTTATTTTTTCTCCTAATTAGCTTGCGTGAACTAAAAAACTAACATTTAAATGTGTAGTATTAGGTTGGGTAGGTTTGTGAGAATTTTAGAGGACCATTGGAATTGGTAGAAAAGGGATCATTATTTTCAATGTTCAAGGAGAATAGGGTTTTGTGTAGGTCTGAAGATTTGGTGGTTCGAAATTGTTTCCTTAGTTATCAAGACTGAATTAACAGTTCAATATGTAATAGCTATTTACAGACAGGGTTGTAGCACAATAGATGTCCACTTTGTTGGCCAAGGCAAGGATATTGCGTTTAGATTCATTATAGAGTACAGTAGCTTAAAGGATTTTGGCCCCTCGGTATATTTTTATATGAGGATTTTTGAAAGATGATATTTTGGCTTGTGGAGAAACTTGAGATTAGTTACAGAGTTAGTTATAATGTCTTGGAAGTTTTTGGTTTCTTTTAGAGGATTTTTTGAAAACTATATTTTTGCATGGTGAAATATTTGAGTTTCCATGATTCTTCTTTTGCCTTAAGACACCTTTCAATGTAAATAGCAAGGCCACAGTGTGACACACCCCTTGTTTCCTCACAGTATATGACACATGACTTTGCTAAACTATGTGGTTTCAGCCATTTCAATGTAAAATATAGGTGATATATACTTGTATTGGTGTGTGTTCAACTTTTGAACATACCCACCTGAGAATTTCAGACCAGCGTGATCCCCTGGTACTGGAGTGAAGACTGCTTTTTGGTTTGTAGGAGACGAGTATATGTACAATGCTGGTTGGTTATTAGAAATAAGAACAGACCTCGATGCTTATAGGGTGATTCTGAGTATTCATAACTGTGATTCTAAAGAATCAAAGAACTGGTTCTGGTATATAATCATGTTTCTTTTGATTATTTTCAAAGCCATAAGACCATGAGTTCATTGCCACTTCTTTCATGAATACCGCTGGTTCTTTAAGGTTTTTGAAATAACCAGGATTGATGGTTCTTTGATTCTGAGTTTTTCAAAGAACCAGGAACCTCTGATTCTGTGACCCTGAAATAATTTTGAAATCAGAAGTAACAGTTGTTAATAAAGTCAAATAACCACACAATACTCATATATGCCTGGTATTGAAACTGATATAAAACTGATACAAGAGCTGCTACTAATAGATACTATTGTAACAAAAAAGAAGGGTCTCACTAAGTTTCACAAAGATCATGTCAATGGTTCACAATTTGTAATGCACCACACTTATCTCAACTTAAACCTTAATTATGAAAGTTCATACAATAATCAAAATCATAGCAGCCCTATGCAATGCTAATTTTAAACTATGGACAGATGATGGATTAAAACACTTTGGATCCTTTCTCAATGTTTATCTTGGTCACTGCTTGTGGATTGTTATAGACTCATTCAAAAACAATTAATTTTACACAATCACAAGCTAATCAGGGTTTGAAGAAGGTGTTTAACAAGTTGTGATTCCTTCGTTGGTGGAACTTCAAAGAATATCCCAATAAACACCCAACCTTCCCATGAAGGAATAACTATTTGGAGCTCCTAGTGTCAAAGTATTCAACCATCTCCAATAGTGATTAAGGCTTGATTCAAAAATATCAAATTTGAGTGGTGAATTCCACAACTAACCAACTAATATATCCTCTAGAGCTTTTCATCCCTTCCATCATCTATCTCTAAATACCTATTAAAAATTGACATTCTATTTCTAATTATAACGCAATGGAATTCTTGGAAACAACAAAACATAAATTGCATCTTATGGGCATTTATCCCAAACTTAAACCCACATTGAACAACATAATCACTACAACAAAAGGTGTCCTTGTACGCCAAGTGATTTCACTAGATTTTGTGTGAATTCATTGATTGTAATGAACAACGACCAGTGATGAAGCAATGAATTCACTGGTCTAGTGAACAAGGACTGGTGAACTACACATACATTTTGTAGTAGTGAATTTGCACACCAAGTCTATGCACAAAAGCATTAGCAATTCAAAACAAAACAACATAACATTTAGCTTGGAATTCCCAACGCCTCTTATAGTCTTGCGCCATTGTCCAACTCCATTGTTTGCACCATTTTCCACCACATGAAAAAGAAAACAAAGAACATAACACTAATCCTTAATCTTTCACTTTTTAAAAACATAGTTATCATTAGTAGAAAACCTCCCCATCATATGTGCTCCTGTGCATAACAATATGATAAGATAAAAGGTGGTTTCTAGTGCCAAAACAACAATAAGGAACACACTCTTCACACAAAATCCATAAATCCATATCTTTTTGTCATCGTTTCAATAAAATGAAAGAAGAAAGAAATTGAAAACTAACCCATGTCATCACGATATACAATTCTCCCACTTGGTGTGAAGGCATTTTTGGAAAGCAGAGGAACAATTGGAAGGAAGGAATATAACCTAAAAGGAAGGCCAATTTAACCAATGTAACCAAAACTTTGAGTGGATTTGATATCAAAAACTAGCTACAAAATTTGATAATCCCTTCTAATAATATATATTTTGAAATTCCCTTTGCAAATGATGATATGTACAAAGGGAATTTCAAAAGTTATACGAATCCAACGTTTTAAAAGTCCAAAAATTATAAAAATTACATTATCAATATTGAGGTGGTTGTTAAGATAAGTCGTGTGAGGTTGTAAAGTGTGGTCAAACACACCATTAAACCTTTGATTCATCTTTTTTTCTAGTTTTTAAATTGATTTGTCGAGTCTTTTAATCACATTCACTTGGATCAAAATCTTGATACTTTATTATCTTTTTTTGGTAGGGCTTTTTAAATCAAACTTTCAATTATGCAAAAAATATAATTTTATGAACAAGTCTTCTTTAGCTTAAGGTTTTTAAATATTTTCATATTATAAAAATGCGTAATGAAATGAAAATTTTCATTTCTTTTTTACAATGTTTGACAATGGCATACCCTTAGGTTTGTTTTGAATGGTATTGGGGGTAAAAGACCTTTTTAATCCCAAATTTTGCAATGGAATGAAAATTCAAAGTGCACTCCTAATTCGCACAAAGAAAAAAGGTGTGAAAGGTCTAAAATAAGACTGGGCTAAGTTTTTCAAATTGAATTCACATACATGTCAAATTGCAAAAACCAATAAAAGAAAGTGGTGAATGTAATTTGGAACCAAAATGTTCCATACATTGACTCACCCCTAAGCCCTTTGAAAGATTCAATGCGAATTCGAAAGTGAAAACAACACAAAAAAAAAAAGTTGGGGTATGTTCTTTAACTCAGAACATTTCAAAGGTAAGAAGGGCAAGTTGGACCTCCAAGATGGGGACTAGGATAAATGACAAGCGGGTCAATTACTCATATGGACCTGCACAAACTAAACAATAAGTTAGTTAATGCATAATTTGAACACTTTTGGTGCAGAGACAAGCTATGGGCATACATGGATTTATAAGACTCACCATGACGTAGACTTGAGGGAAGCCATTAGCTTCCCCCTTATAATATTTTATGTGATTAGCTATGGAGGTTGCATCTAAATGTCATTTTTTTCAAGACTTTCAATTCGGGAATCCTGAAATTTTTGAAATTAAAATTTTCGCCAACCTATAACATTTTTACATATTGCCAAATGAGGTTAAGTTTAAAGCAAAATTATAGCCCTCATCAAGAGCTTTCCAACGATATGTCGCATGCCACTTGCACACACATAAATTAAGGCAATTTTCGACTTTTTGTGGTTGGGAATCAAATTGACACTTTGATTCCCAACCCTTCTTTTGGCCATAACTTGTGTTTTAAGTATTCAAATGACTTGTAAAAGCTCATTTTAGACATCTACATTTCAAGAAATTTCCAATGGTATAAAAATTCTTCAATCCAATGAATTTTGACCCTTGAGATCGCTCTCTAAACATTCGAAACTTCATAGGGACTTTAATTCCCAAAGTGGAAGTCCATTGGGGAATGTGTGGGCTTAATCCCTCACACCCTCTCGCATTCTAGGAATGTAAATGTGACTCCTAGGTTGCATTTTTGACTTGCACCTTTCCATGCCTTTGTCTTGGTCGAGAGCCTAAAGCTAAAGTCGTGACATAAATGGTCACCTGAACTCACATTCACAAGATTGAACACAACCCAATTTTGGGGAATTTCATTTTTCTTTTCTACAATAATTGTGCAATTGCCCAAGGGGGTTACATTTAAATGGGACTTTGTCCCAAAACTCCCAAATGAAAATTTTAAAATTACAAAGTTATGAGACCCTCCAATTTAAGGTTCATAATTATTTGTTTCAACTTTGATTGGAAAGATTTCAAGGCAAAGTCAAAGCCCTTGAAAGAAAATTTCCATGTATAGATAATAAATGTGTTTAAGTCCTCTTTCACATTTGTGGGAGTCTATTAAAGTCTCAAAACATTTTCTAGGCTTATTTCCCTTGTCATGCCCTAAATTTGGTCATGAGCCCAAAACTAAATTCACATGACAACGTTGGCCAAAATGTAACCTTATAAAACTTTTGGTGTGTCACTAAAATTTGCTCTCTTGTCATTCAATCTTAATAACATGAATAAAATATGGAATTTTCTTTTTCAAAGTTTCATTTATTGTATTGCTTCAAATAGTTTCAAATTTGCTTATATAAATAATACAATTTGAAAGTTTGCACAAGATCAAAGTAATTCCAAAAATATTCTTGCACATTGAAAAGTTTCATATAATTAAACAAAAATTGCCAACGTTATTTATATCATACTTAAACAACAATTAAATATATTGTTTAAACAACAATATCCCACTATGCATTTTTTATGTTGTTACAACTTAATAGACAAAGGTTAAATGCCTTTAGAGTAGATAGGTTGATGGAAGAACATTTAGTCTATCAACAGATAGGAACTTTGTGGTTGTCATTCATTTGGTACTAAAGCCCAAAGACAAATTGTACTCATTGTTGAGTCCACCAATAGTTATTTAAATCATGGAATTCCATTAAGTTCAACAAAAAAGTTATGGCCCCCCAAAGCAAAGGGGTTTGCCACTTTGAAAAATCCAAACCAAACACCAAGCAACCCCTACTTGCAAACACTTTGAGCTTTACAATTACACATAAAATTGGTGACAAACATACAAAATCCAACCATTTACAAAGCAAGATGACGTAAAAAAAAAAAAAAAAACCTCTAATCATCAAAAAACACCTTTGCACAAATTGCATAGGCTTCTTCAAAATTGACCCAACACACGCTCATTAACCAAACACTAAAAAAGGCCACCTTCCTTTTAAAAAAACACATTAATGTTCAATCAAGTACACATTTCTATATTCACCCTTTATCATTAAACATAAGTTTCGATACTTGGGTGTGGGTACAATTAAAGAAGCCAATGGGATTGCTTTACAAAAGGACTGTGACTCATTTTTAGACCTTTTTTCACTTTTTTTGAAAGAATTTTTGAATGAAATCTTTTGCAACTTATCATTAAAAATACATATAGTTGCCCCAATATATCACATGTTCTTTATTAATCATTGTTGAATAAATATAAAATTTTCAAAATGTGTAGATTTTGCCAGATTTTGCATTTCATCTTAAAATTTTATCATAATTTTGAATCATACCAAAATATGTTAACTATTTTAGGTTTTTGTTTCTTGTATCATAATTTACAACTTCGTTTTGTATGTCATGCACAATACACCTTATTTAAATGTGGTAAAAGATTTTGGAAAATTTAAAATTTTGAAAAAAAACATTCAATTTTTAAAAACTTCAAATTCAATAGAAGAAATTTGCATATTTTTTACTATAGTTTATAACTAATTTTTAGCTGCAAACGACATTTGCAATTAAAATGACTTTTAGTTACGTTGGACAAGTTGCATAAAACATGAGTTGCAAATGATGATGTCATCACATAGACAATGGAGAAAGTATGCATTTGAGTTGATTGTATTTTCCTTTTGTTGACCATATAACACATGGTGACTATCATGCAACTAGTGACCAATTTATAATGACCAATGTCATGTTGCCACGTGGAATATTCAAAGGATATAAAATAAATATAATTTATGACCAAATTTTTTAACTCATCCATTTTTTTAAGGTCTTTGACTCATACACATGGACAAATAATTTTGTGCCACATGGCAACATTTAATGATTTTTGAATTTACATTTAAAAGAAAAATAGGTGGGTAAATAAAAAAATCTAAGATAGGTAAGTAGGTAGGCTTATTGTAGGTAGGTAAGTAGGCCTAAGTAGGTAGGTAGGTAAGTAGGTTGAAATAGGTAGATAGGTAAGTCTTAGGACATTTTTGAATTTGTTTTATTTTATTTTGGATTTAACCATATTAGGAATAACTCTTCTTCACTTGGTCCATCCCATTCAACAAATCTCGTGTATTTTAATGTTTACAATGCATCTACTTATATAATTGACACACTTGAAAAGGAAGCCTAATAATATGGGATAAAAAATCTAATTGCAACTTAAGTTGTGATTAGACTTTTTATCCCATACAATTTGGTTTCCTTTTCAATTGTGTCAACTCCATAAGTAAATAACTCACTCATTAACTAGTTATTTCACTAATTAATTTACTGATTCATCAACTTCCTATCTGCGTACAATCTCTTTACTTACTACTTACCTATTACCTACCTACTTATCTATTTATTACCTATCTACCTATTAATAATAATAGGTCATAATGGCATCAATTATTAATTAATAGTTAATATTAACTAATAGTTTAAAATTAATAAATTAAATATTAAAATTAAATAAAAAAATCTTTAATAAGTAACTAATTGATTAATTAACTAGTTATACTTAATTAATGAAAATTTTTGATTAATAATAAGTATTTCATATTCATATTAATATCCATTGATTAATAAATTACTTTATTTTATTAATTAAAATTATCTGAATATTAAATTTCAATTAGTTTTTATTTAATTTATATTAGATCGATAACTATTTAGTATTAATAAGTTTAAATTTTAAATGCTATTTGATTCCAAATTAGTTCACAACTTTGTAGTTAATTAATATATAATTAATGAATAATTAATTTATAATTATCATTTATGTAATACGTAATATCAATTGATTAATAACCATTTCTAGTTCATTAAGTATTATTATATTTTAATGACTAAATAATTAATTAACACTTATAATTTATTTAATATGTAACATCAATCAGTTCATAACTAGTTTTAGTTTATTAAATAGTATTTAATGTTAATGATTAATTAATTAATGACTAATTAGTTAATATTCACAATTAAAATCTTAACTAATATTTAACTATGAGTTAAAAAATAAAATATTTAATTATTCAGTATTGAATTAAATATTAAATATTAAATATTAAATAATTTATTGATTTTATTGATGATTAAAATTTTAATTTCAACTAGTTATTAATAAATTAATTATTAAATATACATTAATATTCTTGACTTTTATTAATATTTAATTCTTATTTTGTAAAATATTAACTATTAATTACTAATTTTCAACTAATAATAAGTAGTTACTATTAATGAAATAATTATTTAATTCTATTAATTGCATCATAATTGTTGATTAAATATCTATATAAAGTTAAATCATTTTTTTACACCTTTAATATACCTTTAATGTACTTTTCACAAAAACTTTACATAAAACCCCTACAAATATGTTGATAATATTCATAATAAATATTTATTATAATATAAATAGACTTTTTAATTGTACAACCCCAAATATGTATGCTTATCATGCTTATAATAAACATTATACATCAATTTGTGACTAAATTTTGGTTACACATGCACTTAATGGGCTACAGGGGTTTATTAATGGATGAATATAATCGTAGAAGCATTTCACATAGGAGGATGAAGAAGATAGTAGTTGCACATTAGTCATAATTTAGCCACAAATCATTCACAAATTTGGTGAAGTTGGTAAATAGTTGCAAAAGTAGTTGCAAATGACACATAGTTGCATGTCGTCACAAATAGGATGGTTACATATCCCCACATTTCTTCTAGTGAATTCCATATCTTTTAAATTGTGAGTGCTCTTTGAATGTGGGTAGTAGGTTATTATCATCTAAAATTTTTTACCATCAAAATTATTTTATTAAAATAGTCCTTACCTAATCCTTGGTAAAATTAACCTCAATCTAACGCAACAACTATTCAAATTCAAATGTCTTTTACTAAAACCAAAACCCAAAATTTAATTTAATAAATTTCTAGTTTGAATTTTCAACATTAATATTAATCATTTAACACAACTTGGAATGATAAACATAACTTTAAAATGTCAAAAAAAAACATGTGTAAAAAAGTTCATAGTTTTCATCATTATATGACATGGTTTTTGGTTCCTTCAATCATATTTGCACCCACTTGCCCAAATTTACTCCCATAACCAAACCCAAAACATATTGTTATGGTCTTTTGTTGAAAAAAGACTTAACACATTATGTTTATGTCATTTGTTTGGTTGTAGGCATCAATTTGAATGGAGCCCAAATCATGCACATTCAAATATTGGATCTAACTTACACTATTAAGATATGTAGTTGTACACTTGTTTGTTGATGATGGGTGTGTTTACCCTATTATTAAAAATAATAAATATGATTCCCTTTTAGAGATGAAACCAAATAGGGGAGATGGGGTTGTTGATGGGAAAACTTTGAGTTTTAGGGGAAAAAATTGAAAAAGTTTCTAGACTTGCTATCTAAAATTTTGGAAAAAGAAAAGAGGAGGACAATTGTGGGAGTTGCGTGTGCCTTAGTTGTAGTTAGCCTTTTTGTGAAGGTGAAATTTGGTTGGGGGGGGACGCTAGGGAAGGATTTGGTAACAAGAGAAGGGAAAATAATGAAAAGAGTGGAGAAACGGAGTGCTACATCTAGCCTATGTGAACTTCATTTTGCAACCACATATGCAACTACTTTTGTGATTACATTTGTGATTATCTTATGGATAGTCACATAATGCTAGTTATCCTAACTAGCTATCCAGCCTAGACTAGTTACCTACCTACTTCCTAAGGTAAAATATTAGGTAAGTAAAGAATAAGAGCTTACCCTACCCGATTTAACCTAGTGTACCAATGGCCTCCAAGATGCCTACCTACCTAACCTAGCCTATTAGGTTAAGTACTTACCTATTTATTTACCTAAATAAATAATAGGCATGTATGTAATAAGTGCTTACCTAAGCATAACTTAACTTAACCTATTATGTCTATTTGCCTAGCCTAACTTAACCTTAGCATATTCTACCTGGCCTAGCCTAAATTAGCCTTTAGGGTGCAAGTATAAAGATTTGAATATTTCACCTCTATGATGGTAAATCATGTCCTTATATTGACCATTACACCACATTATTGTATGGTGATAAATTTTGTCAATTCATTTATTTCACATCTTGTGGGTAAGTAGGTAGGTAGGCAAATGGCCTATTTAACCTAAGTAGCTGACATACATACCCAGAAGTCTACTTGGTAAATTGCTTACCTAGCTTAAGTAGATGGCATACTTACTTACTTACCTACCTATCATATATTGTCTATCTACATATTTATTTAAGGTAAATGGCCTACTTAACCTAGGTAGATGGGCTAATTACTTAGCTACCTACCTAAGTAAATGGGTTCATCTATAGTTGGGGTTCCAAAACAAAGTAAAAAAAAATTAGATTTTTTTTAGGGCCACATTTTACAAATAACATTTACATGGAACAAATTTGAGTGAAGAAAATTGAATAGTTAAACATAAAGTAATTCATGTTGTGATGGTGATTTTCACATGCATACATAATTATGCATCAATGTATTGGTTTACAAGTAGAAACGCAAAAGTGTCAAAATGAGGTTCTATGGACAATCAAATATGTAATTTTGCATGATTATTTTTTGTACATGTGACATGCACGTAAAGTTAAAATTTTTGAGTCTAATGACCATTAAAAATAAATTAAATGGTAAAAAAAATTATTATTTTCCTTATAGCCTTTTGATTTAGAATTTCAAGCCTTTGAAATTTTGATATAATTTTTTTGGCATCAAGTTCATCAATGAATCTTTATTTGCATAAAGGGAAACACATGATTTTCCTATACAAAAAGTTTGAAATCAATTGCATGGTTTTATACATTCTTTTTATTATGTTAAGAAATGGAATTAAAGGAATACATATATAGTTAGTATAAAAGACTCAAAAAGACATTTATATGGTATCCAAACTATTTATAAATGTTTTTATGAATAAAAAAAGACATATTTTAACAAAAATATTATAATTGTAGTAATTTAAATAGAACAAAAATCCAAAGTTGGTTTTTGGAATCCTCTAAAAGTTAAACATTTTTTTTTGGAACCCAAAATTATGAATGACCCTAAATGGCTTACCTACCTACCTACGTGCCTACCTACTTGAGTAAATATAGGTAGGTAGGTAATAGGTGTTTACCCTATTAAACCTACTTAAATTAGTCTAATAATGTGAAAATCCTTTAAGGTGTACCACACGACGAAAATGGCTTAGTCCTTACTACAATACTTTTTTACCCTTTATTTTGATCCCCATAAAAAATAATGAATCAAAAGTTGTCAAATATTTTAGAAGGACTATATTTTGTATTACAATTCTAGATTCCATCATAATAATCCATAAATGTGTCTTTAAATGTTAAAAAAGGACTAGGTCAAAAAAACAAAAAAGGGTGATGTTGTAACAAGATTTTGGTACATTTAAAAAAAATTACACCCAATATCCTAGCTTAATTTAACTTCATAACCTAGTTAGCTTAACCTACATAAGTTATTTAGTTTGTTAAGTTTACCTAATAGCTAACCCTATCTACTAGCTTTTAAATGAACTTATACAAATTGGATTGTAACATCAAAGATGCCATGTGTCAATTAATCATCTATGTTGTAAACATATTTACAAAATCAACTTGGTTGTCAACCATCAATGGATGCCACCAATCATGGATGACATATGTTCAACCTTCATCAAAATTTTCATCTAAACTTATGCTAGTCACAAATTGTAATCGCATGTATGACAAAAATTTGAATTAATCACAATGTAATCACATATGTGAATATGAACATTTACAACTATGGTGACATGTAGGACTATTACAAATATCGTAGTCACAAAATGAGTTGATTTGGATAGTAGTTGCACACTAGTTGCAAACATAGGGTCAGAATGGAACAAGATTTCTTCTAGTAACAAATTGGACTTGTTTAAGAATCCAACTTTCAAAATTTACAACATGAATTCCAAAATTGGAGTTACAAAATGTTTTTAAAATATGATTTGAAGAGCAAATCTAATTCCAATTGAATATAATATGAATCATTGGAAAGACACCAAAAAAAATATAATATAATACCTTCACCTTCCCCAAAAACGTTTACCAACCTTCAAGTTCATTTGAAGCATTTGAACAAAAATGTCCCAATGTGTCCTATTCACTATAATATATGATTTGAAGGTGATGGGGGGTGTAGAAAAGATGATATTTTGTAACCAAGCCCAACATAGGTCATTAAGCATATGTTTCTTGTGATTATTATAAAAATAGGTCATTTTTTATGCTTGGCCCATTGTTCATGAATGAAGTTCATGACTTGTCGCTGAAATAATGTCGGGGCACAATCTCCAATTTTAGACAATATGCATATATTATTATATAGTACTAGTGGGTACTTGTGACCTTTGGACACTGTGAAATCCCCTGGTTTCTTTAAACCAAGAGAGACACACACAAAGGCACAAAGCAGCTAATTTTATTTTTATTTTATTTATTTTTTGTGACGAAAATCCGTTGAAAAGTCCCCCATGAAAACATACATGGTGAAGCGAGCATTTTGAAAAATTTCCAAAAAAAAAGTAAAAATCGCCACATTTTGAGGAGGGATAAAAAAAAGAGTTTTAAAATTGCCACATTTTGAGGAGAAAAAAAACAGGTTTTGAAATCGCTGAGATTTGTGGAGGATTTGGGCAGATTCCAAGCTTTCTTCTTTTGAAACGCGTTTATGAAGGGCGTGCTAACCCTAACCCCCTTATCCCCAAGGAGGACGACCGGACGGACAGACACCTAAAATATTATATATAATGGGTACCCTTGACCTTCGGGCACTGTGAAGTCCGCCGGTTTCTTTAAACTTGGTTCAAGTTTTAGTTTTTTCTAGAAACTTTTATCTTGTTTATTTTTTTAAATTTTTTTATGTGTTTTCTATTTTTATTATTATTTTGTATAATAAAAATAACGTGTTTATTTTTCACTTATATATTTTTGTTTAATTGGATGCAAGTTTGAAGTTTGGAGAAAGAAGACACTCCTCATTCTTTTTCAAGTAAGGTTTTTCTTCATTATTATAAGTTTTATTTTTTCTTATTTTTTATTTTTTATTTGATTTCTTCATTTTTGTAAAAAACATTTCTTTTTAAATTATTTTACTATATTTCCCTTTCTTTGTTTCATTTGTTTCCATTTTTTTCGTTTTTACTTTTTTTCTGTTTATGTTTGTTTCATGTTTTTATTTTTTCAATTCTTATTTTGTCTATCTTCATTTTTTTCTATTTCTATGCAATTATTTATTTATTTATTTATTTAGTTTCTATTTTCTTTTCCAAAAAAATTCTAGTTTTTCTAATATGTTTAATAATGAAAATAATTTTTAAAAACTTTTGTATTTTTGTTTGATTAGATGCAGGTTTGAAGTTTGGAAAAAGAAGACAAACCTCATTTTTTTTTCAAGTATGGTTTTTTTAATGTTTCTTTTGCTCTTTGTTTTGTTTCTTATTTTTTGTCATCTGCTTTTTAATTTTCTTTTAAGATTATTTTACTGTATTTCCCTTTCTTGTTTCATGTTTAAATATATTTATTTTGTATGTTTTCATTTTGTTTCTATTTTTAAGTGTTTTAAAAAGGTTTCTAATTGTTAAAATGTTTGGATAAACTGTTGCTGCCGCCATTTGTAGTCCTCCTCCTCTTCCATCATCTTCTTCTTCGGGGATGAGGAACTTGGATGGATGGATGATGAGACGAATTACAGGACGAATGGATGGAAAGGACGACCACACCGGACAGACTAAGGATATTATATATCTGTTTGGATAACTGTTTGGAATTGTTTTGAAGAAATGAACCAAAATTGGAACTAGAAATTTAGGAATGTCAAGAAATTATGGTCTCAAACCTCCATGCATGCTAGTTCCTCCAATTGCAAACAACTAGTGGGAACCCAAACTAGAGATTCTTCTCAGAATCAAATCTGATGAAATGGGTATCAACCAAGCTAAAAGACCTGTCATTTCACATGATCAATCACAACAGCTGTGTAAAGTCGCTTCGAGTACACCCCAAGAAAACCATGTGGTACAAGGCTAACCTTAGTGTAAGAAGAGCACAGTGCTGCCCTTACATCCATTAGATCAGATGCAACACAAGCTGTTGTCTAGTTCAGATTTGTACATTACATCAGGCTGGCATGGTGGCATGATATGAACCTGACCAAGCAACGACTTTGTCACAGATATGGCTTCCTCATTCCATCTCTTTTGGATCAAATCATGGATAACACCAGCTACTCAGCATGGATGGTAGGCACATCTGCAATGAACCTTCAGTGTGGGGAAAGTTATAGATAGAGATTTTTTAGGGTTCCCTATTTGAAAGCACTCCTGCCAGACCAAGTAAGTAGTAAGAGCATCAGACTGACCTAAAGCTCATCACACTCAAGAGTCATGAGCTGATCGAACAAAGGGAAAAAAAGAAGAAAGAATATTAAGGGTGTCAGGGTTTCTGAACTGAAAAGAAGGTTCACACCGAACCCCCTGCAATTGTACATAGTACATACAACAGCTCATTTGGAAACGGGACAACAAGAGTATGTAACACAAGCAATAAACACCAATTGTTAGGGCTGGAGTCAGGGGATCTTTTTTTGGCCTTGGTATTGTGTTTAGATTGATTATAGAGTATAGTAGCTTATTTATTTTGGCCCCTAGGTAATAGGTCTATTTTTATATGAGGAATTTTGAAAGATGATATTTTGGCTTGTGTTGAAACTTGAGATTAGTTATAGAGTTATAATATCTTGAAGGATTTTTTCCTTCTTTTAGAGGATTTTTTTGAAGATTATAATCTTGCATGGTGAAATATTTCAGTTTCCATTAATTCTTCTTTTGCCTCAAGATCCGAGTAAATGGCAAGGCCACAGTGTGACACACCCTTGTTTTCTTTCCTTCCAATTTTGTGATGCAGCCACACTGGTGATCATCTGCAAGAGGATTTAGCCAAATTTGGCTACAAGTCAGAGAGGAAAGTAAAAATTAAAAAAAAGAAGAATCTTGCTATGTATTTGGGGATCTTCTGGGTGCCTATTGTCTAAATATGGCAATTTGAGAATTTTTTTTCCTCCAAATCTGGTGACTTTGGCGTGTACTTTTAAAACAAAAAAGCCCTTTGTATGAGTCACAATTGAATTTTATGGGTTGCCAAGGGGTGAAAATTCGCCAAAAAATAAAACATTGGAGCTGTCATGAACGAACTGGCAATGAATTACAGCTTTCTGGATGGTTCTTTCATTATTTAAAAGACAATTAGGGCTAGTGAGCTATAATATTTCAAGGGCACTTTCATTTTTAATGACACACATTTTAGGGCTGCATTCAAGACCACCCTGCTATATACCTCCAACATGAACGTATGGGCCTCAGAGCGGGGTGTTCACACAAAGTAAGAGCGCTTCAGCTTCACCTTTGGTGGACACTTACTTCAGGAATGCCCCTGTAGAGTAATGTGTAGGGGCATTACCCTACACATATTTCCTGACTCCAAGGATTCTACAAGCAGAACACACATCTCATCACGTAATGGCGTTGCATGTTATGGCAAGTTCAAACTTCAAACCAGTAACAGTCAAAATAGAAAATGTTCCATGAAGTTCCCCCAAAAGAATGACCTCGCAATTTACAGTTAACACGGTGTGAACATTTCTCAAAATGTGGGACCAAATGAAAACTACTTACATTATTCCATAGTCTCTCTCTCTCCCTTTGAACAGGCAGAGCCCCTAAAAGAGTTACTCCACCTGAGGACTTGGATGTATTCAGCATGTAGGCATGGAAGGTAGTAAGTAGTAGTAGTACCAGAGCAGGAAAGATTCAGACTGCTAATTTATTTTTGCAGGATCATGGCTCTTTGTCTCACAGGGAGTCCAGTTAGTAGTCAGTCAGTCAGTCCATGGAAAATGTAAGAAAACTTGAGGAACTGTCCTGCTCCCAGTGGGGCAAACCAGGAACTTGGGGAACCTGGTGTAAGAAGAGATGGTAACCAAATTTATTGAAAGAAAAAAAATTTCCTACACACCTTATAACACGGTAAGGTTTTGCAACCTTGGAGTGTCAAGCATTTAGGAGTCAGAAAGCACCCTGAAAATCACTAGCAAGGCGATGGTGTTTGTAGGGTACCTGTATTGGCTTGGACAGTGCCCAATGCAAACTGGCTTAGCTGATACGAACAGATGGTACAGGAAATGTATCTCAATTGGCAGCACTCAAGCTATTGTTATGTTCTCCTGCAAGGAGCAGCCTCAACAGGTCACCATTTCTTTTGTACATGCCACCCCTGAGTAGCTGGAGAATGACTAGATCCAAGCCAAATTTGAGGTCATAATTCTCAACCTCTTATTCCACCTGCTCAAATTATGGTTTTCTGGCCCCTCCTCCAAAAATGTGCACCTACATTGTCGGCCCAGGCCAGGGGGAAAATATTCTAAATTGAATGGGGAAGTGTCACACTCTCGGTTCAGGAATTGTTAACAATATATTCTCCCATCATGGTAGCTTCCAAGCTCTTGCCATTTCCAGACAGCACACAGCTTGCAGGTAACATGCCATTGAGCCCATGAGTGAGTGACCTTGAATTTGAGTGCGTTGGTGATAGGCCACTGCTTCCATTAGAGATGGTTTGTTCACCTGACAAGTTTGCTAAACCGCCCACAAATGCATCTGATTCCACCATGTTCAGTTCACTCTGATGTGAGACTTGCATGTCCAGGTTGCTGAATTGTTGTTGCTGGTATTCAAAAGCACTGGAGGTTGTAGTCTGCTGCTGCTGTTACAACAGCAACAATAATTAGTGAGAGGATCGTGCAAGAAACAGCAAGAGTAATTAGTGAAAGGATCATGCAAGAATGATGTTTACTTACAGAAGACATTTGATGTAATCTAGCCGACGATTCCCTGTCCTCTTGATGCCTTCTTAGAAAATTACCTCATGTATTCCAGATTTTCAATCTTTTATACAATATGTATACTAGTTTTTATGACCTGAAAATATCTGATTTGGCATGCTGGCGGCACATCTATCTTTGGTAGTTAGTTAGTTAGTTAGTTGTGACAGAATGCATACCGGAATGTCAAACACCTTCGGTCATTCTAAAAACCTGAAAATTCCTTGGTAGAGAGGGAATTTCCATAGAATAGTGGAGGATCCCTTGCAAAATTGGGCGCTGTTTGTAAGGGCATGGATATGATATGTGAACATTCTAATGTCAAAAGCAAGAGAGAGGAGGCAGATACTCAAAGAGTACTGACTGGTTGTTGCAACTGTTGCTGCTGGTAGAGCTGCCGAAGTCTTTGGAGCTCTTTCTTCAGTGCCTCATTGTGTGCTGCCATTTGATCAACCAACTCACTCTCAGAATCATGATACTGTTGAATCTTACTGTACCTGGGGATGCAAGCTAAGGCTTCTATACTTGTTGTCAAATATGCATAGAGACTCCTGTGGGGAGTGGCTTAACCCCATAAATTGGTCTCACATGGAGGTTACTCTGTCATTCCTCCAGTCCAAGGAGCTCCAATTTCAATTTGAGAGACCTTGTACTTCATGAAGTCAGACATTTCCAATTGCACTCAATCTCCATATGTGGCAATGCAATGGAAATTGTGTGCTAGAGGACTGAGGTTGCCTTTGTCCAAGGTGGAATAGGAAAGGGCATAGTTACTACATACCATCCTTGAAGTGCTGACTTTGAGCAAGCGCTGCCATCCTCTGCTTGATTGTGTTGTTGTCCATGTTCAGGACAGCTCTATGATGCTCATAGAAAGCAACCTGAGGAGCCATTGTGGCAACCTCTGTCTGCAGTCCACTTTACAGATTTAGGGCAACACTCACAGGGAGGCACAGAAAGGGTTCCAGATCAAGAGTTGTTTAAGAAAATCTGCACTAGACAGACAAAGTTCATACTGTAAATGCTGTAAATTAGAATGGACAGACATTTGCATGTTAAGCATGCTATCTATGCACAAGAAATGTTGTAGTACAAAAATCAGGATCTGGAATCAGCATCAAAGACAGTAATATGCATAACATCTCAAGGAAATCATGACCTGTAATGGATGCAATTCCTTTCTCTCTCTCTTTCATATACAGCAATGAGTAGATTGTATGACAGCTCTGACTGTGCTCACAAGGCATGGTGATTGGTGCAGACTACAGACTTCCACAGCGCATGTTCATGAAAATACCTGTAAGGCTGCCACACTTCTCTCCAGCTCAGAGATGTATTGCAGCTTTCGAACACGTGAACGCTGTGCTGATTGCCTGTTGGCCAATATTCTGAAAGCACAGACTACCCATACTTATCAGACCACTTTATATTACCAACACTTCATTTGGGTGGATTTCAGTTCCAACTATGAAACCCCTCCAAAAGAAACATTTCAACTGTGACCCAGAAAGCAATGCACACACGGATCTTCTTGCCTGTTAGGCAGTGGGGGGTCTATGCAAAGGCTTGGAAATCAAAACTTTAAGAATCACAAATGGTAGATCAGATCTACATTGCTGTTTTGTTTTCTTTCTTGCTCACCTTTTGGCTCTTTTTGGATCTAGACTGGAATCAAGCCCAGCCAATGCCTGCTGTAACTCTCCTTTGGAGAAAGGCTGTGTAAAACCGTCCCCATCCCTTGTACTTTGCACTTCTGGTTCACCCTTAAGCTTTTCTGGCCCTGCTGCTCTCACCTCCTCATTTGACACCTCACTTAGGCTGTTACTGTCTGAGGGAGTTGATGGCTTCTCTTGTTTTGCTGGAGCAGTTAGACCTGATGTCTGGGTGTTGTTGTTCCCAGAGCTACAGCCTGCAGTGTTTGCAGACGCTGCATTAGTTACAGAGTCTGACTTGGGGTTCTTGTTAGCCAGTTGTTGCTGTTGCTGTTGCTTCTGCAGTGAATTGCTGTTGTTCCCAAACATGGACATGAGTTGATCTTCATCAAGCCTATGAATCAAGTGGGAAAGTCATCAGCAAATTGGCTCACAACAAGCCAATCTCCAACTGCAAATTTCTCTGACACCTTCATCTCTGGTTATGACAAGCCAGATTCACAAGGGAAAAAAACAACAACAATGCATTGCAAATGCAACTTGCGAATGCAAGCTGTAGTTGTACTGTGCAGTGGAACTAAAAAGTAGATGCAAGGATCATCTAGGACCAAATACGACCAGGAAAACAGGGAAGAATATATTCACTGATTGTGGCAACAACTAATTTCTCTTGATCAAAGCTGATTATCCCCACTCTCACCCCCAACAATCAAATAGTCACCTCTGAAGACTTTCTTGCTATACCTGTCAAAGTCCAAAGAGCCACCACGAGAATGCATTGAAGCTGCACTTTGAGAATCAAAGTCCTCCTCTTCCATAATGTTTTCATCAGCAACCTTGGGAAAATTGGTGTTGTTGTCCAGAAAGACCATAGACTCACTAGCAGACCGCCGATGGCCCGAACTCCTTTTGAATGCACCCTCAGGTGTATCCACTAGCTCATCAATCCAAGATGTTTGTTTCTGCACATTGTGAGACGTGTGATGATTAGCCACAGTCTCAGTAGGGCAGAGAAAATAATGAAAAAGGCAGAGTATCAATCAGCAGCAGTTTGGGCTTGGTTGGAACTTGAAACAGGCCACATGATCCAGGGTCAGTCATGGTCCACACATTTATAGCAAAAACCATATTGATATCCCTAACAGTAAAGATAAACTCTCTAGTGCTCTGGAACCTCTTCCAGTTTCTCTATCATCAATTCCTGCATGGAGGTTAAACAAAGAACTTTGCTGTGAACTCTCAAAGGGCCCCTATCTGTGAATCAGTCAACATTCTGAAGGTGTAGTAGATGTCGGCTACTGGAAAGCTGAATGTGGAAGTGCCCACTATCAGGCTCACTGTGGAGATCTGTGGTTGAGCACCCTAATAACCACACCAGGAACTGAATCTCACACCTTCCATGAATTATGATATATATGGCCCCTTCTTCAGGATGTCTGTTATGCCAGCCAGAAAGACCATACCTTTGATTCTGATGCTTGCAAGTATCCAAATGGAGCTTCACATCTATGAAGGCTTCCCATGTATGTTACGATGTTTTCCAATAGAGCACTAGTACCAGAACATGGTCGGTACCTGAATCCATGTAGAAGAAGATATTCAGCTGGAAATGGGAAGGAAAGTTGAGAATATGAAATACTACCTGTGAGAGATACCCAGCTGATGGAGTGCGCTTGTGGACCCCCCCACGAATTGACATGATGGAGCCTGAGCGGCCAGCAGCATTGTTGGACTCAAGAACAGGACCTGATCCAAAACTTGGAAATGCAGGGCTCTTGGGAGGAAGATGTGATGGGTTCATAGGGAAGGACCAGTTCACTGCACGTGCATCCCCTTGACTTGGGTTAGCCATTTGATTCTTGCTTGATTGCTTTCTTGTGTGTGTGTGTCTCTCTCTGCTCGGCGACCCTGCTTCGACCAGCTCCCTAGAGGTTTTTTCGATGCAGGGACGTGGTTAAACTGCCGTATAAGAACTCCAGCTCTTCAAGATTTGTCCTGCTGCATTCACGAGACACACAACACAAACACACAAACAAAAGAATCAAGTCATATGGGTCTTCACGGAAACCATTACAACAACTCAAACTGTAGATCGAGGAGCAGCTTCTGTAGCAGAGCTTATATGCAGAGCTTGCCAGTAGCTCCAAGAGTCTGTTTTACAAGTGCTACATTGTCTTGCAAGGTAACTAATGATTGCTGCTGATTCCTCTACTTTAGGACTGAAAATCACCCAACAGCCTGAAATCGGATCAAGAGAAAGGTCGCTTTCAAGAAGTAGGTCAATAAACAAGTCTTCTTACCCGCATTCATCACTAGTCTAGGTTTGGATTACAGATGATGATGGTCGCAGCTAATCCCGTGCTCGTTATCTGGAACTCAGCGATTACATTCATTGAAGCACCATAATCCTCATCTTTCTCTGCGCACAAAATTCGGTAAGAAGAATTCACACATCACCACCTTGTATATGACCATTGCATTGATCCCGCTTCATCAGTTTCTTAGCTACTATTCTATTTCTCGTTTCTTATGACTCCTCTATTGCTGAGCTCTTTCCTTCTTCCTCTAAAACCCCTTGAGAACTTATCGAGAGTCTCTCCTTCAAATGATATTATCTCCAAAAGTGTGGTCACTGTCCTCAAGGCTTTTGATTGTGCGACTCAGGTCGAGCTGTCTGTCTCTAAGGAGAAAGGCAAAGGCAAGTACTACGCTCCTCCAAGGTCCACCTACATTTCAACCACCCGGTAATCCAGAACTCAGAGATTGAGAATGCTGATGTGAGGATCAGAAAGATCTCTTGAAGCTGATCACGTTTTAGAACTCGACGAGTTTTTGATTTCAAACATTACTAGTTAGCGGAAAGACCGTCGAACACTGATACGACGAGATCATTTGTGTACAGTTGAAGACATTTCTGTAAGATTCACACTTGAAAACATTCACGTTTCAAAAGAAGTCGTGACCAGTTGATGAGCAAACTTCTGGCGTAACCACCTCACACGTACAGTACCGCATGATCCCGACGAAGAACTGTAACATTACAAGAAGTCACGGTGACAAGGAAGATTTGCTTTCTGAAGACTTACATCTGAGCCGCTAACGGTACGCCACCGGTTCATGGTCCCGAGAAATAAAGAATCCTAGTCGTTTTTGAAGCCACACCAACATGGTCACTTCATCTTGGAGGCCGAACGTTTGTAGTTCTTGAAACTCTGTGATTAATAATACTCCAATGCGGGCTGCTCGGCAATATTGCGACTGTGTCCGCCGCCAAGTCTAGACTGTACTCGATCTTTGATCTATTTCGAAGAGTGATCGCGGAAGGAAGGAATCGCTTTTAGTAGCCAGAGGGAAGAAGATCTGACGGAGCTTACTTACGCAGTAGTTTTCTTAAACCATGTAACTTGTGTGCAACAGGAATATCCGCCGCGACTTCTGCCTCCGCATGCTGATGATCTTCTTCTTCAAGACACCATTCTCTAGATTCAACAAAGAACCGTAGACTGTATCCCCGGGAGATGAAGTTACAGATGAGCGATCATACCCGACTCGACCTGTAGACTTGTTGCATTTCCAGGAAAACAAACAATCGCAAGTCTACAGAATCGCATCGCCTTTGCGAAACTGAACAACAAAGGAATTGACGCCGGATCGGAAGAAAACGCATCAGGCATTCCACTGGATTCGCTTACTACTACTGACTCATGTCGCATAGTTTCGCGACCAGCGTCGCAGTCCTACTGCTGCGACGATCATCCAGGGCCCGTAACCCGCCGGCACAACTTCTTCCCCAAGTTCCCCCCCCCATAAAAACAAAGATCGAACGAGCTCGCGACAATGGGACGCCGCAACAACAAAAAACAACAATGTAAAAACACGTCACACAAGATATTGAAGACAGATTCCGAAAGTTTTACAATAACATCGATCGCAGAATCAAAAGACAAAACATGACCTCAATGCGGTGCGATCGCCTTACACCAACCAATCTTCAGCTGGCCAAGGGGCGAAAAAAAGAACCAAGACAAAACCCAAAAAAAAAAAAAACAGTATCACTGCCTACAAGCACCAAACCAACACCAAAGGAGATGAGATCTGGAGATACGGTGGAATGACTACTACCAGCTTGGGCCCCCCGCGAAGCAAAAACGAGGAAGATACCAAAAGAAAAATGCGAAAAAAATGCGGGAAAAAAAAAACAGAGAAAGTGGAGATGAAAACTCGCACTACCGTAAAAAAGAAAGAACGAGAAAAAAGAAAAAAGAAAACAAAGAACAAGACGAGCAGATGCGCGAGAAGCTCGTTTTGGAAGGAGAAGATGCAAAGCGGGAAGAGCGAGAGGCGAGAGAGAGAGCGCGCGCCGGCGAGCAATGCGCTGCAAGAAAGAAGTCTGCTGAAAACTGGGCTGAATTTGCGACCACCAAATTTTACTGTAGTTACTGCGTCGTTGTTTTGTGGTCATAATGACCACGTGGTGAGTCCTTAGTTCCTGACTCACTCACTCACCTCTCTTGTCGTGGTAAAAGTAAAAATAAGGTAAATTTTAGTACCTACCAGTTTTTTTGGGTAACTTCTCTCTCTTATCATAATTTTAATTTTCTCTCTTTCTAAAAGTTTTCTGCTCGCTATTTTATTTTTTAAAACACTGCCCGTTCTTTTTTCTTATTTTGACTACATTAGTAGTAGTAGTAGTACCTTGGTTGCTTAGACTCATGTTTGTCTAATAATTCATTCATTCATTCATTTTGAGGATTTCATCTCCACAAATGATAGGTATATTCCCAATATTCCATCAAATTCTTTATTTTTCTTCAGAAAAAAAATTTCTGACAAAGAAATTGCAAAATTAGTGCAATTTACACTAGATTTTTTCTAAAATAATTTCCTTTTTTCCCCCCTTTTTTTTTTTGAAAAAAATGACAAATTTTGTTGAAAGAAAATCGCTCATGAGCTTGTGTTGTTGGCCTAAGTGTGAATTTGCTACCCAACCAATTTTTTCCTTTCTCCTTCCAAATGATTCTTTAAATTTGACTATATCTCTCACATCATAGCTCTAAAAATTATGAATCACCTCCAAAGAAATCAAAGTCATTGATGAAGGCTTTCCAATAGTATCAATAGCACACCACAATTTCTTGAAAAAAATTAATCTTGATTTTGTTGAATTTTCTTTCACAAAACTATTCAATATTCAAGAACTCTAAACCCTAACCCCCCCCCCCCCACACCATAGGTCAGGTCGAAACAATATAAACCCACCTTGGTGCATCCCAACAACTCATGAAGGGCCTTCCAACCATATCAAGTGATTTGGGAGATCTCAACATGACGAACAAAAGAAACCCTAATTTTAGGGTTTAGGGTTTTGGATTGACTCTTTGCTCAAGGCCCATTTTCGTAAGAACAAAATTCTTGCCCTAGACACATGAAGGTGTACGCCTTCAATTTTGCCAAGACCATGGTCCAAATTGTTGGCATACACCAATGCTAATGGAGAAGCTTGAAAATCCAAAAATCATTGAAGCTACAATATTGAAATCAAGGTCTTTTTTGTTCAATTTTGTGATGTCAAAATTTTGGTGAATTCTTTCAAAAACTTAATGAAATTAATTGAATTTTAGGAGAACAAAATTTTGTATTTTCATGGTCCAAAAAAATTATCTGTTGCAAAAAAATTTGAATCAATTATTTAAAACATCAAAATTATGAATAAGTCTTTTTCTTTAAAAAAAGTGGTTAGTAGTGAAGATAGGATTTTTATTCCACTTGTTATTCATACAATCCTAGGGCAATCATAGAAGATTACAAAGGTGCTACAAATCCTTTGGAAAAGGAGGTGCCTCTAAAACTTGCTAGAGAGAGAAACATTCATTCATACTTGGATGCCAAACACAACATCATTAGATACCTACATAGAGTTCATTGGGGAATTTTTTTTTCCACACTAAATTATTAGCTTGAGCACTCTCTCTACACTTTAAACCCTAAACCCTTGACACCACCATCCATTGGAAACTCGACGAGTGCCGTATGGAGTCCATCATCATAGCCCAAATTATGATAAATGATGATGAAGGGACTTCAAGTGTGCAGTTATGGGTATGTGTCCAAAAAAGTATGGCTCCCACCCCCTCATTTTCCTCCATTCTCCAATAAAATTTTCATCTAATTAAAAAAGAAATTTGTGCACCATTACAAAGTGTGCTACTATTGATTCAAATCTTTAATTGTGAAGAACGACATGTGCTTTCAAATACAAAGAGAACAACCTTGGATTGCTTGACATGAAGAGGAAAGAAAGCATGACTATACAAGCACCCTCAACCCTTCATAGAAGAGACACCCAAGTATGGAATACCAAAAGGGCCATACTTTCACCATACCCCTTGCTTTGAAAAATAATATTTCATTATCTCATAATAGACTCCATTAACACAGGGTAGATTGATTATTTATTTATTTATTTTTCCGTTTAGAGCCCACAATTTCAAAACCCGTAGCATGGGATTTTTGATTCCAAGCATGGTGTGTTTTTTATTTTGAGCATGGTGTTATTGATTTCAAGCACAAGGTTTGGACTTTGGGCCTTGTGAAAGTTGGGCATGTTTATAAAAAAATTCAAATTATAAGAGTGTTCAAGTGCCAATTTCAAGTTTTTGATTCCAGGTGTCTTTAGAATAAAAAACCCCAATGCTCAAAATCGAAAACCCCAATGCTCAAAATCGAAAACCCCATGCTTGAGATTTTAAAACCCTTTCCTCGAAATAAAAAAGCCCTTGCTTGATATTTAAAAACCCTTTTCCCAAAATCAAAAACCCCACACCTGGAATCAAAACATTGTGCTAGGGGCTTTCAAATCGTGC
Source organism: Sphagnum contortum (assembly GCA_963920785.1). Lineage (NCBI taxonomy): Eukaryota > Viridiplantae > Streptophyta > Sphagnopsida > Sphagnales > Sphagnaceae > Sphagnum > Sphagnum contortum. Next base: position 12,084,751 of record OY987276.1, read on the forward strand.
ACTTCAGGAAAAGAAAGAATCTACACCCCCATGTAAAAAAGAATCGATCCAGGGCTCATGAAATATTTCATGAGCCAAAAGGGTATGGTAAAAGTATGACCCTTTTGGTATTCCACACCCCAAAAGAGCCTTCTTTCTTCATGATAGAATAGACTTATCCATAAAGTAACCCTGTCTTCACCCTGTCTTTGGGCCTCCCTTTCACCCTCTATCCCCTCTTTCAGTGGTATCCCCAAAGTAAAGACATTTTAATAAATCTCAGTATAAAATGCTGATACTCAGGATTTAATGCACAAGGTTCAGGACTAATTATAGCAGTTGTACAGTTAAGAGCAATGAAAATATATGTAGCAGCAGTGGAGGCGCTCACGAAAAAGGAAAGACAAGATGAAACTCAGTTTACCACCAAAATTGATGGTTTTCTGAGTTTCATCCCCCGTTGGATGCTAATGCACTTTTAGCAGGTTTTTAAAAAAAAATCTCACCCTGTGTATTCTCACTCTCAGGGTTCTGGTGCTATGTTTTTCTTACTTTATGGATAACTCTAATATCATAAGGAGATAGCTATAGTCATCCTCACTTGTACTCTTGGGTATGTTACACCCAAGTAGACATCTTTCTACACACACAACTAATCTCATTAATGAATCGCAATCGGACAAGACCCAAACAAGTACAACAAGTTCAGTTGGGGAGTCTTCAGGCATGACATGATAACATATGTAGTCTCTGAAAGTAGTAATGATAATTGCGGCAAATAGGGTCAACCATTCATTCATCCACATTTTGTATGGCCGGGTTGCATGGGTTTTTTTAAATGTGTTGCTTTGTGGAGAAGATGATTTCACTATTGCCACAAAACTTGCAAAACACCAAAAGAGAAGAGAGCGGGAGAAGAACTTTTATGCAAACTTTGCAACTTTAAACGCTGCACCACCAGTTGTGAAATGATAATCCACCAAGTGGTTGTTGACTGGTAGCGTTTCATTCGAATGAGTGCCCTGGCATGTTGTAGAAATAGTTTTTATATATTTTTAAAAATTGTCCTCAAGTAAATATCACGGATGCAAAATTTATGATCCCTGACAAATGGATAACTATGAAATTGACCCATGTGAAACTGTTGAATCATGTAATGCTAGGGGTGGAGTAGAATATTTTAATAGTTATTCTATAAAATCATGAATTTTGACATCTCCCCCCCCCCCCCTTCCCCCCTCCCCTTTTAATTGCTTGTTGGGTTCAGCTAGGTATTTGGGAAATTATGTTTTAAGAACGGTTAAATTGTTATAGAATATTTTGATATTTTATGGGCACATTTTGAGGTTGTTTGGCTATCCCCATAATAAGCTATCAAGGGTAAGCAATCATTGCTCTATTTAGTATGGTAGGATATTGTGACCCATAGTAGTACTTGGTTTGTGGGGACCCCCAAAGTTTTCTCTCTTTTCTTTTTTAACAAAAGGTAATAAATCAAGTTTGGAGAGTCCCCCAATACATATGTGGTAATATCCTTCTTTGGACTGCTTATATAAATGACGAGAGTATAACTTAACTTAAGGCGGAAGATATGGATAAAGTGAGAAGTATTGAGAACATGTAGGGGCACACATTGGGAACTTGAGAAACATGTTAGGAACCCATTGGGAACTTGATGGGAACACATTGAGAACCCCAAAAAATCCAATGCCCCACCCTCCCTCCAAAAGAAAAGAAAACCTGGGCCCACTGGATGCAAGCTGCCGCACCCCATTGGCTGCAAGAAAAGTTTTTGCCTACCCGTGGTAATTGTCATTTTTGGCTTAGGCAAATGGCAGGGGCATGAACTATGGATGTATATTGAGCCTTTTGTATAAGCATGTTAGTATTTACTTGCCTCTTGTATTTCTTGCAGAGTTATTAGAGCACTTCACATTAGGTACCTAGACTCTTATTTTATGAAGGAGCTTTCCATCTATAAAGTATGAAACACACTATTTCCACTCCACTATACACTTAGCCAGTTACGCATACCTAATCACCAATTTGTGCACCCCTTTAGCATCCCAATTAGGCCAATTCCTACTATTATTTTCGCATGAGACGGTTGGCACATTATTGATTGTTCTAGTAAGGATATCTAGCAACGAATGTGTCTACCTTTGAGCAGAATCACTATACAAATCCCCACAATATTTTGCCTCTCGTTGCACTCCCCAAGGCAAAAAGGAGTGCTGATCAAACACAAATTCCAAAAAGAATTTCTAAGCATACATACAATAAAGTGTGCAAGTATGAGTCAAAAATATGCCTGGTTTCTTTTCCATTTAAGGTTGGGGATCTGAGTGGAAATGAATTAAAAGATTTATGGCCATAAAGGGGTTTTTGTTTTCGCTTCAAGTGTTTTTGACCAATTGTCCCAATAAAGTTCTCTATACATTCCTCCTTCATTTTATTGCATATGCTTCACCAATATGTTCCCTATGTTCAATGCTTGTGCATCTTACATGAGTACCTCATCTTGTGCACTCACACTTAGCATCCCAATTAGGTGATTTCCCTCCATGATTTGTGTCCAAAGTTGGCACAATATGCATTCTTCGCTAGAAAGAATAGTAGTAATATCCAAAGAACCCCAAAGCAAACCAAGACATAAAATTATGATTTTAAAAAATAATTGGTATTAGATTTGTTTGTTTGGGACATAAAATGATAATATTTTTTTTGTGTGAGATTGTTGTTTTCGACATCAAATCCATAAGCTGACATATTGACGTCATTGTGCTTCAGATCTTCTAACATCGCACATGACAATTTGCAGCCAAGAGGGGGAGCACATCAGAAGATGATGAACTGAATAAAGATGCTCATTACCTATCTGAACACCACAATTTTTCTTTTAGCTGGCAAGGCATTTTAGCCTCAAAGGCACATGGGCTATATGGCAACAGCACCAGGGGCAGGATGTTAAACATCCGCCCCCCACCCCTCCTGTACTCGCCCTTTGAACTTTACAGACATCGTCAGTGTGGCACCCTGTGCATTGCAACACCCGCATGGTTCTGAAAGAACTTCTGATCTCCATGTTCTCCATGCTACCCAAACACGGATGTGGCAGAACCGAACCGAACTGAACCATGCGGGTGCTACAGAGGGGCTCTGCATTGACACCCACCAAGTTCGTAGTAGGGGGGGGGGGGGGGTGTTTAACATCATCCCCACCCACCAGGCAGGGAGGACTTTCTAATACACACCGTTTGCAAGACACAACTGCACCACACATTCCCTCCCCTCAGCCCTGACAATTAAAATACTTTGTCAACATTTTGACTCAAGATTTTAACACTTCTTCTCCACACATAAAGGCCCTTGGAGAAAGTATTTGGAAGGCACCTTTTATTGCTGTTGCCTACCAAGGCGAGGGATATTGTGTTTAGATTCATTATAGAGTATTATAGTAGCTTAATGGATTTTGGCCCTTAGGTAAATAATAGGTTATATATATGACGATTTTTGAAAGATGATATTTTTGGCTTGTGTTGAAACTTGAGATTAGTTCTAGAGTTATAATATCTGGAATGGTTTTGATTTCTTTTAGAGGATTTTTTGAAGATTATATTTCAATCCCATGCATGTAAGGGGGACAAGGACATTGTTTCTCTTGTTGTTTTACATTGAGTAATGCCATGTGCTACTTCTAAGTGTCTTGCATAGGAAATCCCAGCAACCAACTAACCCATTGAAAGCTAATGGGTACCATGTGGGTACATGTTGTTGCTTCCATTGTACTACATGTTGTTATTGACTTGGGTCATGACACACCCCTTGAAATTTTGTAGTGTCTCCAGAGGCACCTTTATAGAGAGGAATATTTTCTCCCATCAGAGGATGCACTTACCCCCACTCTTAGGCACTCACCTAACATATTCAAAACAAGGGGTGTCTCACACCATGGCCCTGCCATATACATTAAAAAGTATTTTTGGGCCAATGAAGGATTATGGAAACTCAAATATTTCACCATAGCAAAAATATAATCTTCAAATAATCCTCTTTCAATAAACCAAAATTCTTCAAGCTATTATAACTCTATAACTAACTCTCAAGTTTCAACATAACTCAAAATATCATCTTTCAAAAATCCTCACATAAAAATAGACCTATTACCTAAGGGCCAAAATCCCTTATGCTACTATACTTCGTAATGAATCTAATGGTGCATTTGTTAAGTCAATGCTAAATAAAGATCTAGGTGGCATCTTAGATGGCACCCAAAGTTAAATGGTCGTTAGTTTAATGTTAAGTGAATGTTAGCTTAACATAAAATGTTCATGGTGAGTACTTGTAAGTCCTAAATGACAAGCATGGTGTTAGGGGACTCAACACTAGTGTCCCTAATATCCTTGCCTTGGTAGGCAAGGCCAATAAAGGTAGAGTGTTTATTGCAGCCACAAACAAAACCTCTTGTCAATAAGTATTTATCTAGTTTTTTAATTTTCTATTTATTTATTTATTTATTTAGCTATAGAGCATTTTGAGTTGGCAATGTTTTTTGCCTAGCAGAGTGCATTTCACACTTTTGAGTTTTTTCTCCCTGCAAATAGCCTCTCAATATCTCTGATAGAAATGGTTGGCAATTCTGGCTGGTTTGCAGATGCATCAGCAGCTCGGTCATAAATCTGACAACTTCTGGAAATTTGTCAGTGCATCTGTTGTTTCTCCACGAATTACTTTGGTATTTGGAGGTGGTGCATCATGATCAATGGTTTTCCAATATATATATAAAATATATGATTTGCCTAATTTTTCCCAAAATAATCAAAATTTGTCAAATCTACACTAGAGAAACAAAAAATTTGGGAAATTTTGTCCCAAAAATAAAATAAAAATGCAACCGTTGATCATCATCAATTCCCTCACAAAATATGTTTTTTAAAAAAATCCTTTGCAAATTCTTGCAATTGGGGGTGCAAAACCCATGTCCATCAAAATGGCAAGCTGCAAAAGATTTCGGTTTCCACAAAGCACAAGAAGACAGAGCACTTTTACACCATCTGATTTCATGCACCAAAAAGGCATTTAATATCTACCTATGGATTTGCAGAAAACCATGTATACTGTTGCCTCTACATGTAAAGGTTGGAGGGAGAGACTATGGAAAGAGACTCACGCACACACACAACGTAAAGCACCGCCTGGATTTTTCCTTTGTATTTGCAGCTAGCTTACCTGAAGAAACCTGTAGTCAGGCCCTTCTCCTATACAAAGAGTTTAGTTCATTTGGTCCCACATTTTGAGAAAAATGTTGAGCAGATGTTACTGTGAACTATGACTTCAATCTTTGAGGAACATCATGGGAGCATTTCCTATTTGAACTTTTGAACTTTTGCCATAAATGGAAAGAGGCAGAGAGCTACTACCTACTACTACGTGCTGGCCATGGAATATTTGACTAAATTTTTAGATTCTGTGGTGAAAATGGAAATACTAAGGAATATTCCAAAAGGATTCCTTATTTCCCTTCACTAAATTTTCCAAATAACCCTAAGATTTTTCCACATTTCTACAAAATAACCGTAACCCTAAAAAAGGGGATGTGAATCCAACAAAAGGATTTGTTTTTGGGGGGGGGAAAAATGGTACAATGTCCTCATATTTCGAGGAAAAGACATTTGAAATCGCCAGATTTAGAACATAGCATCTAGGATTTCGCCAGAATATAACCAGGTTCCAAAAAACATTTACTTCACTCTATAGCCTGTAGCCAAATTTGATTACCTCCTCTTGATTGCCAGCAGGGTTGTGTTTTTTGTTCAAATTCCCCAAGTAAGTCCACTGACGAGGATCCCCAGAATTCATTAGCATTAAATGGCGACTACCTTAGATGGGCTTTGGAATTTTAACAAGAGCGTAGCTACAAGTGGCAGCAACCTAGGAAGTGCCTAGGTCTAGATGTGGCTAATTTAATTATTTTTATTCCAGAAAATGCCGGAAAGTTTTCTACAAATCACAAAATTTTCCTCTTTTTTTCTTCATTTTCTGAAAAAAAATTGCCAAGTTGCGAAATGTCGCCATAAAAGAAAATAAACAAGGGGTTTGTCACATTCTGGCCCTGCCATTTACATTGAAAGGTATCTTAAGGCAAAAGAAAAAATTATGGAAACTCAAATATTCCATCATGCAAAAATATAATCTTCAAAAAAATTTCTAAAAGCAACCAAAACCCTTCAAGATTTTATAACTCCATAGCTAATCTCAAGTTTCAACACAAACCAAAATATTATCTTTCAAAAATCCTCATATAAAAATAGACCTATTATTACCTAGGGCCCAAAATCCCATAAGGTACTATACTCTATCTTATATATTAATTCATTTAGTGTGTGTGCGTTTGTTTGTCAAGGTTTTGAAACCCAGATCCCAAGGTTTGAAAAAATGTCCCCTCAAACTCAAGGGTCCAAAAACTATTCAGAACTTCAATGGGGGGCCAGCATGGGACAAAAAGTTAATTATATATAATAGAGGAAGGAGGGAAAAAAATCAACAAGTAAAAAATCAGAGTGAAAAATGCTAAGGAATGGAAGGTTGACGAGATAAAGAACCGGAGTGAACAATGAGAAGAATCGGGCGGAGGGGCTCGATGGGTGCATTATGCACCGGGTTCACACTAGTCTATAAAGAATCTAAAGACAATGTCCTTGCCTTGGTAGGCAAGGCCCAAAAAATTGATTTGCCAGGCCACCGACCTACCTCACGAATTTGAAAAAGAAAAAACCTGGTTCCAATTCAGGACTCAAGGAGCGTGTGTGGTTCCTGGAAGAAAGGGATTTGCTGTTTTTTTGTTTTCTCCGCTACCGACCATTTCGTTCGTTCATAAATGCGGAGGAATCAAGGTTTGCATTGATGAGATGAAGAATCTTGAAGAAGAAATAGAAGAACAAGAAGAAGCACGTGAAAGCAAGGCAAGAACCTCGCGAGGATTGAGGGAAGGGAGTTTCAAAGCAGTCCTCGAGTCTCGAGAGATATGAAGAAACAAAAGGAAGTATGATCGATCGATCGATTGATTAATTGCACATACATCAATGCACTCCATTTTATGGAATAGAAAGTTGAAACCTTTCGCGCCGAGCATTTTTTTTTTTTTGGGTGTAATTTCACGCGGTTCGCTTTTCTTTTGCTGATGTTGTTGGATTTCTTCCGTTTGAAAGTCTTTCTCCCTCTCTCTCTCTCGCTCTTCTGTTTCCCAAAATCTGATCCCTTTCTTTAGTTTCGGTTTTGGATTCAAGTCTCTTCTCTTGTTGCTCCTGCTGCTGCTTTTTCTTCTTCTTCTTCTCCTCCGTGCCTTGGGGGGCATGCATGCCTTTGGCATTTTATTGGCTCTGCTCTTCAAGGTAGAGAGATATTGTGATGCACCCACAAACAGGCCAAAGTTAGGCCAAAGTTGGGTATCCTTACATTCATTGATTCTAGGGTCGTCTGGAGTCGACCATAAAAACATTTCCCACAGAACTGAAGGATCCACTGGTGCTCCGCCATACTAAACAACAAGTGTTTTCCATTTAGTATGCTGAATATTTATCATCTTTATGGATGTCACTTAAATGGCAGAGTCATTATGCCCTTCACAGTAGTAGCGACATTGTGATGCACTCACAAACAGGCCAAAGTTTACTATCCCTTCTACGTACATACATTCAAGGTCATGTGGAGTCTCCACTATAGAAACATTTCTGGCATAACTGAAGGATCCACTTGACCTTCACCATACTAACCACCATGTGTTTCCAATTTAGTACCTATGTTGAATATTTATCATCCTTATCGAAATGTCGTTTAAAGAGCAGTCAGTACCGGTCGAGCCGCTTGTCAATGACCATCTGGTGCACCCTCCATTTGTAGGTGACACTGGACCTCCTTCTGGAAACTCTGTTATTCTTCTTCTTTGTAGATCGATCACAACTGATTCTACTGTCAAAGCAACAGGTGCAGAAAGACAAAGAGGGGCTTCCTCCACAAAGATCTAGTCCTGTAAATGGCTTTGGAAATTCTTGTAAATTCAAAGCCTTTTGAGGAACAGATGATGATAATGTCAGGTGGGTGTAACATATTGGCCGAGACAGGGTTCACTATGCCCAACCTTCCTCCTAGAAAAAATAGAGATATATTTGTCGAAAGAATATAGTGAAAGAAAAATCTTGAAGTACAACATTGGGTCCCCCAACATTTCACATCTTTCAACTCCTCCTCCAGGCGTTTAAAATATGTTCTGGGAACAATATGGGCCCCATCCAAGACATTTTTCTTGAAACGGTTGTGACTATTATGGGTCTCAATTTACCCCCGAATTGGAGGAACTGATTCCACAGCCATAGCATAATGTGAGCTGGAAAATGTATTGGAACAACTGATTAGGGTTTAGGGATTTAGGGTTTAGTGAGATTGGAACGAAGGTCCTGTGAAGAGGAAACGAAGAGAGGAGAAAGGTTGGGTTCTGAGACAAGCTCCTATGACTACACCATCCATTGTTGATGCTGCCACCACCAGCAGTCTATTTGCAAGCTAGTGTCGTTGCGCGCGCCCAGGAATCAAAGCTTGTGTTGGGGCTCTCCTATCTATCGGACTCCATACACTAGTGTTGAGCAGCATGACGAGTACTCCGTCCTCCTCTTCCTCCGCATGTCCATCTGGAGAAGTTCCGTTCCGTCTTTTGATTTTGGAGATGGGTACAGGCTACGATCAACACGGGTTAGGTCTCTGTCCTTACAACCCCCACAACGCTGGCTGGTTTCTTATGGAATAACAATGGCTCGCGATATGATGAGTTTTGGAATCTGGAGAAGAATGGGTTTGGAAACTTGGCAAATTGCGGGGCACGGGGGAATGCAGGCAAGATGTTACAGCGGCTGCTGTTAGGGCGTGCAAGGATGCCATCTGCTCTAACTCCATCCCAGCTTTCAGCACTGGTACTTTTACTCCTATCACTTTTTGCACTTTACTTTCTCTGAGTCTTGACCCACACGAAACAGAAGAGGAACTACTACACTGCACCTCAGCAGCAGCCTGCTGTTCTTAATTTCTGTGAGATGTTGAGGAGCAGGTTGGTGATATGATGATATTGTGACCTACAGCATAAAGCCCTAAACCCTAATCTGCATAAAAGTCTCCTAGGTTGGATATCCAGTCTGCATGGGAGGAGATATTGGGAGTTGTGGCTGCAGGGGTGATACCTGGCATTAATAAGGAGCACATGAAACTAAAGGTGAAACTTGGAGTTCCCCATTCGGTTCAAGGAGGTCTTGATCTTCAGGCTGTAAAGTCTGTGTTTCCATAGTAAGCAAACTGCCTGGTCTTTCCATCCTAACTTTCAGGAATTGTAATGCTTTTCACAGGATTCCAATATCTTGTTTTATGTAGTGCAACAGGAACTCAGGATCCAGTTTTTTTTTTTTCCCTTCAAAAATTTGAGCAGTTTGTTATTATATATTTATCTATATCCACTGTTGGGAGCTGACAGAGTCTGTGGCATTGAGTAATGGCAGCTAGTCACTGTGATTCATGATGATGGTGATGGTCTGTTAAGAGCTGATAAAGTCAGTGAGTAGTCATGGCAGCTTGTTGCTGCAAAATATTTATGATGAAGGTGATGGTCTGACACTTTATGACCAACTCTCATAGGGTTGTGACCACATTCACTGTCACATCACCTTCAAAGTGATGTTGTGGAAATTTCTCTGCAGCAAATCTTATAGATATATATTCCCTTTGAATGGAGTATTGGCACTTGAGGTTATCATGGCTTCAGTGGGATTGAATCAGGGACAAGCTGAGTGCAACTCTATCGTTGAAAACTTCACACTCTTTTTCTGTTCATTCATTTTCTTGTGTCTGATTCATCTACTGGGGATGTGAATGTTGCCATGTGATTTTGTGTTTTGAAAGTGGAGAGATAGTGCAACTGGAGGTGGTGGATGGCGGGCTTGTATGTTCAAGTGGCGTACAATTGGAGGATTTTGGTGACAAGAGTGACAACTGCTATGTAGTCAATGCTGCTGTTTATGTGGGATACTGAATTCCTGTGCAAGCCATTGCCTCTCCTGTATTTTGTTTGCTGAGTTCTCTACTCCCTTCAGCACTGACTTCTCTTCTTCTCACAGCGCACTAAGCTGTTCATCTGAAATTCAGGATGAATCTCACTCTTCACAACATTCGTGTTTTCAGAAGGAGCATCCCAGTAGTGACCAGCTAGATTCTTTGTTAAATATCTTATGGGTGCAGAAGCCCCCTCCAGCTACTTCTTTGTCAGTGTTTTCTTAGTCTTTTCTTTTCCAGATTGCCTCTTAGAAAGTTCCTAAATATTCCAGTCCTGAATTCTTTGCTTTAATTGACATTTTGTTTGAGTTTTCTTTTTATCTTTGTAACAAGTAAATGCCTTTTTAGGCTTCCCTATTGCTTAGGAGCAACATTCCTACCAAATCGGGGTCCCGTTGATTTCATTAATCAGGATAGGAAACTTTTGCTTGAGCTGGCAATAGTTTCTCAAATGTGGATCTTGTGAATTCTATATATATTCTTGCTGCTTGAGTTCTTTGATGCAGTGTGTCTTCAAGCTTTCAGAAAATCAGTATGCCTGGTATCAACCACCCACTGTCAGAGCTGATGAAATCAGTGGGGTTATTGTAGCTGGTCCCTACCACGCATGTTACTGTTGTGATCACCTTGACATGTGTGTAACTGTAGCTATTATTCACACTGGTCTCTATTATTTTCTATATTTTCTAGTGTTGGCCTGATAAGCTTGTGCAGCTTCGATGCTGGTACTCTTGGCTTTTTTATTAGCTACATCTCTTGACTGGTTGCCTGTGTGTTACTAAATCTTACCCCATTTCTTCTGGAAATGTGATAGAAGCCCAGTAGCCAGTTTTTTGGAAGGCATATTCCTGCATGCTTTGTTTTCACCTTCACTTACAATATTAACACCTTGTCAAAGGGTCAATGATGACAAGATGTATCTTGTCAATTGCCTAGTTGATAGAAAGTCGCAAAGTTGCAAAGTCATGGTTGGAGGAAATGAATATGTATTTTACTTTATGGTGTACCCGTTCAACCAAACTATGCACAATGGGCCTAGTTAATAGAATATGGACATGTGTGGAAATTTAAACTGGAAGAATTTTAAACACATTTTCAATTCTGATTCAACAACCAAATCATGACGAAATCAAAGACTAGGAGGGCACCTCAAATCAACATGGTGAACATATTATATGCGGAGGAATGGACTCCAATGGATAAGTGAATAAGTGACTGTTTGAGCAACAATGGTAAGGAGCAAGTTAAATGGAAATGTTTCTGAAACTAAAAGTGGAAGATCGAAATAAGAAGAGAACCAAGTGAGCCAAGATCTTCCATACAAACAAGGCCATTTGACAAATGTGGGATCAAGATATGACCAATGCAACACACAAATCCCATCATGGATGTCATTTAGGGTTTTAGTTTGTGGTCTTGGTAATTAACAAGCCATTGTTCAAATATCTTCTATTCCATCAAGTTTTATTATACTTTCATGAGGTTGGGAATGTGAATGGGAGTAAAAGTTCATGCCAAATTGAAACTCAAATGTGAGGTGACCTTTGAACAACAATTTTATTAGTAACATCCTTTGAATAATATGGCTGCATTAAATCAAATGAATCAAATAATTTAGATGGATGGCCTACAGTTCAACAAGAAAAACTTGCTAGTGGAGATGAAAGGAAGCAGGTGAAAGATGATTGGGCTATTTTGGGAGCTTAAGTGGGCACAAAAGTGTAATAACAAATGAGAACAAGCACCTAAGAAAAGGCGGTCAGAGGTGGAGGTGGAAAAAGAGCTTCAAAAAGAAACAAGTGAAACAATTATAAGTCACAATTTGGTTGTGAGTTGCAGGCATGTTTTATCTTTAGGAGTTGGACCTCGTTCCCTTAGTAAGTGGGAAGCGTGTCAAATCTTTAGCTCTTGAGATCCAATGCTCATAAATCTTCCTCATCAGTCTTGTGATTTCCTAACCTTTTTATTATACAAGGATTAATTGATCACATTCAAAAGCTAGAATGGAAGTTCTAGTTTTGCAAAGTAGTTGAAAATCATTTAGTTCCTTAAACCCCTGATTTCTAAAACTCTATGTGTCCAGGCAGAGACTCTATTGGAGGAGGCTCATCTGTGATAAAACCTTTCTGTGAACTTAAAGTGTGCCTCTTATGGGTTCTCATGCAATCTTTTGGATTTAGCAGAAGTATTCCATATTTACAAAATGCTTAGACATTGACATTTTTGTCATTCATTCTCAGCTGAATTTGTATGCAGGCATTGACACAATTGTGTGCCACATGTGGAATTCAATACATCAGACTTCAGTAGAAATACCTACTCTACTCCTTCCAACTAGGGAGGCATTTGAAAAGCATGATAACATTATATATTGCTCCATGACAAATATCCAGATGAAGCTTGGGCGTGAAAGTCATATCAATGTTTGCAATTCTCTAGTTGCACATGTTTATGACAAGTACCAACTTTTGTAGAGAGAAAAGTAGGCTATCACCCAGCACAGGTTGTTCATTCAGCAACAGCCGGAGCACTGAAATGTGGGTTGTGAAACAGAGAATATATACCCAGATGAGCTTCTATAATGAGGCTGAATCAAATCTCTACTGAAGCACTTGGATGTGTCCATACACCATGGAGAAAGTGATCCAAGATTTGTGTGATCCTAGGTCTCTTTCAGCCACATCACCACAATGCCAACATGTGATTTCCAGCATTTCACTCTCATCTTCTTAAGGAAAAATGAAAGATCAAGTGTGGTCAACCTTAACATTTAGGGAAAACTACAGAAAAAGAGATCACTGATATAGACAAGATTTACACCATGGACTCAGATTCAAGGACCTGAATTCAAAAGATGCCAAAAATGGAACTTTGAATGGCAAAAAAATGGAGGGGAGAAAAGGTTCTGGAATTTAGGGATCACTAGATTTCAAGCACGTGGTATCACAAGCTCCATGGTTTTCCCGTCCCCCTCATGCCCTTCACATTGTCAGCATAAATTCTGGGCCTCCCTTAATTGATCTGATGCTGGGATGTTAGACAATCCATCATACAATTAATTGATTGTCCCAAAACAACAATTCAAGTGGGACACTCAGCAAGTCTTCTGAAGTACCTAGAAAGCTTAGGACATGAACTGGAAACCTGGAGGCTCAAATGCAACGCTAGACACCAACTCCCAGAGCTTATGAAGACAACCAAACATCATTTGAGAAGGTAAAGGTCACTATCACATTTACTTTAACTGCATCAAAATGGGAATTGATCTCTGACTAGTCAAGGTTTTAATTGCATCAGTAGCACAAAGAAAAGGCAGCATCAAACCAAACTAATGCTCCACATAGTAACCCGAGTCTTCACTCTGTTTTCAACTCCAACAGAGGCTATAGTCATTGCCTCACAACCAAATATCATCCATGCAATAAAGTTGAAACCTCAGAGAAAGAGACCATAGAGAGTTGGGAATAATCAAAGTAGGCTGATCATAGTGTTGAAGTTGCAGAATTACATGATAATTGTAGAGAACTCTACCCATGTCCAGGTCCAAAGCAACCCAACTACACATCAGCTATATAGTAACAACAATATTTCCTTAATATACCATATTCAGACTTTTGCAGATAAAATTAAGCATTCCCTCTCGACTCATGACCACACACACAATAGTCAATGACCTAGACATGCTTCTTTTGTGAACCTTTGCAGAGCAATCTGATACATATGTCCATTACCTGTAAACTCATGACCATGGGGAACACTCAATGACCTAGACGTGCTTCCTGTGCAAAGCTTTGCAGAGTGATCTGATAGATAGCCAGGAGACATTAATAGGTACCAACAGCTTACAACTAGACACCAAACAATCCAACTGGTGTGTTGGCTGTGTCCGAGAATGTGCTCGGATCACACTGCACAAACCCCACAAGAATGCCAAGAAACACAATCTGGAATGCTACGAATCGTACCGTGGAATGCCTAATATCTGGACATCTGTTGAGGGGGAGGGGGTGTAGTCTCACGAGGAAGTAGTTTTCCGTCCCTCTTGTCGAGCTCCAACTTATGCTGCGTCTGGAGACAAGCGCAGACGGTGCAATAGGAGATATCCGCAATGCGATCGGTGACAATGGCGGCGTCATCGATGAAAGGCACATTGGTAAACATGGCCACAAGCCAGCAGATACAGTTGAGGTACTGCGCAAAGAACATACTGGCGATGATGCAGTTGTCGCATTTGGTGTTCTGGATCTGAAGCGCATCCTGGAGCATGAAGCGAGTGGCAGAGACGGAGAGGGCGAAGCACATAGTAACCTCCAAAATGGCACACAGCTGCGGACATCTCTCTTCACCGCAGGAACCACTGCAAGGCATGCCACCACCGCAGCAGCGGTAACGTGACCAGTCGTTGTACAGCACTCGACCACGCAACCCGTACGAAGCGCAGCAAGGACACCACATGCTGTAGCAGCAGTAGACCGGATCATCCAAGGGCGTCCGCATCAGCTCCGAGTACCACAAGTTGGGCAAACTCTTCCGCGCCTCATACAAGTGCATTTTCTTCGAGGACGCCATCGCTGTAAGGCTCTGAAATCCGCCGCGTCCGCTCTCTCTCTCTCTCTCTCTCTCTCTCACACACACACACACACACACACACACACAAACGAGTGCTTCTTCTAAATGCGCATCTGCTCTGCTTGCTGCTGCTGATCACGCGCTCTCTCTCTACAGACCAGGCAACGCGCTCTTTCTGTACAGACTAGGCGACGAGCTCTTTCTTTCCCGCTTCGTAGCATTTTCTTCGCTGCTTTACGGTGGCTGTTATGTCGCAGAAAAAGCTACAGTAATCGTGCTGCCGCTGATCACGCGCTCTATAATTACCGACGAGATGATGAGCTTTTTTCTGGGTAGGTGCATTTTCTACACTGTTCGCGGTGGATTACGGTGGTTGACAGTGGCTGTAATGTTGCAGAAAAAGCTACATTGATCGTAATTGTGGATCCCAATCTATCGCACATTTGCAGATTCCGCAAGTTATTGGCCGGCGTAAACGGTTGCCTCATTTCGTCGCTCTGCTGCAGTATCGTCTAACGAAGCGGGGAAAACTAGGGTAGATAGCCCTGGGAGCGAACCTTTAAGAGCTCAAAGGAGATCGAATCTTACACATTGTTCCTTGGCTTCTGAATTTTAAGAACATTTGTAGCCCTCCACCTAGCGCTTCCAACCTTGCAAAAATTGCTCAATTCAGTAAAGGAATGGGCATATATAGTGTTTTGTTCATTGTTTGATGATGGGTGAATCAAAATAGATTAAGATTTTGATGGTCTCAGAACATATTAGGGACATTAGGGTTCCTAAACAGCAAGTAACTTTTGGCCAAGATTTTGTTATTATTGTTTTGCATTGGTGCTATTCTTGTTTCCCTAATTAGTATGGTACTTCCCCCTTTTCTTGTCATGTGTAGGTGGGAGCTCAGAGCTTGAAACACCAAATTCTTGATAAAGCTTAAGGTGAGTTTTTTTTCATGTTTTTATTTCGCTTTTGTTTCCATTTTTCTTCATTTTTTGTTTGATTTTTAAAAAAAATTGGTTTGAATTTTTTTTCACATCTTTGTTTCACTTTTTTGAATTTTTTTCTATCTTGTTTTTTTTTTTTTTTTGCAAGAATCTGAAGAAAATGCAAGTGTTCAAATAAAAAGAAGTAGGAATCCAAAAAATAATGAATTTTTTTTGAAAAAGTTACATTCACAAACATTATTTTTAAAACCAAATAGTAGAAATGTATTGTGTTGGGCATTCTACTATGTTAATAATAACAAAGAAGTTGATTTAATAGCTCCTCAAATCACACATTGTATTCCTTATCACAATAATTCAATTTTGAATTTAAATCCAAAAACTCAAGATAGGAGAGGATTCATTACCACAAAATGTGAGTGCAGGTCAGTAGTCCTCATTCATTAGAGGAGTGAATTCACTCAAAATCTAGTGAAATCACTTGGTGTACAAGGACACCTTTTGTTGTAGTGATTAATCATATATAACACAACTAATGATATAATTACATTGAGGAAACATGTGAATTTAGATCATTGTAATTTTTTTTAATTTTTTGAAAAAGAAGTCAATAGTCCTTTGGGGGAAGATAAAAGGTTACCATTCAAGAAAAGACCAAATATTTTTTCTTGTTCCATATCCAAATTTTTTGTTACAAAAGAACCTTTCAAAAAAGATGATTTGTAACAAAATAATTTTTTGAATACTTTGGTTTTTTAAATTGTCAAAAACCATTTTCCTTTATAGTTTGTGAAAAGTAGTTAGTTGAAAAGGTTTAGTATGCATTTGTGTCCAAGAATTATTTTTCTTTCCAAAAAATAATTTGTTCATGAATTATTGCCCAAATTAATGGAAAAAACTGAATAATTTATATGTTATCCTGTTTCAAAAAGTTTTGCAATTCAAAAAAATAATTATGCTATGTTACAACATGCAAAATTATGTGAAAATGAGTGCAAGAGTACCACTTCTATTGACATGGCACATTTGTTAGATTATTGTTAATTACTTTTGCCATGTTGTGTCTACTCATATTTTGAACCAATTTAAGGGTCATTGGTTGTTAAATGATGCACTAAACTCTTCCATATCCATGAGTTTAAAATTCAAGGATGAAATTGAGTTTGTAACCTTTGATAACTTAATGGAAGAAGATGGAAATGTTGTTTATGAGTTATCATGTTTGGCCACCAACATAACAAAGGAAGTTGTTTAGGTTTTGGATTTTTTTCTTTCCATTTTAAAGAAATATGAAAAAAAAATCTCATAATATGTTTTTTTTATGTTAGACCCTAGGTTTCAAACTTTTCACCTTGTCTTTTCATTTATTGATTGTGGGCAAGGTAAGGCTAATGTTGAAGAATATGATTAAAAAAGTTTTGTTTTCAATGTTTTTAAAATGTTATTATTATTTGATGCTAATTTAAAAGAAGAGTTAGAGGAATTTTTTAAAAGGTTATGAAAGGGTCAAAGTTATGGAGTTGCAAATTTTGAATTAAATTTTTTAAAACAAGTTTTCAATCATTTTGAATAATTTTCAAGTTTAAATTTTTATTTTACTTAATAAAGCAAAGTAAGTTATTAATTAAATAATTATTTAAATAAATTTTAATTTGTAGTAAATGTAGTAAACAAGTTGTGAAAACCGTATTTGAAAATTAAAGCTCTAGATAATAATAACTGGGTAAGTTTGATAAAATGAAAATTTTTGACACCCTGCTCCAGTTTGCGTGCTGCAATTTGGACAACTAACGAGAAAATTTGTTCTATGCTTGGTGATGGCCAATTTTACCATACATTTCGATAGAAGAAAATATGCTTTTTCTCGTCTAAACAAGAATTTTCTTTTGCCTACACATATTCCCAAGTTAAGCATGAGGTTGTCCTTGAAGGATACTAGTGAGATTAGGGTTTCAAGTTTGTATCATACATGGCACGAAAAAGAATCCCTTTTGAATTTGGAACTCCAATTACTATTTACTAGTCTAGGGTTGAATCATTTCTTGATATTGCTTGAGGCAATCATGGAGGCAATACTTTCCATCTTACCGCAGACATGGGGACTTCGTTTCAAATTTAGGAGCAGAATTTCAAGCTTGAGTCCAAAGATTTGAATGGAAGTGTGTGGTGTAAAGAATCTACGGCTTTTCTTTGTTTTGTGCGCACAATAGACTCGCTGTTTGAGGCTACAAGTTCAGGAGATTGTTAAAAACATTTCAGATTCTGGACGGAATGTAATTTCCACCATGTCAAACCAGGAGGGAGGGTTTCGTGCAGTACCGCATTCGAACTCCTGGCCAGGAGGAACTAGAGCACGAGCAAGAAGGACGAAAGCCTCATAAAGCGGAAGAAACCAACATGGATAAGAGAAGAATTTCGCTACGACACCTAATCACTAACCATCTGTGAGAAGGCGACGAATCAACCATAGCCTAAGACACCAGAATACATCAAAATGCATACAGTGCAGACATCCTAATCTGCAACATCCTAATAAAATTAGAGGCGACAACCACAAAGAAGAGGTGGTGTTGAAGAACACCATTGTAAAAAGGGCGGCAAAGAGACTTCAATCTCAACCACCGAAACCGTAAAGAGTGCGCCCCTGTCTCTTTAGAGCGTATACCACATCCATAGCTGTCACAGTCTTACGCCTGGCATGCTCAGTATATGTCACCGCATCGCGAATAACATTTTCCAAAAAGATCTTGAGCACACCGCGGGTTTCTTCGTAGATCAAGCCACTGATTCTCTTCACGCCACCCCTCCTTGCCAACCTCCGAATGGCAGGCTTGGTAATTCCCTGAATGTTATCCCTCAACACCTTCCGGTGCCGCTTGGCTCCCCCCTTCCCCAAACCCTTGCCTCCCTTCCCACGGCCCGACATGATAGGATTGAAGGATACTCAAACTCCAATGACAACCGTTGCAAGAACGAGAACAAAAAACAAGAAACAAACCGTAATACCACAAAAACACTGCACTGCTGCGAACACAAAACTCCTTAGCGCTGCAACACGAGAGAGGTAAACTAGGAAGAAAGCACACTACTTGCAACAGGAAGGCTCAAACCCTAGTATATATAGACCCCCCTCTTTTCGCAGTAACTACCCAAATTTACCATAAGAACTTACCATTAGATCCTCTCTCTTTTACCTCCCTTTTACCTCACAGTCGATCCGTGTGAGACCCATCAGAATCGTTGGATTAGTTATAGGAAACTGCATCGAACCGTCCAATAGCAGGAGTTGTGCTCTGAAGACGAATGAAAATATCCGTCCGATCTATAGATCGATCGGACGGTTCTGAAATGGGTCCAGGACTAGAGGGTTTTATGCGCTTTGCTGTGGTCACGTTTGTGGAAGGAAGCTCTTTTCGTCAAAATGGATGAATGTTGGACGAATTTAGGACGAAAGGGTCGAACGTCTTCGTCGTCGTCTTCTTCTTCTTCGTACAGAGACCCTGATTGCATGGCTGTTGCTTGCAAGAGTTTTTGTCATTTTCACTGCTCTTATGTTGATGCTTGTCTTTGAAAATCCCACCTCATTAGCCCCTCCTTTGCTTAACATAAGGTGGTAATTGCAGGCCCATAATTAGTCTGATTGCTGTAGCAGAAAAGCTGTAGGCAAAATGTGAGTAATAAGATGAGATGGTGAATTAAGCTTCAGCAGAGAGGGTGGTAGAAGGGAGATGTGATTGTTTCAGTGGATTTCGTTATAAAATGAACTCGGTTGTGAGGTAGTAGTACCCTGGCGTATTAGTGGCAATCACGAGAAAATATTTTGCAAAGTAAATTGGTTTCAAGTTTCAGATGTTGGTCTTCTTGCCTCTCTTCTAAGGAGGGAAAAATAAAATGCTGATGTGAAATGTTTTGTCCATCTAGCTCTCCTTTTTTCAAAGCCTTACCAAACAACTCCAAAATTTGGAGATGCAATATTGTGCCCCAACTTTTGTTACAACTTTTGAAATATTAAATTCATGGTTAGTGGTTATTGATCAATCTGGTGAAGAATTTGGAAGCTCTTTCAACTCATGATCATGTAGAAGACTAACTGCAATACATCATGTGTCCAAGTCATCTTTCCATACTGAGCTTCCAAGGAGCTGGAGTGGTGAGATTTTGTGGAGTTACTTCTCTGTGTGTGGTTACTGCACCTACCTACAGGTATAATGGCAATCTCAAGTATTTTGACCACCAAATGTGGAACTCAGAGTCCACTCATTGAATTAGGACAAGTTGCATCTTTGGTAATTGCATGCAATTCTCATCTTCACTTTGAGCCTGAAAATGTGGTAAGAAATTTGCAGGGGTCTTTCTGAAAGATCTTTCACATGGGTATGTTGGTGATTCAGTTGCTAGTCTAGCTGATTACATGATTTTGGCCATGAAAGGAGTTTTATCTTGAGAGTTCAATGAAAGGGATCAGATGTGGAAGAAGAGAAGAAACACTGCCAAATCTCGGTGTTTGGTATCTTCATTATGATCCACAGCAGGTGGTCCTCACTCTGTAAGAAAAGGAATACAAATTCTCTGTTTGTTCGCTGTTTCCATTAAACACCTGGTTCAAGACTGGTTTGGAAATGAACTCAGCAGCTGGAGAAAGAGAAGAAGGAAAATCAACAATTGAGTAGTTGTGAAGGCAAGGCATTGCCGTGAAGGAAGAAGCCCCAAATGCCGGTTCCTCAAAACTACACCAAAATACACTACTTAAATGCCACAGAGCTTCCGCAACAACGAGTGAACACCCATCACCTGGATTACACACTGGCTGCACTCCAAACACAGTAACACCAAAAAAAAACGAGAATATAAACAGAGCGGCAGGAAGGGCAAGCAATTCTCTTTTTATCCCATGTTCGTTGCCAGAATAGCTCCACACTGAGGAATATATAAACCCACTCGATAGATTCGCGACATCATACCTTTCTCGGCCTTTTGGCTAAGATCAAGTGTAGTATCTGTTCTTATCAGTTTAATATCTGATACGAGGTTCATCGAGCCTCATGATATTAATCTAATTTTTTTCGGGGGCGAGGCCGTCCGGTAGCTTGCTACCTGGCCTCGCGAGCGTCGCCTTGGTCTTGCACCTCCTCCAAGGCTGGCACACCCCTCCCCTTCCAGGGATCCAAAGAAAGTTTAAAAAGGAAGGATTATCAGGTGAAATTCTTGTTGGGTATCAAAGTGAAAATGAAAGTGAACAAGGACAAGTATACAAAATAAATGGAAACTTTTCAATTGATTTTTTTCCTGGACCTTGACTCTATTTGTGGTCATGAATACAAATGAATGCTAGTTCCTGTTTCTCATTCGGCTCCAAGCTTCCCACATGTTCAGAGTACCTACATCAAACACCCAGTCTTTGGTTTTTGAGAACCAGGTTTATGTATCTTAAAGAACCCCCAGGCATATGGAGTCAATTCTGATAACCGCCCAAGCTATTCTCATGGCAGTTCTCAACACAATATATCCTCATTTCCACAGATATCAAAAACATCGGATACATTACATGACTGCCATTCTCAAAAATCTGAGAACCAATACTGATATAGGCTATAATCACAGTTCTCATAAAATCTCAGAACCATTCAATTAACCTTCTAAAAAACTATGGTCATTTTTGAGGATCCCATCAGTTCTTTGAGGCTCTTTGAAAACACCTGAACTGGAGGTTATTAAAAGAATCAGATAACCACCCAACACTAGATATTACCCATATCAACCCACTGACAGGAGGTACAGATCCAGTACCTTCTCAGATACCTACCATGCATTTCTTGTCTTCTTTCACTTCTGATCCCTTTGGAAAATTTCTCCTCAAGATGAAAATCATGTCATGGTAAATCATGAACTTATTTAGTTATTGCAACTGAATCATGGAGCTTACCCATGGAAACAATCTTTCAGAACAACCTTTGCAAACCTCAGAACATTTTTCAGGCTTGAAGTGAAGGTGCACATTTCAAGCAATAAAATATGCAACTTGTTCTAACTTTTTGAAACCACTATGAAACATCAGAGGGTCACATCCATAGCAGAGTTTTTTTCTTTTTTCTTTTCAACTTTTGCACTATCGAGAATTTGGCTGATCCACACTGTCCTAAATTGTTTCTTCTCAATCCTGTAATTCAAGGAAAGCACTTTAAAGGGTGATTTTTACTCTTACCAAATAGCAGGAAATCATCACCCTTGCAGACGTGAATCCTGATGGAAAAGGCTGTGCAGTGTGCAATCCTTGTTCTGTTCTGGCAGCCTGTCTCCTCATAAAGGACTAAAAAAGGACTCTGGAGAAATTTCTTAGTGTATCTTGAGGGCACCTCATATCCATGTTTTCACAAGATAAGATCTTCTGCCTACAATTTGGGAGTGCATGGGACCTTCGGATATGAGCTCTTGGAGAATTAGTAGGCATTGAGAGACTCCCAATACATCTTGTTTCTAGCCTTTGACAAGGAAGATGATAAGATGTACAAATCCTTTTTGCAATGGAAAATCAGGATCACCTTAAGCTTTGGCTCAATGATTTGTTGGAAGCAATCAGTTCACTGTGCACACCACAAATGCACTCTATGTTAAAGTAAAAGAGCCACTTGAAAGCTCAATATTGACATATGTTCTAAGACATTCCATATGTTGACGAGCACAAGACAAGAACTTTGCAAAATCCAGTAAGACGAAGTGATGAGGAGACATCATAACTTAACCCTGGAAAACAATCAGATGACAGATGCATGGAAAGCAGAAATAGATGATGGAACCGTGCTTTAAGTGTTGAGAAATATTACAAGTTTCGTGCAGTACAATGGGCAACTGAGACAGGTTCGAGCATCTCAAGGATGATTGAAAGCAAATCTAAAGATGTCACTGATTTTGTGCATACGAATTTTTATTCTTTGACTCTCTTGTGTACAAGACAGGAATAATTTAGATCTATGACAAGCAAAGGAGGTGTTCGTGCATACCAATATCCTATGACTCTCTTTGTGTACAAAACAGGGAATGTTTTACATCTTGGACAAGCAAAGCCAGGGCTGACAAATAAATCTCAAATAAGAAATTCAATAAGAATTCTCTTTGCTACTATAGTGCCCTGGGAGATGCAAAATTGTGGTTCTTTTAGAAGCTTGAAGGGTTTTATCTTTGAGAAGAGATCAAGGTCTCGTAGAAATTGAGACCATCGAATTGTGGAGCCATCTTTGGAGAGCATGTTGTTGTGAGAGCAGGCTTTGGATCCTCCTCCTCATCATGTTTTGAACATTCTTGGGTTGATGCAGACTTTGGCTCCAAATATGGGCAGTTCTACAAAATGGAGTAAAACATGAAGAGTATGTCAACATCAAAAGGAGAATAAAAATGCAATATGCTTCTTCTCCTAAATCGACTAACAAAAGCCACGGTACGAGCATGTAAGAAAGGAAGAAAAAAATGCACAAATCACAAGCGCAATTTTCAGTTAGGTATCCAAATGTTAGGAGTACCTTCTGAGATTCTGCGGCCGGGCCATCGTTGCGAGAATAGAAGACGGTAGCCTCCATGCTCATCAAAGTTGCCGATCCAGCCAACGTTGATATACGCGCAAGCCTTGCCAAGCTTCCCATAGTTCAAACGGGAAAAAAGAAACAACAACAACAAACAGACAAACTCACTCCTCCGAACAAAAACAAACAGAAAGCAAAAATCGAAAAACAAAACTCCAAACACAAGCGAACAGAAAGGCGGGACGGGAGGAAAAGCAATAATTGAGAAAGCGAAGAGAATGATGAGGTAGACGAAAGGCGAATAGAAAGCGGTCTTATAAAGTAGGGACAGAGAGAGCAAGCAACAAGAAGCGATGGTGGTGGTGCACTGCACACGGGAAGAACGCGAGGGTGACAGCGTAATGACTGCGCATTCCTTTTAAAAGTGCGTTCTTCTCGCTCTCTCGCTCGCTCGCTCGCTCACAATTTCTTTTCCCCGCCCTTTTCGTTGGTTTTCCTTTTCTTTTCTTTTCATTGCGTTGTCGGCACGTTCGGTGGCCCTATAGCCGTTTATGGGCCTTGCATACCAAGGCAAGGATATTGTGTTTTAGATTCATTATAGAGTACAGTAGCTTAAGCGATTTTGGCCCCTAGGTAATAATAATAATAATAGGTCTAATTTTTATATGAGAATTTTTGAAAATTTTGTCAGGTAGGTGTATAATTTTTTTGTATGGTGAAATATTTGAGTTTTCATAATTCTTCTTTTGCCTTCAGATACCTTTTTATGTAAATGGCAAGGCCCCAGTGTAACACACTCCTTGTTATTTTTATTTTTTTAATTTTTTCAAATGGATGTTTTAACGTGTGCAACGTCGATTTTCTGCGGACGACGAATGAATTCACGTTGGTGAAGCCCGGTTCCCCATTCATTGTCACCTCCAGAATCCCGAGAAAGAAAAAAAGGGATTTGCGAAATCCTTTTTCCACTGCTGCTGTCAGTTTTGGTTGGAAAGGGTGCGGCCGTAGGGGCAGCGAAATTAGCTTTGACAAGTCATCATTTAAAAATAATTTAACCAAAAAAAACCAAGTCAAAGTAGTTTCTCTGTTTACCCCCCACTAGGGTAGCTGACCCAGTTTTTTTTTTTTTTTTTTTTTTTTTTTTTTTTTTTTTTTTTTTTTTTTTTTTTTTTTTTTTTTTTTTTTAAATTTATAATAATTTATTTAATAAATTTTTATTTATTTATATTATATTATATTATATAAATTATAAATTAATTTATTTTAAATAAATATTTTAATAAATATTTTTTTTAATAATAATTTCTCATGTTGCTCCAAAAATGGCAATCAGTCACAACAGGATTTAGCCAAATATAGCTACAAGATCAAATAAAGGAGTTAAAAAAATATAAGAATCCTATTACATGTTGGCAAACCACTAGAACCTATTAGCTACATATGGGGGGGGGATTTCAGAAGAAAAATAAAGCTAGAAATCTGCCCCAAATCCCCAAAAATCTTTAAGGATTTCAAAACCTTTTTTTCCTTGAAAAATATCACCATTTTTTTGAAAATTTTCCAAAGGGTGGTTCGCTTCACCATATTGCTTGGGACCCTAAATTAGCTTATTTTCAGAAAAATTTCAAATTTTCAAAAATTAATTTTTTTTTTCCAAATAACAAATATTTTTGAAGGAAATCGTTGAATTCACAAGAATACTCTAGTATTTGTAAGAAGGAGAATTTCAAAATTAATTAATTATTTGATAAACATTTGTTGAAGTTGTCAAGCTACTACAAGTAGCACGTATCCTATGTTGGCTACCAAACCCAATTTTCAGAATGTGCAAATATGACAAAGTACCTAGGCCAATTTGTCATCATATTAATAATAATAAAATTTGTCGGTTACATTTGGCAGTATAAACGATAAATATTTTACAATTCTGCTATGGAATTTTCAGAATTTTCAACAATTCCAAAAAATAATTAATTAATTATTGCCTAACCAGGCTAGGTAGTAAGTACTTCAATATAGTTAAATATGTGGAACTATAGACAAAATATTATCACAGTTTTGATATCATTTTTTGGCTTTGCCTACCAAGGCAAGGATATTGTGTTTAGATTCATTATAGAGTATTACAGTAGCTTAAATGGATTTTGGCCCCTAGGTAATAATAATAATAATAGGTCTATTTTTTATATGAGGATTTTTGAAAGATGATATCTTGGCTTGTGTTGAAACTTGAGATCAGTTATAGAGTTATAATATCTTGAAGGATTTTTGGTTTCTTTTAGAGGATTTTTTGAAGATTATAATTTTGCTATGGTGAAATATTTGAGTTTCCATAATTCTTCTTTTGCCTTAAGATACTTTTTAATGTAAATGGCAAGGCCACAATGTCACACACGCCCCTTGTTTTGAAATTTTGAAAAAGTGAAATTTAAAAAAAAACGATAAATTGAACTGATTTTTTGAGCTTGAGAATAGCCAGAATTTCAAAAAACAATTTCATTAAAAAAAAAAATCACCCAGATTTCTATACATCATGCTTCTTCCTCCAGATAATGTTTGTTTTGGGTACTTGTGTATAATAATAGGTACTTACTGCATGGATTTTGCAAAGCATTGTGGGATGGAGTTGAGCTCATGAGTCACAACACAAGCTGACAATTGCAGGGAATTGTTGATTGGCATTTTGTTCTTCTTCACCCAAGTCAAGGCCACCCAGAAACTGCATTACTTAGCCACATCACATGTTCATGCCTACACACAACATCCGGGGTAACTCACAAAGCCTTGTCAGAAGTGGCCAAACCTAGGCTACATTGAACAAAGTACTGGTCACTTCTATGCTACCTGATTTTATTAGATTGTTTGCTTTTGTTTTTACTTTGGGTTGTGTCTACTTGTGTTCTCTTTTGCCTTGTACTTTTGATGGATGGGTTCCCATCCTTGATTTTTATTTATCAAGGTTTTGCTTCTTACATGTTGTAATTAATCTTGGGAAATGTTAAATTTGGACTCATGTGTGTTCTCTGGTGCCTTGTACTTTTTGATGGATGGGTTCTCATTCTTGATTTTATTTATCGGGTTTTGCTTCTTACATGTTGTAGGAAATGTTAAATTTGGACTCAGAGATCTTGATTTAGTTTAGGGATGGGATACTAATAATGAAGTTTAAAACAACCCAAAAAATATTAGGGTTTTTATCAACATTTTGCATGTAAATGGTTTGAGACTTACACTTTGTGTAAGTGTAAATCTCTAATATCCATTTATGTTCATGTAAGTGTAAATGTAAAACACAAAACATGTAAATGTAAAATCGTGTAAATTTCTTTTATATCATGTAAAACAACGTAAAGTGTAAAATAAATATATTTATGTGATTTTATGTGATTGTGTAAAATAGTGTAAATGTAGAACAAATACATTTATATGATTTTATATGATTATGTAAAACAATATAAGTGTAAAAAAATGTAAATTTATTTTTTTCAATTTGGGGGAGGGCAAATTTCATAATGTTTTTGACGATAGGCCAATCAAAACATCCACCCACAACTAATTATTATGAATTTGCAAGAAGGTGTGGTCATTAAAGGTATATAATAAAATTATATGTAAAGTAAGAAAAACATAGTGTCATGCCCGTACATGGCCTCATACATGATGGCCAGTTACGGGCATGCCCATGTGCGGTTTTAGGGTTGATGTACGGTCTTAGGCGACTGTACGCTATTAGGTACTTAGGGTTTCAGTGTGGGCAACGGTATAAAAGGCCTAACCCTTTCTTTCTCCTTTTAGTTTTTCTAGAATTCCTTTGTCAGGTGTTTTCCTCCATCATCAGCTAGGATTTCTAGATGCTCACGGTGACCATTGCACGGCCACTGTCTACATACACTTCAGTTCTTTCTTTCTTTCCATTTCAATTCTAGAAAAACTCTTCGTTGTTGTTTAATGTTGAAAGCAACAAATTTCTTTTGATTTTGAGTTTTTGAATTTCTTTTTGCTTTTGTGGTTGTTCTGCTGGTGCTACTGGAGGGAGCTTACTAAAAGGAGCTTGCGTTATTGAGAACCAACCAACAGCGCTAAGATTTGAGGAGGAGAACTAACAGCTTATTGAGAACCAACCAAGAGCGCTAAGATTTGAGTAAGAGAACCAACAGCTGAGAAAAGCTAGACCAAACAGGTTTCAAAGCTCTCTCTTTCTTTCTCTTTCTTTCTCTTTCTAGCTCTCTTTTGCTCTTTCTCTCTTGCGCGTAGAGGAGTTTATCATTCTTTTTCTTTCGCGCATAAAAGAGGCCGTTGAAGCTGCTGAGTAAAAAAAAAACAAAAATTTCTACTCTGTAGCTGTCGGCCCGGCTCACCAAAGAAGCCCGTCGACTCGACCCGCCATCGCAGCAGCGCCGTTGTGACGTTGCAACGTCGCAAGCTTGCAGCCACGCGAACTGCAGCCACACGAGCTGCAGCGCCGCCGCGAAGCTTGCAACGTCGCAAGCTTGCAGCCACGCGAGCTGCAGCGCCGTTGTGAGCTTGCAACGTCACGGAGCGCCGCATTCTCATCGGCCATCGCCGCGGAGCTCACGGGCGCTCTACAGCACTATGGGTTTCGACAGTGACGGTGCATCGCCGACTGGACTTCCGTCCGCCCACGGACTTTCGTCCGTCGAACTTTCGTCCACGTCCGTCCACGGACTTCCGTCCGTCGGACTGCTGCCTGCGTCATCGTTGCGTCACTGTTGACGTCATCGTCATACGTCCAGCCTGCGTCACTGCTGACGTCATCGTACTTGACGTCCTGCGCCCATGTCCTATTGCTAGACGTTTTGTGCCCCACGTCCTACCTCCTAAACGTCTTGTGCCCACGTCCTGCCGCCTTGATGTCCTGCGTAATATCGTACTGCAAACCTGCGTTCTACACATTGTGGTTGTGCATCTTGTGGTCTTGTGTCTTGTAGCTTATCTTGTTGCATTCTGTCGTACTACTGTCTTACGATTAGGGAAATTCAAACCATACATTATGTTTAGAATTTTGTACCTGAGGGATTATATTAGTACAAAATTTTGGGGCATGGGACAACACCATGTCCTCGGATGATGAAAGTACTATTACTCATCCAGAGCCAAGGTATCAGTTGCGAAGTAACACACAACCCTTTGAACTAATATCTTTGAATTCACGATCTTCACGACGATACCACCAAGCATCGACAGCACCATCATCATCTAGTACAACTCCTATTAGGAATTCAGGTTTGGGTTACACTACATCAATGACACACCAGAGCCCATTTGGAGGGGTTAATTAGTGGGGTACACCTACTACTGCACCTACTTTCACACCATCACCATATACTCCATTGCAAGCTGTGACTTCAACACCCATATACACCATGGAGGTCAGTAGTTCTTCTGGGAGAATTGAGAAGTTCAGTGGAAGGCCAGGTACCATTTCTTTGAGGGAGTTCAAGGCAACTTTCTCAACTGTGGTTTGTGAATTGGAGCTCAAGTATGGCACCAATTACACCGAGGCGTTTGCATTCAAACAATTTGCTCATTATGTGCACTACGAGGCATTGGATGTCTACGAGCAACATTCTGCAAGGATTTTGGGCGTCACCCAAATTCCCAATCCAGCTTACGCCACAGCCATCGCCACCGCCTCTCAAGCTACATTGCAAGCTGCAATTGCACATCACGAGACTGTGCTGAATAATCCAGACCCAGTACCTACCTCAGTGAACCTTTCTCCTCAACAACTCATTGCTGCTACTGCAAACATTCCTCCCACCATCAATGCAGCAGCTTTTGTTGATCCAGTGGGGGAATTCTTTCGAGTTCTTGAGCTAGAATTTCCGGTCAAAAGTTCTGAGAAAATTCTACAACTCGCTACCTTCTCTCGGCAGAAGGATGAAACCCTCAAGATGCTCTACAGGAGGCTTCTCAAGCTCAAAGAGGATACTCAGAGCATCACAGACTTGGAAGCTGCCCATCGATATCTTCATTCATTGGAAGGTACTCCGACACTCCATGCACAAGTTTTGCAACGGGTTTTTGCAGAATTTGGAGACTCATACACATTACTTGATGTGTACAACATTTCAAAAAAGCTGGAACTGGCTCATGCACACTATGAGGCCAGTACTATGAGGCCTCCATCACGTTCAAAGCCTCAACCTCCACCAGCTGCACCAACCAAATCAACACATTCTTCTTCAAGGATTAAAGCGGTGCACTCGGTTACACCCATCCTACCTTCTTGCAACTACTGTGGCAATCCTGCCCACAAAGCTAGTGAGTGCAACATTCCTTCTGAGGATCTCTTTTGTGATTATTGTGGGAAAGAGGGACATCAGGAATCTGTCTGTTTTGCCAAGTTTCCAGAGCGGAAGCAACTCCGATTACAACGGCAAAATCTGCCAGCATCTTCCGCTGTCCCTCAACCAAAAGCTAAGGCGCCTCAGGCTTCCACTCAGGCTTTGCCCACCAAGGGTAATTCCAACAAGAATGCTAAAAAGGAGGAGCACAATGCTGACAAGAGGGAGGTGCTTCAAGCCTATGCAATTCAAGTTCAGACTTTACAAAATGAACTCGAATCATTGAGGGCTCAACTTGCCAATCTAAAAGGCAAGTCCTCCCAACCAGCTAGTCATGCCCAACCTACACAAGGTTCAGGTTCACGAGAGGAACCTCCTAGGTCGTTCTATGGCCTTCCACACGATGCCATGGTTGGGGAGTATGTTCTTTCAACTCCACACAATTCTAGTCCCACACCAGATTTTGCTACTTCTTTTTGCCCTTCCTATGTCGCGGCACAAGAAGCTAGTGTGGCACCCAGAGTTTCTGCCACTAGGCAGGTAATTCAAACCGATGGACTTGCATCTGGCTCAAGTCCTATTACCAGGGCTAGAGGAGCTCAAGCAATCATGCCACAATCTTTTCGTCCTCTCAACATGGAAGAAGAACGCACCTTGTTGGCGAGGGGGGAGGAGACTACTACACCACAAGCTGTTAGGGCACCAAATTCTCGTGTCCCAGGAATACATGTACATCAGGAAAACACACAATTTTCCAATGATCAGCTTATGGAATGTCAACTTCAAATGCATGAAGTGGCGCAAAAGCTTGTGAGTACACCATTGTTTAGTTTTCAAAATTTGAAGCTAAACACAAAGGACATAATTGCAATCTTACAAGACACCTTGAACACCACATCAGGTCCTCTACAAATCCCTGATCCACATGCTACAGAGGTCCCATCCAACACTTTGGAGAGACATTCAATTGGCTCATGTGTTGCAGATGGCATTCATAATCTGGTCACTAGTTCTAGCATGGCTAAACCAGTGGGCTTTCCTACCTCTGATTCTACATTCACATATCGGAAGGGAATTCTGAACACCTCACTTGTGGATTTGTTACTTAGCAAAGGTGTTGTGGATAGCCATTCTCTCCACAAAGTCTCTCACTCATTTCCGAAGGTGGTGCCTAGTGAGAGAA
This sequence comes from Sphagnum contortum, assembly GCA_963920785.1. Lineage (NCBI taxonomy): Eukaryota > Viridiplantae > Streptophyta > Sphagnopsida > Sphagnales > Sphagnaceae > Sphagnum > Sphagnum contortum. The sequence goes on from OY987276.1 coordinate 12,115,334, forward strand.
CTTCCATCTCCACCGGAGTTGCCATTGTTGACAATACTGGGTCAGCAATCCAAGTGGGAGAACATACACCCAGAGTGGTACTTCTTGACACAGGTGCCCAACTAGTGATTCTTGGAGTTCAATTCGCCAAAAAGATGGGCATGCTTGACTCCAAACTACGGAAATCTATGTGGCAGATTCGCACTGCTAGTGGGAGCGTAGAAGAGGTACTTGGGGAAAGCTCGGATTTGATTGCACTTAAGTTCAATGAAGGTACAGATCAGGAGCTTTGCTTACATGTCAGATGTTTAGTCACCAATGCCACAAGTTATGATGTGCTCATTGGGCAAGAGGCCCTGTTTCCACCAGGTTTCACAATTGACAACTGGTTCGACCATGCGTACTACCGAGTGGATTGGGAGACTGATGGCCACCACCTTGGATACATACCCCTTGATTTACATGGGAACCATAGTCCTATGGCTCACCATTGCATGCTCAAGGAAGCACACACCATTTCTTACATCCAACAACCTAACCACGAATGGATAGAGGGAGATGAGGAGGAGATAGCGTATGCCCAAGCTACTGAAAGCTTAAGGGTCATTCCTGTTGACATTCAACATGGACCAGAGGTTTTACAGAGGTTCAAAGCAGCTCACGAGCCCTTGGTCAAAGCTTTGTCTAGTTTTGAGAGCATGGAGAGCCATGGTGAACCGATTAAGCCATTACTTCGTCAGCTAATCACCTGGACACCACCTAAGGAAGGGATTACATTACTAGAGCTCTTTGGTGGTATTGGTACAGGTCTCGAAGCCCTACTACAGTCAGGGATGGTGGTTCAGAGGTATTTCTACGTAGACATTGATCCTATTGCAAGGCAAGTGGCAACATCGAGAATGATGGAACTCACAGCCAGATTTCCACAACAGTTTACAACCACCGCATGGAAAACTAGTTTCACTTTCTTGCCCTCTGACATACAATTAATTCAGAAGAAACATATGGAATTGCTTGGCCCCGTGGACCTCATCATTTCAGGTTGGGAGTGTCAAGGATTCTCAGCGGCTGGATTTGGAGAAGGCTTGAATGACATAAGATCTGGTCTCTTCACGGACATGGTACGAGTGATCACCTTGGCTCAATCCATTTCCCCTTCGCTTGGTTATGTAATTGAGAACACCCCTTCTCAGTTTGACCAAAGGGAAAAAGTCCAGGAACACTACACACTGGTTAGGCATTACCTTGGAGAGCCATTCTTACTTGATGCAGCACAATGCGGTTCCTATGCACACCGACTACGCAATTGGTGGACTAACCTTGCACCACTTTCAGTTCTGCAGTTGGCTCTGAGATACACCATTAGAAACCCCAACCTGCAGGTTTCTCACATATTGGATGATCAGAGCTCCTGCCAACCAGTTACAAGGCAAGAGAAACCTCCTTGGTTTCCTGCAAACACAATAGGAAAACCAAGAGGTGCTTGGCCCACCTTTGTCTCCTTCCCAGGAGCACACGCCTTTCAAAAAGATGGACCAGGCCTGGTGTATCGTCATGCTTCAGCCACTTGGGATGAACCAAGCCCAGAAGAAAGAGAAAGGGCTATGGGGTTCCAAGCTGGCACTACTAGTCACACTAAGGTGTCTAGGTTGGAACGTAATTCGCTACTAGGGAGAAGCATGGACTTGAACTCCCTTACCTGGTTGTTGGTAACTTGTGTACTCTTTCAAATGTACACAACACCAACACTGATTCCATCAACTTGCAATTCTAGCAATGCAGCCACATGGCACCCTGACCAAGTACATTTGCCTATCTTCAACACTCTACATTTCACTCCCAATGTTGGGGGGGAGGAGGTACCATGTAATTTGACTCAAGTTGTGTCTAATACACCTGGAGGTACATCAGCTTCTGGAGAAACAATTACAACCTTCTACAAATCTACGCAATTGGATAGTGGAGAATCCAATACACCAGGTTCTTTAAACACACTTTCCAACTCCATTCCATGTGTTTCCAACTACCTTTTCGTCATGGGGAACCAACTCACCAAGAAGGAGAGAGACCAGGTCACAGACTTGTTAATTAAGCATGAGAATGTGTTCGCATTCTCAATGAAAGACTTAGGTAGGTGTAAGACCATGCAGTTCTCTATAGACCTTACAGATGAAACACCCATCTATCGGAGGAGGCATAGGTTGAGTAAACACGAGTGGGAATTGGTAAATGAAAGATGCAAAGAGCTCCATGAGGCTGGTCTCATTCAGCCATCAAGTTCAGACTTTGCGGCTGCTACAGTAATGCCAGCAAAGAAAGATTTAGCTGGATTGTGGATCGAGAAAAGGATGTGTGGGGATTATAGGCCTTTGAACCTGGTTACACCTCAAGACAGGTACCCCATGCCCATCCCTGAAGAACTGTTTGATAGCATTAGAGATTCAAACATTTTCACAATTGTAGACTTGAGGCAAGGCTTCAACCAGATTGTGCTTGCTGCGAAGGATCATAAGAAAACAACATTCCATGGAAGCAACAAGTTGTGGGAATGGCTTGTGATGCCTTTTGGATTGAAGAATGCACCTGTCTTCTTTCAACGAGTCATGGACCAGGTTCTCGAAGGGGCAGATTTCCTGAAGTGCTACATAGATGACGTCCTAGTGCATAGTAAGGGACTCCCGTAACACTTGGCTCATCTTGAAGAGTTATTCAAGAGGCTCCATGAAGTCAACATGAAGATCCATCCTAAGAAGTGTGAGTTTGCTGTCACCTTAGTGGTCTACCTTGGACATAGAATTCTACCAAATGGTATTATGGCTCATTGGGCCAAAGTGGTAGCCATTTTGGAAATGCCCAATCCTACTGATGTTCACACTTTGAAGAGCTTCATCGGACTATGTAATTACTACAGAATTTATGTCCAAGACTTCAGTACTATTGCTCATCCTCTCTATGCATTGTTAAAGAAGGATGTTGCTTGGACGTGGAATGACGAGACTCAGGAAGCTTTCAGCACACTTAAGGAAAAGCTTTCAAAGTTCCCCATTCTGAGGAGACCTGATTTCAGCAAGGTTTTCATTCTACACACTGATTGGAGTGCTCTTGGTATTGGTGTTATTATGGGCCAACTTGATGAGGAAGGCAAGGAATATGTTATTACTTATGCATCCCGAAGCAACAACAAGGCTGAAAGCAACTATTTTTCATACGAGGGGGAATGTCTTGCTGTTGTATGGGCTGTCATACATTTTAGGCCCTATCTTTATGGCACCAATTTCACTTTGTATACAGACCACCAGCCTATCAAGTGGTTGATGACCAATGATAAGCTTATTGGTAAGTTAGCTCGTTGGGCGCTTATACTTCAAGAGTATGAGTTCAAGGTTATTCACCGACCTGGTATTACACATCAGAATGCGGATACCATGTCACGAAGACCTTTCACTACCTCTGAAGATTTTTCAGAAGCCAGGCAAGATTTTGACCAGATCCCAGCAATACATGTATTTGAAGCTTCTAGTTATCTTGCACTACTGCAATGTAACCTGGTCGAGCATCCCATTCTGGATATATGGGAGGACTTGGACACTCTGGGGTTTTTTCAACATGGGGAATACCCTCCCTAAGTTACATCAAGTCAGCGGGATCGCATACAACAGCGATCCAAACGCTACTCATGGAGAGACAATCACCTTGTCCGATGCTTACCACAAGGAGACAGAATAGTTCCATCACCACATGAACGATTTGGTCTTATTCAGAAGGTACATTCAGAGCTTGGACATTTTGGAGTTAAACGTACTTATAGCCTTCTCGCTCCTCATTACCATTGGAGAGGTATGTATGCTCAAGTCCGAGACATCATTGCTAGGTGTGAACAATGTGATAGAGTGAGAACTTCTTTCTCCTCTTGACAGCTCACACTTTCTCCACTCCCTATTCAAGGCATGTTCTATCGCTGGTCATGTGATTTAGCTGGAGAATTACCACAAACCTCCAGGGGTAATGTCTACATCATGATTATGATTGAACATTTTTCAAAGTGGGTGGAGCTTGTTGCACTACCAGACAAATCATCACATAGCACCAGCCAGGCTTTCTTACAACAAGTCCTAAGTAGGTTTGGGGCTTGTGCTGAGTGCCTTACTGATCAAGGATTAGAATTCAGAGGAGAATTCCAAGACCTACTTGACCATGCTCTCATAGACCATCGGAGGATTTCAAGAGATCATCCCCAAGTTGATGGCCTTACAGAGAGGATGGTTCAAACATGCAAGAAAGGACTTCGGAAGATTTGCCTCACTAAGAACAAAGATGTCGCAACCCTAGCTTTGGGCTCGCGACCAAGGCAAGGGGTTGCAAGGAAGCTCGGGAGTCAAAAGGAAGGAAGCCCGGGAGTCAAAAGGAAGGAAGCCCGGGAGCAAGGGCAAAGGCATTGGAAGGGTGCAGACCAAGAGGAGGAAGCCCGGGAGTCATCACATACTCCCGGGAGTCTAAGGAAGTGCGAGGGAGTGTGAGGGAGTGAGCACTCACACTCCCAAGGCAACTCCCAAGTTGGGAGAGGGAGTCCCGGTGGACTCCCGAAATTTCAGAGTGCGAGTTGAAGGGTCAAATGTCGATGGATTGTTGCGCTCTTGGTACCGTTGGAAAGCTCTTGAAACGTACATGTCTAAAATGGGCTCGCATTGCTCATTTGGACATCTCAAACACAAGTTATGGGCAAAAGAAGGGCCGGGAGTCAAACTGGCAGTTTGACTCTCGACCACTAAAAGTCGGGAATCGAGGTCTTGCCGAGATCCGATTTCAGAGTGCGACACGGCTTTGGAAAGCTCTCGACAAGGGCTACAACTTTGCTTGAGACTGCGTCGCGATCGGACTCTGCAGTCGGGAGATATCGGCGTCCAAAATCCCGGGACTCCAACCCGGGACGATTTCGGGACTCCCACGCGGGAGTCCCGAGAAAAATGGCCATTTGGATGCCACCTCCGTGGAGAGCTACAGAGTATACTATAAGGGGGAAGGTGGTGGCTTCCCCCAAGTCCGGGCCATGGTGAGTCTTGTGTGTCCGTGTTGCCCGTGGCTCGTCCTAGCACCAAAGGTGCTCTAACTAGGCACTAACCACTTTGTGTGGGTTGTGTGCAGGCCCGTGTGAGTGAATAAGCTTGTCAATTCTTCCTAGTCCCATCCCGGAGCTCCAACACGCCCCTCTACCCCTCCAAGTGTTGTGAGCTAGGGAGCGGCTCCAAGTTCCAACTCCTTCCGCATTGCCACATACTTGGACCCTCAAGTGGGTCCACAAGGAACTTGGGAGCGCGTCAAAAGAGGATTGGGACCTAGCCCTCCCTTACATCGCCATGGGTTACAGGATGTCCAAACACGCCTCTTTGTCTCATTTCTCTCCTTACTTTCTACTTTTTGGGAGACATCCCATTCCACCATCTTCCATTGCTGCTCAAATGGACCAGGTTGTGGACTTGGATTCTCCAACCACTTGGGCTAAGGTCATCGCAGAAAGGGCAGCCCTATTCAGGAAGGTTATGCCCATGGCCATGGAGAACTTGTCCATTGCACAACATCGAGACACCTTACGATATGCACACACACGAGGTGGCAGTTACAAACCTAAGGTGAGACAATTTGATGTTGGTGATTTTGTGTATCTTCAACGACAACCCAATGATACTTTAAACACTTCTTATGGTCGCACTATCTTGAGGATTAAGGCGATCAGGCCTTCGGGTGTGTTAGAATTGCAAGGAGCTGACGGACGCACAATTCGGGATCAGTCCAAAAATTGTGCACCCTGCCACCTGCCAAATTTGGATCCTACCATCATCACGTCGACATGGATTCCTCCACTTGACTACCCATGTCAGGTATGTCAAAGGATAGACGATGCTGATCAGATGTTGCTTTGCAATAATTGCAATGGTGGATACCATCTTTTCTGCCTCAAACCAGAGCTCATTCAAGTTCCTGCCGGCATTTGGTACTGTTCATCATGTTCTCCTATAGCACCTTGATTCCTACTCAAACCATGCCATGCTTTTCCCGGCTCAGGTCTGGGGGGGGATACATGAGAATTTCATCTCAGCCTCACTTGTGTATTGTATATATGTGTGTGCATGCATATCTTTTTAGTTGATTAGTTTATACATTTGACTGGTTTTAATCTTTTTGTTTAGTAGAATTTACTACGTATTTACATCCTTACGACACCATACGTCACGACACTACACGTCACGACAATAGCACTAAAACCTTTGTGTTAAGAAAAAAGTTGTCAAAGAATGTTTTCTTTACCCCTAGCAAGATATGCATGTCCCATAAATTGATTAAGTTAAGTTGCATACTAAGCACTTGCGACTATTGTGGGAAACCTAAACATTCTTGAACTAATGTTAGGAACATGAAATGGAAATCTCTATGTTGGAACAATACCACCACCATAAGTGTGAATGTTACATTACAAATGTGATGGAAGAAGCAATTGATGATGAACTTTAACGAAATGATTCAAATGTGCAAATTTATCTAATGTTGTAGCAAGCTTAGAAGGTATCTAAATATTCAAGTGCTTCAACGCATGTAATGGGGATGAAACTATTGGAAGGGAAGTGTGAATGTCAAAATACCATCGAATGAAATGAAGAACATTGCCAATGTTTTATAGTACATGATTTCATTATTTGACAATAGGACCATCAATTATATTGACCAAAAATGTAGTTTTTAATGTTCAACTTGATTATATGTCCCACTTGATTAGAACCCATTAACCATTTTAACTAAGGTGATGGTTTTTTATCCAACTTGACTAGATGTTTGATTTGACAAAAAATCAAATAGGTCATTTTAATCAAATTTGATTGGTTAAAAACTACCCATGCTTCTAATCAAAATGTACATGTTCATTAATACAAAAAGATTAATTAGTCAACTTGGACCATTTGGAAATTTGTTTTTGGTAATAATGGTTAAAGAATAATCTTTTGAACCTGGGTAAACTAAAAAAGTCCAAGTTATACATTGTATTGTTTGATGCAAAATAATGTTTAATGATTCATAAACAAGATCATTGATTCAAAATAAAAGGAATAAGAATTCCCTCTATTGGTTTTTATTGTCTTGATTTGAGACCTTTGATTGAATCATCACAAGTCAATCATTCATACAATGTGAAATTGTGGCGCTACAAGTTGGGCCATTTGATGTGAAGCTTGAACTTTCTACATAAAATTGGAATGGAAATGGGGATATTGATGAACTTGTTTAATCAAATAAGCATGTTGTGGTCATTAGTTCTCAAAAATTTGTTAAATATTTGTTGTAAGACAATTAGTTTATGTAGTTTGCAATGTATGGTTGGAACCTTGTGAAATATGGATGGGGTTCTAGTTTTTTTTTGTTGGGGGGGTGGGGGTTTATCCCTATAATGTGACTCTAGAGCTTCATCTTTCATGTTTAAAGATTCCAGAGCACATAGGAGAACAAACTTAGTTTGTTATTGCTTTGAATTTGAAGTCTTACAGTTTGCAAATGAGTTTTTTAAACACAAAATATTAAGCTAGTTGTTTTGTGTTACAACTAACTTAGTTGGGTTTTTTTGCATAGGGATTAATTTATTTGGGAACTATGGTCAAATACCATGTGACATGTTGGTTGTATTTTTGTTTATGAAGTTGCAACTAGTAGGAGTTGTAATGGTGACCTTAGTTTGGTTTGTTTTTCAATTGCTTTGGATACCAAGAAGTCATTTGAAAGATTTTTGTGATTTTGTACTTATTTTTTGTTTTAAATTCCTTGACAAGTTGAACCTTAGTGAGGGCATGGACCCTAGAGTTATGAAAAAAAAATCCACAAAGAACCATGTTCTTGTTATAGGCCCCCTTTTTATCTCTTTCCTCCTATCTTTCTTTTTTTTCTCTTTAGTAGCACTAGTAAGTAGTGATAGTGGGGAGTGTTACCGCCACCATTACCACAAGCTTGATCTCCTAGCTAACTGACCTTTTCCATTAGTAGTAATGCAAGAAAAAAAGAGGGTGGGGGGGGGTTCTTGCCCCTCCTTGTGATGGTCATTGTTGGTGGGCATGTGGCAATAATTGGCAATAACAACTATGCCACATTGTTTTTGGCAAGTGAAGAGTTCTTTTCCTCATCATCATCAATTTCTTAACAATGAAAGAGGAAACATGGAAGGGGGCCATCATCATGTGTGGGTTGATGTTCTCTTATTCATTTTCTTGTGCTTACCAAAAGGAAGAATAACAAAGTTGTGCTACAATAATTCCAAAAAAAAGGAAAAAGAAGGGGGGTTGGTTGTGGGCGAAACTTGAATCTCCATTGTTATTAAATTTTGAGCTTGCATTGGGCCTTTCTGTCAAGTTTGGTGAACTTAAGAAATTTGTGTGGTTTAGTGGAAGTTCAAAAGAAGGGGTCAAAAAAGGTTCAATCTAGACCTATTTTTAATTTTTCATTGTTTTCACTTTTCTAAACCTAGTGGATGGGTTCAACACCAATCCAAACTTGCCAACGTGGGTAATTTTTCATCCATTACTTGGATGTGGGAAACTTCATCCATCCATAAACTTTAGAAGGTTATCTCTTCTTCATACAATTATAGATTGAAAGGATTTTGATGTCATTGGATTTTTCTTAATGAAGACTATGCACATGCAAATGTGTAGATTTTTTGGAAATAATAGTTGGAGAAGTCTCCATGTTAATTTCTTATTTTTGGGGATTAATTGAGCTTGAATTCTCGAAAGTTCACATCTTTTACATGTGGAACCAAATTGGAGTGTTCTTTGTGACATTAAAATCTTAAAAAGGAAGACAGTGCATGTGGGAATTTTTAACTTATTCAAAAATATAATATCTCAAAGGTTTTTTTCAAGCATGGGTTTTGAGCTAAGTTGGTAGGTGTAGATTTTACCTAGAATTACTCTATGTCCACTTTAAAATAATTTAACTTATATTCTCAATTGTACTTACAACACAAATAATTTGTTGTTTCAACTCATCCAATTTTTAACTTATGCAAATATATAATTTTTCGAGGGGTTTTTTTCAAGCATGGGTTTTGAGCTAAGTTGGTAAGCATAGATTCTACCCATAATTGCCCTTTGCTTACTTAAAAAAATACAACTTATACTCTCAATAGTACTTACAACACAAATAATTTGTAGTTTCAATTGATTCAAATGTATATGTAGACTATATTCAAACATTTTTCTTATTATAATTATTATTCCATTATTTTCTAGATTTTGAATTATCCTAGATTAACAAAAATATGTGATCAAAAGTCCATAATTCTTTTAGAAAACACAATAATTTCAAAGTATGCTCATTTTTTTCTCAACAATATATATATATATAGTCAACTCAAAATTGAACATATCAAACATCTGTAGTGTAAAGTGTAGAAATAAAAAATGAAAAACATGAAAAATTTGTGGTTCACAATCCAACAAAAGTTTAAACTACATATTGTGTTTCTATTCTATCTTTGGCACCTCTCTAAGTCCATCTCTATGTAAAAAAAATGATCTCCTAACCTTCCTCAAATTCAAAACCACATCCTAAATCAAAACTACTCAAATCTCTTAATCATGTCCAACTAATCTAATGTCTTTGTTATGTGCAAATGAATTTGAATGCCACACAAAAACATGTCAAATTAATTCTTGACCGTTGATCTTGACTACACATTCAAGTGTTGCGAATGACTTTGTAGTTTGAACTAAAGCCCTATTTGTCTTTGTAAAACACAACGACAAATTAAACAATATAATAATAGTTGCATGATCTTCAAAGGCATGTCTATTACCTTTTGTAGTGGCTTCCTTTTGTGTCTTTGGGTTGTCAAATTGATAGTAATCCTAACTTTGTGTCTAGCAACAAGAAAAATGGTCATAGCTAGCTTCTATTACTTTTGCATCAATGTTTAGAGGCTTTAACTTTGAAACATTATTGAAAATTTCAAACTTGCAAACAACCATAGTTTTAAGGGGATAATTGCATAATAGTTGTATATGAATTTTTTTGGAGTTTTAGTTGTAGAATAGTGTGATTTCAATGAATGTGATTTCTCATCATGTTATTTTGAAATTGAATTCTAGTAGTTTGCAAGTGAAAATTCTTGACTTATGTGCATGTTTTCATGTGTGTGGCTTTGTTAGTTTTGATAGTATTGGGTGTCAATCTAGTAGTGAAAAACAAATATACTAAGGAATGTTTTTCCAAGAACCAAACTTGAACAATATAACTAATTTTGAATTTTGTGTCCCCTTTTTGGTTAGTTCATTAGTTGGTTCATTTTATTTCATGACTTTTGCAAATGATAAATGATGATAAATGTGAGTTTATTGTGACCCCCCAAATAAAGTTGAAAATCAAATTGCAAAATCATTTCAAATCTTGTATGTTTGGATTGAAATGGGTCTATTCATGAAAGTAGTTTGTAAAATATTGTTAGACCAAGAACATCATGTGACAATTCACAAAGGTCAAAACCCACCCCCAACAAAAGGGGTAGCCAAAAGGATGAAGTGTTCACTTGTAAACAAGACCAAATCAATTATGTTTGCACTAATATCCCCAACCACCTTTGAGCAAAAACAATTAATGTTGTAGCCTACTTGTTTAATATATGTTTAAAAATATATAAGATTGCAATGTTACACCAAAACAACTTTATTCCAAAGTGAAACCACCCAATTTAATGTCATTTAAACACATGCCCTAGTTTGTTTCAGTCTTCATTGTGGACATGGATATATCCACAACATACAAAATAAATTCATGATGTAGTTAAAAAGTCAAGGTTCAAGTATAAGAACACAAACTCTTGAAGCTTCATAAAACTTTGTACAAGCTTTGTTAAATGCCAATGCTAGAAGAAAGATGCCAAAATGCAATCACTTTATTTGTGATTTCATATAAGTATATGTTTATGATTGTTGATTTTTTCGTTCTTTCATGTGAATGACTAAAAAATCTATATTCATCCATGAATAAGGTTGTATGTTCCATGAATCACATTAATAACCAAAACTTAGTCACCATTCATTTGTGGACTAGTGTTTAGCCCCTAAAGGTATATCCTAAAGCATATTATTAATATGCTAAGGGTATGTTATTAGGTTGTACATGAAGGTTATATTAAAGTTATATTTAAAATATATTGTGGTAAGTAAATAGGTCAATAATAAGTAGGAAGGCAAGTAGGTTGAAGGTAAATGCAAGATACAATGACTCATTTTTGTAACAAAATGGTGTTTTTTTTGGGTGCCTTTTGCCCAAATGTGTATGGTGATTATATTGTCCTTGGATATATTTTTTGGGATTTGAATTTAGACTAACTACTTGATCATGAACATTTATGTCAAATTATTTTAAAATATTTATCAACTAAAAATAATAAACTTTTGAAGTTTGAAAATATAGAGTGGTTGTTTAGTTGCAACATTAGAAAATGGATAAATTTGTATTGATTTGTATTTAAATTTTTTGTTATTGACCTAGTATGTGTTGTAATATGAAATGATAAATTCATATAAGATTCATTTCCTTGTTAACCTTAGCTAAATAATAGTTTGGGCTTTTTGAATGGTCAAAATTGGACAATATTTTCATGAATCCATATAAGTTTATTTTATTTTTTTTGTTTTTCAAATTTTTTTCCCAAAAAATATGTTTTTGAAAGCTTTACTTAGGCATTGCTAATATGGACTTTGTGGGTTTTCATTCTAGGGCTTTCAAATTAAAAAATGATAACATCATCTTTTGATATAAGTTTTAATTGTTGACTTGGGGTTGCAAAATTTCATAGGTGGGCAAACATTTATAAGTTAATATCACAATAATGACATTTAAAAAAATAACAACCATATCCATTTGAAATTTTTTTTGGACTTTCTATGGATTTATGTGTGGAGTGCAATTTTGCCATTTTTGAACCACTATACCATGCATTCACCTGGTAGGTAAATAAATAGGTATGGAATTAGGTATGTACATAGATAGGTAGATAACTACGTACGTACCTACCTACCTGTACTTACATACTTATCAATGTAAATAAGTAAGTAGGTAAATAGGTAGATCCATAATTAAGTCAATAGGCTAGATATGCACATTAAATTAGGTAGGTGGATGGGTAGGCTAAACAAGTAGATGGGTACATATGTAATCAAATAGGTAGGTAGGTAGTTAGGCCTAAGTTAGTTAGGTAAGATATTTTAAAGAGGATTTTATATTATTTTGGGTTCAGTTACCTTCTAAAATTAAGCTCTTTTGATTGGTTCATCCTAAATAACATTTGAGATTATGATTTTTTAGTGCACACTTATTTATATAATTTATAGCATTAGAAGGAAAAATACAAAATATGGTATAAGTTGCAGTTTAGTCGAAGATCTATGATTAAATTACAAGTTATCCCATATCTTTTGTCCTCCATTTCAAGTTTGTGAACTATGTAATTAGGTGCACATGAAACATTTGTAAAAAACCATTTAAAAACAAATGTCATTTGAGATGAATCAAATTAAAAAGGCTTGACCCTAAAGGCTAAACCTAAAATAAATTAGAATTATTTACCAATTGTTATTGTCCAAGATATTGACGATGTGTATCAAAATGAAATCATACATTGATGAAATAGATAAAATGAACTTTTTAATTAGAATAATTTCAAATTATGTATACCCTACCATGTGCCAACATGTAACCGATTATTAATGTAATCACAAATTGTGATAACTAGTTGCAAAGAATTATACAATTGGTTAATGGATGAAATATATATATATAATTAATTGATTAACAATATATTTCATCCAATCCATTGTGCTATGCTTAATCACCAATTGAGACTAATGTTGGTTGCAACTAAACTCATGCAACTAATGCAAGATTTAGTTGCTAGAATGATTTTGTGACTAGTCTCTAGTCACAAATTGAAGTCACAAAATGGCCCTTTTTTTTACTAGTGCAAAAGCTTAGTAAAAAAATGACCAACTTTTACAAGGCTAAAGTTTGACTAGAAATGATGTTAATCATAACATGTATTACCTCTTCAAAGACCAAAAAAATTGCTATCACAATACCCTATATGGATGACCTCTTAATTCACATCAAGAAAAATTCATTGATTAAAAGACCCAACTCCTTTCCAAAGTTTGAAATGACCAAGATCAAACATTTGAAATTCCTTCAAGGTTTTAGAGAGTAGGGAAGGCTGTGGTTGTTTTGCTCTCAGGAATTACATGCAATTAAAGTACTCTTATGTGAGAGCACAGATTAAGTATCAGGTGTAATTCGAACAATGGCATTTTAGCCACAACAAAGAAGGATAGAAACCTCAACTTTGCAAGAACTTGGAAGACTTGCATCATGGAAGGCAACGTCCAACTGGTTGCGGTCTTGCGGGTTTCCTTTTACACCCATAAGACTGTAAGTACAAGAATTCAAACTATAAGAATTGCCACAAGTGACTTCTGTGTAACTGTGCCTGAGTTGTTCCACAAGATTCCAGTGAACAAGAGTTGATGTACTTTGCCTGGAGAGTCAAGGTGTGGAAACAAATGAAGGGGGTGGGAGCTATCATCTAAGCTTGGGTGTGAAAAAAAAAGGGCAGGAACTCTACTTATAGGGGAGACACTGGACTCTGCCTCAAGAAAGCCTTTTCTTGCTCTGTGTGTTTTTTACTGTGTATGGGCAAAACAGGGGACTAGAATCCCATACTGGACAGAACACTAAATCTGAAGATATGGAGACAAAATGCAAAAGGAGGACAGGAAAGAAGACAAGAAAGGTCACAAAAATATCACTCTTCAGTTGAAACCAAGCATTTCTCAACCAGTTCTACCAAGTGTGGATTCTCAAAAGCAGCAGCAACTCGCTCCTTATCATTCAGTTGCTTGTTCACTGCAGCAGCTCCCCACAATAAACCTCTCAGTGTTCTCCCCTCCTTTAGCTCAATAGACTGCCTATGTATTGACATGTAGTAGTAACCCTACTAGAGAGTCTCTTGTGTGAGCATCTGCTGTTAAGCATCTTGTACAAAACAACTTCGGTGTGCTTGTATGGATGTTTGCTTAAGAAAAAAATCAACATTAGATATGCATATTTGAAATCTGACTAAAACTCTGCTATTCTTCTGTAACTTCTAAGTTGCAACACTGTAGCAGATGACTGCAGTAACAAAGGCAACTGTCCAGAGATTTTGTGGGCAAACGAAGAATGAATTTACAATCTCAGAACTAGATTTTCATAAAATGAACAATTTGTGACAGCTTTATTGCAGTGCAAAGCATTGAGAAGGGTCGCACCTGCAGCCTCGGTGGAATGTGAACCTGGTGCCAGTTGAATGTCCACCTGCATATCCTTGTTCACCCCTTCCATGGATTAGAAACAGACAACCCTATTCACAAGTACATGTGGAAAACCTCATGTTCCGATACTCAAAATGTGGAAACCCAGAAATCCTATATATATAACACAAATTCTCTTGTCAAAAACACAGATGATCTATCATTATTTTGCTCTCTCATGGTTGTAATTATTCATACAGTTGAGACATACTATTTCTTTGAAGAAAGAGGGAGACAACAGTTGGATGAAGGATGAGAGAACCTTGAACCGTGGTGGAAGACAGCGCAAAAGCTTCAACCGTAATGATAATCCAATCACTGTCGCCATGCTACAATGCTGAACTGTTGGAGTGAATGTCACCCTGCCAAAAGCTCACCAAAAACCCATAGAGTTTATGAGCAATGAAAAGGAGAGCATGGCATGTTGCTGCCATGTATGAGAATCAACACTGCTACAACAGATTGTACAGAGAGACACTACTACCCTCATCATGCAAGCAGATTGGAACTTCTCTACTGTCATGTGTGTCATGTGTACTCGAAGACTCGATGCAGAGTTAGTGCTATGATCTGCATGCTGCTACTTTAGGGTTTTTTAATCCTTCAAAACCTGCCAAAAAAATTGCTCTTCTTGCTATAAATTCATTCCACAATGTTGACAGCAATGAAGCAATCAATCAACCTGTGCATATAATCAGGGTTTCCTTGGAAGATTTTCACCGACTTTGGAAAAAGCTACACATGAAAAATCCTTGAATAACAAGAATCAAGGAACTGAGCTTTTTCTGTGATGCTTTTCTTTGCTACACAGAATGCTGCTGCCGCTATCGTTCTCTGATCTGTTTCCAACAAAACTCTGAGATGATGTGCATGTATTGGAGATTGCATATCTGGTAGGGTTGGTCTGAGCTTTTCTGTGATGCTTTTCATTGTCTTTGCAACGCAGAATGCTGCTGCCACCATTCTCTTATCAGTTTCCAAAAAAACTGCCAGATAATGTGCACACATACATGCTAACTTGGAGATTGCACATCTGGTAGGGTTTGTCCAGATGTACATTCTCGAAAACAGGATGCAATCTCCAAGTTTGCACGTGGAGAATGTAGTTATTCAAGGTTTTGGGATTGAGAATTGTGCACAGAAGATGGATGTCAAGGTTCACTTGTTTTTGTGTGTGTGGAAGAAGAACCCTGACATCAATCTTCAGCGCAGCCCTAAAGAGGGATGGAACCGATAACTGACCTCCCTCGGAAAAGAAGAAGACTAGTAGGAAGAAGGTGATGTAGAGAAAGAACTTACTTGACATAGCTCTTGCTGTCGTCTACAAAGATAGAATCCTCCGTAACCACGTTGAGCTGCTCCAGCGAGTATGGATGCTCTGGATCGGTTATATCCCGCACATGATGTATGGGAGGGATCTTCGAGTCAAGGATTTTGTTCAGCACTTTGTTGCTCCCTTTCAAGTTTCCAGACGCAAAGTCTGGAGGACTGGACCCAAAATCCTCCATAAGTGCTGCAAAAGAGCATTACTACAGAGAAGACACAGAGATTCTCGCCACGAGGAGAGAGGAAATAGTAGAAGAAAACCGAGCCGCAAAGAAAGCTACGAAGAAGACACGAATCAGAAAACAGAGCAAGAAGAAGAAGAAGAAACAGAGAGCGCAAGAAGAAAGCGATCAGAAAAAGGAAGATGAAGAAGGAAGATAACACAAAGGAGGATATCGAAGATTTCTAGAGAGTCGAAGTGGTCGATGTCGGAGGAGTCTTCAGAATTGGTTGCGACAGGCCGAGAAGAGCGCTCCTTGCGCTCGTGCACAACAGGATTCGCGTTGATCAATCCTGACACCATCTTCCTCTTCTTCTACTTCTTCTTCACGGCTTTTTCTTGTTCTTCGTCAGTCAGTGCACGCCGAACTTCTTCTTCTCTTGAGGCAGAAACAACAAGACGACCGATTCCACAAGACTAAGGATTTGCAGACAGAACGCTCGCCTTTCTTTCGGACAACAAGAGCAAACACTCCGTGTGTGTCTGTCCGCTCTCACAAGAACCTATGGCAGTCGCATACAAAAGAACGAGATCGAGAGAGAGAGAGAGAGAGAGAGGATTGCTGCACGCTGTCAACAATCCCCGCCTCGTCACAAAACGAACGTGGCAAAGGAGCCGACTCCCTCTGACAACAGTGAAGCTTGACAAGCTCGGGCAGATGAAAGTCTCAATCCCTGTGGCGTCTATTGTGTCTTGTGTCTTGTGTCTTTGGCGTTGTGTCCCTTGAAAGGATCTTTAGCTCTGTCGCAGAATTGAAGAATTCGAGAGTTGCAGCAATTGTTGGAGATGGCAAACGCAAGGTATCTGTCTGCAATCATCCTTTCTTGGTCCCGGAAGAACACAAAGCGTCGTCCTGGAGCTGCTATTTCTCGTGTTGCATCTTCTTCTTCTTCACGGAGGTATTTCGGGTCCGAGGAGGAGGTGTTCTCGTCGTCGCATGCAGCAAGATCCACACAGCAGCAAGTGCAGCAGCCAAGGCCTACTTCTTCTTCCTCTGCATTCTTCTACCTTGATAATCCGCCGTACAGGCGGATGGTCTCTGGTCTTCAGTTCCTTGCTCAGAAGAAGAAGAAGCGATTGCTGGACTCTGGAGACGAAGTAGAAGGGGATGTAGCCAACAAGCTTGTTGTAGCAGCAGGAGTAGGTGCTACTCTGGGGCTCGGTCTGCTTGGTCTTGAGCTTCAGCAAACGCCTTCTTCTTCAGAGAGCCTTCAAGAAACCAGGTACAAGTCCTCCTCCTCCAGCAACCTCCATAGAACCTGCTTCCCAACCACCTTCAACAAAGCATGAAACCTCAAAAGGATTTAGAGATGGAGCAGCTATCAAGTAGGATTATGATGCACAATAGGGAGTGCATCAGTGAGAGACACATCTGAGGAAGGAGAAGAGATTGATCTTTCAGCATTCCTCCTGTGGTTGGATTTCTTCAAGGAAGCAATCTCCAGAAGGGTTTTGAATCCTGGGGATGGCTGGCAGTGTAGAGACAATTGTTGAAAATCTTGCACAAGCTGCTGCTGATGGGAATGGCAGTGTTGAGACGATTGTTGGTGGTGCCAATCCTGCACAAGCTTTGGGTGATGGGAATGGCAGTGTAGAGACGATTGTGGTTGAAAATCTTCTTGCGCAAGCTTTTGTGGAGGAGCTGAAAGCTGCATGTGATGTATGTATGCTGTCTCATTCCAATGCTGAATGCTCTTCTTGAGCTGAAAAACACAATGATACCGATTGCAATTGATCAAGCACATAAGACATCATCATCACTCTCTTCTTTCCAAACAGCACTGGGTACTCCATGTTTGTTCGTTCGTTTGTGCATTTCAATGCTGAAGCTTTGAATTTTGTTGCAATAGAGAATTTTGTATTTTTTTATTTGTGCAGGAAGAGCGAGTGGTGTTAGATCTTGATGATCGAGAGAGTCATGGAAAACCATGGAACACTTATCACATCATGCAGTCAGTTCCAGATGTTGTTGTGTATCCCCTGTAGGTCATCATCACTGCCACCTCTTTCACATCATCTGCTGCTGCTGTTTTTTGTGCTCTGCATTTGTTTTTTCTGAAACAATTTTGTTGTTGGGGTGTGCTGCTGCTCTCATGACTCTAAATGCACTTTGTTGATTCATGATGGCCAGTTCAGATCTCAAGAAGAGGTGGTTGCAGTTGTGAAGGCATGTGCGAGGTACAAGGTCTGTTTCTGTCACACATTATTGTACCTGACCTGCAGTTTTGGCTCATCTGTGAATCAGGACTCAGATTGTATTGAATTGCAGCATTGGGTTGTTCCAAATCAGAGATCCATCCAAACAGTTGTCTGTGAGTAAGAATTGCACATGCAAGTAGTGGGTGAAATAGTCTTGGAGCACAGGGAACTTCTTCAATTCACACAAGTGTTTGCTTGTAACCTTCTCCCTTGACTTGTTTTCAGACTTGAGAACTGTTTGCATAACTTGAATATGGCCAGGTTCCTGTGACACCATATGCTGGCGCAACATCACTTGAAGGCCACACATTGACTCCATTCAGAGGTGTTAGCATCGATATGAATCAAATGAAAGTATGTGCAGCATTTGTCACAGATGAACACTCAAGAAACAACAACCCTTCAGATGGATTGCAAAAGAGAACAGATTCCATGAAATACATAGCGTCTGCTTGATTGATTTCTAAGGTAATTGATGTGTTTACTCATCTATCAAAGATACATAAACCCTGGAACTTGTTTATTGATGCAGGGAATAAAGGAGCTTCATTTGGAGGACATGGATGTGGTGGTAGAGCCAGGTGTTGGCTGGATTGAACTGAACAAATACCTTAAACCTCATGGCCTTTTCTTCCCTCTTGACCCAGGTCCTGATTTCTTTGGATGTCTTGATCTCATTATGTCATGCTTGATGAGTGGTTTGGAAAATCAAATTGAAACAGATGTTGAAGATGATGTTATTCATGAACTGTCAGATGTTTCAAAACCTGCATGAGATTCATATGTAGTATTTCTACCAAGTTTTGCCTGTCCTGCAAGAATGTTGTTTTCACAATTATTCTTTCACAATTGTGGTTGGATGCAGGTCCTGGTGCAACCATCGGGGGCATGTGTGCTACCCGGTGTTCTGGTTCCTTGGCTGTGCGGTGTGTCTCCTTAAAACACTACTTACTGAACTAAATGATGACTCACATCTTCAGTTCTTTCAAGTAAAAACAGGATCTTGTGAATTGCGTGTCAAGTTTTTCATCAAGATGTGCAAGCCACAATTCATCAGTAATTCCCTTGATGTCTCTCTTTCTGATGTTCTTGATGCTAGTTCTCTCTAAGTTTCTATTGAACTTGCAGGTATGGCACAATGCGAGACAATGTAATTTCACTGAAGGTAAATGCTTTAGATCACTTCCTGACCATAACATCCTTGCATCTTTCCCATCTACCATGCTTTTCTGTGATTGTTGTGCTCTTTCCAGAGGGCTAGCATGCTGTGTTTTCTTTCTGCAGGAACATAAACCGTGTTCTGCTTTTGGAAGAGCTGGGTGTCAGTATGTTGTGAATACAGTGATTGAACATGGTCTCGAAGCTCCAAATTGTTGTTGGTGGACTTGTTGTAACAGGCAGTTTTAGCTAATGGAGATGTGATCAAGACAGCAGCTCGAGCTCGCAAGAGTGCTGCTGGGTGGGTTCTTCAAATCTGAAGTTCCTCCTCAGCAACTTCAGCATGTACAACATGCAGTGATTTTCAGGCATGAGGCAACATGAGTGACTTTTTAATGGGGGAATGGGGAGGCAGGTATGACTTGACAAGATTACTTATTGGGAGTGAGGGTACACTTGGGATAATTACAGAAGTGACACTTCGCCTCCAGAAACTTCCAGAAGCTTCAACTGTAAGTTCATTCCCTTCTCTCACCAACAGAAACAATGACACCTTTGAAAGACCAGCAGTTTTGTTATCATACTCAAAATCATCAAAGTTTCTCCACATTTCAGATGGCCAGGCCAATCACACAGCTTTTGTTCTCTTCAGGTGGCTATGTGCAACTTCAAAAATATCCGAGATGCAGCTGATGTTGCAATAGCAACTATGCATTCAGGCATCCAGGTGTGTGTCATCTGTTTCTGCTCTCTCTTTTTTTTCTTCATCTTTGATATCACTCCCCAAACCTGTAACATGGTTATTACCCATCTACCTGCTCAAGTCTATTGTTTAATCATTTACAGAGCAAATGGTTGTAAGACTTGCAACCACAGGTGTGTTGAAGCTATTGTCAAAGAAGAACTCTCTGCAACACTAATAGTTAAGTTTGTTCAATGGATAACTCATTGGCAGACCACTTTAGAAATTGGTGAGTCTTGAGGGTGTCAAGGAGTACAAGTGGGATGAGGATATGACATTTAGATGTGAACTAGGATTGAAGCTGTAGAAGGCCTTTGTTGAGATGGGACTAAAGAGCCTGAACCATCAGGTCCTAACAGCTCAAAGGATAACTTGAAGAACCACCTTTTGCATTCATGACTCATGACGGGATCAAAGATGACAATTGGAGATGTTATATAGGGTTGAAGACTTTTTGAAGCCTTCTAGAAGGCTTTGATTGGGATGAAACTACTGGATATGGTGAGATGAAAGTGTCTGGAGTTGGGGGTTCCTAGCTGGCTGGTATGTTTTGCTATCCAGGCTTTAAACAAGAGGTAGAGGCAGGACTTAGGGGAGGCACACTGGGGCAGTGCAGGTGTCAAGAGTTGAATTGCTCGATGAGGTGATGATGAAGGCTATCAATCTGGCCAATGATAAAACATTCCCTGAGGAGATAACACTCATGTTTGAGTTCATTGGCACAGGTGCTTTTTTATTTTATTTTGCATGTTTTTTTCCATTCTGTAGCTTTGTCCATCTCAACACTCTTTGCATAAGAATGCTTGCTGTCCAGAGTAATCAAGGCATAGGTCTTTAATCTAAGTCAGAATTTCTAAACATTAGGAAATATCCCATTGAAGATTACTGTCAGTACCCAGGAAGAAGGAATACCCTATAGAAGTGAAGTGGTGTTGTCTTTCTCTATATGAAGTTAGAGAGGAAGAAGTTCACTCCCATGCTTGTCTAGTTGGTTCAGATGGTAAAGATGACGTTGGATTTGGTGTTTTCTTTACAAAGCACAGTGACAGAAGTGTTGTCTCCTGTATGTATAGAAGCATCTGCACTGGAGCAAACGTTACGGGTACAGAAGATTGTGGAGGAGCACAATGGGTCAGATTTTGTGTTTGCTGATACACCCAATGAGAAGGAGGAGCTTTGGAAGGTATGAACCTGCAACTACTTCATAGGCAACCTCACTTGGTATCAGTTTGACAAACTGTATGATGAGGAGCTGAGTTTTGAGGATGTACTGTAACTGCATGGGAGTGCAGATAAGAAAAGAAGCTTTTTGGTCAGCTCTAATACTGAAGCCTGGAGCGGAGGCTGCAGTTACGGTAAGCATCTATTGCATTCTATACAAATCTCATTTCTTTGCAAAATGAATGGCCAGAAACTACTCTGGT
This sequence comes from Sphagnum contortum, assembly GCA_963920785.1. Taxonomy (NCBI): domain Eukaryota; kingdom Viridiplantae; phylum Streptophyta; class Sphagnopsida; order Sphagnales; family Sphagnaceae; genus Sphagnum; species Sphagnum contortum. The sequence continues at coordinate 12,136,763 of OY987276.1, forward strand.
GCAATGCATACTACATCATTTTCACTTCCTATACTATCAAAGCTGTCTCAACAATAATGCTTCATGCTCCTGTACATCACTCCAAGGTTCCCCCATCCATTACTAAGTGCTGTATGATCCAATCTATGTATATATGGTGATGTTTACCACTTTGAGATAAAGCAGATGAACGAGTTTTTCTGTGAGCACCTTGTTGTGGGTTTGGATCATCAATCGAGGCCTGGGGATTGCAGAAATGAAGCAACATATGTTATAGAATGCCATAGGATTATGCAAATTGTACAAACTGATTTGCCACCTTCAAGAAACAGGGTTAGATGAGCTAAATTCGCAATAGTGAAATCACATTTGGGAAGCAAAACAGAATGGGATGGCATTTGAGTTGGTTGGAGGCTCAAATGAAGCAGGGAGGATGGTGGGGTACAGGATGTATGTGTGCCTCTATCTAAGCTGGCTGAGTGTATTTCTTTATCGAAAACTCACCTTGATGCATCCCCTCTTCCAGCGTACGTTGCTCATTTTCTCATGCTTCATGACTTTCCATAGCCCCTGTGGATGTTGCACAAGCACTTCATCCTCATCTTTGTCTTGTGATCCAATCAACCAACTAGCCCATGTGTCAGCATAGAAGGTTTTTCATTTGCTTCTTTTCTCCTTCATTGCTCCAATCCATCAGTGTGGATCATTCTGTAGAGCTTCTGTGGTTTCCTCAAGTGTTTCTTGAAGAGCACTGTGTGACAAGCAGCTTGTGTTTCTTGCCCATTTGCTTGTCTATTGGGATTTTAACTGAAGGTTTGTCACTCTCCAAAACATAGGTGATGCTGCAATACTGGAGAAAAACTCAATTTGTTCTAGAGCATGGGGTTTTGCAGGATGATTATATCGCATGCTGGAGATGGAAATTTTCATGTGGTCATTTTGTTTGATCCGTTGAATGATGAGGAATTGAGGGAAGTGAGAAACCTCACAGATGGTATGGTGAATACTGCCCTCTTGATGGAAGGTTAGCTGCTCTATACATACACATCCCCCCTTGTTTTCCCTCTAATGTTCTCCTCACACAGCCCTTCATGAATTTCCTTCGTTCAATCATGGATTGTGTCGTAATGAACAGCCTAAACCAGACAAAAAAAAGAGTACTAGGAATTATACATCTTTGTTTAGAGCAGAGGCATTGTACAATGTGTTATTGTACTTGGTATGATAGTGGCTTATCCACCTTCAAAAATTACACTTGCAGGAACATGCACAGGAGAGCATGGTATAGGTGTTGGGAAAATGAAGGTAAACTTTCTCTTGCTGTCTACTGCAAACCACAACTCCAAATTGTCCCATTCACTGTCACTTACAAGCCAAAGAAGTATGCAATAGTTTGTAGGGTGTGGAATGGTTTGTATGTTTCTCCAATGGCACAAAAACTGCATTGCAAACTGCATAGATATGCCCATCTGTCACAGCAGCCTCCTTGCAAAATCTAGCAGGAAGCAGAAGCAAAAATATAGTTAATGCCACACTCGTGTACATTTTGGTGATGGTCTGGGTGATGTGTTCTGGAGTGTGCAGTACTTGGAAAAGGAGTTAGGGCGGGAAGCACTGATGACAATGGGGAGTATAAAGCGAGCGCTAGATCCAACCAACCTCATGAATCCAGGCAAAGTTGTGCCTGAAAAGTATTGCTACTAGCATGGTTCTTGTGTCCAGTTACACCACAATTCCTCCTCAGTTGCATTTGTGACACACATGTGCCATAAGCGAGACCACTTTCGCAATAGTTTTAGTTGATCTTTCTTGTTTCATCAAATACTTGGCCCATGAATCAGAATTCCAAAGATGTGTCGCTTGTGTAATGCCGATGTAAAGAAATGGGCAAAGAAGAAATGGGTGGAGATATGGGCTCTGTGCATGGTTTTATGTTCCTTGAATGTTTGCTTGGGATGCAGAACCCGATCATTGTATACTTGGTATGATGATGCAACCAAAGAGATGAAACTCCTTTGCTCTGTGAAAAATGGGACTGCAAGTTGTGGTTTGTGCTGAGACGATTTGTTGCCTTCAGATCTGATGATTTTGTATAGATGAAGAAACCATTGAAACTGAGAAAACATGTTCATCCTATGAACACTGCTATTATCTCCACAACGACAAACTTGTGCAAAAAAAGCCAAAAAGCAATAGCAAATTGAAACGAAGCAAAGTTTTAGGGGTTACAACCGATTCCGAGCTCGCGAAGCGAAGTTTTCGTAGTAGCAACCAAATTGAACGCGCGAAGTGAAGATTTCGTGGCAGCAACCGAACTGAACTCGAGACGAAAAGATCGGCTGCGTGATTGGTAGAGATCCTGGAGCAAGAGATTTGGTGTAAGGATCTTGGTGGTGGGGTTTGAGGAGGCCGAGGGTTTAACTTCGTCTTCTTCTCGTCTCGTCTTCCCCATTGGTTGTTGGTTGCAGTGAGTGAGTTTTGTGTGTTTTCTGGGGGAGGTTTTTCCTCGCGCGCGCGCGAGCGCGTCGGAACGCCCTTTTTTTCTACTACTACTTTGCGCCCTATCATTGTCTTCATTGCCCTAGCAAGAAGACTGCTGCAGGGATTATCAAATCCTCCGCGACTCGTCGGGAGCATTTGTACAGGCGGAAGCTCTCCTATCAACGAGTTGGTGCGTCTTTTGTGGGTTTTTTCTTCGACCAGGTATTTGTTTCTCACCTTGGTTTCTTTATATCTGAGTGTTGTACTTAGTTAGAGGACTAGGAGATCAAGAGGAAAAAAGAACTAGAAGAGGCTTATCAGACCAGTGATGTTTGTGGGTGGGGTAAAGATAGGTGCGTGAGCAAAGTTGTAGTAGTGAAGCTTGAGCGCCAGTGGCCATTGGACACTGTGATGATCGTCTTCTGGTCGATGTTCTGTCGCTGCTGCTCCTGTTGTTGTTGTTGCTTGCAGCTTTTTAGGTATCGTCAGTGTAATAGCATTTTGTTTTGTTCTCAAAGCACGGTCGCGCTATCATGCTTTTTCTGTCTATGTGTTGTAATATTTGTATCCTCCCATTGTCTCCTTCAGCAGAGGTTAGCGATATCTTTTTCCTTTGATACATGAGAAAAACGATAGGGCTGGATGGAGGTGATGAATAGCTGGTTTGTTGAGGTGTTTGGACATCTTGCTTGATTGCCTGACCTCACATGAAAACCTTGTGAATGTTGCACAGTCTGGAGGACCCCTCCTGAAGAATATGGGTTGTGTGGGAATCCACCTCAAACTGAATGTATTGTTTCCAAGTATTGGAAGCTATAGCATATTGTTATCTGATGCACAGGAAGCTGGCAATGGTGAAAGTCCTTTAATGGTGATGATGATTGGAGTTACTTGTGTACATGTTGACTGCAATCATGATATCATTGCAGATTTCGTATTCTTGGCTACAGGCTTAACCACAGGATGCACCTCTAACCCATTGGCTGTGCTGCATTGTAGCTCCAGATTTGGAGAGGACATCAGAATTATGGGGAATCAGTGCGTTGGCAGCAGCCGTACAAGCAATGATAAGATAGAAACTCCATTTCCTACTCCCCACAACCCCCACACTTCATCTGCTCCTGCTGTCCACAGCAACCACAACAGCAGCAGCAACACACAGAAAGCTCATCCCCCCCCTGTGGCATCACCCGCACCTAGGCCTCGTGTGTCCCCAAATGTTGGGCATGTACTTGGCCGACCTCTTGAAGATGTGAACCAGACTTACACGCTGGGGCGGGAGCTTGGTCGTGGTCAGTTTGGAATTACCTATCTGTGCACAGACAATAACACTGGAGCAGTTTTCGCCTGCAAGTCTATTGCCAAGAGAAAACTGATGACAAAGGAGGATTTCGAGGATGTGAAACGTGAAGTGCAGATCATGCATCACTTGTCAGGGCATGAGAATATTGTGGAGCTCAAGGGTGTGTATGAAGACAAGCATTCTGTGAATCTGGTAATGGAACTGTGTGCAGGAGGCGAGCTTTTTGACCGAATCATACAGCGGGGTCATTACAGTGAGAGAGCTGCAGCATCAGTGTGCAGGACAATAGTCAAAGTCGTGCAGATATGTCACTCATTGGGTGTGATGCACCGTGATTTGAAACCAGAGAACTTTTTGCTTGCTGACAAGTCTGAGAATTCTGCTCTGAAAGCTACTGACTTTGGACTCTCTGTGTTTTTCAAGCCTTCAGAAGTGTTTACAGACATTGTGGGAAGTGCATACTATGTTGCACCTGAGGTGCTGCGGCGCAAGTATGGGCCTGAGGCTGATGTGTGGAGTGCAGGTGTGATTCTCTATATCCTTCTGTGTGGGGTACCACCATTTTGGGCAGAGACAGAGCAAGGTATATTTGATGCTGTGCTACAAGGTGAAATTGATTTCAGGAGTGATCCATGGCCTGAAATCTCTCTGGGAGCCAAGGACTTGGTTAAAAAGATGCTACGGCATGACCCAAAACATCGGCTGACAGCCCACGAGGTCTTGACCCATTATTGGATCAAAGAGGATGGTGAGGCCCCAGACAAGCCACTGGATAGTGCTGTTCTGACTCGACTGAAGCAATTCTCAGCCATGAACAAGATGAAGAAGCTTGCACTCAAGGTTATTGCTGAGAGTTTGTCAGAGGATGAGATCATGGGTTTGAAGGAGATGTTCAAATGCATGGACACTGACAACAGTGGAACCATTACATATGAGGAGCTGAAAGAAGGATTGCAAAAGCAGGGCTCTAAGTTGGCAGAGTCTGAAGTTCAGCAACTCATGCAAGCAGCGGATGTGGATGGAAATGGTACTATTGAGTTTAATGAGTTTATAACAGCAACAATGCATATGAACAAGATGGAGAAGGAGGAGCATCTATACATAGCATTCCAGCATTTTGACACAGATCACAGCGGTTACATCACTATTGATGAGTTGGAGCAAGCCATGACAAGAAATAACATGGGTGATGATGCTACCATCAGGGATATCATCAAGGAGGTGGACACAGACCATGATGGGCGCATCAACTATGATGAATTTGTTGCCATGATGCGCAAGGGTACTCCAGGTATGGATGTACGAAGGAAAAGCATGCGAGGCAATAGGACTAGGTGAAAAGTCTTACTTACAGCAAATGCTGCAGAAATCCTCTAAACTTATAAAGCCTAGTCCAAAACCATTGTGCTTAGAGACAACTGTACAATTTTATAACAATCTCAGGCAAAGCTCAGGGAGACAATGGATTGGGGATTGTCATTGTGGCAGGTCAAGTATATTTAGATACAAGCAGAGAGAATGGTAGAGGATAGAATTTGTGACATAATGTTCTTGTATCAGCTCATAAGCTGAGTGTTGTCTGTTATGTTGGATGTAGCCGACTGCTGTAACATCTAATGATATTGTGGAAAAGAGTAGCACAAACAGTTGTCATCCCCTTCATGTAGGATTTTTATGGGGAGTAATGGAAATGGCTGTGCCAATCTTGAGTTTGATTGAGAAGTGGCAGGATGTTTATACTAGGACAATAGACTGATGACAAAATGGTTACCTGTATGACCAAGCATCTTGGTCAATGATTTGCTGTAGGTTCTAGGGTAAAAGGAGTCTAGAAGAACATGTACATTAAACCATTTTCTTAAGTAACTATTTGAATATATTAGTTGATGATCCTTGAGCTAGTTAATGTCACCCTGGTTTCTACACTTATATTCTGTCTCTGCACCCATTCAGTTTGGCAATTCTTCTGCCAGTGTTTTTGTGTTAGTCCTAAGCAGACGAGACTGCTATTGCATGTCTAGATCATATCCTGTACCTTTTCCACTCATAATTTGGCAGTACTCCCATTCAGTAACAATTTAATGTTGTTTCTGCAACACTCTTCATCTGTAACTACATTATTCCGTACATAGGGTTCATGATACACAAAGATACCATGCAGTTAGTTGATCATGCTTGGAACTCCTGTACACAACAGTTTGGAGAAGGTAGAGGATCTTCTTTGCCACTGGTTAGGATCTAAGGGGTAACAGATCATTTTTAAATCAGGAAGTTGAGAAGACTGGGTGTTGATCCAACACCCTGCCCTGTTTCAACAGTGACCTTAGAATGAAGTATGCCTTACTTGCTGCCCACAAGATAGAGAGAATAGTTACCAACCTCATTAATGAAGTTCATTTCAAGTGAAAACACAAGAAAATGTACTAACTGGAAACAGAGAGAGTAGCAGAAGGGGAGCTTGCAGATTATGACTATAGCAATACAAGAGGAGACCCTGAAAATCATTTGGCCAGACCTTGAAAATGAAACCTGGAATGGAACTCTCAACTCATCTTTAAATTTCTATGGTGGAGAGCAAAAAAGGGCTCTTTCCAAAGACAAGCTCTAACTTAACTGAGACCACAACCACCACCATCACAATTCACTTTTTTCTACTCTATCTCATCATCTCTCCTCTGCAACTTTTCTACACTCTTCATGAGTTTGATGCACAATGCCGTGCTGCATTAAACATCTGGAAAGTTCTTTGTTCCCAGATGTTTTTGGAGGACCAATCTTTTTCTTTCTCAAAATCAATTCAATTGAAAGCCATATTTCATGGCCTTTGCTGTACTGGAGCCCCTCTTGGAAAAGGGTGACTGCCCACTTTCAAAATGAAAAGCAGACCAACTGCAGTAGAAGTTTGACTCCATGTATGCACTCAGTTGCTTGAACACATTAGAGCTGGAAAAAATTAGGTACCTGAGCTGGACTGTCCTGTTGCAATGGTGCTCCATGGGTCCAAAAAGCTCTGAACTAGCCTGCTTACCAACACAGATTTGTTACCCATAGTACATAGGGTGCCATCTCATCAGACAGCCTGGACACCAACTTCAATGACACTGCTTCAAGCAGGCAATCTGCCTTCTGTTAGAAGCGGAAATCAGGCTCCACTTCCATAGCCCATGCAAATTTTGCTAACAATGACTTGTTGAAAATCTGTAAAAACATGAACAATTCAGGTGTCAGGAATTTTCCAACAATTTGGGAACTTTGATGGCTTACAAGTGGCTTTGTGTTACTCAATCTATCACCAGCTACCCAACTATTCCACAATTCTCGTAAAATGAAATCAGCATAAGGCAAAAGACACAACTATAAACAAGGATGAGGACAACCTTCTCAATTGGCACCTCATGAAGTTTGCACCAAGCAACTGTGATACGTGGGTCCATGTAATTGATCTTAGAAGTCCCCAATGCCACTGTCTTAAGATCATCCTTAATTCTCATGTCAAGCCTCATCTTTTCTACCTTTTGCCTGGTTGCAGCAATCTTCTTCTCCAACCTGTGACATCCATCATGTCCAACTATTTTCTTCAACATAGAAAAAATGACCCCTCAAACTAAAACCTGCTGACAATTTTTTCAGGCTCTTTGCAACATTACAGAAATGGTAATTCTTTCCCAAGACTTCCTAGAAATCACAAAGGCTTTCACATGGGGACTTTTGGCTCCATTAAGACAGTACTTACAGCAAAAAGACCTGTACTTGCACTTCCACAACCATACCTGCTCCTACAGACCCTGTTCCTTACCACTTATTTGCCCTCCAAGCAACTTACTCTACCAGCCTAAGGATTGCATAATAAACATATACCACAATATACATGAATAATACACACACATATATACACCTTCATCAGTACCAAGAAGTTCTCAATAGTTACCTAAAGTACACCTGAAATTATTTAAGAGATGACCTAACAACGAGGTTATGGATATTTCAGATCCAACAGTATAAGAGCAACCAATCAGCAAGCATGATCAAAAGAGAAAATCCCAACCCAAAAGAAAGCACAAAAAAAGACAACAGCATAAAATTGAGGAACAGTTTCAACAACAGTGACAACTGAGTGGCAGCCCCCTAATCCACAATATTGTAAAAAAACGATGGCAACACCCAACACAAATGTAGTTGTCAATAGTCAGTAAGCCTACATGTGGTGTTCCTACCAGATCTAACCAGAAGCACAAATTTCTGTAAAGTTGGGTCAGCAGGATGGCAAGTGGGACTTACGCCTCAGGATTTTGATTCTTCTTAACCTTTCCATCTGAATCTTTTAATGGAGGCTTGCCTTTTTTTGCACGATCCAGATCTACCTCTAGCTCCTCCAACAATGCCTGCAGCCAGCAAGAATTCATAACATTTTAAGTCCGTTCCACTTTTCAGGTAGCTTAATGTTGTCAACTGCATGGCCAAGCAAAGAGATTTAGATCATTTGATAGCTGATCTCGATAGCAGATACAGTTGTTTGTATGTGAAAAGCACAGTACCAGAATGAACTAGAATACAAATCTAAACAAGTTCCTAATAGATCCAACACAAAGTGTTTTACAAGCCTCCTCTTAGAATGGTGTTTTCTGTGCAAGGAGACAAACCTCCATCTCCGTCATCTTGCCTTCAAGCCTTTCCATTTGGGCACCATGTCCCTTTGATATTGACCGTTGATGATTACACAAAATCGCCACCTGCAACAAAGATATGGGTGATCAATTTAGAAACATGCCCCTACAAAATACAGCTGAACAAGACACAAACTTTACTTCATAGACACAAAGTTCTTTAAAACCAACAAAGTTCTTTGTTATTTGTCAAGATAATGTAACTGACCTCCTTGTTCGCACGTTGGTAATCAGCAATCTTCTCAATTGTAGTGTCCCCACTGGTATCTTGCAGCTGCCAATGGAGAACAGCTAACTTGGTCATATTGAGTGGAAATCTTAACAGAACTCTAAAGAATCCCACCCAACAATTCTGACCAGGTGTCTTCACAGAGAACTGTCAGACCTCTGTGATTTTCATCAGTAAATCCTTAACAAACTTTTCTATCCAAAGAACCAAAATTGTCTTTGTCACAGTACAAGCATTGAGACTAGAACAGGCTGTCCAGAATTGCGCCCACAACAAACCATTATATAACCAGTACAGCTGTAGGCATCATTGAACAAACAAAAGCCTGCTAATAATACCAAATCAGATTGGTCATGGTACCAGTTTGTCAAGGGTGATTGAGGCATTGTAGGTACGAAAAACTTTCGCAGTTAGGCCTGGCATAATCGCTTTCAGGTGGAGATTGAGCTTGGTTGTGTCCAGCTTGTCAAAAAGGTCATTCCCCTCGGCCTTACCTGCACAATCCACCATAATCAGCACTGACTTCCCTAACATATCAAAATGCCCTTCCGAAGACAGTGATGCAAACCAATGCTATAGACTACATAGCTAATTTAGTGTTTGGTTGAAGGCACCTACTAGAAAGCTTCTACTGCATTCCATGCCTCTTCTGCAATTGCTTCTCCAGGAAAGTCAAAATATTGTGGAACAGAGTTCAGAAGCAGATCAGCATATACCTTTTTTGAATTGACCAATGGCTTTGTAGACCTTTTCCTCAACCTCCACAGTGTTGAAGTACCTAATAGAGTCCTTTCCGAGAAAATCAAACTGTCATATAGATAGCCACATTGAGTAAGAAAGTTAGAAACAACAATCCAAATGCCCTTGAGCCAAATCATCCAACTAATCAAAATCCAAGATAAGGCAGTGTGGGACTTAAAGCAGATGATTGGACCAGACATAGACATTGAGGATATGGGATGGGAGATGGAACTGGGACACGAAGAATGAAGGTTTTCAGTAGATAGAGTATGTGCCAGAAAAGCAAAAGGCACCTGAAGGGAATTAGGAGCAATAAGAGTAACATGCTCCACTTTAAGAGAGCAACAACCAACTGTATCAGCTTCATCCTCATCCTGCCACATAGAAAAAGAGACCACTGTCTTGATGTGAAATCACTCATAATTGCCCTTTACAGGTATATATATTGTAGTTATGGGAAGTCTCTCAAGGCACAACCTGTTAAGGGTATCCTTTCTTTGTCACAATCAAGACAAGTTATTTGATGTGAGGGAAAACAGGAGGGCTGCCAAAGAGGGAGGGACATGGAGGCCAATGCATATGCTAGGCTATAACTGGTTTAACCCCACTAATCTGTTGACATTTTCTTGAAGGACATGCTTGAGTTATTCTAATAGTCTATAACAATTCACATCTGCATACAAGCATTTTATCTTATCCAGACTTTGTCTGGAACATCCACGACGTAATCTTGATTTTCAATCAAATATGCTTGATACTCAACTTTCTTCCTCTAGGTGGTCTTCAACTACAAAAAATGCAACCTTGCTCTGAAATAGACATTTCTGAACACTGATTTTAGGGCATTTTGTGATCAAATGAAACCAGGGATATCAACTTATGCTTCAGAGACCATGGCACAAAGATTCTGAGATTCACCTTTTCATTCCCAGCACGAAGAGCCAGGCGATCAATGAGATAAGTGGCAACAGCAATTTGCTTTCTGGTGGGATCTGATGATGAGAAATCCATTGTGTATGTCTTCCGGATGTCAGCTATATAATCCTGCAAAGTCACATTCCCACTAGTATTAATATCAATAGAGCTTATCTCCCCAGCAGCATCCAGAACTCAGGGATAAGAATTTCAAAAATGCTGTGTCCAAACAGGATGCAAGGCACACTATCCAATTTGGTGTCCAATACATTCACACAATTGTGATGTAAATGGACACCATTCTCTAGGTTGGTGAAAATGTAGCAGCTCTTGGGATGTGGCTAAAGTAAAAAAGGCTACTTGTCACAGAGGTGTGGCTGCAAAGCAAAAATTTGTAGTGGCATGGGATGAAATATGTATCGAGAGGAGATGTTCCATTTTGGCCAAATTCTGATGCCAAATAAATATCTTCATAAGTACTGAAAACTTCTACATACTGACAAATTAAGTCCACCTGAATACAATTGAGATATGATCACACCAGGCATCTATGTGTATGCCATGTCCAGTCACGAACACAGTCTCTCACTATCAAGATGAAAGATATAAATGGGCACAGAACAAACGGCTCCATGATGCCCAAGACATCTGACATTAGTCACCCTGCATGGATAAGGATGGGAGAATACCTTCAGGACTCGTGCCTTATCATATTTCTGCATGTCACTTTGGCCCTTGAGGTTGCTGCTGGGTGCCAAAAACACGTACTTGAATTCCTTATTGTTTATGGGGTCATTCCAGAATGCTAGCCATGTAACAGTATTATCGTGCCTTATCTCTTTCCACCTGTATTACACCAAGTCACCAATCAAGATAATCACCTCTAGACATAGAATGCATCTTTTGATAGTCCATGGATACTCAAAAGACACAAAAGTGGCTTTCTACAAGAATGAAGGTCTAGTGAAGAAAGCCCACCTGCAACCAGGTATTGGGCATTCGGGAATAGGAGCATCTTTGCCAATGTTAATAACAATATCCTCTGGCATTATCCTGGTCTTCAATTTCCCCATCTACAAAAAGATCAACACATGCATGTTTCGCTCATGAGAATATGCAAACAAAAACTCAAAACCAAGCTCGACTATTTCACAAACCAGTTCAAACTTTCTCATCTTTTGACATCAACTTTCAAGAACCAGAGTGGATCAACTTGCCTAACTTGCATATTGTCTTAAAACTAATGATATAATCTAGTTTTTCCTCCCAAACATGAACTCTACTGGCTTGATACCAAGCAGTTACTCAGCAGCAAATCCTGTAAATTGACCTACAAAAGCTTTGAAGGGCCTGAAACCCTAACCTATCACCTATCAAATATACTTAAGGTATCTCCAACAGAGCAGTATGATGTATTCTACAATTTCATATGCAACAAGCATAAAGGATTGCTTCTGTACAATTTAGAACTGCAAAGCCAATATCAATACAATTACAACTGGTATTTAGGGGAAGGATCTAGTACCATTTATTATTCCCTAGAACACCATTGCAAGGGCACAGCATAACTTGGGATTGGATCTATAAGTAGAGGGGATATCAGACCTTGGGATGATCACCACGGCCCCGAAAGAGACCTGGAGGCTCCACCCTAAAATTGCCAACCTGTTTTTCCACCAAAAGAACAACATTATTAAGGAATGTCACCTCACTGCATGAGACCTAATCAACAGTCAGAGAGGTCATAAAAGAAATAAACAACAATTAGGCAGTTACTTTTCCTTTCACTGCTATTCCACAGAAGTAGCTATCCAGATTGTAACCCAGAGTTTTATGCTTAACAGATCAAACACATCCTGCTGAATTGGTCGAGGATAATCAAATCATCTGAGTTCCATAAAACTGCACATCTCCCAACTATAACACCGCAGATATAGAACACACGCACTAGCATCATAGATCAGAAAGGTAAGCACAACAAACAGAAATACGCTTTTGTCTACCTTTTCCTTCACACCATCAACAAGTGCCCACATGTACTTGTCTTCAACTTTTAGTTTCTCCTCTTTTGCCCTTTTCTTTTCCTGAAAAACTCACAGATAATGTAAAGTTAGCAAAAATATATAGCCACCTTGTGTTTCTTGTCTTTTAGACCTCTGTTTTCCTGCATACTGCTACAAGCTGTACTTTACTGATAATTAGGTAGGAATGGTACAGAAATCAAGGCCAGGTCTACACCTCTGCAGACATGCTCTTCTTTCTCTCCTTCTCTGCTTGGGCCCAATCATAAATGGGAGTGAAGTCACAAAGCTCAAACTTCTTGATCACATGGCCCTTCCCAAGTATTGCTTTCCAATCTTCCCAAAAGTTCTTGAGAAATTTTGGCTTTGTAGCATAATCTGAGTCCTTCATAACCGCAAACATAGTTGCCACCTGTTGAATCCAAGGGCATTTACTCATAAAAAATAAGTCAGGATTAAATAGAATTCCACAAGTCCATCTCAATCAATTTGGCTGCATATATAAGACATTATACTCATACAGAATGCATGCTGCAGCTCATGCTTCAGCATCCTCTGTCACAATGGTCATTTACTCTGACTCCAATGTAGGCAATACTGTGTTCAATCACATTTACCAAAGTCTATTTGGTTTACTAGAACTCTCAAGAACTTAGGGAGAATTACATGAAGCTCACCTCTTCCTGCTCATTTGTGAGATCAACTGGTTTCCCATCATAGAGCATCTTCACACCATGACTTTCATAGGGAGGGGGGAAGATGACACCATTATGTTCCAAAGTTTGCCACTTTTGGCCTTCCCCACTTCCAGGCTCCTTCTTGGTCTTTGTTGTTGTTACCTTGACCACCGTCTTCTTTTTCAAAAGCTTCTGCGCTTTTGCCTTTTCTAGAAACTTCTTGGCAGCATTCGCACTGGATCCAGAGCTTGACGATGCTTTTGTTTTCTGTTGCACTAATACAGTTTTTTTTATGGAACTGATGGAGGGTTTGCGCTGGGCAATAGGCACATCATCTTCGTCATCATCATCATCATCATCTGACAACTCCTCCTTTACTTGAGACTTGCCAACAAAGGATGGCGAGACCTTCAGGCACATCCACACAGTGAGCAAAACTCCTATGCATGTCCAGCTTAGAAGTGCACACAATGGCTTTACAACTTCTTAGAAAGCTTTCTGCTGCAATTCCAACTTACCTTAATCTTTTTCTCAGGAACCAAGCTAGGTTTAGCCTGAGCTGGCCGTTTTGTGCTTCCAGTCTCTATTGTCATCACCTTGACCAGAGACTTCTTTACCACATTTGCATTGGATGTAGAACTTGGCAATGGCTTTGATTTCGGTGGTGTTGCCAGAGTTGTTTTAACAGAAGTGATGGAGGGCTTACGCTGTGCAAGAGGCACATCATCTTCGTCATCATCATCATTGTCTGACAATGGCTCCTTCTTTGGCTCGGACTTGGCGACTGGAGAAGGCAAGGCCTTCAACCACATCCATAAGGTCAGACAAAACCTCCAAGCACATTCAGACCAATGCTCCTCACATTTACAAACTTAAGAGAGCAATTTGCTGCAAGTTGGACAAAAATAAATCCTCATTACCTTAAGCTTTTTCTCAGGGGGTGCACTAGCTTGAGCCTGAGCTGCTCGTTTTGGGCTTGCAGTATCTGCCATCAAGGCATTCTTCTTCAACGAATCCTTCCGAACATACATTTTAAATGGTTTCCGGTCAACAAGAGGCTTATCATCATCAGAATCATCATCCATTGGCTTCACTGCAGCGTGTACCTCCATCTCTTTTTTCACAGGAACTCGCTGTGCCAACAAAGGTTTATCATCATCGGAGTCACTACTAGTATCCATTTTTATACCTAGAGATTACCACAAACACAGCATCATTCTTTGGAACACAATAGTGGGCTGAATGTGCATCATTCACATCTCTCTCTCTCTCTCTTGCATGGCTGCATTTCCACCTGAAAGACAAGAAATGACATGACTTCTCTGTGGCCAATAGGAGCTGACTTCCATTCATTAAAAGGTTTCTATATAAACCTCTTGAAGACAAAGCCCTTTTGTTACTCCAAAAAATAAACTAATCAGTTTGTACTGAACCCCGACGAAACTTCGAAAAATGTGAAGAAACTAGAAACGAAACCTCGACACGAATGTAAAGCTTTGATTGCAAAAAGAGAGCCAAAAAAACAACGTCCTCTGACAAGGGGAGAGAAAGGATTCATAAAGAAAAGATAAACCCGCTGAGACGAAAAGGGATACACCAAAAATAAAAAATGAAAAACAATAGAGAAAGAAAATGAGAGAAAGAGAGAGGGGGGGGGGGGGGGGGAAGAGTTACCAATATAAGATGGTGGCTTTGCCGATAAAATCAACAATCACTTAAGCCAAAACAACGGATGTAGCAAATTAGCCGTCACTTGTAATATACTAATATCATGCTCCATGATCCTCCAAGGCGTCCTCATGGTTACGAAGCAGCTTTTCAGATTCACGTGAACCTCCCGAAAGCTTACGAGATCGCCATGCTTGCAAGGTTCCTGAGATCTCTCGATAAAAAATTCAAAAATCTCCTCAGAACCAAAGTTGCTCCCTGGTCTTGATTTAATTTTTATTTTCAAAATAGGCAAGATCCAGGCCAACAAATCCGATTTGCCTTGAGATAGAAAAAGCAAGCAAGCAGGCATGCAGGCAGGCAGGCAATTTGTAGCGATGAGAGTGCGGGCAACAACAACAATACAACAGTGCGAAGCAAAGCACCAAAGCGACAGAGAAGAGAGAGAGAAAGAGAGAGAGAGAAACCAAATTGGTATGGGGTCTTTTCGCGCTTCGCCAACCCTAATTTCGTGGTTTGTGATTGGCTTCCTAAGAGAACGCATTCGGAACGTGTGTGTTCACTGTGTGTGATCAGATCACATTTTTATTTCTAAATTTTCTTAATCTTTTTAAATTTCATTTTATTTTTTCTTCTTTTTTCAAAAACAATTTCATATTATATATATATATATACATATATACATATAATCTCTTTTTTTTTTGGTGGGCAAACTGAATTCATATATCTATTTTTTCTATTTTTTTCCAATAAAATGTATATAGCCTACTTATTCTTCTATCTTTCAAAAAAGATTAAAAAAACTATTTATCCTTTTATTTTTTTCAAACAAAATTCATGGGGAGGGAGGGGAGGGGGGGGGGGGGTCTCAATAGATTGCAATTAAAATCAACTTAAGGACCATTCATTAAGGAACTCATCAAAGATTCATCATTGAAAAAACATTGATGGAAATATTAAATGAAAATGGGTCAGGTCCATTTTCTAATGTATGACAAAAATGTACGTTTTGGCCCAATTTTTTGTGGCACCCCTTTTTAGGAAACAAAACAAATTTATTTTCTGTGTATGTATGTATGTATGTATGTATGTATTTTGTATGTATAAGACTCTAGTTGGGAAATTAGAGCTTTTTAGCCAAGTGTAAAAAATGGAAGTCTTTTTTTGTTTCTCTCTAATTAAAAGTAAACAAAGTCGAGGTTACAAATTGCAAATGGGTAAGATCCTGAATTAGGGTTTTATGAGTAGTGAAAAACAATAATTCTTAAATTGAAAGGGGTTGCTTATCGTGTAGGGTTAAAGCCAAGGTTGTCGGGTATCACAAGAAAAAAATTGAAAAAAAAAATTCGGGTGAATGGGAGTGGGTGGGTGGGACGATTCAAAAAATGGAACGCTCACCGGAGTGGGCATTTTTGTATTTTCAAAATACGACCATCGGCCGCCCCCCGCCACTCCCAATCAATGGAGGAAACAATACGCTACGTAACATGCCCTCCAATTACACTGAAAAATTGGAATTAGGTCTTGACTCTTTTGCATATAAAATGGTTGTCCAATCCATTATAAGGTTTGACCCTTGGGTTACTTCTACACACATGACTCTTGACCCCTAGTTAGAACTAACTTGGGAGTAGTAACATCAAGCTCACAACCTACATATGATCATATATATATATATATCTATATCTATACACATACATATGTATATGTATATATATAAACATTCCCCTTCTTTAATATTAGTTATTTTTAAGCTCATTGGTAGATTTTCAATCCTTGAATAATTTAAAACATATTATTAGTACATAATTTAAACATGTTAGTTTCCATTTTAACATGGAATCAAACCTTAAATAAATGATGCTAACATATTTGGTTATCCATGTTGGTGAAAGAAAAGGCAATGGGAGGTCTTAATGTTGCCTCCCCCAATCAACTTAAGTTCTTATTGGAGATGGGGAAAAAAATAAAAAAATAAAAATATAGATCCCAAATCATTTTTGTATTACTTACATGGAAGTTATTGAACAATAAATAATCAATTTGTTCTTTGAACCATACCTAGTAGCAAACAAAACACATATATGGTATATGTATCTAGATTCTAGTACCCCACCCAAAATCCGCTAAAATAGGGTAGTTTTGTTCACTAGCAACCCATTTATGACAAAATGGGTGTGCAAAGTTTCAAAAAGGGAAGATTTGCAATGAATTTTTGTGTTGTTGTTGTTGTCGTCATCGTCTCATCTTGGTTTAATCCACCAGACATCATTGTTGCCTTGATGTGTGTCTTTTAGAACTTTACATTCTAAACCCTAAAACCCTACATGCCCATTTTGTTGCATTTGGAGCTCTAAACCCTAAACCCCTACATGCCCATTTTGTTGCATTTGGAGCTCTAAACCCTAAAACCTGACGTGCTCATTTTCTTGCATTTGGAGTCCTAAACCCTAACACCCCTACATGCCCATTTAGTTGCATTTGGAGCTCTAAACCCTAAAACCCTACATGCCCATTTTGTTGCATTTGGAGCCTAAACTGTAAACCCCTACATGCCCATTTGGTTGAATTTGGAGCTCTAAACCCTAAAACCCAACATGACCATTTTGTTGAATTGGGTCATCCAACCTTTCCATGCAAAAGAAACAATTCTTCTTCATTCCATTACATGATGATATATTCACAACAATGTATATGGAAGTTGTGAAGAGGATATGATAGACAACAAGATACAAACAACCCAAAAAATAAAAATAAAAATTGAAAATGGAATTTTGTGTATGATGGATTATAAATTTGAAAAGTCCATATTGACAAATGATGTATTTCCCATTAAAAATTTTATTTTCCTTCAGAGAACTTATTTTTAAAATTTTTAACTTTTTTGAAAATAATATGATTAATGCTGAATTAACATATCAACCATGGTATTTAATATCATCCACAATAATTATTTTGTGTCATCCTTGACTACCTCTTATTTACACCTTTACATTTTTACTAGTCACCATGCACATAATTTTGAACCTTGGTAATGTGGAGGATGACATGTGTTTTTCTATTTTGGCTTTCATGAAATCAAAACTTTGCAATAGGTTCATTACCCATCTACCTCTTCTTGTGAGCTTGTTTGCACAACATTTTTATACATTGTAGAATTTTGCGTGTGCAGAATGCATTGAATAATGGAAAACAACACGACACCTATATGCTTGGCTCATGTTTGGCTAAATGGTTATTAGCCAAACACCTTGGGTTGCAAACATTTTCCAACCCCTCTCATCAATCCAATTGCAATGGATTTTGATCTATGACTTTTAAAAAGTTGTGAAAGTAAGTTAAATTGGTTTGCTTTTCTGGGTCACTTGTGCTAGAAAGGTTAGTTTTAGAGGTTCAATTCCTCCACAAGTGCTTGTGTTTGTAATTGAATTATGATGTTCACCTATTTGTTCAACATTGTTAGGTCTTATTTACACTTGTCAACCCATAAATATATTTCAACGATGGCTCAAAACATTACATTTCAACACATGTAATTACCATATTGAGAAAAATATCTGGCAATAAAACTCCACATGAAGTGCTGAAATGACCAAACAACTCCAAATATTTTCTCATCATAGCCAAATTTTAAGCTTTAGCACCTCTAGATACAGTTCTAGGGCAAAAATTTCCATACAATGGATTATCAAAGCAACTAGATTGAGAAAAAAATTAGCCAATGGGGCTAGTTTTAGTTCCCACCCAAATTAGTTGTTAGGCAAATTAGCATCTTTAGATTTCCACAAGTGGCCCCATTGGCTACTTTGCTAAAATGAAAAAAAATCCATTGGTATGAAATGTCGAAATTCAACATTTAATGCATAAGGTTCTAGAATAATTATAGTAGTTGTACATGTAAAAACAATGAAAACATATGTAACAACACACATGTAGCAACAATGGAGGCACGCACTTAGGCAAAATGAAAGACAAGGTGAAATTCAATTTATTAGAGAAATTGATGGTTTTATGAGCCCCCCCTCCCCCTTTAATGGTAATGTATTTTTTTTGCAAGGTTTTTTTTTGAATCTCACCTTGTTTATAACCTTGTTTATTCACTGTTTTGATGCTATATTTTAAAATTTTACAAATAACTATATTATATTTTTATTATACACCTTTAATGACCATACTTTCTTGCAAATCCATATTAGTTAATTGTGGGTGCATGTTTTGATGAGTTTTTTTTTTTTTTTTTTTTTTTTGCAATGGGCCATTTGATTGGCCCATCACCAAAAGATTATGAAATCTTCAAACTCTTCATGGTAATTAGGTTTAGGTCCTAAAGGACTACCTAGCTTGGTGTTAGGGGACTTATTAATACTTGAGTCCTTAACATCAAGTGTGAATGCACCTTTAAAAGTAGTAGTGCCTTTGTTAATAAAATTTGTTTGTTCATCACAAAACATCAAAACACATCATGCTATGCCGCCATTTGTTGAAGATGATGAAAGTTCATACATTTGAAAAATCTTATGATTACTAGTGTGGCAAGTGCTGTTGGCCCAAAAGTTTTTACCACATCCTCAAGTGATTTGTCCTTCCAAAACCTGGTTTTTTGGGAATTTATTAGAAATTTTTAGCAGTAGAGAGATCGATTTAAAAATCAATATATCTGCCACATTCTGAATCCAAATCTTACCAAAAATAAATTCCATTAAATCCTGCTCATCAAGAGCTTTTTCAAGAACACCACCACTAAAGGCACAATTCAAAATCCTCCAAAGATTTCAGCCATGATTTAAATTTAATTTTCAGTGGAAGAATTCATTCAATATTGAGGAACTTTTGCACCGCAAGTTCAAAACGCCATGGAACCAAAGCCCATGCACCTCTCTCTCCTTGTCGAGAGCTTTTCAAAGACACCTAGAACAAGTCCAAACGCCATGGAACCAAAGCCCATGCACCTCTCTCCTTGTTCGAGAGCTTTCCAAAGACACCTAGAACAAGTCCAAACGCCATGGAACCAAAGCCCATGCACCTCTCTCCTTGTCGAGAGCTTTCCAAAGACACCAAGAACATGTGATCTGAAGCATCCCAGTTCAGTGGATCTCATAAACTACAAAGCAAAAACAAACTACCTTCCTTCATAGATAGATGATGTAGTTGCAACAAATGATACCCACCCAACCAAAAGGGGATGTGAAAGTCGGATGCACCATTTTATGTGCCATATGGAATGACTACCTTATTCAAGACTTGGATGCTCAATTCCGAAAACCCCATTTGTGACTACGTATGTGCAATGTCTTCTTTTGCATGCATGCATGCAGGTATTCAAGTAATTTTGGATGCTTTTCAGTTCCAGGTTTAAATGAAACAGCCTACATAATTTGTGGCGTGCTTTATGGCATGTAATGCCCTCAGAGGGAGGGCGGAATCGCCGGAATAAGCATATCCCCTTGGCTCCACATCGGGCCTTTTTGGAATCTTGGGACATGTAATCTCTAGGCTCCAAATCCCCAAACTATCAATTCCCATAATCCATTCCTTCCAATAGGAAGCCTGGTAGTTCCGTGTCCGGTTCCAGTCCGACCTGTTTAACCAAAATAGGATGCTAGTTCCACATCCCAGTTCTACTAGAACCTGTTCTTCCCAATAGAAGCCTGGCTAGTTTCTAGATCCAGTAGAATTTTCTGACTTGGAAAAGGCTGAACCCCACCCCCTTTTTGGCTAGAATTGAAAAGTGGCAAAACCTAGAATACCTAACCTATAATGAGTTCTAGTGGAACCTGTTCTTCTCAAGACAAGGTGACTAGTTCTGGATAGAATTCCAGTAGGATTTTCTGACATGGAAAAGTTTGGACAGGAAACCTACTGGCCCCCCTTTACACACCAACACTGGAAGTTCTGGCTAGAATTGGAAAGTGGCTAAACCTAGAATGCTACTTCGCGTAAGCACCAAAACCCTAGCTTACCTAAAAAGGATGACGTTCCCATTATGGGAATTGATATGCGCATTATGGGAACTGACGTTCCCAATATGGGAACTGACGAGGCAGCTTCCCTTGTCCGTTTTCACCATCACCTTCGTTGTCGTCGTCTTCTGCCTCGCTGCGCTCTGACGGCCAGAGCTCTGCACCCGGTCGCGATTCCGGGACGACATTCGCTTCCCGAGCGTGCGAAAACTTTTTTGGGAAAGGTAAACATCATCGGATTTTGCATTGGAAGTTGTTTTTTTGGTTTCGTGAATTTTTTTTAGTTTTGTCATATTATTATTAACCACCTCAACAGATCGTTGTTATTCTTCTTTGCTTTCCTAGGCGTTTGGGATCTCTCTGCAATCTCTTTTCTGTAAATACAAGGACCTTCGTTTGCGCGTTTTGAAGAAGTTTCCTTCCATTGATATTGTTGTTATATATATTTTCGCGGTTCTTTGCAGTTGCGGAACTTGCTTGCTTGTTTGTGTAGTCCACCGATTGCAGTTTGAAAATTGTTTTCGCGGCGGCCAATTGCGGGACTTTGGTTTTCCAGTTTTCGTGCGGTTCTGCTGCAGTGGAGGACTTGCCTGTCAATTGTGTGTTGGCATTCGTCTCTTGTCAGCACAATTACAAGTAGCTGTTCTGGAAACGAGTGCGTTTCAGGGAGGGATCGCTTGCAGCAGAGATAGTTCTTAGCAATCTAGTACTTGCGAGAACGATGATGGAGAAATAGTAGAGCTGTTGTTAACAGGTCTCTTGTATCACAAACAGCAAAATGAGCAGACGTCTTTCAAAGAGAAAGTTTCCAACATCTTCTTCCCTCGAGAGAAATCGAAATCAGATCGATTTGTAATCGTAGCGATGTTTTACGCTCTCAGAGAAGAAGAGCAAGGAATTTACGGAGTGTTATTTTCTTTTTTCTTTGCTCTAGAAGAACTTGTTCACTGAGGAACTGGCGCGTTCTTTGTGTAGAAGGATTTGTTCGCCGAGGAACTGGTGCGTTCTTGCTGTAGAAGGATTTGTTCACTGAGGAACTGGTGCGTGAACGCACTTGTGTGCCGAGGATCGTAGAAGAAGCTGAAGGAGAGAAGCATGACATTGCCATCAGCGGATCCCCCAGGCGAAGCAGGACGTGCGATGACGCACTCCGATTTTGGATATCTCTCCTCAGAAGCAGCTGTTGTCACTCCTCGGGTGAACGACGAGCCTCTAGTGTCCGACCTTGTTCCACAGGCTCTCTCTTGGTCTTCATTGAATGGCCTTGTGATCGGCGACAAAAATCACAAGGTAAGGTATTACCGTTCTTTCTTGCTGCGCGCTTTCTTTCTTAGTTTTGCGTGTTGTTTTTGGTTTGCCTCTCCTTCATTCTCGCTATTCGTTTCTTTCGTTCTTGAGAGCCTGTTTGATGCATGCAGCATGGTAGTAAGAGCTTGTGGAAATCTCCGACTCACATTCTGACAATCTTTCCTGTTACTACAATGCATGTCTGGCGTGAACTGGTGGGAAATTGCAGAGGTCGGGAACAGTTCCGGGCATTGGACTAGTGCATGCACCGTTTTCACTGCTACCATCTCCGTTTCCTCGGCAAGCCTTCTCACAGGCCATTGAGCTTGCTCCTCTTTTCAACTTGCTTGCTCACAGGGTTAGCCAAGACGCAGAGTTTTTGCAGCAAACACTTGCTAGGTACCTAATGTCTACCCTTCAAAAAAAGAAAAGTTCTTGGATTCCGTTGAGAGCTACCTATTTCCTCTTGCATTGATTGCTATCGTGAAGGGTGGTGGATTTCTGAGGATTGGGTTTTGCAATTTTCCATTTATTCAGGATATGGGTGGATTTCTGAGCACTGGGTTTTACAATTTTCCATTTTTTCAGGATTATGTGGTGGATTTCGGAGGATTGGGTTCTGCAATATCCATTTTTCCAGGAAATTTTTGTCATGCAATCAATGGCTATGCAGAACCTGCTAAGTTTTTTTGCCATCTGCCTTGTGCCTCATTCCTTCGTGTTACAGGACAAGGAAGGCAGATCACTTCATAGCAAGGCTTCTTGATATTCACTTGCAGATGTTGGACGAGGGCGTGAAGCAGGTTTGTTCCAAGTGGCCCCTTGTCAGAATAGCTATGTTTGGTTTGAGAATTTTCCTAAAGTTATTTCTAAATTTTTAAACAGGAGTCATATGCAAATATTTTTCCAAGACTGGTCTGGAAAAAATTCTGTCATTTCCAAAATAACTCCTGCAGAATGGTGTAGCAAATGAATCCTGACTTTGGCTCTAAATAAATCCTGTAATTTCTGGAATACATATCCTGTAAGATGGCATAGCAATATAACCCTGAAGCCCCTCTAGCTTCACATGAGTCTGCTGGAACTGCAAAGAGATTTGATATTTGTGTTGCAGTCAAAGTGGAATATCTCAACTTTGGTGAGAAATATGGGTGAACAAAATGGGTGTTCAAAACCAGGTGATCTAGGTGTTCTCCTCATGAGAATCCAAATCCACAGATTTAAGGGTGAATTCAAGAGTCATATTATAGTCACTGGAAATTTGAAACTGTCACCAGGAAACCGAGACCTACATTTCACATATTACTACTGATCTTGGGTTCCTGTCCTAAGCTAATTTTGAAAATACTTGGTGCAGAAAATTCAGCTAGGGCTTCACCGGAGTGATTATATGTTAGACACAGCAACAGGGGAGCTGCTTCAAGTAGAGATCAACACTATAGCATCCTCTTTTGCTGCTCTGGGTTCCCTTGTTACCTCTTTGCACAGGTATTCATGTCTTTTTCTTGCTTGCAGTTCAATTCTTTTGTTTCATTCTGGACTTTTTCATTTTTGACTTTTGCGGTGGCAGATGTCTGGTCAGTAAGAGCATTGAGATCATTTTTGAAATGAGCACTAAACATTCATCTTTTGTTGCTTTGTTGTGACAGGCATTTGATCAATTGGTGTGGAGATGGTTTAGGATTGGAAGCTGCGAATGTTCCACAAAATGGTGCTGTGGATGCATTTGCACAGGCTTTCGCTCTAGCTTGGAATGAGTATGGTGACAATAGGTGAGCCTCAAAATCAGCTGACAGAATTAGGGGTGTGTGGATATAAGGGCTTGAGGGGATATGTGATAGAGCAAATAGTTTTCTGACAGGAAAAAACTGACATGGCTTGCAGGGCAGTGGTGCTCATGGTGGTGTCTCCAGAAGAGAGGAATATGTATGACCAGTATTGGCTGGCATTGAAGCTCTTCCAGTCTTATAGTATCAAGATGATTCGAAAATCTTTCACTCAAGTTCTTGCTGAAGGCAAGCTGGGTGATAACAACACACTTTTCATGTAAGAGAACACAAAATGCCATGACATTTCTGCCCAGAGGTTGGAATTATCTATATGAACCTTGACAGAAGAGATATTAAAGTACTAGAGGTGGTCTTGCTTTGCTCGAACTTAGTGCACATTCTTGTCAGCTAATCAAACCAAAGTTTAAGTGATGCTTTCACAGTAGGACATCACTAGAGACATACAACACCAAATATGAGATTATAGGCACTTGTCTACTATTTCAAACCTAAAATATAGTTCAAGCAGAAAGTTGCTCTTATGGTGAAGAGGTTGACAGCTTGGCATTTGGATTTGATATATTGTGGACTGTTACAGTGGAAAGCAGGTTATCTCAGTGGTGTATTACAGGGCAGGATACTCACCAGATGATTATCCTTCTGAGAGTGTAAGTATTTTCTTGAACTTGCCTGTTATTTACTAACCTGCACCTGATCTTGCAATCTTGTTAATACAGGAATCTCAAATGTTTTTCAGGGTCTCATAGTGTCATGATGTGAGATCCCACATCAATGCAGCTCAGCTGCTCCAACTTGCTTAGAAGATTTGACCTTGAGACAAAAAAGTAGGCTTTCAATTGAAGGCTATTGATACTCTCAAATGTTCAGCAGTTGGTAAAGCTAAGAATCTAAAGCATTGTCTTGATGCTCTTTTGTGCATAATTTGGTTGAGCAGGAATGGGATGCAAGGCTGCTATTAGAGCGGTCAGCAGCAGTCAAGTGCCCCGATATTTCCTATCATCTAGCAGGTGCCAAAAAAATCCAACAAGAGTTGGCAAAGCCAGGAGTAGTTGAGAGGTAACAGTTTTCTTTTTCTTTTATTTACAAACATCTTTGCATGTCAGAGTTGAATTGTGTTAAGTATGTTTTAATTCTTCTTTTTTGTGTTCTAGATTACTAGTGAGATACACATAGTTTTGCTGTACTAATATATTCCTCGGGTGACCAAACATGCAGATTTTTTGAGAACAGGGAAGATATTACAAAAGTTAGGCGTTGTTTTGCGGGACTATGGGGTCTTGATGATGAGAACAGTGCTGCAATTATTGAGGAAGCAATTAGGAACCCTGAAGGCTTTGTACTCAAGCCTCAACGAGAAGGAGGAGGTAGTGCCTCTGTTCATGCTCTATTCCAAACTTGTTCTATTAAGCTAGGGGAGGAGAAAGATGAGATGTTTGACATATCCTCTTTGACTGTTTTGTCTGTTGCTTTTTGAAGTACCTATTTTGTAAGGTTTTGAGGGTTGTGAAGTGCCTTATATAACCAATTTCCTCCATCTTCTGCCTCTCTACTTTTTTGTTCCTTTTATATTTCAGAACAGGCTTTGTGGTTAGAACCTTTGCATCTCCAGAAACCTTCCAAGAAAGCAGTTTGGAGACTTGTGGCGGGCTGTTACATCCACTGTGCTCAGGTTGATTTTTCTTTTTTCTTGGATTGTGGACAGGTAATAACATATATGGAGCAGATGTTAGCAAAAAACTAGTTGAGTTGAGGGACACTGATGGTGGTGTTGGACTGGCTGCCTACATTCTAATGCAACGTATATTTCCTCCTGTTCATCCTGCATATCTAGTTCATGATGGCATTTGGAGCTGCGAAGAGACAGTCTCTGAACTTGGGATTTTTAGTGCATACATAAGGTACATACATGCTCTCACCTCATAACAGTTTCAAATGAGCTTGTTACAGTGTCATCTTGCCTATAAAAGTTTTGGTAGGTAGATTGACCCATCTCACAGATTATGGCATAGAGAGTTGGCATGCATCCTGTAATTGCAAGAGTTGCACAAAGGGCAGTCGTATACTGTGAGACTGCTTTATGAAACTGAGAGTGGAACCTGCACATCCACAGCTTAAAACACTTGTTATCATATCTCTTGCTTGAATGGTCAACAACAATTGCAGTAGTCTGTCCCTCTTTAATACCACACTGTTTTCTGAAAATCTATTCAACAAAGAATGTGCATTCTGTGTTTGAGGTGGTGAATTTGACACACAGATGTTGTCACTGGATGTTCTGAGGTGGTGCATTCAATACAGAGAGAGAGACAGAGAGAGAGATTGTCACTGAATGTCCATCAGATTTATTTACAACTGTGGATTTTATGATGTTCATTGACTCTGCAGAAATGGCAATAAGGAAGTTTTGAATACAGAAGCTGGCTATCTGTTGAGAACGAAATCTTCACAAACCAATGAAGGTGGAGTAGCAGCTGGTTATGCTGTACTTGACAGTGTACACCTGATCTAGCTCCATGCATGGATCTCAACTGGAAAATTTCAGGGCAGAACACTTTCCTTACTTTCCTGTCCAATTTTGCAATGTATGTCACAGGTAATTAGTGTTAGTTGGATTTTAGTTTTCAGATAGAAGGGTATGTCCTGTCGATATCCTCTGTTTTGAAAATGTAAATCATTTGCTACAATTTTGTTTTGTTGGGGTTTTATCACACTCATGAAGTCCATGCAGTAGTTGTCACAATGGAGCTTTGCCAAAATGTAAAAATATCTTGTTTGCAATCCTGTATTTGTTTCAATTTCTGCTGGTACCAGATGTTAAGAGGGTTCAATTTCTGCTGGCACCGGACAATAAGAGGTTTCAATTTCTGCTGGTACCAGAGCAGAAGAGGTTTTGTGCTTCATGAGTGGAATGTGAAGGCACAGGAGTGTCACTATGTTGCACTTTCACAGGAATTATTTGTTTGCACATTGGGGAGAACAAGCTTGGTTTATGTTGCTGTTATCACCCTTTCAGTTGCAAAAGTCAATGATGGCACATATGCAATTGATATTTTGCTCAGTGAAACCCTCTCCAGACCATTTAGGTGATGGAAAGGTCCTGATTGCAAATGATGGGAGAGAAGGTAACAATGCTTCAAGAAGGCTTCAACCAGATACAATAATGTATACGAATTTTTCCTTTTCTTTTATTTTTTCAATTGACACACTCTTGGGAAATGATTCAAATGTTTGTGGAGAAATAAATCTCATTATTCCCTGATGTGACCAAACGCTGAATTCAACAAAGAAATCAATTTGCTTCACTGGTCTCTTTTATTTGTGGTAATTGTGTTTCATGTCTATCACTTTCTCAAGTTTTATCTGCCTACAAAAAATTGTCAGTGTTGGCGACAAAAAGAGTGAACCACAAAGGATTGTGGACTATCCTCACATGATTGCTGCTCTGACTTTGTAATTCTTGCCCTGCACATTAAAAAAATCAGTATTTGGGAATGTGAGAGATTTGTCAAATGAGTTTCACAATGTAACTCCCCAACAGAAATCCATGAATAACAGTTCTTGGTTGTTTCTGCAAATTAATAGTGGTGAGCAATTCTACAAAGCAAAACAAAGAACGACTCATGCCAATCATTTGTGTTATATCATGCATGTTACTAGATTGATGCCTGGCACTATTGAAACCACTAAAGTCAAAAACATAGAGGAACATGCACGCAAATCAGAGCACATAGGAGAAAGATTGACACCAATTAGAGCATATAAGAGAAACAAGAGCTGTGAAACAAAAGACACTAATTCAAGCACACATAGGAGAAACAAGAGCTGCAGTTTGATGCTTAAAGTTTGTGTTTTCCATTTTGTGTTTTCAGCTTAGATTCCTGTGGTTCCAAGTGAGTTCCTTTTGTAACACCGAAGATGAAACTTTATTATGGTTGCAAGTGAGTTCAATTTGTAACACCAAAGATGAAACTTCTTGTGGTTGGAAGTGAGTTCATTTTGTAGCACCAAAAGACAAGACTCCAGTGAGATGCTCCTGAGAGATAAAATATCTCAAACATGAAAAAGCTGGAACCCTGTTGACACTGAATTGGGTTCCAACAACAAATAACTGGTATATAAAACTAATATTCTGCAGTAAACACCTTACATCTACCCTTACAACCTCAGAAGATTCAAGAAAGCACCAAACATCATTGCAGCTGACTGTTCGGAACTATAGATGACATTCTTCTCACCAAGCAAAAGCTTACTGTAGGTAGTGCAAACTTCAGATAGCTAATTGTGTTTTACCTTTTAGCAATGCGTTTGACACAATCAAGCCTCAGGTTCTGGAATATGAACTGCTTCTGGTTTTTTTCCTCTAAATCTCCATTGATTTGTCACTCCTGTTTTGGACCAAAAAACTGCTCAACTTTTGAATTAGCAAGTACTGGTTTGGATAATTCTTGTTCTTTAGAGAATGACATGCAGGGAAGATGAGTTCAGGGGACTTCAGACTCATGTAGATTCCTCAGAAGCAGTACTTCAATTCCTATCTTCCTTTTTTGTTACCTCTCTCCTTGCATAATGACAGACAAACAGACAGACAGCCAGACTATGCAGCCAGGTTGGGTTGACAGTAAAAATTGCATTCAAAAGACTTTACACTGTGTCAGCTGTATGATTGGTGGTTTTCCAAGTGGGAGTCCACAAGATGGATTTTGTTTTATGTTTTTCACTTCAATATCCATGACCAAGGACAACTACTATCTCCACATCACAATTCTAGAACAAAGATTACATACATACCTATAGTGAATTTGTATCAAAGTATTCATGTTGGTGTTCACATTCAGACAACAAGGTAGTTGTGGATGGAAAAAATTCATCAGCTTGAGCTGTGAAAAGTTGATGCTGTTCTTCATTTCTCAGCCTTGGCCCTGAATTAGTTTGGTACCTATAGTCACCCCTTCACTTCATAAGATCTATTTGTTATCCAGTGAAACCTTGACTCATCCAAAATGTTAAAAACAAGTGTCTGATTCCAAGGTGATATTGCTGGACTAATGAAGGACTAGGTTTGAGCTGAATGGACAAATGCAAATCACTGCAGAAATGGGTTGTTTGTCATTGATAGAAGACTAATTGAGTTTGCAACTGTTTAACCTGGCCACTATCTTACAAGCTGAAGTATGAAAATAGTAGTTCATTTACTCATTGGAACTTTGAGTAGTGGCCAGTACTCTGTACCTGTGCCACACATATAGGAAGAGCCCAAGGCCTACAAATTGGAAGCCAACTGTCTCCCCCTCCAAAAGTTTGTCCCCAGCGATATTAATACCTCCCTGGAAGTCCAAAAGACTCATTCAGAACTTCTGAACAATAACCAAGTGAACTCAAGCAGCTTGGTCAACAATTGGTTTTTAGCAAGAATTGAAACTTTTGAGAATGTCAAGGCGATGTTCCTCTCATAGACATATTCCTTTGGTTCAGAATGTAATAATTGAGCTGAACAACACATAGATTAGTGGCAAAATCATTCATTCCAACTGAGGAACTACACAATACATGTTAGAAAGCTTGAGTCTTGCAATAACATAATGATGAGATAACAACAATGTGACAAACCAACTACTGATTCTAGAAATAATATTTGAGGGGAAAAAAAACTTTGGACCTTGTAAATAGAATAGATTTCCAACATCTCAATGTACAAAAAAGCACAATGAGGATACTTTACATACCATCACGTTCCAAACATCCCTCATGAGAACTGCCACAATGAATGTAAGAGCACTTGTTTTCACTATCAATAGTAACTCTGCAACTGCCTGCATTCATTTGCACATACATAGATTAGCATTCATCCTGTTTCTCCCGGCTTGCAAGTATTTGGATAGTATACCCTCCAGAACATATGTCAGAATCTATGAGGTTAAACACATTACTATACTATACATTCAAGGAAAAACAAAACCAATTCAAGTCACAATCATGTCCTGAAATGGGAGTGGACCTTTTTTACTTTTTTTTGAAGAAAATGTGAAAGAGGTTATATATGAAGAAGTTGGAATACCCACTTCTAATGTGGAAAGGATGCAGCAAACAGAAAAGTGGCTAAACGCATGAAGAATATGACTCTGAGTATCAAAAAGTCGATAGCCACCAATTTTGTCCCAAGGTTCAGTGCTCATAGAAAATCCAAGTGATATAAACACCATTATAGGTGCAATATATTGCAATGCAAACAAGGGAGTGTCCAGTCCTGCAGTAATTCTTCCACAGGCATTTCTTTAACAAAATAATTACATCATATTGGGCCAAGACCCCAAGAAAATGAGCACCCCAATTTAGCAATATTAGCACCTAGTGTGATCAGCACTCCCCTGAGAAGGTTTTTATCAATTGTCAATGTTTTTCTTTTTGCAGAGACAAAAGAAAATCATTAAGACCATTGTTGCCTCAGAGAGCAAAAATGGTTCTCCACTCTGATAACAATGGAAATCACTTGGAAGAGAGTTGGGGGGAAAAAAGGGGGACAAAAACCTGACCTCGTTTCTGTCAGTTGTTTGAGCAATATTTGGGCGCAAAGAATATGCACAAGACAAAAGGGGATTCAGTCTTAGCACATAGCATAACAGATATCAATAAGCATGACATTTTCCAGTTTCCATAACCAATTCCATTTGTTTATATACTTTCTTGAGTTCAGGATATATGTTACATAAAACATGCCAAATTCACATGCTGGATTGTGGGGTGTGGATTCATCAACAGTAAACCATATAAAGAGTCAAATCATGGGCTCAAGTCAAGACCACACACTCAATAGTCTAAACTAAAACTTCCTGTTACCAGTCAGGGAATCCCATGCTACTGGACATTGACATTTATAGGTTGCAGAAATGCATTGATGCAGACAGTAAACAAAGAAAAATGGACCTTTTATGGTTCTGTCAAGATAAACATAAAAGCAAACTTACACCCATTGTTGTGTCTTTTCCATTATGCAAACACTAGTGAGTCATAATGTTTGAGATGTTTCAAGTATGATGATGAAAGAAAGGTCTAACCTGCAAGAGATCTTGGGCACAAACCCAATGTAATGCTGACACAGAGCCTCCCATCGCCAAAAACAAAAAGTCTAGTATATTGTAGTGTTCAGTCATTGCTTTTGCAGCTGCAACTCTACTAGTGATCATTCATCAGTTTTTTGTATGTGCACTTCTCATTGTTACTTGATTGTTCCACTATCTTGACTTTAGTTTGGATATTTGTCTCAGACAAAAACTGAAAATTCTGCTACAGCAACTGGGAGTGGAAAAATTGCAAGGAGTAGTTTTGCTCACTTATCAAAAAGCTTCCAGTTGTCAAGGATGCAATACTCGCCATCAGTCTCATTGAGGGGTTTTGCAAGCTGTTTTCCAAAGACAAATCCACCTTAGCTTCAATATGATGCACATATGGATCAAATTAGCAAATTTGAAATGCAATGTGCTCCTCATCTGTCAGGATCACACCATTTTAGCTATTGGGTCACTATTACAAAGTAGCTATTGCAGCCTTCAGACAGTCCATTACCATGACTACTCTTCATTGATCCACCAAGATGCCCCACCTTTTAGACATGAGTTGAAAAAGTGTGGGTTACACTTGAACTCACCGTAATGAATATGAATAAAGGAGAACAAGAAAAGGTGTTCCTGCTTTGCACTGCAAAAGCAAAGACAACCATCATTCTGATTCTTGTCATTCTAGTTGAACATAATATGGATTGTAACCTAAGAGCTTCAGAAGTCCCAATGGTTTTCCAACAAACTTTTCCCAATACAGGCACACTTTCTTTGTATGAACTAGATTATTCTGCTCTATTCCATACCACCAAAACATGCAACCCACTTAGTTCCATGACAAATCAGAGGAAGTTAACATGATGGAGCATGAAATGACAAGGACGCATATAGTGGAAAGGTAAGCAGTACCAGATTGCTAGTTCTCTGGGGGATGAAATGTGACATTTTCATGCTGACATCAAGGGTTGCTACAACTGCTGTGGGGAATACTGGTTATCACACAATAGAAGCCAAAAGAAATGAATCCTCTTAGATCATCATTACCCATATCTAGGGATTATTGGACAACCATGTAAATTAGATGCACATTACATCAGTTGGAATGGAACTGACCAACTAGCATTCGCCTGGTGCTAAAATTACATTACAGAAAATCACATGATTCAAGAGCAATGAAGAGACTTGCATTTGCAATGAACATATCTGATGTTAGTGTATTACACCCATCCAGAGTTAATGAATGAATCAAAAGGGCGGCTCCACAAATACATGGGTTTTGTGCCTTTATCAGGTTGCTTGATTGATAAACAAGCTGCTTATGGAATGGGCAATCAAATTCCATACCTTTTTGGAAGTACAGGGACCATGAGATGCTTGGTGAGGAAGATGTAATACTCCAATGGCGCCGAATCAATGTGGAGATCACTGCATGAAATGTGAACCTAATTGCATGCAGTAACGAAGGTGCTGGAAAATCCATAAAACTTGCATCTTTGCTGTACATTTGATACCTGCTCAGGGGGTACAATGACATCAAGGAATGCAAAACGACACTCATAAAGTTGGGAAAATGTTTCAGAAATCGATGAAAGCACAAAAAATGGAGAGATCTTGTGTTTCTACATCTGCTGTGGAAAAACATCTTGCAGACAGACAACATTCTGATTGACTGATGCAGCATAAAGAACATAAGAGTAGCACTAAACACCTGGGGTCTGAAAATCGTTGGTTGTTTTTGGGGGGAGGAGTGTTGGGGAGTGGGGGAGCAGGGGATTCACCATTTCATTACAGAAGTTGAGGCATACAAAATACACACATAGTACAGGGTTTTCCAGGCTGACAGTCTTCTGGCACTGGGAGAAACGCTTGGCCAGATTGGCAACTCCATATCCTCCCTCTGAAAAAACGCTTCACCCATTCTGTGCACATTTTCTGGAGCTAGCCCTGAAATCAATGACTAACAACACTGTCAGTCAGTGCAAATTCCATTCACCACATGTGGAAGAAGACCTCTGAATTTGGAAGCACAACTCAAAATAACTAACTAGCACCGATGCAGAAACCTGAGAATGGATCTTCTTCTCAGTAGCAATGCAGAAACCTGAAAATGGTTCTTCTTAGTAGTAATTGCAGAAACCCAAAAATGGATCTTCTTTGCAGGGTAACAATGCAGAAACTTGAAAATGGATCTTCTCAATAGCAATGCAGAAACCCCCAAAAAATGATCCTCTTAGTAACAATACAGAAACCTGAAGAAAAATGATCTTCTTCTTAGTTCTACTGCTGTACTGGTTGTTGAAACCTTATGTTTTACATTCTACACAAGCTAAAATGATGCTTACAAAAAGGAATTGTGGTGATGGAGTTTAGTGAACCTTGTTTGTAAAATTCTATCACTGAAAAAAGCTGAACATCAAAAGAGGACTGGCAAACAAAATCCAAAGGAAAGAAACTGCATGAAGAATGCTTTGTACAAAAAGAAAAATATGGAAAAGAAATTGAGCATTTCTTGCATCTGAAATCAAGACTAACCTAATTTGTGAAAGAGAAAGAAATTCAGCCTTTCTCATTCATGGAAAAAAAAAAACCAAACAAACAAACAAGCATGCTAGCTTCCAATACTCCCTGAAGCTAGGAAAAAATATTCATACCTAATTCAGTAGTGGAGTCAGAGGTTGAAGCATCATTCAGGGAGCTTGATGATCCACCATTTGCAAGCATCTCAGCAGCTTTTCTTCTTCCTGTCTTACTACTCTCTTCTTGTGCTTGAGGAAAAGACAGATAACTGTTCCTGAATATGCCATCCTCTTGTTCTTGTTCTTCTTCTTCGTCGGTATCATCATCATGTCTACCATGTTGAAAAACATCAACAGCAGAAGGCAAGCAGAAAGAGGTGCGAGCTGACTCACACTGCAATGCATTTCTCGCATCATCATCGTCATCAGACTCACCTTCAACAGGCGTGAAGAAGAATGTTGATGCGGCATCGAGGTCTGGATTGCTTTTCTCTTCTTCTTCTTCTACCTCTGGAGAAGCAGCAGCATCGTCTTCTTCTTCGTCTTCTTCATCTGCTTCACAGTCCTCTTGCTCATCATCAGATTCATCAGCCTCATCTCTCTCTTCATCATCAATTGCATCGTGTATACCGCGGATATAGATCGCTCCAGACTTGCTGGTTCTTAGTAAGCCGAAGAAGAATGTTTCCTCCTCGTCCTTCTTCTTCTTCTTGCTTTGATTGTATGCCGCATGAGCTTTAGAGCGAGAAGCAGAAGAAGAAGAATGCTGTTTACTTGTAGTAGTGGTGGTGGTTCTGCTTGTGTACATGATGAGCAATAGCACTGAAGAAATTGCTAAAGCTCCTAACAATGCCATTCTTTGCTTGTTGCTCAGTTGTGAGAACTGCGATCTCCACAGACTCGCTGCTGCTGCTGCTGCAGATGCTTCTTGTGACATCTTGAAACCAATTGACGATGACAAAGAGATGCTGCAGTCGGAGACCGATGTTTCAAGGACTCCAAACTGTCGATCTCAAAGATCGACCTCACCATTCATAACTGTACTGACAAGAAGAAGTGCCATCAGGACCTAGAAGAAGAAGAAGATGCAGAAGAAGATGGAGCAAGCATTTGTGTGGCCTTGGAAATCTCACAAGTGGGCTACCTTTCTAGCAATCTCCATGTTTGCATTCCTTTTGCGGATGCTTGTGTCGTTGCACTCGTATTCAGGTATATGTTCATGACCTATTTGCCCCTTTCTCTCTTCTGTTGTCACAGAAAAAACATTGAGGAGGCTTTTCTCTGTTGAAAAAAAGACAGAGGAGCAGCAGTGGCATCTCCTCTGAGGCTTGTTTTTGTTGAATGCAGCCTTCTTGCCAAACCCTTGATTCTTCCTGGAACTACCCAAAATCCTCATTCTTTGGATTGTGGAGGTGAGGCCACTCCCCCTGAAATCCTAACTGGAAACCACATAAGTGCTATTGAATGTTGGTGAAGCCAAAAGCCTTGATTCTTTCTGGACTCCCCAAAATCCCCAGTCTTCAGATTGTAGAGGTGTGGCCATCCCCCCTGAAATCTAAACTGGAAACCACATAAGTGCTGCTCAATGCTGGTGAAGCCTTCCAGAGCCTTGAATTCAAACAATCATCATCCTCATACTCTTGCAGCCATCAACTCTCTTAGCCCAGTGACTGGATTGTGTGTGTTGCTGCGGCATCTCACTGTGCATGATCCTTGACTCCCTCACCCTTTAACCTATGTGTGATGCTCGTTCTTGCTTTGCCACTGTTGTCTTCAGCATCAACAATTATGGGTCTCCTTTTGCTTCTGTAGATGCCCAAATCCTGAATTTGTCTAGATCTTGGATTTTGTTCTTGCAGGTGCTGCAGTGCCTCCCAAATATGGAGACTATGAAGCTCAGCGGCATTGGATGGAAATCACGGTTCACACTCCAGTGAAGGAATGGTACCAAAACACTACAGATAACGATCTGCGTTACTGGGGACTTGATTACCCGCCTCTTACAGCATACCAGAGCTTTGTGCATGGTATTTTTTTGAATGCTGTTGAACCTGCTGCAGTAGCACTTCATACATCTCGAGGTTATGAAAACACCAGCAGGTATGTCTTGGTAGTACAAATTTGACCTTCTCTTTATTGGATACAAGTGCCAGATCTATTCTGCAAAAAGATGGTTGCACAGGGAGAGGCACACTAAAGGAGAGGGATAGACATGGGCATAAAATTGAGTCAAATGACAAGGAAGACAATTTGGGGCAATTGATTGAGAGGGGTGCAGCAAATTGCTGATGCGTTGGACGGTTCTGTCATCAGACATCCTTGTGTTCTTTCCTGCAGTCCTTGTCTTTGTTGCTCTGTACTATCGCCAACACGCCAATCAAGAGCAGGCCTGGGCTCTAGCTATGATTCTTCTTCAACCAGCTCTCATGCTGATTGACCATGGGCACTTTCAGGTTCTTCCCTTGCCATCCATACAATTGATTGCTTTGCACTTTATTTACCTGCAGTCAGTTGTATCCGGAGTTTATGTCTAATTGTTGACGAGGAAAATGGCAACCAACTGAAATCCTTACAAACAACATCAATTGAATGAGCGAATGAGTAGATTATGTGCAAAACATCATAACCAAAAATTTTCATTGTTTTCAGTATAACTGCATCAGCTTGGGTCTGGCGGTTGGAGCTGCTGCAGCTGTGATTATGAGGCAGGAGCTCATGGCATGCATTTTGTTCTCTCTTTCACTCAACCACAAACAGGTATTAGTCATGCTAGTTAACTATAAGAGCCAATCATTCAGTTACAGATTTGGTTAACCAGCAGTTTTATGTGATTGGCTCTTATAGTTAACCATAAGAGTTTTAGCACCCACTTCTTTCATCCAGATATGTGGGTTGTTGAGCAATGGGTCTTGCCATCCTAATCATTTTAAGCTTGTGCTGGTTGAGATAGCTGTGAAAAGTCTCTGCTTGAACTTGGTACTGATGCAAGCAGTGATGTGAACAGTAGTGTCTGACTATTTTAAGCTTGCTGTTTGCCACTTACTGAGGCAAGTATCTGCTTGAAGCAGTATTTAGCTCAATGCCATATTGGTAGCTATTTAAGAAGTGCTGAAGAGTATATAAAGACTACTCCACATTAATCTCTTTCTTATTATCAATTTATGGATGCAGATGAGCACATATTATGCACCAGCATTCTTTGCCCATCTTCTGGGTCGGTGTTTCCAGTGTCGCTCTCCTGTGGTGGGTGTGATGAGGCTAGGTGTCATGGTGTTGGCTACATTTGGTGTTTGCTGGTGGCCTTTTTTGTCATCATGGCAGTCAGTTTTGCAGGTAGATCCTCTGGTCTTCTATCAGAATGACCTTTTATGCATACAAAAATTCATTTTGCATTTACATGGTAATGAAGTCTGATTGCCAGAATGGGTATGGGTTTTCACTGCAGGTATTGTCTCGATTAGCCCCCTTGGAGCGTGGTCTTTATGAGGACTATGTGGCCAATTTCTGGTGCAGCACATCATTACTGGTAAAATGGAAACAGCTTTTTTCCATTCCAATGTTAGCACGCCTTGCTATGGGCATGACAATAGGAGCATCCCTCCCATCCATGGTGCAGCAGATTTTGGCTCCAAGTGCTGAAGGCTTCCTCTTCTCAATGCTCAACAGTTCTTTTGCTTTCTACCTGTTTGCATTTCAAGGTCAGCAATGGTTTGCCCAACTCTAAAGTGTAGTGAATGCTACACTTACCATGCTCATCAGTCCAGCTAAACAGAGATCACTGGGAGCCAATCATTCAGTTACAGATTAATTTTTTTCTTTTTCAGTTACAGATGTGGGGCAAAGCCTTGGGGGAAGACTGCAGAACTCCTGCAAGGCAATATCCATAAGGTCATAGATTCAAGAGACTCTCAGTTGCAAACATGGGCTCACAGGGTGTTGTCATTCTCCTTTTTGTCTGTCATATATATGAGCTTGCAACATCTTGCAATGAGGATGCATGCTGATTGATGTTACTTGCTGTTGCTGTTCACAGTGCATGAGAAGTCAGTATTGCTGCCGGTGCTACCAGCAACTCTATTGGCACTTAATGAGCCTCAAGTGCTGCAATACATAGTACCAATGGCAGTAATGTCCATGCTCCCTTTGCTTCGGCGTGATGGTCTTATCATCCCTTACTTTGCTCTTTTGAGTCTCTTCTTTCTCCTACCAGCACATCCTGTATATGGTCCCCACGGGAAACCAAACAAACAGAAAGGAGGTATTGTCAAATCCTCAGCCCTGAACTTGCTACCATTCTGTTCGATATCAGGAGCTGTAGTTCTCCATTTGATCTATCTGTTTCTACACCCACCTGCAAGATATCCATTTCTGTTTGAGGCCTTGATCACTGTATACTGTTTTGCGCATTTTCTGGCACTAGCCATTTATACAAACTGGAGACAATGGTTTCAGCTGGTTGACAGAGCAGAGGTGTCCGCTGACAAAGAGGAGTAGGTGTCACAATTCCATTAGTCATGGCATCATGGCATTCTACAAGACCATTGTATGTCCCATTGCAAGTGAGGAGACACAAAGTAATACACCCTTTGTTTTGACAGAACAATTTTCCACTTGTGTTTCAGGGCTACTCAAAGAAGTACCTTCTGTACCATGCCAGAAAGATAAATTTCAAAGTTATTGGATTGCAATTTCTGTTGTGGAGGTACAGACTATGACAATTGACACATTGTAAGCTTTGTTAACCATTACAATGTTCACTGATGTCAAAGTGATGTTGTATTGCTATAACTCCTCTTGAGTGCTAGCAATACAAACATCATGGTTGAGCTTGCTCTGTTGCTTCCAGAAATGTGATGTTTCTTGCTTCCAGAAATGTGATATTTGTTGCTTCCAGAAATGTAATATTTGTTG
Source organism: Sphagnum contortum (assembly GCA_963920785.1). NCBI lineage: Eukaryota > Viridiplantae > Streptophyta > Sphagnopsida > Sphagnales > Sphagnaceae > Sphagnum > Sphagnum contortum. The sequence continues at coordinate 12,174,957 of OY987276.1, forward strand.
CCGTATATATCCATCCATATACAATAATGATGGTTGTTACATTGAGATCATTTGCCAAATATACGTTGATAAGACATTATTCAACAATTCAATGAAAGTTACAAACTTTTTGCAATAATTGTCTCAAATGAACCTCTTTTTTTTAAAAAAAAAACATCAAACTTCATACAACTCAAGATTTGTGTTTTGCATGTTTTCATTAAAAAACAAGTTTGCTTTTATGTTGTTTAGTTTGATATGTAAAATGCTTTGAAAATGACAAGTATTTTTATTCTTGTCATCAAATTCAATTCTTTACTATAACTATCTGAAAATAATCAAAAGTCATGACCAAAGTGTAAATATAATATTTCACATCAAAATTTGAGGTTATTACGTTGAAGTTTGTAATGTTGTCTTGGATCAAGTTCTTCAAATTTCATAAATTTTTGACATCTTTTGTGCAACATTAGATTTTTAATTTTTTTTAAAAAAAAACATTTTTAGTGAATATGCAAGTTTACATGAAAAGGACATGAGTATTTTCTTATGGTAAATCATTTATAAAATTTATCAAACATTTGAAAATTTCTTTTTGTTGAAATCTAAACTAGAATTCATACACAATTTGATTCAATTTGCTTTTGATTTTGATATGTTTGATGTACATTTATTTACATTTTCTTTTCAAACTTCATATTGAAGATATAGATATATTTTGTAACTATGGTATTTTCATATGGTGATCATGTCTCAATGAACATTCAACTAAATTTAATATTAAAAATAATTTTTCCAATTTTAAGCATTTATTTCTTGTTGTGGTATGTAAATATTGGTTTTTAGAAACAATCTCCCAAGGCCAAATGCAATTTTATCGATTTCAATTTTTTTTTTCTTGTTTTTTCCTTTTGATATATTTGTATTTATTTTGATTTGTAAAAACTCCATGTCTAAATGCTTATTCTTTTCATATTCTTTGACTTTTGATATAATTCTTGTTGTTTTTCAAACTTCATCAAAGCCTTGATATATGTTTTGCATTTTTCATCAAACATAATATTTTTTTCACGTCTTCAATTTGTTAATGTAAAATGCTTTGAAAACAATGACAAGCATTTCTTATTGTTATCAATTTCATAGCTTTACTATACATGTCTGAAAATAATCAAAATCCAAAACTCCAAAAAATAAAATAAAAATCTACATCAACTTTTGAGTTTATTACACTAAGGTCTATTGTTGTTTTAGAATGTTGTTCAATTTTGCATAAGCTTTTGACGATTTTGGTGTAACATATGATTTCTTTTGTACTAAATATGTAAAGTTTATATCAAAAGGACATTAGAAAGGTTTTTTCTTTTTCTTTTCCAGTTTTTATAGAAGAGATGGAATATTATTTCCAAAAAATTGCAAAATTAATCAAATTATATACACCATTTTTTTTTTTCCAAGAATAAAACCATAGCACATGAGGGTATTTTTATTATAATTAGATAAAAATTTTATTCAAATCTAGGCTTGTTGGTCATTCAAGACATCCTTGCCTTTCTCCGACAAAATATTTTGAATTTTTTTTTTGCTCCACTAATATTAAATTTCCTTGTTGGTTTCAATGGAACCCCCTATTGCAAAGTTTCTTAACTTTTTTCTATTTCTCCTTTTGTCCCATCAAAAATCGTCTTCCAATCTACAAAGGTAAAATTTGTAAATGCGTTGAAATAAATTTTCCAAGAGTCTTCTTTAACAAATGCTTCCTTTCCAAGATCCTTGATTATCGTTTCCCTTGCCACGGAGAGTGAGCTTCTCCTCCTCATTTTCTTCAAGAGTTTCATCTCCTTTTCAAATTGATATATAAGATCTTTGTTATTTCATTGTAAATGGGCAACCTTTCCTTGCAACTTTAAGATCTCATCATCTACCTTAGTTGCCATTTTTTATAAGTCCATGCATGCTTGGTCATTTCAATTTTCAACTTAGCATTTTACTTCTTAATAACTCTAGCTACATTCTTGTCAATCTTTTCCATCAAAGCTATTAGTACACACCCTTTCTAGTTTTTGTTTTTCTTCCATGGCAAGTTGCTACTTTCTTTTTGACTCTTTCATTTGTTTGATTAAACCAAATTATTGCTTCTCTTCATTCATCTTGATGATAATAACACCACTCTATTCCAAAGAGGTTTTTAATCCAATTTTGAACAATTGATCAAGCATGGCCCAAGTTGAAGAAACAAAGAGCAAGACTAGGAGGAATTGGATGGGGTCAACCAATATGCCACCTTAAACCCAAAATGATCAACATGGCCAATCCTTGTCCTCAATTACAACCTCCCACCAAACCTCATGACCATATATATTTTTAATCATGTTTAGCTTCATTATCTTGGGGAAAAACAAGTGCGGTTATTGGATGTTTACTTCAAGCCTTTTATCAATAAGGTTTAAATTTGGGGTATGGTAACAAACCTAAGACCTATGTTTGCTTTAGGTTTAAGATAAATGCATGTAGAATCTCAAATCAAATGCATGTCAATTTACTTCACTACACCAAAACATAGTTACAACCACGATTAAAACATTTTGTGACTATGTTCCAATTTTAGTCATATAATTAGATGCACCATTTCATTACACATGGTGAACCATTCTTAGTCATGATGTACTAATCATTTTTGGGGATGCATAATTAAAATCATTTGGCCCTAGTCATCATTAAAATCACACGATTAAGTGGCTTGAGATTTTAACATATTGATTACATTCGACTAAAAATAGATAAAATAAATTTTTGAGATTTTAACTTTAAAAATGTATTAAAAAATGATTTGAAACTCGAAGTATCTAGCAGTAGAAAAAAAAAATTCAATTGGAAAATGTGTCATGTTGACCCTGTTTCACCAATTATTAAATTAAAAAAAATTGAACTCATTATGAAATTATATAATCACACGATTGTAATTAAAGAAATTACATTGAAAAATTGAAAATAAACATGTTAAGTAATATTTTTAACATTTTGAAAGAAATTAAGAATATTTTGTAATTATGAAATTAAATACATGTGGAACTACATAATTCCTTTTAAATTATTATCATTCAAAAATAGGATTTGAACTTAGAATAAAATAAGTTAATGAAATTAATTTACAATCAAAATTAATTACATTATGAAATTTAATTTAATAAATAAATAAATAGATTAAAATTCATTATAAAATGTAAAATTGTGAAGCTACATAAATTATAATGATGTGATTAAACATGTAGAATTTATTCCATTTATAAAGTTATAAAATTACATAATTTTATTTATTTATTTATTTTTAAGTTTGAAAATGCCCATGTTTATATTTAGTGCAATGACAGTATTTGTTACAAGATGAATGTGTGTGGTTGGATGGTGAAGGATTGGGTTTGGCGAAGGAGGTTGGAAGGTTCAATTCCTTCCCATGAAATTGATTTTTATGACTATAGTTGCATTGGACATGATGTCATATGTGAGCATGGTTGTTCACCTAGTCACATTGTAATGATTTTAAGTTCGTTGTCACATTGGTGTCACATATGTGTTAGTTTAAGTGTCATAATAAAAGTGAAACTAATAAAGTATAGTAGTAAAAAATTAGGTCTATTTATTTTAATTAATTTAATTTCACCTAAAATAAAATATGAAAGAATAAATTTTTTTGGATGGATGTGTTCACAATATAATGATTCACAAAAAAATGTAACCATTGTTTAGTTTTTAAATGGTAAGTCAAGTCAAGGTTGAAAATGTTTTAAATATATTACGGAAACATTTAGTCAAGTTTGAGATGAATTAAATGAATATATATATCTAATTTTTAAAAAAGTAGTGTAACAAGTGCTTTCATTATTGAAAGGACTCGTAAAAATATTTGAAATCATTTGAAAATGACATATTTATGAAAAATACTTCATGTATACATTTACAAAATAATAAACTACATTATCCTATTGGGTTATAGATGTTTTTTTTGTCAACTTGTTAAAAATGATTATTTAAAAAATAATAATCCAATCCACTTAAATTGCTTCATTTTGATTGGCTAACCCATTGTTTTTAAGCAAAATACTAAGTTGTTGAGTGTGGGTTGTTTTATTGGGAATGCACCTTTATAAAAATAATTACACAAACAATATACACGAGAAATGTTCAATTACAGGTGATTAAAATGAAGACCCAACTTTCAAGTCCTATGTTCATTATACATGGAATTGAAATTGGGACCAAAATTTTGATCCTATGTTTTTTTTGGTTTGTTGAGATAAAATATTTACTCAATTCAAATATTTAAGTATTGAAGCATATTTATATGAAGTCTTATGAATTTTAATACAAATGTGATGACAAGGGGTGTTAGCCTCAAGACTAATGAGAAGTGTCAATCACATTATGTATAACATTGTATATGATTATAGTTGAATGAGATAAATGTTGGCCCTATAACATCATTTGAATCAATTTAAGAGTAAAAACAATTGAATGAGTTTAAAATACAAAGCAAATGAACTTTCAAAAAACTTACAAAATGTCACTTTTGATTTACACTTGCATGTTGTGATTTATCCCCTTGGATTATTGCAATTTAATCCATGAACTCATCAAGTTTAATGAATTGTAAAATTGGTCATTTGGTGTGACTTGGAGAATGGAACCTTTTTTTAATAATAGAGTGTCCTTTTAGTAATTTGCATTATTGTTGACCAAATTAAGTTTTTAAAAACTAACTTTTCAATTCTTAGAGGACATTGACCCAAGACATGGATACTCATATCCCACTTGATTTAGCAACACCCTACCTAGATGGGCAAAATCCTTTTAGAAAAATTCAACGCACAATCCAAACATTCTTGGACTCTTACAATTTGTGGCATGATAATTGCACATGAAAACAATACAACTTGCTCATGTTGTGTTTGAACAAAAGAGATTTTCGCAAAAGAGTCTTCATAAACCACATAGGCCATATCTCCCTATCACACAAACCAATACGTCTCCACGGTAATAGCAAGCCAATTTTGCAAAAAGAAAACAATGTCAAACAAGCATAAAATTTCTTAAGAAACATGAGGAAGGGAAGCGATGTCTTTCTCCAAATGTGTAAATGAACCCAATTGTAATGCCAAGATGACTTCTACATGCTGGCCTGGGATTTCATACGGCCCTCTCACACAGATGGGTAATGATGGATGAAGTCAGTCTATCTTTGTTGAAAATACAACCAGCCCATGAGAGAATTCAATTTTGTTCTTGTTGTTACAAGGGACAGATTTGCAGCTTTCACTAGTTCACATTCGTAGTATTTGGTTTCAAAGTTTCCCCAAAGAGATAGATAGGTAAAATCTTTGGGTTTATTGAAAACAAACTAGATCTACCCAAAAGCAAATATCTTTTCTAAGATGAAGAAGAATGATGATCCTATTCCTAAGACTGAAAAGCTGTTTACGAGCAACTAAGTGGTATAGTTCCACCACGTGTACGGATAAAAGCTGCTTTCAAGGGGGGAAATCAGAACAAAAAAGAAAAAGACACAACAAAATATGGGCTTCATGTTTTTGTCACAAGGCAATTGCTGATTGAGTGTCTAGCACAAGTGCCATAATAACTTCTGGGCATCAAGGAAGGTGCTTTGCATGACCTAAAGCAAAACAGTTGAAGCTTAAATTGAACAAAGAAAAGTGATGAAAGAAAACCCATGAGTCACATATTATTATTGCTATGTTAGGCCATGGAGTAAGTTTTCTGTGCAGGGGGGAGGAGGTTGATCTGGCTGGTGGTGCCTGCTGTAGTAGGTAAGGACCATGACTAAATCTTGAGAAAATACAGTAGTTCCATCAGTAAGTTTGAAACTAGTGTTTGTTAAGGACTCACCCAGAGCATAAACATAACCTGTGTTGGCTGCTGTGTGTTGAGCTACACCAGAGTTAGGAGGCTGCCAAACAGTGTCTCGTGCATTCTTGAGTGTACAGTTACATTCCAGCTGCTGGCCATTGCATGCTATTTCCACCTGTATGTTGTAGAGTGCAAAAAAATTAGACCAAATTATAAAATACCCACATCTGACAGAAGAGTGATTGCTTAGAAAAAGTTTCACCAACAATTTACAAATGTGTAGGTATAAGCGAGAAAGATTGCAGCTGAAAAGAAAGATGGGCTATGTAGTTATCACCAACATTGTACAACTCTCATTGGATTCCCTTTGGTAATTAATAGGTTTCCAACTACCACTTGCGAATGACTCTCTGGTTGCAAGTTTTGAAACAAAATTTATATTTTGGCTGCCAGGCAGCAGCAGTGTGTGCACCGTTTTTATGTCAGGTTGCCAGGGAGTTTGGGATGGTGACATTTATTATTGCAAGCAAATTATGGTTTCCTACTACTTTTTTGGATCCCAACCATCCGCATCATTCTGTTGCTGTTGGGTTTTATGGCCAAGACTCAAGAGTTTTCTCTAAGATATGGCTCCAACACAGTACAAATTTTTTTTGTACCACCTTCAGGTTTCTACATGTTGTCTTATTACTGACACAACAAGCCTTCACAAAATGATCGTGCAAATGTCACTTCCAATTAAGACATGAAACTTCGATACTAACATTTTTGGGATTACTTAAAAAATTCGAAGCATGTAAAGACTCTCTGTCCGTGAGCCATTTATTACTCTTCCAGAGTTCTTTTTTGACAGTTGATTGCAAAGTCTGAACATGCAATATTACAACACAGGACTTTTTGTTGTGAGCATTAAAGTAGCTGCAGAAGTGTTGGGGGAAATATAATAAGTTACCTGTGACTCGCTCTCAAGACCCAACTTTTTTGCCAAGTACTTCTTTACCATCAGAACAGTCATGTGCTCATTCCTGGTACAACAAAACAACAAAAATTTAGCCCTCAAAATGTCAGGTTGGGTCCCAGGAATATGATCAAACTTCTGATCCTTTCTATTTATTGATAGGCAAGAGCCTACCTGAGGAGATCAATACCAGAATTTCAACCATGTATGTAGGATTTCCTTGAAGTTGTTTTTTCCTAAGAATATGCTAGTAAAAAGGATACAGAGGGTTACATAGGGTTATATAGTTGGCCTGGCTTTGAGTACTCTAAACAGCTTGTCCATCAAGTCTTCTGGTGTGTTCCCTACAAAAAGAAAAAGAAAAGAAAAAGATGGTTTTTCTAATCATGAGTTTATTACACACTAGAATGTTCTAGTAGATGCAATTGTATTATCTTTTGGGGTTGTGGGTGGGTGTGGGGGGAGGGTGGGGATCCATGCTTATGTTTTTTTTTCAAATTTGTGAGGTAAGTAAGTGGGTTGGCAATCATTCATTCACAAGAGGACTTAGCCAAATTTGGCTACAGGTCAAAAAGGAAAGTAGGAAAGTTTAGGAATCATGCTATATTTTGACCTAAATACTACAACAATCTATAGTCTAAATATGGCAACTTAAAGCTTTTTTTTTCCTCATAATGGGGTAACCGTGGGTCATTTTGTTTTCCTCAATCAGAAGCCTTTGCACTTGTTACAAGGGCCAGCGTTTAAAAAAAAAATTCAGGTTGCAAAATTTCACCCAAAAAACAAAATCACTGCAAAGGATTACAGTACCTTAGATACTAGTAAAGTGGTTAGTAGTAGTAGATGGATTTACCTTATGCGCACAAATCCCTTTGATATTTGCTCCAAGATGGGCATCCTAGTTCTGCAGAGAACCCATCAGAGTGAACAGATCATAATATTAGTCTAGTTTGCAAATGATCACTAGAGGAGCTCAAGTGATAATTAGACGATGAAACAATCATACAAGTGAACTCATTGCCTAGTAAACCCTAATTAAATATGGTTATGGACATTATTACTCCAAGATTTTATGTCATTGTAGACATGCTAGCTGAGGGAGATCAACCCAAAGCACATTTAGTTAATTAGGGTTGGTGAGTCAGACATAAATGAGACCTACTCCAAATGCTCAAGTTTTGGCTTTATGTATGTAAAGCCCAGAACTTTGACAGTCCAAACAGTACATCAGCATTGTCTCAGACTTCAACTCCATTTGTGCTAACAACTTCACCTATGTTTTTTTTTTCATTCAATCTAAATGGACACTTAACTTGTTAGAATTTTAGTAGCCCTTTTAATCAACAGACCATAGAATAGACTTGAAAGGTGAAAGAAAAAAATCAGAGATTTGAGGAGCCCCTTCCTTTCCCACCTTTCATAAGTAAGCTCTGGTGTGGTGGATCCTTGGGACACACTCACATCATGCTTACCCTTAAATGAAGGAGCAGGTATGGAAGATTCTCTGCTGAAACTAGGGTGGTGTGTTCCTTTAATGCACCCAGAAACCACATAAGCCCTGGCAGGAGAAACTCTCTCTCCACAAAGTGACAAGATTCAAAATAAAGCTGGCAGGTGACCCTTTTTTTTCTTTTCTTGGGGACTTTGATTTCAATTCTACTGTTGGATCCAGAGCTAAGTACTTATTACAGGCTTTCTTTCTTTTGGTAGCTTCATCAACAACAACAACAAAAAGCTTCTAGATCAATTCCTAAAGAAATAATAAAGTCTAGTTTCAAAAGCAACACAGGTAGTGGATAAAAAAATGACCGTTTGGTTTCAGCTCTTTATTGAAGGCCTGTCTGCAGTGATCCTCACAATTGTTGGGCTTTGCAAAACTTTTGTTAAATGTGGGGGGTTATTTCAGTAAACCCAGAGTCCAGACACTCTAGTTGGGGAATCTGCAACACTCTAAAAACCATGTAGACTTGAAATTCAAAAAGGGGCTCTCCTGTGGTAAGCTTCAAATTCCTTCTTTCCAAAAGGAATTTAATGGATAGGTTGCACACGACGTGGGGTTACTTCCATAAACCCAGAGTCCAGACAGTCTAGTTGATTGAGAATCTGCAACACTTGGAAAACCATGTAGACTTGAATTCAAGAGGGCTCTCCTGTGTAAGGTTCAAATTCCTTCGAACCAAAAGGAATTTAATGGATCGGTTGTGCACACGAGGCTCTATTTTTTGTTTCCATGCAATTTACAACAGGAAGCATACAGAGGAGAGGCCTTCAGAATTGAAGTAAGTATGAAAAGGTATCATGAGTACTTTATGTATGCCATTCCATTGTCAGTATGACATGGCATTCTTTTATTGCAGGGTGACACTAAAAGCTTTGATCATTCTGAAGAGAATGCTTGCAGCCGATGTTACATTCTAATTTATGATGTAGGCAATTGTGATAATCACCGACAGGCAAATTTAGTGAGATTTGGTTATACATGAGATCTAAAAGTTATAACCATATTAAATTATATATTGTTGGAACTTGGCTAGCTACTTGAAGTTGATTTTGTGACAAATTTTCGCCACTAGGTCACCAAAATGAAAACACGGAGCTGCAACAAGTCCAAATGATATCTACTTTTCTCTCTGACCTCTAGCCAAATTAGGCCATCTACCCACATCACAAAATTGGAAAAGAAGAAGAAGCACTGATTAGAACATATATATATATATATATATATTATATTATTTTTTCTTCTGGAAATGTGGCCATTAAAAATCCTGTAAGCACTTTTTTTTAAAAATTCACAGTTTTTGTTTTAATATTGTTTCACCATGAAAAACAAACATTGCTTCATCATCAATAAGGATCAATGGGTTGCCAATCCTCATCGTTAACCTTACTAACTGGACACTCCATAGTCTCAATGAGGATGCAATGGGGATCAAGCCATGCGAATGACTCTAAGTTAAAAAGTATGTTACGAATTTTAAGCATTGCCCACAACTCAATTGCTTGACAATGTATCAATCAACTCATGCACATGCATGCAAAGTTGAGGACATATGTTAACTATTGTGACATTCTTACCCCTCATTTTTCTATTTTTTCAGGGGTTTCTATTTTCCCCCACTAGGTACACCAGAGAAACTTTGTTTCGTACCTATTTGGAGGGGCACCTTAGACACATTACTAATGCATCCTCACAACTAGGAGTTACCTTACACCTATGCAAGGCCCCTTACACCTACAAAGAGGCTTCTTGTTAGCATAGGTGTATGAGGCTTCTTGTTGGTGTAGGAGGTCTCTTGTAGGTATAAGTTGATTCTTTGATGTTTTTTTTCTTGCAGATTTGGTTTTTTAGAAATGCAAACAAGGTGTTTTTTGGGGGTTTGATTACCAATTTTTGAAGAACAATTTTAAAAATTTACCAAAATTTAGGTTTTACTAGGTAGCGCACAATATAAAAGGATGCCTAAATTTCTAACTTTCTGTTTTCTATACACAAATTTTGGCAACACCATTTTGTGGATGATTGCCACTCATGCTACATAACAAAATGGGGGAAAAAAAAAACATACACACAATTGTTATCACTCCTACCACCTTCTGATTTACATATTTTTAAGCTTATGGTAATGTTCATCTTGTGCTCTATGATGGGTGAGCCCCATCAATGGGCTCCATTCCCAAAATATGAGCCTGGACTTAACTACCGCCTCTCCTAGGCCCCTCGATTCTAGGGCCTTATCCTACATATCACACATTCATCGTGAAACTATTTTAAAGCCACCAACTCTTTCACAAGTTGCTAGGTTTTTCCATGAAATACTTCTTGACACTCTACACTAGGAGATGTAGGGTGCTTTCAAGGCCTCCCATTTATCCATAGTCCTACTGCACCTCCTAGATGGCCTTACATCAGTTTCCACCAATGCCCCATATAGAACTACTCCAATGTAGGAGTGGCCCTAAGAGAAATTGGGGGCAAGACAATGTGCACTGAATTTTCCAACGCTGGCCATATTGTTAATTTCTATGCATGGCAGCGAGGTACTCTATTTATTCAGGGTTTGTCTTGGCTCTTATAATGGTTCACTACATGTGGTATTGTACCCTTTGCATTTTCAAAATAGCAAAGGAATTCCACTGGTGATACTAGTGGCATTGCAATATGAAGAGGCTGAAAGCATTTTTTTTTTAAAAAAAGAACAAAAGAAACAAAACAACAGCAGACTCAATTGACAAGTTGGGCCTAGTGACAAAGTATGCGCTAGAGCTTTCACTTGCTCACTAGTAGGTTTGAACCCAAGGCCTTTGTGATAACAAACAAGGGCCACACCACTAAGTCATCGCCCTTGGATGGGTTGGCCAAATTGAACTGGAATCAAGTCTAGTTTGGCATTAACAATAGTACTATTGCATCTCCTATTTTATAGGGTACCTATTCCAAAAATATTAGTGGTGGAAAATGTCTTTGATGGGTAATCAAGTTTCCAGGATCTATTCGAATATTTGCAAGGTTTTGTTAAAGCCTTGTTACCTTTTGAAAGATTTAGGTGATTTGTTGGAGACTTTTCTTAAGTTTTCAAGACTATAGCATTAAAATTAAAAAAGAGCAAGGTAGCCTTTTTAAAGACAAATTTTTCTCAATCTGACCTATATGATTAAGTGCAGGGTGTTGGGGCATATATATATATGAACCCAAAGGTCCATGGGAGCTTTCTACATATGATTGAAGGTCATTGAAGAAATGGACTCACTGGTTTGGCGCAGCTTGAAGAGTGAACCATAGTCCACAATTGGATCCAAATGGTGATGATCTCACAACAAGCTCTCCATTAAACTCGTTTCGGTGGATCCACTATGACAAATCCACACAATAATTCAGGATCACATCTTGCACTAGTAAGGCCCCTGATGCAATTAAATTTGTTGCATAAATGAAAACCTAATGGCCTTTCAAACAGAAGGTATTTTCTTTTTTTGATAGGTAGGAGATCATCAGTAGACACAATTTGTAAATAAAACTCATAATCACACACACACAGACACATACACATAATTAGAACAAGGAAGTGACTCCAAAGCTTAATAATGCATAATTAAGTAGGTCGAGGACCAGCTTACCTCATTGCTCAAATGGCTGGGGGGTTCCTGCAAGACCCCATTGAGTGTTGAAATATTGGTTGCATCTTGAGATAAAATGGCTGGTGGTTGACATCTTGGCACATTTGGCCCCGGCACACTCTTTAACAATTTTTGCCATGAGTCCACAGATCGTCCAATCCCACCTGATACACCATTGCCTGTAGGTTCAACAACCATACATCCAGCATGATTCTTTGAAGTCCAGGAGGCCTCATTTGATGACCACCCTAATCTACCCCTCCACCAATCTGGAGGCTGCATGTGGATCGGCTGTGATTGTCCTAAATCCTGTGGGCTTGATTCAGGTAAACAGCTGGGTACTCCTAGTTTAGGCCTTAGTTCTGTGGTGTGTCCAGCTGGTTTTGCTGCAGGTTGGCCATCTCCTCCTAGTGCCCAGAATTTAATCTCCTTCCAATTGGCTGTGGATTCCAATCTTTCAGATTCAAGATAAGTAAATTGTGAAGGTGAGAATCCTGATGAGTGAGCTGGCATTCCCTCCATGTACTGCAGTTGGGTTTCGGATTCCAAATTTTGAGATTCGTTTCGCAAGGCAAAATCACTTGGTGATTGTTTTACCCATTGAGTAGGCTTCTTGGATACCCTGGGCATGTCTTCTCTCTCTGGAAACGGCCAATTTATTAAGGTAGTAGTACTTGTTGATGGATCTGCTGGACTAGAGATCATCTGGTTGCCACTTAAACACTCAAAGAATGGCACCTGGTGCTGCTGCCGGCCTGTTAATTCATGAGTGATGTGAACTATGCTTGGGCTGGCACTTGGTTGCATATCTAACCCTTGCATCAATTCGGCAGTCAGCAGGTCTGTTCTCATAACCGAAGAAGTAGTCATAGTACTTTGTTGCATTGGTGACAAATTTTGCTGCTTTGCAAAGGGGGTAGCACGATCCAAAAAGCCTCCTTCATCAAAATGCCTTGGAAACCGTACTGTCATAGGGATTACTGACTGAGGATCATACTGCTGGTGATGAGGCAAAATACCAGACCAGTCCCTGGGAACTGGTCCTCCTGCAGCTCCTCCTCCTCCTCCTCCTCCTACCCCTAGATCACACTGTTTTGTTGCCAACACAAGGGCAGGGTGTAGAGTAGCAGTACTGGTATTAGAAAAGGCTGACCCTGTATTATTATTACTACTACTAACTGCATGACCAAAACTGAGGTTTGTAGACGAAGGGCAAATTTGGTCACTACTGATGTGGTGGTGGTGATCAAGCTGTATGGGTGGTCCAGTTAATCCATTTAACAGTTGTTGACTGGCAGTACTGCTTGTGGGTGTTGATCCAGTCCTAGTCTTAAATGCAAGCTTGGACTGATCAAATGCAGATTGATCCGATCCTTGTAGTACAGTACTGCAGCCCATTTTGGCGGCGGCTGTGGCCGCTGCTGTTGTTGCTGCTGAGTTTGAACCCAGACTTAGTTGCAACCACTCTGCAGTCTCGCTCATGTTGAACCCAGTCTCAGCTAACTTCCTCTTTGAGCCTCCTCTTGCTGCTGCCGCTAGTCTCCTCGACAAGTCCTGATACTGATCCTGCTGCAAGCTGCTGTACTCATGCATAGTAGTATTGAACATCATGGGTCTTCTACATTTGTTGTTGTCATCGTCGTTGTGGTCTCTAGTAGCCCTGTGCTCATGTATCATCATCTGCTGCTGCTGGTACCTGATATTATTGATCACATGCAGATGATCATGAGACTGCTCTGATCCGGGGTCGATCTCAAAGCTGCTGCTGTTAATGGTTTCTGTAGCTGCTGCAACAGGTCCAGCTGAATTGGAAAGCCTGACGGTAAGCTGTCCTTTTGAAGAAGCAGCGGCAGCCTTCAGCTCGCAGACTAGTAGCTGCTGATCATCATTAGCATGTAGCTCAGGGGTTTGTAATCTGGTATTATGATGAGTATCATCATCATGATCAGGGTTCTTCGTATCATGCAGCAGTGGATCAGATGCTGCTGGAAAGAAAGATTGCTCCACCAAGTTCAGATTAGTTTGATCCAGCTGCAGCTCATGTGCTGAAGCTGCTGCAAGGCTTGGATTTGCCAGCTGCAGCAGTAGTGTGCTATTGCCTGCGGCGCCAAACTGGTCGACTGAGTTTAATGTGACGTCTGCACGATCATGTTGTTGATGGTCGAAGTCCAGCTCGTATTCTTGAGCGCCTTCAGTACTGGACTTGGAGCTTTCTGGATCCGCCATATATTGGTGTTCAGATGTCAGATCGGAATCACCACAAAGTTGTTGATGATCAGGAGTAACTCTGAGCAGCAGCTGATGAGAACAAGAGATTAGATCCGACTGAAACTGATCATGGTCGACATCATCGACGGGTGTGCCGAAAAGTCCCGGGTTCCTCGTGATCTCGACATGCATCTCATCATCAGGAGCTGATTCATCGCTGGAGCTTGAATGATCTGTATTCCGTGCAGGAGTAGCAGCAGCTGAAACTGAACCTATGCAGCTGATATTCAGCTGAACTGCGACTCCTGCATTCAGATTTTTCGTGGGTTGTCGCCAATAGCTGCCGCTTAACATATGATCATGTGCAGCAGCAATTCCAGTACAAGTATTGTGATCAGAAGCAGCTTGGTTTCTGTTGCTTGCAGAATCCTCGAGCAAGATGAGGGTCTTCATGTCATCGGCGAGCAGCAGCAACTTCTCGACTTGCGCTTTGACTCGATTATTCCACGCGCTGCAGCTTCTGATGTGTACAAGCTTCTTTTTGGCCCTTTGGTTTTTTGCTCGGCACTATAATCCGCCGATATTAGCAGCAGCTTGCAGCCTCTGATCATGAACTCCAAATACATGCTCGACTGGGCCATATTGTTCTTGTCCAGGAAGCTGCTGCTGATTCAAAGACGTTGTGAGGTTCTCGGGTTTCATGACTACGTACGATTGGTAGCAGCTTTATAGGATCCACTAGACGTCGCTATCATCAATGCGGATGTAATCAAAAGTCAGTTGGAAGACTTTCAGTGCAGCAGCAGCAGCTGCAATGGGCACCAATGCAAACATTAGAAACTAAAGCAATGAATCTCAGATCACTCTAGCTTAGATGCATGACGATCCATAGAAGCAGATCAAGAAGCTCAAGATCATCACTACTGTAGTGATAGATCACATAGAATACGACAGTGATCTCACGGGATTAGCAGGTCGAGATCACATACGACGACGATTTTTTTTATAATTTCATTGATGAGATTGATCTTGTGCTGCTGCTTTGGTTCTTAATTCTTGTACTTGTCATTCTTAGACCACAGCTCGACACTCTAGAAAAAGAAAATTCAGAATAAAGTTTTAACAGTCTCTTGAGTAGCTTATATCTATTTAGCTAGCTAGCTCCATTTGCTTCACTGCAGCAGAGATGTGTTTTGCATTATCGATGCAGCTCTAGCTAAGCTCCATTAAGCCAGCTGAGCTGAGCTTCATCACATACATTAAGCCCTGAGCTGAGCTTCATCACATGATGAACTTCTTTTACATACAACCAAACGCGCGCCCGCGATGTCCAATACATCATCATACTTATTGTACCGTCCATAGTGCTTCTAGAGGACTTGGAACGATTCTGTTGCACGATCGATGGCTTCCGGCTACACATGACGCGATATGAAGAAGAAGAAGAAGTCCTTTGAACATCCCATCTATCGGCAAAGACTCCACGATAATCAAGTGTTGATGAAGTTCATGAAATCTTTTTATAAGTCCAGACTCAGTTAGTGTACAACTGCATCATCATGCAGATCTGTCATATAAGTTCGTACTGCCGGGATGAATCAATCACCCATGCGCAGCCAGGTGCTACGAACAAAAACCAGCAGAGCAGAGCAGAGCAGAGCATTGCATTGCATTGCAGCTCCATTGTCGATCATGCAGCAGGGCATGAGGAACATGCTACAGATGTAAATTTTTTTTGGGTGGAAGTACATTGATCAGGGTTTTCTCTCTTAAACTGAGAATACACCGACCATCCTGGCCGTTTCACTAGCTGCCCGTGGATCACGAACGAGAATTCGTATCTGGAAATGAATGCGTTCATGTCTTGATGCGAGGGTATTTGCATTTCTCGTTCTCATCGGTGGCAAACCTTGACTTCTGAGAGCTGGAACTATGATCGTGGTGTCACGTTTGTGCTCATGCTCAGAGAGCCAGCAGGAGCTTGGGGTCTAGCTAGATTCGGAAAACAAAACATCTTTAGTGGAACCACAAAGTGGACTCTGAAAACTGAGACGAAAACTTACCACGAGTTGGTGATCTCCGGCTAATTATAGCTGCGGAGTAGTTATAGTGTGCAAACTCGCGATTCACGGCAGCTTGTTGTCACCCTTCCGGCTGGCTCCATAAATCAGACTGCTCATGTCTTTTCAGCCTAATCCCTCTTCTATAAGCTGCTGCTACAGCTTCGCTCAGGCCGCGTTGCACAGCTCATAGCCCTTGTTACAATTCCGATGATCCGTTCATCTAACTCGGTCCTTAATAGTTGGAGAAGAATATGTTTTGTGGCTCCAGCTCCAACTCTCAAAAGCACATGTATGCATGGGTGACCGACCGCCACAATATTGTTGGAAAGCTCTGCAATATAGCTATCTAGAACATTAGCTCGGAAACCTCGCGATCCTGTAGCTGGAGCCTTAATCTTCGAAAGCGCGGAAAATGGCTTTGAAAAGCTCGATAGAGATTCTGTGGAGAAGCATAAGAGCAGCACGTTGTAGACATGCAGTCGCGAGAGTTCTTGGCAAGCAATCGATGGCCTTGAAGACTACAGGTTTCGCGACCACCACGACTGGTCTGGTGCAGGTCGGTGGTGGATGGAAACGGGTCGGAAGTCTACAGTCGTCGAGAACATCCGAGCACAGCTTCTTCTTTTTTTTGTCCCGCCGGCCAATTCAGGCCACCAGAACAAGAGTGCCTAAAAACCTTGTCTTTTCTCCGGCTTTCTCCGCAATCTCGTCACACAATCTGTTGAGAATCCAACCAGGTTAGCAGCAGCTCACATGTGGTGCAAAAATGCAGCAACTTCAACTAATAAATCTGATCACCATGCACGTTCCTGGTGGTGTAAGGTGTTCATCCTGACGAGCATCGATCTATGCAAAACAATACAACGAGCCAGGAACTGGTACTGATCTCTAGCTGCAGCGGCTAGCTACCTTTAATGGAGATGAGCTTCGCGAGGAGCTGGCTGAGGGTGATCAGTTCACCATGTACTTCGCTACTGGAGTCGTTACCGACGATAGCTCGCTGTCACAGCGGCTCGATCGGCAGTGTGGACATCAAACTCTTGGCAGCTGCCGTATCCTTCAGTACCACATCAGCTGATCACCACCACCACCACAAGCGGACGACGTGCCTTCCCGCCAGCGTGAACATGAAACTCTGCTTTGCCGCTGTATACTTGGGCAGCACAGTTTCTGGGCATCAGTACCAGCACATGAAGCGGACTTCACCTCGCCACCTGCTCTCCCCTTGCTGCTACGTAGATCTGAAATATAATTGGCCAATGGATTGATTCTTGATGAAGGTTTTCAAGAGTTGTCTGAAATCGATTTCAAGTTTCGTTGGGTTTGATGATCGGCCACCTGACCATGAATCATGCAAGGATTAATCGTTTTTTGAGCCGGGCGGGGATGATCACTACTACAGGGCAGCTAGCTAGCTTCCTCTACTAGGGGCCGGGTTGCAATTATATGCTGCCCTGCAAATGATGCATATCTTGTCTCGTAATCAATCGTTCACATGAGGTTGCTGCAGGGCCATATGTACACTTAATGGCCTGTCGCAATCGATCGATCGATCGAACACTGCATTCCAGTAAGCAACATTCATACATTCATTCCTCGCGGATTTAAACACCCACCCAACAGCCCAGATTGTAGAGTGGCAGCAAGCACATATGCAAAAGTGAGGAAGAAGAGGTCAGATCCTATCCTTCTAGCTTCAGCTTCCAGCAGGTCTCCGCCCAGCAGCAGCAAGCTAGCTAGCTAGCTGCCACACATATATTCTTCTATTATTACAGTTGCACCATTCTAACACATCATCATCTTTCTCAGCCAAGTTTGAACACAAACTCACATCAAAATTCTCACTTACCTCAGCAGCTGCAGCACAGCACCACAATCATCGAATTAAAAGGCCAGCTTATAAACATTTGCTGCTGCAAGGGTCCACGCGGCGAAGAATTACTAGTATAAGCTCGACATGACGTCCTCTTGAGCACTGTCGATCACCCCGTGGTTAAAACCTTCTTTGGTGGTGAGATCTCATGCTGATCACGAGGCCGATCCCAATATATAATATTCCAGCCGACCCGCGTACTCTTCTTCTTTTTTTCTTTCTTTCTTCTTTCTTCTTCTTCTTCTTCTTAAAATTGCTTTTGAAGGAAAAAAGCTCCACAGATCATGAACTTCAAAGTCTCTTCAACACAGATCAGTCATGCACACAAACCACCACTTACATACAAACTCGAACACAAATACTTTCTTTCCATCCAGAGTCTAAGAAATAAAAGCGAGAACCCGGCCACCTCTTTCCTCCCCCGACTCACCCACCACACACACATCCACACACAAAAGAAACAAAAAACCCCAAACCAAATCAAAACCAAACCAAAACTTACCACCGCGACCCGCTGACAACAAGCTGTGATGGTAGAACGGCTTTCAACACAGTCTGCTCTCCAGATCACAGCGAAAGAGAAGAAAATTGAGTTTATTAAAACAAAAACCAAAAAAATAAATTAATCAAGCTGAACACCGAGGTACTAGATTTCCTGGTGCTCCTGGTCCTGGTGCTCCTCGTGGTGGTGGTGCTCCTCCTCCTCCTCCTCCTCCTCCTCACCCTAGTAGCTGCCTCATGATCGGTCTGTTCCTCAGGTGTGGAGTCTAAGCGCCGCCATCGCCAGTGTTGGGCGAGAACTTGAAGCTGTCACTGGCCAATGGATGCATGAAAAGCGGAAAGGGGGTAGAGCAAAGCAAAGCAAGCGAAAGGCTGCCTCGAGGGAGGCAACAAGGCACAGGGGAGAGGATCGAGAGCGGCTATAGGGGACCCCCAACGAGTAGCCTAGTGAAAGAGAATTCACAAAAAATGAAATTTAATTTTAAATTAAATTAAATTAAATTAAATTATTGAAAGTAAAAATAAATGCATAGCAAAAGTCTACACGAGTTGGAGTGGGGGAGGAGGGACCAAGAGTAGCTTACTGTAGTTAATTACTTACCCAAGGTCAGGCTGAACCAACACTTACCTTCACTAGGTACCTATACTCCTACCTACTTCACCTTCTTCTTCTTGTCACCTTTGCTTTGAAGCCCATTTATTAGTCACTATATTTACTTAACCTTATTAATATTAATAAGGTTAAATTCACTATATTTATTAATTTATTAGTCACTATATTTACTTAACCTTATTAATATTTAAATTTATTTATGTTAAATTTGGACTGAGAGTGGAGCTTCTTTTCTTCTTTTTTTTATAATTTTTTTAAATTAAAAACTAAAATTCTTTTCTTTTCTTTTCTTTTCTTTTTTTTTTCCCCCAATTTTCTCATGTTGCACCAAAAGTGGTTATTGGTCACACAAGAGGATTTATCCAAATCTGGCTACAAGATAAATAAAGAAAAAAAAAAATTAGGAATCCCATTACATGTTTGGTGAACCACTAAGAACTTATTAGCTACATATGGTGATTTCATAAGAAAGAAAAAAAAAAAAAGCTTGAAATCTGCTCAAATGCTTAAAAAATGCTTTGACAATTTCATAACTTTCTTCATCAAAATGTGATGATATTTTTTTTAAGAATTTCCCCCAAAAGTTCCCTTGACCATGTTGCTCGGGACCTTTTTTTTATAAACCAAAAAATGGTGAATTTTCGTGACCAAAAAAATCGCAGACTTAGAGACAGTGATTTGGTCTATATGATCGGAAAATAATTTCTAATGTTTTATAACAAGTTGAATTTTTGCTTTCCAAAAAAGAAAATTGAGGAAAAAAAAAAGGGGGATATATTTAATAATTCAGCAAAAATTTACCACTTTTTTTAATTAAGGTAAGAGAGAGAGAGAGAGAGAAATAACCAGTGTAAAATTTTATTGCTCTCTCTCAATAAAGTTTTTTGGAGATTTAAAAAAAAGTTACCATGGTAACCAGTGTAGTTACCATAATTACCATGGTTTACCATAGTTAGGATGTGCTGGTTTACCCAGGACAGTAATTACTAAGTACCCACCACTAGGCTAGCTAGTATTATAATTTGTTACAAACATTACCATGTAAAAAATGGTTGCATTTGTACTTCTAGTAAGTGCCAAGGGTTAACAAAAAAACAAACCCTTAAACAATCTAAAGAGATTCGTTTCACTTCTGGACAACCTGGGTGGCAGCTAGTTCATAATGGGAGACCCTCTAGAAGGGGCAGAGATGGACAGATGATTTCTTTCACATCTCTTCAACAAAGAGATTAAAAAGCAAGGTGGGCTGGGATGGGATGGATCATCATGATGCAGATCAATTGATTGATGCACTCATGGGGAATTAGGTAGCTATTCCCTATCTATTGCCTGTACTACAATAGAGTAGGGTTGTTACTAGTTACTCCAGCCTTTTGTCATTACTAGTGTGAACCCGATGCCTAATGCACCCCGTTGATACCCCCCACCCGGTCCTTCGCATTTCTCACTCCGGTTCTAAACGGTGATGAACTCTTTTGGAAATAGAAATTTCATGCAGCCAATGGAAGGCCCAAGTGTGCACTCAAGGTGCCTTGCTTTTATTCCTTTTAAATTTTGGGAGGAGGGCCGGGGGGGGGGGAGGATTTCTTTTCATTTTTCTTTAGTTCCCACTGTGTTCCCCAACATAATATTACAATGTGTTCTTTCTCACTTCCACCTATTAAGACCCTTAGAACCCCACCCCCACCCCCTCATTCTTTTTGAAGTAGGGTTTTTCTTCAATATTTATAAGTTTTATTTTTTCTTATTTTTTACTCTATATTTGGTTTCTTCATTTTTGGAAAAAAAATTTCTTTTAAAATTATTTTACTGTATTTCCCTTTCCTTGTTTCATTTGTTTCCATTCCTTTTTTATAGTTTTTGCGTTTTTACTTTTTTTTTGGTTTATGTTTGTTTCATGTTTTTATTTTTTCTATTCTTATTTTGTCTATCTTCATTTTTTGTATTATTTATTTATGTATTTATTTATTTTCTTTTTTCTTTTTCAAAAAGATTCTAGTTTTATAATGAAAATAATTTATTTTTTAAAATTATATTTTTGTTTGATTAGATGCAGGTCCCCCGGTTTTCCCCAAGGATTTCTTTAATAGAAATGGCACCTCGCCCGGCCCCCCGCAGCGGCTGCCCTGGCCGCCCTGCCCTGCCCCTGTTATCACCTCACCTATCCTATTTTGCTATTTACTTCATACCAGCTCCACAGGGAACGGGCAGTGACTGGAAGAATCTTCCAGGCACTACCCAATTTTTGTCCACACAGACAGACACCACACTGTTGCTTTTATATATAAGATACTGGCAAAATTTCGCCAATTTTTATTTTTTAAAATTCAAATTAAAATTTTGAATAAAAATTTGAAGTGATTTTGGAGGGTTTCAAATTCTCCAAAAGTGAAATGAGAGAAGAAAAGAAAAAGAAAAAGAAAAAAGAGCTAAAATCACCAGATTTCTATATTTGGATTTCATTGTGTAGCCATAACTGTAGAAGATTTGATTAAAAGATTTGTACCCAGTGGTTTTATAGCCAGATTTGGCTAAATCTTTCCTAGTTATTCCTATCATTCTTATCGCCACAGCTACATTAAAAATTCCTAAGCAATTCACTGGTAATTAATTACACTTGTTAGTCTCAGTTAGAATTTTTTTAGTAAAACTCCTAGTTATTAGTCTAACTAACCCTAGTTAGAAGTCAATCTACATTGCTGCTGTGTCTTCATGACTTATACCATATTCAAATTGACCATACTAGTAGTGCTGTGATTTCTTTCTTTGTCTTTTTTTTTTTTTTTTTCCAAATTTTGTGATATCAACTAAAATGGCAATCATCCATAAAACAATTTAGTCCAATCTGGTGAAATACCCAAATATGGAAATAAAAATAATTTTAGCATCCTTCTATGTATATTTTTGCGACTTACTAGAATATATTAAAACAGAAATGTAGCAATTCTTTATTTTACATTAATTCAAAAAAATTGGCAAGTTTCTCGCCCAAATTTTTATTTATTTATTTTTCATTGAAATTTCTATTGCCAGGTGGTGAAATTTTGCCAGTAAAAACACCCTTGGGTTATTGTCACCATGTACTCTGGTCCCCAGTACCTACTCATTAGGTTAGCTGGGTGGGAATTTACAGAGGAAATTCCTAATTAGCGTGATATAGCAAAAGTGATGATTATCAATAAGAAGGTTTCGCCAGATTTAGGTATGAACTATAAACAAGAGATATGAAATTAAGTAAATAAATTTAAGCATCCTTTTGTATTTGTGGCTATATACCTTTGGGGGAATTACTATAGAAATCTGATGATTAGAAGCCCTAAAACCCACTTCTTAGGCGAGGGCCTTGTGCATAGTAGTATGTAAGTAGTAGTAGTTGTCAGTGTTTTTATTTTCCAATTTTCACAACAAACTTTTTGTGGCATTTCCTATAAGGGGAAAAGAATGGAAACCTCTAAACCAAATTAAAGTTAAATTAATAAAACATACGGATAATTCTCCAAGGGAATTATGGAACCAATATTTAAATGTTTTATTTTTTATTTTCCCACTATGAAATAGAAATAGGGGGGATCTTTGTATCTTGCCATTGTCCAATGAACCATTTCAGATTTGCAAAGGGGAAATTTCAAGTTTTTTCTTGATGGTCCTATAGGGAATGAATTTCTAAAGAAACGTTTGTTTGTGATGTAGCCAAAAGTGATGATCATCAATGAAATATGAAAACAAGGGGTGTGTGTGTGACACACTGTGGCCTTGCCATTTACATTAAAAAGTATCTTAAGGCAAAAGAAGAATTATGGAAACTCAAATATTTCACCATAGCAAAAATATTATCTTCAAAAAATCCTCTAAAAGAAACCAAACTCCTTCAAGATATTATAACTCTATTATAACTAATCTCAAGTTTCAACACAAGCCAAAATATCATCTTTCAAAAATCCTCATATAAAAATAGACCTATTATTATTATTACCTAGGGGCCCAAAATCCATTAAGCTACTATAATACTCTATAATGAATCTAAACACAATATCCTTGCCTTGGTAGGCAAGGCCAATAAAATAATTTTAGCATCTTTCTATTTTTTTTTCAGCTACATACTAGAATCTGCCATAGAAATCTGAGAATTTTTTAAAAAAACCCAAAATCTGCACATTTTCAACTTAATTGGGCAAAAAAAAATCCTGGAGAAATAACAAAATCTGGCAAGCAGATAAGTGGCTCTGAGTACTTACTACTACTCTCAGTAAGATCTTATTCCTTTACTTACATAACTCAGACACTCTTGAGTGTTGTTTAGGGTTTTTTCCCCTTCTCTTGGAACCCTTCCTTTCCTTTCCCCCCTTTGGTTTGCTGGGTGCTTTGTTGTATTGAGTTTGCGAGGGTTTCATCATCTTTTTCTCTCTTCTTTCTTAACCCTCTCTGTATACAAGACTTGGGTTATCGTCGTATTAGTGTATTACTATACAAAGGGTGTTGAATAGGCATGCGTGTAGTGTACATGTATAGAAAAAAAATTATTTTTTCTGACAAATGAAATTGTGGGATTTGGTGGTCGGAAATTTTATATCTTAGTTATTTTTTGAGTGAAACTCACGGTATTGGTTTGGTAGGTCTTTGAGAATCTTAGATGGTCAATGGAAATGCTAAAAAGGGACCATTATTTTCAATGTTCATCACACTACTCTGTGCAAGCCTGAAGTTTTTTTTTGGTTGTTTTTTTCTTTTTTCCTTCTTTTTTCAGGTCAATGGGATTGCTGGATTCGGTGGTTTTGAATTTGTTGGCCTTCCCTTGGTAGGTGAAGATAGAGTGTTTTGATTCATTATAGAGTATTATAGTAGCTTAATGGATTTTGGCCCCTAGGTAATAATAATAATAGGTCTATTTTTTTAATATGAGGATTTTTGAAAGATGCTATTTTGGCTTCTGTTGAGACTTGAGATTAGTTATTAGAGTTATAATATCTTGAGGGATTTTGGTTTCTTTTAGATGAGTTTTGGAAGATTATAATTTTGCCTGGTGAAACATTTTTGAGTTTCCATAATTCTTCTTTTGCCTTAAGATCCTTTTCTATTGTAAAATGGCAAGGCCACAAGTGTGACACACCCTTTGTTTTCTCAGTTATCTTGAGTGAACTAACAAGTCAATGTGTAATAGCACTTTACTAGACAAGGTTCCAACACATTACTTGTGCACTTTTGTTTATTAGGGTGTGAAAACTCTTTTGCTTGAGAGAACCAGGTGGATATTAGTAATAATCTTCTTCTTTATATATATAAAGTTGAAAATCAATAATGAGATTATTCTGTTTTGAGGGAATAATTAAATCAATAATGCTTTTTTCTTTTTATGGTTTGTTCCAGAGTTAAATTGTTTCATGATTTGGATCATGAAAAATCCAACTTTAATAGGGTACTTAGGTACCCACCAGTAAAAAGGTTAACTTACACATTGCAAGATCAACCAATAAAACCATGTAAAATTTCTCAAGCCATATTACAAGTAAGTTTTTTAAATGTGACTACTAGAGTAGTGTCAAATTTCCATTCAATCAAGAACTGACACCTGGATGTTGCTTCACCTAGGAAAAACATATCTATGGTATGTTGTTGCATGAAATGTTCAATAGAAATATGACAAATGTATGTGGGCAAAAGATGTACTTTACGTAATTGCATGACATCCAAAGAAGTTATTTTACCATTGTTGAATTAACATTGATCAACAACAGCATACAATTCCAATGGAGGCATTTATGAACCTAACTTCTCTCGGTATTGTATAGTAGTGGTCTTTAGAAAGCCCCAAGCATCTAATTTTGAGTTAAATGGGATCCGAAATAAAATGCGTATAGACAAAAATGTCTTCTTCAATCATTCTGAACCCTCTGCTCTAGTATTAAACTCGGGTACTCAACATTGGATTGATGCCATGCACCCATTGTGCAAATTATATTATATTTTCACACAGGTTCATAAATGAAGCGGTGCAGCACAGAGGAAGTGTTTTTCTTGTTTTCTTTTTTTCAAAATTTGGTGATGTAGCTTCATGAGAAGTGGTGATCATCCCCTAAACTATTTCGCCAGATTTGGTTACAAAAAGGATATGAAACTCAAAAGAATGTAACTGTCATTAATTCTATATGTTTGGCTACCGTAGTGGAACTTAGTATAGAATTTGATGATTAAATTTTTTTTCTAAGAGATTCAAATTTGAGAACCTAAAACCCCAAAAAAAAACTTCACCATTTTGGAAAAAACAAACACCATTGTTATATGTAGTTAGTTGCTTCAACTTTGGCCACCTTACTTACTACTGTATGTTCCTTGTTCAAAATCTGCAACCAACACTACAAGAAAACATAAGACCCCGATCTTCTTCTTCCATGCTTGTCAGAAGGGGGACCTGTATTATGGTTGCCTCCATTGAACTCTTTGCCTCCCTGTGATACTACTAGCCTACTCCTGCTACTTTCAAACTTGCCATGCATTGGCCATATCCAGGTTGTATAAGACCCATGCTTGGTTGTCCAAAGAAAAAAAAGGAAGGTTTCAAGTCATAATAATAAACTGGTGAAACAATTCCACTCCTGGCCTCCAAATAATAATAAAAACCAACAGGATGGAGGAGGGTGTAGATGGATATGCGCGCCTCATATGACTGACCCACACACACACATATTATGGGTTCAGTACTGGACTTTCATGCACATCGTTTTGCATGCATCTGTAGTGGAATGCATTTTACGCTACATTCGCTTTCAATGTTGCAATGTGTCTTATTAAGCAGACTTTTGTGGCTTTTTCCAGAGAAGAATTAACTTACTATTTGCCCTTATATGATAAGAAAGAATTTAGAATTTCTGCTCTGCATCCTTTTCACCAAGAGAGAGAGATCAAAACTCTGACAAACTTGAATTGAATAACCTTTTGGGCGAGGTGTATTTAGTACTATGGTAGATAGATAAGAGGGTGAAACGGCCATTGATATCAGTCAAATCATAATTTGAAAAATAACCTTTAGGAGAAAAGCACTCCTATCAATTGAAACATAAATTTGAAAACAACCTTTAGAAATTTAAACTATCGGCACTCAAATGGAATCTTTTGTCATGTGCTGATGAAGCAAGCACAACAACCTCCTGATCTTAAAGAATAGAACTTATTGACCCATTTATCACATGTATCAAGCAATATTGAATAGTGGGAGCAAAACATAATATTATTTCTCCTCTCAAGTTTTTTTTTGGAGCAAAATAAAAGGCCGTGTGACTTCCCCAAATTCATCACATTTCTAGGAAAAACATGTTGAAATCACCATCTTTAGACTTATGGCTCCTTGCAAGTTGCTAGTATGTAGCGGATTTTCAAAATGAAATTCTACTTCTCTCCCTCACCCGTAGCCAGTCCACCTACCTTGTGAAATTGAAAACTAAATCATACTACCTACCCATAGTCACTTGTGTGATACCTAATTTGCAAAACAACATTTTCAAAACACAACTTCCATTACAATTGGAAGTAGTGTGTATTTCATGATTAATATTCCTACATGACCAAGGGGATTAAATAAGATGCCTACTTGCATCAACCACAGTGTTTCTATTTCCTTGTCACAAACTTAGAAATCGAGTAAGATAAGTTAGTTGAGAAAAAAAATGGAAAAAAAAAAGGATCAAGAAGATGAGATGACTTGTGGATAAGATCATATTCAAAGATGAATATATAAAGAATGCAACACACATGGGACATTCAATCACATCAAAAGCACTAGCAAGAGTCTTAGTGGAGCATCCTAGGAGGTAACACCAGCTGTCCACACAAGATCAATTGGTTCCTTTTCTTTTTTTTTGGTGGTTTCCTTGTTTTCTTATTGACATGTATAAACAATTTTCTAGACTCTCTTTTGAGAAGTGTAAGTTGTACTTCAGATTATGATGACTACATGAAAACCATGTCTCAACAGTTGAAGTGGCCAGTGGCATAAATAAGGAGCAATCAAAATAATTGTATATTAGCAATAGATAGCCCTTTTAGCATTGGGTCTTCTACTTCATTGCTACTGTTTTGATTGTTTTGGTTTTCTTTTGAGGTGTTTACATTTGCTTCGACATGCATTGTACTTTTTGTGGATGGATTTTCATCCTTGTTCATATATATATACACAGGGTTCTCTCTTTGTAACTAGGTAACTGAGAGAGTTCTTCCCTCTACTTTTGTGTTCAGTCCCATTCCCTTTCTTTGATGGTAGTAGAAGAGTATCCAATTGAACTCCAAAGCTCCATATAATGGAAAAAGTTGTTTGGCGATTAAAAAGCCACAAACTTGGTTCCATTTGGAGTACTATATATGGGATCCAGCTAGGTATTCTCCTTTTGCCAAGAAATAGAAACCTAAAAAATTGCATAGAACTTTTTCTATTTCATTCATAGAATTTTGCACTTAGGAGGGAAGCTGTCCATAATCCTCCATGGATGCTTTTTCATGCAAAACACTTTTCTCCTTCTATTGGCTCTTCCATTGGCTGTTGTTCCATGCCCTGGGAGCCAGAGTTGTGGGACTCCACCCACAATGGGAGCTTCCTTCCATGAGGTAGGGTCTCCAGATCTTTAGGGAATCAAAACCCAAGGAGTCAAAGTTGTTCTGTTAAATTTGTTGAGTTTCTGTCAATTTGAAATTTGATACTAACCTTGAGTCAATGTTGACTTACCATTATTATAATGAAATTTTTTAAAGACAACTTGAACTTGAGACTTCACAACTTCAATCACTCAGAAATTGTGGAACTTCAAGAGAGAGAGATATGTAGAAAGTGAGTGTGCACCCAAATACATCACTCTAAACCTTATCTTCCATATATTCGACAATAACTCAAAATTAGGCCATTTGCGGATGGAAGAAAGGGATTAGAGTGATCAATCAAATGATCAATATCCCATCAAAAGACAATTATATCCATGGTTTTGTTAGATTTTTCAAAGGACTAGATAATTTAAGTATCCAACACAATGTCTCATTTTTAAAAAAATCCATGAAGTTTGGTATATACCTCCTCATGTTTGAAAAATCCAAGGCCTTTGGGATATTGGTCGCTACTATGATTGTACGCGTTTGTATAAAATATGGCCAAAAGTACAAATGTTTTGTACACTTCCAACCTATGTTCTTTCTTTGAATCTATTTTAACCCTTTGACAATGATCACATTATAAGAATGAAATAGTGACAAAAGAGAGACATACTTGAATTTAAGAAGAAAGAGTAAAAAATGTATCCCTTTTTAAAGTTGGTGTTTGTCCTTAAAACCGGTTGCAATTTAATAAAATTTCAATGTCTTGCTTACTTACACCCACTATAAGGACACAATAACCACCACCCGATTATTAATTTCTTTCTCACTTAACCTAACCTCTTTATAGCATAACCAAAGGTTATTCGATGCTTTAAAAAATAGTTTATGCATATAATCAAATTAAAAACTCGCCGTCACATTTATAGCAAAATCACGTTAGTTTTTAATTCTCCTTTAACTCAAACTAATGAAACCAATAGATATGTTTGGTTTCATTAGTTTGAGTGAAAAGAAAGCAAAAGTGATAGATTGAAGTTTTTTTATCTGGAGATTTTCTATAGCCATAATTCAGATAACAATGAAAAAATCACCAAAATTCTATTAAGTGGTTCACTTAGGTAGCCAAATAATGTATATAGAAAAATGTTTTTTAAAAATTTACTTTCATGTTTAGCTTTTCTTGGAACACTGGTTTAAATAGTTGTGTCATGTGATGTCCCCTCCCACACTTTTGTTTTTCAACTTGCAGTGTAATACAAAAGTGTCCTCCCCTACCAGAGGGAGCTTCTGGCAATCATTAAGAAGGAAAGCCCATGTTGGCCTGAAACAAGATACGGAAAGGAAAACCTTAGAAGCCTGACAAAAAAAAATTAAAATTTTCCAGCTGATGAGTTTCAGTTTGTGTCCATAATTTGTTTTTCTTCTTCTTCTTCTTCTTGATTCGCGAGTCCCCTCGTTTGTGAGCCCAGATTTACAATGAATGAGGAGGAGGGCCGCAGCTTGCAGCAGCAGATTCCTGCAACACAAACATAATGCCTCCTGTTGCTGCTGCTGCTGCTTCTTCCCCCCTTTTAAGTTATCACCACCACCCTGGTGAAGAAAAAATTGAATGTTTTTGTAAGTGCATGCACACCATTACGGTTGGTTGCACACCATTTTCTTCCCCCAAATCAATCAATTTTATTTTTTTGCATCTCCTTTTTGTCATTATACGCTTATATATACATGTGATGACTTCCTTCCATACTTGCATGTTAGTGATTACTAACTTCTACACTTTGCATGTTAGTAGTGTCTGCTGGTGATTGATTGTCACAACAACAACAAAGCAGCAGCAACAACAACTTCTTCTGCTGCTGCTGCTGCACCGCCAATTGTTTCCAATTCTGCATGCAAGGGTCAAGAAATTACTTTGCTCACAAACTTCTACATACTTAAAGACTTTGCATTCAGGAGACTCTCAGGATTCATCACACCCATGAACAACATGGGCCCAACCCAATGTTAGTTTATACGGCGGGTCTGTATATTTGAAGACAGGCTGTGTCTTATCAAGTTTATATTGTACTCAACTTCTCATCTCAACATTTTCTTCTTGTAATTTTTATAACAAAAGGTGCCTTTGTACGCCAAGCGATTTCAATGGATTTTGAATGATTTCCATTGGTTATAGTGAATAGAACTTATTGAGGATATAATGAATTCATTAGTCTAGTGAACATGACTAATGAACTACACTCACATTTTTTAGTTGTAGTAGTATTATATGAGGTAGTTGTTTAACGGAACCCCGATAACAAAATTTTATTCGTGAAAAGGGGCTGGAGGGAGGGGGAGATGTCGAGTTTCACAATATTGCATGATTAGTTTTGTTTTTCATGGCTAGAAAGTTTTTTCATCTCATCTTTACTAGTGTAGCCTATGCCGTTGGCCCCAAGTGTGTAAGTGAGTACCCAACTAATTTAATTTTCCTTCCAAAACCTTTTTTTTGGTAATTTAATTGCATTTTCAATATCACTAAAACTACTCAAAAATTCATTATCTCCTACAATTTATGTCTAAAATTTTCCAAATCACCTTCATTACATCCTAGTCATCAATAAAAGTTTTCCCAACAAAATCAAGAGTGTGCCCAAATTGCCCTATATTTTTTAGTTTTGAATTTAAAAGAATTTTCAGTTAAAAAATAATTCAATATTCAATAACTTCTCCACCGTAAGTCAAAACATTATAAAATCAAACAAACATAAAAACTACCTTCCTTTACAAATAGATGACTCTTTGGCTTAAACACCGGATGCAAATTTAGGTGATTGGTAATAGTGTCAACAATCAACCACTTCCTATCCTAACTATTAATCTATATGCATTTTTTGATCCATAATCACCACTAATCCCCATTACTAGACTCCCAATGACATATTATTAGTCAAAAACCTCACATGAAAAAGTATAATATGAAATATTGTATATACAAGTTTATTTATTTATTTATTTATTTATAAACTCAATTTTGACATTGTGTATAACCACTATGAACTTAGTATATTCCTAAGCACAGTTCAAATTTTCTATCCCTCGAGGGCTCCTCCTCACTCATGTACCCAATGGATGGGTTTAGGGGTCAGAGGACTTGCCCAGGAGGTTTGTGCCTGGGTATGTGTGTTATGGGCTGGAAAAGTATGTCTGAAGAATGGGTTCAATATCCAAGGTCTCACCCCCAAGCTATAAAAGACAAATTAGTCAAGGCTTTAGGCTTTTCTCTCTCACTATCCTCCAAAAAGGAGAGTACTTGCCTGGATTCATGAACCAAAAAAATTTCACAATTGAGGGGGGATATTGGTAACTTAAAGCATCTCCAGCTGCTCAGTATGTGAGCCTGCGACAAATAATTTTCACATCCAAGTTTTAATTATATACTATTTTTTGCAACCCCACCCATAAAAAGTGAAACTGGGATAGCAAACAGGTGGGGAACTACCAACAGTAAACCAACTGGACCAATCATTATGATGGGCCGATCAGAAACACTGAGCAGCAGTCAGATCATATTTATTACACTCTTTTCTGCAGGTGCACAACGTTTGCTGGACCTTTCACCAGCCACCGCAAACAGTGGAATTATGCTAAGCCAAAACCATATTTTCCTCAGACAACCCCGCCTAATTTGACTTTTCTTTTATCCAATTTTACTGCCCAGGATCACATACTGAGCACCTCTGGAGATGCTCTTAGTAGTTCTATTTGTGTTTCATACACCTAGTTAAGTACCTAATAGAAAATGAATGATTTTTTTATGGAGAAATACAGAGCTTCCACTCCCCGCAAATGATGAAAGCAAAAAAAGATCGCAATGGGGGAAAGGAAGCTGCTCCATAACTCTGACACCCAAAGGAAGGTTGCTTCATCTATCCTGTCTGCTTGATGCTTTTTTTTGGCCTTGGGTTTGTTCATAGCATTTTTAGGGTTAGGATTTTCTTGTATATTCTTAGAACTTTTGGGGTGCACTTTTTGCTTTTCCTTTATCTTTGGCTAAGCATCTTGGTCCCCAAGTCTTGGGGTTACCTTTTTTTTTGCTTTTTTTAAAAGAATTCCACCCAAGTCATCATCTCTACTTTAGGGCTATTATGTTAGTGTGATCCATAGTTGGGGGGTGCCTTCTTCCATGTTTTTCTGGCCTTTCCTACCAAGGCAAGGATATTGTGTTTAGATTCAATATAGAGTATAGTAGCCTAAGGGTTTTTGGCCCCTAGGCAATAATTTTTATATGAGGATTTTTTAAAGATGATATTTTGGCTTGTGTTGAAACTTGAGATTAGCTATGGAGTTTTAATATTTCGAAAGATTTTGGTTTCATTTTAGTGGATTTTTGGAAGATGTGAAATTGTTGAATTTGGCACCTGGAAGAAAAGGGGGAAAAAAATGGCTTAAGTTAAAAATCTAAACAACGTAAGCCCAAAAAATTTATTCTACAAGAACACAATAGAACTTACTATTGAGGGAGGGATACACTTTTGTTAGACCATGATCATTTTGAGAGATGAAAGTTAGTCCATAGGGTTTCATAATTGTTGTATTCTTTTTCTTATCCAACCCATAATTGAGTTCCACTTTTTTCATACCCTTTTTGGGTCATTGACAAAACCAAGTACTAGGCTAGTAAGTTTGTCCAATATGGCATTCACTTAGTGCACCTCTTTGTTCCACACACACACACACACACATAGTTTGGACAATTTGGGTGAGGACATATGCACCCCAACTTGCCACATTAAAACAATTAAATATAAGAAAGAGTACAATCTACACATTACACATCTATAATATTTGGGCGCCACGATGCTTTGCACTAGCAATGACAATGATTAAAAAAAATTGTGGATATAATTCTTTTAATAATCAATTTTGTTTTTTAAAAAATAAAATTCTATATATTTCATTATATTTCATTTTGTTTCATTAATATATTTTTTCCATTCTTGTCAACAAAAGTTTGATTCATTAAATAAGTTCACAACAAGATACAAATAGACCACCCCCCCCCCCTCCCCCCCAAAAAATTAAATTAAATTAAAAGTGTGTTAAAAAAGCAACAAAACACAAACAAACAAAAACATTGAAAGGGTGCAAAACAAAGAATAAGAAATAATTCTAAAATGGCATTTGATATATGATAAATTATAATCCGGAATGGCTTTGGAATTGTCATAGTGACGATCACCAAAAATCTCACCCTATATAAACCCAGTTCAAATGAAACATTGTCACTAAAATAAGTTAAAATCTTACCATCAATCAAAAGACAACTTTCTTTTAAAAAAATTGTGAAGAAAAGATGCAAATAAAAAAGGATGTGTGTTTTGAGTAGTCTATATAACCACAAATAGCCAATATTGAATCTATATAGTCAGAAATAGCCATATATATTTTATATGGCTTCATATGGTCGTGTATAGTCATATAAGGTTTATATAATCATATATGCCTTATGTAGTTACATATAACCATATGTAGCCATAACCCATAGTCAATAATCCCCATGGGTGTTGAAAGGGTGTTTGATGCTGAGTTTTCAAAGCTTGGTCCCTTATTGCTTGTTGAGCTTTGCCAACAAGAGTCAAAAGGGGGATTGAGGCACCAAATAAGAGATGAAACTCATGCTCAATAGGGCTTGAATTTTTTTTTTCTTTTTTTTTAAATTCTTATTATTTGAGAGTTATATTTGATTATGAACTTCAAGCCCTCAAATAACCCCAAAAATAAAATTAAAAAAATAAAATTCCGCATATGACTTGCCCCTCCGCTAACATAGAAAATTACAAGAAAGACTAACGATGTGCTCCATTCTTATCATTTTAGTGTAATCGAAGGGCATGTTACTCATCGTAAAAATAAATAAATAAATAAAAATTCCTCTGCTTTTGTTTTGGGTGGGCATTTCAAAAAGCAGAATATCACCCCAAAAATTTAAAAATTAAAATAAAAAATTAAATTTTTATTTTAAAATATATATATAGTGGGTAAACATAGTGGGTCGTTACGCTTATTTTACACAGCCCTTGGGCCGAAGGATCTACGAAATTGCACCCGACACTCTCGGTTGTGCCTCATGTGGGTCCCTTATTTCCGGTAAAGCCCACCGCCTCGAGCATTACGCAACAACGCATGATTTGAACATGCTAGGCTGGATGCACCTTGTCGATATTATGTAAGATCGTTCTTCCTTTAGTGAAGCACAGGCGACAGACCCGACCGGGTGTGTCATAATATCGGGGTCGTAATTTCAACCCCACCACACCCCCTCCCCCCCCATCCCCCCTTCCTTTTTTTTCACCTTCAAAATAGGCGATTTCACATTAGCAAAACTGGTTTAGATATTGGACTTGTTCACACTACTAGCTGGTTCTTGTGAGCAATTTATTAGTCATGTTCACATTGAAGTGATTGTAGACTTGGGGATATTATTTTGTTGACCTTATTAAAAAGGGCTTACATGGAGGTTCTTTGTTTTTCCAAATAGCACAACAACCATGGTATTTTTATTTTGTTTTTTTTTGTTTTTTTTTTTTTTTGTTCAATTTTTAATAAGCTTTGGTAAGGTTGTGAGGATTCCCAAAGACGAATCGAAACCGTAGAAAGGGTATCATTATTTTCAATTTTCATCACAATACCCTAGGTTGATGTCAAATTTGACACAAATTAATTAATTTTTTTCTCTTGATATGTTTGGAAAATGCATCAAATGTGTGTTTTCCATTTTAGTTTTTCATAGTAAGATGTACCACCCCACAACTAAATTTGGTAGTCATTTAATAAATTTAACCTGACCTTATTTGAAACCATCATCAAAATACATAAAATGAAAAATCAAAATTATTTTTTCTTTATATTCTTTTATTCAAATGCATCAATTATGAATTTGAAATTGAAAGGACATATATATATATATTTGTTTTAAATGCCCCTTACTATATATGAATAAAAAACTCCTTAAACCCCTTGATAGTTTCCTCTTCCTTTTATTGATATCATTTATGACATCTTAGTTTAGCCATAAATATTTTTAATTATTTAAATATAACCTTGTAATATTACAACCTTCCTTGTAATGTGTTTCATTAAAATTGACATTTTTTATACCCATTTCAATGCCCAAATAAAAAGTTCTTTTTGTAAATAACAATGATTGTGACATCCTTTTTGGTACACCTTAAGTTGAAGATACCCTTCCAAGTTTCTTACAAGGACCATTATTTTGATCAAATAGTATTTCCATATTAAAGAAAACATATTTTTTAATTGTTCCTTGTATTAATTTTGCACTTCACTTATAGTGAATTCATGAACCATGTTAAACATGAAACCCGAAGGCTATCAAATTCAAGATCAAAATTTACTATATTGTTATATATTTCATGTACATTGTATTTATCCAATCCTCTTTATCTAATTGGTGGAGATCTCAAAAAAATTGATTTAAAATGAACTTTGAAATTCAAAAAATTGTCATTCATATTCAAAAGTTTTTTTACTTAAATTTAAGATTGTCAAAAGGTTGTCATCAAAATTCAAGCTTAATTGGTATTGGCATATGAATTATACATCAATATTTTTGCCTAAAGTGGCATCCCTAATATTGTTTCATCTTTTTTTCATACTGACATATGAATTACATCTTTTTAAAAATTACTATATTATTTTCTTACTTAAATTGTATCTAAATATCAATCAAAGCTTCTTCTTTTCCATCCCAAACATTGTTGTGAATATTCTAAATCAAATGTAGCAAAAAATGAAAAACAAGAAAAAAATCAACGTGAATAATAAGTAGTATTATAAGTCAAAGTAAAAAATTAGGTAGATTTGACAAATGAAACTTATTTTATATGCAAGTCTTATCATGAAATTCTTTTCCAATCTAAAATTCCTTTACCCCAAATTCAAAAATTCAAAGCCTTTTAATTACATATATTTGAAAATAAGTTTCTTGCCACAAAATTTAGCATTTCCCATCAAAATACATTTAATCACATGGATCACTTACTCATGAAATGAAAATTTTAATTTGGTTTTAGTATATATTTTAAATTTATACTATGTAATTCTTTTTGATTTGATACAAAAACATCAGGCACTCTTCCCTTACCTTACATTCACTTTCTTTTAGTTTGTGATTGCAATGAACAAACCAATACCATTGATTAAACTTGAATGCATATATACAACTAGTTGAGGCTTTGGAAGGAAGGATGTGTTGTAATTTGCTTCATTACCATCTTAGTTGAACTTGAGGTAGTTGCGGTGCCTTACTAGCAAAGGAATGGTTTGTGTACTTGACATGGTTATGGAATCTTGAACAATTATTGATAATTCTTAATACATCATGGATTTCAAAAAAGAAATTTGAATTTCTTGTGCTAACAACCTAAATAATCTTTGGTGATTTATCTTTGTGAGAAAACAAGGATAAAAAAAAAATAGGTTCATAACAATCTTAAAAACAAAAGAAAATGGGCTTATTCATGGTCGGGGTTCCAAAAAAAGTAAAAAGGACTATAGGACTTTTATGGGGCTATTTGTTGCAAATAACATTTACTTGAAACAAATTTAAATGAGAAAAATTAAATAATCTAATTTAAGATAATTCATGTGGTAGTGGTGAGTTTTAACATTCATACATCATTGCACATGAATATTTTAGTTTATAGCCAAAAATGCAAAAAATCCTTGAAACTCCCAACCAAACATGTGTTTTGGCAAGATTATTTCTTACACATGTGACCTGCACTTCAAGCTAAACATTTTGAATCCTTTGAACATAACTTTTTTGTCAAATGGTTTAAAAAATGAATCCTTTTCCTTGCAACCCTTTCCTTCAAAATTTCAAAACTTTTGAAATTTTTGTGTAATTTGGTTTTTCTTCAAGTTCATCTAATGAACATGTACTTTCATAGAATGTATTTGCAAAAACTAGATCGTGATGCAAAAAGTGAACCACCCTACCTTGCAACCACCCTAACCCAATCAACAATATTGGCAAAATAGTTATAGGTGTTTGGAAGTTTGTTAATGAATGCAAGTAATGCAAGGGAAATATGAATACCACAATTGTGGACTCTTGAAGGGTTGGATTTTGGGATCCAAAAGAATGTTGAATTTGTACAAAACATTTCTTGTAATGCAAGGACTTTATGATGGAACCTTTCTGTGTTGGATATGGTTCATCCTAAAAGTTATAGGCCAAGGTTAAAACAAAAAAAAGAAAATCATTTTCTGTTCTTGAAAATTTATATGAAGCTCCACTATTACTTTCTTGAAAGTTTTCTTTTGCACATTGATTGTTCACAGTGACCTTAACCTTGGGCTCATAACCAAGATTAGGCATGACAAGGGTCAAAATGGGCTACAAGAAGTCCAAGGCATGGTGTCAACCTAAACACACATGCTTTGTGAAAAAGAAGTGTGTGGGAGTGCAAAAATGAAGCTCCCAAGACTCACAAATTCACTTTCACTTTGGAAGTTGAATCTTGGGGTGTCCCAAATCTTTGTTCAAGGTTTGGGCAACCAAATTTTGACAAAATTGGGCCTTTTTTAATGGTAGGAAATGTCTTGAAAAACATTACAATAAAGTGGGGTTGCTTCTCAAATTACTAACAAAGATATGTAACACAAGTTATTGAAATTGGAAAGGTCAAAAATCAAATTGTCAAAATGATTCTCAATCACTTAATCAATGTTTGGAAAGGTTCAATAGGGCATATTCGCATCAAAGTGTTCACTTTTTGGGATCACAAAGTAAAAATTCCAAACCCCCAAATTATTTAATGTTCCCTAATTTCAATTAGTAAAGAACATGTTAAAAAAGACTAATATCAATGATCTATAATATCCTTGGAGGTTTGAAAAGAAAAAATGTATATGACCATTACAAGGGTAGGGTGGACTTCCAAACATGGCAACAATTATATCCTTGATCAATATCTAAATTGTTTACCAGAAAATTATAAATTTGGAATTCTTAAAATATTCAACCATTTGTATTTGGTTTACTTTCTTATATGTTGTGTGACTAAATTGGGAAAAAAAAATCAAACCAATGTTTTTTATTGAAACTATCACTATAAGTGTGAATATCCATTCCTATACTTTTTGGGAGGTCAAAATTGCCAAAATTCTATTAAGTCCTATTCAATGTGAAAAAGGAAAATTATGATTTTCAAAGTGTATCCATTAAAAATGTTGCATAAGGTACTAATAATAGTGGGTAAAATGTAATTCCTAGAATGTTTTCTTAAAAGGAAGGTAATCCAACAGTTTTGTGTTCTTGGCCTTGGTTTTTAGCTAAAAAATAGACTCTTCATTTGTCATTTTTAAACAAAAAAGTAATGTGCCTAAGCCCAATAAGTTTCAATTTCAATGGAACTTGATAAGTTATTGAAAATCTATTTTCAAGGGTTATAAGGTGCCTTTGACAAGATTCAATTTAAATGCAAAATGATAAAACCATGAACTCCCAAAGTGGTGAGACTCATTATTTGGTAGTTTTAAAATTCCCATTTGAAAGTTCAAAGAAAATTGGTCATTTCAATGTAGTCACTACAAGGAATAACATTTAATACATATTTTAGGGAGGAAGATGATGCCTCCTCCCAAGCTAAAGTTGATTCTTGTCAATTTGAATTTGAACTTCACATTGCTTTGCATTACCAATGATGATCAATTTATTTTTTCTTACATTTTCATATGGTATTCAATAATTCATTGTATTTATGTCAATGTCAAATTTAATTCTAATTAATATACATTTCATGGACATGAAAAAACACATGTTAATATGTTTTTCATATCCATGTTGATGGTTAGGGGGAAAAAATGAGGTAGTTATAAAATGAAGATAGTTACTAAGAAAGGTGGGTCATAATTATTTTTTTAATTAATAAATTTAAAAAATAGTTATTAAAAAAGAAATGAAATAGTTCATTTGAAAATGAAGGGTGCAGTCACAATCCAACAAGCCAAAAAAGGTGTTGGACTTCAAAGAAAAATAGTTAAATTTTGATAAATATTTATGTTTTGCCATTTAAAGCCATGGAAATCATGGCAAGTTATTGTTTTTTGATCCATATGAATCTTAAGGAATTCAAACCAAAATCCATTTGATGAAATTTTAAGTTTTAAGTTTTGATTTAAGACCTCTAAAAATGAATAGAAATGTTTCGGACAAAAGTCAATTTTGCAAAGGATTATTAAAAAAAATCATATAATAAATCACATTTGATAAGGGAAAAATTAAAAGGATAAAGACCTATTAACCACATCAAAAAAACATTCATACCCTAAGATATGTGGAATTGTAAAACTTCAAAAATTCAAAGAACTTCAAATTTGATCCAAAATTTTTAATTTTCAAAAATCCTTTGCCACACATAAATGGGGTAAAATACACATTGTGTGTTAAGAAAGTTGTAGCTTATCATTCAAAAAAACATAAAAATGGTTATGATTTGAAATTATTATCATTTAAAAAAATGAAACACTAAATTTACAAGGAATTAAGACACTTTCAAAAATTCATATTTATTCAAAAATGATGAAGAAAAAACATGGCATGTACTTGGACAACAATAATAATTTATTATAACAAGTTACAAAACAAATTATTCCAAAATTCATTCATATGAAAGAAATTATTTTGGCAAAAAGGAAATGCAATCTTTGTTTCCAATAATCATGTTGGCTCATTGTATCCCATTTGCACCATGTAGTTATTTTTGAAATTATCTTTGGAATAGTCCATGGATGACCATACAAAGGATTCTAAAAAATCCCCCATGTACTTGTTTTGATTACTCGTCATTGAAATTAAGATGTGGCTCATTATGTTCATTTATGGGTCCAAAATGAATGAATCACCTTCTTATTTAATTTGTGCATTCAAATTTGACATGTTGGTGATTGCAACTTGAATTTGTTTTCCTAATACCATCATCAAGTTCTCAAGCTTTATTTATTTCTTACTTGGAATTTGCAATTTGTTACAAAATCTAGAATTGGGGAGATGTTTTACCATTGCCTCTAATTGACAAATATTGGGATGCATAATTATTCATGTCAATATTTTGTTGATCACAATAAAATTTCATAGATTGAAAAACTTTAATAATGTATTCATTAACAATATATAATGAGAGCCCTTCTCTATATATGTCCTTTATTGTCATGAAGTTTGATGAATCTAACAAATGTAATGTGTGACATTCATAATGGTATCACCCAAGGACGTTTTCATCCACCACAATTTATCCTTCCCATCATGAAAGGAGTTTGCAAGCTTCAAATTAAAATCCAATTGGTTGTGCAAAGGATTGAAACATTGAATGAAAGTAGAGAATGCAAACACATTCCCAAATGAAGCAGAAGTGTGTGGGAATCGAAGCAAGGTCAAACCTTGTGCAAATTGGCCTTATTTATATTTTTGGAAATAACTTGAAAAATACCATAATTAAAATAGGATCATATTCCCAAAACAAATATATATAGCATAAGTTGAAGGGCCATTTGAAAAGTTAAGAAATCAAACTACCAAAGTGATTAAAACTATTTAATTAACAATTTGAGAAATCAAATGTATTTATGACCTTCCAAATATTTGAAACACATCACGGTCAAGTCTTGATACTTCTAGTTGGAAGTCTTGGGAAAATTACCATTTTGATCTAACCCCCATGGGTTGGAGTTGCAAGTTGTACTATAGGCAAAAAAATGGTGAACCTTCTTAGTTTGGGCCTTGGTGAATCTTATGACTTCATGTGAGCCCACTGCTTGTTCATGAACAATTTTGACTTCAAATTATGCACTAACCACCCTCTTTCTTTTGTTTGAACAATTGACATGCATGAGAGATTAACTTGAAAGCTTGTCCTAGTCCCATGCTAGAGCTCCCACATGACCTTCTTATTGCAATTTAAGAAGCAAGGAACATGCTCAAGGCATTAAAAAAAATTGTATTACATTATATCAGAAAGTTTACCTCAATACCTTGCGTCAAGCCTTTGTGGGTGCATGAAACCTAAGAAAGCAAAAAATAGCAACAAACACAAAGGAAGGTGTAATGTGGTACATTAAGGACATTGGGAATGGTGATCGTAGATGTTCAAAACATTAACAAAGGTGATAAAGATAATGAGGATGACAAGTGAACTAGCCTAGAGAAAATAAATTATAACAACAATTGGAATAACAATGGGAGAACAAGGAAGGATATGGATGACATTAATGGCAACAACCCTAACAACAAGAAGGATGATGAAAAACTTTGAAATTTGAAGGTTATATGAACAACAATGAGGATAATGGGAATGAAGATGATGAAATGTAAGTCCAAACATCAAACTAAACACCAAAATAAATGAATTTGATTGTTAAAGTCCAAGACATTTGGCAATGCATTTTAAATCACCTCTAATGGTTTTCTTGCTAATTGATAACATTGTTAAAAGGCATGTCTATAAAACATCTTGAGACATGACATGATCTAGGACAAATTTTCCATTCGTGTTTATTAACTTAGAATTGAATTATTGTGTGAAGTCATGTTCACCAAAAAAATGATGATAATTGAATCAACATTATAACCATAGGTAGACAAAAACTTGCAACTATTAAGGATGTTATGAAAAGATGGGATATTATTACAAGACATGAACCATAAAAAAAGAACTTTCACAAGTGTGATTTTAGTAAATTAGAACAATAAATAAATGAACATTCCAACTTTAGAAGGTGAAGCTTATAATACAACCATTAAAACAATCATAAGAAAATAATATGTTATTTGTTAATGTGAAATGATATGAGAAGCTTGCTCATGATTCTTTCAAAGGATGAAACCCCATCCACATTCCACTTGAAAAAATTCTTATACCCATTCAAGAAATGTTGGCTTGAAAAGAAGCACAAGTCACCACATCAATGTAATAGAAATTATCAAACATCCCTTACACTAATTGGTCATTGGAGCATTAAGTGACCAACCACGCAACATGTACATCTACATGATATTAATTACCTTTGTTTATAAAAACACATGAAAGAGCTAAAACCAAATGCACACATTATGAAGTTCATGGCCAATTGTTTTGCAAATGGCATCAAGATATAATAAAAGTGGATGATGAATTTTTTCAATGCTTTAGTACTTGGTTCACCTTGATGAATAGTTTGTTAAATAAGACAATGTACTTGATTACATTTCCATTTTCACACTTGTCATTTATTATTACAACTATGTATATGAATATGAGTGTCATGATATTCATTTTAAAACATGTGTTTTAAACATATGGTGGAATCATTTGCAACAAATTTTGTGTTGATTCTACCACCTTCTTTCAAGAAACTTCTTACCATTGAAATTTATTATTAAGTTAATAACCATGGAAGAAAAATTTAATAATAATTCATGTGAAATTTTCATTCTTTTCACATGGAGCATGTTTGATCCAACATGGTAACATGGTAACATAGTAACTAAATATTAGAAATTATTAATGGGCAAGTTAATCTAAAACTATTAAATCAAGATGGTATCCCAATAATCCCAAAATACTAGTGCTAGATGAAAGTATTTGTTGCTTCCTAGGTACTTATGTAATGAAATTACTATATTTATTTTATTTTAGAAGGGGGAAGTGACATTGCCTTGTCACCTGACTTGAGTTAGCTTAGGAGAAAATTAGGATGGAGGCAAAAAAATAGAAGATATAAATGGTGCAGTGGATGAAAATCCTTGTGGAGATTCTCCTTTCCCCATCCTTCTTGTGTATGTATTTTGGAGGAGTTAGAAAAAGTTTAGAGAAAGAGGAAAAAACTTCTTTGTACTTGGAACTAATTGGGAAGTTGAAAAATGTGTTTGGTTTTCTGAAGATTACCTCCTTGTACTTCCATTTTTATTTTTATTTTTTATGTTTTATTTAATTTAGTTAGTTATGTCAAGGTGCAAATGGGATACAATGAATCAACATGATTATTGAAAAAAAAGATTTTATCTTCTTCTTTTTCAATTTTTTTTTCATATGAATGAATTTTGGAATATTTATTTTTGCAACTTGTTATAATAAATGTTTATAGTTGTCCAAGTACATAACATGTTTTTTTCTTCATCATTTTTGAATAAATATGAATTTTTGAAAGTGTCTTAATTCCTTATAAATTTAATGTTTCATCTTTAAATGTAATAATTTCAAATCACAACCAGTTTTTATTTTTGTACATTTTTATGTTTTCTTATAAAATAAATTATAACTTTTCTTCACACATCATGTAAATTTTTTTACCATGTTTATGTGTGGCAAAGGAATTTTGAAATTCTAAAAATTTAGATCAATTTTAAAAAGTTTCTTGAAATTTTAAAGTTTTAGAATTCTACATATTTTAGGATTGAGTTTTTTTTTAATGCAATTAATAGGTCTTTATTTTCTTTATTTTTTCCCATCAATTTTTTTTTATTATATGAGTTTTTTTTATAGTCCTATGCAAAATTGATTCCTATTTAATGAATTGTTGTGCACTTTTAAAGGTCCTAAATCAAAACTTAAACTTAAAATTTTATCAAATGGATTTTTTATTTGAATTCCTTGACATTCACATGAATAAAAAATATATAACATGTCATGATTACCATGGTTTTAAATGGCAAAACATAAATACTTATCCAATTTTGACTATTTTTCTTTGCAATCCAACACCCTTTTTAGTTTGTTGTATTACAAGTACACCCATCAATAGTTTTTTTTTTCTCTTTAGAAATATGTTGAAAGAATGTAAGGGACCTTCTAGAAAGTTGGAAATGATGTTATAGGAAAGCATGAAGGTTGTTAATAATCTGCAGGTTGTATGCAAGGCAATAGTAATGTTCACAATGCTTATAATACTTTTTTTATGTTCTTTATGTATTTCATGGGATTTGCAAAAAAAAAAAAATCCTCTTTATATATTCCAAATAGGTAATTACCACTCTAACTTTTTGTTAATTTTGTGTTAGTATTTAATAAGTCCTAAAAGGCACTATTAACATAAACCCAAAAA
Organism: Sphagnum contortum; assembly: GCA_963920785.1. Classification (NCBI taxonomy): domain Eukaryota; kingdom Viridiplantae; phylum Streptophyta; class Sphagnopsida; order Sphagnales; family Sphagnaceae; genus Sphagnum; species Sphagnum contortum. The sequence goes on from OY987276.1 coordinate 12,218,783, forward strand.
ATTGCAAATCCATATTAGTCAAAAACACTACTTGTATGTAATTAAAATATATATTTATTGGTTAAACACGTAATTTTCTTAGTTCCTTGAGATAGTTTATTGATATGCACAACATTGATAACAAGTTGGATGTATCTTTGAAACCTATCCTTCCTACCACTAACACATTTGGTCTTACGATTTAGTTGGGATGGGGCCAAGTTGGCAAATCATCAAAAGTGAAAAAACTAATCCTATCCATAATTGTTTGTGACAATTTAATTGTCACATAAATGCATAAACATTCCATGTTTGTTATATATTTGAAAGTGTTTTCTTTTAACCTCCTTGCTCATTTATGTTCACGATTTTATTCTTTCATTGTCATTACATAATGGACTCATGATGATTCCTAATAAGTTTCACCTTCCCTTGATACTTTTTCTATGAAATCAATATGTTACCAAAATTTTGATTTTAAAGATATAGCCATAATTCATGTTATATCATCAAGTGTTTGTTTTCCAAAACTTTTGTTCAATCATGACTTTTCATACAATGTCAACTCATCTTCATCAAGGTATGAGATATAAAACATTTGCTTTAAAAACATTTAGTCAAACTTTCTATTGTATCCAATTATCATAAAGAAAATGACATGTGGCATGACCAAAAAATAAAGGGTTTATCTAGAATCTATGGGTTTAAACAATTTAATTATCTATTTCAAATTGGTGTTATGATGATGATGATAATTATTATCATGACTTGGGCCCATATTATTGTGCAATACCAATGATGATGAATTGATGAATTCAAAATTGAAGAAAAAAAAATTGATTTTATGGAAATTAAATTCCAATTGAATGACATTGCATGCACCTTGAATTGAAAAAAAAATGGGATGAAAATTGATGCAAATTAATGGAGAAGGTATTAAGGATTTTCTCTTGAATACGGTGTTGGAGAATTGTTTTTCAAAAAAATGTAGATGTAAAAACACACCTTTCCATGTTGCTTTACTTGGGAATGAGTAAACAAATTTTGGGCTACATAAAATCCTATGGGAACCTTATAATCATGCTACCTAAACTAATTTCGATGAATCATTGTCATTAAAATTATTCAAATATCTTATTAACCTTAACTATTTCATTCATCCCCCTCCCCCCCACTTACATGGACATGAAAATGCACATTAATGTGCATTTTCATATCCATGTTATGTAGTGAGATCAAATTTGAAATGGACATAAATAGTGATGAACTATTGGGAATCATATGGGAACATCCAAACAAAATAAAAAGGAAAAGAAAAGACAAGGGGGGCGTAGGGGGGCGCGGGGGTTGTTCAATTAAAAACCTTTATCAAAAGATTACACTCATGATCATAATATCTAATTATAGAAATAAACTTAACCATTATTCATTAATTGATCAATTTAACATCACTAGTAATGTGTAGGAGCATTGGCCTCAAGTTTATATCGATAAAATGACAAAAGTTATCTCTCATGTAAAGTAGTTTTTAATATTATAATACATTCTCTACCATTGTAGATATTTGAGAATTATATTTTATCTATTGGACTCCTTTACTTTTTGACAATGTACAAATCATAGTTACAAATGATAAAAGTTGGAGGTAATGCAAGTTGCATCATATTGACACTATATAAGCTTGAATTAATCAAGAGCTTTTCTCCCCCAATCACAACTTGGTTCTAGTCTTTCCTCCAATTTTGAAATGTAAAATAACCCTTAAGTACTTAGGGAAAAAAGATAATTTACAACCCTTTTCGAGTCACCATTTAACCCTTTATCATTGTATGCATTTTGATACAACTTTTGAACTTGCATCATTTCTAAAATACACAAGCTTTCAAATCAATTTCTTTTGTATTTCAATGTTGTCCATGTTACCTTGCGCCATGCCAAAAAAACTTCAAATGTTATGTGTTAAAATTTAAAATCATTGAATGACATCCAAATATATTGATGGATGTACAAATATTGTTTGTCATTTTGCAATATATAATTCTAATGCCTAATATAGATTAGAAAAAACATTTTTCACCATGCATAATAAGCTTGAAAAAAACCTTCGATATGGTAAATTAGGAACTCCAAGAATGCATTGTGTTGATAGTATGCAAGGGAATTAGTTCACAATAAATTGACCCACACCTACCCACTTTAATTTCTTCCTAAGCTAGTCAAATTGACATGACAATGAGATTGATTATCTAGGATGTATATTCAAAATCCTTGATTTATAAAGCTACATGTAGATTGCTTTAATTGTTATGATAGAAAAAAATGACACAAAATTATTGTCTAAAGATGTATTTCAATTATTTTCCTATGTATGTCATTTCAAAGCATTTCAAATCACTTGAAAACAAGAATTTAAACAACAAAAGCATTAATTTAAAGTGTTGCTAGGTACTCTAAAATGATTACATTAATTTGAAACTTATTCAAATGGTCCCATAATATACTAAAATCATTATTGTATAAGTACACTAAACATTTTCAAAATGAAATAAAAATCTCAAATTTAAACATTAAAATTAATCATAATTGGTTATGAATGATGGGGGTCATTACACTGTGAACTTTTCCCAAAGGAAAAACTTTGATGATGTAAATACATCTAGGTCTATTCTTAAACATTTTGGACATGATGAAGCAACTTGTTTTAATAATAGTCATTGCATCATAGAGGTTATTTCAATGAATATCATATTTGAAAACATTAAATGTGCATTTTAGGTTTCCCATTTCCAAATTGAAAGTAAAACAAAATTATATAAGTAAGGGGAGTTGTTGCATGGTTTAACCATGGAATTACATCATACACAATGAAACAAAGGTAGAAGATGCAAGACATCAAACACTTTTGATTCAAGTTTTGTAGAATTTTAAAAAAAATTATAATGTTGTTTTCAACAAGGTTGGATATTCACCCCTAATCACCCCAAAGTGAAAATAATTGTCAAAATATGCAAAAGATTTGGCAACACTTCTATTTTACACCTCTTAAGGCATAAATCTTGCCCTTTGCATGTATAGTTATTGTCCATTTATATGTTCATGAATTCTATTGCTTATGAGGATTATACTGAGTTTATATGAATTTCAGAAACACAACTATCAACAAAACCATCTATTAAATACTTGGTGAAATATAGTTGCATTACTAAAACAAGTCCAAAAGATGCAACCCTTTAGGCTTGTCAAATCATTAACAGGATTTTGGAGGAATGGAAAAGAGTTACATCAATTATATATATATATATATATATATATATTTGTTTCAAAATTTTCAATCTAATGTCTTTGATTACAAACATACACTAGCTATGTGTCACATGTTTTAATTTTAAATCTATTTAATCGCCATTGATTAAACACTCATGTGATACTTATTAAAAGTCACAACTAGATTAAGCAAATGATGGTTGAAAACATGTTTCATAGTTGTTTATGAAATGGTTGCATAAGCCAAGAATTGTTCTAGTGAATACTATTGGAAGTAATTTTTGAACATGAGTGTTTGCAATTTGAAATGTTTGAGCTTCAAGCAAGCCATCTCACACCTCATATGCTTTTTTACCTCAATGTGACCTATTTCCATTGACACGAAGGTGTTTAACCTAAAACAAGGTACACCATTTCAATCTTAGGGAAATTTGTTTTTTTTAAAAAAATTAGTGGTCTAAACAAAATTTGTGAAAGGGGCTCATGATCAACTTCTAATTGATTTAAGCGATGATTCTTGCCTCATACTTTTTTTGGTGTGATTCACAACTTCTCAAATATTAGAAATAGCCGACCATGAATGTTAAGTAAAAGTCTACTAGTCATTTCATAAAGATAGTTATACAATTAAATGTTTAAAATCACAATTTTTGAGATTGCATTTAAGTGTAATGATAAAAACACTTATGATTTAAATTGTGGGTAAGAGTATTAAATAAAGGTCTACCTTTAGTGGCAACCAAATGCCCATTGGTTGATAAAAGGACCTATTGCACTTTTAAGGCAAAAACAAATTATCATTGATTATCAGCAAGAATTTATAAAACATTAGGAAGATTGACAATTCAATGTTTAATGATTAAAGTTGTATGTTCTAATTTAAGAAACTCAATTTTGATAAGGAAAAATGTTTTCAATAATTTCACAAGCTTGTACGAATGTTTGATTATTGAATGATATCTTAACAAATATTAGTGTGACTCATGCCATTGGCCCAAGTGTGAATTGGTTACCTAAACTAATTTTTCCTTCCAAAACCATTTTTTGGTAATTTAATTTAATTTCCAATGACCAAAAAAAAAAAAAAAAACTACTCGAAATTCAATATTTTTCACAACCTTAGGTCCAAAAATTTCCAAATCAACCCTTCTAATGTTGCAATTGAATCAGCTTCTAAAGCCTACAAAACACCTCCCATGGTGCAAGGTTCTCTAGGGTAGGGATTCATGTATCTTTTACATGGGAGTGTATCTTTTACATCTTTAGAGAGTTCTTGAGATACCCAAATCACCCATCCTCATCATTTTGGGCTCACATCAATGTAAATGGGTCCAAATGTGTGGAGCTCACAAAACAACCTGGGCCAGTCTGGGCTCATCAGATTGATTTATTAATTAATTAATTAATTATTTATTTATTTATAATAATAATAATTATTATCATTATTATTTTCCATACACCTATCAAAAGACCTTTTGGCTTGATGAATTAGGTTTGTTTGAGAGAATTAAGTACCCATATAGCTTAGGCTAGCATAGTCTAGTCCAGCTTAGCTTAGCCTAGACTCACCTCCACTGAAGCCAACAAAGGTAGGTATTATTAAAAACCATTACCTACCTATTCTGCACAAACACTGGAGCTTACAGTGAGTGTAGCCCTAGGAGGGAGGTCTTCATCTTCCTCTTCTTCGTCTTCCTGACTCAAAGTCATGTTAATGTCGAGTGTTTGAGAAATGACAAACACTTGGTCGGGGTTCTTCATCATGCAAGAAGACACATGATGAGTGAGGAAGTGAGTGAGTGAGTGAGTGATTGGGTGAGTGAGTTAAGCTTAACTATAATACTCTAGAATGAATCTAAAACACCAATATCCTTGCCTTGGTAGTCATCAAGGCCAACAAAGCAGAAATGGAATTGCCTGCCCTGCCCTGCCCTGCCTTGCCTGCCTGAAGAGCTAGTTAGTAGTTAGTTAGGAGTACCTGGCACCCAAAACATGGCCCCCTCATGAGTGTGTTCCCCAGGAAATAGGGTTAATTTGAATAATGGCAGGCCCATATAAACCATATATATGTATATGTATATATATATATGTGGGACATACCATAACCATAACCATACTACTGTGTCACTGCCAATTTTGCCAACAACCCACTTTTACAAAATTTGTGTTTACTTTACTTTAATTTCCCTCCCTCGTGCTAGCTACTACGCTACATCCCCAAAAATAATTCATGAAAGCAAGAGTTGAAGTGAGTTGAGTTGGGTTGAGTTTTGCCGTAGCTTTTTGAGTTGAGTTTTGCCATAGCCTAGTGCATTGAGTTGGGTTGAGTTGGGTTGAGTTTTGTCATAGCTTTTTGAGTTGAGTTTTGCCATAGCCTTTTGAGTTGAGTTTTGCCATAGCCTAGTGAGTGGAGTTGGGTTGAGTTTTGCCATAGCTTTTTGAGTTGAGTTTTGCCATAGCCTTTACACCCGGGAAAGTTTCTTGGTACTTCTCTTGTTCATCCTAAGCAAGAACAAAAGCAAAGCAAAGCAAGTGAGCATGTTTGAAGTGGAGATGCTTTGCTTATTCTTTTCCGGATGGGGCTCACATACATGTGCTCTCCCAATCACCAAAGCATATTTTATTATATGACATTCTTCTTGTGCTACACATTTGCTGCAACCCATGATATATATATATATATGATATTTATACTGCAATTTCTGTAGACTGTACTACCTATCAGAATTTTTTAAAAAAAAAATCTTCCAAGTTTTTATTTTTGTGTCCAAAATTTGGCAAAATTTTCCCCCAAAAAAAAAAAAAAAAAAAAAAAAGTAGATAAGTTAGTTGACTTTAAGAAAAAACAATGAAAATTCAAAACAAAACATTGCAGAAATTTTTTTGGTTAATAACAAAGAAGGACAAACTTTGTCCCTTCCTCCCCCCCCCCCCCAAAAATAAAAAAATAAAAAAATAAAATACTGGTGCCCATGATGATGAGTATGGGATAAAATGACTAAGTTATGTGTGTGTGTGTGTGTGTGTCTCTCTCTCTCTCTCTTTGTTTTGTTGTAAACTGACTCAACCTGCAATTTGCATGGTTTGTTAGGCTAGATACACAACTTGTCCAAAATACTCTGCAACAAACTGAGCTTAAGAATGATTCCCCATGTACTTTTACTTCTAACTCTGGCCTCACTCTCAAATTATTTTTTAAATTTATTTTAAATAATTTAAAAATATGATTTTCAATAATTATTTTAAATAATTAAAATATATTTTAAAATTATTTATTATTTATTTATTTATCTATTTATTTATTTGTCTTTGTGGACACTAGCCTAATTCATGCAGCAATGTGGCTTTATTGAGTCAAACTTAATTGATTTAAAATAATTTTAATTTTTTTTTTCTCCCCCCACCCTCCCCCCCCCCTCACAGTGGTATCTATCCCGATTCTTTTGTTATTTCTTTTGTTGTTATTGTTGTCGTTGTTGATGTTTGTGGGCCTTCTTCATGTGCACTGGCCGGATTGTATGGAACTACACCCCTCGTCCCCTTGATGATTGGTGGGCGATTAAAATTTGTCAAAGCCTTGGCAGCCCTGCACACATCTCAGGTGTCCTTTAAAAATTGCAGTTTACCCCCCCCCCCAGGAAGAAAAACAAAAAAAAAACAAAAAAAAAAAAAAAACCACTTGGGTAAGTTAGTGTGCCGGCCTCATTCGCGCAAACCCAACATGGGAGAGGGGGGGGGGGTTGTGCTGGGGAGCCAGGTTGGTTAAATATTTAAGATCAGAATATCAAATTTTTTACGGTTTGTCACCGCCGCTGGCTACCCATGCCGATGCCTGCTGTTTGTTTGTGGGTGGGTGGGTGGGTGGGTGGGGGGGGGAGTCAGATCAAAAAGATTTGACGGAAAAAATGAACCCGGAAAGCTTTACAACTTGTTGTTTATGCCGTTTGAATTTTTCATTATATTATGTTCGACTGTCCCTCCCCCCCTTCTTCTTCACCAGAGCCACCTCCCCCCCCCCCCACCCCCCAGGGCCTAAGTTATCAATCCCCGGTTGATCATCGACAGCTTCGAATAATACGTCCACTCCTCACTGAGTGTCCGGATCCGACCGAAATTATCTTCTATTGAATTCAATTGCGGGTAGCACCGTGCTGTTGCTACGTACATCTTTTGGAGGCGATGAAAAAAGAATTAAAATCATTCACCATGCCGTAGTACTACAACGGGACACGGATCTGCATCCGATCGATACATAGTAGTAGTACGGAAGAGCTTCTTCTGGTGGGCACATGTATCGTAACCAATTAAATTACAGGGATTTAACCCCCCCCCCAAAGTCAATGAATGAACATGTTTGTTTTGAAGTTTGGTATTTTGTGGCTAAATATTTTTAAATATTATTATTTTTTCTCCTGAAAGCAAATGACCCCAAAAAACTATTATTATTATTAGGCACCTTGTTGTCAAACCAGTCAAGGTAACCAACCATAGTGACCCCACTGGCAGAGAACTAACTGGGTGGGTTATATATTATAATAATTAAAAATATATATCGAAATTCTGGTGAATTTTCCCCTGAACGAAGGAAAATTAGTCAAAATTTTCCCTAGAAAATAATTTCCCTCTTAAATTTTCTATTTGAAAAAAATTTGAGTTCATCATTAAGTTGTCCCTCCCCCCTACCAATAAACATCAAATGTGAAATAAAATACATCGAGAGCATATAAAATGCTCACACATAAGCCAATCAATCAATAAAATTAAATAGAAATAAAAAATAGATTGAGAGCATATAAATGTCAAACATAGGCCAATCAACCGACCGATAAAACTTTTTTAAAATAGAAACAAAATACATTGAAAAAGCATATAAATGTCGCACATAGGGCCAATCAAGCAACCGATAAAGCATTAAAATTTAGAAATAAAATACATCGAGAGCATATAAATGTCACACATAGGCCAATCATTCTAGCTAGCTAGCCAACATTTTTCATGGCCTTTTTTAACACCCACTCTATCTTACACATTTTTATAACAATGAAGCACATTTTGACAACCATGTGAGACATTTGACTTCATGCAAAATTTGAGATACAAGCCATTTTTATTGCAATCAATGGGAGTTGATGCCCTATTACTCCTTCATTTTGAAAGTTCTCAATCATCTTGTGCCCCCCTCCCCCCCCCCCCACCTTCAAGAGATGACTCTCAAAATTGACCTATTTGTGTTCCACAAGAGCTTTAACATGTTTCCCTATGTCCCTCTAATAAGTCCTTTTTCACCCCCTCGTGCTATCAATCATCTATCTATGAAGTAACTTCGAAGGTTGTTTGTTCGTTTGTTTGTTTTGTTTTTGTTTGTCGCATTAAAATCTACCAAACACACGTTGATGCCTTTTGTCACACTACTCATAACATTGGAAAGCCTTGCCTTGAATGGGTAGGTGTGCATCGAGTTGGTTTCATAATCTTTCAACCTATAGTGGAGAAGTTATTGAATATTGAACAATTTTTTTTCATTGAAAATTTATTTAAATCAGAACAAAATATTATAGGGTAATTTTGGGTGCACTCTTGATATTATGGAAAGCCCTTAGTGAGTAGGATTTAAGGAAGGTGATTTGACAATTTTCACACCTAAGGTCCAAGAGATATTGAGTTTTGAGTTAATTTTTTTGTCATCGGAAATTCAACTAAATTACAAAAAAAAATTTGAAAGCGAAAATTAGTCAGGTTAGCAATTTTTTATTTGGGCCAATAGCACAAGCTACATTAGTGATTTTTAAAGTAGTGTCCCACCAATATTTATATTTTTTTGTTTGTTCTTCCCATTATTTGCCATACCTCACACTTGGTTAGCACACCTAAAGCCCATGGATCATACATCTTGAGCAATGTATCCCCAAAATTGTTGCTAGCAAATTATTCATGTATGAAATGTGAACACTAGAAAAACCCTTTTCGACCTTTAGTTAGCCAATTACTTTTTGGAAAGAGAACTTCTATTCAAATCTAGTGATAAAACAACCCCCAATATGAAATTAATTGCTGAATTGCATATATGGAACTTATTCCTATTTAAGCAAATAATAACCAACCCTATAGCAATAAAACCCAACTTTCATTCAAGTGGTCTTAAAAGGTTTCTAAAACTATCCAAATTGCGAATAGATAGTCGTTAGATGTATTCCTCATTAATTTGTCCAATTTTTAATTTGTAATGTTCAAATATCAACATGTAGAAGATCAAGCATCCCAAATTGATCCAAAACATAATCAAAGGTTTTTATGATTTTTTTATGGAAATGAATCATATAAAGTAACATGTTTCTAATGTAACCAAAAATGTTATCCAAAATAATCCAAAACAGGCAAAATGTCTTTGTTGAAAAAAACAAAGAATATTATGTTTATAAATTAATATATTGTATGTTCACAATAATAATCGTTTTGGATTATATATTAATATATAATCCAAAACGATTATTATTAAGATTACATTCAAACTAGTAATGGGTGGTTATCTATTTTTTCATATATTCACCAATTCCAATTATCAATATACTATTTTATTTTTTTAATAGCTAACTGGTTGTGTATATATTGGTTATTTACAAAGCGCCAAAAATCAGAATTACGTCAAAACTAATATCACTTACAAATCACTTATATAGTTTATTTATTTCCAAATTTAGCTACTCGTAAGCATCCAAAATTTCCTCACATTCAAAAAAATATTCAAAGTTTTTCAAATATTCTTCTTTCAAATTTGATTTCAAATTAAATCATTTCCTCCAAATTATTTTGGGATTTGCAACCAACTATAGTATCATAGGACCAATTTTTTTTAATAAAATAAATCTATTCAAATATTTTAATTGTAGTCAACATCTATGCAAATTTTAGTTAAAATATCCTCTCAATTTCTATTTGTGAACCCACAACATCTAGAAATGTCTTGCAAGAAGATCACTTGCAAGGAACATTTTCTCACGATTCTACCATTATAATGGGCAAAATGTCTTTGTTCACCTCCTCTTGAAAGTTGCAAAACATTGAGTTTCATGGATTGATAAACTCCATAGTAGGTTGATTATTAGCACGTCAAGAAGGACACTAGGTGTTAAAATTTCACCCTACTTATGTTTAACAAAGTATTTTTTGGGGGTATTATGTGAAAGAAATTTTTTTCTCACCTTATTTTTTAATATGTATATTTTTTTAACCCACTCTTAATTTAAGTTATTTAATTTTAGTACTTTAAGTTGTGAAGAATAATGAAGATTGTAATTGAAAATGGTAAGAGCATGTGATAAGATTACTGAACCTAGGACTCATGTTTGGTATTTTTTTATTGAAATAGTTGTTTTTAAAAAAATGGGTTCAACATTTGAATTTCTAAGTTTATATTTTCATTATATTGGAAAAATATTTTTTATTATTTTGGCAAGATGAATGAAATGTTGCAATTCTTCAAACAATTTAGAATACATTGCTTCTTGAAACATGAAAATAGGTATGTCTTCAATTTCCTTAGAATTGCCCAAAGTGTTTTTTTTATGTGCATGCAAGGGTTACTTCCAAGTTTTATAGGTGACTTTAATGTTAGAAAGGTTCACATGGTTTTTGTTTTACAATTTGGTAATGAACTCCTACAATGACATTGTTATATTGTGACAATTTGCATTCCTTTTCTAGAACCCTACATTTGTACATGTGTATATCATTGCAATTTTTTTCAAATATTTTTATAATGTAGGTTGGAAAATCATACTTGCATTTTAGAAAATTTCAAACATGTCATACACCTTACCTTACCATGTACATCCTAAAAGATTTGATATAGGTACCATACATATGCAATAGAAATTGAAGAACACAAACGACCAAAAATGATAGATTTTATGTTTTGTTGAATGGACAAGGAAAGGCAATTGCTTGATAAAGTGCAAGAAGTCCAAGCATTTTCAAAGGCGATGCAATTTGTGGATTCAAAAAAAGATACCTCCACACTTGGTTGTGACATAGGTTGAACTAGAGTTCATTTTGTACCCATCGAAACAGATTGCACATGGGAAACAAAAGGCGCTAAACACATATATGTTCTAATGATAAAAGACAAGAGACAAATTACAATGGTTGCATCATCTTCAATAAATCATTGCAATGTTACATTTGCAAGTTGTGTTTAAACAACTAGTTGAATGCTCCCACTCATGAATGAAGGAAGAAAACATTATAGCTTCAATATCACTTGTAATTTTAATTATTGGTGAAATTTGGAAATCATTCAAAAATTTGTTGAACTCATCTTCACCCCCTATCAAGGAGTTCAAGTGGAGAAACTTGCTTTCCTAGAAGATTAAAAGATGGCTTGGCTAATTGAATGTTGGTATATTCACAAAAGTAATATTTTTTTGGATTAAATGAAATTGCAATTTCTAAAATATGTGTCATCTTCATTCCAACAAATTAAACGAGCATATTACTTGAATTTTAACTTGTTAATATTATCCTCCAATGCTTGTTCAAGTACATGCATTCTTGTGTAAGAATTTCATTCCTAGACATGTTTAACAATAAAAAGAGATGAAAATCTTAAAGTTAGCTTTCATATGTCGATTTCAAAACCAAACCTATGTGCATGGTTTTTGCATGCATGGATTCATGTAAAGAAATGATTTGCGAGGGCTAAGTGAAAGCAAAGTTGTTAAGGAGCTTCAACATGTAGCTCCAACTTGAAGCTATGGTGGTCAACCATTGTTACACTTCTTTTTAATCAATTTCAATTTAAAACTTGGACAATATGAGAAGGAAGCAAATGACATTATCGATCCAAAAGGTTTTATTCTTGAAATTATGCAAAAATGTTTGAATGTTTAGAGTATTGGAGTTACTTGAGAGTGTATTAATGAAAGTTCAAATTGCCAAAACAATTAACAAAATTTGCTATATCCTTTTCCTTGAGTGTTCTTTGATTAAAGTTATCTCAACTAATCATGATAACAAATGAAAATGTAAATAAACACACTAGTCGTGTGTTTTTGTGTGAATTAATTAACATGAATTTGGCAAATGATTGATTGTTGTTGCGAATGACCAATTGACTAACTAATTGTTGCTCTTTCAAATGATTAACTTCAATGAAAACTATAGAAAATAGAAGAAAAATATGTTTATTTGATGTTATTTGGAGTCATGATAATCATGGCAAGTTTTGCTAGATGACTAATATGAATGTCTAGAAAATAAAACTAAAAAGGTTCTAATTTTGTAGTATGTGTATATTTTAAAAATTCTTTGCCACGAGTAGATGTTGTATAATGTACATGATATATATATAAGAAGGTGGACCATGATATAATGCATGAAAAGCAATTGGGGCCAAAGGACCTTTTGATCCTTAGATAAAGGAGCAATGGTTTTGAATGTGCCTAAATGGAGTAGAAAATTCTAGCATTTACATTGATTAGTCCTCCTGAAAACTCAACTACGAAGGTGATTAAACTTGTTTGTAGTTTGTAAAAGTGTAAAACTTGATAAGTTCATTATCATTGATGAAATCATGGTGGATAAAAATGGCACTTATTACAAGTTTAGAATTTATTTTCATGATAAACCCATGGTATGGAATATCAATTTCTAGGCTAATACTGAATTTTCCAACATAATTTAAAAGTGTACACACAAGCATTTGCAACAACTTTATGATAACAATGGTTTTGTTTTTTCTTTTAAATAGGCCCAAGTGACACATTATGAGGGGGAAACTAATTTGAAATTATCATATTTAGAGAATAGGTTCCAACAAGTTGCCAAATTATAGTAGGAATGTTAAATATTTCTACTTCCCCCTTTGAACTTTAGCCAAATTTGGCAAAGTCCTATTGTGCATGATTGCCAACTTCCCTACTCAGAAATTTGAAAAAAAAAAAAAACATTGGTGATATCAATGATAGTTGCACATCTTATAATGCACCCAAAAGTTACTTAATAGTTGTCATTGGTTCTATGCCTCCAATTTTCCAATTTGTGCACATATATAGTTGTCATGAACCATTTCTCACTCGTCCTTTTTTTTTTCCGAATAATTCTGAGATATGCAACAATCACATTGATGACCAATTGAGCTTGATCTTCCTTTTGTAGTCTTGGGTTCATTCATGGCTAAAGGTAGGAAGAAAAGGTTCCATGCAATGATGTTTAATTTCAAAGAAAGACAAATAATCAAAACTTAACTTAGAATGACAATTGTTGAAAATTAGATAATTTAGTAAATCCTTGCATAAATGCAAAAGGATTGTGAATTTCAATTCAAGTTTATATAATGAGCTTCCTTGATGAGTCCACTAGTTTGAATAAGAAATTCCATTTTTACCATATATGAAAAAGGTCTCAATTGGCATATGACGATGTCAACACGATTTCAAGAAATTCATGTGGAATAATATTTTTAAAACAAGGGAATAAGAAGATAAACATGATCTAACCTTTTGGAAATTTCAAAAATAATAATTCAATTAGCTCTAAATAATTTTTGAATTCACAACTTATAATCGCTTTATCATCTATATACGAAGTTTGTTTGTTTTGTTTATCATGTTGAGATTTCTCAAACCATTGCGCATCTTGTTGCACTCTTGATACCATTGGAAAGCCCTTGATGAGTAGGAGTGCATCTCATAATGTTTCAATTTACAATGGAAAAGTTATTGAATATGGAACAATTTTTTCACTGAAAATTCATTTTAAAATTTTTAATTAAAAAAAAGGAATTTGAGCATGCTCTTGACATTGTTGGAAAGCCCTTAATAAGAAGGATTTAACGAAGGTAAGTTGGAAATTTTTAGATATAAGGTTTGAGAGATATTGAATTTTGAGAAAAAATTGTCATTAAAAATTCAGTTAAATTACAAAAAATGGTTTTGAAAAGAAACATTAGTCGGGTAACCAATTCACACTTGGGCCACCAACAGCGCATGCTACACTAGTAGATTTGATATAAACATTTTTTAAAAAACACAAATAGTGCAAACAATTCAAAGCCGGTAACAATTAGTTTTTAAAAGGCCATCCTCAAGTTAATGAAATTTTTAATGAAAGGCATGTTCATAATCACAATTCACTACAAGAAAAGCATTTGGTTGACAAAACTAGTGATGGATGTGTGCTTATTTGATTTGGGCATCTAACCCTAACAAGTCATTTGAGTAGGTATATATATATATATATCCAAGCATCCAAGTAAGGTAAGAAGTTGAAAGACTTTGCCCTGCCCTGCCCTACCTCCTGCCCAATGCCTAAAATTTATTTATAGTGCCTATAACTACTTCATGGCCAAGGCTTTGAGATGCTATTAGTACCACCCAACCTTGCTTCACACCTTGGCATTCTACAATAGAATCTAGGGTTCCTTGATGTTCAAGGTTCAAAACCCAAGTCATCAATCATGCCACTTTAGTGGCTTCAAAGGCTAATGGACCACTTTGGCACCCTATTACTAGAATAGGGTATTTGTTGATTATCAAAAAATATGTTCATAAAAAACCCCCTATTATACATCCACCCACACACCCATGACCTTGTGCCCCTTAAGCTTAAGTTCTCACATATCCCGGACTAGTAGAAAGTTAATGGAAAAAGCCAATTAATTGGAGCCCAAAAGCATATAAACAAGGGAGCTCAAATGTTAAATAATGCATATTATTTAACATTCAAGCTTCGTTGTTTACATGCTTCATTATGGTTGCATGGCTTGCCAAAAAAAGAAGAAAAAAGGCCAAACAAACTAGTGAAATATATCACAACAAAGCATGCCATGAGGAAATTGCAAAATTCATTCTTTTGTTGGCCTTGCCTACCAAGGCAAGGATATTGTGTTTAGATTCATTATAGAGTATAGTGGCTTAAGGAATTTCGGCCCCTAAGTAATAATAGGTCTATTCTTATATGAGGACTTTTGAAAGACAATATTTTGGCTTGTGTTGAAACTTGAGATTAGTTATCGGAGAGTTATAATATATTGAAGGCTTTTGGTTTCTTGCAGAGGATTTTTTGAAAATTATATTTTTGCATGGTGAAATACTTGAGTTTTCATAATTCTTCTTTTGCCTTATTGATAACCTTTTAATGTAAATGGCAAGGCTATCATAGTGAGACACAACTCTTGTTCTCTCTATCTCTACCTATCTCATACCCTCAATTTTTTCAACCCCCTCATTAGGCACTCCTATGAAGAGGGAATGGGGATGGGTGAGTTTTTCCGAGTGCAATTTGTGCATGGTTAGACACAAATACATAATTGGACATTTGTGTATTTATTATGAGACTTCATTGTACATACCGAAACAAACATGTACCAAAGTGGGTGGTGACACTCAAAGTTTTGTTGTCACATCTTTAGTCATAGATTGTGTCGATACTCACAGCCCTCACAAAATCAAGGTACTATAATACTACATTTGGCAGCTCCAACACGAAATTAAATTATTTTCAGAAATGTTTAAAACTTTCACTCAAAAAAATAAATCCAAACAACAAAATTTTGTGAAAGAAAATATTGAACCTTCAAGGTTTTTTTTTTTTTTTTTTTTTTGGGAATGAAAATTTCAAAATTAATTAACTAATTAATTAATTATTCGACAAACATGTGTTGAAGTTGCCAAGGTACTATGAAATGCAAAGAAGAATCATTCATTTCAACTCCAGACCAATGTATAATCACTTGGTTGCAACTCGACATTTTTTTGTGTGGAAAATACACATGTTTGGTTTTTGGGCATCATTGAATTCACAAGACTATATTAGTTGCCAAATGGCATAATGGTAAAAGAAAGAATGTAACAATACTTTTGTAATACTACAAAGGGCATTCATTCAATGCCTTTGTATTTTCCAAAAATTGGCCGGGTAGGCCAAACCTTAAGGGTCCTATTTGTGATTTAAATAAAGTGGGTGAATGTATTTTATATATCTCTTGCAACCTCCTAAATAAACAAACAAATAAATAAACGAAAAACACCCGGCAAAGGAACACTAGAAGAAAAAAGAAAGGACCAAAGTCCAAACAAAAAATCACACTCCAAAGTGCACATCACACAATGGGGAGCCCTAAGAGGAGAAAACACAAAACCCAAGACCTAGAACCCATCACATATAGACAAGCATACAATTGAAACAAGCATATATCATTGCATGATGAATTTGCCCTTCATGGGAGGTTCAAACTAGAGTTATGTGTTTAGTGTAAATGACTAGTTTACATGTTGTGTAAAACCCTATAAGTGGTAAATCATATACGTTTAGAGTTCACGGGTTGTGTTAGAGTTTACATAATTTACATGATGTCGTGTAAAATATTTCATTGTGTAAATGTAAATCATAGTACATTACCCTAATATTGACATGAGGGTTATTACATTATTCACTATCTTTGGAGATTATGGTCTCTAAAAAATTGAAGGTATTGCATCTCAAAGGTTTGCATTGGTGATGATTATGGGTTTCTAAAACAACAAAAACAACAAAAATTAACAAACGTAAGATGATTAATCACATGGGGAGTTTACCAAAAACAAGTTGTTGATGAAACTTGCAACAATGCAAAGAGTTGCAAGATGACCAACACCACCACCAACTAGACTTTTAAACAACCTCTAAACTAACAAAAAAGGGGAGCAAAATGAAAAGGGCTCATAAGATATAGGTTCTCTTTATAAGGTTTTTTTTTACCTTAAAACTTTTACCGTATGTAGTATTATTAGGTTGCCAACTTTTTTACTTACCGTGAGTGACTTACCATCATGGGTAAATGGATGATCATCTTTCTTTGGAAAGAGCCTTACAACATGGAGTGTGAGTTTAAATGGAATAGAATGTACTTGATGGATGTACATTTACATTTACATCCGGACTGACTAAGCGCGCAGTCCCCCGCACTGTGACAATACAGATGAAGTAACGTCGTTGATGAACAATTTATGATCGGTACGGACAATGGTGTCAATTAGCCATGGCCGATTTTTTTTTTTAAATGCCGTGAAAATTTGGGCTCCGGGAGTTTCAAAGCACACCTCGATACACATACTCTTGTCCGATTGGAATTTGGATGCATACCGATCTCCATCTATGTCCTCGGGTTTGGTTAAATATTACAATATAATAATATGAACTTGTACATATGTAACCTAAATTCAGAATGGGGTGCGATCATAAACCACCTCTAAGTTTATACGTAGTTATGTACCATGCCCAAAAAAGTTTTGGGCACCGCAAAAAATGTTGTTACGTACATGAGATCCATTTTGTCAAGCTTCTTTGCCGGTTCTTTGATTCCGTAATTTTTTTATTTAAAAAAAAAAAACCAGAAACCGGTGGTTCTTTGATTTAATTTTTTTTTAAATTGAAATAAGAGTGATAAATAAAATAAAATAAAATAAAATATTCACACTACCCAAGTAATAACATATAGGCTTTATGGTCGGTCATTTCTCCACCTACCTACTTGACCTAAAAACTTTTATTTTTATTTTTATTTTATTTTTAAAAAAATAATAAATAACATAACATAACATGACATGACATGACATAACATAACATAACATAACATGACATGACATGACATGACATAACATACCTGCAGTTAGTTATTCACATAACCAGTCCAACCTCTGATCAAAATTTAACAATGCACTTAACCCAAGGGGGAATTCTGTGCTCTTGTTGCATTATTGCAATACTGGCAATGCCATTAATGGCATTACTGGCTTGTTGTAATGGCATTAATAATGGCATTACTGGAAATGCCATTAATGTTTTCCAGAACAATCAAATATAGGAGTCAGAAAAAAATTCAGTCATAACCTTCCAGTTCTCATCCAGGCCCTCTTTTAATTTTTTTTAATTTTTTTTTTAAACCCCATTTCTGAATAAAGCCAAAAGGGAGAAAAATAAAGGAGGGCAGAGAGAGACCTTTTTACACTATTACAAGTGGGTGGGTACTTTACTCTAGGGAGACAATACAATTAGGGTTTTTAACTTTTTTAACCCTAACCTAAAGCCTTAGGGTGAGGAGCTTATCAAAAGCAAGGTGTGTTCGCACTTGGTGTTAGGGACTCTAGTGTTGAGTCCCCTAGTAACATATTAAAATAAAAGGTGTGTTCACACTTGGTGTTAGGACCCTAGTGTTGAGTCCCCTAGTAACACTAAGCTAACCATTTAGGACTTAAAACTTAGTAATCATGAAATTTTTAATGTTAAACTAACCTTCACTTGACATTAAGCTATCACCCATTTTCCTTTGGGTGCCACCTAGGATGCCACCTAGATTTTTCATTTAACACTGACTTAACATCGAGTGTGAATGCATTTAGGACATTGGATAAGGTGGTAAAAACATTAGAGAAGGTAGTAGCTTTTTTTTTTAAAACCTAATCTTAATAAACCACAAAACATTAATCTAGGCCCGCAAGGTCCGTATTAGAAGGGGTGTGGTTAGATCTAGCCTTACTAATGTGGCAATGGTTAGATCGGTTCCTAGAATATGTCACCATTTAATATGAAATCCCTTTGTAGGTTCTTCATAACTAATGTGATATTAAAATTTCTTTTAAAAAATCATGACAATTTTTGTTTTACAACAACATGATGTTTAGTAAAGTAGATTTTATTTTTTTTAAATTCCCTTAGCTATGACCAATTTATTGTACAATATCAATTGTTGATATTAAATTAATGGCACACAAGGCCATTGTCTATAGCACACCTTGTTTGTTTTGTTCACATGATCATTTATTTATTTTTAAAATCTCTTAAAAATTTCCCAAGAAACTTGTAGACTACCTGTTGCCAAACCTAATTAATCTCCACCAATTTTACTCCTTCCTTCCATCCATGTTTACAATAATCCATTCATGAGTGCATCACAAACACATCCCCCCCTTCATCTAAGATTGTAAAGACATTCATTTAGTTGTGGTTAAGCATACATGGTCAACCAACCCATCATTTTAAATGATTTTTTATTTCATTTTTGGATTTTAAAAAAAAATTAAAATTTTATTTTTGGCTTTCTTTAGTGACAATTCTCTTTCAAAACTTTGAAGGCTTCTTCTCTTACAATTTGAATTCCCATGTTGTAAATTTGAGTTCAAAACTTGAATGCAATATGAGTGCCAATTATTCCTTGAGATTGACCTAAATTGCAAGTTCTCTCAAGCATGCTTTTTACCTCACCAAATGCACAACTAGCATCAAACTAAATGCATTCATGATAAAGAAGATGACATTTAGGCAACAATATAAAGCATGCTTTACATCAATCAAGTATGTTTAGTGTTAAACTAACAAGTATATAAAATGAATAATAACTAATAATAACTATATTGATATTGAAATAATAACTAATAACTAGCAAGTTTTTCATCAATGTTGTGTTTTTGAATGCCATGTATGTATGATATCCACGCAATAAAAGCAAAAGACATGCACGAGGAAGGGGTGCCATCCAACAAAAAAAAAACCTAGAAATAGGGAAGAGGAAGGGATGCTATCCAATAAGGAAAAGCTAGCCATAGGGAAAGGCTTACCATACCCTAGTATCTTGGCAGCCTTTGACACTAATTTTATTATTTTCAGAAACATTAAAATTTTCCCAAAAAAATATTTCACAACAATTCCATGAAGGAAATTGAAGAATCTCTAAAAATTTTCTAAAATTTTCTATTTTTCAACATGAAATTTTTTTGACGCCTTCTTTGCAATACCAATGACAATCAATTGACATAAGGTCAAAATATCAATATATTTTTAATTTTTAAAAAATAAATTATTTTTAAAATAATTAATTACTAGACATTGGTTTAAATCTATGATCATATTGATTGTTCATGAAATCATTTCCACTTTCATTAGTTATAGAAAATGAAATTTCATTTTCATCTACTAATTAAAACATGAACATTTCTAGCACCTAACATTTTTTTGGACACCTTTTGTTGTTTAAAAAGACTTTTTTTTGGGAGCCTTTTCAACATTCCTCAATGTCTATCATACTATGCTTCCTAAATGACCCTTAATTCCAAAACAATATAAAATGTTTTTGACTCTAGTGCCCTCAATGTCCTTTATTTATTTATTTATTTATTGTTGTTTTCCAATGTTGTATCCAATGTCCTTAATGTAGATTTATTATACTATTCTTAATTCTGATTAAACTCATTATTAAATTGAAATTACAAAAAATATTAATCATTTAAAAATATTAATTTATTAAAATTGTAGTTATAATGGAATTTAATATTTATTTTCAATTCAAACGAAAAGCTACCATCATATTAAATTTAGTGCTACCACTTTTTGGAATTATGAACATGATGAAAATTATTCAATATCAAATCTATTTAAAATACATGGATATAAAATGCGATTTAATGGTTTTACATGCATCAAGACATTTTTTTTATATGAAACAAAAATGTTGAAATTTAGGACATGTAAAACAACTTGCAATCATGATGTGTACATGTCAAAAAAATAAAATAATAATCTCATATTCATCTTTCAAAAACATAACTAATGTATTATTTAATAGCCCATTAAGTTTTTAAATGTATTTGTTGAATGAAAATGTGAAACATAAATGCATTTGAATGTGAATCAAGCATTATTAAATAACAACATGTGAAAAGGAGTTTTAAATCTTTTCAAACACTTGGTGTGATACATGGTGATAAAAAGTTGAAAGACATGTGATTTATGGTTAATATGCAATTGATTTAACCAAAATATAAATCTTTGAGTAATGTAAAATTTGAAGACAAGAGCTAGACTTTGAACATGTTTTTACAAAAGAAAATGGAAAAAAAAAGTAATAAATGTTTTTTTTGTTGTTATCAACTCTTATGGGTTTTTAAATCTTGCGCATTTCAATTTGCACAATTGGTAAGCATTGGTGTATTGTGCACAAATTAGATCATTTTCTTTCTTTTTTTTTTTTTTGTGGTTCCTTCTTTGATTTCTTTTTTTCTTCTTCCAAAGCTTCTATGGCAACAAGTCATTCATTATCCCATACATTTAATACAACTTATGATAGACAAAAGGTAATAATGATATGATGCAAGGTATAACATGCAATAAATCTACCTTCCTTGCACCAAGACTAAAAACAACAAAAAAAATAAAGAAAACACAAATATTTTGGTGGAATTTTTTTTTGATAGACATTAATTCATTCCTATATGAAATTGAGGTGTGAACAATATTCCACTTCAACTAAATTTAATTTCAATTCATTTCAATTGAATAATTGGATTAAAATTCAATTGAAGACAAATGAGATGCAAATTTCGTAAAGAAAATATTCAAAATCTTTCTTGTGAATATGGTGTTGGAAAAGAAAAACTTTAAAAAATACACAAATCCAAAAGTACCATTCCATGCCTCTTCACTTGGGAATGGGCCAAACAAATCCTAGTTTGGAAGTCTCCAATCCACAATGACAATGACTTATGGAACCTAAATTTTTAAAACCTAAATCGACGCTAATGAATTAACATTACTAGAATAATCCAATGGGGCACAATAATACATAGATTATGAACATACTATTTAGGTGTGTGTACCCTTCAAAATCTTATACAATTGATATGTAAGGATATACGTGAACTAAAAGAAAACAAAGTAGTAGAAGTAAGGGCAGGTTTGAGAATGTATCTATTTTCTAGATTTGGGGTATCTAGATTAGATAGTATGGGTAAATAGGAAAGGGTAACTCCATGTAAATGTTATTTTATGTGGGCTTGCAAACATATATGAACCAACCCCGTTAATTGGTTGGGTACATAGTAGTCTTGTGAGGGTATCTAGTTTCCACTCTTAAACCCTAGTGTTCATGGTCAATTTTTTATGACCCAAACCCAAACTCACACCCTTTTTTTTATAGACTCAACACAATAATTGAATTGTGATCTAGACCTAAAATTGAAACCATGAAAAAACATTCTTAAAAGCAAGGCAAGTTCTTTAAGCAGGCGCGTTGATTTTTTTGAAAAAGTTGACAAGTCGGTTCAATTTTAGAGTTAAATAATAATTTTTATTAGCTATTGTTGAACTCCATACCTCCATAAACCCTAGTTTTAATGTGTTATAAACATTATACCTAAACTACAATATCTAGCAAAAGGGAGCGTATAATGTGTACATGGAACCAAACCCAACTTTTGAATTGAGCCTAAGTTTTTTGAATTTGAAAAAAATGTGCCAAAACCAAAACTACAAGGCTTAAAAATGGGAAGAACTAGGTTCAAACCCGCACCCCAAAGAAACTCCAACCATTTTTAAAGAATCAAAACGAGGTTTAGAGGTTCTTTGAAAGAAAAAAAAAATTGCACAACATTAGTAAATATTAATGTTGCTTGATTCTTGACCTTGAAAAGAACCTTTAGTTTCAGTTTTTTTTATTTTTAGTTTTTCTCCTCGATTTGGTAGAACCTCTAATACAATTTTGAGAACCATTTGGAGCCCAACCTAATTTAAGATCATGTTTAATACCATGAAAATTATACCTAATTAAAACTAATAACCTGCTTAAATTGGTACCCACATTGATGAAAGTGGGGCATTTTTGTAAGGAAAATTTGGGGAAGAACATAATCATGATATCTAATGCAACAAGGTAACAAACAATGAAGGAGCCCACTTTGAATTGGTAGCCACCTAACAATAGTCACTAAAATAATGGTAGTTCCTTGAGTTAGAATTACAAGGCAGTCCTAGTGATACACACAATATGCATCCAACACTAACATTATTTCTCTCATAAGATTTGCCCAAAAGTTAGTTGTCAAAACTTAAAATCAAGGCTTGCTTGTTATACTTTTAGAAAACCTTTATATTGTCAGGGAATTTGGATTTGTTTTAAAAGAGATTACAACTTGATCCAAGTTTAGGTTCAATTTCAACAAGATGCAAATTCATGATTTGGATTCGAATATGGTTTTAACAAAATCGTTAACCTCTTATCCATATATTTCAAAACCTAACTTCAAACTTTGACTTGACCTTGCCTAATATTTTGAACCTACCATCACTGACAAATACCAATGTTGGGTGGTTTTAGCATTTTAAACAAGTCTATAACTAAACATGGACAAGGTATTAATTATAAATAATGTTTTTCAATATAAAAATTGGATCTAGTTTGGGTTTGACATTTTAAATGCCAAGTGGTTCTAGATTTGGTTTTCATTCTTTTCTAAGTTTGGCAAGTTCACTTCTAACTATTAAGTTTAAATAAGTTCCAATTAATCCTTGTTTAGGTTCTACATATTTCAAAACTCCATGGAAAAAAGTTAGTTTTCAAATACCCACCTTTAGAATTGTTGGGTAGATAATTTACCAATTTAAAAATAAAATCAATGACTAGATTGTAATTTACCAATAATCAAGTTGATAATTGGGTGTTTTCTCATTAACTGACCAACACTTGTGTATCCTTTGTACTAATCAACTTTTGTAAAACTTCACCTAGTTGGGGAATTTTCCTCACAAATGAAGGTTTTTAAATCATGAACAAGGGGAACATTTATGATTCATTTATCGTGATAAACTAGTGTTGAATGAGTGTTTGATTTTTTAAATAATCATTAGTTTTTAGTTTTGTAAATATTTTAGAATCAAAGAACTACCAATTCTAACTTTTTGAGAAACAATCATAATCATGAAATCATTAGTTCCATAAACTTCAAAAGAACTAGTAACTAATTGGTGGCTATTTGGATTTTCAATGTTTGAAATTTATAGCCATATATCAAAGAGCCATTGGTTCTTTGATTATTTTTAAGGATCATGATTACAAATTGTAATAACTACCTTGACAATTGACAGGGGATCTATTTTTATTTTTGATATCCACTTACCCTCAATGGAATCAATAGTGTAAATATTTGATGTCAACTTGCCAAACCATTATTTTGCATGATACATATAACTCCACCTCATAATAGAGTTAATAACCCATGGCAAGTTCAACATTTCATTGTTGAATATTTATTTTATTTTCTAAGACATTGGGTCCCAAAAACGAACATCCCAAAAGATTCAAAGGACTTTAATATTTTCTTTCACAAAATCTGAATTTTTTTGAAAAACAATATTTGGGGAAAATTTTAAACATTTTTTTAAAATAATATAAAAATTTAGTGTGGAAGCTACCAAGTTACTAAAATATTTGTTGTTCCCATTTTGTATACCCAAAATACAAAATGTTATTTCAATTCAATATTTTCAATGCCAAGATGTGGTCGGTAGTTGTGGTGAAATTGTACCATTAGTATCCATTCAGTCAAGAATCCAAAAATCATGAAACCATCAATAGTATGCTTAACACAATAGGTGAACCCTTCACACAACACATGCAAAATAGTTGCTAAAAATGATTCCTAGCTTTCCAATTGTCTTCTGTTTTTTTTCTTGGTTAAAATATGACTAGTTTGTTTCATCAATTTTGGACACATATTGTTTACCTTGAATTTACACCAAATTCCAATCCCTGTACATGTTCACATTTGGGTCTATTGTAGAATTTGATGTCTTGAAAACCGACAGTTTGAGGCTTATTGTCTTTGGTCTTTACATATAGATTATAAATCTTTTTTTTTCATTTCTTGCAATTTAATGTGGAGTTACAAACATAATTGATATCGTAGAATATTAATATTTAATCTTGTTTATATACATGTGTACATACAAGGATTATAGGATTACTATAATGTTTATAGTAATTATATGATAATTATATGGTGATTATATGCAAATTATCTTGTATTTGGAATATTCTAACTTTGAAACCTATTTAACATTTTTCCCAAGGACAACTATGAAAGTTCTTTTGCAATAACATTACTATGAGCAATAAACGCATATAATGATTAGCAAGAGAACGTTCAAATCTAACATTGTATTCATTTAGATCTTGTTTGATTTTATTACCTAAACGCCAAGAATGAAAATTCTATAAAACTACTAGAATTGTCCTTAAAGTGATTTGTCTTCAAAACCTGCCATTTGGGCGATCTTTTCCCTCTCATGCTAAGTTTTGAACTACTCTTCTAGTCACCCATATAGGGGACCAAAATTCAAAACTCAACATGAATTTTTTTGCCCTAAACACATAAAATTCCAAAGACTATAATTGGACAAATAGACCCACAAAATTTCGAAGACTAGGCGCACGCACACACTTTTTTGCCTCCAAATTGTAACATGTAATGTCACCACACTATCACAAAACATGCATTAAAAAGAAACAATGCACAAAAATTGTTTCTTCATTGCAACACAACAAAGTTTTAAGGAGAACAAAATTTCAATGAAAAAATAGAATTGCACACATATGCACACACCAAATGGCAAATTGAATCACTATACCTTGTCACAAAACCTCCAAATTGCAAATTGAATCACTATACCTTGTCACAAAACCTCCAAATTGCAAATCTTCACACATACCAAAACATACCTTGCTACAAAACCTTCAAATCACTAAGTGTCACCAAATTAGATGTTGTTAAACTCCAAATTACAAAGTTTCACATCCAACAACAACCAACACAAAAATGAAAAATTTGTAATCTCACTCATTTTGAAAACCTCAAAATCACAAAACTCCATCATAATGTACACCACAACTCACACTAAATTTAGATGACCTCCAATTTGGATGCAAAAATGTATTTCATGCCTTGTTGAATTGCTTTAAAAAAATTCGACGTTACTTATTGCATGTCAAGTCATGTGTTGCTACATTAATTATTAAACCACCTTTTAACCTACATCTACAATTCATGAATGAACTTGTTTGAATTGTAGATATGTAGATATAGAAATTAAAACTAGTTTCACCACTAGCGGTAAATGTTATGCACTCTGTATTTTGGATGAAACACAACTTTAAAATACTGTTAAAATAAATTTGTTCCTCTCCATATGCACAAGATACAATGAATCCATGTAAAATAAAACAACTATTTTTAATTGATCAACCATAATCATTTGTTCAAGTGGTATTCTTTAATTAATCTTTCACTTCAAATTGTTGAATTTTCCATGCCATGTTAATGGTGGGCATGGGGAAACAAGTAATCCTCCATCTTGGATGTGATGATTGGTAATCAATGGTAGAGGCGTGAATAGGAGGTAAGGATAGAGTTGCTTTAATGGCTAAATGAATTTAAACATAGTGTGAACAAAAGGAAAGGGTGTACATACCACAAGAATGAATTATATTTTCTATGTCCTACACCTATGTCATGTTCTAGAATGGAATTTGTTTCATTGAATTCTACATTGATTACAAAAATTTGAAATTCAAAGTCCTATCTCTTAGACAAATCTCATACACATATCTATAACCCCAACATACCTTCACCCATAGAAATAACAACAATTGCAATTTTATCTACCAATGTACCATAGTGCATTTTCATTATCTGATTGTTAAGTTTGGCTAGAAATTATAACTCTTAGTGTTCAATGGGTATATGAGCTATTACAGTAAATGGTTGTCATGCATTGTAGTGAAAGGTGCCTTTGTTTTTATTATTCGACTCTACAAATCAATTTTTTTGCACTTGCTCCCACTCTAAGTTTTCACAACCCAATAGAATCCCTATAAGTTTATTATTGTCAATATAAGTTTTTAAAAACCACTCAAGGCAAAGGTTGACTTTTGTTCTTGTTCCACGACTTTATTGAATTTATCTTACAAGCTATAATGGGCTTTTCATTTTTTTGCAAGTTTGCTTCACCTTAAGGATACCTAGTAAGGCTTTTTTATGTTTGCAATTTTAACATTAGCAACAACTTCAAACTTAACCCCCCAAACTCTCTCCCTTTCAATGCATTTTCTATTTAACACTATTTATATTCCCATTCTTTAAAACTCAGACTATCTCACATTGTTCTCATGTCTCAACATCAACCTTTAATTATTAAACAATATATTGTTCATCCTTTTTAATTGGCACTCGTCAAGCAAAAGAGAAATCAATAACATTCACTAGAATTGAACTACGAGTTCAATCCACTAACTCACACTTGTCTATATTTTGTAAAACACATAACTTAACACACTCCATAGTTTCTCTCCACCTCCACAACCTTATTGCCATCTTCTTATCCTTTCCCACATAACTCCCAAAAATCATGCTTCTTGCAAAGCTTCTCCATCTTCTTCATCAATTATGTGGTGTTATCTTTAACCATCTATCACTCTCCAAAAAATAATAAACAAACTTGCATCACATCCAAATTCCACGTAAAACAACAACGATACAACGTCTTCCCATTGTCCTAAGAAATCCCTTTTATGAGCATAACCAAGCTTGGAAAGAAGACAACAATTCATCATAACTTTTTTAGTTGCAATAGAAAGTTGATAACAACTTGCTAAACCCTAAACCACTTCTCCTCCAATTGTGTTCCATTGCCAACACTAAAAATCAATGTGACCCCATACCAAACAATGATCATTTTCCACGAGTCATTAAAAGAAAAAACCCTAATTTAAGGCTACAATAGTAGGTCAGATTTTTTAACAAACTCTTGTAAATGTCAATCTCCCCCGGGGGGTTCAAAGATTCCCATGGCATTGAATATTATTTTAAACATTGTTTTAAATAGTTGTTGGGGGCCACATTTTACAAGAGTTTTCAATATATTGAACTAATAGGAAATAAAATTCCTTTTCACTTCTAACATTGTTCTTGTACATTAGTTGTCCTATCGGACATGGCCTTTGTAGTTTGTACCTACCTAAGTTGCAGACTTGTTTTTAGCATATTTACATCTTATGGTGCATTCACACTTGATGTTAAATCAATGTTAAATGAAAATCTAGGTGGCATCCCAAGTGGCACCCAATGTTTACATGAAATTTTCATGATAAGTAAGTTTTAAGTCTTAAATGACTAGTATGGTGTTAATGGACTCAACACTAGAGGTCCCTAACACCAAGTGTGAACGCACCTTTAGACTTGCGAGGTACAATAGTGTACATTTATGGGTTTGTAGGTAGCTCTAAGTATGCAAGTAGACTACAAAAGTCTCCAAAGGCAAATAGAAAAGTTAAAAACATCATACAAGGTGCTATCATTCTACCCACTATCCTATAAATGTAACCTCAATAACCTTCACAATTATGGCTATAATTGTAAGAAAATTCTACCCCCAGAAAATAACAAAAATAAATAAATAGAGGAGAAATGTTAGAGAGTGAGTTTTTGTCTAGTTTGTCACAAGTATATCCCTATCATTTAATTCATTCATCTGGAATAAATATTTATTTACATAGGTGTCGGTAAATAGTATCCCATCAAAGTGATGTGGTGAGCTTTTTATTTAAATAGAAGAGTGGGATATAATTATATATTTCAAATTTTTTGTGAGCGAAGTGGTTTGCATCATTTTGAAAGCCAAAAAACAACAAAGGGGTAATTTCTACACTATTCTTTGGATCTTTGTTATTTCAGCAAGGAAGACAAACAAGGGGTGTGTCACACTATGGCCTTGCTATTTTACATTAAAAAAAAGTATCTTAAGGCAAAAAGAAGAAGAAGAAGAATTATGGAAACTCAAATATTTCACCACGCAAAAATCTAATCTTCCAAAACAATCCTCTAAAAGGAACCCAAAATCCTTCAAGATATTACAACTCTATAATAACTAATCTCGAGTTTCAACACAGGCCAAAAAACATCACGTTTCAGAAAAATCCTCATATAAAAATAGACCTATTATCACCGAGGGGCCAAAATCCCTGAAGCTACTATAGACTATATAATGAATCCAAACACAATATCCTTTCCTTGGTAGGCAAGAAGGCCAACAAACAAACAAACAAACAAACCAGCAGCAGCAGCTCTGAGTCTTGCCTGAACTATTATTATATACACTAGTAGTAAGTACTTTGTTTGCATTGTTGTGTGTACAGTGCACTACCCTTTTTATGCTGTTTCTGTCTCTATATATACCTACCAATTCCCTCACTTAGCTAGGTACCTATACTACTACTACTGCTACTCCTACTACTACTTCTTAGGTGGGTGTTTGGACAGCAGGCTTCAGAGTCTGTCTTTGGTTGCACATTTTGTTGGAAAAGAGGCCAAACCTTTGATGGGTATACATACTACCAACAAATTGTAAACTAAGTAGTAGCAATCTAAAAAGTCCTTTGAAAATTCTGTTTGAGATCTGAAGGACTACTGATGAAAGGATGCCGTCTTAATTGTGGGCACTGACTGGATGATTTGGGCAGTCAGTAAGTCGAAGATGATCGCTAAACACAAACAAAGGCCATGCGTGAGTGAGCGCACAATCACTCGCAAGCATGCAAGCAAGCAAGCAAGCAAGCATTCATTCATTTATTCATTCATCAAGTATCATGATAATTTCTCACCCACCCATTCCATATTAAGTACCACACTGATCAGGTCTTGCTCTACCCATTGACAGTAATGCTAGCAGCGATCATCAAATCGTTTAATAAGTTTTGATGATTCTCCCACCCACCTACTCACCCACATTTAAGTACAAAAGTCTGGTCGCGCTCCAAAGATTGACTGGAATGGCTTTAAGGGAGCGCGCAGCAGGTTTTCTGTTGACTCGCCACATTCAATCAACCCTCCCTCAGAGGCTTGCAAAACATTCAAAACTAGTCGAGGCTGGGGATGATGATGATGATGATGATGATGTAAGCCACCACCATGATCTGGATGGAAGGACGGATGATATTATGATGTGAACCTGCCTTGTCTGCCTGCCCTGGCCCCAGGAGGAGTCCCAGTCCAGCAACAGCTTCTAATGTAAGAAATTGTCACAGCTTCGGATTGTAAGAACATTTGTCAGGATGGATGGATTCGAGGACTTTGCATGTATGTAGCCAGACCAGGCTGCTGCAGCCAGGGAGCAAATCAAGGAATACAAAATGGTAATGTACAAAACAAAAATGTTGCTCTTCAAAGTGCAACAAGGGGTGTGTGTCACATTGTGGCCTTGCCATTTACATTAAGAAGTATCTTAAGACAAAAGAAAGACTTATGGAAACTCAAATATTTCATCATAGCAAAATTATAATCTTCAAAAAATCCTCTAAAAGAAACCCAAAAGCCTTCAAGATATTATAAACTCTGATAACTAATCTCAAGTTTCAATTTCAACACAAGCCAAAATATCATCTTTCAAAAATTCTCATATAAAAATTAGACCTATTATTATTATTATTATTACCTAGGGGCCTATAAAAATCCCTTAAGCTACTATACTCTATAATGAATCTAACACAATATCCTTTTCCTTAGGCCCACTTTAAGCGTCAAGGCCAATGTTCCCAACTCAAATCAAGCATTCCTATTGGTGCAAAAGCTGAAATCGGCCCCCAAGTGCTTTCTGCTAGGAGTCAAGGCTGAAATAGAAAAAAAATTATTTTCAATCTGCCCCCCAAGTTACTAATAAATGCTTAACTTTCTGGCCTTGTATTGGCCCTAAGGCTGAAAAAAAAGGATACCATTGGATTTGGAAAGCCAATTTGCAACCCTTAGGGTAAATGTTCCAGCATTAATTAATTAATATCCTGACATCAATGTTGTAGCCTTTAGTAGTAACTTGGGGCCAAACAACAAGCCCCAAAATGCTCAAAGTTGGCCCCAAGTTGTTTCGGCCCTCACTCCTAGTGTAAAGGGGGGCCTTAGTTTGGGGTCGTTGGCTCCCAATGGATGATGCACTCATGGCTGTTCGTTCCCTCTACTACTAGTCTGTGAAAAGTATGGAACTAGGGTAGAACAGCCCATCATCAAACATGTACTTATCATCAAACATTTTGCTAATTTCGTAGCCAAATTGAGCGATTTTTGTGAGATTGGTTGCATGAACTGGAGGGCTACAAATGTTCTTTGAGTGTCATCATAAGTAAAGGAGCAAAGCAGAAAACACAGGAAGAGGATGAGTGATAGTTTGCTTCAAATTTTTTTTTGAAGAAATAATTATAGACCCCTCTCTAGTTCCAGCCCAATATCTTCCTCATTTTTTTACACCCTTTTGAGTGATTAAAAACCTGATGGGTGTGCCCACTAGGGCTTTCCAAAAATTCTTAGTGTTCTAAAGGCAAAGATGCAGCAATCAAAGCTTTTAAGCATCAAAATCCTAATTTGTCTTAACTCACCCATCACCAAGCATCTCATATCTTGCCCATTCCTTTATCAAATTGAGAGATTGTTGTGGCATTGGAAACGTTAGGTGGAGGACTCAAAATGTTATTTGAGCTTCGAAATCAAAGGAACTAAGTGTGAGGATTTGATTTCGTTTGACTTTTGAAGTGTTCACTCATTGGCCCTAGTGTTGGGTGGTTTTTGGATTTCTTTTTGGTAATGTCTATTCTTTTAATTTTTCTCAAAAAATTAGAATCAAAGAACCTTTGATTTTAGGTTTTCAATCAATGTGAATCAAAATACCCTATGGTTCTGAGTTTTTTTAAATATTTAAATAGTGCATAACTAGGGTGGGGTATGAAAAAATTGGTTGTTCAAAGTAACTTCTTTGATCCATTCTTTTGGGTCAAAACCTATAACTAAGAGCCAAAATTTGCGTCAAATGTTAAACATAATAAATTAAATTCAAACATTTATTTTCTTATTATCATTTAAAACCATAGTAATCATGGCAAGTTTGTCATTTTTCCTTCATATGAATGTCAAGAAACTTAGAATAAAAATTCATTTGATCCAATTTCAAGTTTTGGTTTTAATTTAGGATATTTGAAAATGTACACTTATTTGTTTGAAGGAGTCAATTTTGCAAAGGACTATCAAAAGGACTCATATAATGAAAGAATTTTCATTGAAAAAAACATAAATGATAAGAACATAGTAACCACACTCAAAAGGCACTCATAATTTTAAAAATGTGGAATTCTAAAACTTTAAAAATTCAAAGAATGTTTCAAAATTGTTACAAAATCATAAATCTTCAAAGACCTTTATCACATATAAATGGGTTACAATGTACACATGATGTATTAAAAAAAATTATAGCTTAAAATATAATAAAACTAAATAATGTGAATTTTTAATTATTGGTGATGACTTAAAATTTTGATCATTTTTAAAAATGAAACATTGAATCTATAAAGAATTTGCACACTTTAAAAAATTCATATTTATTCAATAATGACTAACCAAAAAAATGTGATTCATAGGGGAAATTTTAAATAATTTTAAAAACAAGTTACAAAAGATTTCATTCAAAAATTCATTTGCATGTAAAAATCATTGTTGGGGAAAAAAAAATTATACTCCTTTTCCAAAGTAATTCTTTTAGCTCCTAGTTACAAATTTTGACCCTTTTGTTTTTTAGGATTGCAATACTAGGTCAAAACTCTGTTGATACGTTTAAAGCTAAATTCTCAATCACCTTCTAGTGCATCCAAATTGGAGGTGGAATGTCACCAAAAAGGGAGGGGATAACCTAAGTGGGAAACCCCTACATTAATGATCATACCAACATCATAGTTGTTAGTCTATCTAATTAACAATGTACTAACACACTTGTTGCATAAACAAAAGTTCTACTCCTTTTTAAATTAGATTCAAAATCTAAACTAAAGACTTCAAGGGATCAAAACTCTCCTAACTTCCTCTCTAGAACCAATTGGTCATGTGGTTGTCAACAAATAGAAAATTGACTTCGTATAACCATCCCATTTCTACCAAATTCTTTCAAAATAGAAGTTGAACAAAGGATCAAAAGGAGATAGTTCAGAAACATAATTCTTCCCATGGCTCCCACAAATGTACTTGAAATCCCCTTCTCTCTACAGCTCTCACAAAATAGTAAGTATTATCTCCCAAACCCAAACAAACTAATAGGCTCTTTCAGAATTCCCAACAATTCACAAGACCTCCAAGCAAACCACATGGACCGTTCACTAAACCTTTAGACACTGTGATCATTTCCCATGAATTAGTCCTTTGATTCTAACATAACTCCTTTTGCCTTGAAGCTTATAGTGCAACAAAAAACATCACTTTAAGACCAAAGAAAACATTAATAAAGAAGCATTCTTCCCTTTCGTTTTTTTCACAAGGACTTCTATTTTCTACTAAGCAACCAAGATGAACATTGAACTTTTCTCATTCAATCTAACCCTCTTCAAAGACTATATAACTCCTTGCTTGTAATTTGCCTTCAACCATCACCCACCTCCACCCAATTTCCTTCACCAACCAATGTTATGCTTCATGATCCACATTCCTCATCTAAAAGCCAACACAATGTGGTTATGAAACCATTCCATCACCAAAACCAGATTAGTAGCTTAGCTTTATTAAAATACAAACATTGAACACAATTAACCTACAAACAAACAAAATGCACCCAAATGCACCAAAAAAACACCAAACATTAGACTTTCAATGTTCACAACAATTCATGATGAATAACCATCCCGTATTTTGGTGTTTTCTGCCAGACAGGTTTGGATGGAAGGGTAGATGGTGGATGTGAAGATATGGATGTGGATGGAAGGATCTTTCCATCCACATCCACATCCACATCTTCACTGAAAATTTTCGACATTAATTATATGTCACAGGAGGTTCCAAAATGTTTGTTGAAGTTTTACCATGCAATCAACCTCATGTTAAATTGAAATTCAATCATGGAATAAGCTACTATTTGTTTTCAAACTAGAACTAAGTTGTTAAACTATATAAGTTTTTTTTTTAATGTCACAATTGAGTCCTATTTTTTTAAGCAAGTTATTAAGTTGAATTGGTTGTAAATAAAAATTTATATACAATCCTTTCTCTTGGGCATTGTGATCGATTGGAAAAAAAAGAGTTGTACAAATAATTTTGAAATTTTGATTGGGTTTAATGTAGAAAGCCCAATCTTCAATCAAATTGTGTTCCAAATTTTGGGGGAAGACTTTATTTACAAAAACCATTCTTAGAACCATGTTGAAGGTTTTCTCAAACCCAAAGCAAAAGAATTAAAATTGGAATCAAAGGTTTTTTTTCATAATCTAGAATTGCACAACATTAGTCAAATTTTCATGTTTTTCCTGGATTCCACTTAGGTTGCTTTTAAAAGAGGCTAATTCTATCATGTTTTATCTTTTAAGGCTTACATGACGCTACACAATGAAATATATATACGAATCAGAATTTTTTTGCTATTTTTCTTTCAATTTTGATGATTAAAAACCTTCAAAATCACATTTAAAAAAAATTAATGTTGTTCTTTGGCAAAAAAATTCTAGTAAAAAAAACCATTGGAATTCTACATTTGTTTGGTTTTAAGTTGTAACTAATGTCCACTTTAAATGGGTGTCTATGGTTCAAATTCTTATTCTTAGGAATGAATTTGGACTCATTCAAAGCAAAATTGAATCCTTGTGTTGGATGTTGTTTTGGACATTACATTAGTGAAAAAACGTCAATTTGCGACCTACAATTTGTAACTAAAAAATAATTGCAATCAACTTTGCAACTAAGAAATCCATTAGTTGCATAAATGAAGTCACATTGAACCTTTAGTCATAAATGATGATTTGACATAATGTCAGCACATTTCCAATGGATGAAGTATAGAGTGAACATATACATTTCAATCCTTCGATTTTTTAATTTTTAATTTCGTTTTTGGGCAAAATTTTGCCAATAAAAAAAAGGGGGTGGGGCAGGTGTTAGAAATTGCACCAAACCAAACCCCTGCCAGGTATCAATCCGGGTATCAAAGTTAGTACCATGACAATAAAAACCCGGTTTACATAACCATGGTTATCATAAAATAATATACCCGGATTATTGTACATAACTACAGTTCTCAAGTTTTTCAGAAAAGTCGAATATCCGCCAAAACCGCCGGATCTTTCTCGGTTCTTTCATGAAACCCAGCTGGTCTCTGAGACACCCAGAACCGGCAGTTGTTTGGATCTGAGGATTTTTAATACCCGGATCCCACGGTTCTCCTATTCTGAACATGTTCAAATACCCGGACCCAGCTGGGTTTCATGAAACACCCAAAACCGGCAGTCATTTGGGTCCGAGGGTTTTTAATACCCGGATCAACAGTTGTTCTGTTCTGAGCCTGTTCAAATACCCGGACCCGACAGTCCTATTCTGAACTGGTTAAAATACCCGGAACCGGCCGTTGTTCTCTTCCCAATGTTCGAATGCAAGCAACCGGAGGGTATTATCCCACCCTCCCCCCAAAACCCTAAATCAAATACCCGGACCGCCCCCAAACCCGGGTATGCTCCTCCTGTTGTTGTGTTCGGGAACAAGCGCAGTAAGTTGCTTGTGTGCGAGGAGAGTGCGATCCAGGAAAGCTGCCACTTGGCCCGAATTGCGCTTGTCTTGTGGTGCTGTGCAACAAGAAGCTGCAACATAGTCAGTGTGTCTCTGTCTCTCTCTCGATTACCTTCATTGCTGCCCACCCACCCATCGTCTCTTCTTCTTCTTCATCTTGTGTTTGTTGTCTTGTGGGGCATGATTTTTGTAAATTGAAGCACTGCAATTGCTCTGCTCTAATCTGTATTTTGGAGCTTCGAAATTCAGCCCTTTTCCTTGCTGGAGTAGTTGGTAGCAGCAGCAGCATCAGCATCATGTTGAAGAGGGTGTTCGGCAAGCCCAAGTCGGTGGACACTTCCTCCACCCTCACCACCATCAACCAGCTGAATGAGGTTTTTCCTCTCTCTCTCTCTCTCTCTCTCACTATGTCTCGTGAGAGATAAGTAGGCGAGGTTTTTTTTGTTCTTTGTGGACCTTGGAAGCCTCGTACCCATATCGCAGTTTGGCTCGCTTGCTGTCCACTGCGACCATCCGCAGCTCTTCTTCCCCTGCCTCTTTTGGATCTCTTTTTTTTTTTCTTCCTTTGTCCATCAGTGATGGTTTTCGTCTCCCCGTGGAACTGGTGATTGTTGGGTTATCGTTCCCAAGACCGCAATTCGAGGTTTATGATGGATGATACCAGGTTGAACGATCATCCCCTGTTCTGTAGGGTTCTAGAATCTGAGCCTCATCATTTTTAGTTTTGATCTCTCAGCAAATTTGCACAATGAAATTTGTTCCCTTACTCTATCTATCTGATGAATGGATCTGTTCAGAGTTTCTTTTACAGGGATTCAGTTTCTCGTTTGTTGCATGACATGGTGATTGCTTACCATCTTTTGAAAAAAGAATGAAAGCATGGCAACTTTGTTTGTTTGGTCTTGAGGAACAATTCTGATGCAACAACTTTCGGATGTGTAGCAAAAATTCACCAAAGTCTTGGATTCTCAAGATTGAAAATAATCAGGATGGGGGGTTGAATGTGGTGGGCACATGCAGATATTGGAGATGTTAGAAAAGAAAGAGAAATCGTGGCAAAAAAAGATAGCTGCAGAGGTTACAAAAGCTCGGGAGTACACTCAAGCCAAAAACAAAAAAGGTTTGGAGATTCTCCTTCAATGTACTTAGTTTCAGCTATGGATCAGCACATAACTGTTGGGTTCTGTACAAAAAGAGTAGAACACATATTTGCATGGAGAGTTTAGTTCTGGTTCTAATGCACAAGCACAGATTAGTTCAAGAGAGCAGTGTTTCTGGGAAATTTGCCTGCTGGTGGATGGGTTCACCTTATATGATTCTTTTTTCCAAATGTGAGATTTTTTTTTTCCAAGACCAATTTAGTTCCTGAAGAGGATGAAAGACATTGAATTGCTTATTGACACTGAGACGAATAACAGATTGTAGGTTCCTGAGCAGCCCATTTTTTTGGTGCAAAATTTCGCATCTACATGACACTTTTTTTTTGAGACTGTCTCAAGATTCGTTTCAGATGCCTTCTAGTTCACCACATTCTGAGGAGAAAAACATGGATGTTGCCATGCAAAATATCACATCTACATGACACTTTGTCCTTTGAGACTGTCAGAAGATTCTTTTTAGATGCCTTTTAGTTCACTACATTCTGAGGAGAAAAACATAGATGTCACCATATTTAGACACTTGGTTGGAGTTGTTCCTGTTGTTGGAGGTTGCCAAAACATAACAGGATTCTCCAAAATGTCTACTGTCCTCACTGACTTGTAGCCAAATTTGGCTCTTTCCTCTTGTAATGGTTGCAGTTGTGGGTACATCATCACAAAATCGACCAAAGAAAAAACAGCCCCTGTTCCTGAGTATTAGAGACATACAAACTGAATTGATGCCTAAAACATAAATTCACTTGAGGGGTATTATTGGAGGGCTTGCAGCATAGCAGCATGTTTCACAATTTTTATCAGTGGTTTGGTATGGTGGTACAGCTGCAATTCAATGTTTAAAGAGGAAGAAACTTTATGAAGTGCAAGTGGAGCAGCTGGGTAATTACCAATTGCGACTTCATGACCAGGTTTCACCTCCAAATCTCATCACATTAGTTTCAAGAGAGTGATTGATTGCACTGAAGAAACCATGCCCACCTGTGAGAGAATATTGCTACTTTGTAATCAATTGCTCACAGAGGCAACTATATAGTAGTACAGCAAAACTCTTGAAACAAGAGAGTTATGGGCACTAGGTAGAGTCCACTTCACAGCTAGCTACAAAATATAGTACTCAGGACAAAGTCTAGCAATCAACAGTGAATCAGATGTTGCAGTTAGATCACTTTCAGAATTGTACTGACTGTCCACTGGTTGCCTTGGGTGGTATGCAGATGATAATGCTGGAAGGTGCAAACGCCACAACCGAAACAGTCGCTGCACTTCGAACTGGTGCAAGGACTATGAAAGCTCTTCAAAAGACCACGTAAGCCTATTGTCTGTCTGTCCTTTCAACAAGGTGCAACAGATCTACAAATTAAGCAATCCCACAGAACAGGTAGTGGAAGAATAATAATGATATCAGACAGTATGGTGCAGGATATCCTTAGGGTGTGACATTGTGTGTAGGGTAAGGTACCCATACTAGCGAGCTTCACATGCTTGCTCCCTGTGAACAAGATGGGGAATACCCTGTGCTTTTTATTCTCATATGGCACTAACACTTCTCAGCTATGATCCATTTTAACAAGTTTTTTGTGATTCACCATGACAGAAATATAGATGATGTGGACAAGACAATGGATGATATCAATGAGCAAACAGAGAGTTTGAAGCAGATTCAAGATGCTCTTTCAACTCCATTTGACATGGGGATAGATATTGATGAGGTATTTGGCACCTTCCTATTGTAACCCATCTTATTTAAACTAGCAGTTAGACAAGACCATGTGACCTTGAAGGGTTTGTGCATGGCTTGAAATGGCAGATGCAAGGAACAGGCTCGGTCAGGTCCTTCCTTCAACATGGCTTGCCTGATGGGTTGTAAATTGATGCCTGTTTTTTTTCTTTTTAGTATGGCATGGATCAGCACAAGGTTGCGGACTGAAATAAATGATTTGCAATGCAGGATGAACTTGAGGCAGAATTGGAGGAACTCGAAGAATTGGAGGAGGAAGAAGTACCTCAACTAGCAACAACACCAGACACAAAAATTCCAACTCACAGCCCACCACCAACCCAACAAGTCCCTGCTAGAAGCACCACCCAAAGAACTAAAGAGGATGATGAACTTGAATCTCTCCAGGCTGAGATGGCAATTTAAGTGAAGCTTTGTTAGGTATTCAAATGTTGCTAGAACACATGTTGGAATTCTAATTGTTCTGTTCCTAGGAACCTGGATGAGATCCATGAAAAAATATGCTTTGGATTACTGAAAAGTATGATAATCTGTACTCTATACTGACACTAATATGGTGAAGCTGGGTTTGACAATAGGCCAAAAAAGCCCAGCAAATTTCTATTATAGTTGCAGCAATAAAAGGGCCATATCTTACAGAGTCCAAATTGATAACCACTGGTTTGGTTGACAAGATTACCTCAGCTCATTCCACAAGAGCATTTCCACCAGCACATTGCACAGCAAGTTTTGGATGAAAGATCAATAGAAACTTGTCTAAAGGGCTCAGGAAAATGGGCATTTTTGCTCAACATGCCGAGGCTGGCAAAAGCCACTGCACAGTCTAACACCTGCTGTTGATTGGTCAGATATATTGATCGGTGCAGGTGGTTGGCTATTAGTAGTAGGTTCTGACCTTTCTCAATCCTTGATTCATGTTTACTAGTGTGGCCTGTGCCCAAGTGTTACCACGTTTTCAACTGATTTTTCCTTCCAAAACCTGGTTTTTTGGAATTCATTTGAATTTTCAGCAGCAGAAATCACTTGAAACTCAATATCTCCCACATTCTGAATCCAAATCTTACCGAATAAATTCCATTAAATCCTACTCATCAAGATCTTTCCAACAACACCAAAGGCACATTCCAATTCCTTTGAAGTTTTCAGCTACAATTTAATTTAATTTTCCGTGAAGAAATCATTCAATATTCAAGAACTTTTGCACCACAAGTCCAAACACCATGAAACCAAGCTGATGCACCCCTCCTCTCAAGAGCTTTCCAAAGAGACCAAGAATGCTATCTGAAGCATCCCGGTTTGGTGGATCTCATCAGTACAAACAAAACAAAACAAACAAACTACCTTCCTTCATAGATAGATGGGTGAGGCTTGGGCACCAGTACATAAGCAATTCCAAATGTGCTAAATACTCTTCCAGGGGCAAATGCTGAGTATAAAAGTGGAGCTCCTCTAAACAGAACCAGGGGCAAGTAGCAACTTTGCACAGTTGCATCCAGTTTCAGGGTATTGATTTGTAAGGACTGCAGGCACATGCAGTTTTAGGTCATTGGTTTTCCTGAGGGTGGTTAGAGCACAAATTGTCTCTTGCAGAGAACATTGTGAAAAAGTGTCCCAGTTTTTAGGTGTACTGCACCATTCAGTCTATTTGTAGATCAATGTCTGCTTTCTTTGTATTTTTAGCAACCCACAAAACTCTCTTTCAGGATTTGAGAATTCTGGGCTTTCAATTCTCCTTTGAAGTTGAAATCCACATTCTCCATCACTATTTCTTAATCTGGGTATCATTGGGGAATTGATTTCTGGTCAGTATCATGTCCATTTCACTTTCTTTGTCAATAAATTCAGTCATTTTTGAGTGGAGTTTTTCCTTCTGCAGCTTGTCATTCAATTCCTCAGCATTAAGAATGGAGTTTGAAGAACATACAAAAATTAGTTCAGGGCTTCAAACAGTTAAGCTTCCCTTCCCCTTTACTAAGTAAATGCTATCCTTACTGCATGCTTTGTGTAATACAAACAGTATGATGGGCTCAATCAAGCCAACAGGTGCTTGCACGCACATCCAGTCAATGACAGGGAAGGTGCAGGGATGTAAAGAAACACATTTGAGTTGACAACCAGATGCACAGAGACATTCTTTACAATGAATGACAGATTACATGCAACAAACTTTCACAAAAGAGGGTTGGTAGGAATCTTGCAGAACTATCACTGCCCTTTGCATCAAAGCCAGGATAGCTACAATTTGGTATTCAGGGGAATCCAGCTATCTGGAAAGAAAAAAAACCTTCTTGCTTCCCACTTCTGTCATGCAGAAGTCAAAATGTGGAAGTTTTTTCTAGATACTTCTTTTTCCAAGTCTTCAAAATAGGTGCATTGGTGGCCAAAGTTGAAGGGTCCTGTGTCGGCTCATATGAGAGTCCCCTTTCTCAGTGTTTTTGACCTGAGTCACCGAAGTAAGAAACCATAATTGTACACAGTAACAAAGCTAAACCTGATGAAGTAAGAACCACTTAACCCCCAACACAAACACACTCCCTGGTCAGATACAAACTACCTTACTTTTGGCCTCTTACTGGGCATTCCTCTTGAATCCCTACTATCCATCGGCCGTCCCTTTCCAGCCTTAACCTTCCGTCGCTGTCGGTCATCCTCACTGTCATCCTCATCACCCTTTTCCTTGTCCTCCCTTTTTGCATTTTCTTCCAATTGATCCCAAGTCAATCCTTCTTCTTCCTCATCCTCATCATCCTCCTGCAAGGTATTTTGGAAAACAGGGTTCAAAGTTAGGTTGAGGTTGACAGTTGCACAAATGTGTTACTCAAGAGCTACCTGTAGCCATATTCACTATCACAGTGTTCAGCGTTCCAGTTATGGGCCATATGAATATTCTGGGAGACTTTGAGATCCCGAAATATGTGCTCTAAAGTACAGAGAAGATGCTGCTCATTGAAATCTGCACGCACAGTTTCTGGAATGAAAGAACACAAAGATGTTGCCAACCAAAATGTCATCAATCACTTTGTGACACAGGCTAGAGCTTGAGCAAAGAAAACACATCTCAATTTCTTGACTTTGGATGGAAGAAAAAACTTTACCTCTTCTTCCTCAGATTCCACAACTGATTCTTCATCTGAATCATCATCCTCTGACTCGGATACCACTTCAACATCAGATGGTTCATAGCCTTCATCAGACTCTTCAGACTTTTCTGATTCAGAATCACTTGCTTCCATATTGAGGAACTCCCAGCCACCATCTTCAATAAATTTTTCAGGGTCCTGAAAGTGAACATATCCAAGAAAATATCAGACTTGATGAGAACCTGGTACATTTTACACTCAAAAAAAAAAGATATTCACAGAAATGTCAAAAATGAACAGAGATTATAGGGAGATCAACCTCAAGAATGGTCTTCAAAATTGGTCGCCAATTCAAGTTCATGCGACTTTCATAGTACTTTATGTTCATCGAGTTGAGCCACTCTTTGATACCATCCAGTGATGTGGATGGAATGGCATCTATGCGCAGGATATCTCTCTTGAAATCCTTGAAGACAATGGCCATGTCAAAAGCCTTCTGGCCTAGGCCAACTCGTTCAAGGTTCACTATCTCAATGTCATTCAAGCTCACTACAAGAAATGGGGTCTCGATGAGCTCAACCAAACAGTTCACGGTAGGCACAATAAAAGCTGAAGACTTGTTGGGTACACCGTGGAATCCAAGCTCTCGAAAAGGAATGTCAAATTCCAAGTCTAGTTCCCGCCATGGTGGTTGATCCCAAAGCTCTGCCATCCTCTTCACAAAGACTTCAAATTCCTTGTTGATTTTGTTGCGCCTATCTCTCTCTTGCTGCTCTTCTTCAATTTCATCTGGGTCCATCATTGACCTCCTATTCCCACCCAAAGTTTGAACCGCCTCCATCACCTGTTCATACCCAAACATGACATTTGTAACCATATCAATTCAAGCAAGTAGGTCAACTAATACATGAGTGCTCCCTCTGGTAATATGATGACAACAGGGATCTAGTAAGTTTGAGCCCACTAGCAGAATCAAGATTTGGGTGATGAGCCTAATTACTGCAGACCTATTGCACTGTTCTTTACTCATCAGGGATTTGTGTAAGGTCAAACCACAATGCCACAGAACTGTTGAAGGGAACCAACTAGATCTTTGAGAAACAAAGAGCAACTCAATTTAGAATTCGCTTCTGAGGCACATTACCTACCTCAACATAAAACTGGACATTATTTGTCTTCTTTGTGCCAACCATGATATAGTTATGAAGGTGGAAATGGAGGATTGTAATCATCTCCTTCTCTGCTGGTTGGAAAAATGCATGCTTTATGTTCCGGTACATTATATCCACTTTTTCTTCTTGCCTCATGGTTGAGTACCGAAACCCATTTGCATGAGCTTCTAGTGTCCCACTCATCTTCCTTCCCCGTCCTCCAAAAGCAGGACGGATCCACAAATCTGACAACCTGCAAGAGAACCCACATTTATGAGGTTCCTTTACTGCGTGAGGACCTCATCTCTCTAATCAATGATTCACTGAGATGTTATAACTAATAGCAGAGCTGGTGGCACTGACAAATCCAGTTGTAAGGATAGTAAGAGGTTGACACCAACACAGAGCCTAGAAAATGAGACACTACCATGTGCTCACAAGTACCTCATATATCATCACATCCCTGCATTGGGAAACTGAAAAGTGATTGACAAAAGGTGAGTATCCAATTGTAGGTGCTTGTAATCTGGTTCACAACATTTTCGTTGGAAACAACAAAGAGGCATACCTTATTGGTCTCCCCTTGCCAATTTGCAGCCTCTCTTGTACAACAAGGGTTGCCCTCTCAGCTTTCTCTGATTCCCGTTGTGCCACTTGGCGGCGGAGGGTCTTGATGAGCTGGACAACTTGATTTGAATGCCGCGTGTCATTTGATCGAAATGAGACTTCCTTCACATAAATCGCCCGTGGAAATTTCTGTGAAGGCATATCATTTGGCCCAAATCCTGCTCCTGGTACATTAAAGATGATGCGAATATATGAATGGCCACCATCTTGCTGGCTTGAGACACTTTTTATTGTTGCAATGTGGAAGGGGACCAGTGAGCCATAGATTGGCAGCAGGACAGCTTCATTTTTCTGATCTACCTGCAATGTAGTCATAAAGAGAAACAGGAAATAATTAAAGAACTGAAGAAGTGACCATAACCCTTGTGCCCATCAATGTTATGTTTGCACATACTAATCTCTGAATTTTGGCAAATCAGACATGTCATAACAATAATTTTTTACGCAGTGAT
The DNA here is from genome assembly GCA_963920785.1 of Sphagnum contortum. NCBI lineage: Eukaryota > Viridiplantae > Streptophyta > Sphagnopsida > Sphagnales > Sphagnaceae > Sphagnum > Sphagnum contortum. The sequence goes on from OY987276.1 coordinate 12,262,594, forward strand.
CAAGAGCCTCTGGGTTGCCCTACCTGAATCATAAGCTCTCGAGATGGAATGTCATCAACATTTCGGTAGGCAGTGATGTCCCCTGTGGATTTCGCAGATCCTTGGCCATCTCCATGCCCTGATCCTCCAGCTGCAAGCCTTCTTGCTGTCTCCTCATTCTTCTGCCTTGCTAACTCTGCCTGATGTTGCCGACGGACCTGCAGAGCAATAGAGAAGACAGTAAGTAACACAAGTCTTCTTTATTTACATGCCAGCCTAAACAATCTTCTACAGCAAAGTCAAAGGCCCACAAGGAACTCACCTCCTCCTTAGTCATTTCTTGATTGTCTGATCGGAGAGTTGCCATTCGCCCAGCAAGCTCACTGGAGCCATTGGACTCAAGTTTTGGCTTTGGCTTGCGCTCCTCTTGAGGCTCTTCTTCCTTCTCCTCTTCAAAGGAATAGGCTATGTCTGTGAAGGCTTTTGAGCACCGTGATGTTGGAACCTCAGGAGACCCTTTCTCAGTCACAATAACAGTGTCCGCAAGTAACAGTGAGAAATTCCTGGACTTAGGGTTTCTTGATTCAGTTGTCAAATTCTGAAACCCTAAGGAAACATTGAAAACCATTCCAGCCTTGATGATGCGCTCATTCTTTGCATTCAGTGTCAAGCCTGATTCACGAAACTCAATACCAATTCCTGTGCCTGCATTCTTTGTGAAGTGTTGGAGGAATTCTGGACCTCCCGATTCAACCACAGCATATGCTGCTTTGTAAACTGCAGAAACAGGATTTCCAGGGCGAAGAGCAGCTATTGCTGCATCATGAGCCTTCAAGAGCACTATGTACGCCTTTTGTTGAAGTTTGTCAGCATCAATCATAATTGTGCGAGCAATGTTGGAACAGTATGACTTGAATCGGGCACCAATGGCACAAATAATGACACCCATGGCATCAAAGTACAGTACATCTTCATTACTTGCTGCACTTGGCTTGAGGTCAAAGACTCCACCACTTTGAAAAACAGGGGGGTAGCAGATGTCAACATCCTCTGGCCTGAGCTTCAGAAATTTACCAGGGTTGATAATAACTTCTTCTGTGTTCTCCATAAGCTCAGCATGTGTAATCTTCTTCTCTTCATCAATGATCACCTCAAGCTTTGGTACAACAAAGCCTTTCAGCACCTGTCCACTTAAGTGCGCAGCATTCCGGATATTTGTGATCTCTTCCTGATACAATATCAAGCAAAACGTGAGGAGGCAAACAACAGATGCTTTTCTTCTCAAACAAGCTGCAGGAAGCAGCAGCTATCAAAGAAAGATCACTATTAAAAATGAGCCATTCAATCCTCCTAAATTACCACCTACTTCAATGCAACAAAGCCCTTTTGGTACTACATAGCTTTTCGCTCATGAAGTGTACCTCATCCTTCACTGCAAAAACCTCCGAAAACCCTCCGGCAACATCAACTTGAGAGGCACCAGAATCAGCCAGACACATGGCCCATCTCTCCATGAGCGCTCCTTCCGTGGCTTCTCGAGCAAGCACGCCGATTGTAGGGGGTTTGGACTTACTTTGTGACTTCACAGCCTCCAGGATTTCTTCCATTTCCTTGCTGCCGTCCTCCTTACGCTCCTTGACGTGAAGATGAATATCAACCCCCGTAAGCATCCTGGAAGACTTTTGTAGCTCCTCAAGATGGCTTGCCTTCTTGAGACTACACACTACATGCAACGCTCCAGGCATAAAAACCATGACAGTTTCGGGAAACTCGTACCCCAGCAACCAAAGATGCAATGCCGACGACTTGAGATACCGAAGATCTTCGGAGGAGGGAGGAGTGACGACGGCAATGGCATCGGCTCCTCCCCATACATCCCTCTTATGTTCCTTCCAATGTCCGTAAAGAGCTTTGAGGCGTTTCCCATAATACTCTAAATTGATTTGCACTCCGGTTGCTCCCCTTGCATCCCCATTCCTGACATCAGCCATTCCAGATTACAGCACTGGATCTCAAAACAAACGAAACTACCGCACTTCCTTTGGAGCAATACTCACACCAAAACCCTAGTGCAAAATTCTCTCTCTCCCTCAACCTCTTTCAAACTCCAGAATTCAATACTTAATCCCCCCACAACCTAACATACAAACAAAACCCCTCTCTTCCACCACTCAACACTCTCAGCGGCCCGACACCATATGTAAGCGGACTGGAAAAAGAAAGCAACAGAAGACTAAGAAGAGATATTGCAACAACACAACTGAGACAAGAATATCTTCTTGTTCTCCTCCAGGAGGTGACGGCTCCAAGAAGCAAACCGACAACACGGGGGTGGGGGGGCTCGACAGAAGCCCCTACTAAATACACAAACAGTGCAGCATCGAGTTACAAATCCAGAAGCAATTCTTTCCCTTCCGCGCGTCGTCAAGTGATCGGAACGAAGAACTCGTGAAGAGTAGCAGCAGTAGCACGATTAGGGTTTGTAACGAGAACGATGGAGCGGGGACGAAGACGAGAGTCGTTGTGTCGCGGGAACAGCGCCAAAAAAATTAGGGTTTGCTGCACTTTGCCTCCAAAGAAACCCCAAAAAAATAAAACAGGGGAATAATATTTAAATATTTTCCATACTTTTAGTGAAATGAATTATCAGTTTTTATTAAATTTAGACCCTGTAAGTTCCAGGGATTTCTTTTTCTTCTTTTTTTCCTTCCAATTTTGTGATATCGAAAATTTGGCGATTTTTTTTGCTTCTCAAAATTATTCGAATTTACGTTGTAGAAAGTAAAAATTTCAAGAAATTTCCAATTTTTTGGGCAAAAAACTGGAAAAATAATAAATTGTAGAAAAATAAAATGCATGTAACTAGGGGTTTTTTTTTTTTTTCCATCAGTTTTGTGATGTTAGTAAATTGGTCAACATCCACAACAAGATTTAGCCAAATTTTGGCTATAAATCAGATATATAAGTAAAAAAGGTTTTAAGAATCCTTTTTATATGTTGGTTACATCTACTGGAACCGGTTGTAGAGATTTTTTGTAGAGATTTGGCGATTGTGGAACTTCTTTTCCCAAAATCTGGCGAATTAAAGCCAATCTTTTCACCCCTTCGTATGTGTCAAAATCATATTTTTTGCGTTTAAAAAAAATTGCAAAAATTCACCCAAAAAAAGAAAAAAAAAAAAAACATTGCCTATATCTGAACTTTCAGGTTTAGAATGTCAAAGAAATAATGATTATCAAATTTTACTTGAAATTTAAATCAATTTAATCATTTTAATAAGAATGGTACATTTGTAAATTATAATTTGTTTTCTTTAGAAGATTAATGGGTTTTAGGCTAGTTTTCAAAAATGATAATTTAGAAATATCACCAATAGTGATACCCACCAATAGTGATACCCGCCATGAAAACCTAATCACAAAGTTTTCACTAGGGTTCACTAGGGTGAAAACTTGAAAAGGTATGAGAAAAAGCCTTGAACTGAAAACCTAATTGGCTATGAAAAAAAATCAACAGCTATTTTCAATTAGGCTTTAGGTTTAGGTTTTAAGGGTTTAGGCTTTGGGTAGTTGTTAGGTTTAGGCTTTGGGTGGCATGATTATTCAACAACAAACAACATGGTGAAGAAAAAGCTTCACATTTGTTTTTACATTTTTGAATATAAATAAAGCCGAGCTTTTGTTTTGCCCCATTGTGTTTTTTTAATGTTTTATTTATTCCTTTGTTTCATTGTTCTTTTCATTATTTCCTTTTATTGCTTCAATTCTTCTTTGCTTCCCTATTCCTTTTGTCATTGTTCCCTCATTTTATTGTTTATTTACTACATTGTTGTTTCATTGTTTGTTTTGTTGTTTCCTTATTGCACATGACGCACTCCCAAGCTCTTTAATATATTCAAATCTGAATCCACAGTGAACACAACGCAAGAATGAAAAGTTGGGGTACGTTCTCTAGCTCGCAACATTTCAAGGGTAGAGGGGCATGTTAAAGCTCGAGAATAGGGATTAAAAAGAGTGAGAAGCAAACCAATTACTCACACAAATTTGCACAAACCAAACAACAAGTTGGTTAGTGCATAACTAGAGCATTTTTAGTGTACAGACAAACCACAAGCAAACACAAACTCACAAGACTCACCACAGCCCGGACTTGGGGGAAGCCATCACATTCCCCCTTATAGCATTCTCTATGCCTAGCCACAAGCCCAACACCCAAATGTCATTTTGTTTTGCAACTCGCAAGTTGGAGTCCCGAAATTCTTTAAATTGTGATTTATGCATCTTTGAAGGCCCATAACTTTGTTTGCATATCTTTGATTGAAATGAGGTCTAAAGCAAAGTTGTAATCCTCATCAAAAGCTTTCCAACGATATGTGACACGTTATATGCACCAAATAAATTAAGGTGATTCATTACTTTTGTCATGGCCTGGATCCGACAACACAAAAGCAAGGACTAGTAGTGTTGCCATGTCTCAGCGTTGCAATAGTGCAACAGTGCAGACCTGGCAGCGTTGCAGCATGCAACAATGCAAACTCGGCATCTCAAGATAGGATGGTTCAGGGTTATAAAAGGAGGTGGTTTGGGGTATAGCCCTCTAACAGACCAATACCAGTTGATGGATCAATAAAGCTCTCAATTCTCCACTATTGTCATATCTTGTCTTGTCTTGTCTTGTAATTCTCCACTTGGTTGTAGCCATGTTTCCTTGCCTTGCCTCACATTAGTCCAGTCCATAACAATTTGGTCTGCTCCTTCTTCTGTTCGGAATCAGTAGCCTCGTTGCCGTTGTCATCACTAGCAGCAATAGGATCTATAGCAATTTTGTTTTGGTTTGTTTGTTTGTTTGTTTCAGTAAGTAGCTAGAGGTTACTTCTCTGGAATGAATGATTTGTTAAGAAAAGAAGGAAAAAAATTGTTGGGTGCTATTGTTGTGCTGTTTTTATCAAGAAAAGTGGCAGTAGAGTTCTGATATTAGTAGTTTTGATCTCAGTTGTGCTTTCGAAGCTTTTGTTTTGGTTGAGTGAAGAGTGGTGTTGTCATTGTTGTTGTGAAGTTTTCTTCTTCTTCTTCTTCTTTTCGAGAATTTGATTGTGAGAAGTCTTGTGCTGTGTTGAAGAAGAAATTGTTTTTGGTTTGTTGGTTGGTTTGTTTGCTTGTTGGGATCTTACTTGAATCCAAATAGATTTCTCAAGGCTTGCTCCTCCTCAAGTTTTTAGCAAGCTTGTTTCTTTTTCTCTGTTTCATTTTTCTTTTGGTTTTGGGAAACTTGTGGTGGAAACTGAGACAAGTTTTTTCCACCTATCTTTTCAAAGAAGTTAGGTTTTTGCTATTGTTGTCGCTGCTGCCGCTGCTGTTTGGTCTCGCATGTAAAAAGATCTGGGAAAAATAAAAATAAAAATAAATAAATAAATTCGAGAAGAAATTTGTGTGTTTGTAACTCATCAACAGACTTGTCTTTGAAGAGCCAACCTTTTTGGGAGCAGGGGGAGGACCCAGAAGTCCAGACACAGACCAAGACCAAGACAGAGAGGTTTTTTCAACATTTTTTGAGCAAACATTAAGCTGAAGGGGGAAACAAAAGTTGGGTGGGCGGAAAACAAACATGGGTTTGGTCCATTGGAGTTGTTGTAGCTATTGTGTGAAGAGTTGAGAGAGATTACAGGAAGATTAGACTTGCTCACTGCTCCTCCATCGATTTTTCCTACAACCTTCAACTTCATCATTATCATTGATAACTACCACCATGGATAATCTGGAATCAAACATCGACCTCAATCAAATCCTCGCCGCCCTTCAGCACCTTCAACAAAAAAATGTCGCGCTTAAAAACTCAGTGACCCGCATGCAGGATCAACCACAACCTCCTGCCCCAATACCCGTTGCCCTTGCAATGGTCACCCCAGAACCCAAGATCAGCTTGCCAGAAAAGTTTGATGGAACACGCCCCAAATTTCGAAGCTTTGTTAGCC